>CM057459.1:1044202500-1046602500 GCA_016271365.2 Neoceratodus forsteri
CATAGCCACTGTGCATGGCGCAGTGGGACTTGAGCCACCGCAAGTTGACAAAGTGGAGCATTCAACTTGCAGTGGCAAAATCCCGATATTCAAAAGGTGATATGCAAATGGGGCTATAATTCATGCAAGGTGCAGGGGGGGCATTTGCATCTGATTATGGCCCCATTTGCATGCCATTAGCATGCAGGTGTGCCGATCCCCGAAGGACTTGCACCTGGCTCCCTGCCAGGCAGCAGCCGTCGGGGAAGGACGCCCCCTGCAGCCCAATCACGGGCAAAGAGTGTAAAACCCCACCACCACCCCCACTGGGCTCGATCGCAGGCATAGCATAAATACCCCCTCACCAGCCCGATCACGGACAGCAATGTGTCTCCCCAACACAGCCCTGGTGGACCAGTGGACCAATAAGCACGATCGCGGGATGAAGTAATTAAACACCCCCCACCTCCTGAATATATCCCTGGTGGTCCAGTGGACAGATAAGCCCGATTGCGGGCTGGAGTATTCAAACACACCCCCCCACCTTCCGATCATATCCTGAAAATCCCGATTGAGGGATGTAGTTGGCAACCCCCCCCAAAACACATGTGTGTTGGGGGGGCTCACATTGCTGCCGTGATTGGGCTGGTGAGGGGGTAACAGAGTGCATACCTCTCAACTATACCACATTACGAGGAACGTTCCTCATTTTACTTCACAAAGCTCCTGTTTCACATCGTGAGGACTTGTTCCACATTCAGTGTTAACATTTTTAAGCAAAACTCCATAGTAAATGATGCTAAATATATAAATTTGATTAATAGCAGACTTTCTGGAACATAAATGCAAACATTTTCACAGTGTTGTGAGCTTCTAATTTAACGATTTGATAAAGTGTTCCACGTTTTGCCCATTCTTTCCACATTTTGAGAGGCAAGCACATTTGGGGGACAAAGGTTGAGAGGTATGAGAGAGTGTGTTGATGGCCAGCCACAGGTGGCAGCTGCTGTGTTGCATCCTGCAATGCAGTAGCTCACCTGTGGATGGCCCTCAACTTGATCCTTTTTTTTTTGCTCAAAGTTGTGCAGGCGCAGGTTGGGGGTTGCGCCTGCACAACTCTGCACAGCCCGGCTGAATATCTGGTATGCTTTTGGAGTGCATGTCATATCAGTGACTTAATTATTTAAAGTAGTGATGTGTGTTGAGGGCCTGAAACACGGGTAAAAAGCTGTTTGGTTTCAAGGTATCATTAAACTGATCATGATTGTGTACACATGAAAAGTATATTATGATAGTGTTAATGTCAAGGTACTTTGTTTTTTCACTGCAGACATGACTACACATTATAGGCAGACATGGTGAAGTAAAAATTCTCACACTTAATGAGGATGTATTTCAATTGTATGGTATAATAGTGTCAATAATGCAAAAGTATGTACATACTGAATATTTATGAGTAGTGAAAGAAAATGTAAGAGTAGCATTCTAAGCCACAGCTAACTATACATTTTTATGTTGTCAGCTTATTAGATAATATAGATAATCAAGTATGACAGAGACAGAAATAAGATACTAAATAGTTTAGCATCATACTTAAAACTATTATCATAACTTTGAAATGAATGCATTTCTGATATTGCAGTAGATAAGAAATATTTGAAGTGAAATATTTGAAAGTCGTAATTGTTGAATTTGTGTTGTATATTCATCATAACTTTTTTTTAAGTCTTTGTAGGGCGAAGGCGACTGCGAAAATGCACGGCCCACTGCCGCTGCTACAGACGGCTCATGCGTGAGGTTGTCAGTCTGCGTAAAGAAAATGCTGTCATCCTTGAGAGGCTGGACAAAATCCAGTCTCTCTTGGATGCACAGCAGCAGACTGTTAACCTTGTGCTAGAGCCGGTCATAGCAGTGGGTGATGGTGCTGTGCCGAGTAGCAGTGCTTCACCTCCACTGCCACCATCTGTTCCTGCAGCTTCCCTGGGCGAAACTGGCCACCCTTCATGCGGTCCGGTATCTCCTCCGGAGGGCGCAACAGCTTCCACTTCGTTTGCGCCTCCACATCGAATCCAGTTTCTAGCCTGGATTGCCTCAAGCAGTGCATACACCTCTCACAAGTGTTGCACAAAACTTAAAAAAAAGACAAGACTTTTAATATATATTTTTATTTATCTGACAAAAATGTTTTTGAATAATTTATTTTTGTGTATGATGCAATACACAGTTTAATTATTTTTTCCCCTGTTCGAATATTATTTGTGTTAACATATATTTTCGTATTTTTATATGAAGAAAGATATTTTTGTTTGTAATTTTTTATATATAATATATTTTTTATAGTAAAAAAAAGTTTATTTATACTCTCTTGTGTGTGGTGTGTTATTGTGTAGTCAAGATGTTTCTTGAAAATAGTTTTAACAAGATTAATACAACTGTGATTTTCTCATTTGGTGAAACCTCATACCACACTATTGTGGTATTAGAGTTGAGATTCTCCATAGAAGTAAGTTAGATGTGTGACAATGCTACATTACACTATTTGTGGCACACTGTTGCTGTTTCATACAACTAGTGCTACAGAATGTGTGTATGTGTATCATGATGAAGATAAGTATGCACGTGCTAGTACAACAGTGAAATGTCTGTGTTGCCATACTTACAACAAATTTATGTATTCAGTACGAGCAAACCTCTTCCACCGCTGTTCACATGATTGGTGGTACCATCTCAGTTGGTAGTACAAGCAGTCTATCAAATCTCAAGTTACTACAGTAACATATCCATTTGTTCAGTAGATGAACTAATGGTGTCCATGTCATGTCATATTGTCTTTTAGTTATGTACATCTTTTTATTTTCATATGTGCTCACAAACAAAAGGAGTAAGACACTTTTACATAAAAACTATTACATGGAATAACAATGACAAATTACAATTAATAAAGTAATAAAAACAATATGATTAACAGTTGACTACTGTTACTGTTAATAACAGTAAATGCAATCACAAGAGTTGAAATATTTCTGATATTGGAACATTTTTTTTTATGTATGTGCACTATTCTTACAACTATAAATCATGTACTATGCTGAGTAATAGTTCTGAAAAAGACAGGATATTCATGGCAAAAAACTCAGTTTAATGCATCAGTTAGGGTTGTTCCACAGCGACAAAAGTGAGGAAATTCATTGTTAGGGTTGAAAACCCTAACTCCGAATTCCCCCCCCCACGACACACACACACACAGACACGCACACACACACACATGCAAGTATGGGGGAGGACCAGTCAACACAACCAATGACATACATCCAGCAGCAGGTGACAGAAATAACAAACAATTGTCTAAATGTACTACAAGACATCCCCACCCCCCTGACCAGGTATTGCATACTCAGTGGAGATCAACAGCAAAACTGAGGCCATGTACACCAAACATAAACATCCCTGATTGCAGCTGCACACAACGTACCACACTTAGTAGTTGCATGGCCTTACCTACTGATGCCCCACACCACATGACAATGGGTACTGTGCCGTTATTCAATATAAATGCTGAAGGTGCATGATGAGAGTTGTAGAAAGGTTTTAACACTAGTGAGTATACATAAATTAAGAGAAGCACATAAATTGACTACAAGACACTAGCATGCTCAAGATAAAAGTAGTGATACATTTAGTAGGTGATTTACATAGTAGTACATTTACTGCAATGGTTTACTCAAAATAGAGAGGCTGATGTAAACGTATGGAAAAGCATTCATGTTCAACGCTGTGAAATTCGTACTGCCAGAAGGACATGCATTCTTACTGATGAAGGTGTCTGCTGATGTACATACATAGACTTTCAGTGTGTTTCAATACTAAAGATACAGTAAGTATTCTTTGTAAGAAACATTATAATTGTATGGATCAGGCCAACAAGTTGTAAATATCATAGCACTACTGATCCAACAATGCTGTACCTGTATCGGAGATGTATATAGAGAGATTTTGCTTGAGACACTTACTGAGTATGCTGTACCTGATAAAGACAATCTCATTGCATCTGTGATGACTAACTTATTCAAATAGTAATACATTTACTATTGCTGCAATGAGTGATCTATGCCACTTATGGACATAGTGTGATTTTTTTAACAGTTGTTTCATACTCAGGCTGTATGCCTACTATTTGGGTTTGCCACACTTCTGTCACTGATGAGATCAAACTGATAACTATGTTAATTGTGGTACTACAGGAATCAAGTAGGTATGCTGTAGATATAAACTGAATGTATTTTAGTATTGATTTAACTCACAATGGGGGTAAGTGTACTAGGATAGCAGGGGTTATCCTCTTATCACTAACTCTGTCAGTTATAATCACACTAGGGTTTTGATGACTGTAATGATCAAGTTACACTGTTCATCTTCATGAGTTCATATTGACAGCCATTCTTTAGTAACTAGACAGTGTATGGTGTAAGTGGGTGGGACACTGTGTTGCAAAGCTGCTGCAGTGCCTAGCAGAGGCAGAGTATCTACTCATAAAGACAATTCAGCAATAAGGCATGACCAACAGTTATGTAAAATGTCTGTTAATCACTCTGTAGGGGTTTAATGTTGAATGAGGCATAGCTGAGTGCTACATGTCGCTAGACAGTGATAAACTGACCATTGACATAATACCTGGGAGTGGCTTATTGCTATCATAATAAAACTGTTTTTTAAACAACATTAAACCATGTTTATCATATGGTTAGGCTCTACATGTCTGTTAATAAAAACTAGACATAAGGGTGTTACAATGTTTACAGTCAATTAGAAAGCTGCATTTCTCAAACCCTTGTTATAATCAGAGATATTATAGCTGTACAACTCCTTGGTTTTGCTGAACTCTGTTGCTCAGGTGGACCACCACAAGTGGTGTGGTGTGGTGTGGGGCATCGGTAGGTAAGGCCATGCAACTACTAAGTGTGGTACATTGTGTGCAGCTGCAATCAGGGATGTGTACGTTTGGTGTAGATGGCCTCAGTTTTGCTGTTGATTTCCACTGAGCATGCAGTACCTGGTCAGGGGGGTGGGGATGTCTCGTAGTACATTTAGACAATTTTTTGTTATTTCTGTCACCTGCTGCTGGATGTCTGTCATTGGTTGTGTTGACTTGTCCTCCCCATACTTGCATATGTGTGTGTGTGTGTGTCTGTGTGTGTGTGTCGTGGTGGGGAATTGAGTTAGGTTTTCAACCCTAACAGCTAATTTCCTCACTTTTTTCGCTGTGGAACAACCCTAACTGATGCATTAAACGGAGTTTTTGCCATGATATATATATATATATTATGGTAGAGGAGCCATTTACATGTTAAACCTAAAATTTTGCACCTTAATAACTTTGCAACTGTTCAACGGATTTGCCTGAAATTTGGAATACACAATCAAAGTCCATATGCCTTGTGATCTGCCAAGTTTTATACCAGTCGTATATATGGCTGCGGAGTTATTAAGCATGATCTGCACTGCATTTACACTTTTTTGGAATTCTACGGTCGCGCCTACAGGTCGCATGGTTTGAGTGACAGGTCCAAAATCTTCAGGGAACATGCGGCCGGGGTTCCCAATGTGCCTTTCAAAGATTTTGTGAAAAAATATTGAACGGTTCTAAAGTTATTCAAAAAACAAGTTCCCATTATAAGTCAAAAGGAAAAGTTAACAAAAAGTTCAACAGTGTCGCAAATGCAGTTTTTACTTTCGCAAATGGCCCTTGTACTGTCACAAATCTGCCATTTTGTTTTCAGTTGGTGATCAGAAAAATGCTTGGCATTTAAATGTTGGACCCTCTAGCAACCTAATTGTTTTTGTATTCACCTAGTCGGACCCTGAGGATGCTAGCCATGTCTTTATTTTGGGGTAAAACACCCCAGAAATATGTTTTTCACATTTATGGAAAAAGTACCTTTGCAAAGTACTTTCGCACTTGCGACCCTGTAGAATGAATTTGCGAAAGCTTTCGCAAATTGCGACAGTACTCTTCTAGGCTGTGGAAAATGACAGCAATTCTTTGGCACCCCACTGCAAAAGAACGGTTTGGTGTTTTGGGATAAAATTTGGATGGAATACAGCCGACATCTCACAGATGTGCCATTCAGTGTTTCATTGAAAAAATATTACACAGCGGCATAGTAACAACACTCCAAATTTGACGCTTTTTCCCATAGGATAACATTACTGCGTCCGACGCATTGCAGCAATCCTTTGACGCCCTGCTGCAAAATAATGGTTTGGTCTTTTGGGCTGATATTTGGTGAGAAGACAGACAATATCCCACAGATCTGCCCTTTAGTAGTTTGGTGAAAACACATTACAGGGAGCCAAAGTTATGGCACTCCGAACTTCTCTTTTTTTCCCATAGGATAACATTACGGCGTTCGCCGCGCCTTTCAGGGCCCGTATCTCGGAAATGGTGTGAGATGCGAACTTTTCATCAGAAAAATGCTTAGCCCCCCCCATAAAACTAGCCAGGAAAGTCATAAATCATATGACTTATAAATTTTTTTTCTACATCGTACGGTTCCCGAGATATAAGCAATTTAGTATTCCAACTCCTCATTTTCTGCTCTGAGACCCATTATTATGCATACATTCTTTGTACTCACTGTCTTTCTCTATGAAGCTTTTGGGGAAAACCAGCCTGTGCGCTTACATTACTGTTACCGTTGCTCTTTCCACTTGTGGTTCCGTACCCGTTTCACTTACCGTTCACATCTACGCCACCATGTGCGTTATCCTTTGCATTTTCATTTGCGCTTGCGTTTACATTATTTTTTACCATTTGTGTCTACAGTACTGTTTCTCTTTCTGTTTTGCTTTGCATCATCATGCCCATTACCATTTGCGTTTGTAGGCACCATGTTACTATGTGACAAGATATCACTTGGCGGACCGTTTCCGTCTACCCCACCATGTGCGTTAACCTTTCTGTTCTCATTTGCGCTTGCATTACCATGTGTGCCACTGTTAGCGCTTCTGTTTTCATTGCTGTTCCTGTTTCTATGTCACAAGATATCACGTGGCGGGACTGCCGCATTACATTCACTATTTCTCTTTATCATTCTCTAAATGAAGGGAAATTAGAGGCAAAAAACTTCATTTAATGCATCAGTTAAGGTTGTTCCATGGCAACAAAAGTGAGGAAATTCAGTGTTAGGGTTGAAAACCCCCCTTGGATCTGCCCACCCCCAGCCTGCGTTCAGAAGTGCGCATTGGTCTTCGGTCCCAACTCTCACCCCATTCTCTTATACCTCTGCTTCTTTACACATGATGGGTTGAGAGTTAGGGCCAATGACCCCAATGCGCACCCAAATGCTGGTTGGGGGAGTGGGCTGGGGGGTCCAAGAGGAGTTTTCAACCCTAACACCGAATTTCCTCACTTTTGTCGCTATGGAACAACCCTAACTGATGCATTAAACAGAGTTTTTTGCCTCTAATATATATATACACACACACACACACACTACTCTTATTTAATCAGAGCATCAATATACCAATATAGTATATCAATATAAGAATTTAACAGTTTTTTTTATTTTAAAAACATTTTCAATATTTTTTGCTATTTGTTTCATACACATGGAAATAAGTAGTAATAGTGTGCATGGGGACATGACAAAGCATTTCCGCAGTGGTTTAATCATGCTACATAAAATCATAATTTTGTGTGAGCAACACTCTGTCATCCTATGCATTAGGAGGCTACATCTGTGACAGCATTGAAAGATAATAATTATACAACATGCTGTGCCTTAATAAAAGTACTTCATGAAAGAAACTACAATAGCACCACTCACACAAAAGACTGTTCAGAATTTCTTCAGTTGTTCAGTAGAACTTTGTACGGTCTTGCCCTTTTTGACTTTGCCATTCTCCCCCTCCCACACACACACACACATACACACTTTCCTTGCCCACCTCCACTGTATGTCAGCACTTTTCCTTTCCTTTCTTCCCACTCTTGTCCCCCTCCTCTTTTGGTCTTTTTCTTTTGTTTTCCATCTGGCTGTGTTTTCAATGTTCTCCATCTGTTGGGTTTGCAATGTATGCCTGACCCCCCCCCCCGCTTTTTTTTTTGTATTAACTATATTGTGTTAAATATCTATTTTGGGGATTGATTATCGTATACACTAAGTTTTTGTATTTAAGCTTTTCACTATAAATTGATCAATGATTTTTGTTCTTTTACTGATGTACGTATAGATTCATAGAAGCAGCCAACATATTAGGACTGTGTGGCCCACCTTGTCTGCCCATGAAAACCCCCAAGTATTATCTATCTACTGGGAGGCCTTCAAACCTGTCCCTCTCATCACCAATATACCCATATACTTATCTTAAGCTATGTTAAGCCATTATATTACATATCCTGAGTTACATTCCATGAGGCAACTGACCTACTTTAGTGATTGCCGGCATTCTTACTTGTTACTGGTATATGCAGAGTATGTTTGCAGCACTGGTTGCAATACTCACCTGACTCACTAGCTTTAACTTAGGGATCTTAACTGGTGCTATCTTCCACTGCAGTTTGAGGAAACAGTGCTTCCCTCTTTCTCCTGGCCAAGTTTGAGTAGCAGTGTACCCCTCCTCATAACCAGTTACCCTCTGAATACACAAATTGGTCTGCTCTTTCTCTTCTCTGGGCTTCTTCCCTATTCAACTATTTTTATAAAAATATGTTTTTGCTGGTCTGCACTTTTCATCCTGCAGTGTATTGCAATGGATTATGTTTGGATTACATTGCTTTCTACTTCAATAATATTGGAGTGCACATCCTATTCAGCTGCTGTCACCATTTGCACCCATTTTTGCTTTTGCCTGTTGTTTTCTCTGATACCTACAGTAGCTACAGTTAAATAATTGAAATTGTTATACAACTCTGAATTTTGGTCTCATTGCAGCATATATGCTGGTGTTTTGCCTAGTGTCTGAACTAGTTGCTCATTTTAATTGTCACTCTAGCTGGTTACCATGCTCCCTGTTTTACTCCTCTGCTTTCTCTTTCTCCCCTTGCTTCCTCCAACTTGCTCACCTCTCACTCCCTCCTCCCTCTACCTTCATCATTCCTCTAAAGCCATGCAGGGATGCACTCTAGATCTAGTATCTTGCCTCCTAGACTTCAAGCATTCACAAACATGGCATGTTACCCCTTTTTTCAGTTTTGGTTGTCCCTCCTTCAGCCCTCTCTTTCTAATGTTTGTGTTCAAAAATGCCAGGGATAGGCAGAATGGAATTATAGGAGTAAGGAAGGGGGTGTGGAAAGAGCTGTAGACAAAGTAGGGTCTGCATCAACAATGAAGGTAAAAAATAAAAAAGAGAAAGCTGACTGGGTTGGCCAAGTGGCCCTAATCTGCCCTTGCTTTCTATGTTTCTATGTTCCTATATTCCAATCACCCTTCATTTCTATCACCCTGCTTCCTGTATTACTTTGCCCTCTTGGTTGTTCCTCTCCATCCAGGGTATCCTTACTCTGTGCTAAAACATGCCATTCCTTCCACCACATTCCTCTAGTTACTGTAAATGGCCACCGAGGACTGTGGTTCACCTCTGTGGATGCAGACTAGCAGTCAGTCCACATTGTATCTAAACCCATCCTCTCTGTGCCATTCCTTCATTGTTCTGTTACTAGGCATGTTCCATTAAATTTGGCACTATAAATTTTAGCACTGGCAGCTGAAGCAATGTTCCCTGATGAAGCATCACATGTATGACACAAACCACTTGGGATTAGTGTTGTATTTTCTGTTTTCAGATCTGAAATAAACTTTGATGGCATATACTTTATGTTTGTCAGTAGTGATTTTGTTCTTTACTCCAGCAGGATGAGACTGATTCTGTGCTTTTTAACTGCTTGTTTAGTCAGCACCAGTTACAAACTGTTTGTGCATGTGTTTTGTGTGTGTTTTTCTCCAGAATATCTTATATGGGGCTAACAGTAGCAACATTATGGGCTCGATTTTCATATGGCCCTTAGATCCCTGTTCCAAATACCTGGGAGTTGCCACAGCTGCAGGGATGTGCAAGGCATTTGGCAAATCTACAGGGTTTGCCAGAGGGATCCATCACCCTCCCCACCTGCCTCAACTCTAGATGGCATGCAGAGATGGGTGGGGTAACTATGAAAGGAAGTTGTGAACTGGGGGCTGATATATCCCTTGCAGATGCTGTGGATGTGAAGGGGAACAATGGCAATGATGGTAACATGTGGAGGCACCCGCCAGTGGAGCCATAGGAGATGACACAGCTGGATCAGGTTGGGTCAGGGTGGGCATGACTGGACCATCATGACCTAGATCCCACAGTTGACAGCAACCCTAGCACTTGCCCCACAGGAACCACAGTCTCCAGCACAGCAGCTGGGCATTTGTGGGCTGCCACATAGGGGGAGGTCTGACAATGGGGAATGTCACTGTGCCCAGGCACATCCCTGGCCATCAACTGCACTCTTTAACCTGCAAAAACTGCAACTCATTGCATTTAGGAGTATGTGGGACCTGTGGGACAGGCACCAGGGCTGCTGTTTCCTTTGGGGTTTGGGTCATGATGGTGTGGGAGTGCCCCCCAGCTGGCCTCTTCCACTTTGTTCCAACACTCAGGGCACCACCACAGAGTGCCTCCACATATTCTGCCACTGCCACTGTCCCCTCTTGTTCACAATGGCACCACCAGGGCTACATCACCACTGGTCCCCTCCTTCCAAGTTGCACCCCAATCACCACACTACCAGGCAGTAGGGCAGAGCCCCTCGATCACCTCCTGTCTGGTCCAAAGATAGCCCCCTCTTGCAATCATGGTGGTCCTTCTATAATATGAAAAAAGGGATTGTGCAGCCCCACTGTGGTGCAGCCACCCATATGACCTGGTGCACAGTCACTTTTGCTGCAAGAATGGTGTGGGGGGGTCTTTGCTGCATGGCATCTCAATTTCATTGCATCTGTCATTTGAAAATCAGATTTGTCACAAACTATGATGCAAGGTGCCACTTGCATCATGCCTGTTTGGTGCAGGCACCTTGTGTTATAGTTTTCCTTTTGGAAACCGAGCCCTATGTTTCAGGTCTTGACAACAGTGTTAGATACAGGACAGAAGCACTAGCAGAGATAGCACAAAATGAAGAATAAGAAAAAAATATTTTCCCAAACCCAATATATAGAAACTTTGACTAGCGACTGAATTCACTTAGGTAATGATTTTATTGCATTAATGTTAGAAAGCAGCTATAAACATAAAGTAAGTCCACAAAATCTACTCATCTGAACAAGATGAAAAACATGCTCTTAATATTTGTTATAGGGACCCTTTAAAGTAAAAACAGTTAGCTCTAAGAAGTTTTATTTAATTAATTATTTTATTTATTTATTTAGTTGTTTAATGCATGATTTTTTTTTGTAGATCAGGAAGAGAAAGAGCTAGGGGACATGTTTTATTTAAGTGTTAGCTAACCAGGTACATACATTAGGCAAATAAATGCCTACTTTCAGGCATGATCTGAACATATAGAATAAATGTGAGGCAACCATGGTGTACAAAGAAATATACCATCAAGGGCAGCTCATAAGGTGAGTAGCTATAATCACAAAGGGTAAGTGGTAGTATTTACAGTATCTCATGAGCTCCCCTTTATGGTATATTTTATTTATTTATTTTATTTATTTATTCTAGGATTACAAGTACCTTTGAGCCATGGCTCTTTTACAAAGGTTCCACGTCAGAAATAACAAACAGCAAGGAAGCAACAGTGAAATAACAGTAAACAATTTGTGTACAACAGTGCTATTGAAAGGGATCAGTTATAGGAAGAGTAAGGTGTAGAGGAGGAGTAGGAAAGTGTACGTAGTTAACAGAGGCAGCTATAGTAAGATGGTGAACACAGCTAGGGTGAATATGCCCACAAGTAATGGGTAGGGTCAGGCACCCGGGGGTAGCAGAGAAACAGGGATGAGAGGAGAGGGGAGGATGAAGATGCAGCTGGAGGTATTTGTCAAAAAATAAATGGGAGTGATAGAAGAGAAAAGGGACAGGGTGGGTGGGAGGATAAGTGCTGTAATGGGGCAAGGAGAGACTAATGAGGTGGTATGAAGACATGAGATTTGAAGTGGCACCTCAGGAGCTGGGGGAAGGAGACTGGGGTGCCTGGGGTTAAGCAGTATATAAGTTAGGATTAAAGCTATGTAGGTTATCATCTTGGAGAGGCAGTCACAGGAGCTAGGGGCAATGAGATGAGCCCTGAGCCTGGTTTTAAATAGACCTAGCGTTGAGGCAGAGGAGATGCTGGGTCTGAGACCATTCATCCATACAGGAGTACTATAGGCAAAGGAGCATTGGTCCTGCATAGTTCGACAGCAAGAAACTTGTAGAATCTGGGTTGTTGAGCTCCTGGTGTTCTGTCAGTTGGTGTTTTGATGTAACAAGGCAGTAACACCAGGGGGTGTGAGGCCAAGGTTGATTTTTCCTGTCATAGTACATGTGAGATACTTTATATGGTTGGAGAGTTGGAGCCATCCGGATTGTTCATAAAGGTCACAGGTGTGGGTGAGGCAGTGGGCACCAGTTGTGAGTCAGCATGCTTTGTTAAGAGTAGTTGTTACATGTTGGTGAGCGGACGTCATGGCGGAGCCATAGATAATGAGGCCATAATCAATAATTGACACCACAGAGCTCTGGACGGCAATCTTCAGGGCCTCTAAGGTGAGGTGCTGCCTGTGCTTGTAGAGTAATCCAAGGTGTGAGCTGGCAGCTTTAGGCACACTGTCAATGTAAGCCGTATAGGAGAGATTGGGGTCAAGCAGAATCCCTAGGTATTTGAAAGAGTAAACTTGTTCGAGGACAGTCCCCGACTTGGTGGAGATGACAAGGAGGTGTTGTTTGTAACGGTTATGTGAGCTGCAGAACAGTAACGACTTGGTTTTCTTGTGATTGAGGACTAGTTTATGACTGGACAACCATGTTTCAACGGCACTGAATCTGAGTTGGAGGCTGTGTTGTAGTGGTGAAAGGTCCTTGTGCGTAGAAAAGACAACAGCATCATCTGCATACAGGATGATTTGTTCTGAGCAGGATTGTGGTAGGGAGTTTAAAAAGAGGCTGAAAAGGAGAGACCAGCATGGACCCCTGAGATACTCCAGAGCAGACAGGCAAGGTGTCCGAGATAGCACTGGCAAATTTTACTCTTTGAGAGTGGTTGTCAAGGTAGCTTCTGAAGCAGCGGGCTGAGTCTGGTGCGAGGCCAGCAAGGATTAGTTGGTCATACAGCAGCCAATGATGGACTGTGTCAAACACCTTTGAGAGGTCGATGAAGACAGCCCCTGTAAGAAGTCCTTTATCAAGGGAACTATGCACTGCATGGGTAAATTCAAGCAGGGCAGTGGTGGTACTATGCCTTTTTCTAAAACCGTGCTGTTGTGTGCACAGAATATTATATTTGTCTAAATAATCAGTGAGATGGTCCACAACAATACGCTGTAGGGCCTTGGATTGTGGTGGCAATATGGAGATTGGTGGTAGTTAGAGTGGCAGATCTTTACCCCAGTTTTGTGGACCAGGTTCACAGTGGCAGTTTTCCATATTTCAGGGAATATGTTATGAGTATACCACAGTTGTCTAGGGTGTATTTTATATAATACATAACCAGCAACACAGCAGGGTCATAACTCAAAAGTGGAGGACCCAAGAGTGAATTATAAAAGTCCTGACCTCTCACAAGTGATAATAAATTGCATATTTTGAGTCAGCTGTTGACATATTTGACCTATACAACATCAAATTACTTGTTATAGCTTTTACGTCTTCCTATTTGCATGGAGATCTAACTGTTCTTTTTTATTTCGGATACTGGGTTTAAGCAAATTGCTATCATGATGTCATCAGCATTGTGAAAGCTGCTGTCTGATTTGGTCAGAATCCCATGATGATGTGCCCAGCTTTTCCAGACATTTATTGTGAATACCCCAAAATATCAGGTGCAGATTCACAAAACTTTGCTGTGGCATAAACTCAGTTTGCGCAGAGCAAACTGGGTATTGTGCCAAGCTGGTATTGACAAAAGCCCAGTTTGTGCCCACAAGCTGGGTTTGTGCTGCAGCAACATTTTGAGTGTGCCACAATGCAAATAAGGGTCTGGGGACCTGCATAACAGTGCTCTCCCATTGAAAAAGTATTTGGTCTATGCAAGGGCCATTTTGAGGTCCCCTTTTGCTGAGCAAATACTGCCAAGAAAAATGTCCTGTTGACTCCATGCAACCATATTGGTTGACAGATGCATTGCAAGGTGCCCCATGACCCATAAGACTGTGTCCGTGGTAGTTTAGTGGTCCTGCCCCCCCAACCGGCACCATTCCTGTCATGTAGTTAAAAGTCCTTGGCGGTCAGGAGGTCCCCCTCTCCATTCTGTGATCACCACCCTATTGTTGTCACCCTAGTAGTCTGGTGGTCTCTCCCCCTAGTCGCTGATTGCCGGTCTGCTCAAACTAAATATATATCCTGGTGGTCTAGCAGTCCCCCCCACTGATCACTGGCCCGCTATTACCACAAAGTGATGTCCCTGGTGTCCAGTGGTCTCCTCCATCTGCTGCCCTGCCTGATTTAAATATACAAGTCTCTGGTGGCTAGATGTCCCTCCCCTATCCCGTTCCCCGGTATGGTCCATAGCAATAGTTCCCTGGTGGTTTAGTGCACCCCCCACCCTGGCATGTAGTTTCCCACCACCCTGCTCCTCCCATTCCAAACCTAAGTCAGTGACCAGCAGAGCCCTCTCCTCACCACCATGGCTGGCTGCTGAGTGAGCTCTCAGTGAGAGCATACTGTATACGGTCCTCACTCATTGACATTGAATGACAGCCCTAGCGGAGTCAGCAAACAACCATTTACCATGAGATTTGCAAGTTGACACAAATCGTGTTCATGAGGGTGAGTGCCACAAAGAATATGACTGAAAGAATGCTGTAAAATTGCTGCTGCCTTTTCATTTGCTGAATCATGAATTGGAGTCCTAACCACTCAGGTTAAACAATACATCACAGGATGTGGGCTTACTCTGCAGCCATTTTGGGCTCTGGATTTCTAAACCCCTAGAACCTCAAGATGCCCAAAAGCACCTAGCTTCCAATGGTAACCTTAACACATTTTTCTATGAAGGCTTGATGTACTGCAAGCAAATGACTGCTGCTGCAGCTCTATGTCCCACCTGCTGAAGATGACTGTTGCATCATTCCTTGTATTATAATGCACCCTCTTTCTCTGCAGCTCTTGCGGGGTACCATCACTATAATAGCATTCTTTTGCTGCTAGTACTACAGGCTGCACAAGGGGAGGCATCCCATCAAGTCTGTGTTTATAGGTCATTCAAGGAGTCAAGTTAAGAGATGCAAAGGTAGATTCCATTTCCAATGATGCAATCACACACTGACATTTGCCAGCATAAAAAAAAAACATTTAGCTGCTTCTGCAGACTAGATAATGGGCATTTTTAATGAGTCACTGTACTGATCTTGTTTCAGCTACGCTGTGTATACTGGAGTTCCCAGCTCATAGCTATACTGTGGTCGTCAAGTTCATGTGTGACAGCTAAATGTAACTACTAGTAATTTTAAACTCATTATTCCAGTGGATGTCTGTCATGGATTAGTTACAGACCTTAACTAATCCATGACAGAAATCCGACAGAATAATGAGTTTAAAATTACTAGTACTTATGGCTTGTTTGATGTGTGCCTTTGGTCCGGAGAGGTAAGTGACGCTTTGGGAGGATAGCTGTCTTACGTTAATTTATAGCAGTTAACACTGATAGGATCCAGAACTAAATAGGAGAGCTATTTATTTATTGTTACTGCTGAAGATTTTTACACCTGTATAGGGTCATGATTTATGTGACATTTGCTATATGTTAATTTACTGTGGCTGACTTTTTTTTTTTGTTGTAACATTGTGAGCGCTGAACTGTGAAGAACGGCTGAAAGATATCAGTTATTTCTGAAATGCAATATAGTGCTAAAAATGTACAAATGAATTTTTGTTAGCTGGATTTAGTAGTAAGGGGTGCAACAAATAATATGATAGTTTTATTTTTTTTTTTATTTGTTGCATTCTCCTCCATCTGTGCGCCCCCCCCCAACATGGTACATCTTGGTTTGAAACTGCACCAGTGAGTTGCTGCATCTAGAAATCAGTTGTAAGTCTGTCTCCTCTAAAAAAAAATATTCCAGTTCCATTCCTGATTCACTTGTGGGCATATTGGAGCTAGACATGCTGCTTTTCAGGATGGAGTAGGTTCCATCTGCTCTTCTACTGTGGCTCCTGGATTTATTACTCTTTCGTTTTTTCCAATTTAAAACTTGAACTAAGGCATTATCATTCAAGACTCTTTCAAACTTACTTAATTTGATTGCCTTCATCTTAATGGCCCACACGGTACTGGAGGCAGGCAAGCAATTTCTCTTGCGATATCAGAGAAACTTCAGGAAATATCTGGCCATGGCTGCAACCATATGAGATGCTTTTTCTCAAATTCTCCCTTTCTTTCTCTGTAGCCATACTTACAGTTTTGCTGGTGTTTTCTGCTGCCATGGCAGGTCCCCACTGTCAGTAGCTGAGTGACTTTCCACTATCTCCCCTCAAGCCACATCTGGTGAGTTACTTATATTTGGTGATTTCAATTTAAATTGGCTCTCCCCCTTTTCAAAAATGTTTCCTTAAAGTGAAGTCTCTTTTTAGTACAACTCATCTCTGTCTCCACTCACTATTTTTTTCAATTTATAAATCATTTTCTTGGACAGGGTGCTCTTCTCACATTACCATCATGTTGTGGATTTTAGCACCTTCCCTGTTGCCCTCAGTGGCCACCAAATGGTCTGCTGTCTGCGTATTATTCTTCATTGCAAAGCTCCCTCAAATTTATCCAAATCTGTTTTTACTGTTCATTGCACTTGACCCGCCATCATGCTGACCTGATTGTTACTGATTGGTCTCCTAATTCTACAGCTGATAACATTGACACTGCTCTCAATTTTTTCACTTCCTAGTTTATGTCTGCCTGGGATCATTATGCCCCCCCTCCTTTGCAGAACCTAGGTCCAAGTATCTCACTTCCCATGGATCTCAGATGAATTACTGGCTTGTAACTGTGTGAATGACCTTGCCTGGAAGACCTACAAATCCTCTGGCTCCTCTTCTGACCTTACAGTTTACAGGACATTTTGTAATTCCTGCACTAAAGCCACAAGGCTAGTGAAGTCAGAACACTTTTATCCACAGTCCACAGCAACCGTAATCACCCCTCTAAGTTCTGGAACTTAATGCATGCACTTTTCTTGCCTCCAACCCTGTCCCCTCAACCTCTTTTCAAGACCGGTAATACTCCTATCTCTGATGCCACTGCACTCATTTCATCATTCAATTCCTTTTTACCTCCTGGGCCTGTTCTCTCCTCTATTCCTACTCCTCCTCTCCCCTTCTTTCCTAATCTCTGCCCTCTGTCTTCCCTCTTCTACCTATCCTACTGCTCTCCTTCTTTTTTCTTTATGTTCCATTTCTTCTTCTGCTGCTCTTCAGGACCTTTTGGCTCTAAATCCATACACAGGTGGGAGCCCTGATGGTCTTGAGCCCAGACTCCTGTATCTCTCTGCTCATATCATTGCATTCCATATCACTTACCTCCTCAACCTCTTTTTCTCCTTATCATGTGTACCTAACTTCTGGAAGTTTGCTGCTGCCATTCCCCCATCCCAAAGATGGTGATCTCTCTTCCTTTAATATCTTCCATCCTATCTCTCTTATCCACATACTGGCTAAAGTCCAGGAATACTGTGTTCTCTACCAACTCTCTTCTTTTCTTGACTTAATCTTTTTTTCATGCCATTCTAATTGGGCTTAAGAAAGTTAAACTCCGCCTCCACCTCTCTTCTCCAGCTCACTGATACTATCCTCTTTGGCATGGATCAGGGTCTTCTTACCTATGTCAATTTGTCAGCTTAGCCAAAGCTTTCAACACAATTGCCACTCCATTTTCCTGGACAAGCTTAAAATCAGCTGTACTCTCTGCCCCCTCAGTTGAATAGTTTTGTTCCTACCTTGAGGCCTGGTTGCAAGCTGTCCACATTGGAGACTCCCTTTCACACCCATTCCCATTCAGCTCAGGCTTTTCCTTATGGGTCTGTCCAGAGCCCAATACTTTTCTCAATGTTATTAAACTATCTCCCCACTGCCTACTCCTCTGTGTCCATTTCTATGTGTGCAGATGATATGATACGCTTTACCTCTGGTTCCTTTGTCCATGACCTCATGAACCAGCTCCAAGTGGACTTTAACAACATCCTACACTGTTTTTTAGAAAATCAGTTATCCCTCTATGCCAAAGAAATGGTCTCTATTATTTTTAGCACCAGGCAGAGGCTTATTAGATTCCCCCATTCCTTCCTTTCTTACCATTGATGGTGCAGCTATCGAAGATGTCTCCCCCTTTCAAGTACATCAGGGTCTGTTGGATTACCACCTTGATTTTTTTTTATGTGGATGTTATTAACAAGACATTACACCACAAATGTGGTGCTCTTTACAGAAATAGGAGAAGCATCTCCCTTCCTGCATCTAGAGAAAGCCTCACTAAGATGATTCTGACAATTTTTGACTTTGAAGATATTATTTATGGTCCTGATAATAAGTCCACCTTTGCTAACGTGGACCCCACTTTCATGCATTCTGTTGATTTGCCCTTGGCAAACCCCTGCATACTCACCACTGTTTATTGTATACCTCCCTCTCTCTGTCTTTGTTGATACAGGCTGCCTTACCCACTGTGCCTCATTTATCTCCAAATTTTGATTTGGCTCTCTCCCCTCATATCTTGTTTCTCTCTTCTCCCTTCCCATTCTACATCATGATCCCTTCACAATGCCTGCTTTTACTCTCCCTCCAGTTAAATCTACTGCTTGAAAAGCTGCCTTCTTATTCTGCCCTCCTAAACTATGGGTCTCTCTCCCAACTTCCATTTGGTCTGCTACTTCCTTTTCTTGTTCTGAAATATCTGCTCCATACCTTCTCCATTCATGGCCTTCTGATGATTCTGATATTAAGATGGACTCCTGACACCTACCTTCCACTACACATTGTCTCTAGCATTGTCCCTCTCTCCCAGTTCATCAGTTACTAGTCTCTGATCCTCATTTTTACAGCTGCAGTGGGCATAGCCCTTCAGCTGTCTTGCAAGCACAGTAGAGAAGGGAGCTTAACGGATACCGAACAAACTTTTAATAGTGGAGGTGAAGGGCAATCACTGCCCATTCACTGCACTATTTTGTCCCTTGATAGAACGTATCACTGTCCACTGTGTTCAAGATGGCCGCTGGAGTTTTCTGCACATGCATGATAACTCACGCATATGCACTGAACTCCAGTGGCCATCTTGAACATGGTACACTGTGTCACCAGAGTTCATTGTGCATGTGCAGAAAACTCAGGTGGCCATTTTGAACATGGTGGACAATGCAGTGTTCCTTTGTGATCTCAACTGTAGCCATACCTGCTCTTGCAAGAGTTTGTTGTTTTTGCTTCTATTTTAGTTTTTCTTCTGCCCGTTCCCCAATTTACTGTATGATGCTTTACTGTATGGCTGTTTTGTTAAGCATTCCTGTAATTGTATACTATGTTATATTTATTTCCATATTGTATTATTTTTGTACATTGTTCTTTGTATGTGTACTTTGATCTTATCTTATCTTATCTGTCTTCTCTTCTCTTCTCTTCTCTTCTCTTCTCTTCTCTTCTCTTCTCTTCTCTTCTCTTCTCTTCTCTTCTTCTTCCCCGTCCCCAAGGATACATCTGGAAATGTGCTATTACAAGCTCAGTATGATGTTCCTTGTAAAACCTTTGAAATACATACATACTGTACATACATAAATACATAAACAAATAGAGAACAAGACAGCAAATACAAGCAGGTAAACATTTGGGATCTATGTGATAATGGCAATAGCAGAATAGCAATCGCTGTTAGGGAGAATGGACATCACCAAAAAAAAATATTTTGGCAATGTAGTCCCCAGTGTTCAGAAAAAGGGTGCCAGAACTTACGTTTTAAATGTTAATGTGATGGCTGCACTCAACTGCACCCCCCATGGGGAGCTTTGCCCCATGCAACCCCCTACTGAAGGATTCTCAACTCCGTGGGGTGCATGACAGGAGGGCAAAAGCAAAAAAACAACATTTTGGGCCAGGTGCAACAAAAGGTACCTACGCCTGGCCCCAAAACTGGCACCCTGTGCTGTGCAGACTTGTACCCCCCACCACTCCACAGGAGCAGCTCATAAGTTCACCATGGCACCATCCCTCACAATCACTCCTATCCCTCTCGCCTCTTGCTGTGCATGCTCACTTCCCCCCACATGCGTATACATGTAGTGACAGGATGTCACTATAGTCGCTCACCCCCCATCTGGTCACCCTCCCTACTCCCCACAATGCAAGGCACTGCAATTGAGTCACCATTTCAGTAGGCACCCAATCACAGTTGCTCATTGCATGGGATACCAAACATTTGGCATTGGCCAATTCTAGTTTAACAGTGAAATGAGGATTACAAAAGGGATTGTAACTTTAGAGGAATTAACTTTGAAATCTAAATGTTGGCATGGTACTTCATAGGGATCTGCTATTTTTAATTCTGAATGTAGTACTTTTGACAGTAACCCCTATTTATTTATTTATTTACTCTCAGGAGTGCCCTCATAATTGCTGCCATATAATTGTTATACTGTGGTGACCCAAACTGCCCATTATCATGCATGTCTGATCTTACCAGCGCTCTGGAAAGGGTATTATCTAATTATTGATGTTACTTTCAAGCTGTTCTGTTCTTTATTACTACTGCTACATTAAGGATATTAAATGCATGAGCATTTTCCATTTAAGGACAAGCCAATGCAAAAATTGCATTTGGTGAATGTGCTCAAATATGACATTTTGGACATTGGCAAAGAAAGTCTCCCAGAACTCAATTTCCTTTCACCGCATCAGCACTTTGACATAAAATGCTACACAGTTTACAGAAAGCACAACATGTGCACGTCTGCATTGTTGGAAAGCCACATGACCCGCAGCAGCAAAGCAGCAATACTGGAGATAAAGAACCAATCATGCTGAACACAACTCAGTGCCATTTTTAGCCCTCAATCACAGAGGAATGACCCATGACAGTAATGGCTACTGAAAGGGTGTATTTTAATAACAAAACTTTAGAAATCATCAGTGAATTGTGCATTACTATGCCAGTTAGCTAAATAATTTAACAGTAGCTTCAGGCAGACAGGATAGTGAAATTGTGATAAAGAGGTGAGAAAACAGAGTGCACAGAGTCAGCATGCACTAGCATGCACCTGCAGGAGGAGTACAGCAGATTGAATTTAGCAGACTTGGAGAGCTATATGGGGGTTTTTTGAAAGATTTTCTTTCCTGAGTACTGGTGGTATGGCATCATTGACCTCTTAAAAACTGCCAGGGTATCAGAAAGAAAAATGAGGCCAGGGACACTATGGCATCAATCTGCAGCCACCCTTTAAGCACTTTTACAGAATGCTGGTTCTTGTACACTGCATTACAAAAATAAACAAGAGGACAAAAAGTAAAGCTTTGGCTGTTCACAGTGTGCTTGGATTGAGATGCTATGCAGTTGGTGAGTGCTGTCTCCCCCTCTAGACTCATTCTTTTTTTTATTTCATTTCTTGACCCAGAAGCAGAAGCAAGGTAGACTGAATTTAGCGAGGACTGACTTGTGAGATTGAGAGGATGTCTATCACACACGTTGAGCCATTTGGTGTTTTGACTGCAGCAGAAGTTAGCAAACTGCTCAGTTCTTTTCTACAACAGGTATGCCACTGTTGCCTGAATATGGAGGGATGAATTGCTAACCTTATTGGACCATCTTTGGTGTGCTAGACCAAGATACAGCAGTGCTGTGAGACAGGGAAGGCCTCTAAATAGTATCTCAAGGAGGGTGTGAGTCTATGGTGGTGAAGAGAGTCCCTTGTTACTGAGAGACTTTGTTAGTAAGACTCGCAGGGGTTTATTGGCTTCTCTGGCAGTTTTACTGCTGCTGCTTCTCTGATTTCACTTTGTTTCTTACTGGTGGTTGTTAGAAACTGTCTAATCTTTTAAAAACCTTCTAACCCTACTATAATCTATGGACTTGAGCTGGTTGCTTGATTTACATGTTTTGGGAGTGACAGTTGTGTTTTCTGTTGATGTTAGTGATTTTTAATTTTTGGTGGCATAAGCTGGTTATTAGTAGTGTTTTTTAGAGACTTTTAAATAAATTTAAGTATTGGCCCGCAGGCTTAACTGGGTCATTGATATTTTGTTTATGTATTTCATGGGTTATGTGTTTAAGTAACTAAATACATTTAATTTTAAAATGTAATACCTAAAACTGGAACTTTGAATTGCCCCTCAGCATGTGATTGGCACTTAGGTGTACGTGACTCTACTCTATAAAATGTAAGATGTAAGACAACGTCTCTCTGAAATTACCTGCCACTGTTGCAAAGGAAGAGGGCTTTGCAGAAGGAGTGATTTGGAGCATTACGAACTAGCTTGAGCACTCACTTGCTACAGTACTTTTGCATTACTGCAGTGCTTGTTACTTTTGCTTTGTTATAATTTTTATAATATGGGAGTGCACAATATAATTTTTTATTTTAACTGTTTCCCATGGTTACGCTGTTGTTTATGCTATATCTTGACTGTGGCTGTGGCTGTGGCTGTGGCTGTGACTGCAACCAGATGCAGTGGCTGTTTGCTGTCCTATTTACAAGCAAAGTAAGTGAAATGTTTGTTAGAGTTAAAGAATCACTGTAATTTTATCAGCTTCATTACAGTACTGTTTCTTTCTTATTGAATTTCCTTTCTTTGTTTTTGATTGCTTTAAGACACGTGTAGTAGCAAATATAGGTTTATATAAAAGGCTGCACATATTAGCACATGTTGCACTTTGGATCAGCGCAGTAAGGTTTAGGGTTACTGAGGAAGTTCCTCAGGGTAGATAGTAATTACCAGTCTGAGCTATTTTCCCGATAATGATTTATGTTATTTTGTTTCCCTCTAAACAGTGGCTCCAGAAATAGCCCTCATGAAATTGGAAGAGACTACCCTCAGTTCTGTATCCTGGTTGGCTCAGGGTTTAACCAGATTGATTGGAACATACAGAAAACTTCTTTGTACTCTCTGTGGAAATTTGGGACAGTTAAATCAGAGGCATTTGGTTATGAATATACACATGTCTGATAAGGTACTGACTTTTATCTTCTATTGTGAAGGGAAAGTTTGAAGTGAATAAACAAAGACAGGAACTTAGCCTATAAAAATTTGTGACTGTAAGGAATCAGGAACAGTTCCTATCTGATTTGAAGATTATTCCACCTGCGTGTCCATGCTGAACAATAACACTTTTCAGCCTTTGCATAAACATAAGTATAAGAACAAAGCAAGTTTGGAATCAAACGGTGAACACTTGAATATAAATTGATATATCTGAACACATATTCATTGTGGAGAGATTTGAATTACTAACATCTGCTTAAACCCCTTGTTGAAAAACATACATTTATTATTATTATGGGCTTGCTTTGTTTGATTATTTTTTGAACAAGAATTCCTGTCTTGTTGAATCCAGTGTTGTTAAGTCTCATATTATAATCAGACTGATATCCTGGGATAATAAGAACTAATTAATTCAACTAACTGCTATCTGATATCTGCCAATTCCTAATTTATTATTTTGCCAACACTGGGAAATTGTGTTATTTATATCTTTACAAGAGGAATAGGGTTATATAAATGCCAGTTAATATACACAGTGGCAAATTATCACTGAAAGACAATAGTGAATTAAATAGAAAAAATACTAAAACAGCTAAAGGAAAGTTGTTAAAAGGAAAGCCCAATTCCAATGCAATTCAGTGTAAGAAACTGGTATTGGTTAATGAATGGGTGGGGTCATTAATGGAGAATGTTAGGACTGATGAGAAAGAAAGTTTGGTAGGGGCAGCTGAAAAAGGTTCTAGGGAACTGAATACCCTGGAGCAACTTGGACCAAAAGAGTGGAAATCCCCTAATGAACAAAACAGTCCAATAGAATCTGCTAATATAAAGATGATTCAACCCTCAGTTTGGGAGCTGTGGAATAAAGAAAAAGCAAAATCCACAAAACAAAGATCTTAGGAATAACCAGGACATCGCTTATGCTATTGATGACAAAGGTATTTATAATGACCTGGGTCCTAATGTTTCTCAAAACACCCCAAGATTGGAGGGTGGAATCAATAAATGGCCTGTATCACAGAAGGAACATTTTCTGGAATTAGTCAATAATGAGGTTAGTAAAACAATAGAGAATATAAGAGAAACTAATAACTCAAACACCAGGATAGAAAAGAAGATAAAAGAAGTAAAGAAACTGAAGCATAGATATGGCTCTTATTGTGATAGTAAAGATGAAGTAGGACATGAGGATAATTTGGACCCAATGGAAAATGTACACATGGACTTAAGTAACTTAAGTGACTTGAGTAAGGATGAGATACAGGATGGGACACAGTGGATGAGTCGACATGATTCAAGTACACATCTCACTGTGGAAACCATCACAAAAGAATGTATTGAAGCTCTAACAAACCTTTCTCGTCTAACTCAATGATATATGAACAGGTGGTGCTGTTAAGACAAGATGTGTCCTTTATTAAGGGAGTAGTGTTAGAAAATAAAATTAGGATTGAATCAATCATGATAGATGTGTCACAGTGGAAACCAAATGAGTATGATAAGAACAGATCACTGTTTACTCAAAAATCAAATTTTGTTAGCAGGGTCAGTAAAAAAGGATAGATACTCAGATAACTTATTTAAAGAAAATTCAGGAGAGATTTTCATTCTAAAGTTAACGGACAGGACTTCAGTAATTTTTCAATTGTTGAATTAATTATGCTACCAGAGGGATATGAGGCACAGGATAGCATAATGAAACAGTTTAGAGCAGGGCTCCCAGAATTATGGGATAAATGGGGTTAGGCAAAAAAGAACAAGGAAAGATATATCAAAGGGGGAAAATCAGACATGCACTGAGGAAGAGACATGTACTGAGGAAGAACTAATTAAGATAGATCATCCTGATCCAGATCTACAGTTAACAAACCTAAATAATATACAACAGAATAGACAAGGAAGGAAAAAAGAGATGAGAGAGATGAGAGAAATATCATTCAGTCAGATGGAAAATCTTCTAGAGAAAGGAAGTAGTAAGAAACAGAAGAACTTTAATAGGAAAGGTGTTAATAAAAGATTAAGACCAAACAACAAAAATTATTTACAAAATATTGGAAAAATAAAGAGAGATAGAAAACAGGAAAGGAAGACAAAATAAAGGAGAACACTGGCAAGAAAGAAATAAAGGAGACAGAGAGGAGAAAATCTAAAATGAGTAGAAAGTAAGAACAAATAGGTATGTCACAAGGGAAAATAGAATAAAAAAAAATAATGTTTGAGGAAAAAAGAGGAAGATGTAGCCCAGGAAACAAAAGAAAGTACATAAGTAGTTAATAATGAAAAAAACTTAAGGGATATATTAAAAAGAACTTTAGAAACAGATTTTGATCTACCCTTGTACAATGTTCCCATAATTCCAAAGGAAACAGAATCAAAACTGAACATGCATCTTAAACAATTTCTGGGTTCAGTTCTTCAAGGCAATCAAATATATAATGACTTATTAAGTAAAATAAGTGTAATAAGACCACTCCTAGATGTAGAATTAGTGTTCTTACTGTTGGATCAATACTATGCCCTAAAAGGAATCAACAAGAAAAAATGAGGCTACTGGGATTTAGAATGGATTGTTTACTTACTATAGGAACACTGTTTCTTGAATATTTCAAAGAGATTAGAGAATGGACAACTAGAAGTAGAGATTTTCAAATCTCAATTTTGGGGGTTAATAATTTTCTGACAGAGACAAAAAACAATTTCAAAATTAAAATAGTGGATTTAGTTCAAAGCCTTTACAAAGATAACACTCTACAGAACAGGATTAGTAGGATTAAGAGATGGGAGAAAGATGGGCAAGTGACATTATGGATATGGAATGTAACAGATTTGAGGTACATTCAGACAAAATCTGAGACTATGGACAAATAGGGTATAAATATGTATGGTGAGCTGGAAATAGAAGACACTCAACAGACAATTTTAGGAAACAATCAGTTGAAGAACCTCTTAAAGACAGTCAATAGATTCCAGGTATTACAAGAGTTAAGTTACTGACAGCCAATTAAAGAAAGAAACTGAAAGATAGATTATAGTGATAAAAAGAGTTTTGAGAATCTACCATCTTGAAATGTGTCTGGTATTAAAGAAAGGTTGGTAGATCCTTCCACTATGAAATATTTGACAGTATTTAACTGTATCTGCCTGCAGGAAACTTGGACAAATGAAGAGATAGATTTAGATGGGTACAATTTGTTCCAGATAAAAGCAAAGAAAAGTAAAGATTTTGGTAGAATGTCTGGAGGTTTGATAACCTGGTGCAAGATAAAAGACCAAGTAATATATGAAAAGGTTAAAACAGATTCAGATTATATTTTACCCATGTGCCTGACAACCATGCATAAAACCCTCATAATTTTTAATATATACTTGCCCCCTAGAGGGTCTAGCAGTCTGAGTATGAATGCGATAGAGAAATGTATTAATATGTTAGGAGAAATCAGATACAAAGATCCAGCGAGTGGTTTGACTTTAGTTGGAGATGTCGAAGCCAGGGTGGTTCACAGTCTGGACCCCTCCGCAGAGGTAATTGGGGCATATGCAGCTCTGAATCGACAGGTGCTTATTGAACAAAGGAGTTCAGAAGATCTAAAAGAATGCACTAGAGGTAAACAAATTGTAAAGGAATTAGGGACTAAGGATTTATTGCTAGTTAATGGAAGATCTTGTGGAGACCCTCTGGGTGCATTCACCTATATGGGATCAAGGGGGCTTGAATTATAGATCATTGCTGGATCTCATTTGATTTATTGCCAGATTTTATGGATTTTTCAGTGGGTATGAGAGCAGAAAATGAACACAGCCCTTTAGAAATGGAAATGGAGATTTTGCCTACTAGTGCAATTAAAAAAATTAATCAGAAATTATTAGGACAAGAAAAAGAATAAGATGGGATTCACTGGAAAACTATAAATTAGTTAAACTATTGTCAGATTATGGAATTAGAGAATTAATTGAGGAATTAGGCATATTGGATAATGTAGATAACTATTTATGAAAGTTTGAAGAAGTTATGAAAGAAATCTCCTCACTGCTTCTTAAGGTATCTCTGCTTAAAACAAATGATAAAGGTAGTAGGTGGTTTGACTCAGAATGCAAAAGGTATAAAGTGGTAATCAATAAATGTGTGAGGAAACTACATTGCAAGATCACACATAAGTGAAAATCAAAATTGAATAAATTGAAGAAGGACTATAAAAATCTATTAAGAAACAAAAGGGATCTTCTAGGAATGTTAAAGGACCTAGGCAGAAACTAAAGCAATATCAAATCCTGAAACATCTGCAGTTATTAAAATCTGATATCAACTTTATTCAAGAATCCCATCTATTGATCTCGGAGGAACTCAAGATGAGAAGACAGCAAATAGGTCAAGTGTTTGCCGCTGAGGGTAGTACCCAAAGTTGTGGGGTGATGATTTTACTAAAGCGTAATGTCCCATCCTCACCAACTAAAGTTATTAGGGATACCCAAGGCAGATTTTTATTGGTCCAGGGGAGAATACACACTACCAAGATATTGTTAGGTAGTATATATGGGCCACATAGTGACTCCCCTAGGTTCTTCATGGAGTTAGTTAATATTTTAACCCCTTTCTTACCTGTTCCAATGATTTTAGGTGGGTACCTAAATTTAGCGTTCGATCCAAATATGGACCATACAGGTAATAAGTTTAGAGGTCTTTCTCCAGCCCAAAGGGCATTTAGGGATATGTTGGACCAGGTAAGTCTATGTGATGTGTTGCGTACTCTGCACCCCTCAGATAGATGCTACACTTTCACTTCCCCAGTCCATAAAACGTCTTCTAGGATTGACTATATCATGATTTCTCAGGGCCACACTCCGATCATTCCCTTGTTATTTGCCAGTTTTCTTTTTCTACCATTCCAAAGACTGGAGGGCGTTGGAAAATCAATAATCAACTTTTAAAGGACCCAAACACAGTGAAATATATTACAAATCATATTACCCAATTCATGTCAGCCAATTTTAATACCACGGGCAAGCCTGATATAGAATGGTGTGCTTTAAAGGCTTATCTGAGGGGTCTGCTAATTGGAGCTGCATCCAAAAGGAAAAAAATGAGAGAACAGTGGATGGCACAGCTTCTTTGCCAGATTAGAGCTATCAAATCGAATAGTCCCCAAATACACCTGAACAAGTCCATTTGGAACTTACAAAATTAAGGGATTCTTATTTGGAGCTTCTGAGGGAGAAGGCAGAATTTTTTATTTTAAAATCGAACACTACTTATATTGATCAGGGTGAGAAAGCAGGTCACCTTTTAGCTTTAAGAGTTAAACAACAAGGATCTTCAAGGTTCATTGCTTCAATTCGGTCAGCTGATGGGGTGTTGAAAAATAACCAGGCAGATATTATAGTTGAGTTTTATAAACACTTTCAATTATTATACAGTCCAATGGCAAATCCTCCTTCCTCAGAAGATATGGATCAATACTTAGCCGAATCTCAGCTGCCTTCACTCTCAGAAGTACAACAAACCTCATTATGTGCTCCCATAACTGAAGCGGTAATCTTTAAAGTTATTGAAGATCTCCCCTTGGACAAATCCCCGGGACCAGATGGCTTTTCACCTGATTTTTACAAAGTGTTTGCAAAACAATTAGTCCCTTTGCTCCTCCCTTTGTTCCAACAGATTATCGCTGGCAATAGCAGTGACAAAACATTATTTGAAGCGTTGATCACCTTATTTCCTAAACCCGGTAAAGCTCCCAAACTCATGGCAAGTTATAGGCCTATATCCCTATTAAATCAAGATATTAAAATTCTGACTTCCGGCGATGCGTTGTGCCGTGTAGCAGATTTACTGCGGAGCTCCAGCCATCCGATTTGAAAAACTACTGATTTGCTTGGCCAAAAGGTAATCGGCTACTTCAAATTGTGATATCTCAGTGTGGGAATAGTGCGCGTGCACGGGGGACGTGGTTCCGAGCATATAATGGAGGAGGAAGCAAAAAAAAGCCTACCAAAGCGCACCCCTTCCCGTCTCACCTGAAAAGGCCCCAAAGAAGCCTCAGGCCTCTAGTGCCGGCCAAGGAGTGGATGACTGTGCTAGCCCTGCCCTTTTGTCCACAGCTAATGAACCGTTGACTCTCCAGCATTTTTTAGAGGAGTTTGCACCCTTCAAAAAAGACCTTCATACCCTCACACTGGGATTTACCTCTCTTACCCAGAAATTGGATGATGTGGCACAAACAGCTTCAGATAACTCAGCACGAATCATTTCATTGGAAAAACACCAGGACAGGCTGGATCCTGAGCTTATTGCCTGTAGGCAGCGCCTCACTAAGTTGGAGCAAAAGGTGGAAGACCTCGAAGGGCGCAGCGGGAGGAACAATGTAGTGGTTGTGGGCCTCCACGAGGGAGAGGAGGGTCATGACCCAATTAAATTTGCACAAAATCTTGTGGAAAAGTTAGCTGGCCCTACTCCCTTTGGGGTCTTATACACTATTGAGAGGGCCCATAGAGCATTGCGTCCCAAGCCACCACCTGAGGCACCTTCACGAACTTTCATCTGTCAATTCCTCAATTTCAGGGAAAACGACACTTTATCAACAAGGTAAAAGAGCTTCAAGACATCATGTGGGAGGGAAAACGCCTGAGAGTCACCCAGGACTTACCTCCCTCTGTTCGCCAGAGGAGAACGGCCGTTCACCCATCTTTCAGATGAGACATTAAACCGAGGTCCCATCTGCCTGGATTGGTGGTAGTTCAGGTGGATGTTAAAGATCCCATGGCACTTATCGAAAAGAGTAGGGGTATGTTTATTAAAATCATAATAGACACAACAAAATAATTTACAGAAAAAATAAAACAGATAAAATATGAAAGTTATACAAAATTTCTGAAGAGAAAAAAACGCAGAAAATCCTCATGTTATCCTAAATCAAGATAAAAAAAACACAAAACTATAGTGGTAGAAACAAAATATGATCAAAAAATAGATAACTGGTTCAATAGAAGTCCCAATATCATTCTCAAATATTCTGTTTGAGAAGTTTCCTTTCTCCCTCCTTAAGACGATCGATATGAGCCACCACTTTTATAAACAATTCTTCAGGGGTAAGATAACGTTGTTGAAATAAAAACCAACACCTAACCTGCCACACCCAATACAGTATCACAACCGCTATTACATTTAGTGTACTAGAATTACACTCAGCCCATGAAGCCAGAAATAAACCAAAAAACAAAGCTCTCTGATCCCACTTGCACCAAACTTTATTCCAAAACCGTCGACGCCACAGAAACCAAAATTGTAAAATAAAAGGACAAGAAAAATATAAATGAAACATAGACTCTGTAAGGGCCATACAGGAAGCCCGAAAACAGTAACGATCCATCAATTGTTTGTGTTTGTGGTTTCCACGTACGTTAATTTTACCATGCACCCCCAACCAAGCAATATCCCACAGAGCCACAGGGATCCGTGTATCAACAAGTCGACTTCTAATCTGATCCTTTTCTGACATTATAAAATCCGGAAAAACTTCTTCCAAAAAAAAAGACTCTACTATCACTGCATACAATTTTTTACAAGAAAACTCCTTAATCATGGATACCGTAATATGCCATGTTCCAAGCATATCAAACACCATGACCCAATCCAAAGATAAAACATATTTCCATTTATTTTTGTGTATGAAACTCTCCAAAAACCATTCTTGTAAAATCTCTGAAATTGAAACTCGTACTAAAGGAACCCAAAGCTGTGATGAAGTAATAACTAAAGGCTTTAAATTGGTGGGAAAAAAAAGAGAATAAAAAAATACTATCAGGTGAACCATGTTAACCCCTCCCCACCGATAATCATTCAACAAATAGTTTCGTTTAACCAGGTTGAGGCGGCTACCCCAAAAACAAGAGAAAAAGAGGCTCTAAAGAGGCACAAAAAACCATTTGGGTAAAGGAAAAATATGCGCCACATGTAAAAATAAAGGCAACAAGCTGGTTTTAATCAAAAAAATCTGTTTCTTCTTCCCCATAAACCATTTATTCCACTTACACACCTTTTCCCTACCCTTATTCAGACATATTTCCCAGTTATACTGAGCCATATCCGGTACACCAAAATAAACACCCAATAACTTATGTGGAGAATCCACTAAACGGATACCCCCAATAGAAGAAATCCCCTCCAAAGATGTAGCTAAGTTAAAACACACACTCTTTCGTAAATTCAAACTTGAACCAATGACAGATAAAAAAAACCAGAAGAACATCACATAATAAACAACCCACCGGTACAGCAGGCACCAAAACACGTAAATCATCAGCATAACAAATTACTTTCTGAGTACTATAACCTGGACCCGAAAGACCCAAAAGTCTGGAGGATTTATAAAGTAATCTAATAATGGGGTCCAACGCTATTACAAACAACAGTGGGCTCAAGGGACAACCTTGGCAGACTCCCCAGCAAATGTAACAGGGTGATCCAATCCACCCATTTACATATGGTCTAACATAGGCTAATGAATAACATAAATTAAGCCAATTTATAAAAATCTGAGGAAACCCATAAGCTCGGAGAGTCTACCAAATAAATTCTTGAGATACCCCATCAAAGGCTTTTGAGAGATCAAAATTAAATAAATAACCTTGAAGAACTCCCTTATGTCCCTGAGAAAATAATTCTCTTACCAAAAGCAAAGCATCTCGGATGGACCTACCTGAAACTGAGCAATACTGAAACTGTGAAATCAAAGAAGGCAAAAATATCGAAATCCTGTTCCCCAGTAATTTGGACAAAATTTTATAATCTGTATTTAACAGGGTGATTGGTCTCCAATTCCCCAAATCAGATTTGTCACCCTTTTTATAAAGAAAAAGCATCAAACCTTCTTACATCTGGTTCGATAAATGATCCTCATTCAAAAAAGCATTGAACACAGCCAATAACTGGGTCGGCATAAATTTCCATAAAGATTTATAAATTTCAGCAGAGAACCCGTCGGAGCCTGGAGCCACCTTATCCCTGAGAACACAAATAACTCCCTTCACTTCTTCTAATGTAAAAGGGCTGCAACCTCCTGCTGCTGAATTACCGCCAAGGTAGGTACATCCGATGCTTGCAACAATAGTGACATTTCAGGATTCTGATACCGAGATTCAACGTTTGCTTCACAAATTTTGTAACACATTCCATAATTTGTAGCTGCCCTTTAACAGTATGCCCCTGATCATCAAGAAGTTGAAACATCTGTTTACCACAAAATGTCTCCCTAATAATATCAAAAGGGTTAAATTGACTCTGCTTCCCAGAAGTCCGAAATTTTTGTTCAAAAACAATAGATTTTTGCCTATCATACTGAACTTTAGTCAAGGCAGCTTTAACCTCTTTTATACGGGCAGTACAGTCAGAATGAGACAAATAGGATTCTGTAAATAATACAAATAATTCGGCCCGAAGGAGCTGAGAGGTATGGTGTCTAGTATCAGCCAACAGTCTAGAATAAAATTTAAAATAGGCCACCAAACACCTTTTGGTATCAATCCACCAATCAATCATGGAATCATAGAGAAAAACCACAGAAGCGATCCGAAATTAAGTCTAAAAAACCTTGATGAAACTCTGGAACCAATAATAAGGATGCGTTAACCCTCCAAACCCCAGGCCCCTGTGATAACACTTTCCCGAAATGAATCTGTATTCCTAACAAATGAAGATCTGTTGCCATAGATACCACTACACCTTCAACCTCCCCAACAGTTTGTGAACAGAACCAAAAATCTATCCTAGAGGTCAAGCTACCTTTCAAAATGTAGGTAACGTAAGACTGGGCAAACACATCAACTAAATCCATCTCTTTAATAATAGTACAAATGCTTTGGGTGTCACAATAGACTTTTCAGTGGAAAGGACATCTAAACTAGAGTTAAAGTCTCCAATTTATAAGATAATCCTATTAGTAAACAAATAGGGCTTAATTAAAATGAAAAGCTTAACTTAGCAGCTTTCTGTTGTGAAGCATAAATATTAATAAACCGATAAGACAAATCATACCATAAAAGGTCCAACAAGAACACTCTCCCTCGAACTAAATCCACTAACTTCTGCAAAATAAACTCAGATGTGGTAAAACAATATCCTATGCCAGAATGGAGGTCCTGGCCTAGAGACTAATATAGGCCCCAACCCCAATCTCTTGTGGCTGTGGCAGCCTCCCCAGTAGTATAAAGTCTAACATCCTGTAAAAAATAAACCTCATAAGATAAACTATGCAAGGCTGAAAAAGTAGCTGTACGTTTATACTGTGATCGAATACTATTAACATTTAGACTAGCTAAACGTACAGAAGACATGAAAAAGAAAAAAAGAAAAACCCCATTAAGAAGGATCAAATCATTTCTTTCTCCTGCTTCTAGTAGTTTTCTTTTTCAGGCTAGTCCCAGAGTTATCAACCGGGGGTAATGGTGCAGAGGAAGTCGCAGGAAGAGAAGAAGAAGGAAAAGATTCCCCCAACTCTTCCTCGTCCATAACATCACCCCAACTCTGCAAAGGTTCATAGGGATTAGTTACTGGAACTGAAAATTTAGATACTTCCTCCACCTGTTTGGTGGAACGAAGTCATCTAGCAACTGGAGGTGAGATCTTCAAACTCCCTGTCTCCAAATCTTCATTTGCTTGGAGGAAGGGACTGAACAGGGGTAGGAACTGAAACAATAGGTGAGGGAGGTGACTCTTTGGGTGGAGGACCTCCGAGGCATCCAGTCATCTCGGGATAACCGGGACACCAAGTGAGGCTGGAAAAGAAGGGTTTTTTAACTTAGTAGTGGGAACAGGGCCTGAACCAGGGGGAGGGATTCGAGAAGAGGTGAAGGACTTAGCAATATAAGAATCATGTTCTGCATAATCAGAGGTATTATGGGCTGCCCAAGGACAAGCCACAAAAACATGAGTATCTTCACCACATAAATTACAAGTGGGAGGGACAGTACAAGACAAAACCGAATGTCCCAATATTCCACAGGATGCACATTTCAGTTGGTCACAATCAGAACTCAAATGAGACAGCGAGCCACATCTATAACAAGAACATGGCTGCCTTGGATAAAACAGGATTCCACAGTCCCTCCCCAAATTGAAACAATTAGGGAGATGTTGAATCCCAGCCTCAGTCATTTTGAGTTGCACATTAAATTTCCACCCTCCCGTCCAAAACCCATTATCATCGATCAATGCATGAAGCACCCCATTGACTGTACAATGTTGTTCTAACCAATACAAAATATCCAATACATTCACTCCTTCATTTTGAAAAATAACAGTAACTACTTTAGCTGTTGGTCTGGTAATAGGTATAACCACAAAGTGCTTCCAAATAGGGTCTATACGGGCAGCATAATACGCAGTCCAAAATTTATCTAACAAAGCTGCAGAACGAAAAGAAACATCAAAATTATGGTCCCCAGAAGAATGAATAAATGCATAAACCTCAGAAGGTCGAATCCCCAAAGAGTCAATAATCAAGGATTTACCCACAAAATTACAGTCTGGGGGGAGATCCAAACCCCCTTTATAATAAATACGTGATACAAAACGTTTTCTAGCAGGGATGTCCGTAGACTTAAAGAGAGAGGCATAACTGGCCGGTTTTACAGAATCCGCCTGAAGGGGTCTATGCACTGCACTGCCCACAGGACCGACAGGCATATCGGCTCCTAAAGTCTGAAGACACTGACCTGGTAAGGAAATTTCAGTCTGGTGGTCTGGAGAAGTAGAAATAGTAATATCATCAGCAACCATTGCAGGAGCCAAAGAAGCCGGAAAACCCTGTCCCGATAAGGGAGACTCCAAGCCAGACACAGAAACAGCCAAAATGAGACCCCTGGCTTCAGTACTGGCAGACGGAAATGATGCAATGGCCCGGTCCGATTCTGAAACCAGCACTACCTCCAATGCCTGTGAACCCAAAGGTTCCACGAGCCGATTCAGTCCTTCCCCCGGTAAAGGGACATTGGGGTAAAGAATCCAGGCATTTGGGGTCTTCACCCAGCCTGCACCCACTAATGCCGCTTGGAGACCATGGCAAACTGAAATGAAACGGAATGAGTCGAGATCCTGTGGCAGCAGCGACACACCCGCCTTCTTTTCAACCGGCCGGTTGTCTCACCACCTGCAAATTACTTTTCTTCACCACACCAAGAGGAGCTACCTGGCAACCTTCTGGGCATTTCCTCTTCTTGTCATCCTCTGTGGACAAAACCACAACTGGGTCAGTCACAGTCGTATCCTGAGAACAGTCTGCAATAACAACGGGCTGAGCTGAATCCACCTCAGGTAAGGGTTTTCTCAAAACATCCATGTCATCCATCTGAACAGATTCCTCATCAAGAACAGCAACTAGGTCCATAGAGCACTCCTCCAACACCTCCACACTCCACCGACTGAGACATACTGAGCACAGTCCAGTCGTCTCAGGGGGCCTCACCACAAGAGTAGGGGAACTTCCCTGGTGTCCTGGCCAAATTTCCCTCATTCACTAAAAATACCACCAACAGCTTAATCTGGTTCAAAGTCAGTTGACATTCATCTGTATCCCCCTCCACCAGGTCATGCCTGAAAATAGGCAGGATTTGTCTAGTGCACTTACCCGGTCAACAAAAGCTAAATAAATAAATAAATAGTGGTCAAATTAATAGCAGCTAGCATTACGTTCCGGATGTTATACCCGGCCAAGCTAAGGGTTCTCATCTCAGATGCCTGGGTGTCTTTTGAGGAGCCAGAGTCCACTCTGCGACAACTGAAAACCTCCTTTCCAGATCTGTTCAGGAGTTCTTGAAGGGACGCGCTCACTGTGAGCTGAAAGACTCCTTTATTCCTCAGTGTGTCCACGTTGATGAATAGAGCAGTCCTCCCCTGCAACGTTTTCCTTTTTATTTTATTTTTTCCCACCCTGGATTTTGAATGGCCTGAATCAGAAGACTCTGGGCTCTTCTTCCTCATATCTAGCCCTATGTCATCCTGCCATGGGGGGGCTGCCTATTCCCCTCCTGGGACCTGATCTTTGTCCTTATTGTCCTCGCAGAGACTTGGAGGAATGATTCAACCTTGGCTGCAGGGCATTCGCCTAATGAGGGTTCGCTGGTTCGCATCTGTGTTCAGCATGTTGCCAGCTTCTAGCGGTCTCTCCTACAACCTTACATCTAGAGGGCGTCCTTTCCACGGTGGTGCTTCTCGATCTAAGAACAGACTCGCCTAGGGGCTTACCTGCTTCAGTGCTTCAGAGCAGGGTGATTCCTCTTGGAAAGACTCCCTTTTTTGGACTTGCAGGTTCTGGTTATTGGGAGACTCACCTAACCTCCTTGCTCAGGGGCGATATTTACATATATTAACCAGGTGGGAAAAAGGAGGTGGAGGATTCAATGCACATTGTTTTTCTTGTGCAATGAGACATACGTATATTGGAACCCAGAGTGTATGCCTGATCTATTTTGTTAAGGGAAGTCTGAAGTACGGTTCCTTCTCCCTTGCACCTCCTTACCTTATCTCCCAGTTTTTTTTTTTGATTCATAGTTAGCACATTCGAGTTTTTGAGGGCCCTGTAATTTGGCCTTCAGGTTTGGATTTATTGAATAGTCTACTTGTTGAGAGAGTGAAAGTTTACATGTCTCACTAGTGGTTTGCCTGCAGCAGTTTAATTTCACTATTTACTTAATTGTAAGAAGGCACCTCAGGTCGAGGTCTGCAATATGGTACTGGGTAGGCGCTGTAGAATGTTTCATTTTACAAAGATGATTTTTGGTTTACCTATTCTATTGCTGAAGTTACTCTTAATGTCACAAAGATCTTCAGCGGGTTCATTACTTCTTGACACTACACTTAACGACTCTGGGTATGGTTAATACTCTTATTTAAATGGATTGGGTGGTGATAGCGGAAGGAAAAAGCCCTCGGTATGATGCAGAAGGCAAAATGGCAAATGGGAGGGGGAGGAGGGGGAAGTTTTGGTGGCTCACTTTGTTGAGAGTTCATCTGATTGTGTTGTGGGGAATTTAAGGGGGGGAGCTGGGTAGGCAAGTTCACACAGGGAGTTTGAACAGGTCTCTCTTCCCTTTATTTGTCATTTACCACAACCCCTTTTTTCACAACAAGATGGGGACAACAAGAGTAATTTCTTGGAATGTGCATGGAGCCAGGCGCAAAATTAAACAATATCAAATTCTTAAACATCTGAATCTGCTCTCTGCAGATATTGCATTTTTACAGGAAACTCATTTGCTGAATTCCGAGGCCACACAGCTCCACAGACAGCAGATGGGCCAATGTTTTGCAGCAGAGGGCAACACCCAAAGTCGGGGTGTTATGATTCTTCTGCGCAGGGCCATACCCTTTGTCCCCACTCAAACTATAGCAGACCCAGATGGACGATATCTATTTGTAAAGGGGAAACTCTACACCAAAGAGGTTGTTTTGGGTTGTATATACGGTTCTAATACCGATACTCCTAGTTTTTTTATACTCATTCTCAATATCCTTTCCCCAGTTTTGCAATCTCCTTTGTTAATTGGGGGCAATTTTAATCTGGTGATTGATCCTCAAATCGATAGCTCTGGTAGGCCCCATAAAGGGCTCTCCCAAGTGCAGCGGGCTCTCTAGAACTAGCTAGACAGTGCAGGATTAGCAGACATTTGGCGCAATTTACATCCATCAGATAGCGGGTTCACATTTACCTCCCCTGTACACCACTCTTCTTCCCGCATTGATTAGATATTGATCTCCCAGTCCTTAATTCCTGCTGTGGTAGACTCAGAAATATTGGCAGATCCGCTCTCTGACCACTCTCCAGTTGCCTGCTTGATTTCTCTATCCACATTGCCTATTTCAGGCAGGAGATGGAAGGTTAACAACCAATTGTTAAAGAGCCCAGAATACAAGACTTATATTTCTGAGCACATTTCCACTTTCGTGGATATTAATTTCGGCTCCACTGGAAAGCCAGACATTGAATGGTGCTCCCTGTAAGCCTATCTTCGAGGTTTACTGATAGGCTTAGCATCCAAAAGGAAAAAAGCACAGGATGAGCACCTGAAAAGCCTATTATCCCAAATTAGGACCATCGAGCATGAGCTATCCCCCCAATCCCCAGATTATGCAAGAGAAACCCTTGTGAAACTCAAGCATTCATACCTGAATATCTTAAAAGAAAAAGCTGAGTTTGCTATTTTGAAAACTCAGTCTTACCAGGTGGATCAGGGGGACAAAGCAGGGCATCTTTTGGCCCTTAAGCTTAAACAGTTGGAGTCCCATAGAACAATAGCAGCAGTCCACTCACAACAGAGTGATACACTCATAACCTCCCCTGCGGACATCACTTCGGAATTTCGGTCTTACTGTGCGAAACTGTATAGCCCCATGGAGAATTCTCCTTCTGCTTCCCAATTATCTTCTTATTTCTCTTGAGTCAACTTTCCTCAGCTCTCGGACCTACAGAAATCCTCCTTAGCTGCCCCCATTACTTTGGAGGAGAAACTCAGAGTTATTCAGGACCTGCCTTTGGATAAGACATCTGGGCCGGATGGATTCTCTGCCAACTTTTACAAAACCTTTGCACCTCAATTAGCACCTGAACTGCTTTCGCTATTCCAACATGTTCTCTCTGGTCAAGTTCAAGATGAATCCCTGTTTGAAGCCTTGATTACTTTAATATTGAAGGATGGTAGACCTCCCGAATGGGTTCAGAGCTATAGACCGATCTCTCTCCTTAATCAGGACCTTAAGATCTTAATGAAGCTTCTGGCGAATCATTTGAGCCTTGTTCTGCATGATATTATAGGCCCTGAACAGGTAGGCTTCATGAAAGGCAAATCTTCGGTTGACCATTTCAGAACCCTCTCGCATGTCCTCTCAGCATCCAGGGATGCTAATTTTCCGGCAGTTCTTATTTCCTTGGATGCCGAGAAGGCATTTAACAGGGTTGATTGGAATTTTTTGTTTCAGTCACTCGCAGCTTTCAGGTTCACCCCACTTTTTATACAGTGGATTAGGGCCTTATATAAATCCCCCACAGCTCGGGTAATCTGCAACGGTGTTATGTCCGATTCCTTTAAGCTCCATGCTGGCATCAGGCAAGGCTGTCCTTTATCTCCCTTGTTATTTAACATTTACTTGAAGCCGTTTATCCAGAGGGTCATTGATAATGCTGAAATTCTGGGCATAAGTATTTAGCAACACTCTGTCAAAGTGCTGGCCTACGCGGACGACCTCCTTCAATTATCTCAACCAGATATATCCATACCAGCCTTGCTCATTACATTAAGAGAATTTAGCTCTATGTCTAATAATAAGCTAAATGAAGACAAGACGGTAGTTTTTCCTTTGAACCATAAGGCATTAAAGACCGTGGCAACATCAGTGGATTTCTCTTGGGAACCCAATACATTGAAATACCTGGGATTGTACTTGGCCAGGAAGCCGAATAGATTTTTGAAATTAAATCTAGACCCCCTAGTATCCACCATTAAGCAAGACCTTAATAGATGGGCCTTACTCCCCTTTTCTCTTTGAGGTAAAATTAATATTATCAAGATGAATGTTTTTGCAAGGCTTTTTTACCCTTTAAATTTCTTGAACATCTGATTGCCATTGAAGTGGTTTAACAAAATGCACCAGATTTTTTCAGCCTTCATTTGGTCTGAGAAAAAAACCTGGATAGCTTATGACAAGCTCTCAACGTCAAAATTAAATGGAGGATTGAGACTTCCTCATCTAGGACTCTACTATTGGGCCAGTCATCTAAATAAGTACCTGCAATGGCTTAGGGAGGACAACTCCCAGCAGTCACAGTCCTATATTCCCATTTGGCTCCAAATAGAGAAGAGCTTAATACAAACCCAAGGGCTCTCCCCTGCTGCATTATTACATGTAAATTCAAGATCCCTGCCTCCCACTCTAAGAAATACTCCTGTTTCATTATCCACTCATATCCACTAGCAGCTCTGCTCCTTCCTAAAGTATAACCATACCATGGACCTATCCCAACCCTGGTGGGGTAACCCCAACCTCACAATTGAGGGGAAGCCACTACAGTTGAAATAGATCCCCTGATGGGGAATTGTTCCCTCTCCACCCTTCTGAAACTGGATGGTCAGTGGTTAACTTCACCTGAAATTCTCGACAAGTTTCATATTCCGAGCTCTGTGGTTTTTCGTATATTCCAGTTATGTCACTTAGTTATAAAATATTTTGCTAATGTGCCACCAACACCTCTTAGTCTACCCTTCCTAGAATTAATCCCACAAGTGGGTCTCCCGCATGCGGTCTCCAAATTGTATGAAGTACTGTGCAATTGGAAGTGGCTGGACTGTCCTGGTGCGTCCCCTTATTGGACCACACTTTTTCCTGAAAATGATTTGCATTGGCCATCTTTATGGAAGGCCTGTCACAAGTTTGTAACACAAGACAGACTTCGTCTAGTACAGTTTAAATTACTGCACAGTCTTTATTATTCACCCCAGAAGATGGCGAAATTAGGTTTGCACTCCTTGTCTATATGTACCAGGTGTCGACAGAGTGAGGGTAATCTTTTGCACATTTTTGGGGAATGACCCAAAGTAGCCTCCCTTTGGACCACCATTAAACAAAAGGTTGATCCCTTTCTGGGCCTATCAGAGCTTTTCACTGTGGAAATTTGTATCCTGGGGGATATCTCTTCAGTTACTATTACCAACAGAAAATACCCCATAACCCTTATAGCATTGTCCATCAAGAGACTGGTTTTGTGACATTGGAAGGATGAGATGGAAATTTCTTACACTGAATGATTGCAGGAACTGTTGGCAAACCTTCATGTGGAGAAGACTATAGCCAGTTTAAATCACCAGTTGCAGAAATTTCTCAAGCATCGGGGTCCTCTGGTTACTTTATACTCACTTCAGAGTGCGTAGAAGTTTCTGCAACTGGTAAGAGGGACTTTGCTACTAGTAAGATTCTCCCTGTGTGAACGGAGGGTGGGGGGGTGGTGAGGGTGAGAGGGGATCCGTTTCCTAGTTTATATGCTTACCTTGTACAATGGTTTTACGAATGTAATAGGAGATCCTCTCTCTGCATTTGAATAATGTTGAATAAACTTTAAATTGAAAAAAAAAAGATATTAAAATTCTGAGTAAATTGCTAGCCGAATGTATTAACATAATTCTTCCAGATCTAATAGGAGTATAACAGGTTGGTTTTATGAGGGGTAGGTCATCAAGTGACCATCTGCGTACTTTGGCCCATGTCTTCTGGGTGTCCAGGGATGCAGAATTTCTGGCTGTCTTGGTATCCCTGGATGCTGAGAAGGCATTTGATAGAGTGGATTGGAATTTTCTTTTCCGGACTCTACATGCCTTTGGCTTTCCTTTAGAATTTCAAAAATGGATACAAGCAATTTACAAGGCCCCTACAGCCCAGGTATTAAGCAATGGAATTATCTCAGATTTACTTTTTTTATGTTCTGGCACTAGGCAGGGCTGCCCTTTATCTCCTTTACTTTTTAATTTATATCTGAAGCCCCTCATCCGGAGACTGGTCACTTGTCCCAGGATTCAAGATATTGTTATACAAGACTATGAAGTCAAAGTCTCAGCTTATGCTGACAATTTATTACTCCAAATATCCCACCCCGGCATATCTATTCCATCTGTGCTGGAAATTATAAAGGAATATAGCCCCTTTTCCAATTACAAATTAAATGTTGACAAGGCTTCGGTGTTTCCCCTCAACCAGAGAATATCCAAACACGAAATTCAGGCTTTAGGTTTGTCTTGGGAAAAAGAGTCATTGAGATACTTAGGTATTGTTCTCACAAGAACCGCTGCACTTTTTCAAAAGAGTAATCTGGACTCTTTATTACTCACTATTACACAGGATCTAAAAAGGTGGTCCTTCATCCCATTTTCCTTATGGGGCAAAATTAATCTTATCAAGATGAATATTTTTCCCTGCCTTTATTACCCACTCAGCCTCTTGAATCTATGGCTGCCTCTGTCATGGTTCAAGAAAGTGCATAGTACTTTTATTAACTTTATCTCAGCTAGAAAGTGACCTCGTCTTGCTTTTCATAAATTAGCAGCTCCCAAAATCAGGGGAGGCCTTCGCCTGCTACATGTTGTTCTTTATTATTGGGCTAGCCATGCGAATAAATATCTTAGGTGGCTTAGGCTATGTAAACCAGAAATTCCTTCTTCATATAAGCCCCTCTGGCTTAAAATAGAATTGGCTCAAATCCAACATTATAATCTCTCCCCTTTGGTGCTGTTATATACAAAACCCAAATGCCTTCCTGTACAGCTTCATTCGACACCAATTGCAACATCTGTTAAAGTGCATTCCCAATTTTGTAGTTTCATAAAATACAACCATTTCATAGATTTGGAACAACTGTTACTAGGCAACCCTAATATCAAAATAAATGGGAGGGTCCTTTCTTCCCTGTGGCTTCCACAGGCCAGGGATGTTAATCTCACATATTTCTGGAATGATATAAAAGGGACATGGCTTTCATCCCCGGAGATCTTAGTTAAGATGGGTATTCCAACCTCTAATATTTTAAAAATTTTCCAGTTACGTCACGTGCTTGTGAAAGCCATAGGGGTGGCGACCCTGCCATCTCGGTGTCCTGCTTTCCGGTCAGATTTGGTCCTAATGGCTGGTCTCCCACATGCCGCGTCGAGGATTTTCAATGCCCCATATGAATGGATTTATCCTGAATTTTTTGGACCTTCTGCTTATTGGGACTTGCTTCTTCCTGAGATACCTATTAATTGGGCTATGCTCTGGCAAGGGTGCCACAAATTTATTATGCAAGACAGGCTCCTGCTCATGCAATTTCAGATATTACACAATTTATATTACACTCCTCAAAAAATGGTTAAATTGGGTTTTGCCACCTCCTCTAGTTGTACAAGGTGTGCCCAAGGGGAGGGTAACTTATTGCACATTTTCTGGCTTTGCCCCAAGATAACCTCCTTATGGTCACAAATTAAACAAAGAGTGGACCCCCTACTGGGTCTTAATGACCTGTTTGTAGCTAAAGTTTGCCTCTTAGGAGACTACTCTGAAATCCCAGTAACTACTTGTAAGTATCATATGGCTCTAATATCCAGGTCAGTTAAAAAAATGAACACTTAGACATTGGAAAGATACTGAGGAGATATCATATGCTGAATGGTTGAAGGAACTACTGGCTAATCTTAGAGCTGAGAAAATGATTGCCAGTCTTCGGAACAGAATGAATAGATTTAATCAAATCTGGGCCCCTTTACTAACCCTCTATTCTTTTCAAACTACATAGATTAATGGGCATACTGCGGTTGCTATACGGATTGGCCAAGTTTTATCCATGCAAACCTGGGAGAGTGGGGAGGGGAGGTTGGTGGAGGAGGGGACATTGTATATTTTCTTTAATTAAATTTTGCTTTATGTTGGGGGTGGGGGTAAGGGGGAGGGGGGGGAGGAGACACATGCTATATCCCAGTCATAATTGGATCTATTTTATGTAACTTGTGATGTGTTGTCTTCTGTATGTTGAAAACATTAATAAACTTTGAATGAAAAAAAAAAGAAACAAAGGGGATGCCTATAGGAAAAATATCTGGGAACAATTTGAGAAAACTGTAATAGAAAATAAAGATAAGAAATTCTGGAAATTGGCTGCATATGGATGGGATTATATACCTGAAAATTTAGAGAACCATATAGATCCTCAAATATGGGAATCCCATTATAGAAGCTTATTTTATGATCAGACAATAAAGGACAATTTTCAGTTAACTGAAGATTGGGAACCTATAGAGGTTTTAATTACAGAGAAGGATATAAGAATGGTTCTGGACAACATATAAAAACATAAGAACCCTGGGCCAGATGTGTCCCAGTGGATATTATATTAAATGATCCTGATTTGTGGATAATAGATTTAAAAGGATTATGTAATAATGTACTGCTGACTGGGGAAGCTCCAAAATCTTGGAGGGAGAACATTATTGTAGCTATTTATAAAAAAGGAGGAAAGAGTGACTCGTATAATTACAGACCAATAAGTTTATTGGAAACATCTTTAAAATTGTTCACAAAGATATTACATTCCAGAATAATGACTTAGACAGCAGAAAACAACATCATAAATGAAGCCCAAGCTGGATTTCTACCATATTTCTACCAGAGCATCCCATAGTTGACCAATGTTTTGTACTCTCACACTTAGTCCACAAATACATCAATGTAAAAAAACAGAAATTGTATTGTGTATTTGTGGACCTGAGAGCAGCATTTGACAGAATAAATAGGGGTAAGCTGTGGGCTGCTCTGGAGAATTACAAAATGGATAAATTAATACTCAATTTATTGAAAGTCCTATATGGAAAGAACTATACCTCAGTTAGAAATAATAAAGAGAGAGAGATTGCACACGCACATTCTTAACAAATATTGGTTTAAGACAGGATTGTGTGCTCTCCCTAATACTTTTTAATGTATTTTTAAATATAGTCCTAGAAACACTGAACGATTCAGAGCTACACATGCCAAAGTTGGGCTCTGGACAGTGCCCCTTCCTGGCTTACTCAGATGATGTTGTTTTGATTGCAACCAGCTACTTGGGAATTAGCAGAAGTATTAATAAATTCCACAAGGAATGTTCCGAGGCAAGTTTGGAGATAATTTTAGCAAAACCAAATTTATGATCTTTAATCATCACAAGGTTAACAAGGGAAGGCTGACAACTTTAAAATGTGACAACTTTAATATAGAATATGTGGAAAGCTTTACTTATTTAGGGATGAAATTTGCTTATAATTTAAACTGGCAAAAGCATATTTGCTCAGTATCTAACAGGATCAATAGACTTGCCCCAGTAGTAGAGAAGTTTTCTTTTAAATATGGGGGAACAATCTGTTTTGGGCACAATGAGGGTACTTAATGCAAAGATTAGAAGTCAAATTTTTTACGGGGTGGAAATATGGGGACAGGGAATATTAGACTCTTTAGAGTCAGTCATGAATAAAATATATACAAAATTACTGGGGCTCCCAAAGAGTGCTGCTTCAGGCCCTGCTAGAATGGAATTAGGTCAAACCACAATAAAGTGTAATGTTGATTCCATTTATTGGATTAAAATTTGCAATATGCCAGATGAGACTTCCAAGAATATGTGTTGAAGAAACTTTGTCATATATTGAGATTGGTTTCCTATTCCCAAGTTTGCACATTACAGAAAAAAATCATTAAACCATGTGGGTGACTGGAATGTTTATTGGAAATATGTATTAACCCATTACTGGAAATATATAATAAGATTAAAAGCAGAGTCAAAGATGTCCACATACAAAAAGAAATTAGTGGATTGAATTGTTATAAACTGAGTAACTGGCTCACTAAAACTTCCAAAAGATATTTTGGAATGGAAAAATATGTAAATAAAATATAAATCCAGGTACATAGAAAATCTTATACACGATTCGGATTTGGATATATAGATAGTCAATATTTAAGATTAAAGTATAGTACTTCCAATACTGAAATGTGTGCTTGCTACTTGGAGGAGGATAATCCAGTCCATTTGCTTCTCTTTTGCCCCAGATATAATTATAAGAGAAAGCATCTCTTGGGGGACATTCTTAAGTCCCAGGATATGGATCCCCAATATCAATTTAATTATTTAATGAAAACTTTTGATATATGACATCTTGAGGCAGTAGCACGATTCTGCAACATAATAATTAGAAAGATAAAGCATATCTGGAGTATAGCTGCTATAGTATGAAGGTTAATATCAAAAAGGTATTATTGAATAAGCAAATCGATGTACAACTTGATAATGTAAAATGACTGCAAATAACTGCTGAGGAATATTATGAATTTATCTGAACCAGATGCTAGTGGATATTCTATAGTGGAATTTGAATTTGATTATATAATGTATGGATATTTTACTTCAATGTGTATTTGTTTTTAGCATATGTGCAACATATGAAGTTTTAAAAGTACTGTATTTTATTAAGGCTTTGTAAAGGCTTATTTTTAAGCTGAACAATAAACTTGAAACTTAACTGAATTTAGCAGACTGGGAAAGGTGAATGGGGGATTTTGAAGGATTTATTTGATAAATGTTTTTTTTTTACTAACTACTGGTAGTGCAGCATGGCACAGAAATGCATCTTTTTAATTTTTGCCTGTGTGTTTGAACCTGATAGCCAGTCACTGAGCCTGCTGCGTGAGACTAAGATATCACAGGAGAGTTGTATGAGTCTGACAGTGGGTGAGGGTGGTGGTCTAGTGCTGTTGCTCTTTCCCATCATCTCACAACTTGTACAGCACTGCTACTTGTCTATGCATGAGGCCAAGCATATATGCCGCAAGTGCATCTAAGAATCATTGATGACTATTGTGAGTCATTATTGTTAGTGTCCAGCAGCAGCAGCTGTGACCTATAAACATCTGTCATGCATGCACTGCTGATGTGTGTAGAAAACATGAAGGGATGAACAGGCGGAGAAAGGGATGTAAAGGGAGGAAAAGAAGGATTATACAATAGGGTCGAAATAATTAAGATTCTGATTAGCTGGCTGGCACCTCTCTGCCGTGGTAAAGCCTGCAATAACCCATGCAAAAGGTGCCAGTCAGCTGCATCTGTAATCCACCATTTAAATCCGACCCCTGGAACATCAAAAAAGGAAAACCTGCCTCCCTGCTTAGTTGCTGGTAAGCTGCGATGGTAAAGTAGGAAATTTAAAACTGACTTAAACTTTTAAATTTATATTGCCTGAGTCCATTTGTACTGATCAATAAAACAGTAGGCAGGATAACAAGGCAAACATACCTTACTCGATATCTTCACCCTAGGACTTCCAAAGATGGGACCGATAGGGCAATCACAGCAGGGCTACACAGTTGTAAACTGCAGCTCCACAGATTGCATTTCCAGTTCTGACGTGGCACTAATATATTTATGAAAATGCATTCTCTTAGTATTTTTCTACCCAGTCAAGTGCAGGACATATTAAAATGCTGCCCTGCATTCTCACTCAACAAGGGAGACTACGGACTTCCATTTTGCTTGGGGGACACACTTTGTTCATACATTTCCCAGCCCTTTTTCCTTGTTCATCACAGAAACTAAAGAGCAACCGGACACATGCATTTTAAAAGAAGATACCGTTGACACACTCTGTATAAATCTCCCTGTCACTCCGTTTGTTGTTAAAAAAACTCACTCGTCCAATTTCTGTGTTTAAGCATAAGCAATAAAAAACTCACTAGTCCGATTTCTGTGTCCAAGCATAAACAATAATGAACTTGCTCCCAATTCAACTCCACTGCTTACAGTAAATGGAGCCAACAGTGAAGCTTCCTGTCTCTCTGCCCCCTTCACACCTCACTCTCCCACTGCTTCTCTATGTAAAAATAAAAAATAAAATAAAATTTCTATTGGCACACTCTCTGTCACTCCCATTTCTATAAAGAACAAAACTCACCCTCCCGATTTCTCACTCAAAGAATAACAGTAAAAGAAAAACTCAGCTCTCGATTCAACACCTGGGTCAACACCACTGCTAACAGTAAATGGTGCCAAGCTGCATGTATCTCTCTGTCCCCCACTTAACACCTCACTGTCCCCCTACATCTCTGTCACATACTTTTAAATATCCACATAAAAAATGAATAAAATAAAATTCCTTGCAGCACATTTCTCAGTTGTGGGGGGGGGATCTCAAGAAAATTCCAACTATCAACAAGGAGCTATATTTTTTGGCATAATAATGAATGCCTAATAAATCATTGAAACTGCCAAAAAATGTGTTTTCCGTTATTTTCTGTGACAAAAAATACAGGTGGACATTGTATAATTGCAATAAACCACTGCAGGGTGTGGGTTATGCTGGGATTTACCCATGGCTGACCTGGTTTGACCACTCAGCCTGTGGCCTCATGGCCAAACCACACCAGCCATGGGTAAATCCCAGCATAACCCACACCCTGTTGTGGTTTATTGCTTAAATAAATGTTATACTATGGCAGTTCCAACAAGCACAGATTCTGTGAGCAGTCATGGTGGTGAAGGAGCTGATCATTGTGAAACAAGGACTGGGAGTAGACATGGGCAAAATCAGCAAATTTCACTCTAAAATATTTCGTGAAATTTGCTAATTTTGCCACATATTCCTCAGGTGAAAGTACGAAATTCCATCAGCGAAATGCTGAATTTCACCTGCAAAATGCAGAATTTTGCCTGTGAATGTGAAATTTCACCACTCCCTGGTGAAATGGTGGATTACACAAACCCAGTTCTATGACACCCTTGACCAAGGGATGGCAGTAGGGTCAGTTTTCATTGACCTCACAAAAGCATTTGACTCAGTTAACCACCAGCTATTACTAAACACCCTGCTCTCAATGGGACTGGCCCCAGATACAGTCACCTGGTTTATCAAATACCTGTCACAAAGAACTTAATAACTTAGAATCGACAACACACTCTCGGGCCCTAAGGTAGTGGCCCTTGGAGTACCACAAGGGTCCATATTTGGACCACTCCACTTCAGCCTGTTCATTATCTGCCTCCCTGAAGCCTGCATGGCAAGCATCATGTTATATGCAAATGATGCCATTATATCAGTCCCAGGTAGAGACAACTCAGCCATCACAAATGGCTTACTCTACAGCTTCCACAAACTCAAAACCTGGTTTTGCCAACACAAATTTCTACTAAACCATAAAAATAATGAAAGCATGCTGTTCACTGTCCCTCAGAACAAAAGGAATTTCTTCCCACTTCGAATACAGAACTAAGAAAGAGACACACTAGAACAAGTCTCCTCTTTTAAATATCTGGGTGTTTACCTAAACGGCATTCTCAATTTCTCCCACCACATTGATCATGTTGTCAAAACTGCTAACATGAAACTGGGCATCCTCCATTGGAACAAGCATTCGGTGACACCTGCTGCCCTCAAAATAGCACCAAGCAGCACTGTATTATCATCCATTGACTATGGGTTACCAATATACATTGTAGGGTCAGACACCGCCCTAAACAGGATAAAAACCCTCGTTAACAGGGCTTGTCATCTAGCACTTGGGTCCAGCCACTGGACTCACACCTGTGTTCTCTACTCTGAGAATGTCTGGCTTCCACTGCACTTAAAAGCCCAGTACCAAACCTGCTTGATTGTTAAAAAAGCATAGCTAGGCCTTATGTTGGATTCCCTATGCAGTCTGTTCAAGAAAGCAGTGCAAACTAAGCAAACCAGAAGTGCCCCAAAAGGTGGACTCCAAGTCCCTTTCAAATGCATGTCATTGGCCCAGAAATCCATTACATTTAGGGGCTCTAAATGGTATAATGAACTACCTGACAGGCTGACAAGAGGCACAAAACTGAGCCATTTTCAAAAGAGGGCTATGGTCCCATCTAAAGAGTGTCTCAATCTGTAACTGCGCAAACAAAATGATCTACCGATCCACTTGATTTACTCATCCGTCTCTAGTACACCCTATCCTACCCAACCTTTCATACATCGATTTTCCATCCTTTTTCACCACCTTACCATTCTTCTTTTTCCCTACCCATGTCACCACCTTTGACGGCACCACTCTGGTTGCTTACCCTCCCTCCTTCCCCTATCATCCTTCTGCCATAAGCTTGCTATATTGCTAAAATGTTATTTCCTACTATGGCTAGCCCTACCGTGCTACCTAATGATGAAAGGCACTTTATTTATGTTAAACTGTACCTGAAACTAACAAGTCTTGAACCCCATGTGACACAGTTTTGATTTTTATGATGCTTACCCTGTGATCTCTGCCATCTGTATTGTATTGTATTGTACTGTACTGTATTGTATTGTTTTGTTTGTCCTTGAGTTGGAACCTTTGAAAATGAGTCTCTGATACAAAAGTATTAATCCTAATCAAAATAAATAAATACATATATAAATAAATAAATAATTAAATACAATTCTGCTGTTTCCATTCAAAATTTCGCTATTCGTGGGCAAAATTTTGCATTTTGCACCCACTGAATATTTTGTGAAATGTGTAAATTTTGTGAAATATTACACTGGGTGAAATTTCCAACGTTGCCAGAACGTTGCCGGTAAAATTAAACTTTGCTGCATCTCTGACTGGGAGTAGTGATTGTTGGACTGTGAGGATAAATGTTAGATGACAGCCAAAGAAATGATGGGTCATTAGTTCTCAGAAATCTTCTCTTACCACTTCCACAGTAGTGCAAGCAGATTTCATTCTCTGTCAGTCATCCAGTGCATCTGGTGAAAAAACCATCCTGAGCTATCCAGAAGCGCAACAGTTTCCCCTCCTTCTTTGCTTCTTTGCCAAGTGTTCACTTCCACTACTTGGGACAGCAGTGATCTATGTAAGCAATACTACCTGAAACAGTGGGCTGTATTGGGCAACACCAGACTGCCCAGGGATGTAATTGGGCCCAACACCTTAGGCGGAGGGCCTTACTTGAATCTGGATGGTCTGGTATTGCCCAATACGGCCCACCTTGGATTGTATTATTGCACTTCAAAAAACACCTGTGTATCAAATTGTTTAGTGCAAAATTTGAAAGAAAGAAAGAAAGATACAATTTAGTGGAAAAATGTGTTTATTGTGAAGTAGTCTTTCAACTAGCACAATTGCCAGCAATTGCCAGTAGAGGATGTTGATGTTGTATTGTATGAGTTTAGTTACTGTGGTCATTATCCCCACACATCGCCTCCCCACCATAACTGGGAGATTGCTTTTAAATGTCCAATTTCACCCTCAGTCATGTTTACTCTACTGTGGCTACCTGGCAGTTTGTGATTGGTAGTGAGTGGGCCAACACAGTATGGAGCTGGTCAGGAGGGAAAGAAGGTCAGGAGCAGAACGTTGAATGATGTGGACCAAGCTGGTGGAAAGAAAGAAAAATAACTGTGGAGAAACAGGTATATTCCAGTGATTTACTGTGCAGTTTTTAAAATGGCGTAATCAATATCACTCTAATTTGAAGAGTGAAGGGTTTAGGAGAATTGGGCTGAGGAGTGGTGAGGAGGCAGTTTCCTGAGTTGCAATCCTGGGATGGAGAGAAACGCTGTCAGCTTGCATTATCTTCAACATCGGCTGAAGTTTGGGAGTCCGGGTGAATGTGAGTAGCAACTTAACATTGAAACACCTTGATCCAAGTGAAAATGCTTCTTTTTTACATAACATGTGTTTTTTTTTATGATTTAATTACTTGCAGTTTGTGATTACTAAAGTTATTTGGGGATGTGTGCTATAGGGGTCTTCTCTCTCTGGGGGGGGGGAAGGGGCTGCCTTAATGGTTGTCCGCTTATGCAGTTACTTGATTTTCAATTTTTTGAGCTGGCACAAGGATACCAGTTTGCCTTTTGGGGCATGAAACTGGTACTTGTTTTTACAGGGCTCTATCAAAAAATAAATGTATGTCTATGAAATGCTATTAGCCAATCAAAACACTAGAGTTTTCATTGATGTTTTCTAACCAGAAATGTAATGTCTAGTCCCCCACCAAAAAATATCTTGTATTCACTGCACATTTCATCAAAGTCCTGTACCCCCACTACTAGCAGCTTCTGAAAACAGGATTAAGGAAGACAGTCAAATGATAAGCACAAATCACATTTCACTTTGTTTCACTACTTTGGTTTCATGATTTATGTTTTCTTGACACATAAAATAATAATAAATAGTAAAGATAAATTAAGATGAGTAAATTTGTCATAAATTATAATATATGATATACTATGTAATATGAGATGAAATTATCTTCTCATATAGCATATTATCTATTCATATAGCATATCTGCTGCACTGCCCAATGCCATCTGAAGGCACATTATTTCACACTGGCAGATAGAAACATCATCTCACAATCACCACTGAAACCCAAAATCTTTCCGGAAGTACCAACCGCACCCCACCACCACTACCACCAGTCCACCGTACTTAAAAAAAAACAAACTGATCCTCTGCAGCGTGTGAGTATTTTTCAGATGACTCCACAATTTCACTGAAAGCATGTTGTTTGGCAAATGTTTATAAAGTCAAAGTTGAGAATAATAATCAATAATAATTACATTAAATAAAAACATACAAATACCCTGGCTTCAGAAAACAACACATCATCTTCATCCACATCATTACAATCCTCCTCATACTCTTCTTTCAAACAAGAATCATGTTTTCCTCCTCATGTATCACAGCAGCATGTGGGTGACACCGACTTCTTTCCTTCCTGCACACAGCACAGATTGGATGGTAGGCCTGGTATCGTTTACCATATGAGGAAGTACTGTGGGCATGGGCATGGACAATTGCCTGTCTACCTTGAAGCACCATAGCAAACATTTATTATCATTTTCATGACTATCTCATGTTTACAAAAAGCATGAAACCAGTTGATAGTGTCACCACAGCTATCTAGTAATCATGGGTATTAATTGCCTATCCACCATTAAGCACTATGGATACTGATTCTTATTATCATTTTCAGAACTCATTGTATATTCATGGAGAAATCAAGTTTATTTGTCACATTAACAAAAATACATTTATAGTGTTTACCAAGTCTATATTATATTACTGTCATGTACTCCAATAAATATATTGTCGTACAATTTACTCATTGGGCCAAGCTCCCAAGAGCTTCTGTGTCAGTACCATCAGAAGCACAAGAACCAGTGCTCTGGCACTCATTTTACAAACCAGTGGGCAGTGATGGTAGCTCTTGATCTTCAGTCATTTTCAGTTATACAAGGCACTAGTTTTTGAAGACTCGTGGATGAAGAAATGAAAGACAAATAAAACATTCCATCACATTTCATTTTGTTCAAGCATGCAAGGCCCAGGCATTTTACTGCATGTGGTTATCTGTGCTGCAAAAGCTTATTGTGCTTCTGTGATGATATGAAAAGGCCTCCAAAGTGTACATACCATAACTAACCCTCACCATAGTCCTTTCCATGGTGAATCCACTTTAATGCTATACACCCCATTATTTACAATATTCTACAGCAATCCAGTGAAGCATAAACATCTACTATAATACAACTACTTTTCTTGGTATACATTAAAACAAATAATAAAAGGTTAGATAACAAGAAAAAACACATAATTCAACCAGTTATAAACACAAATAATTTATTATCACAATTCACATTATGTTATCAATAAAAAAACTACAGGGGAAAAAACAAAAATTGATTTTCATATTACTGTATATTTCTAGTATCATTATATTATTTATTATCATTTAGAATAATATAAAATAATAGAAGATACAAGAATATAAAATAATAACCATAGTATTTAACAATACCATGCGAAGTCAGTGGTGCAGCATGGAGAATATAGTAATTGACAAGATGTAAAGTGGAGACATGGCAGACTCAGGGTTTACGCACTTTGAGGCCAGCTATAGTAACTATTACTGAAGCACACATTGGAGTGTGACTGTCTCAGTGGGGTTTGGAGTTTGTGCTACAATATTCCAAACCATAATCCATAGTAAATGCATGCCAACAGCTTGTGCCATAAGTAAGCTACAGTAATCCATATTCATTGCTGACCTGATGGCTCCCTCCCCCTCATTTATAAAGTAGCCTTTTTACTTTATGGCAGTTACTACACTGGAAGCTGAAGTGATTCAGCCAGTTTTATTGAAATTGCACTGGATTGCCATGCTCAGGTTGAAGCCAAGCTGAAGTTGGCACTGGCCCACTTCTCTCTTATTCCCCTTACATCTTACACACAGATGGCAGTTAATCTTACTTGAAATCATAATGCCATGCTTGTGATATGACAGCCATTTCACAGCAAGAGACAGTGATGTCGCACAGGCATAGAAGTTATGACTTCAGGTCCAGAACAATTATTAGCTATATGTGAACCATAAGAGCATTGTGTCAGGTTTCATGAAAATGCCTTTAAGGGAGCTGCATAAAATAAAATCATTTTTCTATGCTGTAAATCAGATTCAGAGTGTTGATAAATGTGATTGTTTCTGCTAGTGACAGGAGCCCCTCTTAAATCATTATTGGTATTATAATCAAGTTTATAACTGTTATTTAACTAGAAGTTACATTCACTCCTAGTAGACGTCAGTTAGGAAAGGGTAACAAAATAATGTGTTGGATATCTGCAGGGAGATAAAAATCTCTCAATAGAACAGATCCATGCAACCCATGCCCAGGACACACATGGAAACAATCTGTCATAGCTTTGCGGGCCTTCCTGGTGGAAAACAACAAATAAACAAATAATAGATATAAACAACAGAACAACAAGTTACACTTGGGAGGTATAGTATACAGTACAGGGTTAAGAAAATATGTTATGCCTACATTTTGTATCATAGGAAACAACTTTCTATATATTGCATGGTTGGAAACCTTGTAATACATTATAACACAATGCTTAGAAGTGGAGCAGTTTGGTGAACTGACTATACTCTAAAAGGGATAAGTTACTGGTTGAAAACTCTCATGTACAGTAGAACAATTAGTATTTTAAATTTTAAAAATTAATTTAAAAATTAATTTTTGTTTAATGATAGCACTATGGCACTACTGGGGTTGTATTACCTTATTTAATCTAGACCTAGAGTTATAATGCACGTGGCTGCACCTTGTGCATCATGAGTCCCTTAGTGTTAGAATAAGTGACAGTAAGTCAACCCAGTACATGACTTAATGTTTAATTTAATAGTGTTTTGCAGCCTTAACATTTAATTAAACGTTAAAGCATGTTCTTCTGCTACTTGTCAGAGATATTAGGTAAACAGTATTGAGACTTTTACAAAAACTGCTTACAGAGCATACATTACTCTCATTCATTTTTCTTCTCTGTATCTCCAGCAAGACAGTATTCTTGATTTATTGTACAACTGATGTTTTTTTTTATTTAATGCAGGACAAGCTTATTAAACTTAGATCACCTTTAATACTTAATAGTACCCTTTCTTGTCAAGACTGTTGCAAATAAAATAAAAAGTTATAAAACAAAATGGAAATTTCAGCTTATGGGGCAGTATATGAATATATACGATATATGAATATGAATATGAATCCTGTACCACTACTGGTCTCTGCCTTGCATCCCTTAACATATGTAGCCTCCTAAAGAAAACTGCTGCTCTTCAGTGCTGGGTCACCCAGCATCAACCTGATATTCTTGCTCTGGTAGAGACTTGGCTGTCTAAGTGCACCCCTGACTCCACTATCTCCCTTCCTGGATACACCTTATTCAGGGAAGACTGGATAGGCAAACACAGTGGTGGGTGCACCATATTCATGTGGGATACCCTAATAGGTCATGCACTCCCTGCTCCCATACTTGACTATGGTGCCCAAGCCCTCACACTAAAAGTTATCCCTGACCCCGCTAGAGGGTCTCTTTTTCTTACTGTCTCCTACATACCCCCAAGGAACCAGAACTCAACAGTCCAGTCCCTCATTATCTACCTCACATCGCTTCCACACAAAGTTGAGCCAGTCATCCTTGGTGATCTTAACATTAACTGGCTTGCTTCCACCACCTCCCAAACTAGGGACTCCTTTGCTGCCCTGGATATGTCCCAGCTAGTCTCACAGCCCACCAGGTTCAGCCAATCCAGTGGAACCAACACCCTCCTAGACATCATCTTATCAAACTGCCCCTTTATAATCCAGGACATCACTGTCCTCTCCGACTCACTAAGTGATCACTCCACAGCCATCTTTACCTGGTCATCCTCCTCTCTAAAAACCATTGTCCCAGGCTACACTGCACCAGTGGCTATTACCTGGTGGCCTAAAAAAGTTGAAAAAGCATCTAGCCCAGCTAGACTGGTCCCCTATCTGACATGCCCCAGATATCAACTCAGCTGTTGACTTCTTCACAAGTGTCATCTGCAAGGCCTGTGACCTCTTCACCCCCCACACCAGGATCTGTACAAAGAAATGCAACACCCCTTGGATCACCCCTTATCTCATCCAGAAACTTAAGAATAGGGATACTCTCTGATGAATTGCTGTAGGTTCAGGCAATCCATCTTACAGACAAGCCTAAAATGCAGAGTGCAATGTGTGCACCTGGGCCATCAGGCTGGCCAAGATGGACCACTACCAGGCTACCCTCACCTCCACCTGGGGCTCAGCCCTGATGTTCTGGGATAGCATGAAAGAACTAGATGGAAAGACCCGCTCCCCTCCACCATCTCAGCTCACCATCGATGGCACTACCTCCTCTGATCCATTATCAATAGCTGACTGCCTCAACACCACTTTCTCTGATCTAGCTCTGTCCTCCCCAGCAGCTTTTTTGATCCAATCCCCTCCTCATTTCCCCCTGCCCTGCATCACCTTCCCTTTCAACCTGCGCTCCCTATCCCCCCACAAAGCCAGGCCACACCTGCTAAAAGCCCTTGGTAGTAATAACCCCAGCAGTGACCCCCCCTCGACTCCAAGATCCTCCGCCTGGTCCTGGACATTGTCCTAGCCCTCCTGTTGGACCTACTCAACCAGTTCCTATGCCTTGGACAGTTCCCCAGTGTGTGGAAAACTGCTGAAATCACTGCAATACACAAGAGCGATGATCGATCCTCCCCCAGCAACTATCGGCCAATCCCTATCCTCCCCCCATTCTCCAAAGCCCTCAAAAAAGTGGTGTCTGTCCAACTATATGATTACTTGGCTAAGTATGACATTATGTGTCCAGAGCAGCACAGATTCCACCCAGGACACAGTACAATCACTGCTCTCCTGGAGTTCTCCCAATAGCTGCACTCTGATCTTGACTCCATGAACCTGGCCAGTGCAGTGTTCATTGACCTCTCCAAGGCCTTTGACACTGTCTGTCACCTCCTCCTACTCGGCTCTCTCCACCAACTTGATTTCTCTGCTGGTCCCCTTGCCTGGTTTTCCAGCTACCTCTCTGCTAGATCCCAGCATGTAAAAATCAATGCCTCCCTCTCCAATATTCGACCCGTTAGCTACTGGGTCCCACAGGGCTCAATCCTCAGTCTCTTTCTTTTCAGTCTCTACCTCAAGACTCTCCCCAGCTCCTGCAATAGCAAGATGCTCCTCTATGCACACAATGCAGTTCTCATTGCTTCACACCCAGATCCCTCCACTCTCCAATCATCCCTTCAACTCACCTACAACCAAACAGAAAGGTAGTTTCTTTATTCTTTTTCAACTTTATTTCCCTCCGGTCATGGTGCCTTGAGTCCCTCTCAGGCATCTGAGTCTGTGTCCTGCCTGCCAGAGGCCCACCCAAACTGTACCTCCTCTCTCCCCCTCCTCCCTGCAGCCGGTACCCCTCCCAGGGTGGGTTGCTCTACTCCTCTTGGGCACTCTTATAGACAGACTCCAGCTGCAGGGTAGGACCGGCCATGGAGGACCTGGAAGGTCAGTCAGGGTTGGCCCAGTGGTGGGCATGGAGGACTCAGTGCCGTTGCCTATCCAAGGTGCCATCATTTTTTTCTGTTCTTCTACATCCCCTGAAGCTCAGACATGCAATGACATCCAGCCTGGCTGGTGCACAGTCCCGCACACCCCTGATTGACGTCCGCTGCAGCTCCAATCCCAGCAACTTTCGGCCGAGCACTGTAGTGCCTCCAGCCTCTGCTAGAGGTCACCAGTGCATCGGCAGGTGGATCCCCCACTCCCTGGGGAAAGAAAGCAGTCCTGGGGATGCTCAATTCTCCCCCTACCAACCCCAATGACCCGGGCTCATTCCTGAACCGGGGTCACCAGCATGGCGCAAGGTGTGGCATCCAGCGCCTCAAACCTCAGTGCCACCGGGCCAGACAGAAAGGTGGTTTCTTGATCACAGACTAGTCATAAACCTTAAGAAAACCAAATCAATGCTTTTCTCTCACCACCAAAATAAAGCTAGAAGTGCTCCCTCCTGATTACCCCCAACTCTCAGCTCCCATTAGTGCAAGTGCCCACATACAAATACCTAGGCATCACTTTCAATACTGCCTCACCTTCCACACCCACATCTACACTCTTTCCTCCACCATAAACTCTTGGATAGCCTACTTTACCACCGTAGGGATTGCCTGCCCCTTGCTGCCCATCACCTCTTCTGTCCTGTCCATAGTAGACTATGGCTTGCCCATCTATGCTGCAGTGGATAACACCTTCCTCTCTAAAATACAGATCTCCATCAATAAGGTCTGTAGGCTCCTGACTGGAGCCTCCAGCTGCACCCACACCTGCCTGGTCTATTCCTCCATCAACCTGCTCAACTTCAAGGAACATCTGCAGTATCAGACCTACCTTCTTGATAAGAAATCCCTGCCCATACTCTCCCCCCAGGAGTCTCTGCCTCCCTACCATGGTCATCCTCATCCACTTCCACTCACAGCTCTGTTAAAGCCACCTTCAAAATGCCCAGAACCAAGACCTCCCTCGCCCAGAGGTCCTTCTTTTATTGAGCTCCCGCCTGGTTCAACTCCCTCCCTACCTGCATCACCAACACTGGCAAACTTGGTGCCTTCAAAACAGCTCTCCAGAACCATCTCTTTAATGTCCACTGCTGTAGGTGCAAGTAACACTGCCCCCCCCCAATCCTACTGCAGGACCTTTCCCTGCCTGACCCCCCCCCGATCTCGACAAGGTCCCCAGGACTGCCAATCAATCTTTCCCCCTACCCCTTTTTACCTACCCCCTTAGGTTTATACAATAATGTATTACACTGCAACTCCAGAGAAATTGTACATCTTTAATTGTAAATCTGTATTTTATACCAGCATGTAACTTAGTGTATTCTGTATTCAATGTCTGCACCCATAATATTGTCCAATGTTGTATCTGCACAATCTTCTATTGTCTCGTCCTCCCTGCAATGAGGTGCCTTTGTAAATGAGTCCCTGACTCAAAGGTTTTAAATTCAACTTGTTCAAATAAATAAATAAATAAATAAATATGACACAAAAAGGCCAACTGCTTATCACTAGTTTTGCTGTTCACAGTTATAGCAAAATAGGTTAATATGGCTATGCATTATGTCAAAATGCATTCCACTTTAAGTTGAAAACAATTGTTAGAGCTTAATAAACAGCTTTAGTTTACCTTTTTTTCCATGCAGGGATAGCAAAATTTAGGTAAAACTGTTACTTGTCAAGAGGGTCCCGGGGACCTTACAGCAGCATTAATATAAATTATATAAAATGGTTACTGTGTTATGCGTTACAGCATATGAAACAATATACAGATACATACACATCAGTATAATGCAAGCAGAAAAAACAACATAACAATAAATTGTTTTTTCAGAGGATTTAGAATGGGGGTGGAAGAAAATAACACAGAGTAGGAAGCAGATAAGAACTGTTAATGTTATACTGAGGTACAATTTATAGGCAGATACAAGTGCTTACTAGAGTAATTACAGGAACATGGCTAGCTTGAAGAAGTGCTGAAGATTTTCTGAGTTTTACATGACATCAGGTAATGTTTATAGCTGATAAGAGCAACATCAGAAAAAGCCTTCTCACAAACTGTGTTCTAAAGACATGAAGAATGTCCCTAACTTATGATCTTGGTTGCTCAGCATGGATTGTCAAAATTAATTAGTAGCGTACATGAGCAGTCCTGACAAAATTTGTGGACAAATTTTGTATACTAAGCAAGGCCTATTACAGTTCATGTATTGTAATTTGACCATTTAGACCAGTGGATAAATTAGCAATAGCCCACAGCAGGATGTGGGGTTATAGGTATTTCATTCATGCCTGGGGTGCATTGTGAGGCATAAGGCCACAGGCTGAGTGTCCTCACAGCACCCAGTGTGTGGATTAAATGCCTATAACCCCACACCCTGGAGCGGTGTATGGCACTTATAAAAAGGGTTGCATGAGGGACACAAATAATGCTCAGAAATGGTGATTTTAAGTCTGGAAAAGACAATTTCTGTTGTGTAAGCTTCCATCTGAAAAAAATAATGCCAAATTTAGACTGAGGATAAACATTTTATGGGTCAGTTAGACCTTTCTGTAAAGTACAAAAACATTGTAGACACATTTATACTAATAATCAAATGTAAACTAAGTTAAACATTATATATGGAAAATACATGTGTGCACTGGCAAACTTGCTATGGACTACACAATTCTGTGGACATTTGTTCTATTTTTTAATCAATAGCAAAATAACTGTGTATAACACTTTTCTTAACATATTAGCATGCTTCCTGGAGTATATCAGTAGAGTGTAGTTTATTTATAGTGTAATGACCTACATATTTTAATACTTCTTTTTGTGTTCAAAGCAGAGGACCACAAATTAACACAGCTTCTTTCCTCAAGTAAACAATAAAAACATGTTACAATACTGGTTTTACTTGCTTTTTCCATTTATGAGAATACTTTACTTCATGAATTGCAAGCACTGCATTATGGGTATGTAAATAATATGTATTATGCAGTAGTTCTGTCATGCTCTGAGAAATACACTTCTGAACAGTTGATCCTGACAGTAAGTTAGGAAAAAAGTACTATATGCAAAACTAATATTTATGGAATTGCTTAATGTTTCTGTAAAGTAAAAAAGGATTGTATACACATTACTGCTAATGCTCATATCTAAACTAAACGAAACACAACCTGTGGAAAATACAACTGAGCAGTGGCAAGCTTGCTGTGGACTGTATAATTCTGTGGGAACTTGTTTTATTTTTAATCAGCAACACAATACCTGAGTAACACTTTTCTTTACATAGTCATATGCTTCCTAGAGGGTATGTTGTTTATTTATAGCATAATGACATAAATATTTTTTAATGTTCAAAACACAGGAGAGCAAAGTAACACAGCTCCTTCCCTATAGTAATCATTACAACATGCTAGAACATCTGTTTTACTTGCTTTTTACCATTTATGAGAATACATTACTTCCATGAGTTGCATGCACTGCATTATGGGTATGTAAATAGCTTAGCCAATAGAGAGTTTCTGACTTCATAATACAAGGATTCAGCTGGATTCTTTTTAACTAGCAGTTTGCAAAATACAAGGTAAGTAAAAAAAAAATATTGAGGCACATTACTGCTAAAGATCACATGTAAATATGTACAGAATTATTTGCTGAAAATCTTTCCATTTCTACTCCCGCAACAGCAACATTTTCTGTGTCACCACTATACTGCATCTGTGGGGTAGGGATATGATTTTGGGGAGATAATTACATAACTTGCTTTGAGGGAAGAAGTGCAGGTCACCCAAGTGTGGATTAAAAAGGAAATTTAAGCCATGGTCACCTGATACTGTTTGATCAATTGACTATTCTCCTTTGTGCAGCCCATTTTATAACACAGAAGAGTGATTAGGCATTCTAGGCAGACTATTACAAATCTGCACATGTTGTTAAATGCTACCTTTTTTTGTAGTAAAGTGGAAATGGTTCCCAACATATACCTACCCACATGCATACTACAGTGCAGGCACAGAGCATTTTTGAATAGCAGCTTTCTGGAACTGTGGTCAAGATTGAAGTGGTTCTGGTATATTGTTCAAGTTTCTCGTGTGAATTCCAGGATAGTTTGAAAATATGTATATGTTCCTTGAAGGACAGTTTGAGGTCAAACCACAGACTGAAGTGTTTGAATCTGAGTACTGTGTATAGTATAGGGGAGCTCTGTTTTGTAGAGATTATAAACATGTCAGGTGGTTGCAAGTTGACAAATGAAAGTGTAACTTTCATTTTTGAACTATTAAACAATAAGTCATTTATAATTATATAGCACTGCACCTTGCCATGACAGGGAAGGGACTGTTGAAGTCAATTGAAAATTTATCTTCAGTCAAGATAATTGTGTACTCAGCATATAGATGAAAATTGGTGCCCTTGTCATTATGCTTGGAGGACAGATGATGTATAAATAAGCTGAATAATATTGGGCCCAGTATTGATTCCTGTGGTGTTCCACATTTCAGAGACTTTGCTGATGAAATTGTTCCATTTGCCTTAACCACTTGTGACCTGTCAGTGGGGTAGTTCTTGAAAAAAGACAGCATGTTGTGATCAACCTATGTGCTGTAACTTGTCCCTTAGAGTCTTCTAATCCACAGTTTCAGAGCCTTTGTGCACGTTAATGAAGCTGTACCTCTGAAGTACTCATGGCTAGTGCAGGCACTAGATACTTTGTGAGTTTCTGGAAAGCTGAATGGGGTTTGTGATTGAGTTTTAAGACAGAGTGGGCATCTATGAAAAGACTGTTATTGTTTGATGCTGTATCATGCAGGAAGCTATTCCATAAATGTGAAAGTCTGCAGGTATAAGAGCTATACAAACTACAAATCCTAAATACATGCAATGGGAAACCCTATTTAAAATTAAACAATTGCTAAAGATATATACTGTAACAATGTCTTTGGATTGCTTTGATATGTCTTTAGAGCAAATAAAATAAAACTGATGAAGTCACAGGCAGGCATGAACTAATAGTCCATTATCCACTACACCAGATTATCTGGATAATAATCAGCTATCCATGGTTTATCCTTTTGCTGTTCAAGTTTCCAAGGATATCATTAGAAAATAAAGATGAAAAGTCGACAAACTAACAGGGTTTCAGTAACCATTATGGCAGCATCAGATTTCATCCAATTTGCAAGTTTGACCAGGCAATTTGTACAGTGTAGTGCTCCAAGACAGTACCTCAGCTGAAGGCATGCAAAACTGCATAAACAAACAGAGCCTAAAAGGCCTAGTATAACTGCAGAGATGAATACAGGAAAGGTCTAGCAGTGCTAGAATGTGAGGGAGAATGTAAGTGTTGGCTAACAATGTTGGCCGATGTATTTCTTAGTATATGGTTAGTACAGCAAGCATCATGTGAGCCACAGACATGAAAGTTAGGTACAGTAGGGTGAACCATGGGACACACAGGCAATGGCAACAGAGGCAAACACAAAGAACATCATGCATTATCATTATAAGATGAGAGTGGTCAAGATGAACTCAGCTCAAGTCATGGCATTAAGTATACAACTATAGGGAACTGCAAGCAGGGTCATCAGAGGTGAGTGCAGGAAAGTGCAGGTAGTATCAGAAATTTCAGTCAGTTAGTGACAGATACAAATATGGTTGTGAAAATCGGGAGGGGACATCTAATAAACTAGAATGCAGAACACATTGTTTAATGTCTAGGGGAATTCTGAAAATGTGAGTCTGTGATAAGATTTTTTTAGATCAGGTGAGGGCATCAAGTACCTTACTGCTGGAAAGTGCAGGCAGTGTTATAAGAGATAAGCACAGTGTGAAATAGACATTATAAAATGGCAAGAAAAAATCCACTCACCTGATTGGCCAGCAGTGTCCAGAAGGTGTGAGGATAATACAGTACAACATCACGGATCAGTTCCCGGCAACCTGAAAGAGCCTAAGAAAAAAAAAAAAAGAAATCACTACACCTGTGAAAAGCTGTCAAAACCTTTACCTCAGAACAGCTGACAAGAACTAAAATGTCAGAACTACCAAAAGTTAACTTTGAGATCTGTAACATGGCAGACCTGACTACATGGTTTGAAACTGAAAAGGAGCAATCAAACCAGCCACAACGTACTACAACTCCTGGTAAAAAAAAAGGAAAAAAAAGACACTTGTATATAGCACCTCAAGACCTGGACCAACTTAAGAAAGAGAGAAATGAGCCCATGACAAAGTGAGCAACTTCCTGGGCTATGAACCTATTCCTGGACTGGCTCACTGAAAAAAACATAGAAATGAACTTCCACGAAATATCAGCATCCGATTTAAACACTATCCTTTGCTACTTTTACGGTTCAGTCAGAACCACAACGGGACAACCGTACAGTATTATCAGCTATGTGGGGATTCGTGCTGACATAAACAGGAACCTAAATGAACCCCCAGTAAGCAGAAAAATAAATCTCATCCGATCCTGATTTTCAAGCCTCCAACAACGTATTTGTTGCCAACATAAAAAACCTCCATTGAGAAGGGAAAGATCACACAAAACATCACCCCGCCATACCACTCACCCATCTTGACCAGCTGAGAAACTCAGACGCGCTGTCTACAGAAACACCAGAAGGCCTAGTCAACCGCGTGTGGCTCGAAATTCAAATTAATTTTGCCAGGCGTGGCTATGAGGGGCAGCGAAAACTAAAGCCAGACTCCTTCCAGTTATGCATAGACTCCACTGGCCACCAGTACCTAACAATGACTTTCATTGAAAAAACAAAACATCATGGCAAAATAATGGATTGTGGCAGAGACAACCTATGCAGATGCATGTTTGAGATCCCAGGACATCTGCATTGCCCAGTAGCAGCCTTCACCAAATACTTAAGTAAAATCCCTGAAAATGCTCCCAGTCTGTACCTTCATCCAAGGCAAAAACCAAGCAAACCATGGTCTGAGGAAATTACATGGTTCACATTAGAACAGATGGGAATAAATTTCCTAGCTATAATGCTCCCAAAAATATGTAAAGCAGTGGCACTCCCAGAAACATACACAAATTATAGTCTCCGCACCACTTCCATTCAAATCTGAGCCAATGCTGGACTGCAAGCCTGACAGATAATGGCTGTCACAGGCCACCGAGCTGAAACTTCTCTGCAAAGTTACTGGTCCCCTTCACTAGAAAACCGAAGCACTTGGAGCAACCTGCTGTCTGGCATCAGCGGAATTACAAAGCAACCACATACCTCCAGAGATGTTTCTAGACCAGCAATCACCTACAACAGTCCTCTCCAAATTACTGATGCCTACAGTCACGATGGACAAGTCCATATCAGAACTGTGCCTGGAATCCTACAGCAAGCACTGGAGCTCAGATCAGAACCCGAAGCCACAGGAAATGAGGAAAACAGTGTAACCGCGACGACAAACCAACCAGCAGGCACGTGCAGCGCAACCTCAGTCTCCTCAAAGCAATCCCTAAATACACAAACAATCATCACAGGAAACTCAATGTGCATTTTCCACGTATACAGAAAATGAAAACATCAGACCTACAAAAGCAACAGCATAATTTCAGTGAGCAAGCACTCCACATTTAAAAAACACAATATGAAATTAACTTCCTACATGTAACAGCAAGTAGGGACTGCTGTTATTAGTTCAAAGTTCAAACTGTTTAGTTCAAAGTTCAAACTGTTTCTATTAAATCTAATTTACTCACAAAAACTAATATAACCAAACTGCATGATTTTAAGCATATTTATAGTGTTATTGTACTTATAAACTGCAAGCTTTAAAAATATTTATGGTGTTATTGCATTTATTTATTTACAAACTGCATGCTGTTACTTATTCCCACGGTATTATTTATTCAAAATGCATCATTCTTATATTACTGTTCAAATGTTATCAATATTAAAAGCTTTTAAGAACAGAAACAGGTCTTGGACTACTTTATTAAGTGAAAGAATACATGCCATTTTCAGTAACTAAAAAACCAAAAACTAAAAAAACTAAAAAAAATAAACTACACATGTTTTACAGCCGAGCCATTTTATAATAGCAATAATGCACTCCAGGGTGTGTGTTGTGCTGTGATAACATCACTTCTTGTGTTGGTCGCACTTGGCCTTCGGCCTCGTGCCCAATCAAGCAAGGCATGACGTTATCCCAGCACAATACACACCCTGTCGTGCATTATTGCTTAAGTGACAGCAATGGCATGGAGCAATGATTTGTAAGAGTAATGTCAGCCATTTTTGCAGAGACTAAGGACATTAAGGCAAAGATCCAGCCAACCAGCCAGCCATTCAGCCGGCAGCCAGCCAGCCAGCCATCCATCCATCCATCCATCCATCCATCATTATAAATTAGTAAGTAGTATACGTGGACATCTAATAAACTGGAATACAGAACACATTGTTTAATGTCCAGAGGAATTCTGAAAATGTGAGTCTGTGATGAAATTTGTTTAAACCAGGAGAGGGCATCAAGTATTTTACTGCTGGAAAGTGCAAACAGTGTTATAAGAGATGAGGACAGTGTATGAAATAGACAGTGACAGCAATTGCATGGAGCAGTGATTTGCAAGAGTAATTTCAGGCATTTTGACAGAGACTAAGGACATTCAGGCAAAGATCCAGCCAGCCAGTCAGCCAGCCAGCCAGCCATCCATCATTATAAATCACTTATGTGATTGACAGTGGTCTCTAATACAGGATCAAAAGAAGTGGAGTGCTTCACTTCACAGCAAGGGGGAGGACATCAACAGATACTTTTGAAATGTGAAAATACTTCAAAGTCTTATTGTAAATCACTGTAGCAAACTTAAGCTGTTTATGATACATTAAGATGGCCTCACAGGGGTGTCTATTATGGTATAAGTCACTTTTTTCATGAGCTGTGGGCAGCCAGAACCATTCAACTTCACTTTCCTGTTCTCTCACCCAAACTTCACACTTGGAGTATTTTATACCATAAGATACACCCATGGGAGACCCTACTCACTTATATAACAGAGTGAGGTAAGGCAGAGAAGCTTGATAAAAATCAAGATGCTACAGCAGGCAAGGGAGTCATACAAAATCCACACAGTCACTCACCTGACACAGAATAGCCTGACTCCATTTGCCCATCAGTCACTTGCCTGAGAGTATAAATTTGCCTGTGGCAGAGGTGATTCTATTTAAATGAATACTCACAGTGCAAGCATGTGGAATAAAATGCTACTGCTTAGTACTGCTTAGAGTTTAGAGTTAAAGTTGTATTTTACTTTGAATTTTATTTTATTTAATTTACCCAGCCTAGTTTGAATTTGAAGCGCGATGGAAATCCTAGGTATGGCATCCTTTGGTCGCTAGTTTGGAACCTAAGATGTTTTTGCGTTTGTGTGAATGGACTTATTTAATCTACATTATGGATGGACTTGTCCACTCTACATTGGAAAGCTGCCGTCTGTTGCCAGTGTTTTGTTGTCTTGGGGACACTGGCATTTTTGAACACTTTGATTTTGTTTTCGATCCTTTGGAGCCTGGAGTTCAAGCGTTTGGAGTTCATTCTTGTGGGTTTCTGATGGAGTTCCTGGATTTGGCAGTGTCATGGTCCGAAATGGGTGAGCTTCCAGGACGCTGAATGGGGAGTCATCGAGCGGTGCCCATTGATTAGAGCAGCTAAGTGAGGATTTTTTGACTGATCTCTATTGTGGCATCACCGGCAAGTTATTAACATTTTATGTGTGGACAGTTGCTTAATGAATGGTTGGAGGGAGCATTGCAGGAGAGATTTGTGAGGTTCCTGTTTCTGCCTTGGATTGGACCCTGTGGTGGATGACTTTGTAACAGATATTTTTAGTGGGCATAGGAGCTGGTTGTCTGCTTGAGTGGATGGTCCTGACCCTGTGGGGTGACTAGCAGCTGGTGTTCAGGGCTGCTCGAGGAGCTGGGTCATAATTTTTTCAGGTAGCCAATGAAATGGGCTGTCAGTTCCCTTAGGTTCTCCGGGGGGCCAACTGGCAGGTTGGTGCTGGTGGTGGACCGAGGAGTGGCTGCAGATATTTTCCAGCTGCAGTCCCTTGTGTGGGATTTTTGGAGTCTCCGTTTCCCGCTATATGGATTGTGAGTGAGGACGCCTGTTCCGAAGATTTTCTGCCCTACATACGGTCAGACCATATATCTTTATTACTTTGCCTGTTTTACTATTATATGGCTGGCAGTGAGAGTGCCTGTGTCCTTCACTGGCTCCCAGGTCGTGAGAGGGCCTGGGAGCTGAAAATATTTTGAACTTCAGTACTATATTTTAGTTCAGGACAGACAGTGAGAGTGCCTGTGTCCTGTAAATTTCCCACGGCAGTGAGAGGGCCTGGGGAGCTAAAGATACTTACTGAAGACACTGGCTACTTATGTTTGACTTGCTTTCCTGCACTTAGATTCATTTATGAAAGAACTCCTTTTTAGTAGATCTACCCAGTCCAAGACTCTGAGTTGTTTTTCATTTAAATTTTAATTTATTTTGGAAATTTTTGCTAGGGGACAGTTAATCTGTTTTTTGTGTTTTACTATTGTTGTTTGTGTGGTGTATGACTGTTAGATGAGTGATTGGGTGTGTAGTGTGGTTTGTACTGTAAATATATTGTGGGTGTTTTGAGTGTGTAAGGATGTGTCTGGGAGTTGCTCGGATGGTCAGGCATTATTCCCCCTCCCACCTTAAGGATCTTTGCCCTTTTTGTGGTCCTCCACTGTCCCCAGAGGTGTATAGATGGTGTCGGGCCCTGGTGATTGTGAGGAGGAGGGCAAGGGTGGGGACTGGAGGGGGAATGGAAAGGAGAGGACGAATTGGGGTAGTGGGGATGAGAAGACACCCTGGGGCAAAATGGGTTCAGGAGAGGGGTCCTCCCTGCCTGATTCCCATACCCAAGGGTTCTGCCTGTGGTAGGCAGGTGGCTCGGCCTTCATCGGCAACTTATCCTGCTCGGACGGTGTTATGTAATGCCAGGGCCATTAAAAACAAGACTGCTATAATAGCTGATCTTGTAGGATCATCAGACCTGTCATGCATCACCGAGACCTGGCTGGATGAAAATGCTGGCCCTGTCTTGGCTTCAGCTGTACCATTCGGGTACTCGGTGATACACCGTCTGAGGCTGGATCGTAGGGGCAGGGAAGTGGCAATCTGTTTTAGAATGGAACTTAACCTGATGGAGGTACCAGTGGGAATCACCAACTCCTTCGGATGTATCCTGGGAGAGGGTGTGGGGTTTAAGATTCTTCTCATTTAGCGTCCACCAGGAAATGGGAATATTTTCCTATGGGAAGTTGGAGACTTCATTGTCGACATGTCATTGGGATCCTCCAGATGGCTGATCTTGGGGGATTTCAATGCCTGGATCAATGATGAACTCTCGCAGTTTGGTCAAGACTTCCTCCAGCAGATGAATTTGCTGGGCTTCACACAGGTGATTTCCTCCTCGACCCATATAGATGGTCATTCATTGGACTTGGTATTCCTCCTGGGGATGGAGATATCCGACTTGGTGGTGGAGCCAGTCGGATGGTCTGACCATCATACCATTGGGTTCAATTTCTTGGCCCCCCCGGTAGGTCGGCCTCTATGGAAATAGTCCGGTACTGCCCTTTAAGAGGTGTTACCCCGGAGGACCTGATGGCAGTGCTGGATCTATTAAGTTTAACGAATGAATGCATGGATCGAGGGAATCTGGTTCTTGCCTATAATGAGGCAGTAGCTGGAGCCCAGGATTCAATTGCTCCTGTTCGTGTTCGACCCCTCACCCTTCGCCCCAAGTATTCTTGGTTTGATGAGACATTGAGGGAGTTGAGGAGAGTGGGAAGAAAGCTTGAGAGATGCTGGCGGAAGTCTGGTCTGGAGTGTGACAGGCTTAGTTTGATGGACCATTATGAGGCCTATCAATCAGCAATTACCCATAAGAATGCAGAATTCCTGTCCAGGAAAATTGCTGCTGTGCAGAATCGACCAGCTCAGCTCTTTCGGACCGTGGACAGACTGTGCAATCCAGTCTGTCTTCAGCTCGAGAGAGTATTTTCACAGGAATGGTGTGAGGAGTTTGCTCGATTCTTCACGGATAAGGTTGCCACAATCAGATCCGACCTCCTCCTAACTCTTTCAAACAGGAGTTGTGATGATCGGCAGGAGATGTCGGACACCCAGTTTGTGTGGTTTGACTTCGACCAGCCCACAGTCAATGACATAGTGATGATCGTCCAGTCATTGCGACCGACCAGCTGTAGTTTGGACCCGGGCCCCACTCGCCTTTTAGTAGGTTGTGTGGATAAAATTGGCCCGGTCCTTGCCAAAATAGTCTGGTTGTCATTGGAGAGGGGGATCTTTCCTGATCCCCTGAAGGAAGCTGTGATTTGGCCCCTTCTTAAAAAGCCATCCTTGGACCCAAACTGTCTGGCTAACTACAGGCCTGTCTCTAACCTGCCTTTTGTAAGTAAGGTTATTGAGAAGGTGGATGCATTGCAGCTGGATGATCATTTGACCAGCCACAATGTCTATGATTATCTCCAGTCCGGATTTAGGAAGAGACATAGTACAGAGACAGCCCTTATTCGGGTACTAAATGACCTCCTAATAGCGAGAGATCAAAAGACCCGTTCCATCTTGGTCCTTCTTGATCTCTCTGCATCATTTGACACCGTGGACCATGGAGTGCTTTTGGAGCACCTGAGATTTATCCATGAACTATCGGGCCCAGTCCTCAGTTGCTTCTGATCATTCCTTGAGGGTAGAACTCAGAGGGTGGTGTCGGGAATTTTTTCCTCGGCATCACTCCCCCTGTCCTCTGGGGTACTGCAGGGCTCCATTTTGGCACCCATGTTGTTTACGGTGTATATGCTGCCATTAGGAGTGATTATTAGGCAGTACAGCTTGAATTTGTATATGCCTTTGTGCCTGACCAGGTTGATGCTGTCTTGGTCTTTAATAACTGTCTCACTGACATTCAGGACCGGATGACTGGGAGCTGGCTGCAGTTAAACCCTGAAAAAACTGAGGCATTGGTTGTGGACCCATGTCGCCGAGGGGTGGGTTTGCTGAAGGGGTCACCCTCAGGTCTTTGGCTTGGGAGACCCAGTTAGCTACCTCAGACAGGGTGCAGAATCTGGGCATTATATTTGATGATATCCTGACCCTTAAACATCAGGTGTCGGCTGTTGTCAAAACCTCTTTTTCCCATCTGAGGAATATAGCCCAGGTGAAGCATCTGGTTCCCATTGATGACCTTCCAACGCTGGTCCATGCCATTATTACCTCTCGTCTGGACTACTGCAACGCCCTGTACCTAGGGCTACCAGGGGTGGATATCCGCCACTTGCAGTTAGTGCAGAATGCGGCGGCCAGGCTTTTGACTGGTGCATCTAGGACCAGTCATATAACTCACATGGACTGCACTGGCTGCCAATACAGTGGCAGATCACCTTCAAGGTCGGTTTGCTGACCTATAAGGACTTACACGATCAGGGACCTGGCTATCTGCAAGATCTTCTTCGTTCCTACTGTCCCTCTCGTCCGCTCTGATCCACCGATGAGGGATTGCTAGAGATTCCCAGGGTTTGTTTAACGACATCTGGGGCTGAATCTTTTAGTTTTGTGGCCCCAGACCCTGTGGAATTCTCTACCTCATCGGGTGTGAGATTGCCTGACCATTCAAAGCTTTAAATTAGCATTGAAAATGCATTTATTTAGCCTGGCATATCCGGATTTTTAAAGCACATTTTATAAACTGATTTTAGGATGTTGTTTTAACTCTATGTATTTGTTTTATTTACTGTTAAAGCACATTGGTTTTGGAAAGGTGCTCTTAAAAATAAAGTTTTGATTGATTGATTGATTGATATATAAACCTTACACAATACAATGTGTAGAAGCAAGAATAAAACATGAGGAAGTGCTCATATTCAATATGTACACAATTATTAACTATGAACACTAAGAACCTGTTACGATAAAAAATAAATACATAATTAGAATATAAAGGGGGTGCAAAAAAACAACCTTATTCAATATAAACCGTGATGAACAAAACAAGGGGGGGGTGGTAACAAACTACTCAAAAGCAAAACAAGCAAAGAAAAGGGAAACACAAAAAGTGACCTGATTAAATACTTGAATGCATATGCAGCTTCATACTGAAGTACTATTATTTCCTACGTTGTTTTAAAAAAGCCTTTAATTCAAAGCCACTATTCAAGCCTCATTTCTTAGTGGCATCCAAGTTAATAATCCCAAACGCTTCCCTTTTCAATAATAAATCATTAAAATTTCCACCTCTTGGTTTCTGACAGACTCTAGCAATGCCCATAAACTGAAACTGATGTGTTTTTTGGTCTCCTGCTTTCATTGTACCCAGAACCCCTCTAATAAAACACAGACAAGATTGTGTGTGGTTGCTCAGTTCGGTAATTAATTTACTGATATTCAAATTTTCCATATTTTCAATAACTGGTACACTTCCTTGTCCTTTTACACAGTCTTTCAAATCATATTCACATACATTATATACATCATATACATCCACATTCTTGTTCAATTCCTCCATTCCATTAATTTCTTCTTTCCTTCTGCCCCCCAGACATACATCATGGGGCTCTCGGTCTCTTCCTCTAATGTTGTCAAGGGGTAAGAGCGTACACACTGTGCCCCTACTTCTTTCTTATCAAACCTGTCTCCTTTTTGTGTTTCCCATTTTATCCTCCCCCTTTCCTTCCTGTCCTCCTTTCCCTCTTTTTTCCACAAGAAAACCTCCAGCTTGTGATGGACAATGAACGTTCCCCCTTTTCCACCCCCCACTGTATCCTTTCTTCCTTTAACTATGGATTCCCTTTGCCAATCTATTTTGCCTCATTCATGCCTTAATGGTGTTCACCATTTCCTGACTGAATAGCGCCAGCCCGATGTCCAAGAGATTCTCCTGATCTCCTTGGAAATATTCATCTACCCTTTCTCGAATGCTATGGCAAATAACCAACCCCTCCATGGCCTCTAACAATCTGCCCACCTGTGCATTCATGTGCTTGCAGGCCCTGTGCATGCCTTTGTGGCTCTCCTCTTGGGACCAGACCCTTTTAGGCATGAACTCTGACCAGGCCAGAATGACCTCCAGCCACCACTCCTTAATTGTCTGCACATCCTCCATTATGTGATAGAATATGTCCAACCATGGCCTTGTCCCCAGGCTGTTGCCACCCAAATGTATCATGATGAGGTCTGGCCATCTATGGTCCTTCCTGACCTCCCTGAGTTCGGGTAACAGCTGTGCCCACTTCTTCCCCTCCAACCTTTCCACACCAACCGGATGTCTCTAATGAATTTGAACAGCAAAACCAAGTACTGACTTTTTGGTAAAGATGCTGGCTATTATATTGAAAGACAACTTTTTTAATTTAATAAACAGGTGTACCTCCAAATTAAGGGAACTGCAATGGGGCAGCCTGTGCTCCATCTGTGGCTAATTTATTTATGGGAGCTTGGGAATTGAAATATGTGTTGGATGAAATGCAGAATCCATTTGTTGCTAAGATTCAGCTATGGAGACATTACATTGATGATTTTTTTTATTTGGAAGGGTGAAAGTAGTGAATTAGTGGAGTTTAAACTTTATTTAGAAAGTACTGATCAGAATCTTAAGTTCACTTATCAAGCTTCTAAAGAAGAAGTGAATTTTTTAGATCTGAAGATATATAGAAAAAATGATGGAGGGATAACCACTAGTGTGTTTAGAAAATCTACTGATGGAAATACACTATTAAGGGCCAAAAGTTGTCACCCTGTAGAAGTGACCTAGAATTTGCCTAAGGGGCAATTTTATAGAATCAAAAGAAATTGTGGGGATAAGACTAGTTATAGGCAAGGAGTAGCAGAACTTAGCAGTATATTGGAAAAGCATAGTTATAGCCAAAGAAGCATAGAAGAAGGCTTGCAAGCAGCAGCAGCTAAAGACAGGAAAGATCTGTTACAAAATAGTACAGTACGATCATGAAATAATAAATATGGTGCTAGATTTAATTTTGTTATGACATTTTCAGCACATTCTAAGAAAATAGAACATATTCTGAAAGCAGATTGGTATGAGCTGCAAAGCGATCCTGACTTAGGAGACATTATTCTCGTCCCACCATGGATGGCCTATAGAAGAGCACCTACGATAGAAGATAGACTCTGCCACAGTCATTTTGAAGAAAAAAGAAGTGCTATTGAGGTACAGAGAATTGTGGGTTGCTTTCCCTGTAGGAATTGCAATTGTTGCACAAATATTAAGATGGCCAAAGAGTTCAAGATTAGTAATACAGGACGTGTTTTTGAAATTAGACAGCTAATTACATGTGATACGGCAGGAATTATTTATTTGGCAACATGTAATTGCAGTGCATTCCACATTGGGAAAACAGTTAGGAGTTTAAAAATAAGAATTATGGAACATGTTAGGGCTAGTGATAGAAAATATTCTATCTATGCCACAGCCTTGCATATAATGAAAGCAGGAGACCAAAATACACATCAGTTTCAGTTTATGGGCATTGATAAAGTCTGCTAGAAACCAAGAGGTGGAAATTTTAATGATTTATTATTGGAAAGGGATGCATTTGGGATTATTAACTTGGATGCCACTAAGAAATGGGGTTTGAATAGTGGCTTTGAATTAAAGCCTTTTTTGAAACAATATAGGAAATAATAGTACTTCAACATGAAGCTGCATATGCATTCAAGTATTTAATCGGGTCTCTATTTGTAGTTCCCTTTTCTTTGCTTGTTTTAGTTTTTTGCCACCCTTCACCCTTGTTTTGTTCATCGTGGTCTATATTGAATAAGGTTATTTTTTTTAAAACATGCCCCCCCCCCTTCTATTCTAATTATGTAATTATTTTTTATGGTAACAGGTTCTTAGTGTTCATAGTAAATAATTGTGTATATATTGAATATGTGCATTTTCTCATGTTTTAGTCTCGCTTCTATACATTGTATTGTGTAAAGTTTATATAGTAACATTTTATGCTTATAGATTAAGTAATAATGTGTGATGTGCTGTGTTTTTTTATTTTAATCACTGATCATATGTAATTAGGCTATTTAACGTGTGTTTGTAATGCTTGTTAATAGGATGACATCATCATGATGAGATTTGGTTTTAGTATTTAAGGGTCACTGTTTCAGATGTTGTTAGCCTTTGAAAAAGGATACGGTATCCAAAATGTGTCAGGCTCATGCCTCCTAGCATGTAAGTAAATTTTATTGTTACAGAGACTGATGTCCTTGCTAATTTGGGGGTTTTGAGTGCTATGCTTTTAGAGTTGCTGTGATTCTATTTAAGTATGGGAGTTGTGGGGAGTCAAAGTCCCCCAAAACAAAATCACCTCTGCCATGGGCACATTTCTACTATTGGGCAAATGGCTGTTGGTCAAACGGAGTTGAGCTATTGTGTGTCAAGTAAATGACTGTCAGGATTTCATAGTAGACCCCATTAGCAAAGTGGCAGTCACTTTCAGCCAAGAGAAGGCTGGTGCTGTGATCTTTCTTGACTGTATCAGAGGCTTTGCCTAAATGTGTCTTATAACTGGTATGTCAGCTACAGTATGTCATACGTAGATGCATAGATGGTGTAGGACAGTTAAAGACAAAAGCAACATCCAGTTTTCCTTATTGTTTCTACAGTACTTAGGGCTATTCATCATTTGTATCACCCTGAGCTCCTAATGTCATGTGTGTTTCTAATTACCCACTTGTAATTAACCAATTTGGGTTTTGAATGGAATAATTATACTTTTAAGGAAACCTAATGAAGGGAAAAGAATACCGAAATTTATGTCAATTGTAAAAGTTTAAGAACACTCTAAGGAAAAAGATAGCCCATTTGAGCATTACCTCATTTTCAATGGGATCCATAGCATTCAAAACAAGTTTCATTTAAATACACAACACATAAATTACAGCATATAAAATACATAATAAGTAAGCATGTAAGATCATATACATTCTCAGAAAAGATCACATACATTCTCAAAAAATAGCTACAGTAGTAAAAAGTGCAAAATATCAACAACAAGCCACAATGTTTGATTGTGCAAGTTATATTTTTTGGGGGGATAACCATAAAAAGTACAAGATATCAGCAGCGACCACATGGGACAATTATCTTTGTCATCAAGTAGTCTGGCAGCCCATTCCAAGTTCTAGGGCCACTGACCATTAAAGTAGAATTTCCCTATACCGTTCTCATTTTGGGAATCACCAATTCTAAATTTTTTACTGTTCACATGTCTGCTCTAGAGATGCATATCTCAAACAGGTTGTCTAGGTATGGTGGTGCCTTTTTCTTTAAATACTGATGGGTCAAGTGCAATGTGTGTAACTGTCTACACTCTTTTAGATTGATCCAGTTTAGGGTTCTGAACATAGTATAGCAATGTGTCAACCAGGGTGCATCCAGGGCAAACCTAGCAAATCTATTCAAGGCTGTATCCCGCTGATCTAATACAACCAGGATGCCCCCACGTAGGCTACATTGCCGTAATGAAACAATTACATTATTCTGGTATTAACTATGTGTTTCTAACATTAAGTGGTATACACTGACTCAGCCTATATAATGCCCCCATCTAACATGTGATCTTTTAATCAGGTTATTTAGATGTACTTCCCATTTCAACTGCACATCTAACCATACTCCTAAATACTTGTAAGCATTCACATGTGTTAATAGTTGATGTGTATATGTTTTAATTTGAAGTGTATTTGTGGTAGCCATCTGTTCATTCCTAAAAAGCATAACTTGTGATTTCTTATTGTTTAATATTACATTTTGTGATCTAAAATACTCCAAGACACCAAAATCACTTTGAAGTGTTTTCTGAATTTCCAAAATAGATGCACCTTCCACATACAAGATCTCATCATCTGCGCACAAATGGTGCCCAGTCCCCTTCATGAGGGCACCTGCAACATTTGTATACAGATTAAACAGTATTGTTCCTAATACCAATCCTTGGGGGACCCCAGATTTAATACACTCAAACTGTGATGTAAAATAACCTAAAGTTACTGACTGTGTCCTGCCAGTCAAATATTCCCTGAACCAATTCAGAGCTACCTGGTCGAGGCCAATGTCCTTCACTGTATCTAGCAAAACTAGATGGTTGAGCATATCAAATGTTTTGGACAGATCTAAAAATATGGCTCAGACCTGGTGGCCCCTATCCAGTGAAGTCTGAATATCAGATGTTACCTTTGTTAAAGCTGTTAATGTGCTATGATCGGAATGAAAACCTGACTGGTATAAGTTGTATAAATTGTTGTTCTCCAAATAAGCCTGTAGCTGTTTTCATATAAGTTTTTCCAAAAGTTTGGATATTATCGGAAGTAAATATATAGGTCTGTAAATCTGTATATCAATTTTTTTGTCCAGATTTTTACACAGGTATTACCTTCACCACTTTCCCAACATGCGGGTATGTTCCAGTGGCTATAGGCAAGTTAAACATATTGGAGCTTTTCTGTGCTACAACAGGTGCCACACATTTCAAAAGTAGTGTGGGAATACCATCTAAGCCCGTAGCTTTTTTTGCATCTAATTTTAGTAATTCTTCCATAACCTCTGCAGTACTAATCTTGCAGAACGTGAAATCTGAATTATTTGATATCTCCTCTCTATGTTCTTCTTCCATCCCCTAGTTTTTCAGTGATCCCTCTTTACTATCAGCCTTAATTATTCCTAACATACAATCTTTCCCTACCCTATCTTTCTCAGTCCCCACTACTGAAATTCCAAAATCTATAAAAAAACCTGTTAATAGCATTTGCCACCTTATCAGATGTGGGGATGTTCCTTCCATTAATGCTAAAAGAACTGGGGAAGTCCTTTTGTTTCTCACCTTTTCATTTAAAATATAATGTCCAGAACCTATGAGGATCAGTTGTACTCTCTGTCTCAAATAGGTTTTGAAATAACAACTTTTTGCTTTTTTTTATATCGTTTAGATAATTGCTCCGTAGTTGGCAGTATTTATCTCATGCAATTTTTGTTTTTAGCTTTTTAGCCTTTTCCATGATCTCTCCCTATTTTTCCCAAGTAATCCTAAGGTCCTGTTATACCATTCTGCACTTTTTATTTTCACCCTTCTTTTAAAAACTGGAGCATGAACATTACACACAGTCATAAATTTTGTCTAAAAATAGTCCCAGACACTATCTACCTCAGGAATGATGGCTAATCTCTTCCAGTTACTTCCCTCCAAGTCAATCATGAATCACAAGTAATAAAAATGTTTCAATTGTCATGATTCCTTAATAACACATTTTTCTACCGTTTTCTTTTGTTTCTGGGCACAATATGTGACCTGGTGGTCACTAAATATGTTCGGCAACACGCCATAGCTTGCATAATTATCAGAATCAGAGGTTAGGATTAAATCTAAAATTGATGATTGGTCTATATTTCTGGGATTTAATCTATCAGAGGTCTCGATAAACTGGGTCAACCCGACTCCTAACGTCAAGTCCAACAGCTTACCACCTGAGGGGGGGCTAGGCTAATCCATGTTTAAATCTCCCATCAACAGGATTTCATGGCTGTCCCTGTATGGATAAATAACATCTTGAATAACATCAATATTTTCTTCCTTACCCTTTGGTGGTGAATAACACCCTAAAATCAAACTAGGTTTATTTTCAAGCAGCTTTAGTTCTAATACAATCTTTTCCATCCCTGGAGTTTGGGCACAAGTAGAATCTATAAAGGATAGGTCCAAAAAGGTTTGCCCATATATCAACACCCCCCCCACTATGATCCTGTCTCCAACTTTGGTAACCCTATACTTGAAGTTTTGAATTGTCTATTATGTCATTTAACCAGGTTTCAGTAATTACCACCACTCTGTGTTTATGTTCCAACATCCACTCTCTGACCACACTCATTTTGGGAGCCAGAATACATACATTAAAATGTATAAAAATCTCCCCCTTACCCTCCAAAGTGTCTATGACCTCCTTTGTTCCTGCCTATGGGCCTGGATTTAATTGCACATCTCCTGCTAATATTAAACACATCATGAGCAACCCCTTTGCTGTTATAATGTTCTTTATATATACTTTTACTCTCAACCTTATCCTAAGGTACTTTCTGTTTACAGGTAGGATTCGTATCACTTTTGTGAGCTTAGTGGCATTTACCACTGCCTTCACTAAGCTTGTGAAGACCATCTCAGCATGAGGACTTGTTTACTAATCTCTAGATAAGCTAGAGAATTGTCAGTAGCTCCATTTCATAACATAAAAATATAGAAAGTATGGACAGAGGCCAGCCCTGTGGCACCGAGGGCTGAAGCACTGAATGCCTTGCCTCACAATATGCTGGTGACCCGGGTTTAGGAATCAACTCAGGTCATTTTGGGGTGGGCAGGGGCAAGGAAGGATTGAGCATCTGCAAACAGCTCTCTTTCCTCGGGGGTGGGGGGGACTAAGCATTGTGCTGTAGACTGACACCCAATGGAGGAGGGGCAGCACAGGTGCAATGCTTGAAAAGGTGGACCAACGCATAGGGCATAAGACTGCCTCCATGGAGGTGGAGACAGTCACCCCACCCATGCCATGTGCATGGGTCTAGGGATAAAATGGAAAAAGGTTCAGAGCTAGCAGGCCCAATGATGGCAGGTGGTGCCCGCACCTCCCCAAGGGAATCTAGATGTTGGCTTCTGAGGTGGGGGAGGCTGGCATCCCTCGCCACTAGCCCTGTCATGGGGGGACCTGTGTAGTATGGCCAGTTGGTGTGGGTGTGAGGAAAGCCTCACCAGAGAGATGAGTCCCCTGTGAGGGATGGGCCAGAGCCACCTGTCAGTGCCAAAGGAGTCATATAATATGTATAAAAAAAGTAAATAGGGACAGAAGGAGGCTCTAAAGCAGCATTGTTTCTTAGTTTGCTAATCATGTTGTCTTTTGCAGTATTTTTTTTGCAAAAATATATGTCTGAACCCTTAGATTTATGCTCAGTATGGTTATTTTTTTTTCAGTTTCTCGGATAATTTTAAACAACTTTTATTGCTAATTTTGTGATTAATGACTTTAAGTCATTCAATGTAGATGGAAGTTACATCTCACAATTTTTAAAAATCTCTTCCCATGAGGTTACCTTTTGAATGTACAAACTGGACTCATACGATGGTTGTATAAGAATGGTGCTAGCACATGTTTAGGTAGAAGGTCACCTGGGCGCCAGTGACCATCACATAGTATGGTTCAATTTGGCCACTATTACTAAATCATTCCATTCCAAGGCAAAAATATGGGACTTCAGAGGAGCTGACTTTGATAAGATGGCCAACAGAGTTAAGCTAGCCCTGGCAAAAAGAAACACAAGTGAGGGGGTACAGGCAAAGTGGGCAAGCATTAAGGATACAATACTTGAAGCAACATCCCATTGTGTTAGAGAGTAAAGAAAGTGCAAAAGAAGAAGGAAACCACTTTGGTTCTCAAATACAGTAGCAAAAAAGGTCAGAGCCAAAAGGCTGGCCTTCAGGAAATATAAGGGAACACAGCAGAATGAAGATAGAGAGGCATACCAAACTGCCCTAAGAGAAGCAGGGAATGCAGTAAGGCAGGCAAAGTCCCAAACTGAGGAAACCCTTGCACGAACAGTAAAAGAAGGTGACAAGACTTTCTATAGATACATTAGTGAAAGGAGAAAGTCCAGAGGGGGTATTGCTAAGCTCAAAGGAGAAAAGGGGGCATGTGAGGAGGAAGACCCTGTAAAAGCATTTATCCTAAATAGATACTTTTGCTCAGTATTTACTGAAGAGAAGGTAGGGCAGGGCCCACAGCTCAGCACCATGGACACAGGGAAGAGGGAGGTGAGCACTACTCCCTTCACAAAAGAAAGGGTCCTAAAAGAGCTCGCTAAGCTCAGGGTGGGCAAGGCAATGGGACCTGATGGTATCCATCCCAGGGTACTAAAGGAGCTAAGGGTGGAACTAGCAGAGCCATCAGTAGAACTGTTTAGTGAGTCTCTGAGCACAGGAGATGTCCCAGAAGACTGGAGAAGAGTTCATGTGATCCCACTCCACAAGAGTGGTAGCAGGGAGGAGGCAGGGAACTACAGACCAGTCAGTCTTACCTCAGTAGTGGGCAAGATTATGGAGGCACTCCTTAAGGAAAGGATGAGTGCAACACCTGGAATCCATAGGGCACAGGATCCAAGACAGCATGGGTTTACAAAAGGAAGGTCCTGGCAAACTAATCTCATAGATTTCTTTGACTGGGTAACCAGAGTGGTGGACCAAGGGGGAGCAGTTGATGTCATCTACCTTGATTTCAGCAAAGCTTTCGACACTGTTCCACATAGAAGATTGATAAATAAGCTGGGTAGGATCGGGGTGGGTCAGAAGTTGGTCAACCCAGTGGTAAACTGGATGACAGGCAGAAAACAGAGAGTGGTGGTAAATGGTATACAGTCAGAAGAGATGCAAGTCACTAGTGGGATACCTCAGGGATCAGTCCTAGGGCCAGTCCTCTTTAATATCTTCATTAGTGACATTGCAGATGGACTAGATGGTAAGGCTTGTCTGTTTGCAGATGACACCAAGATCTGCAACAGAGTAGATGATCCAGATGGGGTGGGTAGAATGAGAAGAGATCTGGATAAACTAGAAAAATGGTCAGAAGAGTGGCAACTGGGATTTAATGCAAAGAAGTGCAAGATCATGCAAATAGGGAAGAGAAACCCTGACACCACCTATAGACTGGGAGGGGAGTTGCTGGCAGTCACAAAGGAAGAAAGAGACTTGGGCATCATCATCACCGATGTCCTGAAATCATCCAAGCAGACCGCTAAAGCAGTAGGTAAGTCTAGGGGGATGTTAGGGTGTATTAGTAGGGGTATCACAAGTCAAATGAGGGAGGTAATAATCCCTCTTTACAAGACACTGGTTAGTCCCCATCTGGAGTACTGCATGCAGCACTGAAGGTCACACCTCCACAAGGACATTAACCAAATTGAGGCAGTCCAGAGAAGGGCAACCAAAATGGTACAGGGACTGCATCAGAAGACATATAAGGATAGATTAACGGAGCTCAATATATATACCCTAGAACAAAGGAGGGAGAGTGGTGATATGATTGAAACATTCAAACACCTTATGGACATTGACAAGGTGAAAGAGTCCAACATGTTTCAATAACAAAAATAGCAGGACAAGAGGACACAGCATGAGATTAGAGGGAGGCTGATTAAGGGGCAATGTGAGGAAGTATATTTTTCACAGAAGGGGTGGTGGATGCATGGAACGGCCTGCCTCTGGAAGTGGTGGCTATGAATACAGTGCAGGGCTTCAAACAGGCATGGGATAGGCATAAGGGAGCAATACTGATGAGTATGAATAGATAGGCCACTGACAGAGCAAAGGCCGATTGCACATTTATAAGGTAGAAAAAGAAATGGGCAGACTGGATGGGCCTTGCAGTCCTTATCTGCCATCAACTTCTATGTTTCAGATGGTAAGCACTACAGCATTGTACAAAGAAATGTATTTTCTTCTTAGTGGGCATGACATGGATGCAGGGACTTCCAAAAACTTTATTATCTTGTATCCTAGTTCATGAATGAAAGAAAATGAAAGGAAAAAGGTGTATATTGATGTTTTTTGCCAGAAAAACATTACTGCTATAAAATAAATAGATGATAATTAACAAACGTTGCTCCTTTACTCAGTCACCTCTGTCCTGACCCACATTAACCATTCTTCATATTGCCTACATCTCCCTTCGAAGCATCCACTTCAATGTTTACAGTCCTTTTGCTTCTGATCCCCTAAAACTTGTACCACCATGTTTGAAAGTAGTGGTTGAATTGTCAGTGATTCAGGGATTAAGTCCCACTTTGCAGCCACCGCTGCATTAGGAAATCTCTACACTTCCAGGGGCTCCTGCCTTCAGACCATGCTCCACATGGGTGGCAGGCACAGCTGAGGTAGATGTTATGCATGGTCCCACCAGGCATAACATTTAGGTGCAGCTGTGATGTAAAGATGGCCAAATGCTGCCTTAAATTATGAATCGGGTCATAAACCAACTCCATGTTTGAAAATACAGCAGCTGCGGGAAAAATTGTAGCTCCACAAGTGTAGACCCACTTGTAACAATTTCTCTTGCAAGCATGCAGCTTTGAGGTTCTATGAATATCTAGTCCCAGAACCGCTTTCTGTATTACCCACAATTCTGAGCAGGCTGTCTCACTTGTTTCCTGTCATTATAACCGTTTCAAACTTTGTATTTATTCACTCTCATGCTAAAACAATATATTTTAAGTTTGTAGGCAAATGCAATACTCACATTTATACCCTATATAGTACTTTCAGATGAGGCAAAGCAATTTGTATTCCTTTAGATGCCACATGTTTTCCTGCTTATATTATATGTACTATAATCTTTTTATTGTAAAATCTTTTTTTTTTGTATTTTTGTATTGTCTTTGAAAATATATTTTAATTCTTCTCTGCTATACAGCTACTGACATCTGTTACACCATTCTGAGCTATCCAAATGAATAACATGGAATAGTGTGGATAAAATGTCATGTAATGTGTTGGAAATACAGTGTGAAAAGAATGAGCAGAGCTGCTTAGGAGTGGTGTACACAATGTAGATTTGAAGGCACTGCAAAGCTAGATTAATAATTTATCAAAAAAATCAAAGCAAATCAAAATATATGACTGACTTGGAAAGGAAAAAAGGAAGGCATTTAACTTTGTAAAATCTATTTTCTGTCACTGTTAATTAAAGATAAATGATTCATTTGATCACATAATAAAAAGATATAGAGTGAGGAAACCCTAAATCATACAACCAACAAACAACAGTATACAACTAGCTTTCACAACCAATGCCAATACCTGCTCTATCTTGTATTTTAACAGAATAATTACCAGCCCTAATAACCTTTAAGTCTTTTTATATAATGTTTTTAAAAGTTACTCAGTCCTGTCAGGCTCCATTAGCCCAGGAACCCACTTTTGTACAATCATCCACTACAAATTAATAACCATACTGATTTTTACTTCCTTCTTGCAGCTTTAGCCATAGTACAGTATGTGCCACTCAAGATACCAGAGAATAGACACTGCACAGAGAATGCTTCCCTTCCACAGATGGCAAAAACAAAGAACTGCACACACCACTCTTGTAATGGTGCTGCCAGCAAAAATGTCCATGAGAATACAAATGAAAGATGGTGCACACACTGAAACTGAAATAAAGTAAATACATTTTTAAATAAAGTACTAGGTGCTTAGAGGTCTGCAGCTGAAACACCCCTATGTGTTGTGTAAAAAAATGCTTCATAAGTTGGCAGTGTTCTCAACATTACATGCAGTTTAAATAGTGGTTAACATAAAGAGGTTTGCCCAATTTAAAAGGGGCAGGACCCACTGTCCCACAGCCTATGCCAAAATGTGAGGCTCAGTGAGGGAAGGGGAAGGGCGAGAAAAGGGGGGTGGGGCTAGAAAGAGAGAGGTATGGTGACATCACAAAGGGGACAGACAATAGGACAAGGGGGCAATGAGGTAGCAACATAGGATTGGGCAAGGGAGAAAAGGGATGTGGAAAAGGAACAGTTAAAAGGGACTGCACACTAATGTGAGCTCACAGTTTTGCTCCATAAGGAATTTCTCCTGTGGAAGCACATCAGTCTGTGGTAAAAGCCATTGGGCATTTGATTTTGATTTTGGAAGTTAATAGAGGTGGAAATAAAAATAAAAGAATTAAAAAGAAAGGACGGTGAGCAACAAGGAAGGGACAAGAAGAGGATTAGAGGTAAGGGATATCAAGGCGGGCTGAGAGCCCTGGCAAAAGAAAGAGAGCACTTTGTTTGGGGCCATGAGGCCATTTCTATTGTTGTGGTTTAGATCCGCAGTTTAGTGGCCGCAGAGAGCGAAGGCACATGTGGTTTTAAAAAAAAAAAACTAAAGGCGAATGGACAGGAGGGAAAGTTTTGTCTAGGGAGCATTTGGGACAAAGATTTAGAAGGAGGGAGAAGGAGACAGGCCAGCTGCAGTGCTGGCAGCCCACGAAGTCGCAAGTGAGGGCAGTGTGGCGGTCGCCAGACCAGATAATCAACCATGAGCGCGCTAGTAGAAAAGCATGCTGTAAAACAGACAAGCATGGTTTAAAAACCAACCACCGTCATGACATCATGGTGGGAAGCTGAGAAGGCTTGTAGTGGGGGAATAGAGTGAGCAGTCAAAAACAAAATAATAAAACGGAGGGTCTGCGAGGCACAGTAGCGGTGGGCTGGTAGAAGCCTGGAGAAGGGCATGGACAGCGCAAGATATGTATTAAAGGCCAAAAAAGAATGCCCAAGGGGGCAGTGGTAGAAAAGGCCCTGCAGAGGTAGCATGCTAGGGCACAGGGTGCAAACCGGCTGTGGGGAGAGAGAAGCATGGTAGTCAGAGGCACAGCGGTGCAAAAGGGAGGGGTGACTACAAGGAAATAAAGAAAGGGCCTAAGGAGGGGCAGAGGAGCCTCAGCATGTGGAGTCTTAGCCAGGAGTAAGAAAACAGGGCAGCACAGTATGGTCGCGGCAGGAAGGCTATGCAGAAGAGTCCGCGTGGTGTTTTGAATTCCAGCAAAAGGGCGGACAGAGGATCAGAGTGTGGTGAGGAAGAAAATCAGGCCGAAACAAGCAGTAGCGCCAGAAGGGGGTCTCGTTTGGGAAGCACTGTTTGGGAAAAGGGGTTGAATAAGGAGCGATTAAAAAGCACTGGGGCCTAACCGCGTGGTGATGGCTTGTGACATCATCACCACGTGGGGGTGAAAGAAAAACAGAATGCGAGGGTGGAGGATGACTAAATAAAGGGGGGAGAACATAATCAAAGAAAAATTGTCACTAGTAAGCACAAAAGAAACTAAGAACAGCACTGTACTGTATGTGGTATAAATGCCACCAGTTTGGCGATCCTTTGTTTTTGGGGCTTCAGACTGGGCAGGGCATGTCTGGCAGTGGAAACAGCAAGGGGGCATATTAAGTAGTAGAGTTTTTTTTTCTTCCCCAGTTCCTTTTTCGGGATGATCACTTAGATTGTAGCGCCAGGACAGAGTCGAAGACATGCTGCTATGCACCAGTAAGCGTGACCAGGTGAGAAGCACAACAGTGGAGTCTAGAGGGTCTCCAGTGGTCATTTGTAAAAAAAAAAAAAAAGAAGAATAGAGGAAAAAGCAAGCGGCTGGGGAGTTGCATAAAGAATGAAGCACGGCGGTGGTAGGGGAGGGTGAGGGGTGGGGCAGGCAATGACAGCTGAAAAAGCAGAAAAAGGCCCACAAGAAGGCCGGAGAAGAGGTGGGGAGGTTTAAAACGAGTAAGAAGTTGCCCGGGGATGCATTTTGGGAGTGCGGGGCAGTCTGAGCAAAGATTGGGTGGGGCAAAATCCACATAACAACAGTAAAAAAAAAAAAAAAAAAAGATAAAAAGATATAGATACATTAACAATACGGAAAGGAGGATATGTGGAAGGCAGTGAATGATTAGTTAACAGATGTTTGTCATTATAGCTATGAACAGAGGATGGCGCCAAGAAAAACAAAGCCCAAGAAGGAGGAGTGCTTCAAGGCGGTGATGGATCTGGTGGAGAAGGCAAATCCATTGCTGGAGGTGGCAGATCCAGAGGGTGTGGAGAAGGGTACAAAAAGGAAAGGGAAGATGGGGCAGGGTAAGGATGCTAACAAAAGGGTACCACCGTGGGTCACCTCTAGGGAGTCCAGTATGGTGATGCAAGTGATGGAACCATGGGCACCTTTCCCGGAGAGCCCGATACCTGAGCCGTGCCCAGACAGCACCCCGGGGACAAAGATAAGAACGGACCCACCAGTACTGATTTGCCAACCCACTCTACCAGTACCAGTTGTAGTGCCAACACCGGCGCAGTCGAACTGTCCTCAAGTACCAGGAATACCAACACTGGGGCTCGGCCCTTCATAGACACTCATACCAGGTAATCAAGGGGTGACAGTGGAGAGCAGTATAAAAGAATATATAGCGCAAATGTTGAAAAGTATGGGAGAGAATGGGACTTGCCAGCTAGAAAAGGCATTGGGCGAGTTAAAAGGGGGTAGGGATGAAGGGAGGGGGGCAATGGGTGGTAATCAAGGGGTACGAAAGGAGGTAGGTGCTCCCGGAGTACGACTAGCAGACCATGTTCCCACAGCTGTGAAAGAGAAGATATGGAAAGGGGAATATGTTGATATCTTTGCATTAGCAAATGTAGATAGCATGGAGAAATATGAGGAGAAAGATAACTTTGAGAAAAAGGACATGGCAGCGGCAGTAGTGCTGCTCAGGAAGGAAGACGAGGACAAAACATGAAAAGGAAAAACATGGGACAACTGGGCTACTGACTTTACCTATTTTATGGCCATAGTAATAGAGAAGCAGGCGGAATTAGCCATCCCCCTTCTCACCTATTCCCTCATCATAAAAAATGCATACAAAAAGGGAGGGCATAGTTGGTTATGGTATGATGAAAAATTTAGGAAGAGAATGGTGAATTTCAGGGATGTACAATGGGACGCCAGACAGATAGATTAGTGGTTACAGATTTACATGGGCCCATCAGACAAAGAAATGGAAGGTGACAAAAGGGGATTGGCAGCAATGAAGGCATGTTGGGGATGCAATAGGGCAGCCTGTTCCTGGCCGAACTGCCGTTTTTGGCATGTATGCTCCAAGTGTGGTGGGCATCACCCAGTGGCAAAATGCAGGTACAGTTGGGAAAAGGGACAAACAATCAGGACAGCGCCCCCCAGACAGCTTTTCGGAATGGGCAGAGTCCATTTCGGGGGCATCAGTGGGGGAAGGGGAACAGGGTAGGGGAACAGGGGAAAATGGCAAGGCTATCAACCTCAACATCAGCACACATAGGGGGACGAAGGGGGGTGGTTTCCAGCTGGCACGGACCCCCATAAACTTAGGAAGGATGGAAAAATGGTTGGGGGGATATCCGGACAAGATGGCGGCAAAAATATTGAGACAGGGTTTTAAATGTGGTTTTAGCTTGCAGTTCAAAAGGTCCAGAAAAAAGATGGTGGCAAAAAACTTAAAATCGGTACAGGGGAAGGAGAGGGTGTTGACTAAGAAAATTAAGGAGGAGGTGGGGCGGGGAGGGTCGAAGGCCACTTAACGACCCCACCACTAACCAGCCTGAGAGTTTCACCACTGGGTCTGGTCCCTAAAAAACAAGAGGGTGAGTACAGGGTAATACACCATCTGTCTTACCCAGAGGGAGATTCAGTCAACGATTTCGTAGGGAAGGAGGATTGCAGAGTCACTTACGCCACACTGGAAGATGCAGTAAAACTGAGTAGAATGAAACGGGAAGCATGGGTGGAAAAAGCAGACATAGAATCAGCTATTCGCCTCTTACTGGTTAGGCCAGAAGACTGGGACTTACTGGGTTTCCGGGTGGAAGAAAAGTATTACTTCAATAAAACCATGCCAATGGGGTATTCAATAGCTTGTGTGACGTTCGAGATGTTTAGCACTTGGCTACAATGGGTTTTTCAGAACAGGTTCGGGTACCTGGCAGTAGTGCACTACCTGGATGATTTCCTGTTCATTGGGGAAGGTAAGACAGAGACCCAGGACATGCTTATTAATTTCCAGAGATTGTGTCAAGAGGTGGGGGTCCCACTAGCTGAAGACAAGAAGGAAGGACCGAGTTGCATGATTGAGTTTTTGGGTTTAGAACTGGACACAAGAAAGGAATTGTTTTGTCTGCCTGAGCAGAAGGTTAAGAAGCTGAAAGAACTATTGAAGGCAGTAAGGAAATGCAGGACGGTGAGGCTGCAGCAGGCACAGCGGCTGCTGGATCACTTGAACTTCACATGTAGAGTGATCACACCAGGACATAAGTTTACACGGCATCTAGCCTGGGCTACGAGAGGGGCCACAAGGCCTCTCCACTGGATTGACCTTAATAAAATGACTAAGGAGGACATGGTGGCATGGAAGCAATTTCTGCAAGAATATAATGGGTGCACATTCTGGCAGGATGACTGGGTCTATAACACAGACTTACAGTTATATACAGACGTGGCAGGGGGGTATAGGGATGGGAGGGTACCTCCAGGGAAAATGGTTCGCAGAACCATGGCTGTTGCATTGGAAATGGGAGGGGGGTGACAAAAGACATCACCTTTTTGGAAATATTTCCCATATGGGTGGCGATGGTAGTATGGGGGAGGACCTCAGGAATAGGCAAGTCACATTCTGGAGTGATAATAAAGCAGTCGTGGAAGTACTGAACAAAAAGAAGACGAAGTCAGAGAGGGTTATGAGGGTATTGAGCAGAATGGTGTGGGAGGGTTTGTCCTTGAATATGTCTTTTAGGGCAAAACACGTCAATGGAGTGGACAATGTGATAGAAACATAGAAACATAGAATTTGATGGCAGATAAGGACCGCTTGGCCCACCCAGTCTGCCCATTTCCCCTACCTGATGGATAAGCTGCAGATCCTAGTTAACCAGCAGCCTACTTCTTCCTACCCCCAACCCCTAGAATTGCCTTATGACTGTCCCATGCATGCTTGAATTCCACCACTGTTTTTCAAGCATGCATGGGACAGTCATAAATACTCTTCCAGTACCCTGGTCTTTTCGGTCTGCCACGTACACGTGCAGAGCTGTCACCGGGCAAATGGCTGATTGCCTCTCCCGATTGCAGATGGACAAATTCAGGACATTTGCACCTGGAGCAGAGATGAAACAGACTGTCATTCTGGATCACGTTTGGGCGATTGGATTGGGGGTGCTGAGGCATTGTTCTGCAATTCCTGGGCCCCTCAGATCCTGAAAGCATGTGAAACATCCTGGAGGGCCTTTCAAAAGTTTCGAGATGAGTGCTGTGGACAGGTAAGTGGTCCAACAACAGGGGAATGAGTGGCGCAATTTATAGTCAAGGGTTGGAACCAGAGCATAGCGCACTCAACCATGGGGGTGCACTTGGCAGCCATAGGGCAAGTCTGCACATTAAGGGGTTGGGAGGACTCCACAAAAACTAACCTTATTAGGAAAATGATGCAGGGCTGGATGAGGGGGACAGGGAGGAGACAAGATAACAGGAAGCCGATATCAGAAGGACTGATGGTAAGGCTATTGGGGGCCTTACAGCATATCTGCATGTCTATGAGGGAGGCGGTGTTATTTCAGGCATTATGCACCACCATGTACAGTGGGACCTTCAGGTTGAGTGAAATAGTGGGCCACAGCAAGAAGACGGAAGGTGGGGGTTTACGTTGGGAAGACATGGAGTGGCGGAAGGAAGCCATAACAGTCAAGTTGTGGGAGTCCAAAACTGATCAGAAAAAACAGGGAAGGAAGGTGTGGTTATGGGCACACCAAAATAAAGCCATTTGGCCGGTGACAGCTCTGCACGTGTACGTGGCAGACCGAAAAGACCAGGGTACTGGAAGAGTATTTTTACACGGGGATGGCAGGCCAGTATCAGGGCACCAGGTGACTGTGGTGTTGAGCAAGATACTCTGGTTTATCGGGGAGTCAATGGAAGGATATTCCTCACATTCATTTAGAATTGGGGCAGCGTCAACAATGTCTGCACAGGTCAAGGGGGCTGAGGAGATTAAAGAGAGAGAGGAAGATGGTCATCAGGATGTTATAAGAAATACATAAGAGAATTACAATACTAAAATGTTTGTTTTCTTTCCCATAGCAGATGCATAAAGAAGAGAAAAGGGGGGAGTGGGGAGAGAGAGGGAAGGACACGGACAGAGATTCATGCTTATACTTTGATCAACCAGGTACAACCAACAAGCTCGAGGCAAGGATTTGTGGGCACTCTTTTGTGCACTGGGCGGAAAGATGGGCAGCCCAGAGGCATGGGGGAAAACAACTGTACCTGGATATTGACACAATAAGGCTGGTGTGGAAAGGCCTACGGGGCATGAAATGGGCTCAGCTGTTGCCAGAGCTGAGGGAAATCAGGAAGGACCATAAGCAACCAGACCTGATTGTGGTACACCTCAGGGGCAACGATTTGGGAACAAGGCCTTGGTTGGACATTTTTTATCAGATAGAACATGATGTTAAAATAATCAAAACATGGTGGCCAGAGGTTACGTTAGCATAGTCAGAAATCACTCCTCGCAGGATATGGAGGCAGGCAGAGAACCACAAGAGCATAGACAGGGCCAGAAATGCATGAATGTGAGAGTAGGGAGATTATTCCAGAGTATTGGGGGAATGGTAATAAAACACGGGATCATGGAGGAGGTAGACGAGTATTACAGAGGGGATGGAGTGCATTTGTTAGGGCTCCGCCTGGCCATGTTCAACACTGAGATGTCAAATGCAATAGAAGCATTGGTGGTACGGCAATAAAGGGCAAAAAAATAAAAAATAAAAAGGGGGGGAGTCCACCGTCCATTGCAAGCGGGAGGTGGACTAGTGGAAAGAAGAAGCAGGGGCACGGTGTGTACGCCTGTGCCCCCGGTGCAGAACATAAGAATAAGAGGCCAGGATACCCCCCCATGATGTACGTCGGTGGGGGGAAAGAATGAGAGAGCTGGCTATTTAATTAAGAGAACAATAAGAAAATGATATAATGTATGCACCAAATGGAAATCTAAATTATGTACAGATGATGGGGAATATGAAGAAAAATGCACCAAAGTGAACAAGTGGTGAATAATCAAATTATATCAAAATCAGTAAAATTATTGCCAAGATTGAGCAACCTCACACTACTAGTCAATGTCTTTATTTATTTGCTGGGTTCTGGAGAAAAAGAGGTTTGCCCAGTTTAAAAGGGGCAGGACCCATTGTCCCATGGCCTATGCCAAAAATGTGAGGCTCAGTGAGGGAAGGGGAGGAGTGAGAAAAGGGGGGTGGGACTAGGAAGAGGGAGGTACGGTGACATCACGAAGGGGACAGACAATAGGACAAAGGGGCAATGAGGTGGCAACATAGGATTGGGCAAGGGAGAAAGGGGTGTGGAAAAGGAGCAGTTAAAGGGCTGCACACTAATGGGAGCTCACATTTTGCTCTATAAGAATTTCCCACCCTCCCACCCAGAAAACAGGAGAGCAGGGCACTGTGGAAGGTGCAGCACAGTGTTACACTGGGAAAGGTGGATCTCAGTGGATGACTATGGAGGATTGCCGAAGGTGGACGTCAAGAGAAAATTGGGGAGAAGAGAAAGAAGAAGTAGGGGCATGGTGTGTACGCCCATGGCCCCGGTGCAGGACATAAGAATAAGAGGCCAGGAATCCCCCCCCCCATGATATAAGTCGGGGGGGTAAGAGTGAGAGAGCTGTCTATTTAATTGAGAGAAAAATAAGGAAATGATATAAAGTATGCACCAAATGGAAATGTAAGTTATGTACAGATGATGGGGAATATGAAGAAAAACGTATCAAAGTGGACAAGTGGTGAATTATCAAATTATATCAAAATCAGTAAAATTATTGCGAAGACTGAGCAACCTCACACTACTAGTCCGTGTCTTTATTTATTGGCTGGGTTCTGGGGACAAATATTCATTAGACCCTATGGGCCCAATTCTCAAAGGTTGCAAAAGCCCTGCATCAAATCCTGCGCTGTGCTGGACACATTGGGGCACCCTGCACATGATTCTAAAAGGCCATGTGCATTTGTGACACTTTACCCTTTTTACAGTGGCTTGCACCAAATATTTGGCACAAACCCTATAAAATGGTTTTCAAAGTTAGACCAGAAAAGTCTGGGATAACTTGAAGCAAGGGGCATACATGATCAAGAATCCCGATCACCAGCCAGGTGCTGCTGCAAACCCCATTCTCCATGTGTTTGATGCACCCAGGGCTTGTGGCAGTGTAAATACTGTAGTATGAGACTTGAGCACTATGTGTTTATTGAAAGCACTGTCTAAAAGTGCTGATGAGTATTCAATGAAACTTGTACAATATGTGCAACAAATGTGCAAAGTGCAAGACTGTCATATGCAGGAAGAGAAAAACTTAAATACATTTCAAAATAATCTTGTAGTAAAGTAAGAGCAACAAAAAAAACAAGGTGCTAAGTCAGTGTGTGGTCTGAAAACAAAACAAAATGATAATATTAAATGAGCATTGAAAATGGAAATTAAATGTTAAAATCAATGTTTTGACCTCATGTTTTCTTCAAGAATTATCTAAAAGAGAAAAAAATCAAAGTTAGTCACAAACTTTGCTTTTTTCTCTTTTAGATAACTCCTGAAGAAGACCTAAGGTCAAAACGTTGATTTTAACTGTCATTTTTAACTTTTTAGCATGCATTTAATATTACCATTTTGTCTTATAGTAAAGTGTTCCATACAGGCATTGCTTTGATACTTAAAGGAGATGCAATATGTGCACGTGTAGGGGCAGAACCTGTATACACAGTAACAGGAAAGAAGGACGAAGAAAAATATTACATGGATTATAAGACAAGTTATGAAATATACACAAGGGTGTTTCAGCTGGAGCCCTGTGAGCACCTAGCACATTATATAATAAAGTATTTACTTTATTCAAGCCTTGGTGTGTGCATCATGTTTCACTTTTTTCCATTCCACAGATCTACCAACCCCTAGGGTTCTACAGGAGCACCAACCATTGACCTATGTTATGAGAAGATTATACTAATACAGTATAGCATTGTCACCATGCATTAGTCAGTGTTACAATTAAATGAACTTATTTCACAATTAATTAAAATATTTATTTCCAAAGTTTTACCAGTAATGTCATACTGATCTTGTAAAAGATCATTTTGAGATGTGTCCATGGGGGGAGGGAGAAAAGTACAGAACAGAACAGATTCAAAGTACAATGTTCAAAAATAATACAATAATATAGAAATAAGTATAGCAAAATATAATAAATGCAAGAAGCACTTCAAGAACAGAATTGCCATGTAGTAAATTGCCATACTAGAGATGGGCAAACTTGGTAAAATTCACTCCGCAAATTAATCCACAAATTTTGTGAAATACATGGAGCACAAAGCGATCCATGGCATACAGAGCTCCCCACGAAGTGTGAAGCTATGCCCAAGAAGTGCAGAATTTCACCTGCAAACAGTGGAGCTTCACTTTTCATGGTCAAAATTCCATTGTTTACAGATGAAAACATCATGATTTTGTGTGATGTCGAAGTTCCTGAGGGTCAGAACAATTTCACGAAGCTCCATGAAGTACGAATTTCAGCCCCTTTACAGCAACTTGCCCACAGATTTTAACTTTGCCCCATTTCTATGCCATGCTGTAAATTGCAGAACAAGCAAAAGGACATTAAACAGTGAGCAACAAAACAACATTATGAGGATCAGTGAGTAGTGACTAATGACTGGGGGAGATTGGCTGAACTATTGTCAGGGTAGAAGCTAGCTGACAGACATCTATCCCAATATCAGAAGCAACTGCAGGAGTGAATAGAGAAATCACAGAGGAGAGGTTACAGTGTGAGAAGGGAAGTTGCAGAACAAATGGAAAGTGGGTCATAGTCTCATAAATTAGGGAAGCAGAATAAGAAGGCAGCTTGGGCTGGCAATATAGCTGCAGTTTAAAGTAATCAGCTCTGAATGAGCTTGGTACATCCAGCAGACCTGGGTATGAGTCCAACAACCTCCACTTGCATACTGTGTGACTCTGAGCAAGTCACTTAACCTCCCCCATTCTACCAGGTGACCACTGAAAATAGGCAGCAAAGAATAGGGAAAGAAAGATTTCATTGGTGGGAGAGTAAAAGAATGAAAGCAAGCATTGCAAAGGGAATATGAGGTAGTTGGGGGAAGAGAGGAGAGAAAAAAGATATGAGGTGAAGAAGACAAACAAATATTTAAACATAAAGGAACACAGTGGGTAAGGAGCCTGACATCAGTAGAGGGAAGGGAGAGGGAGGTATACAAAGAATAGGGGTGCGTATGCAGGGGTTTGTCAAGGGCAAATCAACAGAAGGAGTGGAAGAGGGGGTCCAGTCTAGCTTAAGTGGATTTTGGGGTGGCACTGAGAATAGTGTTACCCTAGTCGAAAATGGGGAGAATCATCCTAGTCAGGATTTCTCTGCTTACAGGAAGCAGGATGCTTTTTGTATTCCTGTAAAGAGCTCCAAAGTTTGGGGTGGAGCATATTGCAGATTGCATTAATATTAACAGAAAAGTCAAGGTGGCAATCCAGCCAGACTCTGAGGTACCTGAAGGCGAAGACATTGTCAACTGCTGCACCATCAAGGATATGAAGGAAAGACGTGGGGCCTCTAGCAATCCTTTGCCTCATGGGAAAAGTCATAGAGACTGTTTTACTTCCATAGAGGGACAGCTGATTTTCTCAGAACCAGTACTGGATGTTTTTAAAGTACATTTGGGGCTGGTTCATGAATTGAGGGGCAGAGGACCCATAAGTAAAGAATATCAACTTCTGTATACATTCTATATGAAGAGACACAAATGAGTAGGCGGAGGAAAGGTCATTTAGAAGAGAATCAGTCCAAGGACAGACCTGTGTGGGATGTCTGAGTTGATTCAGAGGGGGGGAGGAGAGGAAGTCTCCAGTATGGACAGCTTGTGACCTACCCTCAAGGTAGGTGTGGCACCACTAAACTGAGGAGGCATAGAAAAGCTTTGGATAGGTCAACAAATATGGTAGAGGTAACAAAGCCCTGATCCATTCAAGAGAGAATAGTATAAGTGAGCTAGAGGCGAGAGGAGAAGGGGGAGCGGGACACTCAAAATGCTGGCTGGAAATGAGTAAATAAGGAGTCTGAGACAAGAAAAGGGAAGAAATGGGAGAGAACTAATTGTTCCTGGAATTGAGCCAGTGTGGGGAGAAGAGAGATAGGATGGATGTTTCCACAGTATGAGTGGTAACCACTTTCAGGAAGGGAATCCATGCATATAGCAATGAAAGGCTGAAAAAGCAGTTTTAAACAGCAATTAGCAGCACAATGCAGTTTATCTTTACCTGAGATATCAACCCAGACCCCAACGCTTCAGCAAAAGCCTTCACCAGTTGGTATGGCTACAAGAGTTAAAGCACAATTTAAGTAGCCATAATTAATTATAATCACTAGTAGTTAATGAAAAAAATAAAATTCATACAAAATGGCAAAAAAGAAACCAAACAAATAACAATTACACTTTGAAAATACAACACATCTTAATGCAAAATATTTGGACTGTCACATATAAAGATCTAAAAACTTGTATATACTTTCTGGTTATACTAAATTATCTATAGTCTATGTCACATGGCTGTAAATAGATACAGTGGGCAAAGTGGAGAAAGGAACTGCACAGCAGAAGAGTGATCACCCTATTTTCATGAAGTCATGGCTTTCTGTCAGTAATTGGGGATCCACCAATCTTTTATGCTAGCAGCTGGATGCAAGGGAGGAAGGGTGAGACAGGTGGATGAGATTTCCTATAAAAAGAGCAAAAGGAAAAATAAATTAACAGGAGGTCACTATAGATGCAAGAGGTCAAGTTACCAGCAAAATCAAAACATGTAGAACAATTCTCAAGTATCTAGATAATCTGGGAGCTCCCTGTAATTATAATTATATTCATGAAACTACAAAAGAGCTAAAACAAATTTGTTGCCTAAGTGCTGGGGTCTGGGATGAGAGCCCAGGTTGAAATAAGTTGCATTTTGCTGCTAACAGTTGTTTAAAACTACTTTTTGAGCCTTTGAGTGCTATGTGTGTGGATTTTCTTCAAGTGTGGGTTTGCTACCCTTTACACAGCACCAGTCCTCTCAATGGATTTGCAGCAGCTGCCTTGGAACTTTCAGGAAGGGGAATGATGGTAGCCAACTTCTAAGGGTTAGAGATACAGGATAAGAAGAAAGAGAAGTTGAGGAAGTATAGTAGTAATTAGGTAGGCAATGGCAAGAGTAGAAAGTTATATCAGTTTGGGGACAAGAGTATCAGGGCCCACAACCTTGTGTGGGTTTAGAGCCAAAAGGCCTTAAAGGGCAACTGTCAGTAATAAGATCTTGACACCCAAGTGTGCAGCTGATCCCAACTAGCCCTTTGTGTGCAAAACATTTTTTTTTACCTAATGATTACTGCAGTGTAGTAAAGTGTATCAAGCTAATTTCATTCACATGTAAGCTGACATTTCCTGAAACCAGATATGCCAAACTCCCCTCCAGCTGGCATCAGAGGAGAACTGCAGCAGTGGGAGATTCAATAGCCTACAGTGAATGTCAGAATTTTTTATAAGGTATACTGTTCTGTTTGATGGTCTGCTGTTCTCCTGGGGCTAGATATAGTCACAGAGGACTGTACTAAGCCCCGTGAGCACAACAGGAGTAGCAGACATCCGATTTTAGTTTACAAAAACTTAAACATGTGTACTGCAGGCTATTTAATCTCCCAGCTCTGCAGTTCTCCTCTGATGTCAGTTACAGAGGATTCTGGGATTTTTGGTTACAGGAAATTAAATCTTAGAAGGCAGTAAAATTAGCCCAATACATTCTACTATACTGCAGTAAACAGTAGGTAAAAAATGTTTTTTTACACAAAGTGCATATTAGCAGGGACACTGGTTTACTGGGATTGAGAAAGGGCATATTCCGTTTTGCACACCGTAAAAAATGGTATTGTCACCAGGTGTCTACTAAGCCAAAATCCGGTTTTACCGGTGTTTGGTTTTGTGTACTTTATTTAACAATTTTTAACTCTGCTAACATGCATTTTAGCAGTTTTGACCTCCACTATTACACATCCTTTCATCCTTGTACCAATTTAAAGTTATTTTAGGTACGAGATGTGATGGCAGCAGCAACACTACAGCCCCCGTCCCTAAGAAGTGATGGAAGCAGCACTACGGCCCCCATCCCTCTGGTGTGACAGAAGCAGCAGCACTATGGTCCCCCATACCTTAGGTGTGATGGCAGCAGTACAATGGTCATCATTCCTCATGTGTGATGGCAGTATCAGCACTATGGCCCCCCATCCCTCAGGTGGGACGGCAGCAGGCCTACATTCCCCATCCACCAGTGGTGATGGCAGAAGCACTACAGACCCCATCCCTTCGGTGTGATGGCAGTAGCAACAATGCAGCATACATCCCTCTGGGGTGATGGCAGTAGTGACAGCACTATGATCCCCTTTCAACACTCACACCACACATGCACAAGTTACAAATGACTTGGTCTCTTTGCCTGTTAGAACTCAGATGTGAATTAATCTGAACCATCACCACTAAGGTGGACTACCTTTGTTTTTTCCTATCTATAATTTAACTGCCTGAATTGGATATCTGCCTGTGACACTGCTGACCAGGGTTAGGGAACAGACTTGGGTGTTGAAGGGCCAGCTGGTGGGTGAAGGCTTGAGTGTCCAATGACCACTCCCCTTCTCCTAAGAGGGAGGGTGGGTTCACGGCTCAGCATTTGCTGTCCCACGGTGGATGCCAGATGCACGACAACACATCAGTCCTCACTGCGAGAAGAGTGTGACGGATGTCGGCTTGTGCCTTGACATCATGTAGCCTGTCACGCTCCCAAGAAAATGGGAAAACACCCGCTGGCCAACCGAAGGATGACTGCTGGTCCTGCCATACACCAGAAGCCCCAGACATGTGTCTGTTCTGACCCCTGACATGCCCAGGATACATAGGAAGCTCTCTGTGGCAATTCTTCTCTCCTGGTAGCCTCCCACAGGGGTAGGGGCCCACTCAGTGAAGGGTTACTTTGGGTTACCTGGTAGCACAGCAGTAAGGGCCAGTGGATAGTGGTCGGGACTCAGCAGTGGTGGTAGGGGGCCTTGGCAGGCCTGAAGGAGTGGATGGCCAGGGGGTAGGAGGAGCAAAAAAAACAACTGCTTGAATTTGCTTCTTTGAAATAAAGTGTTTTCACCTAAAAATTCCACAAGTGATTACTGGAGGACCTTCAAATGGATTTATGCATCTCCCAGACATGTGGATGCTTTTTTTTTCCTACTTGGTGTCCATGAAAAGAGTGTCTCCCAGTTTTCATGTCTTTGTTCGGATGTGAATTGAGCACCACTCTGCCCACCAGCATCATACAGCCCCTAGGGTCTTACCTTGTTACGTACTCTTAAATACTTAACATTTTCTTTTTATTGAAGCAGTCTATCAGAAAACATTTTGTTGTCACAGAGACAGAACCAGCAGGTGGAAGAAAAGGTGCAAATAATCCAGTTCACCTAAATGGGGTGCTAACTGTGAAGTCTTTTCATAAGTAGTAAGGCAGTTTCTTCTTTGTGAACATACTTTCATTCAGACTAGTTTTCATTCAAACAGCTGAGGATTTTTGATGGCCCTACTGATTATAAACTTGAATAAGTTAGTTGGTAACAGTGATCCTGCATTTAGCAATCTACAATCTAGATGCTTATATGCAAAGAATACAATAAAAACCTGACTAAAATCTAAAAACAAGCTTATAAAACGTATCTGAATATTTATCTTTACCTATACAAAATCATTGCAGCCCAAGTAAAACTCAGGTAAATTACATGGTACCCTGACTACTATTCTATGATGTAGTAAACATATATTGGTATTTTTTTTATATTCTTTGTAAAGCAGGTAAGGCCCACTAGGCAGAACTGTCTGTTTTAAGGAGTGACCTAGAAGCACTTGGGAGGTTAAGTGACTTGCTTGGATGCAAGTGGAGGTTGTGGGACTCAAAACCAAGTCTGCTGGATGTACCCAGTACAATCACCGTTTGTTACTCTAACCACTAGGCATGGGTGGTTAAACTGAATGGCTGATTACAACAAAGCAGTGCAGGTGATTTCCTTACTGTTTCTATACGCAGCAAAGCAGAAAGAATGCAAAGCACAGCAGCATTCATTTTAAGATGCCGAAATCTGGGTCGGCCCGCTGGTGCTGCAGTAGCACTATTGCTTGCAATGCCAGTGATCCAGGGTCAGAAGCAAACTTGGGTTGCTGGAGGTCTGGCCAGGGGAGTAGGATCGAGCACCTGGGGGACTGCTCTCCTCCTCCAGGGAGGGTGGGCTGCAGGTCCTGCTTCTTTTACCACCACTGGTGTGACCACGGGTGGTGGTGCAATGTTGCTGCAGAGTGATCAGGAGGGAGGATGCTAGCCAGGATCTGGAGTAGTGGCATGTCTCTATGTGACCTACCTCCTTGGATCTCTAGTGCTGGTGCCCTCAGGGACAGAGACCAGAAAACCAGGAGAAATCACCCCACATCAGCCACTGGCAGAAGGGACTTAGGTGCCCCAGACTTCATAAACAGGCTCCATGAGGGACCCACTGGGCTGCCCGACACACACTAAGGGAGTGTGGAGGGGTGACCTAGGGTCCCCTCCCTTCCCACCTGGGGGAGGTACAACTCAGGCAGGATTGGGGCAGGCCCACAGAAGCTCTGGAGCATTACCTGGGGGTGAAGCTAGGGGATACCAATGCTGTGAGAAGGGGACATAGAAAGAGAAAATAAAAAAAATGTAAAAAGATACTGAAATCTTAGAGAGTCTGTGCAGTGACATGCAATTTCCGTGAGGCACCGGTACAAGAATTCAAAATCCACAAACCTGGCAGGATTCCATGATTGTTACCGGTGTTACCGGTAAAAATGGAAAACCAGGGTCCCTGCATATTAGAATCAGCCTTGCATTTAGGTGTGACACTCTTACTGCTGATAGTTCCCCTTGAAGAGCAGCAGCAGGGATAGTGGGTGAGAATGAAAAAGGAGGGAGTAGAGAGGAGGGCAGTGGGATTGGGTAGAAGAGAAGAATGAGAGAGTTGAGAAGAAAGAGGGGAAGGAAGAGAGGAAGGTGTGGACACAGGAGGTGAAAAAGGAAATGAAAGATTAGGCAGCATCAACAGGGTCAGAGATAGGAGTATCAGTCATCTTAAGAACACAGAGAGGTGGCTGGATTGGAGGGGAGAAAAAGGCATGCCTTAATTTTTCTGGAATGTGGATGCAAAGTTTCCAGACTTTGTAAGCCTATTAGTTCTAGTACAGGCATAATGAAGGGTCTTGTATATTTTTAAGATCAGAAGTGAAGTGAGAAGACTTGAAGGTCCTCCAGGCAAGGTCACATGCATGGTGAAAAGCCAGCATTTCTGCTCGGATCCATGGGAGGTGAGATCCTTGGACCTTCGTTCTTCTAAGGGAGGTATGATGATCCCAGAAAGACATATATTTAGAGCTGAAGAATTTGAGAGCATTGTATATGTTACCAGCTGTAGAAAAAGGGGACAAGTCATTGGCTGCCAGGTCATCATGAAGGTGGGACAAGTTCAATGATGGGAAAGACCAGATCTGGATGAATTTGGGGGCAGCTTTGGAACAATGAATATTATACACACACAATAGACAATGTGGTGTACACCTTATATATGATGGTGACCAAATTTAAATTAATGAAGGATCCTAATAGTCACGCTTTATGCAGATGACCTTGTGCTAGTGGCCCATGCTTGGAATGCTGCTGACCTTAACCAGTGCCTATCTGAAGACTTCAGCAGAGTCTCGGCCTGGATTACCAACCATAGACTGGTATTGAATCCTAACAAAACTCAGGCCATGCTCTTTGGTTCCACGGCCATGTTAAAAGCCCCATCAGCTATGCTCAAAATAGCTTGGATGGAGGCCCCTGTTGCCAACAGCGAGCTCAATTAAATATCTTGGGGTCACCTCGACCCACAACTTGACATGGGAAGCCATATCCAAAACATCTGCAGAACCACCAGGTGTAAGCTTGTCCTAGCCTACAGGGCCAAGCCACATCCTGACTCGGGGCGAGAGGCTGGCCTTGCGAGTGCTTCTCTCCCTCTAGTTATGGATACCACCTATTTGCCAGGTCACCTCAAATCCATCTTAATCGGTGGAACACGGCATATAATGATATCTGTCGGTTTGCACTTGCTGCTCCCAAACTCACCCACCGATGTGAGCTCTATGACAAACTCAGCTGGCTCCCCCCTGCGGAATTCCTGATCCTTGGTGTAGGAAACTTCACCAGGAAAGTGCTTGCCACGGGCATACCGTCGGGACTGGTGCATCTTCTCCCAAAACTGGACGCCATCCCCTACCAGCTCAGGTCACAGACCGCCGAGTTGCTTAAAGTTCCCCCTACTCGGACCCTTATGGGGGATCGTGACTTTGCCACTTTTGTGCCTAGGCTCTGGAACTCCATTTCGGACTCTGTTCGCTCTGCCCCTTCCCATGGGACCTTTCGCTCCTCCCTGTGGTCCCACCTAAAACAAACGACAAGATGTGACTGCTCCTAGTCTCTGTAATGTAATACTTTGCAGTCCACTATTGTCCACTCTGAGTCCATGATGGTCTATGAAATATGTATTCAGTGATTCTAATGTCTATCTATGTCCTGTAACAATTTGTACTATGTGTGGCAGTATCTCTGCCCTTATACAAGCATTGTTATAGCTGTTTTTTACTGTATCATGCTGTTTCTCCAATGTTGCCATGTATGTATACTGTATGTTTTGTGCTCTCCCGGGTCATTCCTGAAAATAGGCATACTACTTGTCTAGCGTACTTACCCGGTAAACAAAACCTAAATAAATAAATAAATAATATATTTGACAATACACCAATCAAAATTTCAACGTGAAATCTTTAACATGTTTTTCCCACAATAGGACTTAGATTAGCATTTAACTAGGGCTTCCAATTACTCCCAATAGCATACCACATTACCAGGATGCACCTTCAACAGCATTTAATGCTTTGGACAGTAGACTAGTGGAAGGCTCCTTCTCATTCAGCCCCGGCCTATGCCAGAAGAGTTACACTGATGCAGACATTTTGCAGGATTAATTACTACACCTATAACTACCATATTTGGGATAGCTAAAGTTACAGAAGGAAAAGCAGTATTCACTGCTTTATATTTCAATATTAAGTTTGTTGTATCACACAGAGTACTTTGTCTTTTTCACAAGATTATTGTGGTCTATTGCTGATTATAACTGCCCTATCTTTTTTTTTTTAGCATGTCATTCATTATCTCTCCTGACACTGCAGAGTGGGCAGACAGTCTTCCAGCTGCCGGCATCTACACCCCCAGACCTGGTCTGGTCAGAGACACGCTCTCCTCCACGCAGGCCAGCACGTAGTGTCCCCCATATGGGGACCTGGATCCTGATACCTAGAGGGTGTATCTCTCAGGTCCAGGGGCACAGTGCACAGCCATCAGCTGTCATGAACAGCCCACAATTTTCTGCCTTGGATTTTCTCCCCTCTGGAGCCACATGTGCAATGGCATAGGCGCACTACAAGCAGACACTTGCCGCACTCCAACCCGCAGCTGTATGCCACCATCCACAGTGCTCCTGACTTCTGCCAGTTGCCACTGCAGAAAAATGAAGACCCCTTGCCCTCCCCAGAGGGAGGAGAGCTGTCATGGGATGCTCAATCCTCCCTCTCCCCTGCTGACCCCCAATGGCCCAAGTCTACTCCCGAACCCTGCTTGCTGGCATGCCGCAAGGTGTGGCATCCAGTGCCTCAACCCTCAGTGCCACCAGCATGGCTATAACTGTCTTATCATACATGGGGAGATAGAAAATAAATATAGAGCTTTTAGACATTGTACACCTTCAACCAAGCATAATTATTGAAAAAAACATGTAGCACAGAGATATATTTTTAAGGTGTGTCTTTGTAACTTTTTAACATTTATTTTCCATATCCACCTTTAGTTTAAATCTCTCTTCTGTTGCTGACCTGCCCGTAAGCCAGTTCTCCTATACCCCGTTTAACTGTTAAAATACAAAATTCTGTATATGGATACTATATCTGTGTACATTTTATGGATAATAGATTTGTATTCTTTTTCTGTTTATGTTGTCTGCTCCTATGTTTGAGATCTATATAAATCTGATACAGTATAATTTGATTTACTGGGGGTATGCAACCACAATGTGGAGTAATGTGTGTGCAACTTGTTGGTAACTGAATGTTAGCTGTATGGTAGGATGTTGACTGTCATTGATAGTTATTTTGGTCATTCATACACTCTGTCCCCAGAGGGACCAGCACCCTGTCAGGGTAATGGGAAGGCAAAGAAACAGTCTTTGGGAAGGTTCCACTACTAGAGGTCCCACAGCAATATGATTCTTTGGCTAATGGTATCTTAAGAAGGAGCCCAAAGAGAACTGCCAAGCAAGAGCAGACACAGATGAGCAATGTGATCACATGGGCAGCTGATAGCTGGTAATGAGTGGCAGCAGACTGAGATGTGACTCCCAGAGGAGAACGGGAATGATAGGATGTAGGAGAAGGTCAGCCACCATCTGATCCTGAGTTACAGCAGAAATCCTAATAGTAAGTACAATTTTAGTAAACAACTACATTATGGCTTTTGGCACTCAGGAAAGAAAAAAAAAACTGTGAAGGAAATGTCCTGGGATGATCAATTGGATCAGCCACCATCCCTCCTGGCATGGGTACTATTATTAGGCTCACTGTGCTAATTTGGAATTCCAAGCTGGGGGATACTTTTGGGAGGATACCTTTTACTCTGTTCCTCTTCTGGGATAATATTGTGGGAGTACCATAAGCAGATCTCAGAGTTAAAGAATGTACCCCTTGGAAACAGTTCCACCTCACAAAATATGGAAACAGGAGAGCAGTGACTGCTAAAAAGTTAGCACCCAGCCTCAAGACTGTGAGAAGGCTTAACCTTGACTGGAAACTAAAAGAAGGTGGTCTGAAAGAGACTAGGTGGACCTTAGGCAGACACAGGAAAAATAGCCTTACTTTTGTCCACTCATGTAAAGGAATCCTTGGGTACTTAGGGTGCCACCCTCTGGTAGCCAAAGTCATAAATATTACACCATGACATGTCTCCAACCCTGAGTCTGTATAGCGGGAGCTTCCCCCTGAGCACTGGACTTTCTCATCACACTGTGAGACTGCCAAGAGGCACCACAGGAGACAAGCATCTCAAAACGTACTTCCACTCAATGAGGAACTCACCCTCAAAATGTAGGCTTCAAGGATAGCAAGTGAGCAGGGAAGGGGAATTTAATAATGGCCAGTAAGAATGCAATTGTGGAGCCTGGTGGCATAATGCAGAAATGGACTAATTGTTATTCACGGTCTCCCTTGTTAGATACTTAGTTAAGTTTCAGGATGTAAGTCGGCCCGGTGGCATAGAGGGCTAAGGCATTGGCACCTTACCTCGACCCATGCAGGCTAACCGAGTTTGGGAACAGACTCGGGATGGCAGGGGAAGGAGAGGATCGGGCAACCTTAGGACTGCTCTCCTCTCCTGGGGTGGGTAGTGGGGTTGATGTCACGTGGTGGCAGCACCTGGTGGAGACCAGGAGCACAAGACATGCATGTCGGAGACGTACCAAAAAAGCAGAAATACCACCCCACTTTAAGCCAGATGATGGCTGCCTGGCTTTTTGGTGCGGTTCATGTCCCTGCCGAGTCTCCCATCCCAGCAGCATCCCGGGGCCAAGTGTCAATCAATCAATCTAACTTTATTTAACCAGGCAAAATCATCCTTGAGCAAGCTCATTTGCAAGATGGTCCTGGAAAAGTAGGACATATACAACTACAGCAAAATTACCAGATAAACAGTGTACACACAATAAGGAAATAAAAGACAGTTACAGAGAAACAAATAAGATCAGGGCTGGGGAGTGCATATGGTGAACACTATCTGGGTTGATAATTGACTGTATATATAAAGGATTCCCTCAAGATGTGGGATTATTCAGACAAAGGTCACAATGTTACAATAAGTCGAGGGATACCAGGTAGGGTAAGAGAGGGAACAACAACTGAAGGTTTATGGGTAGGGGAAAAACAAAGGAAAGGGTCGGTGAGGGGTGGAAATAGATGTAGTTAAACAAACAGGTTGGAGTTGGCAGAATAATCCCAAGGTGGAAAGAAGATAAGTGCTAGGGGAATACATGTAAGTGCCAAGAGTTTGGGGAGCCTCAGGAGATGGAGGAGGTGGTTATTTGCGAAATACAAGTGAAGGGTTGCTCCAGGTTACTGTGTGGCCAGCTGGTATATGGGACTGGAGAACTGGAGGGCAGATGGACGAGAGCCAGCATTGGTAAGCCTGAAGGAGAGGCTGAAGTGGTACACATAGGAGGAGGTATAAAAAAGATAATACAAAAAAAAAGTTTCAGGACATGAGTTGTCCTCTATATAAAAGCCTCTTTTACAATGTTTCGTGCTATTGCTATTTGTTATTATTGTACAATGATTATGTCTGTAAACCGTTTTATGATTAGCAATACAATTGTTATAATAAAAAAATGGATTAATTGCATGATGATGCAGGGAATTATGTATTGGGTGAAATTGGACAGAATGAGGACTGTAGAAGAACAATTATTATGATAGTAAATATACTGAATGGCAAGGTACTGAAAACAGAAATGCATATCAAAGGCCATTATCATCGTGACCACTCAGCCACATGCAGGAATTATTGGAAGCTGTAGTACAACTGTGACTGTGGGGACACTACTGAAACAGACTGAATGAGTGATGGCTAGATGACTGAGGAAGGTAGGCTTAAATGGTTGGGTTAATTGGTTGCAGCTGATGATTGTCATGCAAGGTATACCGAAGGGCTGCTGCTAAAATGTTGCTAGTTCTGATTAAGAAAAGCAGGTAAAACAAGTTAAGAAAATATGAATGAAAAACAAAAACATGACTGGCAGGACATAGACTCAAGTCAGCTTGTTGAAAACACACTGCAGGTAAACACTGGAGTAAAATGAGGACATGAGTACAGATGCTGTGAAGTTTTAATTTGTGGTGAAGTTACGGCAAATTTTCCAGATTCACCTTCATGAATAAATTTGCAGATTTTTTGTTCTATGTAATAGAAGATTTGCCTAAGGCAACTTTGCCTGGGAACTTAGCCTGTACCGACACCCTTTGGTTGCACCAAGGTGAAGTTGGGTCAGAATGAGGACACTGCTACATAAATGTCTCAAGGTCAGCAGTTACCTGTCCCCCTCACTACACAGCATACTGAAGACCCTGTACCACCCCCTCCATGGTACTTTCGTCACAGGCTGCATCCACTCATGAATCTCAGTCAGGGGCAATTCTAACATCTTCTGACCCATGGATGATCCAGTTACACTCTCCATTGGCAAATACCTAGAGTGTTGTTACCACTGCAATTGGGCTTAGTACAATTTCTCCCCTGGCCAAAGTCTAATACTACCCCAAATACCTGTGCCTAATGTACTGTAATGCACAAATAGGAGATGACAACAGTTTGACCACTAGTCCACATATCCATACTGAGATGTATGTATGTGGATGTTGAATGCAGCAGGACATGAATTATCATGTTTGTCACAGTCCCATAAAGTTCAGGGATGAAATGGGTGGAGAAGTATGTTTGTGAGGGAATCTGACAACTGGAACAGGCACCAACCAACAACCTAAGCTACACATTCTTAACAAAACTAAATGACAGTAGATCAATTGCTAGCATTTCAGTGGTTGTTGCATTCACTTCCAGTGCAATAGGATGATTGGGTAGGTATGTGACATGACCTTCACGAAACATGCTATGCAGCATAGATGGACCTTTCCAGGTGTTGAGCTACCAAACAGCTAGATTTGGTGAGACGGCATAGCTGGTCAGGTAGTAGTTGACTTAGGGGAATTCACAGATGCTTCTCAAAAGAAACCAGTGGTTTTGTGTGTTTTCTTTTTTCTTCATCACTTAAAGTTTTTTATAACATGGGTAGATAAAAACATGCAAGCTCATTGCTGGAGTCCCTTGGCATGGCCATGCATTGAATTACCTTTATAATGCACAGTTCTGTGGAGGCACTCAGGGCAAGGGCTGTCAGCACTCGTTCCTGACTTGAGAAGCTAAAGAGACTCTGGCAGCCATTAGAGGGTGTGGGCAAGTGAGATAGTCCAAGCAGGCAACATAGTGTTGGCCCTGGTGTAGTGTAACAGTGGAGTTGCAGGATTTTATCACCCCAAGTTATCATGGAGTCGCTGTCACTGTCATACTAATTCTTTGTGTGGCTATCTGCTGTGCAGCAGAGGCAGGTGGAGTACATTCACACACACCTGCCCCCCCCTCCGATACCAACACCAACACCAAGAATGGGGACCAAGGCCAGCACCTGATGACGTGGAGAGCAAGCGAACTCTGTGGTCAGGGAAGGTGCACAGTAATGAGCGGCTGTAGCAAGTCAGCTGGTGAAAGTTTTTTTTTTTTTAATTGTTTAACCAGGGGAGACACACTAAGCTGAAAGTTTATTTACAGGTGCAACCTGGGAGCACAGAGAAGTTAAGTGACTTTCTCAGAGTCACACAGTATGGAAGTGGGGGCTGTGGGATTCAAACCCAGGTCTCCAGATTTGCAGCTCAGAGCCTTACACCACTGCATTATACTACCTCAAGTGGCAGGGAGGAGATGACCCACAATGGACACAGCAACACATTGACTTGATCGTGGTGTTGAAGTATAGTTTGATTTTAGTTTGCCTTGCTACTTCAATGTTAGTGTTCCATAATTATGTGGGGGGGGGTATTAATAAATAAGTGACATAGCTGATTGTGTGGTCATTTACTTAGGCTGCCTAGGTAGAGAGAGAGTGAGTGAGAGAGTGACCAAGGTAGCAGAACATGGTGAGAGAGAGAGAGAGAGAGAGCACACAGAAAGAGCATGGGATAGGCATTTAGGAAGACACAGGTCAGTGTCCCCTCTCTCTGTCAGTGTGTGTGTGTGTGTGTGTGTGTGTGTGTGTGTATGTCCCTGTATGGTGGTCTCAGCCCCACCCTCATGCATGTGACAGCTGGTGAAAGTGGGAGGGAGTACTGTATATCACCAGCAATGGACACAGCAAGACACCAACTCTATTCTGCTGTTGAGATGTAGTTTAGCTTGCCTTACTTGTTGTATTGTAAAAAAGATATGAAGTAACTGGATGTGTGCTCATATACTTAGTCTGCCTTGGTGGTGAGCGAGCAAGTGAGCAAAAGACAAATACAGCGACTGAGACAGCAACGTGCGGAGAGAAAGAGAAAGAGCATACAGTAAGACCAGAGGATCAGCATGTCACACAGTGGCTGAAAAGAACCAGGAGTGTGAGCTGTAGGGAGGCTGTAGTTATCAGTGGTTGTCGTCCTATAAGGGTGGAGAGATAGTGAGTCAGAGAGACATACAGGAAAACAGCATTGCTTCTCTCTCTCTCTTTATGTCTCTGTCATGTGGGTGGGGGGGTGCAGGGCTGAAAGTCTGCTGTGTTACCAGTGTCAGAATGTCTGTCATGCACGACAAATGTCAGAAATCATTGCAGTACTGGATTGGTGACCTTTTTATGTGGATGAAAGCACCCAGAGCTGGATTATTTTTTGTTCAGTGTGTTTCCAGGTGACAGGATACATTCATTTTTTTGTTTTAAATAGGGAAACAAAAACATTTATGTTGTTTTCTCCCTGTTTTGCACATAGCCCATGTTATTAGTGCAATAACCCACTCCAGAGTATGGGATTATGGGGATTTAATGCACGAGTGGGGTACTGTGAGGGCACTTGGCCTGTGACCTTGTGCCTCACAACGCACCCAGCTGTGTATTAAATCCTCAGAACCCCATACCCTGTCGTGGGTTATTGCTTATTTAGTTTTAGTGCAAAACATAGAGACATACAATTGCATTCCATACATTCATATAAAGCAGTGTTATATTAACCTTATAACCCCCTTAGCAGGAAAAATCACTCCATGGTACAAGATACCTGATATAGAATTCTGTTAAGCTCAGCATTCTCGATTGGGACGCAAATCCTATCATTCAAATCAGGCTCATTGCCACCACCACCAGCAGTCACAGGGACACCAGCGACCTCTTCCTTTACCACTATTCCTGAGTGAGAGATTTTGCTACCACTCAGACTGATCTTCTTGATACCTCCTGTCCCAACACCCACCAGCATGGATGCCACAGTTGTGGTAGAGAATAGTTTGGCAACACTAATGCCACCACCACTTCCACCAACTACTCCTTTGCTACTACTACTAGCCCTAGAGCCCAAAGATAAAGTTGCTACACTTGTAGACTTTTAAGGTACAACTTAATTTTGGTGCACAGACATTATGCACTTCTTGGCCACTTTGCCAACACCTCTCCCTTTACTCAATCATCCATTTCCAATCATTTTATATATTTAGATTTTTAATATTGCAAGAACAAAAAATACACACTGCATTAAAACTAAATACCAGAAGCTGCAGACAGCACCTCATCAAAAAGATTAGCAGTGTGATCTGAATATGAAAATAACATTTTACTGAGCTAACAACAGCTACAGCAAAACTACCCCAAAAAGTTTTTTTTTTCTTCTTTTTTTGGGCATTTTTATAATACGATGGGGATTAACAAGACACACATGATGGGGCAATTCCAAACAAGTTACTGTAAGTAATACGATCACTTCAAGAACTAAATAAAATAACCACAATCAATATTAAAACAGATTGACAGATAATTCACTTAACAACACAAAGTGTACTGCAGAGGTAAAATGACAAATCACAGACCACAGATGCAAATTGTTAAGAAGAAAGACTGAAGAAAGAAAATCAGACTAGTGCTCATAGGGCTGCCTTGCTTGCTGGCTGATTTCACCCCCACCCCACACTCAGCAATGCTCACTAGACAAAACAAAACCACTACTTTAAACTAAATAAATCTGCAGAATTACATAGAGGATAATGCCTGCTGTACAGGTGATAACCATGGTGTAATCACCTTGATTGGTTGCCACGGCATCAGTAAACCTCAAGAGTGCAGCTCGAGAGGTTTACCATTGTCCTAGCAACCATGAGAGATGATTACACCATGGTTATCACCTGTACATCAGGCATTGTCATTTATAGTGTATGGGACTCAACATGAGAAGTTACCCCCCACACTCCCAGAACACGGGTAATTTAGCCGTACCTTAATAATGAATCTGCACTATGGCCACATGATTGTGTAGGAAAGTTATTTATTAGGATACACAGGTTGAATGACAGCGGGCCAAAATAGCACCAGAGTTGAAATCTCTGTCAGACATAGAGACTGCTAGACTCACTAACAGTAAACTAAGAGAACTGGAATGTTACTTGAATACTGTACTGAGACTAACAATTACATTCTGGGTGTAAACAATACTGAATTGCACTAGCATTCCATTTTGTAAACCCACTGCTATGACATAGATTAGAGAGGTTTATAAGGGTCTGACATCACAACATAGAGGATAATGGCTGGGGATCAGGTGATAACCACGCTGTAATCACCTCGAGTGGTTGCTAGGGCAACATGGTAAACCTCGAGAGTGCAGCTCGAGATGTTTACCGTAGCCCTAGCAACCACGAGAGGTGATTTCAGCGTGGTTATCTCCCAATCCCCAGCCATCATCTTTTATAGTGTATGGTCAAATAAACACTGTTTGGATTCTTTGTGTGAGAATTATGGAACTCTGGTGCATTCTTTTTTGTTACGCCACTGTTTGGAAGTTCCGAAGTGTGGTTAACAACTTTTAAAATTCTAAACAGTGCATAACAAAGCTGTGTAACTGCTGATCATGGTGGTTAATAGGCACTTACCATACATTATATTGGGATTACAAGGTTGTAAACAGTTTATTTTCAGTGGGTAAGAAGGGTACTCATACATTATAAACAAATAATGGTAATGTAATTGCACAAGGCACTCTATATACATATATATTTTTGTGAGAGATTTGGTTAAAAAAACCCCACTATCATCACAGTTTTAATTTTTTTCCAGATAAGCAATGACAGACTTCTCTTCAACTATCTGATCATAAAACTGCACTGAATGCATAGCATACAGCTCATTTCACTTCAGTACCATGTGACCTACACTCCCATAGTATATAGCAAACTTCACCTGTGGGCCCAGCTTCACCCAATTTTGATGGTGAAGTTACCAAATTTGCAATTCGCAAAGTTAGCCCTATACTGTGAATTGGAACTTCTAAGGGCGGATTAATTTGTGAAGTGTGGCAGATTTGAGAATCAATCCATCAAGTGAAGTTAGCCAGCTTCTCACATACATATACATGAGAGCAGCAGGAATCATTGCCGTACAGAAAGATAGCTAATACAAAGCCACAACCAGAAAATGTAAAGCATACTAACCAGCATAGGCTCCGGGTTTGGCCCCATCAATATTTATTGAGCTGGGCTGAGCCCCAGCAATATTTTCCAATGCCACTGCCTGCCTTGACTTTCCCCCCCTTAATTGTGGCTCACTGCGCACGCGCATGGTGTGTGCCCTCTGCTGCTGTGAGTCGGTGATCTGTGCAGGCTGTCAGCATGATTTCCCGACCCCCCCCATTCAATTTGCTGGTAGTGGGCATGGCACTGGCACATTATTTAAAATTTGTGTCTTTTGCTTGTCAACCTCCCCACCCAATCATCATTGTTGTGACACTCTGTCTGCTTGTGGTTGGTTGGCAGCCGGTGTCATTTTTCAATTTGCCAGCGTTGCTGTACAGTGATTGGCCAGGGGGAGGACTTATTAGGCACCATACGTGTGTGACTTGGTGTGGTGAGGTGGCGTGCCGCAAGGTGAGCCAGGGAGAGAGATAAGTAAGATGACGGTTGACAAGTCCATGATGAGAGGAGCGATGGGTGGGCTCCAGTCAGCAAAGCAACAGCAAGTAACCTTTCAGCTTGTAGATCTAGTGGCCAGATTTGGAGTCAAGTCATGGTGTGTCAGTGACAGTCAGGAGTCCGGGTCTCCAGGAAGAGAGAAGAGCAGCCAGCAGCAGCAGACGAGAGGTGAGGTGGAGGTGTCTTGTCTGGTCAGTGTGTGGTGGTATTGGGGCAGCTGGTGTGATTTCAGTTCGAGAGGGAGAGGGCCCACCTGAGGTGACCAGTGAGCATGTAGGTGCAGCTGGCAGCTGCCAGCATCAAAAGCCATGACATGAGCCACAGTGCTGCATGCAAACTGGGGATTGTAAGCTTATAAAATGTATAGGCTAAATCCAACAATCTAATTGGCTACTTATCCATGCATGAAATATGTTTCATGCATGGTTAAAAAAAAAACTGGCACTAAAAATGCCAATATCCATAAGCTATAGAATGTTGGCATTTTTACTGTCTGCCATCTTTCTATTTGCCCATCATGAAGAAAACCTACTTGAATGTAGCCTATCCATTTCATAATCCTTTGTTTGGACAACTAGGCATATTCATTGCCCGACTTCAAAAATCCCAACACACGCACCATATTTTCTCAGAGGCACCTTCATGAAAGTGTAATTAACTGCTGCCAGATGTGTTTATATAATGCCCCCATTTTCCTAATGCTCCTCGCAAAGTGTAAACTACTTGTGACTGCCTGGTAACAAAACTGCATGGAAGGTCATCTAGGATTGTTAATGAGAGCTGGCATGGTGACATAACCGCAACCCCACTCTGAGCCCTCATCTTGCAGCACAGCAGCTCCATAGCCAGCTCCATAGCCCCAACTCCTCCCACCCATGGAACTCCTTTTCTCCACAGCACCTCAACCCAGCAAATGAGAGCTGGCATAGTGACAAAACAGCAATCCCCCTCCCGAACACTCACCTTGCAGCACAGTATCTTCGTAGCCAGCTCCACAGCCCCAACTCCTCGCACCTGCGGAGCTTCGTTTCTCCACAGCACCTCAACCCAGCAAAGAAACTACAGACTCTTCGAGCAGCAATTGGAGCAACTTATGAAGTAAGTGCTGCAATTCTGAAACTGATGTTTGATGTTTGTATAATGCCTTTTTTCTTGCTATCCTCGTGAAGTGCAAACTAGAGTTGGGCATTTGTACTTTCAGGATTTTGTTGATGTGACTCTGAAGTATAGATAATGTGTGTTGGGATTTTTGTATGTATCCCCTAGAAAACACAGTCACCCTTTAGGCCAGAGAGTTAGCGCAGCCAGAGAGAAAGCTTAGTTCCTTGTTATTTTACTAAATCCCTATGCGTAAATGAGCTCATCAATATTAAATAGTGTAGGCAGAAGGACTATTCTATCATAGAATAGCAGAATAAAATGTTTTTTCTACATATAAACATGATCTTTTAACTTTACAAAGTAAGAAAAAAATAAGAGCTCATTTTATAAGCACAATAAGACACTCCATGGTGTGCATGGAATATGTTTTCACCACCGCCCAGTGGCTAAAGGGCACTCGGCCAGGGGACTCGTGCCTAATACGTTCCCTGGCCATGGTAAAATATGTTCCATGCACACTCTGTCGTGTCTTATTGTTTACACAAACTAATGTCAGCCACTAGTTACAGACTTATTATTCAGAAATTGCAGTTTACACTAATTCCCAACAGCACCATGACATGATATCGCCAGTTTTAAACTATGTCCATGATTTTGTAAGCTGTGTCCCTCCCTGATTTATGAGACAAGGGTTAAGAGAGCTGTAAATGATTATTTTTATTATAGGCATGTTAAGTAGCACTGAAGTGGAGGTGCAGACAGCTATTCCAGTCAAGGGGCAAAGATTTATTCATTTATTTTTAGTGAGATGATAGAATGAATTTGGGGTTTGGAGGTCTGGGTGACATCGATCCAAAAACTGTAATCCTTGAATATGTGTTTTCTTTTTTTTTGGGAGGGAGCGGAGTGGTGGTAGGCATTAAACTTTCCGGAATTGGGTCAGAACTAAAACTGACTTTACAAGCAGATCCTCATCCCTCCTGCAGTGCTTCAAGGGAGTAGAAGGAATCAACTGTTTGTTCTGGTCAAATCTCATTATCTGATGAAAAGAGAACCTGATAAACATTTATTGACCCAGGGAATCAGGCCATAACATGGAGGAACACTTGCAGAACAAGCAGTTTAATAGGACATCTGAAGCTTAGCTTCTGCCCATTCACATCTCCTGATCATCTAATTCAGGAAACACTTGACATTTGGGTAGCTAGTGGTCTGTTAGGGTGAAATGATTTTGCATTTTTCTGTACAACATGGACATTGTATGATGCATCCCTTTGTTCTCTTGCTAGACCTATAGTTTACTGCATGTCTTTATATCTATGCAGTAGACTCATGGTCTTAGACCAAATGTGGTGGCCATAACATGCTGGAGCTTGAGAACTTGGAATACATCCATGTTTCTCCGATCATGTCATCTTTAAGATCTGCTAAGAGTATTATCATCTTCCAGTGATTTCATGAGCTGAGAGGCCCTACCCAGAAATGGCTGTCAAATAAATGTTTTATATTTTGAAATTATGATTGCTCCATATGAGTTGAAATAGGTAAAAGAGGTTTTGCTTTTAGAAGGTTATGAGGTTATGTTACCACTTACATATGCACACTGAGTTCCCAGTTGGGACGTGCATTGTTGTCTCAATGTTTACTGAATTAATGAAGTTCCTTCTTGGTGGAGATGGGGGGTGGAGAGAAGAGAACAAGTGCTGAGTTACTGCCTGCATTGAAAAGTGGAGAAAATCAGTGTTTGACCAATTGATTTCTTTATAGCTTGTTCATCAGGGGTTCACTTTCAGCTGCTGGTGGTGGGGGTCTGGACATGTGGGGGAAAAAAGGGGTTCATTTTTATTGTAATGGTTTAAAGAGGTATGGTTGACCAAACCTTTGATTTTTATAGTGTGTTCAATTTATCTGGTGGGGGAGGGGCTTGCTTTCAGCTGCTGGGGTGGGCGTCTGGGTGAGTTAATAGAAAAAAAGGGCTATTTTAATTCTTAAAGTGCCAAACTGTCTGGAGAGAGAGCACTGTGAGAGGACCAAATTTGATATTTGACTACAAAGTTCTTGCCCAGTGCTAACAGGATGGTGGAAACTGGGGGTGGGGGCAGTGTACAAACTGGATGCAAGCTTTGTGAATATTCAATTAAAAATGGCTAGCAGTGCAGAAGTCGATTTTGACTAATAGAATGTATGGTCTGTTTCTGCTGGCACATTCTGTATGTTCATATTCCTGGGAACCATTTCAGTTACCTCTCTGGACTGCCTCCATATTGTCTGTTATTGTGAGATGGGGTCTCCAGAAGTGTTTTATACTGGTGGTGCCTCTCCCATGCATTCCAGTACCCTCAACCATCCTTACTGCCTTCTCACATTGCTTGGCTACCTTTAGGTCATCTGAGTGACTACAGGTCCCTTTCCATTTTTGTTGTTCTTGGTACAGCCCCCCCCCCACCATTGTGTACTCTTCACCTCGTTTTTTTGTTTCCTAGGTACATAATGTTGCACTTCTTTGCAATGAATCTAGTATACAGTTTGTGAAAATGTCATTGTTTTAAGCTCTGCAGAGATAATCATTCCTGGCTGCCTGAAATTTTGGTCATGGTCCAGCAATCTCTACAAAAGGGGCTAACAGTAAGAATGTGAACTCCTCATCCTTATAAAAAAATATTGGGCTCTAGAGCTCATCCTGTGTGGCCACATCAGTCTTTGCTCATCCAGACTTCAATCTGCAGCAAAAGCTAAGGGAAATAAAGACTGAACTCCTCCATTCTGCCAGGCTCCTGTAAATCTGTGTTTGAGACCCTGTGTGGCTGCCTGCATTTTGCACGATGAGTCTCATAGTCCAACTGCAGCTGAGCAAATGTCTGATGTATTTTTATTTCTGGCCCTGCGTATAGATAATTATTTTTCTACATTTGCTTTATGGGTCAAAACAGGTGTGTGGATTAGGATGCTGAAGTATATTTTGTCCTGTATTATGTGTAGATATTTTTCTGCAACTAAGTCGAAGTACTACAAATCCTTGGCTCCTACAGTTTTGTTTTTTTTGTCCAGCGCTCTGGCCCAGCTACAGGGGGTCTGTCACTGTTTAAGCAAGATAGGCAATCATGGTTTTAGCACACCAGCTTGTGAATTAACGATGACGTTTTCATCCAGAGCCAAATACTGTGTAACATTGGGCATGTCACAGTAAAATCTTAGTGCTAGTCCGCCTAGATACATATTCAGGGTTCATTTCAGACATTTATATTGATGGAATAATTGAGCCATTGGGTAGAAAAAGTAAGGGTCAAATGAAAAAACTAATGGGCAGGGCTTATATTAGCATGAGTAAAATGGTGGTCAGTACACTGACCATGGCTATCCTCAGGTAAGGAATATATTATTAGCAAGTTGTGAGTCACAGAGAGAGATGACAGATGACTTCTTGAGCTTTACAGTTAATCACAAAATGAACCACAGTTAGCCAGGGCTTCTCTGGGCCTAGCCTCCCCCAAGCCCCCTAATATCTGGCTGGCTAAGGGCTACAGGGTAAAAATCATGCTTCAGTTCTGTATGTGAGGTTAGCAAAATGCTGACATTAGCCTGGCCTATGTTAAGACCCCAGCGATATCGTCTGTCACTGAATATCTCTCCTCCCTCCCCCATAAAGCACAAGTCCTAGTCAGAGACCTCAACGTGAACTGGCTCAGTCCCACTGCCTCACCAATAAGAGACACCTTCGCTGCATTACACCTGTCCCAACTCATCTCCCAACTCACTAGATATAACTAAACTAGAGGGCTTGCACCTCCCAGACGTCCATTGTCTCCAACTGCCCCAAAAGATTCAGGATATTCATGTCCTTCAGACTCCTTAAGTGAACACTCCCTCTCCTATTACCTGGTCTGCCCTAACCCCAAACATGTAGCCCAAGCCACATGCCACATCTCCACCCAGGCAGACTGAAAAACTCAAACAGTTCCTTGCTCACATTAATTGGTCTCCCATCAGCCATGCAACCAACATTGATGCTGCCTCAACCTCTTTCTCATAAGCCTTTAACAAGGCCTGTGATCTTTGCATCCTTCACCATGATCCACTCCAATAGGCAAATGCACCTTGGGTCATCCCACCTTACTCCAACTGCTCAGGATAGGGATAACCTCTGGCATATAGCCACTGAGACTGGCCAGATGGCTGACAGACAGGCATATAATGTTGCATGTAACAGGTGCATGTGGGCCATCCGAAAAAGTCAAGGCAGACCACTACCAGGCCACCCTCACCTCCTAATGGGGGTGTGCCTGGAACTTCTGGGACAATATAAAATAAATAAATGGGAAATCAAGCTCCCCCCCCAGCCCAGCTTATGGTCAATGGCTCCACCTTTACTGATCCCACTGACATTGCCAACTGCCTTAACTCCTCCTTTACAGATCTTAGCCCTGTCCTCCTGAGTAACTTTTTCGATCCAACCCCTGACCCACTGCCCTCAGATCCTCAGAGCCCCCGGTTCTATCTATGCAAAGTATCCATCCAGGAAGCAAGACCACTCCTGCTTAAAGTGCTAAACAGCAACAGTCCTAGCAGTGACTTCCTGGATCCAAAAATACTCCGGCTGGTCCTGGATGATGTCATGGTCCCACTCACTGACCTATTAAACCGGTCCCTCTATCAAGGGCAATTCCCCACAGCATGGAAAACAGCTATAGTCACACCTATTCACAAAGGAGGTGACAGGTTCCCCCCCCAGCAACTATCATTCAATGTCCATCCCCCTCCCTCCAAAGCCTTAGAAAAAGTGGTGGCCACTCAACTCACTGAATATCTAGCAAAATGTAGCATTCTATGCCTAGAACAGCATGGCTTCCTTGCTGGTCACAGTACAAGTACAGCATTAATGGAGTTCTCCAACTTCCTGCACTCCTCCCTAGACTCTGGTTCACTAGCTGAAGCAGTGTTCATTGACCTCTCTAAGGCCTTTGACACTGTCTCCCACCCCCTCCTACTAAATGCCCTCGACCATACAGGTTTCTCTGCTGGTCCCCTTTCCTGCTGAGTGAGTTAACTATCAGTCCGCTCCCAGCCTGTAAAAAACAATGGGATACTCTCGGAAAACAATCCCATCCACTCAGGAGTTCCCCAGTGCTCTATCTTGGGCCCACTACTCTTTAGCCTCTACCTAAACACCCTGCCAAGTGCCTGTTCTGGCAATATTCTCCTGTACACAGACACCATTATTTATGCTGCCCACAGAAATCCCACCTCCCTCAAAGACTCCTCCAACGCTCCTTCAATGATGCTGAGAACTGGTTTAAGGAGAACAGACTAGCCATTAACCTCAAAAACTAAAGCAATGCTTTTTGCCCACCACCAGAACAAAGCCAGCAACAACCCCTCCAAATTGTCTCCAGCACTGGTCAACCACTTAAAACAAGTTTCCTCTTACAAATTCCTTTGGATCACCTTTGACTTGGCCCTCACCTTTCATGCCCACATTACAGTCCTCGCTTCCACCACTAATGCTCGTCTTGACATCCTCTACCGTCACAAGGACTGCCTCCCACCTGATGCCCTCAGGCTTGCCATTATGTCCTCAGTAATGTCCCTTGTCGATTACGGCATTCCAGTCTATGGTGCTGCTAACTCCACAGCCCTCAACAAGATTCGACTCACCCTAAAAAAGGCTTTCAGACTAGTGACCAGTGCCCCTAGGCTCACCCACACTTGTCAGCTCTATGACATGGCCAAACTCCTTAGCTTCGATGTATGTCTCCACTACAAACTTGCCTACTAACTAAGAAGATTCTATTCGGCCTCCCCCGGGGTTTCTGCCTCCATCCACTTACACCTCCAGAGTCACTAACCAAACTACTGACAAGGTCACCCTACTAGTACCCAGAACTAGGACCACCCGGGCACAGAGGTCATTCAGCTACAGAGCCTCATCCTGGTTCAACTTGCCCCCCCGCCATTTCCAACACCACCAAAATTGCCCCTTCAAAACTGCCCTATGGAACCAATTGTTCAACACCTGCTGCTGCACCTGTCACTAACAGATGCTCTGCTGCTCTCAAAACACTACTGACATAGCCCTGTGGGCCGAACTCCCCCTCACCAAACCCCCCCACTCCCCCATGGTCTCCGTCTCCACTGCCAGTACCTGCTGGTACCAAACCTATCAATTCTGAAATGTTTTTTAATTACTCTTTGTGTTCAAGCAATTATGTAAAACTATGTTATTCAGTAAGATTGTTTTCTGTAAGTATGTTGACTCTGTATGTCCTCTCTGTGACAAGGTACCTTTGTAAACGAGCCTCTGGCTCAAAGGTTGTAAACCGATTATACAATAAATAAATAAAAATAAGACAAGTGATGGCTGCAATCAATGTATGTATCAGTTATACTGAATATCAGCATTTTGCAAAACTCACATATAGAATAGCATTTATTCACCCTCCAGCCAGACACATCATCAGTTTAGAACAAGGGGTAGAGTAGAGCAAAGATAAGAGTTATATAACATTAAAATAAGCCAGAAATGCACCACAGAGCATCTAGAACCCCTGGAAGCCTGGTGGACCCCAGACCCCAACATTTTGTAAAGAGTAACAATCTTATTAAAAAAAAATAAAAGGAACAGCACTTCAGAAAATTCTGGTTAGGCATACCAGCACCCAAATCCATATCATCTGGCTGGCTACAGGGTGAATAAATACTTTGTTCTGTATCTGAGGAAGAAAAATGCTAACATTCATTGCCTGGCCTATGTCAAGCCAGCAGGTGACAACTGCAGACAATAAATATATCACTTGTACGACAATATTAGCGTTTTGTTAACCTCATGTAAAGAATACAAGTATGTATTCAACCTGCAGCAAGACAACGCATAAGTTTAGAGCAAGGTGTAGAGAAGAGCTAAGACAGGAGTTATTTAGCTTCACAATAAGCCAGAAAATGCATCACAGAGCATCTAGAACCCCTTGGCATTTTTTGAAGAAGTCAGGCTCCAAAACTCCAAAAAAAGAACCCCTTTGTAAAAATCCTACCAACGGCATTAGGGTACATTAAGCAGGGCTCTGATATTTATGCCTGTCTTGGACTGGAACATAGATGACTTTCCATGACCTGCCACTGTGGTCTGTACCTATTTCATATTGGTCCCCAGTCACATCTTTCAACCATGAGAACTGGCTAGCCCTGGAAGCTAAATATTAAAGTTTGAGATCAGGGAGTTGAAGACACCCTTGTGGTTTACTAGGAGTCATTATGCTATATGATCTCATGGCAGTCATTTCATCCATAAAAAATTCTAAGTGTGGATTACCACCAGACAGAATACTGTAAGGGTAGTTGCTGCCCATGTCAAATTTTTGCTGCGCTTTGTAAATCTAGTCCATGCATTTGTCACCCAGCACTTGCTAGAGACATGTGCATGTGGAGTGTAGCCCAAGTTTGGTCACCAGGAGTAAAACAGAAATTACAGCACTAGAATGAGTACAGAGATGAGCAACCAAGCGTATCTCTGGTCTAAAAGGACTGAGCTATCACCAGAGATTGCAGGAACTGAGCTTTTATTCTGGAATTTCGAAGACTTAGTGGCGATATGTGTATAGTTTATAGAGCGCTGTTCGATGATGACCTGTGGGCCCAACTGGGATCTGAGCTAAGAACACAAACATGTTTAACCAGGGCACATCCACTACAAATAAAGAGCTCCACCTATCACTCAAAAAAGCATTTGTCAATGCTGAATGTTAATTGCGTTGGTCTGTTGAGCTCGCTCACTGGCCCTCTGTCACTGGCTCAGTCTGTTTGTCCCAGTGCTGCAGGCTGCTCTTTTGTACTGTGCTCCTGCCTGTATTGGTGGCTTGTTCTTTTGAGGAAGAAATCCGCAGCTATCCTGACAGAACTCCATTGAGGTGGCTCACTCCCCCCTCTCACTCACTCATTCTGTTTCTCCTGGTGCTGCAGGCTGACCTTTTGTACTGGGCTCCTGCCTGTATTGGTGGCTTTTTCTGCCCACAAAGAAATCCACAGCTGTCCCGACAGAGCTCCGTTGAGGTCGCTCTCTCCCCCTGTCTCACTCACTCATTCCGTTTCTGCCAGTGCTGCAGGCTGCCTTTTTCCTAATGGACTCCTGCCCGCATCACTGCCTTCTTATGCCCACAAAGAAACTTTCAGCAGTTACAATACAGCTCCGCTGAGCTCACTCACTCTCTCATTCTGGTTTTCCTGCCACTGCAGGTTGCCCTTTTGTACTGGCCCCTGCATGCATTGCTGCCTTTTTCTGCCCACAAACAAATCTGCAGCAGTCCCTCAGAGCTCCGATGAGCTCACTGACTCCCCCTCCCTCACTCGCTTGTTCTGTGTCTCCTGGCATGGCAGGCTGCCCTTTTGTATTGGGCTCCAACCTGCATTGGCAGATTTTTTTGGCCAGAAAGAAATCTCTGAAGGAGTCCCGACACAGCTCCATTGAGCTTGCTCACTTCCCCTCTGTCACTCACGCATTCCATTTCTGCATGCTGCCTTTTGTACTGGGCTCCTGCCTGCTGCCACATTTTCTGCCCACAAAGAAATCCGCAGCAGTCACAATAGAGCTCCACTGAGCTTGCTCACTACTACTCTGTCACTCACTCATTCTGTTTCTCTTGACGCTGCAGACTGCACATTTGTATGGGGCTCCTGACTGCGTTGGCACCTTTGTCTGTCCACAAAGAAATCTGCAGCTGTCCTGACAGAGCTCCGTTGAGGTGGCTCAGTCTCCCTCTCTCATGCACTCATTCTGTTTGTCCTGGCACTGTAAGCTGCCCTTTTGAATGGGACTCCTGCCTGCATTGATGCCTTTTTCTGCCCACAAAGAAATTCGCAGCAGTCCTGATAGAGCTCCGTTGAGCCCACTAAGTCCCCTTGTCTCATTCGCTCATACTGTTTCTCCCACCACTGCAGGCTGGCCTTTTGTACTGGGCCCCTGCCTGCATTGACGCCTTTTTCTGCCCACAAAGAAATCCGCAGCAGTCCTGACAGCGCTTCGGTGAGTTCGCTCACTCCCCCTCCTTCAGTAGCTCTCTCATTCTGTTTCTCCCAGTGCTGCAGTCTGCCCTTTTGTACTGGGCTCTTGTGTTGGGGCCTTTGTCTGCCCACAAACAAATCCGCAGCAGTCCTGACAGAGCTCTGTTGAGCTGGGTAACTCCCCCCTCTCACTCAGTCGATCTTAATCTGTCCCAAGCACTGATTTCCCAGAGTCACTGTGCTATTCTCCGGCAGGAGTGCAAAAACATATTTTAGCCAGGATGTGAAAAATGACAGCTGTAGTTTTCATAAGGAGGTGTGAAAAAATGCCACTGTTGAAAATGTGACATGACAATATTACAAATTTGCAAAGTTACAAGGGTGCATGGAAACAGTTCAATGCACGCTTGTAACACAGTCATGTTATGGAGTTTCATCACCAAATTTTCAACATAGGGATTTTAAGACCTCTGCTCATGAACAGTGCCACTGTTATTTTCTTAATCTATCCTGAACACTGATTTCCCACAGTGACCACGTTATTCTGCGCCAGAACTGTGAAAACACATTTCGGTCAGGATGTGAAAAATGACAGCTGTACTGCTTATGAGGAGGTGTGAAAAAATTCCACTGTTGAAAATCTGGTGTGACAATACTACAAATCTGCGAAGTTACAAGAGTACGTGAAAGTGCTCAGTGCACACTTGTAACGCTGTCAATTGATGGCTATCAGCACCAAATTTTCAACACAGGCATTTTAGGACCTCTGCTCATGAACAGTATCATTGTAATTTTCTTAATCTGTCCTGAACAGTGATTTCTCACAGCGACCGCTCTATTCTGCACTGGAAGTGCGAAAACACATTTCGGCCAGGATGGGAAAAATTACAGCTGTACTGTTCATATGTAGGTCTGAGAAAATGGCAATGTTGAAAATCTGGAGTGAAAATATTATAAATTTGCAAAGTTATGAGTGTGCGTGCCAACTGCACAACGCACGCTCATAACACAGTCATTTTATGGAGTATCGTTACCAAATTTTCAACATAGGAATTTTAGGTCCTCTACTCATGAACGGTGTCACTGTCATTTTCTTAATCTGTTCTGAACACTGATTTCTCACAGCGACTGCGCTGTCTGGCGCCGGAATGCGAAAACACATTTTGGTCAGGATGTGAACAATGACAGCTTTACTGCTCACAAGGAGGTATGACAAAATGGCAATGTTGAAAATCTGGCATTAAAATATTGCAAATTCACGAAGTTATGACGTACATAGCAACTGCACAACTACGCTCGTAAAACAGCCATTTTTTTGATTTTTTCCACCAAATTTGCAACATAGGCTTTTTGAGAGCCCACCTCATGAACACTGGCACTGTCATTTTGTTAATCAGCCCCAAAGGGTGATTCTGCTCGGTGACCGTGAAACCACCTTTCGGGGCTGATTAATGCCATGACAGTTCAAGAATTCATGAGGAGGGGTCCCAAAAACCCCATGTTGAAAATTTGGGGAAAGAATTCCCAAAGATGCCCGAGATATGCACTAAAGTTGAAAAAACCCTATTTATTACATTATACAGCTTACCGATATTTCTTCAGTTCGCGGTCAGCTTTGAAGAGTGCAAATGTGTTCCCAGTCCACCAAAGATCATTGTGCCAAGATCCGGAGGTAAGTATGGGGTGAAGGGGGGTGTGGGAGGCAGGGTGTACAGTAGGTGGAGTGCGGGTTGTAGGCGGGGAAGGGAGACTACGAGAGACCGTTTCCTTTTTCAGGTAAAAAAAAACATAAAAATGTCGCAGGACTGTTTTTAACTTTACAGGGCATGTGGCATGCTGGGGTGGGCTCACAGCATGCCACCTGAGTCTTGTTTTGGGGAGCAGCTGTAGCCGATGGGGGATTGGGCACCCCATCGGCAAACAACAAAAGGTTGAATTTCTTCTGCCGATGGGGATTGGGCACCCAGTCGGCAGACAATAAAACTGGGTTACATTATGCCGATGGGGAGTGGGCTCCCCCATCAGCAAATAAACATGGTGGGGGGTAAATATTGTTTGCGAATACAGCGGCAAGCCACTGCCATGTTCATAAACAATATCAGGGAACCTACATCCCGCCCTGCAATGATGGGTCACTCCCTCATTTCAGCGGATGGCTGATGCTGCAATGATGAGGCGGCCCCTGATTGCAGCGGCTAATTTTTTAGAAAGTTGTGGCATGCTGGCTGAACTAGTGTCAGCAGCAGCATGCCACGGCATTGGGGGACAGGGGACAAGCCTTTGCAGGCTGTGGGGGCATTGGGCACAACAGTGCCGCACCTCCACAACCTGCCTGTGGAGAAACTGCCCAGAACATGTTTCTTGTGCATGCGCACAATCAACATAAAAGGAAGTACTGATTTAGTATTAGGGTTACTAAAATATGGAATGAACTTCCAGTTGAAGTGGTAGCTAGTCAGACAATGTCATAGGTCAAGTCATGTCTAGATGAATATCTCATAAAACTGATATTATAAGCTATAGTTAACATATGGCAAGCTGCTATGGACTTTTAGTCGTATTAGCTTTGCATTTACCTATGAGACCTACCTATGAGACCTATTTATTCAAACCTTACTGTCTATAATTCAACCCTTTCGGCCAGCCTGTCATCACAGCAGTAGGTTTCGCTTGCTACGCGGTGACCCAGGTTCTGGAATGGACCCAGGTCATCAGAGGGCCAGCTGGGGAAGAGGGATGGAGTGTCCCATGGACTCTCTCCTTCTCTGGGGAGGCAGAGATAATGTCCGATTCATGGGAGCCCTTGTGGGCCGGGGCACCACAAGCAGTAGACATCTGGACATCGGGGGGCGGCAGATGCATCATCATTGCAAGTCCCCGCCCCCAAGCCTAAGGGGAAAAAACACTGTCACCAGCATCTCCATGACACCCACCTTGCCGCGCCTTCATCAGCGCCCAGCTGGCTCCCCAAACTGGACCTATGTCTGCGGCGTCTTTGCTGGTGCCGCGGCCTCACCCTGGGGGAAAGCCAAGGGGGAAACAGGGGAGTCTCGGCCATATGGGAGTGGAGGGTGGTGAGGACCATGACTGGGGCAGAAAGTCCCGACATTGGGGCTGGACAAAAAGCATAGTAAATAGAAAAAAATAATAATATAGAGGATAATGGCTTGGGATCAGGTGATAACCACACTGTAATCATCTCGAGTGGTTGCTAGGGCAACATGGTAAAGTTTACTGTACCCATAGCAACCACAAGAGGTGATTTCAGCGTGTTATCACCAATCCCACCCATCATCTTTACAGTGTGTGGTCAAGAAAACACTGTTTGCATTCTATGTGTGAGAATTATGGAACTCTGGTGCATTCTATTTTGTTATGCCACTGTTTGGAAGTTCCAAAGGGTGGTTAACAACTTTTAAATTTTTAAGCAGTGCATAATAAAGCTGTGTGACTGCTGATTATGGTGGTTAATAGGCACTTACCATACATTATAATTCAACCCTGTCTGCTAAAGTGTGCTCCACCTTTTGATGCACAGAACAGAATAATTAGAAAAGAATGACGTGACCTTTGGAAAACTTTTTTGTATTTCTAGTTCAAATGCAGACTAGGTCTACAGAGCTGCAGCTCTCTTTAATCTGATTGCCTTGGTTACATCACAGCTAGCTACCAAATCAAGTAGGCATTGCTACAGGTGTGGTATTCTATGTAGGAATATGTAGGAATATTTCAGGTCTGCTGTTGTATCTGGGGATAGGGGCTTAACATGCAGACCCCCACATTATGATACAAGGTGCTCTGCTCCCATAGAGCCCTGGTGGTAGTGGGGTTGATCTCTGACCCCCAGCCCATGGGTGTGGGACTTTGACCCGTACATCCGCAGTGCTTCACCTCTGACCATGGGCCAGGGTTCAGGGCTTGACCCCTGGGCCAGAGGGGGGCTTGACCCCTGACCCCAGGGCCCCACCAAAGTTTTAAAACCCAGCTCCTATCCCCTATGGGAGGCAGTACAGCGCAGTGGTTTAAGGTGCTGAGCTGCAAACCTAGAGACCTGGGTTTGAATCCCACAGCCCACACTTGCATACTGTATGGCCCTGAGCAAGTCACTTAACTTTCCTGTGCTCACAGGCTGCACCTGTAAACAAGCTTTCAGCTTAGTGTGTCTCACCTGGTAAAACAAAGGTAAAATAAATAAAATAACTAGAGAGTTGTAGATGCCAAGACCATACAGAAGCTGAAGAAAATCAAACAAAACAAAACAAAGAATGCCCCCCCCCAAAAAAAAATAAGAGGAAAGCAGCAACCTAGGTGGGTAGAACAGAGCCTCCAGCTGAAGCTGCAGCAAAGAAGCATCAGAATGAGGCTTGAGAAAGCTGTTTTATATAGCTTGTGGGGAGGCGGTGGCTAGGTTACCCATAAACCCACAGGTTTTATCCTTTAAAATCTCAGGCTTTAGCCTTTTCATTTTTTTTTTGTTTATAGTTTTCTATATTATGACCATTTAAAAAAAGTGGTTTCCTCCAAAAAAAGAGTAGATAACCCCTTCACTCAGTTATGATTGGTGACTGTGGATTAACTGACAGTTTAGCACTGGAAATTTGCATGTGTTCTCTTTTCCTTCCAAATAAAAACTCAGCACTCTGGATTTACCTACTAGTGAAGATGGATGTGCACTTAGCCAGGTAATAACGTTTAATAATATCTTATTAACTACATTATTTGCTTTCATGCGCTGTTTCTGTCACAGTGATTACAGTATATGCATGCACTTTTCTGTCTAGAGCACATCACACAATTACTGATATTAAAAAGAACCGTCATCCTACCTCTCCTCATTCCTTGACAAGAAGTTCCTGGTTTCTAGTGGCAAACCTCAACCTCTTCCCATCATGTGCCAGTCAGTTTCTGGGGTCTAATCCCAAGCCAAGCAAAGCAGTTCCTGGTGTCTAGTGTCACCATACCCTCTTCCCATCTAGAGCACTCCCTGGTGTCCAGTGACTGACAACCATGCCTTCTTCAACCCCTTTCCCTTTGAAAGTGATGAGCACAGCCTTATCATTTATCTACTTGGATAGCAAACATCTAATTCCCATTATCATATACCATATTTAGTTAATAAAAGCATCTGTTTACTGTGTTTTACTTTACTGTATGCAGTTTGAGGCAATAGTATTAGATAGTGTCCAACTAAGGAGGTTAGTTTTGTGGTTTTGTGGGTTGCAATGCTGAGGGATGGTAGGAAGGGGTGGGTGCATTTGGGAGCAATGGGGATAGGCTTCTAGTATTGAATTCCCTGCCAGATGATTTGGAGATATTCAACAACACCAGTGATGTGCTTTACTGATTAAGGTGGGCAGATGGGGTTTTGGCAACACAGGAGATTGGCTCCCAAAAGAGCATTCAGTTGTCAGGAGGTCCTCAGTTGAACAGGGTATGGGCTCCAGTGCCACATTCACTGTTTGGAGGAATTGGTGATTCATTTATTAATTTATTTATTTAAAGTTGATAACTGGAAAGGCACCATGAGCCAAAGCTCATTTCAGGTGTGACCAGGGAGGAGGCAACAGATAACAGCAAATACAACACAAACAGGCAGTGACAAAAAGTACAATAAAAGAAAGCTAGGAACTATGTACATTCACCTGTGAACTTGGAAACTATGTACATAATAGATACAAAATAGTAAACTGCGTATATAGTAAATACGGTGAAAATCACTACAAATGCAAGAAAGTGCAGTAAAAAAGAAAACTAGAAACTATGTACAACCATTTGTGAACTTGGAAACTATGTATAGAATAGATACAAATAGTAAACTATATACAGTAAATACAGTAAATATGGTAAAATGCTCTACAAATGTATAGGGGTATGTCCTATAAAGGAAAGGAATTAAGGCATATTGCGGTCCCAGGCTAGGAAGGAGTACAGCTGCAGGAGATGACTGGTGTTGGTCTGAGAAGGTGCTTAAGATAGTGGAAGGAGGGTGAAAGATGGGTTGGGAGGGGGAGACTATTCCAGAGGAAAGGAAACTTTCAGGAGAAAGAGAGCTTGCCAGCAGAGGTTTGGATACAATGGAGAGAAAAGGTGCGGAAATGGTTAGACTAAGAGTTGTATGGAGAGGGAGGTGCGGAAGAGAGGAGGGAGGTAAGGTATGTAGGAAAATACCCAAACCAATACTTGGCTATGAAGGTAGAGCCATGGGAGGAGCGCCTCTGAGCAAGTGACTGGAGAGAGAGAGAGGGCAGAGTAGAGGTTACAGTGGTGAATTAGCAGGGGGGAGTTGGAGGCGAACCGACAAAAATCGTGGAGAAGACATCCAGTTAAGCAAATGGAAGTGGCAGGGCAGCTGAAGACTATGTCAGCATAGTCAGTAAGCAGGAGGACTGATTTGACTAATAGGTCACATCTTACAGGAGGAACATGCTAGATTTATGGTAATAGATTAACCCAAGTTTGGGATGCAGCTTGGTGTGGAGACCACTGAAATGGGAAGAGAAATCAAGGGAAGGGTTGAGCCAGACACCCAGGTATCTGTAAGTGCTGATATTGTCAAGGAGGGTATTCCCTGCAGAAGAAATGGTCATTGAGGAAAGTTTGACTAGTTTCTGTTTGGAGCCAAAAGTCATAGCAATGGTTTTCTAGGTGTTTAGTTTAAGGCAATTGGAGTCAAACCAAGCTGTGACTGCAGAGAGGTCATGTTGAAGGGGGGATTGGACGGCATGTATGGATGGGCCAGACAGGAAAAGGACTGTGTCGTCCACATTCATGTGGATATTGGAGTGAGTGCATATGGAATGAAGGTTATTTATGAAGAGGGATAAGAGAACCGGCCCAAGAATAGAGTTCTGAGGTACACCGGTGAGGATGGGGAGGGTGGGAAACTGATTGGGAGAGGACTGATAAGTAGGAACAGAACCAGGATGCTGAAGCAGGGGATAGGCCTATGGAATGTAATTTAGAAAGTAGAAGTGGGTGGGAGACAGAGTCAAAGGCCTTGGCTAGGCCAGTGAATATGGCTGAGGTGATATGGCTAAGATCCATGGCAGTGCGGATGGTGTTGGTAAAGTGGAGTAGTGAGGAGGTGGTAGAATGGGACTTCTGAAGTCAGACTAGTAAGAGGAGAGGAAAGGATATTGAAGTGGAGAGGAAATTATTGAGCCAGTGGAGGATAAGGGATTCTTGGACTTTAGCAAGTGCTGGTAGAAGGGAGATAGGGCTTTAGTTGCCAGGGATGGTTGGGTCTCCCTCTTTGAAAAGGAAGGAACTCTGGCAAGCTTTCAGACCTTAGGAACTGAGCCAGTGGAGAGAGAGAGAGAAAAAGGTTTAGGATATAAGTTAGATATAACATCCTTAAGCAATACACTGATAGAACAGGTCACAGAATATCGATATTTGGGATTCATTTTTTGTGTAGAAATAAACTTTCAAGGACATATTAGGGAGGTGTTAAATAAAGTTAATAAAAAATTAGGAGCACTTAGACAAACATCCAGATGCTTACATCAAAGAGCTAAGAAAGCAATTGTAGGGCACAAGATATTGCCCTCTATCGACTATGGAAGCAATATATTTTGGGTTACATCTAAACAAATGTGGGACAAATTGGACAAAATACAATATAGATTCACAAGATTTGTACTGGGATGTCATTTCAGGACACATCATTGTACATTGTTAAACAAGTTAGGGTGGTAAACCCGAGAACATATAAATGGGGAAATATGGTTAAAATGATTGCATATTTTTTTTCATAAAACAACCAACAAGATAATGATTAACCATAATAAAACAAAATTTGGTGAAAAACTTTAAAACACCAAGCAGCAAAATGTTGGAATATGCTTCCACATTCGATGAGAGTAATGACATCCCAAAACGATTTAGTTTAGGACTAAAAGCTATGTCTCAAGTGGTGTGCAATTGCTAATTCATAATTCGGATTTTTGTACCTACCTCCTAGCAAAAGATCAAGCTTTACATTTGCCTGTATATTTTGTGTAAAGTGTTGATTGTGTACTTGAGGTGTTTAACCCACTATTGTATGTCTTGTCTGTAAAGTATTTGATTGTGCAATATATATTTCTTATGTAATAACATTCGATTGTGCAATATAAATTTTTTATGTAGTAACATCAAACAGGAATGACTTGTGAACAGGGATTTTATCCCTAATGACTTGCTTTTGTTATACTGTATGAAAATAAAAATGTTATCTATCGCTCTATCTACAGTATCTTAAAGGGGTAACTATTGAAGGAGCAGAGATTTTGAGGAGCCTTGCATGCAGTCCATCAGAGCTGGTCTTAGTATGATGTAGGGAGGTAAGGGCCCTCAGGACCTCAGAAGGTAAGACTGGTGGTAATGTAAACCCGAGGAGCTAAGGTGGAGACAGAGGAGAAGCAGAGGGAGGGTAGGTGAGGTCCCAGATGGAACAGTGCTGCAGGTGGTGAAATGCTTATTAAGGGCAGCGGCAACCAGGAGGGGGTCAGAGAAAAGACAGCCATCATCCTGGATAGAGGGAAGGGGGTATCCAGTGAACAAGGTGACCAAAATTGGGTGCTGCCAAAATGGTGACTCCATTACAGCACCTGTGTTCTATGGCTACCATGCAGGGGGTGACTGGATACTGGGGTGGGTGAATACCACAACAGGAAGCAGCGGTATATGCACACACGCACATGCATTGGGGGAGGAGGGAGGGATGGTATGTGGGAGGTGGTGTAGCAATCAGCTGCAGAGCTGGTCCACTAGCATGGTGGGCAGGACAGTAGGCTGGGAGGTGCAGGGTACAGGGTTCGGGTACGGAGCAGTATGAGGTTTTCTTTGCCAGCAAGCGGCATGTATTTTTTTGAGTTCTCCCCAACATGCACCCCCCTGGAATTAAGAATCCTTAAGTAGGGGGATGCAGCCCCCTTCATTTAAATGAGAACTATAGGTCTTGGGCACCACTGTTGTCCGCGCTGCAAGTGTTCATTGCCAAAATTGGCTTTCGGTGATGCGTATTACCATAACGGTGATCACTTTCTGTGATCACCATTATGACATGGAACCAGGAAGGGGGGGAAGGTTGGGGGAGTAGAAGCGAATGAAGATCCTGCAAGAAGGAGGGGGGAGTGCTGTTAAGGGAGTGTATATGGGATTTAAAGAAATTGGAATTGACACGGTGTATGCTTTGGGTGCAGCTATTGCAAAAGGTATAAAAGGTTTGAAGGGAGGCTTGGCAGCCAGATGATTTGAAGTGGAGCCAAGCACGGTCACGAGCTTTGCACTTTGCCAGGATATCAGGAGTGATCCAGGGGTGATGGGCACGTTTAACTCTGGATGTTTTTTTTTTGGTTGTTTCCGCCCCCGTGCTTGCTGACTCCCACTTCTTCAGGCTCCCATATGCCCCCCCTCTCCCCACTGTCCTCACCCAGCCCTCCTCTGGACCTCGTATCACAGCTGATCCTGAGATATCCCAGCGTATAACTTCGCCGGGCGGGTCCCCCTCCTTCCAAGGGGGAGGCACCTGGGAGGGGGAAGGACCCCAGCACATACTTCTAGGGCCTGGGATGCTGACAAGGAACAGGAGGCCCTGGGAAGGCACTGGAGGCACTCAGGGAACAGAGGGCTGTCATCCGGCAGCCAGCGAGTGATTTTTCCTGATTTCCTTGTGGTGTGTAATGTCCAGATGTCGAGGCAAGAGCCAACTTCTGCCACGCACCTCTCAGCAATGACCCGACGTGTTGCTGCACCCCTGGTCTCCACCAGCGGTCACCCAACACCGGGTTGCAGTTCTTCCTCCCTCCCTGAAGACAGCGAGCAGTCGTGGGATGCTCAAGCTGTCTCCCCCCGGCCAGCCCTCCAGCGTCCCGAGCTTGTTCCTGAACCCATGTTCTGGCATCGCAAGTGGAAATCCAACCACTGCACCAGCAGGCCAGCCACTCTGGATGTTTTCAGAGGGGCATGGGCATCCTATATGCTTAAGAAAATAGAGGAGCACTGGCTGCCAGCGCAGTGGTAGGGTTACCGCTCATGGCGCCAGCAACCCGGGTTTAGGAACAGACTCGGGCAGCTGGAGGGTCAGCTGGGGAGAGGAGGATCAAGCACCCAGAGGCTGCTCTCCTCCTCTGGGTGGGATGGGATGCGGGTCCCGCTGCAATACTGCCACCTGGGTGACCACAGGTGGTGGTGCAGCAAGGACCACATGTAGCAGGGAGGGAGGACATCTGCCGGGAGCCAGAACGCTAGCACGCCGGACATGCCGCCTAAGCTCTCTCCTTGCAGTGCAGATGCCCTAGGGGGATGGGCAAAAAGGAAAATACCCTCTGGTGCTCCCTGTAGATGGAGCTTCAGGCCCCGATCCCAGGGCCCCTGCCAGCACGGGGATGGATCCCCACCGAAACTGTTGCTCGGGCGGTGGATGGGGAGTCCCACCTCACTCACCTGGCGGTCAAACCAAGGCAGCGTGGGGGGATGACTGCATCCGATGCCGACAGATGAGCAGGGACGCACAAGGCTGTAGGAAACTCCTGAAGGTAAGGAAGTACCGGGTGAGAAGGGAGCGTAAAAAGAGAATATAAAAAAAAAAAGAAAATTGAGGAGAAGTGAGTGAGGGCCATCTCAACAGAGGGGGAGTTAAGGACAGGGGACCAGTTAGCTAGTGCCAGGTCAAGGAGTAGTTTATTTACATCAAGGGATTTGAATGGAGCAATGCTTGATGTATTTAGGAGGGATGGTGGGGACAGCACTTCCTAACACAGAAGGTGGCACAGTGGTTACCTAATATGTCAGGTAAGGTACCAGCAGAGCAAATACGGTGGGGTTGGGATGAGAGCTCCAAGTCAAGAAGGGAGTGTGACTTGACTTCTTGAGTTGGGGTACGTTGATTCTTTAATCAGCTGAGACAGGTTTAGTGCTTCAATATGCTGGTGCTGTCTTAGAGAAGGGGAGAGCCAATCTTTTTTTTTTTTTGATTTACTTCTTTTTCTGGCCGAACCCACTATCCATGCGAGTGGCTCACCCCGGCCACGGCATCCAACCCTTACTCCAGGAAGCCCTCCCGAGTAGAGCCTGAAGTGGAACTATCATGGCTGAAGGGTCGGCACTGTGCCTGGCCAGCGTGAGGGCCAGCGATTTTCCTAATTAGAGTCCCCTTGTAGCTAGTACATGCTATGATGCAAGGCGTGTATCTGTCCTAGCTCCACCCCACATCTAGGTGTGGCATGCTTGTTCCCCAGCTGCCACTAGAGGGCAATCAATGCTGACACTCTGGAGTCCCCTGCCCCGGAGAATTAGAGCAGTCATCCGAACGCCGATCCTTCTCTCTCCTGCTGACCCCGCTAACCCGTGCCGTGCCTTTCCTCAACCCAGGTCTCCGCATGGCGGAGGTGTGTCATCCAGTGCCTCAACCTCAGTGCCACCGGACCAGCTGGGGAGAGCCAATCTAAGCTGAAGTCCCCAGGAGGATTAATTCATACGAATTCACTAATGTGGAGATGGCAGAAATGCAGGAGACAAGGGAACTTGGGGAAGTTTTGGGAAGGCATAGAGGACACCCACTATGAGAGGTGATGAGGAAGGAAGGGTTAAATTGAGAAGGAGAATTTCATGGGGACTAGAAACTGCTTTGCACTGGAAAATGGTACAGTTTAAGAGTCGCACTAGTAGATAGCCACCCCTCCACCGCGTTTGCCCTGATCTTGCCTAAGAAGGCAGAAGTTTTGAAGGGTTACCTGTGAATCAGGGACTCAGGAGGATAGCCAGGTTTCTGAAATGCAGAGAATGTCAGGTAAGTGTTGAGTAACCCACACTTTCAGGTCATCTGATTTAGGGAGAAGACTACGTACACTGGTGTGAAAAATCTGCAGTCCTTTAGGGAGAGCTTGCATAGAGGTGATGTTAAGGCTTATGGGGCCAGGATTAGGATCAATATCTCCAGCTAGAAGTAACAAAAAAATACAAGAGATGAAGGGGTGGGGCATGGCTTCTATGCTTTATGTGGCAGCATAGCTGTGGTGTATTTGAGGGAGGTAGAGGGGGGAAGGAGTTGATGGATGGCTGCTAGATTAAGGAGAGGGCAGCTGAGAAGTCTGGGGTAGATAGGAACAAGCGGGTAAAAGGCAGCAGTGGTAACGGAGGTGAAAGGACGCCATGGTGGGAGTGGAGTGATTGCATAGTGGGCAGAGGACAGAGAAGGAGTAAGTTTGGACATGATTGACCGGGAGGGGGGTTGATAGAGGGAGGAGAAAGAGAACTAGGAGAGGAACGGGGAAGGGAATACAAGAAGGGTCCTCATTTGGATGGAGTGAATAAGGAGGGAATGGGAGGATGCGGAGGCCAATAGGTGGCAAAGGGGGGGGGTAGAGGCCAGAAGGGGACAGAGCTTAGGAATTCAGTAGTTGATGGGGGTTGTAGAGACTGGATAAGGAACCCAAAAGAATAAAAAAAATTGAGACTGCGGCAGTGGTGCAGTGGTAGTATTGATGCCTATGGAGCAGAGGGTCAAGGGTTCAAGCCCCAGGTAGATCTGGTCAAGCAGGAAGGGGATGGGTTAGGAGATGAGGTCGACAAAAGTGGAGTCAAAGGTGGAAGAGTAAGGAGAGGGACTAGGACCAGGGAAGATTAGGCAGAGTAAGGAGTGCTCAACAGTGACTCCTAGTGGTTGCCTAATATAACCTACTAGTGAAAAAGTAGAGACGTAGAATCTGGAAGGGAGGGTCACATGATGTAGGATCACATGACAGGATATGATCTATTTAGGAAGTGTCTAGGGAGGGTGGAAGGGGTGAGGGGGTGAGTGGGGCACTGGTCAGGCAGCAGCAATGGGCTAACTCAGTCAAGGAACCTGCTGTGTGGAAGCAGGATGTGGCTCACCTTATGAAAGTGCTGTGCAGGGCCAGACAGAGTGTTCCTTAGTGCTCCATTCTGGGAGTGTGTAGAGCCTGAGCCCTTGTGGGGAGAGAAGAACAGCAGGATACCTTTAGAACAACAAAAAGGTGTTCACTAACATGCAGCAGGAGCTGGGTGAGGGACTTCAGGAAGGGGGATGGTCAGAGTGCACTGCTTATGCGCCGCCCATAAGGGGTCCTAAACATCATCCAGGCACCGAAGCGAGCAAAACCAAGCCCCAGTGGTAAACTGAGCAATTCTGTAAAACATAGAAATCCTGCTCAACTGAAGTAAACTGATCTACACAGGCTCACTAAGAGTCGATAGGTAGCACGGTTCACTACTTCACTACTGCAGAAACTGGCTGACTGAGCACTGAAAAGCATACAAGAAAAGCATGCAAGGATTGTCAGGATTAGGGATGGGCTGCTCAGTTCTAGGGGGGAGTGTTCCACTGGCATTCAGCCTCTCTGCCCCCAGCAGCACTCCTTGAAGAAGTCAAGACCATTCCACTTAGATAAGTTATCAAAGAGCTGAAATGGTTAGGTTATTGATGGGGAGGGGGCGGAGTATTGGTATTGGTATGCCAGTTTATTGAGTTTGTTTTTGAAGCCTTGCAGGTAATATAAGCCCCAGGTACCAGATATGCCCTAAGTGAATACCACGGGAAGAGCAAGAGATGCCAGACAACACATCTGGAAATTGCAAAGTAGCCAGTGTGGTCTGGTTCATATCAAGTACATTTATAATTTTGCAGGTAACCCTGTCTGTCTCTACACCTGTTGCTGATAAATACATACAGGTCTAAATATGCAGTGCCCAATTTATAGTGGCTAATGACACATTTGAGTGGTTACAAAGACCTGTTAATGCCTGCATGACCCTATTGAGCTATATTTAATGATTGACCCATACCTTTTCCTTATAGATCTCATATATCTCATAGACAGTTATGAGCAAAAAGACCCATGACCTATGTGATGCTCGCCCCTGACATTAGGGAAAAGATTCCATTTTTTAGCCTGCAAAATAAATGTCAAGTATAAATTTTTAAATTTAGGCATATGTTTACTACTCACTACCTCCAGTGGTAGTCCATTACAGACATTTATGAGCCTTTGTTTAAACTAGTGTGCTCTTCACATTGTATTACATGTTTCCACTTTGAGTTGTAGTATGTGGGCCCTGGTATTATAATACTGTTCCTTGAGCTCTAGGCCCAAACAACCACACAAATCATTGTTATTAAAAGCTGAAAAAAAAGAAGGCATAGATCCCCTCTAAGCTTTTTGTATTTTAAGGAGTATAACCCCAAGGATTTTAATCAATCCACATATGACAGGCCTTTGAGTCCAGTCACCATCCTGTTCGCAGTACACTGCACTCTCTCTAATGTATTACTTCCAGCCTTAGTATAGGGGACCCACAAATGGGCACAATCCACCAGATGGAGTCTCACAAGGGAAGTATAAAGGGGCATCACAACCCTTTTGTCATAGCTTTTTACAGTATGTGCCTTCTAATACAATATAATATTTTAGATGCAGTCTTGGTACTGGCACTGCACTGATTTTTGAATTTAAGATCATTAGTAATTGTAATACCAAGATCTTTTTCCTCTGTAATTTCCCTCCAGGTTGTTCCATTGATATGGTACTGAGCCTTGTGATTTGCTCAACCAAAATGCATCACTGCACAATTTTCCAAGTTAAACTGGATCTTATGCTCCCTTGCCCAGCTTTACAGCTTAGTTAGTCCAGCTTGCAGCTTTCCAACATCCTTCTGTGTATTTATCACACTACTGATTTTCGTATCATCTGCAAACTTAGATAAGCAGATTTCCTCTCCACAGTTCATTGACGTGACGTAGAAGTTGAATAATGTAGGACCCAGGACTGACCTCTTTGGGACCCTACTAGTAACCGTGGACCAGTCTGAGCTCAACCCATGGACTGTCACCTGCTGTGTTGTATTCTCTTGCCCAGATTTGATCCATGACACAATATTTATTCTGATGCCTGATTTTGCCAATGCATCTATCAACTCATAATGTGGCACAGTATAAAACATCTTGCTGTAATCCAAATATATGACATCAATCCCATTTTCATTGTCTGGCTCCCTACTGACCATGTCATAAAATTTCAGGAAGTTAGTCTGGCATGATCTTCCCCTAAAAAAGCCAGTGAGTTAACGAACATGTTACATTCCCTTATGAAATTATCAATCATGTCTTTGATAATCCCTTCCATAATTTTGCCAAGGTTGGATGTTAAACTAATTGGATGGTAGTTACTCACATGGCTTTTGTTTCCCTTTTTGAAGATGGGCACTACTGTCACCCTTCTTCAAAAGTTTACCACAGAAACGGCATTCATGGAGGTTTGGAAAAGAAGGGTGCTAGGCCCTGCCAATGTATCTGCACATTCTTTGATCATCATTGATTGAACTCCATCAGGTCCAGGGGCTTTGTTGTATTTAGCCTTTGTAAACAGGACCTGACATCACTGATGCACACAAAGACTGTTTTAAGGATTCAGAAAAGGAGGTTGGTCTTATTCTGAAATGCACTGTAGCCCTCAAAGGGCAATGCCATTGCCGCTGCCACCCCCCTGATATATGGGACCAGTGTTGTGCAGTTTGGTGTTGAAGGCAGGTGAGTGGTCTTGAAAACAGACTAGTTCAGCGGAGGACAACTAAACTACAAAGGATCACTAGTGTGAGGTTGGGGAGGGTGGAGCTCCACCAGATAACCAAGGATGCAGGACACTGGAAGAGTAGTTTCACTCTACCACCAGCATATGCATTTACAAGAGGATTGAGAAAGGGGGCAGGGCAGACTATAGGGAAACAAATGACTTGTGCAGAAAGGGAAGTCTTCTTGCAGGAAACCTGAGTTTATAATACAACTATCACAATACACCACTGTGTACTGTGACATTTATCAGGTGCTTGCCATAGTGCCGTGGAGTGCCACATTTGCCATCACCCAAACACACTGGATGTTAGCAGATCACAAACTCCATTTGCACCAGGTGATATCTGGAATAATGATGTGCACTGCGCCACACTCAGAGGGGAGGAGGACAGATCCCACCTTTATGTGTACAGTATATTGTTTAGTTTAGTTTAGTCTATTAGTCTATTGTGTATCAAAGTATCAAGTGGTGGTGCAACTTTGCAGTGTAGGTGCAAAATGTATATTTTCCCCATTCCCAGCTGTGATTGAGAATCACTCAGTGGTTTACTGTATATGCTGTATATGCTCTGTTAAAGCAAGCAATAACACATAACAATGTGTCGGTTATGTCCTGATAATAACACGCCCAGATGTGTTATAAGGCATAAGGTGCTTGAGGGTGCTCTTATCAGGACATAACCCACACCTCAGAGTGTGTTATTGAACTTATAAAATGCCCCCCCAGGAAGGAAGTTCATTAAAAAAAATTCACATAAGTGTACATAACAAAAATGAAGAAATATGATCATATCATTTGGAAAAAAAAAGTAGTCCCTCTTAGTGTCTTGGAAGGATTTTTCATTAAACGTTACTAGCAGAGACTGGTGTCCATCTGTGTGTCTACTGTATACACACACTTCTAAAAGCCATGTTTTTAATTTTCTTTTAATATTTATTAGTTTGACCACTGAGTTTTGGTTACATGCAGCTAGCAGCCAGTGGGAGCGACCATGTCCCTTATTGGATTATGTATTCCCCCTCCCCTCACACACACAGACAGCATTTATTTTCTGGCCTTTTACTTAATTTCTCTTCTTACATCACTTTTTCCTTTCCATTGGATTAGATGGATGGCTTGCCTGACTGAGACCAAACTTGTCATTCAGCAGCCACCATACACCATCATTTCTTGGTTCCCAGTTGGGTTCATGGGTTTTTAAAGCATAACTTGCTCAGTTTGAATTTAAAACTAAAGTTTTCTTTTCATAATGGGCTACAGTTTTACATACAGATTTGTCGGTTGCTGTGGTCAGATTAAAAAGACAGTGGGGCGGGGCTCTGGAGATGGCACAAAAGCTGAGCAGTGGGAGCAAGAGTTGGACCTGTAAGGAAGAAACGGGTAGGACAGTGAGTAAACTAAAGCTATTTAGGGCTTCTGCAGGAAGGAGGATTTTAGCTATACTGAGTCTTAGCTGTTGTTTTGTGTGCAGAGGTTTTTTTTTGCCTTCTCAAGGAAACTTGTTTCTCTAACGTTGTGTGGTAGTCTGTGTGACAGCTCAAAGTTCTGTTTCCCACTACTTGATCATGGAGGTGTGTGCCAGTCTATGTTTTGGTTTACAGTGGGCAGAGATCAGTGATACAGTGTCGTTATGGAGTTAAATGGAGAAGATTAGTGTCAGCTGTGTATGATATCTGCTGATAAGGACACAGCTCTGAAGGGCTATTAGACAATCAGGTTCCTGTATTTTAATGCCTATTTTATAAGCTGTGGTGATGGTTTAATTTTATGTACTGTAAGTGTTGTGCAGTCAAAATGCCATTAATGATATACTGTATACTGCACAAATATGGTGGGTCATAAATAAAGCTACTGGCAAAACCACTACAAAAATGTGTTTGCGTCCTAAGTCATATTTAACATAACCAAACATCCCAAGGCTGAGCACTGACTGAACTGAGTTGTGACTATTTTAAACAATCAAGTGAAGTAAACTTCTTCCTCAGTCAGCAACAGTAGCTCACGTCAAACTTTCCCCAATGCTCACCAACTAATTTATAGCCAGCATTCATCCTTGGTGCTGTACTTGTATCACCACTCTCAGAATTTTAGACAAAATGCTTTATTAATAGTATTAAAAGTACTGTATCTGTTATAACTCAGACAAATGTATTCACTTAACTTGAATGCTGCACAAATATATCATGTGAGAATATTCCATTGAGGTTCACTTTATGCAAGCTTAGCTTATAAAGCATAAGAAACAATGGCACTGAAATGTTCCAGTTGTGAAGACACTATTTTCCAGTGGTTTAAGTACCATGCAGTGAAATAGGAAATCACAGGGTTAACCACCGCACCTTCCCCAGCAAGCATAACCTTGGACATGTCATTTGAACTATAGTACCTGTGCTTCAGTTGTTCTGGCTGTAAAATGGAGTAAAATAAGGACCCAATAAAAATCAGACATTATTTTAGTCAGCCTACTTTGAGTAAATAAACTAAAAGGTAATGGGATCAGCAACCCAGAAGCAATAAAGATGAATACAGGTCCAGTAAATTAACTTACTGAGTTTCCCTCCGTTGGAGATGAAGTTTCATAACAGAGCAGTAATGTCCCCCAGTGGCCAAACATTTGTTGGACGACGGCATGTGCTTAGATTTCAGTTCACTTTGCCACACAAATGTCAAAATGACAGCAGAGTTGCTGCCAGAAAATGTTCCTTCCGCCTCTTAAATCCATGCATCATTGCAGCGAGGTCCTGTTACTGCCTATAAAGGCCTAGGTATTCTAACTGCAATACCTAATAATGCTGCCACCAAGGGCCCCTCCTTTGATGTTCTAGTGGGAGAGGGGTCTATGGACCAAGTCGGAGCTCTGCCTTCTCTTCCAAACTTGGCATTATGGATGACTTTCTAGTGTTGCAGTTCCTGAGGCAGCCATCAGGACATTGTTGGCATAAAAAAGTCATATTTTACTCTTTACAGCTTTTTAAAGGAGACTTCTTCAAAAGGTAAGCATTTCATGAATGTCACCAGCTTTTGTTGCCCACTATAGAAAGCTTGGAAAATCTCCTTAAAGATCTGCTATGCATCTATAGAACATGGTTCAGTGTTGAGGTGTATGGAGATCCATGCAACTCCTGGTGTTGTTGTACCCCAGTATAGATGTTAGAATGCTGCTGTACCACAGTTGCTATGTTACTTCTGCGTTACAATTGCATACAGTCCTCTCTGTATTAAGATTTGTTATGGTTAGCTACACTACAGATTTCTCATAAAGAAGATATAAAAACTGACAACACCCCAAGTGAACTGTTTGTTAAAATGTAAACTACTGAAAATGTTGCCAGCTCATGTACAGTAGTTATTACTCAAATCACATTAAATATTTAGAGCAAATCCTGTGGTTTGCTCTGTTCTGTTTATTTGACAACAGTTCAAGGCAGAGTTAGAAGGGAGTAAATGAACTGCATTTCTAATCTCATTACTTGCTGCTTTCTGTGTATTTGGCCACCGTTCAGGCAGAGTCAAAAGGAAGCAAATGAATTGTAACAAACAAACTATTCACTGTGCTAGATTGGTTCTGGTCTAGTGTTTCTTATGGAAAGCCCTGGGTTAAGATTACATCACAGAGATCTCTAGAGCTTCACTCATGAGGCACATGATGGCATCTCACTGCTAGATGGAAACACAGCCTTTGTTGTGTATTGTTGCCCTTGCATTATTCTAAATTTGCTACAGTACTAAACCCCACTGGGGATTTAAACAGGCTACATTTTCAGTTTGGGAAAACAAATATTTCCTCTAGATTGTTCATTCTTGCCTCGTGCTCCAGAGAAAAGACTATTATATCTACTGCTTACCCATATGGTGCAGTAGATTTGTATTATCTGCTCAGATCTAGCTCTTTACTTGTGTTTTCCTGTATGAAATATTCAATTTGTTTGTTGTTTTTACATAAAATTCTTCAAATTTCTTGTTTAACTCAAAGAATCACATCATCACTCAATAGATGCTTTGATTTGTATCGTGGGTCCAAGACTGTTGCTTTACTCTAGTGCTCTGGTGAAGCATTTTATGTAGTTTTTCATCAACTTTTTGACCATTAAACTTGTGATATCTTTTGTATTCTGGTGGGTAACCTGTCAGCACCACTGGCAGCATGTGTGATGGAATTGTCTGTGTTCTCTAAAGTTTCCTAATCAGATTCAATCTGAATTTTAGAATTTTATTAAGGGTATCACCTTGCTCAGAGTTGATGTGTTTGCACTTATTGTAACTCTCTGTGATTTCCTCAAATGGCTGGCAGAGTAAAATTACAAATTCCAGCATGGCTGGAGTAATATAGACATCTGCATCACCAATTCTGTTTTCCAAGGTGAACTGTCTGACAACTTTCTTTCATCCCAGCAGCCTTTGGAACATTAACAAAGGCTGAATTCCACATAGTAGCAATGTCTTGGATCAGTCTATGCAAATTTAAATTGTGCTCCTCCTGTATTCCAAGGTGAACTATCTGACAGCTTTCTTTCATTCCAGCAGCCTTTAGAACATAAGAAAGGCTAAATTCTGCATAATAGCAATGTCTTGGATCAGTCTATGCAAAGGTAATTTGTGCTCCTCCTGTATTTTTTCAAACAAGTGATAGGCTTTGCTTGAGTTACTGCAATGAGTGCAGGTTCTTTTAGCAGTGCTTAATATCCCTGTCCACATCAATAAAACTGGGAACTATTAAATTCAAACAGTGAGTTGCTTTATGGGCATATGCACAGAGGGTCCCTTGATCTAATTGGGGAAAACTGGGAAGGTGAGGTAGACTATAAAACATCTGTGGTAAAATACATCACCAAGTTGAGAAAAATTGGAAATTTAAGAGATTGCTCACCAGATTGGTTTGGAAAAACAAGACCATCAGAAAGTTTACTTCTATCTTGGGGTGGATCAGAAATCTTTCCAACCTGGTGATAAGATGTTGCTTCTACTTCCATGAATGCAGTTTGCTCATTGAAGTGGTAAGAACCCTTGCTCCACAGTCGGCAAACAGGCCTGTGATATATACTAGGAGTTATACTAGGAACAATGGACAGTAGGAGGCCACAAGTGTCCATCAAGACTGTCCACCCACAAAAGTGGTCTCACATGGTGGTATGTAATCATCAAGTCTTTTTTTGAACTGATCGATAATATTGCTATATAGAGCTGCCTTATGTAGAGAATTCCACAACTTCCCTGTCCTCTGTACAAAGGAGAATAGTCTCCCATTCTTCTTTGTATTTTCTAGTTGACTCTATATCAGGTGTGATCCTACTCCCATTGGTTTTCCTTGTATCACTATAGCCATGTCATTCTTTGGTTCTGTATCATGCATTATTTTATACATCATCAGTAAATTTCCCTGAACTCACGTATGCAATAGACCTCCCTGGCAAAAAGGTCCAGAGCAAGGGTGTGCCATGCTAATTTGTTAAAAGCAGGGAGGGAAAGGGAACATTGTTTAACCAGGAGTAGCACACTAAGCCAAAGCTTGTTTCCAGATGCGACCTGAGAGCACAAGGAAGTTAAATGATTTGCTCAGGATCACACAGTATGCACCTAGGCAGCTGTGGGATTCAAACCCAGGTCTCCAGATCTGCAGCTCAGTGCTTTAAGCCACTGCACGACACTGCCTGAGGAGAGACCTGATGCAGTCACAGTCAATGTCACATTACCTGAGGAAGAGGGGTATGGTCTAGAATGAGTATATACAAGACTAGGCCAACCATCTAGGAATGTGGAGGAAATGTTAAATCCCTTATAATCTGAATCTCACAGACAAGAAATGTTGGCTGTTTTAGCTGAGTGTCATTGTATTTTTATTTTTATTCCAGGGAAATGAAAGAGTGTGGAACACAGAATAGACATTAAGACTGCTAATTCCACTAGAGTATAACCATACAAGAAACCCTAGGCATATCAAATCTGATGTAATACATGAATTGAAAATCATACTGAGTATGGCTGTGATTGAGCCTTCTCACAGCAAGTGGATGTCCCCATGGTAACAGTCCTTAAGAAGGAAGATGGGCTCAGAATTTGCTTAGATTTTGGAAGGTCAATAGCATGTCCTGATTTGATGCCTACCAAATTCATAAGATAGAAGATCTGATAGATTGCCTGGGTGGTACCCCTATATTATGACACTTGACCTCATGAAGGGCTACTGGCAAATTTCACTTGATGCCCAGCCAAAAGCTAACACCACATTTGTTATGATAATAGGCTTTTATCAGTTTACAATCATGCCTTTTGGCCTTCATGGAGCACCAGCCACATTTTGAAGGCTGATGGATTAAATTCTAGGACTTCTTTCCAATTACACAGCAGCATATCTGGATGATGTGGTAATACATAGCATCAACTGGCCTAGTGATTTGAACCACATATTGTTGTCATGCAAGCTATAGCAGCGGAGGGTCTCACTATAAACCCCTCTAAATGTGCATTGGGGATGACTGAGACCCACTATCTTGGGTTCATATTGGGTAAGGGGGAGGTCAAACCAGAAGTGCCCAAAGTCTAAATGGTAGCCCAATGTCCAGTACCACAGACAAAGAAAAATGTACAGTATTTTCTGGATTTTGAAGGCTACTATCATCACTTCATTATGGATTCTTCCACAATTGCTGCCTCTCTTTCTGAGTTGACCAAAAGAATCAACCAGACAAGGTAGTTTGGACTCCTGAATGTGCACAAGCCTTTAATGAATTCAAAAACTAATTGTGCACATTTCCTGTTCTGAAGAGCATGATTTCTCTGTGACACCTCCAGTGGGTGCAGACCGGATCCTCACATATGCCCTACCGTTGTTACACCATAATCAGTGGGGTAACCCCAAAAAAGGGACACAACCTGTCATGTACTTTTTACACTCGATGCTCCATTATTGGGTCTACAGTTCCCTCTTACACCTGCTCACCAAATTAGCACTCTGTGACAGGATACTAAGCCGCAATCCCGAGTGGATCACCTCAAAGCATTGGCCACCGAGCAAGAAGAGAAGGCCCAATGACAGTCCCATCCTCCTGTCTTTCGAAGCCCTTACAAAACTCTTATTCTTTCTGCTGATCTGTATTGGTAATGTTGAAATCAATCCAGGCCCTCCAGAGGACATCACCTCCCCAGCAGATCTAGTCTCCATCAAAGGACTAAGCTTCCTTCATATCAATGCATGCAGCCTCCTGAAAAATCTTTCATTGATACAAGCCTGGGTCGCCCATACCTTGCCAGACTTTCTGGTAATATCCGAGACATGGCTCAAACCTGCAACAACAGATAGGGAGGTAAATCTACCCAACTACCAAATATTCAGAGCAGACCGCTGACAAGGGTGGTGGAGTAGCTATTTATGTAAAATCAAATATATCTGCATCTTGCCTTAACGAAACATCATTGCCCAAAGAATTGAATGTATATCCCTTAAAATAACTCTCCCCAACATGGCAGCTTTTCAACTAGTTGTGCTATAGGCCCCCTCTGCTGACCATAAGCTCTTAACCCACCTGGGAAACCTAATCACACCGGGCCCTGAAGAAATCATTATCTTAGGTGATCTGAATCTAAACTGGCTCTCCAAGACAGCTGCACCTTTAGTATCATTTTGTGATATATATGGGTTTACACAACTGATAAATGATCCAACAAGAATCAATTTAAAGAATAGAAGTAGTAGCACCCTACTTGACATCATGCTGGTAAACAAACCCCACCTGTTCTCGCACGCTGGAGTGCTATTCAGTGACATAAGTGACCACTGTCTTATTGTAGGAATAAGATCATCCGGCAAACCAGCTAACCCAGCAAAATTCCACCTGAGAAGACCTAAAAAAAACCTTAATATCGAGGGATATCTCCATGACATATGCCACTGTACACGCTGGCAGGAGTTCTACCTTACACATTCTGTGGAAAAAGCACATCAGGTGTTAAATAGCATAATCACAGGTACCCTCAATACTCATGCACCAATCACTAGTGTTAGAACGAAAAGCAAATCTTGCCGCTGGTTTTCAGCCGACCTTAAATCTGCACTGCTGGAGAGAGATAAGCTATGGAAACTGGCAAGGAAGACTAAGGAACCAAATGACTGGTTGCTGTTCAGGAAAGCCAGAAATAGCTGCACCAAAAAAGTAAGGGATGCTAAGGCTGCTTTCTATATGGCTGAACTTGATGCCTCTTACCACAATCCTGCTAGATTCTGGGGCACCATCAAGGGGATCTTAGGGCAGGACTCTAGCACCTCTCTGCCATCTCAAGTGCACCTTAATAAGGTTGCTATCTCCGATAAACAGGAAGTACTGGATGCGTTCAATAATCACTTCACAATGGCCTTGCTTTTGACTCCTCTCCAGCTAATCTACTGCTGACACAACTTAACTCCCAGTCTACTGAGGTTCAGAGGGCTGATTCTTCCTTCTCATTCAAACCAGTTTTACTGAAGCAAGTAGAGGACCTAATGCTGCAATTGGACACTAAAAAAAGTGCAGGTGCAGACTCTCTTGACCCCCATTTTCTAAAAATTGCAATTGATGTGCTTGCAGTTCCCTTATCACATCTTTTTAATCTATCTTTAGCCTCTGGTTCTATTCCTTCGCTGTGGAAAACAGCACAAGTGTTCCCTCCTAAAATCAGGCCATGGACCTCAACAACTACAGGCCCATATCCATTCTGCCAGTGCTTTCCAAGATGCTAGAAAAATTAGTGAGCATCCAATTAAGAGACTACCTTGAAGTTAATAATCTCTTAAACCCTGCTCAATCTGGGTTTAGGACCAGGCATAGCACCATCTCTGCACTGGCCAAAGTCACAAATGACTGGCAAACTGAGCTAGACAAAAAGAACAGTGTCTGTGCTGTATTCCTTGATCTAAGCAAAGCCTTCGACACAGTGGATCATGAGCTGCTACTCTCTTCACTGCACTCCATAGGCCTAGACCCACCCTCTCTTAAGTGGTTCAGATGTTACCTCACTGATAGAACACAGCAGGTGAAAGCTGAAGGTGACTTATCCTCATCAAAACCACTCCTAAGAGGAGTTCCTCAAGGATCTATCCTGGGCCCTATCCTTTTTGCCATTTACATTAACAACATTGACTCTAATCTCACCAAAGCCAATGTTCACCTCTTTGCAGATGACACTGTTTTATATGTCAGTAATCCATCACCTTCAATGGCCTGTGAAATACTACAATCAGAGTTCTCCCTTTTGCAATACCAACTACTTGAAAAAAAACTCCTCTTAAATGCAAAGAAGACAAAAGCTATGTTCTTCTCCACTAATTACTATACTAACACCTCCTCATCAAGCATTCTTCCCAACTATCCACCATCCTTGGAAAAGCCTTGACTATGTAGACAAATTCAAATATTTAGGGTGTGGATTGATAACAGGCTTGATTACACTCAGCATATTGAAGAACTTCTGAAAAACTTGCAGAAGTTCTTCAGAATTAAACATTTTCTAACCAGAGAGACTCAAGGCAGAGACTAATCCAGGCCTCATTTCTTTCACTTATCGACTATGCAGATTTCCTTTATAGGTTACTGTCCTATTTCCTATTTAAGCATTGGATACCTTGTACCACAGAGCTCTAAGGTTTATCACATATCTTCCATTCAACACTCATCATTGCTCTCTCTATGCTGCAGTTGGTTGGGCGTCCCTACACCTCAGAAGGAACAGAAATGCTGCACTATGGATATGCAAAACTCTGTCTAGCAAACTTCCATCCTATATTTTAGATTGCTTTACACTGGCCACAGCTAGGTCATATGCCTAAGAGCAACAACTTCATCATGTTTAAGCTACCCAAAGCCTGCACCCAGCATGGAGATCTGCAATCAGTTACTCTCTAGCAATGGCATGGAATTCTCTACAGAAGACCCTAAAGTTGACCATCTTTATACCTCTAACATCCTTTAAAAAGCTCTACATAAGTCTCTTCCCAGAGAAATGCAATTGCTATCACAAGGCCCTAGTCCAATCACATTCATAACCCCCCTTTCAGCCAGCAATTATTATGACAGCTCTTCCATAAATCATCCCTTAGTTTTTCCCTCCCCACAGCCCCTTATTTTGTATCTCAGCCCCTATCATACCTTTTTCTACAGCTTTGCTACCCCTGACCAAGACCTCCACATCAACTCCTGGCACTTACTTCTACCCCAATCACTCCTCCATACCTCCTACTATTAGTAGCCTTAGTCTCTATCTAAATCTCCCACCAGCCCCTCCATGTCATTCTTCAGAGGCTGTTTATCATCATTTTAGCAGTCATCAATCATATCTGCCTGTCTGCATTAGTTTGCCTTGGAGCCTGTAATACCGGCTACCCTGTGTTGCGTGGTACTTTTACTGTATCCTACCTTGCCCTGTCAAGTTTTATCAACCTTTATCCTTCGTTTGTATATATGTTTATATTACTGTATCTGTTTAAATAGAAGTGTTTTGTATATGTCTGCTATTGTACCTTCAATTTGTTCCTTGACCTATCAGGTCCATCTTGTAAATGAGCTTTGCTCAATGATGTCCGCCTGAATAAATAAAGATTTTGATTGATTGATTGATTGATTGATTTCAATAAGCCGTTCTTAGTGCAGACCTCCAAGAAAGGCTTAGGGGCTGTATTAAGTCAAGAAGGGCCTGATGGTCCCAGGCTATGGAAGGTGAGGTTAAAACCTATTATTTTTGTATTACACTGTTACTGTATGTAAACAGTTCTTGTTACTGTTGGCTTGTACACTTATTGATGTACAAAGGTGTGGTGTGTTATTTGAATTGGATGGTGGGGTTGGGACATGGTGGCACGGGGTCATAATGTCACAATACATTATGCTGCATGCATATACTGTGCTGCCAACACAGTGCAATATATTACATGCAGCATAAGTCTTTTTTGGGGGGATCTGCTCCCTCACCCCCATTATGGGGGCTGCACCCAAACCCCCAACTAAAATAACTAACTCTGGGGGAGGTTAAAGTAAATAGTGCACAAAGTGTGAAAAAATAACATTTCCATGCTTCTGGGACCAGGAATCGAACCCTGTCCCAAATGCGCTCTTGTGTCCCTTGCTGCCAGAGGCTCATCTCAACGAGCCATGACAGCTGCTCAGTGGAACCCTGTCCCAGCAGAGGTCTCATCCTCTGCCTGGGACAATGAGAAGAGTGCAGTACCGTGCACAAACCTATTCACAGTATTGCACCCTCTTGCTGTCCTATACTGCGCTGTTGCAGTTTTGGGGTTTTGTCGTACGCTATTAAGCGTATGATGTCTTGACCTGGTAGGGGACAGGATGATAGTCATGGCTGATTTTAAAATTGCCTCTTACAATGTGAAAGGGTTACACTCTTCGATTAAGAGAACCCGTATACTCCAAGAATTAGACCACCTCAGCGTTTCTGTGGCTTTCTTGCAGGAGACGCACATTACCCAGCTCGAACATGCCAAGCTGAAAAGTAGCTGGGTGGGAGCAGTATATTCCTCATTATATGAGGCACACCAGCATAGATGTGGGGTGGCTATTTTGGTGAGAAAGGATGCACCTTTAATAGTTAACTGGGTACAGATGGATGGGGACCAGCAATATGTCAAGATCCACAGGTGTTACAGGGATACCCCCTGCATTTTCCTCAACTTGTATGCCCCTAATGTTGGCCAGGACAGGATGCAGTTTTTTAAGCAGCACTTCCTATGAGACATGGAGGACCAGGCCTCATGTTCCTGGTGGGAGTGGACTTTGTGTTGTGCAACTGGACCTAGATAGGAGTGGGCCGGGTTTGAGGGACCCTCTCTGGGAGTGCAAAAAACTTCTGCACTTTTTAGCCACATCATTATAAGTTAATGTTTGGAGAAATGGAAATGGAAAGGAACAGAACTACACCTTTTTTTCCAACCCACATCAACAATATTGCCGGATAGACATTTTTTTAATGGCCAGAGAATGGTTGCATATAGCCTATAGATGCCAAATACAACAAATGACTGCCTTAGATCATGCCCGGTAATTCTAAAATGGTAGCCTGTGATGTGGACGACTATATTTGGGTGACCGGTCATAAGGGCGACTGCACAATGGCACCGACAATCTGAGTGGCCAGGGATGTCCCCTCTTTCCCCCAGTCGCGCCCCCCCGGAGTAGGAATCCTAAGTAAGTGGGGTGTGGGGGGGGGGCAAAGCGCCCCGCATTAAACAACATACTGTTTTTCAGTCGCCCTGGTGGTTTTGCGCCCTTCCATGGGTCACCATCCTACAGTTGCCCTTGTCACATAGCACCTTCTAAAATTAATGGTAGAACTAGTTTTTAAGAACTTTTTCTGGCACCTAAATGTTTCACATCTAAATGACAAACAATTCTGTCAAACACTTATACAGACTATCAAAGACTATTTAGAAATTAATGAGGAGGGGGAGACTATGAACACAATAAGTTGGGACACCTGAAGGCAACATTGAAACATCTTTTCATACAACATGCTTCACATTGGAAAAAAGAACAGGAAAGGCTAAGATTAGAATTACAGCAACAAATATATGATTTTGAAGCTGAGCATAAGGTTACACTTAGCCCTCAAGTTAAAGAACAACTAAAGTCCTACAGGGAAAAGCTTACTCAATTGTTAGCACAGAAAATAGAAGGGAACCTGTGTTACATGCAATTGTGCTACTAGGAATCCAGAAATAGAGCTGAAAGGCTGCTGGCTTGGCAAATCTGGCAGCAGGTGGCTAACAAGGCTGTCCTTAAAATAAAGGGAGGGATGGGGCTGGGAGGTATACACCAATCCAACATTTCTCATGCCTTTGCAAAATATTATACTAGCCTATATACGGATCAATGGGAAGGAGGATGATGGAAGACTTGCTGATTTTCTGTCTTCGGTTATCCTAAGTCACCTGTCAGAGGAAGACAGAAACAAATTGGACTCCCCAACAAAATAGGTAGAAATCCTCTCTACCATCACAAATTTAAAAAGCAGTAAGACACTGGGGCAGATGGGCTTCAGGCCAAATTTTATAAGGAATTTAAGGAAATCCTTACACCTATACTTCAGACCACTTTCAATAAAGTCCTGGATGGGGAACTGGCTCTGGACATGTGATGCCAGGCACAAATTACTGTCCTCCCAAACCGGGAAAGACCCCAGTGCTGTGGCTCATATAGACCCATATCACTGTTGCCAGTAGACATGAAAATATGTATTTCTATTTTAGCAAATAGACTGCAGACCTGTGTGCAGGGGCTGATAGGCATAGATCAGGCAGGCTTTGTAAAAGGGAGCTTCCTGCAGGATAACATCAGGAGCATCCTTAACATCTTTTCCTCCCAGCAGACCTCCACAAAGAAACAACTGGCCCTATCACTGGACACTGAAAAGGTCTTTGATAGGGTCTGCTTGGAATATCTCAAGGGAGTTCTGCAGGCAATTAATTTTGAGCCAGGCTTCCAGGAAAGCATAGATGCCATTTATAGTGCCCCTAAGGCTGTTGTCAAGGTAAATGGGGTTAATTCAACCAGATTTCCCCTTGCCAGATGTACAAGACAGGGGTGCCCCCTATCTCCCCTCTTGTTCACCCTATGCATTGAGCCTTTAATGATCAGGGTGCGAGAGGCAGAGGACATTCAGGGCATGGCAGTGGCAGGGGATGTACATAAAATCTCCCTTTATGCTGATGACACCCTTATATTCTTGAGAGACCCTGGTGCATCTGTGTCTGCCCTTTCCCATCTATTGCACGAATATGGCACAGTATCAGGCTACAAAATGAATTACACTAAATCTGAGGCAATTAAAATTAATGGCAATTTTACATGAGCCAATAAAACAGTTTTCATTCACTTAGGCCAAAAATAATCTGATAGGGTACTTGGGAGTCCGTAGTACTCCCAGCTTTGGAACTATTCAAACTGAACTGTGAGACATTGTATAGGAGATTACTTCAGACGTGGCACACTGGCACATGCTTCCACTCTCCTGTCTGGTCGGATCAGCACCATAAAGATGAACATGTTACCTATATTCTTGTTTTAGTTTCAGATCCTGTAGTTAGGAATACCCGTCTCCTTCTGGACCCAGTTAGATAAACAAATATCAGCATTAATCTGGGGCCATAAGAGACCAAGTAGACTGGAAGAAGCTTGCACTTCCATGGGGGGAGGGAGGGTTTGGACTCCCAGATTTTAAAGCATATTATATTGCAGCTTAGACTTCCTACTTGATTACTTGGGCCAAGATAAGGGTAGATTCAACATGGCACCAAATGGAAGCTGGGGGGATAAGCCTCTCCCACTACATGCTCTCCTCACTACGCAGATTACTCCTCAACTGAAGAGAAAGGTTAAGAACAGGTGGTTCTTACATTCTCTAACTATTTTACATAAAATTAGGCTTCTAACAGGCACACTGAATGAGATTGGCCCCCCTCACTTTGATTATTGGAGAATTGGGGATTGGCAGTTTGAACCCGGGATTCAGGACAGGGGCTTTCGATCTGGGAATGCACAGCAGTTGACCAGATATGAACAACTCTTAAAGGGGATCATTGTGTCTCCTTTCAATTTCTGTGCACCAAGTATCAGTTGGGGAAGTCAGATTTTTATAGATATTTGTAAATAACGCAGTTACCTGCTAGACAGGGATAGATTCCAAGCTGTTAGTAGAGCTAAGACCAAGTGGGAAGAGTTTCTTTACTAGTCTGTCATTTGCAGAACAGAACAAAATATATTTCCATGATGCATATATTACTATTAAAAGCATGAGTCACTCTCCTTTCACTAAAGATAAATGGCAGGTGGAGGCTGGTTTACCCGTACTGGACACTCAATGAGAGGAATGTTTGTGGGGATGACGGGTTTCAGCCTTGCAAAATTGGACAGAGTTTAGATGGAAAGTCATTACCAGATTTTTCTATATTCCCTCCATAAACACTTTGGAACAACCACCATGGATAAGTACTGGCGGAGCCACAGGTACCCATTACCACATCCTATGGTCATGTCCTGCATTGAATTGTTATTGGAGACAGATCCGCCATGAGCTCTCCATAATTTGGGGGGTTCCAGAGCCAGACCATTTTGCTCACTATTTGTTGGGTGTCAAGGTTCCAGGGATTCAGACAGGTAAGCAAAAATAAGTTTTCTATAGTATGGTCCTGGTGGCCCTCAAAGTGGTGACATCCCACTGGCTTTGCCCAGAGGTACCAGAGGTGGTGGACTGGAAAACAGGGGTAGATCAGATTTATCAAATGGAACACCTCACTGCCAAACTTCACCTGGCTGAAGACAAATTTATTTAATTTTTATTTAGTTTTTGTTGACCGGGTAAGTGCACTAGACAAATCCTGCCTATTTTCAGGCACGACCCGGGGGAGGGGGATACAGATGAATGTCAACTTATCCTGAACCAGATTAAGCTGTTGGTGGTATTTTTAGTGAATGAGGGAAATTTGGCCAGGACACCAGAGGAAATTCCCTACTCTTTTCTGGTAAGTGCTGGGTCTTTAACATCCACCGAACTACCACCAATCCAGGCAGATGGGACCTCGGTTGAACGTCTCATCCAAAAGACGGCACCTCAGAAGGGCAGCACCCCTCTCATGCTGCACTGCAGTGTCAGTACTGGGATATTAACCCAAGTGCCAGATGTGGAACTGAACCCACAGTTCTCTAATCTCCTGGCCTCAGAGGCGAGTGTGCTACCTACTGAGCCACTGACACTGCACAATTCACGGATAACAGGAGATATGGACCAGATATACCACAGAGAGGGGGGAGACATAGCCATCCAGTTTCATGCGTGGGCTCAGAGGTCATGGGATGGCATGATCGGGGATGGACAGGAGGTACACAACATGCCCAGTGCCCTGAGAGGCATGCATATGGGCAGCTGACAGATACATGTTAAAGAATAGGTACACACACACACACACACACACACACACACCACTAGTTAATTGTTATTAAAATTAATTCAGGTTACCATGTTTGGTTTATATGACATTGTTCAAATAATGTCCTTTTCTTTTCCTTTTTCTTACATTTAGAATGCATCTTTTCATTGCCTCATATTGTCATGATTTGCTGCCTCTAAATGAGTTATTTAAATGTAAAATTATTTCATGTGAAATTGCCTGGACTTAATCAAAGCAGAGAGAGCTATATGGACACTATATCAAATTGAAACACTTTATTTGTTTTTATTTACTTATTTTTATCTCAAGGACCTATACATTTGCATTGAAAGAGACTACATCCTAGATCATACAATCAGGCTCCTGGAGAGGGCCCTGTACTCCTTTTATTTTTATAAGGTCATAAGAGGCATGATGTGAACTTTTTGGCTGTCTAAAATACTTATGTTTAAAATGTCCTTAAGCTGCAAATCTTCTTTAGGAACTGTGAAATATAATGTATTACATGAGGCCTACAATAAAGCTGAGTTAAAAAAAAGGGCCTGATGGGGAACAACCAGAGCTCTACATCAGCTGAAAGCTGTTTGAGCAGGAAAGCTGATATTCCACTAATGAAAAGGAATGTCTGGCAGTAAAGTAGTTCATTGAGGCTCTGCAGTTGTTGTACCTAACTGGGGTAGAATTTACACTGGGTACAGACCATAATCCATTGAAATGATTCTCAGAGATGAAGGATGAAAATGCTAGGGTGATGTACTGGTATCTCACCCTCCAGCCATACAAATTCCAGATTTTCCACAAACCTGGTGCTTAACATGTTAATGCTGATTTTTGTATGCCGGTATGGGGCAAGTATTGAACAATGAAGTTAATGTGTTATGGAAATAGACTGATTCTGTACCAAGACAACAATGTTTAATGACATGCTTCACTGCACAGATGTCATTATGCACCTTGACCTTGGTTTTGTTCTATCCCCCGGGGAAATGGTTGAGTATGTCCGTTGAGTGCTCAACCTGTGTGTTTTATATGTTTAGGGTCTTTAGGGTGGGATCTCTGGAGAGACTGGGCTGAGATCCCCACCCTAATTAGGGTGTTGAGAAAACACTGTGGGTTCTCTCCAAAAAGGGAGGGAGGTATGTGAAATGGAGTGATGCAAGTAAGATATTTCCCTTCACTGTGCAAGCAATAATATCCAACAGAGTGGGCAGTATTGGGCAATGCTGGACCGCCCAGGGGCATAATGAGGCCCGACGCTGAAGGTGGAGGGCCTTATAGCCTCTGGAAGGTCCAGTACTGCCCAATACCGCCCACCCTGGAGGGTATTATTGCACTTAGAAAATGGGCTACATGTAAAGTTTTTATGTAATATTTAAGAAATTAAAACTTAAATAAATAAAATGCCTAAAAATGTACTTGAAGTGGCTTTTTTTAGTAAAGTAGTCCCTCTACTGGTATAGCTGAGGGCAGTGCAGCATTTCTCACTAGTTTACAGACTAGAAATCATGGGCACAATGTGTAGAGCATTTCGCTCCTTGGGTCTAAAAGAACCCCTTCCCCAGCTCACTCGCGTTCCTTTATTTTTATTTTTCCTTGTTGTTTTCTTTGTGAGAGCACTGACAAACCCCATCCTGAACAGTCAGTTTTACTACTAAAACAAACTATTGGTGGCTGAAAGTAACACTCGAAGTAGCGACCAGGGAAATGGACCTTAGGAGGTAGAGGTAAAGTGAGCAGAATGCGATTCGTATATATATATAAAAAAAAAAAAAAAAAAAGATCTACAAATGTTTTGTAGGCGTGGATATTGGTTCAGGGACACAGTTTACAGAAGCACTGACCATGAGTAGCATTGAGCATGTGATGTGTTACCGCTACTAATTTCAAAAGAAAACTTTTTTCTACTACCGTGGGAGAACTGTGAGAAACGCGAAGAGTCTGGAAGGTTGTAAGGAACACTTTTTAAAGACAATTACATTGGGATACAGCTGGGGGTGATGGTAATGAAGGGGTGAGCCATTTCATCTTGTGGCTAATGAGAAGTTGTTTCATTTGGGAGCGAGCGGGTGGCGGCTGCAGGAGGAAAGAGCGACTACGGTCAGCTGTCTGAGATTTGTGTAAAGAGAATCAGGGACCTGAGACTAGAGGGTAAAGAAAAAGAAATGTGAGAAAGCCCAGCAGAGGTTGTATGTAGTTTTGGCAGGCAGCTGACAGTGAACTAGGGAACATTCGAGACCAGTAGCTCTCGCTAAGGAAGAGAAAAATGGCATTCCTTTCTCTCTCACTCGCTGTCTAGCAATCAGCTTTGAGATGAGGAGAAATGAATATCAACAATCGGCTTTGGGGTGCTTAAATTCACTCACTAAGTGAGGGAAAAAATGACTAGTATTCAATTTTTAAATTCTATGGCACCATGATTTCTGTTGTGAAAGTGCATGCTGGGCGGGTATCTTTTTTTAACCGGGCTCTGTTCCCTGATAGACGCCCACCTTGCCAGGGCTATCAGCCAATCAGAGCCCAGGATTTTCTTAGCCCATTTTCTAAGCGATAATAAGAACCCCCTCGTGCAATCCTAGAATGGCACCAAGCCTTGGTATATGCCCCAGTATATCTTTCTATTTTCTTTTTCTGCCCTTTGTTATTTTTCTTTCTTTTCTCTTAATTCTCTCGCTTTGATGGAGTGCATTCTGAGTTGAACTCGTCTGTTCTACTTAACAGACACTACTGTACTATCAAAGTCCAAAGACATTTTTTTTTTCAAAACTATTATCAATTCCTAACAACCCATTTTTCTTCAATATTGCACTTGCCTATTGAGGACTGGGGTCTGTATCTATTCCCTTTTCTTCTCCTGTTTCTGTTCTCCCTAGGAGCTAGCGGTCTTTCTGTTAACATTTAAATACTGCTCCGAGGTGCAGATTATTGCAGAGGAGAGTGGGATCAGGGAGGACAATTCATTATTCCCTTCTGCCCAAGCAAAATAAAAATATATATCTCAGAGGGTATATTTGTATATTTCACTGATATTGTAAAAAGGGGAATTACTGTTTTGTGTGGGCGATGTTTTGTATATGCAATATGTGATGTTGTGAGACCTCTGTTGTTTTAGTATATTAATGATACGTTAAAATGTGCTAAATATACAAACATACGCTAACACATCACTAAGGTGGACCAATGGAATTCTAGCCAGGAGTATATAAGGATGGTTTCTGCCAACTGCACTTCAGTGTGGCTGTAACTACTTCAGGACAGAGAGCTCTGCTTCTGGATACTTCTGCTAGATTCTTCACGGGGCCATCCAGGGTATTAGAAAGTAACTTTGTAACTGTTTCATGGTGCTTTTTTTTGTTTTGTTATTATGTCATATCTAGTCTGTTTCGCTGTTGCTTTATTTTTGGCAAAAAATGTTACATAACAAGTGAAAAAAGTGTGGTAGTTCACCCTGTCTTGAGAAGATCAGGACTTGTAGTAAGCCTAACATCTCATAACTCCTGCTGGTGCACCTTGCCAGGTAGGTATCTCACTGCATTGGCCATTTAATGGGCAGGCTGCATGGACAGCACCACTCGCTTTAGGCAAAGGCACGTGAACCCCCAGGTTCATTACAATACTCTTCCCCAGCCTATGAATGTCTTTCCTAAACCATACCCAGACAGTGTTTAGAAAATATAATCTCAATATGCCCCTATCTAAGGTTTTTAGATTGTCTTGTGACAAGACCACTGGTGTTCACTGGAGTGTTTATCTTTCACCATTAAGTCAATCAGTCTCCTCATATTGTCTGTGGATGATCGTTCCTTGATAAAGTCTACCTGATTGTACTCTTCTTGGGTATACTAGTTAGTCCTCTCAGCTGATACGATTTAAAATAAAGCACTTGCTTTTTCACCAATGTTAGTTTCGTATGCCTTGTTTTTTTGCACCGCTTTTCATAGTTTGTATTCTTTTTCGGTTGATAAATTTTCTAATCTGGCCACGCAAACTGAAGTAAAATCAGACTTTAGCTTTAAGATTGAGCTGTAGTTTGTAAGGTCCAATCCTGTTTTTTTTCTGTCACTTTAGAATGAAAATAACAATGGCTTCATTCATAGTTGCTGAGAGATGCCATTCAGCGTTAGCCTGATTATACACTTTGATAAGCTATGGGTAAAGTTAATTTAGAAGTTGTCCCTTTAAGGTTATTAATGCTTGTAGGAACTGGACTGTATAAAAGGATGGTGTTCCCACATATGGCCAGCTCTGAGGATGGAGTCTTTCAGCTCTGAAATATCAGCACATCAGTACACATGCTGACCACAGACCTGTGGACAGGTCCAAGCACCAGGAGTGAAGCCTGAAGATGCCCTTGGCCTGGGGATTGAGCAAGTGTGCTTAAACCACGCATGGAGGTTTTTGTCCTGGAATTTGCGGTCGGCTGCATTTTGTGTTGTTTTGGCCTGCATCAGCAGAATGGACACTCCAGTCTGAGGGGTCTGACATCAAGGGGATTTAGGCAATTGAGCCATGAAAAACAGAAAAATCCACTGAACCTGGCAAAAAATGTATCATATAAAATGATGGGTATATTCTGAAATAAGAATAAATAGTACGAAAATACGAATGTGCCAGCAGAAACAGACACCCAGTCTATCTAAGTCTGCTCAAGTGTGCAGCCGACACCCCTGGTTTGCAGCTGCCCCACCCTCCCTCCTTTTTGTCATCCCACTGCCACCTCCCAACCTCCCCCACCCTCACTGTCCCCTGTTCTCTGTCCCATGCCCTTTTAAAGCCATTCACAGATTTACATGATACCACCCATTCTGGTAGGATGTTCCATTTTGCTACCACCCTCTCTGTGAAATGGTGTCTCCTGATTTCCTTCCTAAATCTTCCCCCTCTATTCTTAGCCCATGGCTCCTGGTGACCCTCCCCCTCCTTAGCATAAAGACCCCATCTGCCCCATCCTTATTGATTCCCCTCAGATACTTGAATGTCTCTATCATGTCCCCCTGTCCCTTCTATCCTCCAGGATGTACATATTCAGGTCTCCCAGCCTGCTGTCATAGTCTCTCCATTCCACATATCATCTTTGTTGCCCTCCTCTGCACCCCCTACAGTAGCCTGATATCACACTTTAGGTATAACCTCCAAAACTGCACACACTACTCTAAGTGCGGCCTTACCAGTGACCTATAGAGGGGCAAGATCACCTCTCTTTGCCTGGATGAAAACCCCCTCGCTATGCACCCCAGCATTTTTTTGCTTTTGCAGCCATTCTCCTGCACTGGGCAGTGTTGTTCATGGTCCCTGTTATCATTACCCCAGGTCCTTCTCCTCCTCCTCAGTGATACTCAGCTTAACCCCCCCCCAGCCAGTATTCTCTCCTTGGGTTCTTCACCCCAAAGTGCATAACCTTACACTTCTTTGTATTGAACCCCAGCTGCCACCTCTCTGACCACTCCTCTAGCTTGCATAGGTCCCCCTGCAGCTGCTTCTATCCCTCCTCTCCATCCACCACTGCTCCAATTTTGGTGTCGTCAGTGAACAGACTTACCTTGCTCACCACCCCATGTGCAATGTCTGATATGAAGAGCCCAAACAATACTGGCCCCAACACAGAGCCCTGTGGCACCCCACTCATCACCGGCCTTGGAGTTGAGAGCTCCCCTCTCACCACCACCTGGTGCAGCCTGCCACTCAGCCAGCTTGTAATCCAATTCATCATTTTTGCCCCTACCCCTACACCAGTTAGCTTCTCCCCAAACTGCCCATTAGGCACTGAATCGAAGGCCTTGCTGAAGTCCAAGTAAAGAATATCCACCACATGACCCTCATCCAGCTGACCTGTCACCCAGTCATAATATTGTATGAGATTGGTTTGAGAAGACTTCCGTGAAACAAACCCATGCTGCCTCACATTCTGGAGGCCATTGTCCTCCAGGTACAACACCAGTCTTTCCTTTACTATCGTTTCCATGAGTTTGCACACTATTGAGGTGAAACTTACCAGATGATAATTACTCATTTCATCCCTTGGCCTGCTCTTGTGTAATGGTACTACATGTGCCATCCTTTAGTCCAGTGGCACACATCCTGACTCCAGTGAGGTGCTGTACAGATCCGCCAGTGGCTCCACCAACACCTCTGCCATCTTCCTCAGCACCCTGGGGTGGATACCATCCTGCCCTGGTGCCTTGTCTACCTTCAGTGCCCTCAGTCCCTCTAGGACTCTACTTGCCTCAGTTCTTCCATCTGTTGCCTCCGCCCCTGTCCCCACCCTCCCAGCCCATGCTGGTAGCAGTCCTCCACTTTCTTCCGTGAACACTGAGCAAAAGTATTCATTCAGTGCTTCTGCCTGCTCCTCCCCCTTTTCCATTCACTTCCCACCCCTTTTTATCTACACTATTGTCTCATTGCACTTCCTTTACTCCCTGATGTATCTGAAAAAGTCTCCCCCCCATCAATTCTCTGTGCTAATCTCAGCTCCCTCTGGGCCTTGGCTTCTCTAATTTTTCTGGTCACCTCCCTGGACCATCTTGCATATTCCTCCCTGTCCACTTCCTTCCCCATCCTCCATAACCTCTGGTGCGCCACTTGTTTTGCCCTCACCACCTCTACAACCTCACTGTTCAACCAGCATGGTTTTCTTGCTCTGCTCCTCTTACTCTGTGCCTTGGTGCAGGCTTCTGTTGCCTCTATAACCCCCTGTTTAATATTTGGGCAGAACATTCATTTTCATTATATTGACTCTCCCAATTAATGTTAGGGGGAGAGTTTCCCAGTGAAGTAAATGAGTTTTAGTATCTTGAGTGAGAGGATCAAAATGTAATGATTTGAGGTTAGAGAGTTCTTGATCAATTGTAATGCCCAGATACTTAATCTTGGAAACTACTTGGATGGAGCATTGAGCAAGTGGATAAAAAGGATCTAAATGTTTTTTGTTTCCATAATTTCTGTCTTATTCCAATTGATTTTATATCCAGAGGCCAAGCCAAAGCTTATCAGAATGTTGTATAAGGCTGGATAATTATGATTAAGATTATGCACATAAATCAAGGCATCATCTGCATATAAACTAATGCAGTGTTCTACTCCTGCTATATTTGGACCTTGGATCTGCTCCGATTCTCGAATCGCTATGGTCAGGGGTTCAATGGTGAGAGCAAACATCAGGGGTGATAACGGATATCCCTGCCTAGTCCAACTTTGCAGTTCTATTATGGGTGATATGTTATGATTAGTTTTAACCTTCACCACCAGACCAGGGTACAGGACATCCACCCATGATTTAAATTTTGGCCCCAAACCGTATTTATGAAGTATCAAATTCGGATAATCCCACTCAGTTCTGTCGAATGCCTTTTCAGTATCCAACAGTAGTAGCAAGAGGTATTGATCTTTATAATTATCCAGGGTGTTAAACATCCTTCTAATATTAGATGTTAAGGTTCACCCCTTAATAAAACCATTCTGGTCTGGGTGTATTATGTGGGGTAATACCTTCTCTTGTCTGGTGGTGAGGATTTTCACCAAAATCTTGGTGCCCGAATTGATTAACAAGATTGATCTGTATGATCCTGGATTCAATGGATCAATTATCTTTTTTTTTCCTTTTGAAAGTAATATTCAGGCTTCCTTAAATAATGTAGGGAGCTTATCAGTCTCAAAAATATGATGAAATAGTTTTTATGTTGATTGCGCGCATGCGCAAGAAACATATTGCGGCAGCTCTCCCCAGAAGCAGGTTGTGGAGGCGCGGCACTATTGTGGCCAATGCTCCCACAGCCTTTAAAGGCTTGGCCCGCTTCCCCCAATGCTGTGGCATGCTGCTGCTGCTGACACTAGTTCAGCCAGCGTGCCACCAACTTGTAAATTTTAGCTGCTGCAATCATGGGCCGCCTCATCATTGCAGCATCAGCCGCTCGCTGCAATGAGGAGCAACCGTCATTGCAGGGGCGGAACCTTGAAACACTGATTGTTTGCAGAACATGGTGACAACTTGCTGCAGTGTTCACAAACAATATTACCCCCGCCGAGGTGGCCAATCCCCTCGGCAGCATGTCCCCTTCCCACCATGTTTGTTTGCCGACGGGGGTCCCAGTCCCCATTGGCTTCAGTGCCCCAAGGCTTATGTTACTGATGGGGGAGCCCATTCCCCATTGGCATTATGTAACCCCCCCGCTTTTATTCTCTGCCGACAGGGTGCCCAATCCCTGTCGGCATAATGTAACACTTCCTCTTTTGTTGTGTGCCCACGGGGGTGCCCAATCCCCCATTGGCTACAGCTGCCCCCCAAAACAAAGACTCCACTGGCACACTGGGAGCCCACTCCAGCATGCCACATACTCCTGTAAAATCAAAACGGTCCCAGAATGTCTTTTTTCTTTTTAACCTGTAAAAGGAAACGGTTCTCCAAGTGTCTCCCTGCCCCCCACAACCTGCGCTCACCCACTGCACACCCTGCCTCCCCACACCCCCACACCATACTTACCTCTGGAGTCTGGCACGATGATCTTCTGTGGACCGGGAACACGTCTGCACTCTTCAAAGCCGACCGCGAACTGAGGAAATGCCGGTAAGCTGTATAATGGAATAAATAGGGTTTTTCAACTTTGATGCATATCTCAGGCATTTTTGGAATTTTTGGCACCAAATTTTCAACATGGAATTTTTGGGACCCCTCCTCATGAATTCTGGCACTGTCATGGCATTATTCAGCCCCGAAAGGTGATTTCGCGGTCACTGCGTGGAATCTCCTTTCGGGACCGATTAACAAAATGACAGTGCCAGTGTTCATGAGGTGGGCTCTCAAAAAGCCTATACTGCAAATTTGGTGGGAAAAATTCAAAAGATGACTGTTTTACGAGCGTGCGTTGCACAGTTGCTATGCACACTCGTAACTTTGTGAATTTGCAATATTTTCACACCAGATTTTCAACTTGGGCATTTTTTCAGACCTCCTTGTGAACAGTATAGCTGTCATTTTCCACATCCTGGCCGAAATGTGTTTTTGCACTTCTGGTGCATGAATAGCGCGGTCGCTGTGGGAAATCAGTGTTCATGACAGATTAAAAAAAAACAGTGGCATTGTTCATGAGCAGAGGTCCTAAAATGCCTATGTTGAAAATTTGGTGATGATACTCCATAAAATAACTGTGTTACAAGCATGCATTGCGCAGTTTGCATGCACGCTCGTAACTTCACAAATTAATAATATTTTCACTCCAGATTTTCAACATTGCCATTCTTCTGCACCTCCTTATGAAAAATACAGCTGTCATTTTTCACATCCTGGTTGAAATGTGTTTTCGCAGTTCCGACACAGAATAGCGTGGTCGCTGTGGGAAATCCATGTTCGGGACACATTATGAAAATGACAGTGACACTGTTCATTAGCAGTGGTCCTAAAATGCATACATTGAAAATTTGGTGACGTAAGTCCATAAAATGAGTGTGCTACAAATGTGCATTGCACAGTTTCCACGCACGCACGTACCTTCGCAACTTTGCAATATTTTCACTCCAGATTTTCAGCATTGCCATTTTGCCACATCTCCTTATGAACAGTGCAGCTGTCATTTTTCACATCCTGAGCAAAATGTATTTTTGCTCTTCCGGCGCACAATAGCGCAGTCGCTGTGGGAAATCAGTGTTCTGGACATATTGAGAAAATCACACTGACACTGTTCATGTGCAGAGGTCCTAAAATGCCTATGTTGAAAATTTTGTGATGAAACTCCATAAAATGACTGTGTTACAAGCGTGTGTTGTGCAGGTTCCACGCACCCTTGTAAGTTTGCAAATTAGTAATATTTTCACACCAGATTTTCAACACTGGCATTTGTTCATACCTCCTTATGAACAGTACAGCTGTCATTTTTCGCATCCTGGCTTATAAATGTTTCCACACTTCCGGCACAGAATACTGCAGTCACCTTTGGAAATCGGTGTTTGGGACAGATTAGGATCGAGCGACTGGGTGGGGGGGAGTGACCAAGATCAACTGAGCTCTGTCGGGACTGCTGCGGATTTCTTTATGGGCAGGAAAAGGTGACAACGCAGGCAGGAGCCAGTACAAAAGGGCAGCATGCAGCGCCGGGAGACACAGAATGAGCGAGTGAGGGAGGGAGAGAGTGAGCTCAACAGAGCTCTGTTGGGACTGCTGTGGATTTCTTTGTGGGCAGGAAAAGGCAGCAATGCATGCAGAGGCTGAGTACAAAAGGGCAGCCTGCAGCAGTGGGAGAAACAGAACGAGTGAGTGAGAAAGGGGGAGTGAGCGAGCTCAATGGAGCTCTATTGTGACTGCTGCAGATTTCTTTCTGGGCAGAGAAGGGTGGCAACGCAGGCAGGAGCCCAGTACAGAAGGGCAGCCTGCAGCGCCGGCAGAAACAGAATGAGCTAGTGAGACAGGGGGAGTGAGCAACCTCAATGGAGCTCTGTCGGGACAGCTGTGGATTTCTTTGTGGGCAGGAAAGGTGCTACTGCAGGGGCCCAGTACAAAGGGCAGCCTGCAGCGCTGGGAGAAACAGAATGAGTGAGTGAGAGAAGGGAGGAGCTTGGTGCCCAATGGAGGTGTATCACAACTGCTGTGGATTTCTTTGTGGCAGGAAAGGCGGCAATGCAGGCAGGAGCCCAGTACAAAAGGCCAGCCTGCAGCGCCAGCAGAAATGGTACAAGCAAGTGAGAGAGGAGAGTGGGCGAGCTCAACGGAGCTGTGTTGGGACTGCTGTCTTTGTGGGCAGAAAAAGCCACTAATGCAGGCAGGAACCCAGTACAAAAGGGCAACCTGCAGCAGCGGGACACACAAAATGAGCGAGTGAGGGAGGGGGAGTGAGTGAGCTCAACGGAGCTCTGTTGGGACTGCTGCAGATTTCTTTGTGGGCAGAAATAGGCAGCAATGTACGCAGGGGCCCAGTACAAATGGGCAGCCTGCAGCGGTGGGAGAAACAGAATGAGCGAGTGACACAGGGGCAGTGAGCGAGCTCAACGGACCAACGCAATCAACATTCGGCATTGATAAACGCTTGTTTTAAGTGGGAAACTAATACCGGATTATACAATTTAAAAAAATCCATTCATAGGCCATCAAGCCAGAAGCTTTGCCAACAGATAGTTTTTTAATGGCCAATATAATTTCTACAATAGATGTTTCTTCTTCTAGCATTTGATAATGTAGTTGGTTTAAAGTTGGGAATGTAACGTTTGAAATGAACTGATTGATACCCCCCCCACCCCGATCACCTGAATGTTCTGATTTGTATAGATCCTGATAATATTGATAGACAATGTCATTGATATCAGCTGGGGAGTTTACAATCTGACCTGTAGAATTTGGGATACTAGAAATGACGTTCTACTCTTATAGTTTTTTTAGCTGCCAAGCCAACATGTTATCAGGTTTCTTGCCCATGGCATAATATCTACTTTTAGTGTACAGAATCTGTCTTTTAGCTTCTTCTGTGGTCATTGTGTTATATTCTTCCTTTAGGCTCAGGAGATCCTGTAGGTCATTTGGATGTTTTGAATGAATATTAGATCTTTTATCATCTGCAATAAGACGTTCTAATTCTTGCATTTTCTTTTGTCTAGTTTTCCTTCATTTAATACTAAAGGAAGTAAGCCAACCATGAATATAGACCTTAAAGGCCTTCCATACCATTATAATATTAGTTTCTTCCATTTAATTCTTTTATGTCCGATGTCATTTGATCACAGATGTTTTTATCTTTTAGTAAACTAGGATCGGATAGGATCAAATCTAAATAATGACGCTTTGGGATTATCTATAAAGTCCATAGTTAATATTATGGGGGAATGGTCAGAAATAACAATAAAATATTACATAAATAGAACATGCGTAATACAATTCAGTCAAATTCATAAATCAGCAATAATATCCATAATTAAGTAAATTAAATAATTCAACAGCAGACAACATCAGCAGGTATAAATACAGAGGCCTAAGAGTTTCCAAAGGCCACATTAAATTTACAGATCTTTAGACCCCACTTGAAGACCTCCACTAAGGAGGCTTCCCTCAGAGATCTTGGTGACAAGTTCCACAGGGTTGGACCAGCAACTTTGAATACCTGGTCCTTTCAAGATTTGTACCTTGCCCTGGAAACTGCAAAGAGGAGTGGAGAAGGTGGAAAGATTGATGAGGAGTGAAGCGTTCCACCAGATATCCAGGGCCCAATCCATATATATATCTTATATATCCTTATATGTTTGTGTTCTATGTGTAACATGTATTTATACTCTACTGATATTAGTGCATTTTAACTTATTAACATGACTACTTTGAAAATAGGACCTTTGGTCTTATGGTGTGGTTGTACTGTGCCATCATATTCCTGTATAAAAATAAAGATTGTACTACTGTATGGAGCCTTATAGGTCAGTAGGCTGACCTTGAAGGTAATATGCCACTTCACCAGCAGACAGTGCATCTCACACGGGACTGGGGTCACATGGTAGGACCTGTGAAGGCCTGTCAGTAACCTGGCTGCTGCATTCTGCACCAGTTGCAGGCATCACATGGTACCTCTGAGAGAGAGGGCAATAATCAAGCCTGGACATCACAAATGCATGTACTAGTGATGGCAGGTCTTCAGTAGGGAGCAGGGACTCAATCCTGGCAATGCTACTGAGATGGTAAAAGCCACTCCAGACTACTGCTGGCTCCTGAGCATCAAATGTGAATCTCAAGTCCAGAATGACCCTCATAATTTTTATCTTAGTGGAGGCCACAAGCCTAGAGGCATCAGCTCTGTCACTTCTTTGTCCACCACCACCACCCCCATCCTCAGACTAGCTCAGCCACTAGTATCTCTGTCTTGTCTGGGTTAAGCCTCAGTCAGCTTAATGCCATCCAGTCCTGGATCTCAGCCAGAGATACAGTAGAGTAAGCAGCTTGACTGCATCAGGCAACCAGAGTGCAAATGACAGATACAGCAGCATGTCATCTGTATAGCAGTAGCAACACAGTCTGTAACATCTCATGATCTTTCTCAGGGGTAGCATGCACACTGCAAACAACATGGGAGAGAGGACAAACCCCTGCGGTACACCTCAGAGCAAGGGCTTCCGGAGTGAGGAGACATTCTCCATCACCTCCCATCGTGTCCTATCCTTGAGGTAGAATTTGAAGCAGCAGATGACTGTGCCTGTGAGTCCACAGTACTCCCTTATGTGGTCCAACAGCAACCCATGATTCACAGTATGAAATGCCGAGGAGAGCTTGAGGAGTACAAGAACTGACCATTCTCCTCTTTCTCTCACCTGGAAGAGATTATTGTGTACTCTGATCAACATGGTCTAAGTACTGTGCCTGGACTTAAATGCGGACTGGAGGGACTCATAAATGTCATAGATAGTGAGGTGGGTGTCAGGCTGTAGCACAGCAATCTTCTCAAAAACCTTTCTCAAGAAGGGGAGGTTAGAGACACTTCTATAATTCACTAGGCAGCCCAGGTCCAAAGAGGGTTTCTTCAAAAGGGCCTCACCAGTGCATCTTTCAATATGACTGGAAACGTCCCTTAAAGAGGGAGCACCAGATAATCCCAGTGAACACTGGAACCAGTAACCTCACACAGCTCACTAGTAGATGCATCAGGCCTGTATCCAGTTAACACCTCCCAGTCAACCACCCTCCCCACCACGCTAGCGGACCAGGTCGGCAGCTGCCCACCACACCCCCTCTCACATACCATTCCTCCCCTGCATCTCCCTCCGCGTATATGTGCGCATGTGCATATATCCGTGTACTTCCTGTCACAGTATTTTGCCCACCCTTGTATCTGGTCACCCCCCGCTTGGTAGCCATGAACACAGGCACTATAACTGAGTCATCGTTTTTGTAGGTGCCCAATTTTGATTGCCTTATTCACTGGATACTGTGAGCTCTCAGCCTAAATGGAAGATACACTGTCTGAGAAGAACCAAGCAAAGTCCTTGCACTTAGCAAATGAATCCACTTTCACTTCTTGCAAACAGGTAGGATGAAGTAATCTATCTGCAGTCAAGAAGAGCTGAGCGGGTCAATTCCTCCCAGCAGCTATCTCCCTGGATAAAACTGTTGTCTTCTATGGGTGATTGCTCACTATAGTGGCACATAAAACCAGTTTGTCTTCATCATTCCTTGACCTCCTTCAACAACGCTCTAACCTCCGAATCCTAGACTTCAACTCCCTGAGCTCCCCATCAAACCAGGGGGATCTCTGGCATGAAATCCAAGGTTTTATACCAATCAGTGCAGCTAAATCATAGACCTCCACCATCTCCTCCAATCCTGTCCCACATGCAGCTGTCACATGTGAGGTGCCTTATACCACCTGAAGCCCTTCTTGTGACAACCCTCTTGAAGGGCAATATTGAACCCTCTCCACAGGAGATGGACCACAAGGGGGTGCCCAAAAGGAAAACTTCACTGTACAAGTTAGCACTAGAGCATGTAATTCTACAGATAGTTCAGCAGTACCACTAGAAATGCATCATACTCCTACATGAGAGAACAAAGTTGCAAAATCTTGAGGCTTCTCAATTAAGTGGTGTGTGAGGCCCACCCTAAGCACTGCCCTGATCTTGGCATCAATCAGGGTAAGACACAGAGGCAGCAACCATGAAGGGAAAGTGAAAGCCACAAACTAAAATCATTTTAATACACTCATGCACAGTATAGGGAAGCAGGACTTGCAGAAGTCCTAAGCAAATCAGTGGGCACAAAACACACATAAAAATGTGGAAAATGCCTGGACTTTTAAATGGAGTAGTGACAGGCTAGCTCAGAAATATTGTGCTACTAACGTTGAATTACATTAATATGTAATGAGCTTTCCATTTTTGGGTGTATTAACTTAGTGATGATATACTGGAATTTCAATGACGGACTGAATGACTATGCAATCAAGGAAGGAATCAGATGACTTAGAGATTATGTACAGTCTGTATGTTTAAGGACTAGTTTACATAGTCAAGAGGCAGCATATTGGAGCTAAGAGCTGAGCCATAAAGGACTGTTTGCACATGCCAATGTGTGGGTGAGATCACCAGTGGCTGTACTGGGAGAAGTCCACTATTAGGGTTCCAAGAACAAACCCATAAAGATGCACAGTTGTTCCTGCATTGGCAAACAGCTTGACAGGGATCTTCAATGTGAGCCAGCTGGGAGGTTTGGGAGGCCCAAGCTCTTTAGTACTGCAATGCAAAAATGCAATATTGATACATGCAAGGTTAATTACCCTACTAACATGCAAGGCCCTAACACTTCCTTACTATATCATTACCTGCCATTAACGTGTAATTATCAAGATGCATTGCTCATCACAGTGGGTGGAGGCTATGGGCTGCATAGTACAACTGATCAACTGAGAAACCTGAAACGTGAAGATGCAGCAGTGTGCAAAATGTATTGATGTGTTTAGGGAGTCCAGCCAGACATACCTAATGTCCTTGTCCATCCACTATGGCAATATGCCATCATACTGAGGTCTACTGACCATGGTGGTCATTGCAAAGCACCCTATCCTACATGCACATACTGCACAGAGCATGTCTTCGTCTGTCCCCATTGCTCCAATGCATCATAACTGTCTTGTATTGGGTACCAGAACAGTGTTTTGTATGGTTCATAGCCATTTGTACTTGGTTAAAACATGGGGTCTGTGCTCCTTAAAGGGACACTGTCAACCCCCTTAGGTTTCAAAGTATGATTAGTTTAAAAGACACGTTATGATTGCTCCATTCTGTAGAGATTGCTGATATAGTTGATAGTTTGATTCTGGTTCATTTTTTTCTTTTTTAAAGTAAAAAAATGATTTCCCACCATACTGGTGTTTCCATACAAAAACACATTTGTTTATATTATTTGATCAATATCTACTGCATCTTTCCTGGACTTGGGAATGCTCCTAGCAAAATGTAACCACTCACAATGCTGCGGGAGTAGAAGAAACTATTGCATCATCAGTAGCTGTGCTGTTCAGAGGTGTTCCTAATGCTTAGGAAATATGCAATAAGAGTAGAGCAAGGATTTGAAGCAAAACACAGTGAAGTCTAACTGCACCATTCCCATGCATTTCAGTTGTACCAGAAAAGGAAGCAGAGCAAACAGTCAACAATGTCTATGGGTTTTAGAAAAGGTAAGCAGTCATAAAATGTGGGTTTTCAACTAGAAAAAATATGATGCAGAAAGGATTGACAGTGTTTCATTAACGTTTGGAGTGTCAAGAGCAGTTAATGCATGGGCTGTACAATGACAGTTTGAGTCGGCTCTGAGCAACTACAGCACAGGCTAGATGTAATTCCAAAATATGTGAAGTGCACAGGCAAATGTATAGGATTCAGTTTACTGTTTTAAAGCCTTTCACAAACCATATATTGGGTAGCCGAACAAAAAAAAAAAAAAAACAGAGCCTTTACTCTGGACAGTTGCAGTGTACACACAATACTAGATGGTTTTCCCTACTCCCTTACTAAATATATAGGTGAATCATTTGAGTAAATAGTGTTAGCTTGTTGTACAGCACAACACTGCAATATAATTACTTTGACTAGTTTGTCTAGTGAGGGAGTTCTTTGCCTAGTTAGTGTTTTCCAGTATTTTATGGGGCCCAGTTTGAGCAGGACTTGTTGCTGTCATCTATAGTCATTTTTACGACTGTGGACGGAGCCTACAGTTGTATTGCATCTAAAAAGGAGTAATGTCATGTTTTCTGTCTGTGGAACTGACTGAAGGTGTAAATAGTCTCCTCCGCCTTACACTCTTCCAAGAAATGTTTTCTGCCCTCAAATAAATATGCTTTCATGTTAGTCAATGGTTGCAGGGTACTATTTTGTTTCTTAAACCGGTGGTACAAGGACTGGAACCTGAGTAGTGGGAGGCAGCATTGTTTTTTGGGGGGAAGTAAGGTCCACCCCACCTCCATCCAAGAAGCTCCATAAGGTCCATCCCACCTTTTTTTTTATTCATGTGGGAGGGGCATGAGGTGCATCTATCATCCTGAAAGAAGACTCACATGTTTGGGATGTAGTCCAAGGAACAGATGTCTGTGGAGTCCCTGCATTTTGTTAAGGACTAGAACAGAAGATACTTAAAATGCCTTCAAACTGACTTAAAAACCCTTGGAGCAAATGATTATCAGAGTCACCTGCAGAAGATACTTAAAATGCCTTCAAACTGATTTAAAAACCCTTGGAACAAATGATTATCAGAGTCGCATGGTGTCTCAAAAGGAAAGACTAAGAAGTGTCTAAAAACTAAGGAAAATAGACAACTTTCAGGTATTTCTTAAACATTTACATACTAAAAACAAAGTTCAGCTTTTGGGATTAACAATATTTGTTTGCCATGTTCTATCTATATATATAGTTTGTCTTTTTAGTACTTTCAAAATCTTGAAAGCATTGGTGTTACTAATGCATTTAGAAATACATTTTTTTATAGAAAGCACTGGTGTTACAAATGCATTTAGAAATAATTTTGTCTTTACAGATAAATCATGCATGTTCATGAGAGGGCACATTTGTTTGGGGGATAGGGTTCAAATTGTTTTAAGCATGGGCACAGTGCTTGGTAAACACAGTCTGTGATGAAGAGTATTTTTCTTTTTAAGTTTGAGAAGAGAAAGCTATGAGAAGTTGAATGTTTTAAACACTTCCTGGAACTTTCTGCATAGCAAGTTCCCCATGGCACCTCAAAGCATATGACACTAGGATGCTAAGAGCAGTCAATGTGTTACTTTTGCATAACAAGAGACTAGCCTTCCCTTTTTCCAAATAATATACCATCTTCATTCTCAGGCAGGCAGTTCTGGGCTACTTTTTTTATATTCTACTGAATCTTCTCAAAGGAAAACTGCATGTTAAAATCAGGAATATATGTATTACTACCAGTTTTGAGTTCTCACTTCAATCCAGTGTTTTGTTTCTGCCTAGAGGAGTTTTTCTAATTTTCCCTCGGTGTTTTATGACATCTGGGGGCTGTCATTCAAGTTTGTTTTATTGCATCTTCTCTAAGCTAGTCTTCACAGCTTACCCTATGTGGTACCCTTGTATGTACTGTATATCCCGCCTGTATCATGTAACGTGCATTTCAAGTATATACTGTTATTACCTATCTGTGTTTGTACTTTAAGTGTTTATGTCACAGGACCTCCTTGTGAATGAGCTTGCTCAATGGAGTTTTCCTGCAATAAACTTGAACTTGAACTTGAACTTGAACAGCTTACCCTTTGGTTTGATGTTTAATAGCCCCTACAGCAGGCCAGTGTCTTGTTACAATGTCTTGCCACAGGAGAGAAAATACACTGCAGACAGGATTCACAGTACTATACAATATACTATAGAAAGGTACGTGTTTAAACACATACACACACACACACACACACACACACACACACACACCAAGCAGAACACAGCTGGATAAGGTACCAGTATTTAGGAAACTTGTTATACTTACTCAGAGTTTAGCAATGTGAATCCTGGCTGTGACTATAGGTGTTTGCAACTGAATGATAATAACCACATTTGCTTCACTTGCAAATAGGTAGGCATTTGTGTCTAATTTCTGTTTGACTTACTGTAGGTTACACATAGAATCTGAAAAAATCATAACATGCTGTATTGTTCTTCAATGAACTGATAGATGGGGATTTTGGTTTCTTTTACAAATTCATTTTTCCTGACCATGGATATACTAAAACAAACATTTCTCAACAAAATGTTTTTAAATAAAGAGTTTAAGTCACAGCAGCAGAAGAAGCACGTTGGCATTAAAAGCTTAGTGGCGTGGATGTAGAAGCACCAGTATTTAAGCATGACTTTGGTAGAGGATTAATTATAACTGGGGGGTGAGGGAGGAAGTGAGTCTTGATATTTGTAGCATAATGGTTTTCTGAAACTTCAACCTTCAATGGGTTAGACTCTGCAGCCATCTGTACAGTATATCACTAAGCCATATGCAGTGTGGTATAGGGTAAAACCAGATCACCAGACCAAGACCATGCTGTAAAATCTGCACTGGGCACAGCATGCAAATGTTGCTGATCCAGTGGATCAAATAAATACATGCAAATAAATAAATAATTACTAAAGCTGCCTCGTTTCAACCCACCCCAGGAGTGATGTTATTACATGATAGCACACACCCTGTCATGCCTTATTGCTTACATATGCCCTTTCTCAATTTACTATACCTTGATTCAGTTAGTGTATGCAACAGCCTTCGTGTGAACACTCTGGGCTTCTCTTTGACTCCTGATGTCTATTTTCTTTAGCTATTGTATATTGTTTGAACTGCTTTGGTCTTCTTGATGTGGTGCCTATGTGCCTAAACTATGTAATCTGTTTATCTACTGCTACCCATGTATCTTCAGTGAATGATTTTTATAACTGTCTGCTCTCTGAGCCATTGTTTTTGGACTGGTTTACAGTGCTGTCTTTGTATTAGTTTCGACAAGGTGCCTTTGTAAATGAGTCTCTGACTCAAAGGTTTGTAAATCTGATATTTTTTTAAATAAATAAATGTTTATGTTTAAGCCCATGAAACACCCTTATCTAGTTAATGCATTCATAGTCATAGTGGTTCTGCCAGAGCTTGTTTCTACAGGGCCAGTGGTCACAAGGGGATTCCTGTTTTACTCAAAGTAATTTACACTGCCCTCCATGCACAGTACCATTACCTGATTCTAAAAAAATGGATACAGCAAAAGCTGTCTTTGAACTTCTTGCCAAGGAGGGGGAAATCATTTCTTGCTCTATGTACAGTATGTTTTCAGTTAAGCCATTCTACAAAATGACAGTGCGTTTTGTGTGTGGAAAATGTCTGGCATATACTATACTAAATAAGCAAGGAAACTTACACCATAAAACACAAACTGACCAGATTACAAGAAATAAACAAGACAGAAACATTTGTAAAAGAACTTACAAATGGTACTCTGGAAAAGATGGATGACCAATCAGAAAATAGGTAAAGAGCAAGGGATAATGCTGAAGGTGGAATGAATCTTCTCAGGATACAGCTAGATGAGCTAAATGAGAAAAGGAGGACCCACAATCCCTGATCAGTAATGAAACAAACAACTGGAACACAGGTACAACCAGAAAGGCAGCAAAAGAGGGTATAGGCATGATAAGAAACACACCTAATCAGGTACTGATCCCATTGTCAAACTCCTTTATCCCTCATGATGTGCTCCAGCAAAATCCACCAGAATATCAAACATCAAATCTCAACAAGCAATACAAAAAGGTTATTGGAGACTCTGTTGTAAGAGACATACCAATACTACTGTGTGTAGAGAGAACAAATTAACTGACACCGTGTGTTGTCTCCCAGGTGCAAAAATAAAAGATCTTGATGAAAGACTAAATAAACGAATTAGATATAAAGGCATGGGCTCCTCAGTAATTAGACATGCGAGAACTAATGACGTGGGACATAGCCTCGAAAAAGACATGTGCCACGAATTACTGGCACTAGCTTAAAAGATCAAGATTAAAAGATGCAACATAGCTATCTCGGGCATTCTCCCTGTACCAAAGGCACATTATGAAAAAAAAAGAGATGATAGTCAGAATAAACAGCAGCAACCTGGTGTGAAAAAGAAAACATCTGGGGCCAGATGAAAAAAAAAATCACAAATGGCAATGCAAAGTTTTGCATTGTGCTTTGCGATTGCCCTGGTGTTAAAAAATGCTATTCAAAGTCAGATAATGTATGGTGCTATTCGACTGTGAATAGGGCTATGTAGAGGCAATGGTAACCCCATTACCACTATCTCTAACCCCACTGGTGCTGCCCTGACCTGCATCCTTGTGAACAGCCCCACAATCAATAGCACCAGCGCATTATTTGGTATTCACAAAAGCAGCCATGCAAATGAGCCCATTGGGCATGCAAGGTGCTAACTGGCCATTTGAATGCCCATTATGGGCCCATTTACATGGGTTTAAACAGAGGTTTGCATGCACCCTCCAGTACCTGCCCCAGAGGCAGCCCTATGTCCATGTAGTCTCATGTGCCCCACCCCATTGCTGCTTGCAGGCCCAGTAAAAAACATTTAAGTTTCACGGGTGGTAGTGGTTCTCCCTCCCCATCACCGATTACCATCCAAGCAGAATAAATAATTCTCCCTGGAAGTCTAGTGGGCCCACCCCCATTTGCCAATCTCTGTCCCCATATAAGAAAACCCTATTCCCTGGTAGTCCAGTGGTCCCTCCCCCTTCCCTGTTCTCTAATGGCCATCCTGTAATATTAAAAAAAATATACCTGGTAGTCTAGTGGTCCATCCCCCCTTCCCCGTTCACTGATCACCATCCCGTTATAATTAAATCTATTCCCTGGTAGTCTAGTGGTCCCTCCCCAATCACTGATCACTGTCCTCATGACAACTGAAAACAAACATCTCCCTATGGCTAGTGGTGACTCCCCCATCCTGATGCCCCATAGAGCCCCCATCCCTGTATCCCTGTTAGTCTAGTGCACCCCACCTTGGCAGGTAGTGTTCCATCACCCTGCTCCCCCCCCATCCTGACCCAATCCGATGATCAACACAGCCCTCCTCTTGCCACCTTGGCTGACTGTCAACTGAGTTCTCAATGTGTGTGTACTGTATACAGTCCGTGTTCATTGAGAACTCAGTCGGTGTCCAGCCATGGTGGTGAGAAGAGGGCTGTACTGGTCGTTGGCTGGGGGCCATTAAGGGGGAGACAGCGGGGTGGTAGAACACTGCCTACTGGGGTGGGGTGCACCTAATTACAGGAGACTCACAGGATGAGCTCCACTAGGGATCAGGATGGGAGGAACCACCTGCCCAAGGAGATGTTTGCTTCAGTTGTCATGGGGACAGTGATCAGCAATTGGTGAGGAGGAGGGACCACTAGACTACCAAAGAACAGATTTTATTATATTGGGACAGCGATCAGTGAATGAGGGAAGAGAGAGGGACTACTTGACTGCCAGGGACTATATTTTATGATACAGGGACAGTGACTGGAGAATGGGGGAGAGTCCACTAGACTACCATGGAATAAATGTTATTATATGGTGATGGCAATCAGAAAATGGGGGAGGGGGGACCACTGGACCACCACAGAGATTTGTTTTATTATGACAGGGATGGCAATTGCTGATGGGGGAAACCACTAGCACCAGGGAATATGTGTCATATTTACATGTTGGGCCAGCAATTGCTGATTGGGGAAGGGGAGGGACCACTAGATCACCAGGGAGATTTGCTTTATTATGACAGGGAGAGTATTTGGCGATGGGGGGGTGCCACAGAACTTTCACCAACCACTAGGGTTGTGCAGACTTGTTGCTAGGTCTGGTTCAGAAGCATTTTCTCCATGCAAGGGACCTTCACAAAAGCCTCTTGCGTGGAGAAAATGGTTTGTGAATTGGACTGTGCTGATATGCAAGTCTGTTCTCCCTAATTTGCATTGTGGCCCCCTCAAAACTTTGCCCTGGTGCAAACCCTAATTGTGGACACAAACTGGGCTTTTGTGAATATCAACTTTGAGCAAACCACAGTTTGTGTTGTGCAAACTGGGTTTGCGCCGGGACAAAGTTTTGTGAATCTGGCCCCTTGCTCATAAACAACTGTCCTGATTTTCACAATAATAACAGGGCATATCCAATAGACAGGCTGCATTTGTATCATAGGGGCACAAAACATGTGGTAACAACTTTAAAAACACCTTTAGAAAGCTAAATTTAAACTAAACACACCAGGGCAACCAGATATTAAATCAGCTTCCAGGTCACAATAAGACAGTTTAAACTATAAAAAGGAGACAAATTGCACCATCATTAATACACATAGTTTGGTGAACAAGATGGCAGACCTAAAAGCCATAACAGTTATTAATGAGTGCCAGATAACAGCAATCAGCAAAACATGGTTAAATGAGCAAAACACTTGGTGTAAGAACATTCCAGGGTATACACTATATAGTTTTAGGGGCAACAAGAAAGGTGGAGGGGTGGAAATTTGTAGATCTCACCTCCATGGACATAAGCAAGAAAACTGGAAAACCAGGCAGTACCACTGAAACACCATGGATTAAAATGAACAGTTATCAAAATAATCATATAATCATAGGTGTTGGCTACAGACCACCAAATGCAACAAATGACACAAACTCAGAGATTCTAGAAGAAATTCAAGCTGCATGTGAATTGGAGGATGTTGAATTATTGGGAGATATAAATGGTGGTGATATTGAATGGGAAGGGATCAAAGCCAAAATAGTGCTAGGGAAACTCTTTATAAATCTAAGTCAACAATTCTTGCTTCAGCAACATGTAAAAAATGCCACTAGGGATAGCAAGATACTTCATCTTGTTCTTACTTCCAAAAATCAATATAAGTGACTGTAAGATACAACCTCCTCTCTCTCAATGTAAAATCCAGTTCATCAGCTGGTCCTGACCAAATTTCTGCATGTTTCCTAATAATGACAACTGAGCAAATCAAATGTCTTCTGAAGCTAATCTATGAGGAGTTCCTCAATGCCAGCATTATTCCTGAGGATTGGCATCTTGCTCATGTATAAAGATGTTGCGAAGTTAAACTTTGCTTGCAAATTCTGCATGAAGCACCAAAAATTCACTCTTCAGGGAATTCGAGGAGTTCTATCTGGACCCTCGAAATTTGCTTTGCGTCTTTTTTGAAGTTTTCAGTGAAATTTGGCATCCTTAACCATGAAGCGTGAAATTGATGGGCAAAGCACGAAATTTGCTGGTGAAATTTTGTGCTTTGCAGTGAAATTCACACAATCCACAGTCACGAATTTCATGAAATCACTCTCTGAATTTCACGACCTTCGTGAATTAAAGCACTGAGTGAATTTCGTGGACTTCACACTACATGTAGTACCAATTTTTAACAAGGCGAGAAAAAAAAACAACCCTGTAAACTACTATACAATTAGCCTCACCTCCATTTGTGGGAAGGTGCTAGAAAGTATTATTAAAGATAAAATACAAAATACCTTCATGGTCATCGATCATCTACAGGATGACTTTATCAAAGTCAGATCATGTACCACAAACCTCATCTGTTTTTGTGTGAAGTTTAGCCAGCTATTAGACAACAAGACTGTATGTGACATAATCTACTTGGATTTTAGTAAGGCCTTTGATTTGATGCCACATTGGGCAATAGTAACCAAGATGAAGGATGCAGAGATTGATTACAGACTGATAAACTGAGCCAAACAGTGGTTAACTAATCGAGTACAAAGAGCAGTTACAAATGGTTATAAATCAACACTAGGGAAAGTATTAGTTGGGTCCTGCAGGGCTAGTTTTGAGCCCCCTTATTTTCCAATCATTCATCTCTGACTTAACAGTAGGCCTAGAAAACTGGTATATAAAGTATGCTGATGACATGAAACTGGGTGAACCATGTGCCACCATGAAACAGTGGGAATCATTACAGCGTAATCTTAACTGCGTATTTGAGTGGGCAGCTAGGTGGAAAATGTCATTTAACACCTACAAGAGCAGAGTAATGCACTTGAGGGAACATAACCCGTGTTATAAATATTCCCTAGGAGGTAGGATTCTACAAAATACAAATTGTGAGAAAGATCTTGAGGTTAGTGTCACGATGAACTTTGAAAATAAAACTCAGTGTAACTTGACTATATTCAAAGCAAAATGACATCCTATGGGCCATAAAAAGGAACACCATCTCCAGAGCAACTAAAGTAGTTTTTCCTTTATATCATGCCTATGTTTGCCCCAATCTCGATTATGCCACTCAATTTTGGTGCCCCAACAAGAGAGAGGAAATTAACGAGGTGGAAAAAGTCCAAAGAAAAGCAAGAAAAAAAAAATGACTAAACTAATAAACCTTTCATACCCAGACAGAATGAATTAACTCAACCTTATGTCCTTAGAAAGATGATGGCTTAGATGTGACCTGTTATTGATGAACGATGTCTTCAACAATGAATACTTTCTTAACTAAATTGGCTTAGATTTAAAATATGCTGATAACACCAAGGGACATCTGCTTCAGATCTCAAGAAAGCAGTTTTATACTCAAAGGGTGGTCAACTCCTGGAATGCCCTACCTACTGATGTGGTAATTAGTCAAAATAAAACAGACTTTTAAAAAAAAAAGGCTTAACTCTTTCTTGAAAAAAAAATACTATAAATTATTATTAATGGAGCAATAAGGGCATCATGGCTCAGCTAGCTCCTATTACTCTTTGTATGAAACTTTATATCAAGCACTTTGCAGTAAATGTGATTTTCCATCCCTGTTCCACAAGTGCATCATAACTGCCTTGTATAGGGCACCAAAGCGCAGTTTTGTATGGTCCTCAACAATATGCATTTTATGTTCCATAACTTTGGGTGTGTGAACAGCAGTTAATGCATCTGCAGTAGGCTCCAGAGTACCACTGGGACACATTTTCATGGCTCCACATTTTATTAGCTTATGCTCTAGACTTGCATTTCCAAGATCACACAAATGAGTTTGTGCCTCACAAACTATTGCTTCTAACATTGCTCTTGGTTTGCAAACTGCTGACTCAGTACTCCTTAACTCTGTCTGTAAGGCAAAACAAAGTTTATTTATTTATTTAGCTTTTGTTGACCAGGTAAGTACACCAGACAAGTTATATGCCTATTTTCAGGCACGACCTGGGAGAGTACAATGAGATACAAATACAGTGAGATACGGGTTCATACAGAGGACAACTTGACACAAGTTAGGCAGTATACAAAGTCAAAAATAGAACCATGTGAACATAACCAGTAGACAGTAAGCACAGTTAAAATATGTACAGGAATATATATATATATATCGTAGAGACACCAAGGCTAGGAACAGTACAATTTTACAAGGTATACACGGCTCTGAGCCACAAACAGAGCCACAGTCTGAGTATCTCCTGAAACAGATAAAAAATACATTATATGCACTTCAGAGTCCAGTTAGACAGGCTGCATCAGCAGGAGCTGCACAAGGGGTACCAGGAAGGACATGTGAGTCTGGTGAAGGGGACCAGAACTAGCTGTGGCGGTCTAGGACACCCACATGCAGAGGAGAGCTTCAAGTGATACCACAGGGATCTCCAGAGGCATGACTGGGAGGGGGAGGAGCAGACTTGAGTGGGAAAGGAGTTCCATAGCCTAGGGGCACATGAAGCAAAATCCCTGTCCCCCATTTGTGTGTGGGTGATAGGGACTTTAAGAACAGCAGGGCCCAGAGACCTGAGGGAGTAGGTAGAAGAGACAGCCAGTTTGAGAAGCTTAGCCAGCCCTGGGGGAGTGCCGGTACTGAGCACCTTGCCCATGAAGCAGCCCAGGACAAAATTCATGTCGTTGGGTGGGGAGAGCCACCCGAGTTTGTCATATAGGTCACAGTGGTGGGTGAGGTGAGGGGCAGCAAGTGCAAAGTGGCAAATGTTATTGTAGGTTGAGTTTCATCTAGTGAGGTGAACTTTGGAGGTGCCTGCAAACAGGAGAAGTCCATAACAAAAAGAAGTAAGCAACACTCCTCTGGCCAATGCAAGGCGAGCAGTAGACATAAGATTTTTCTTCGCTGTGTAGACCAGACCCAGTTTGCCATTGACAGCTCTGCATACATTTTGGATATGGCACCCAAGGTCAAGTTGGGGGTCCAGTGTCACCCCAAGGTATTTGATGGAGTCAGTGGTTAGAAGGGGAGTACCACTGATACCAGTAACACACATAGGGGCAGGGGAGGCCTTAATCTTGGCCAGGGACCCAAAAGCATGGCCTGAATTTTTTTAGGTTGAGGACCAACTTGTGAGTCGTTACCCAGGACTGGATATTTCTGAAATCCTCACTCAGTTGATGGTTGATGACTCCAATGTCCCGGGAATGGGTGAGGATGACCAGGTCATCCGCATATAGCATAGTACTACAGTTGGTAGCAGTAGCTGGTAGATTGCTGACAAATATAGAGAAGAGAAGGGGCTCCAGGACCTATCCCTGAGGGACACCGGAAGTCACAGGAGTGGTGCCCGAGAGGACCTTGCTGAATTTGGTAAGTTGCTGCCTTTCCTGGAGGTAATTACTGAACCAACTCAGGACAGGTGGGGACAGACCAAGGGACTGAATTTGAGAGCAAAGTAAGACATGGTCAACTAGGCTGAAGTCCTTGGATAGGTCAATGAATATGGCACCTGTGAGTTTGCCCTGGTCCATGGCAGCTCAGATTCCAGAGGAGACAGTGACATGGGCCGAGGATGTACTGTGCCCTTTTCAAAAGCTGTGCTGCTTAGAGAACAGTAGCTCATGGGCCTGGATATATTCCGTGAGTTGCCCAGCCACAACTTTCTCTAGAAGTTTACTGATAGCCGATAAAATGGCTATTGGTCGGTAATTGTCAATAGAAACATAGAAACATAGAATTTGACGGCAGATAAGGACCGCTTGGCCCACCTAGTCTGCCCATTTTCCTACCTAACAGATAAGCTGCAGATCCTAGTTAACCAACAGCTTAATTCCTCCTACCCCCCACTAGGACTGCCCTATGCCTGTCCCATGCATTCTTGAAGTCCCCCACTGTTCTTGACCCCACAACCTCTTCAGGGAGGCTGTTCCATGCATCCACAACCCTCTCAGTGAAAAAATACTTCCTCACATTACCTCTGAGCCATCCCCCTTCTATCTTCAAATTGTGCCCCCTTGTTCTTGCACATCTCTTTTTCTGGAAGATGCTACCCTCTTGGACTTTGTTAATTCCCTTGAGGTACTTGAAAGTTTCTATCATGTCCCCTCTCTCCCTTCTTTCCTCAAGGGTATACATATTAAGCTCCTTTAGTCTTTCTTCATATGTCTTCTGGTGCAGACCCTGCACCATTTTGATTCCCTCCTCTGGACAGCCTCCACTCTGTCTATGTCTTTCGGAGATGGGGTCTCCAGAACTGCACACAGTACTCCAGATGGGGTCTCACCAACTGTCTGTACAGAGGGATAACAACTTCCTGTTTTCTACTATTGATGCCTCTTCCCATACATCCCAGTATCCCTCAGCCTTCCTTACTGCCTTCTCACATTGCTTGCCCACCTTTGGGTGATCTGATATAATTACCCCAGGTCCCTTTCTATTTTTACTGTTGTCAGTATCTCACCCCCATTGTGTATGCTTCCCCAGGGTTTTTGGTTCCCATGTGCATTACCTTGCACTTCTTTGCATTGAATCTGAGCTGCCATACATTTGACCATTCCTCCAACCTTGCCAAGTCCCTTCTCATCCTTTCCACTCCATCTTCTGTATCAACCCTGTTGCAGATCTTTGTGTCATCTGCAAAGAGACATACTTTTCCTTCCAGTTCCTCTGCAATGTCACTTATAAAGACATTAAAAAGGACCGGTCCCAGTACTGAACCCTGCGGTACCCCGCTAGTAACCCTCCTTTCGTCACTGTGTACTCCATTTACTACTACCCTTTGAGTCCTGTTGTCTAGCCAATTTTTTATCCAGGCTACCACCTTGGGACCCACTCCAAGGCTGGCTATCTTGTGTATTAATCTTTTGTGTGGGACTGTATCAAATGCCTTGCTAAAATCTAGGTAGGCCATGTCCACAGCCCCTCCCTGGTCTACTACTTTGGTAACCCAGTCAAAGAAATCTATTAGATTCGTCTGACACGACCTTCCCATCTTGAATTCATGCTGCCTTGGGTCCTGTGCCCCACTGGCCTCTAGGTACTCAACAATTCTTTCCTTCAGAAGTGATTCCATCATTTTCCTACCACTGAGGTCAAACTAACTTGTCTGTAGTTTCCTGCCTCTGCCCTGCTCCCACTTTTGTGAAGTGGAATCACATCTGCCCTCCTCCAGTCCTCGGTACCACCCCATCCTCCCATGATTTGTTAAACAGAGTAGTCAGCGGTGTCACTAGTTCTACCCTTAGTTCTTTAGAATTCTTGAGTGAACCCCATCAGGCCCCATTGCTTTGTCCACCTTCAATTTTATTAGTTCTTTCAGAACCCTTTCTTCTGTAAATGGACTGTTATCGAGCCCAGTCTTCAGAGTGTTTCTCTTGTTTGGTTTAGGTAACTCCCCCTCCTCTTTCTTTGTGAATACTGAGCAGAAATATTCGTTCAGTATCCCTGCTTTTTCACTGTCACCCTCTACCCACATTCCCTCCCCTTTATTAAGCTTCAGTATCCCTCCTTTGGTCTTTCTTCGCTCCTAATGTACCTATAAAGGTCTTATCCCCTTCTTAACAGAATTGGCTATCCTTTCCTCGGTTTGGGCCTTTGCTATTCTGACTGCCTTCCCAGCCTCTTTCTACTTTAACTGATAAAGTTCTCTGTCCTGCTCCTTCTGTGTTTCCTTATATTTCCTGAATGCTGTCCTTTTCTTCTTAACCTTCCTGCCACCTCTTTTGAGAACCATAACGTTTTCCTTCATTGTGTTTTATTGATTTGTTTTACACAAAGGCTTGTTGCTTCTGTGATGTCTGTTTTGATCACTCCCATTGTTCCTCCACCCTCCTTCTTGCCTGTTTGCTAGTGCTTTTCTGAGGCACTCTCTCATTTTCCCAAAGTCAGCCTCCTAAAGTCCAGTACTCTTTGCTTTTGTATGGCTTGATTGTATGGTATGTTATCGTGAACCACACTGTTTGGTGGTCACTTGTTCCCAGATGGCTACCCACTTCTAAATCTGAGATTCTTTCTCCATCCCCATTTGAGAGTACCAGGTCTAAGATTGCTCCCTCCCAGTGGGTTCCAATACTAGCTGTCTGAGGCATGACCCTGTAGGGCATCAAGAATGACCCTGCTCTTGGATGTGCCTGCAGCAAAGGTGATCCAGTTAACATCTGGCATATTCAGGTCCCCCATCAACAATATCTCCCCTTTTTCTGCCATTCTAAGAAAGCCTTCTATCATTTCCTTGTCCATTCCCTCCCCCTGAGATGGGGGTCTGTATACAACCCCCATGCGGATTGTGGTGCCATTTCCTGTCTCCAGGGTGACCCAAAGTGCCTCATCTGCTCCCTGTTTACTCTTTAGTTCTGTTGCTTTGCAGAGAGCTACTCCTCCTCCTCTTTTACCCTCCCTGTCCCTCCTGTAGATTGTGTATCCTGGTATGTTGACATCCCAGTCATGGTTCTCTGTGTACCATGTTTCTGTAACTGCCACAATATCCACGCAACCCTCTTCCATCAAGGCCACTAGTTCAGGGCTTGTTACACAGACTATGGGCATTGGTACTCATCACCCTCCACTTTTGATAGCCTTACCCCTTTTAGCCCCATTTCTGTCCTTAATGCCTTTGCCTTTTTTTACATTTAAATCTGTTCTACTTCCTAATAACTTCTGTACCTTGGTGTTTACCTCACTAATCACCATGTTTTGTGGGGGGAGGCTCAGATTTCCCTGCTCCTTTTCAGTGCTTCCCCCCTTGGCTAGTTTAAATGCTTGCCAATGAAGCATTTAAACCTCTCACCTAGGATCCTGGTTCCCCCCCTGGACAGATGCAGACCATCACACCAGTATAGGTCTGCATCCTCCAGGTGGCCCCCAGTCCCCAATGAAGCCAAACCCTGAACTCCACACCAGTTTTCAACCACTCATTGAATTCCTGGTGAGAAGTGCCCTAGCATCTCCCTTGCCATAGACAGGCAGCACCTCCGAGAAGGTTACCATATCCTTCTTGTCTCAGGCCCCTTCCCAACTCTACAAACTCCTCTTGCACTGCTCTGATCCCATTCCTAGCCAGGTCATTTGTCCCTAGGTGGTTGATGACATCAGCTCCCTCCCTCGTGCAGCTCCTCCCACGATCCTGAGGATTTGCTTCCTGTCCCTCCAAGCTGTGGCGCCAGGAAGGCACCTTACCTCCCTCTCCCCTTCCTCCCCCATTTCTACCCCCTAATGATTGAGTCCCCCACCAGGAGTTGTTTCCTTCCCCTGTGGGGTCCCATGCCACCCTCCTGTGGGTCTCCTTTGTGAAGGTTCCCAGCATTCTCCTTGGTCTCCACTGCAGGTGCCTCCATAGAGGAACCACTATCCACCAAAAGAGCGAATGAATTGTGAAGAGGTACAGCTGGAGGGATGCAACTCTGTTCCACCACCCTCTCCCTCCTTGAGCCCACCCTGGTCCAGCCTCTCCTCTTTCTTGGCAACCTCTGAGGTAGTGGCATTGGCCCTGGTGGTCCCTGGTGGGAGAGGAGGTTTCCACAATCCTAGCCAGGTCAGCCTGGAGGACGGTAACCTCCACTCTCAGACCAGAGAGGTGCCTGCAACAGGGCAGCATCGCAGCCTCCAGAATGTCTCCAGAACACTACTGCCCCACAGCCATTGCACTGCACCACTCCTATCATGTCTTATTTTGAGTCCTCTCTACTGTTTCTCTGGATGCTTATTCTCTCCTCTCCTTACAACTCTCACCCTTCCTGTTCTGGGACAGCAACTTCCTATCTTCTTCAGTAGCCTCCTTTTTCCTTGCTTAATATTAGACCACCAGCAGCTGGGGGGGGGGGAGAGTGAGCTACTTTTTTCCTTTAGGGTTGACAAAACCAATGATCTTAGATCAATGATCAATTATCTTAGAGTTGCCCTGTTTGAGAACACCAGAGACAAGTGACATATTGAAGATATGGGCCACTGGGAAGGCTATAAAAGGGGCACCAAGATGGAGGAGCTTAGGTTCCATGCCATCATGGCCAGCACTAGAATGTGGGGAGAGACCAGAGAGAAGTCTCTGCATCTCCACTGCCATCACAGCTTTAAAGTAAAATAATGGACGGGAGGTGAGGGTCACCTGTGGGATGGAGGCCAAGAGATGGCTATCACTCCCATCAGCAGAGAATAGGGAGGTGAAGGCGGACAGATCCTAGAAGTGGGAGTTGAATGCATTGGTAATAGTTAGTGAATTGTTACAAGTAGACCCACCCATGAGCACGTCAGAGACCCCACAGTTGGAGAAACCACTAACTATATTTTTAATGTTCTTCAAGAAATTTCTAGGGTCCTTAGCTGAGTTGAGTAAGGCAGTTTTACAGTATTCACTTTTGGCTGCCTTGATTGCTTTTTTGCATTCATTTCTGTGCCTCCCATATTGCTGAAATATGGGCTGGTCCATCATGGCCTTGAAGTTGGCCCAACACTTGTCTCTAAACTACATGTGGACTAGGAGACTCCCATGCAGTCATTTTGTGGCAGACCCCTTACTCTCTGCCTGATAAGGGGGGGGGCATGCTCGTCCTGTAGCATGCCAAAGCTGCTAAGAGACTGACTAACACCAATAGAAGGGTGCCGAGCATTAAGCACCACAGACCAGTCAGTGAGCCTCAGATCCAAGTGAAATGACCCCAGGTCAAATCGGGAAAAATCCCTTACTTGAATGATTTTGTGGGGGATTTTCGGGGAAGAGATCTTCCATACACAGTACACAGGGGTATGGTTGGAGATACAGTCAGGAAGGGTACCAACGGAATTGATCCTCTCTGGCCGATTGGATAGGAAACAGTCCAGGAGGGAGCTAGTACCACCATTGGTAGACCACCTAGTGGGCTCCTGAATAAGTTGAGACAAGTAGAGGACAGCAAGCAGAGATTCAAACAGCTTAGAATTTCCTCCTTGCCAGTTTAAATTAAGATCTCCCAAGATCATTAGCTCATTATCCCCAGTCTTAGCACCAATAGTATCAAGGAGCTAGGATGACCCAGGCCGGCCTCTCCTGGGGCGATTGTATGCACAGATGATGTGCAGCTTCTTAGTATTCCCAAGTAATAGAACAGAGTAAAGCAGCTCACATGAAGACAGGGAGGACTGCTGATGAGACAACACAGACAAATTAAGGTGACTCTTGTAGTAAATCAAGAAACCACCCCCTCGCTTTTTCCCTGGCTGATCCTGTCTGATGAGATCAAAGCCAGGGAGTGCACAGACCGAGTCAGGGGTGGAAGGTTTCAGTCAAGTCTTGGTGATACCCAGGATATCAGGCTTGTAGTGCAGAGCCCAGGCAGAGAGTTCATCCTGATTGGGCAAGAGGCTACGGATGTTGAGGTGAGCTATTTTCATCCCCTTACCTGACAGCCAGCCCACAGGAAGTGCAGAGACCTGATAGGCAGGACCAGGGTTTAGCTCAATGTCCCAAGCCAGGACTAGGATCACCAGAAAGAGCCAGAGGAGATTCCTTATGGGGGGTGAGCCACCACCTGCTGAAGGCCTGTGAGCAGGATGCCTGACACTATGGCTGGATACAGAAGCCATTTGAGGTCAAGGCAGCAGATAGGCCAAAGGGGCTGTCTGCCATGAACTAATAGATTGGAGAAGGTGAAGTCAAACACCTCATGCTGGACAAAGTATCCCAACGGCCCCTGAGGAAGGAGTGGCCAGCAAACACAAGAGAGAGAGGCATAAGAGTGAAAAGGCCAATAATGAGGGCAGTGCTAAGGGAAGGCTGAGCACCCTCTCTGGGGAGCCTAGGGGCCTCCATGACAGAATGACTGGACAAAATCAAACCTTCCTTATATAGTGACCCCCACCAACTGTTGGGTGGGTCACCAGGTTCAGTTGAAGTAAGCCTTAACTGTTAGCACCAAGCAAAACATTAGTATACCGGTCATTCATAGTGCACCAAATAACTTAATGATAATACACTGGCTATTCTCTAATGGGCTTGTTGACTTAATGGTAACATATTCAGATTTCACTGTGGAAGTAAATGCAGTACTGGATTTTAATTATGCTCCTTTGACTTCAATGCAGGTAAAATGAAACACTGTACTGTAATTAAAGACTCAGTTCAGCTACTTTTAATCAAAATGAAAAAGCAATTTGGGCAAAACACAGAATAAATAGAAACACCCAAACTAATATATCTAAAATACATAGCGATAGAATTACGAATGTGATTAACAGTGTCACTGCTACAGCACGTTAATGGCTTACTGACTGTATAAAGCTGATCAAAACTAATGAAGCATCTCTGAGATGGAAACAGACTAGGTTAAGAATCCCAGTTTAGCAGCAAAGTAAAGAAATAACCTTTGTACTGTTTAAATGACTGAAAGTGATATACACAAAAGCAGCACTTGTAAATCTGAGATTCTGTTTTGGGTGACATACAGAGTGATTAGGGATTACACACAGTGTAGTCCATGAATAATTTTGTATGTCTGACATAATCGAAGCTCCTTTGTGTGAAATCAATCCTTTCAAGGTCACATTCAGAAGGAAGCTTACCAAAAAATCGCTTACACTTCCAGTTATGGATAACTATCTCGTAAACTTTTGCATCAGTTCACGTCTTCTAATTTGCCCTTCTTTATGTGGATTCCATATTTTAAAATTGGGTAGACGAGAAAATATTAAACCTAACCAATAATGCATGGGAACATGTCTCCATGAACTGTCTATAATATCTGTTATACTACATAATCTACGAAGCTACAGTACTTAAAGGGGCACTATCAACCCTTTTTGCATCATATTATTTTTAGTTGAAAACCCTCATTTTATGATTGCTTGCCTTCTTTGAAACTCATTGATGTTGCTGGCTGTTTTAACTGCTTCCTTTCTTAGCAGAACAGAAATGTGTGTTGATGCTGTAGTTACACCCCAACCTTGTTTTGGTTCAAATCCTTGATCTACTCTTATTGCATACTCCTTGAACATGAGGAGCACTCCAAACACTACAGTCACTCAAAATGTCATAGTCTCCTCTGTGCTCACTGCATCTTGAATGGCTAGACTGTGTTGGGGGTGTTCCCAAGTTCTGGAAAGATGTAGGTGTAGTTGATCAAGAGTGTAAACAAACATGTCTTGTGTGGTGACACCAGGGTGGTGAGAGTCTTTTTTTTTACTTTTTAAAGGAAAAAAGGAATCAGAATCAAACTACCAGCTACATAAGCAATCTCTACCAAATATGACCAATCATAACATGTGTTTTAATGTTGATTGTGCGCAGCGCAAGAAACATATTGTGGCAGCTTTCTCAGAAGCAGGTTGTGGAGGCGTGGCACTGTTGTGACCAATGCCTCCACAGCCTGCAAAGGCTTGTCCCGCATCCCCCAATGCCATTGCATGTTGCTGCTGACACAAGTTTGGAACCTTGGCATCAACTTGTGACAATTTCGACACTGCAATCAGGGGCCGCCTCGTCATTGCAGCATCAGCCATCCACTGCAATGAGGGAGCAACCTGTCATTGCAGGGTGGGATGTAGAAGCCCTGATATTGTTTGTGAACATGGTGGTGGCTTGCTGCCATGTTCACAAACAATATAACCCCCCCCACCGTGTTGATGGGTTTCATCGGGCCCCAATCCCCATCGGGCTTCTGTGCCCTCACAGAGCTTTGCTGTCATCGGGATCCCACCCTGCTGGCATTCTGTAAACCCTCCCCGCTTTTATTCCTGCCGACGGGTGCCCAATCCCCATCGGCATAATGATACCCCCTCAGGTACCAACAGGTGCCCAATCCCCATCGCCTACTGCTGCCCCCCAAAAGAAAGTTCTGGTGGCACACTGGGAGCCCACCCCAGCGTGCCACATGCCCGTAAAGGAAAAATGGTCCCGCAACGCTTTTTGTTTTTTTTTCCTGCAAAAGAAAACTGTCCTTCGTAGTCTCCCCTGCTCCCTCCCACAACTCGCACTCCACCAACTGGCGCACTCTGCCTCCCCACACCCCCCATCCCATACTTACCTCCAGAGTCCAGCGCGATCTTCGTGGACGGGAACACGCCTGCACTCTTCAAAGCCGACTACCAACTGAGGAAATGCGGGTAAGCTGTATAATGGAATAAATAGTTTTTTTCAACTTTAGTGCATATCTCGGGCATTTTGGGGAATTTTTTCACCAAATTTTCAACATGGGGGTTTTGGGACCCCTCCGCATGAATTATTGAACTGTCATGGCGTTATTCAGCCCCGAAAGGTGATTTCACGGTCACTGCACAGAATTGCCTTTCAGGGCTGATTAATGAAATGACAGTGCCAGTATTCATGAGGTGGGCTCTCAAAAAGCCTATGTTGCAAATTTGGTGTAAAAAATCCAAAAAATGACTGTTTTACGAGCATGCGCTGCGCTACGCATGTTCGTAACTTAGTGAATTTGCAATATTTTCATGCCAGATTTTTGACATTGGCATTTTGTCACACCTCCTTGTGAACAGTATAGCTGTCATTTTTCACATCTGGGCGGAAATGTGTTTTCGCACTTCCGTGCTGAATAGCTCAGTCACTGTGGAAATCAGTGTTCGGGACAGATTAAGAAAATGACAGTGACATTGTTCATGAGTAGAGGTCCTGAAATGTCTATGTTGAAAATATGATAACGATACTCCATAAATGACTGTGTTACGAGCTTGTGTTGCGCTGTTTGGACGACACTGTAACTTCGCGAATCTATAATATTTTCATCCAGATTTTCAACATTGCCATTTTCCCACACCTACTTATGAACAATGCAGCTGTAATTTTTCCCATCCTGGCTGAAATGTTTCACACTTCCGCGCAGAATAGAGAAATCACTGTCCGGGACAGATTAAGAAAATGACAGTGATACTGTTCATGAGCAAGGGTCCAAAATGCCTATGTTGAAAATTTGGTGATGATAGCCCATCAATGACTGTGTTACAAGTGTGCATTGTACACTTTCCACACACCCTTGTGACTTCGCAGATTTGTAATATTGTCATGCCAGATTTTCGACACTGGCATTTTTTCACACCTCCTTATGAGCAGTACAGCTGTCATTTTTCACATCCTGACTGAAACGTGGTTTCACAGTTGCGGCACAGAATAACACGGTTGCTGTGGGAAATCAGTGTTTGGGACAGATTAAGACAATGACAGTGGCACTGTTCATGAGCAGTGGTCCTAAAATCCCTATGTTGAAAATTTGGTGATGAAACTCCATAACATGACTGGGTTACAAGCGTGCGTTGAACTGTTTCCACACACCCTTGTAACTTCGCAAATTTGTAATATTTTCATGCCACATTTTCAACAGTGGCAGTTTTTCACACCTCCTTATGAACAGTACAGCTGTCATTTTTCACATCCTGGCTAAAATATGCTTTTGCACTCCTGCCAGAGAATAGCATGGTCACTGTGGGAAATCAGTGTTTGGGACAGCTTAAGATCGAATGAGTGAGAGGGGGGAGTGACCGAGCTCAACTGAGCTCTGTCAGAACTGCTGCGGATTTGTTTGTGGGCAGAAAAAGGCCCCAGTGCAAGAGCCCAGTACAAAAGGGCAGCCTGCAGCACTGGGAGAAACAGAACGAGATAGCGAGTGAGGGAGGGGGAGTGAGTGAACTCACCGGAGTGCTGTCAGGACTGCTGCGGATTTCTTTTTGGGCAGAAAAAGGCGTCAAAGCAGGTAGGGGCCCAGTAGAAAAGGCCAGCCTGCAGCAGTGGGAGAAACAGTACAAGTGAGTGAGACAGGGGGACTGAGTGAGCTCAATGGAGCTCTATCAGGACTGCTGCAGATTTCTTTGTGGGCAGAAAAGGTGCCAATGCAGGCAGGAGCCTCAGATAAAGGGCTGCTTGCAGCGCCAGGACAAACAGAATGAGCGCATGACAGAGGGAGACTGAGTGACCTCAACGGAGCTCTGTTGGGACAGCTGCAGATTTCTTTGTGGACAGACAAAGGTGCCAACACAGCCAGGAGCTCCGTACACAAGTGCAGCCAGCAGCGCCAAGAGAAACAGAATGAGTGACTGACAGAGCGGTAGTGAGCAAGCGCGACAGAGCTGTATTGTGACTGCTGTGGATTTCTTTGTGGGCAGAAAATGCAGCAACGCAGGCAGAAGCCCAGTACAAAAGGCCAGCTTGCAGCGCCGGCAGAAACGGAATGAGTGAGTGAGAGTGGGGGAGTGAGTGAGCTCAATGGAGCTGTGTCGGGACTGCTTCAGATTTCTTTCTGGCCAGAACAAGCCGCCAATGCAGGCAGGAGCCCAGTACAAAAGGGCAGTCTGCAGCTGCAGGAGACACAGAATGTGCGAGTGAGGGAGGAATAGGGAGTCAGCTCACTGGAGCTCTGTTGGGACTGCTGCAAATTTGTCTGTGGGCAGAAAAAGGCAGCAATGCAAGCAGGGGCCCAGTACAAAATGGCAGCCTGCAGTGGAAGGAAACCAGAATGAGTGAATGAGAGAGGGCGAGTGAGCAAGCTCAACGGAGCTCTATTGTAACTGCTGCAAAGTTCTTTGTGGGCAGATGAAGGAGGCAAAGCAGGCAGGAGCCCAATAGAAAAGGGCAGCCTGCAGCGCCAGCAGAAACGGAATGAGCGATGAGAGAGGGGAGTCAGCAGGCTCAACAGACCTGTGTCGGGACTGCTGCAGATTTCTTTGTGGGTAGAAAAGCCACCAACAGAGGCAGGAGCCCAGTACAAAAGGCCAGCCTGCAGTGCCAGGAGAACCACAATGAGCGAGTGAGAGAGGGGAGTGAGCCACCTCAATGGAGCTCTGTTGGGACAGCTGGATTTCTTAGTGGGCAGAACAAGGTGCCAAACGCAGGCAGGAGTCCACTACAAAAGAACAGCCTGCAGCACCGGAGACACAGACTGAGCTTAAAGGACAGAGGGCAGTAAGCTTAGCTCAAACACACCAACGCATCAACATTCGGCATTGACAAATGCTTGTTTAAACTAGGATTACTTTGAAGTCTAAGGAGTTTGACAGTATCCCTTTAATAGTGTTGGTTATCCTTGTTGGAAACCGATAAACAGAACGCTTTTATAGGTAGCTATACCAAAGTTGGGGCTTCTAGTTCTCTGTGGCCCTTCAGTCAAGATTTGCTGAGGGGTCATAGGCTTCTGCAGCATTTATTTATTCCTGCAGCACAAATTATTCCTTTCTGTAGTAGACTGCGATCTTGCCATTGGTTATATGATGTGATGTCACTGATGACTTCCCATGCTGAGTATACAAGAGGGGCTTTAGGATAAATAAGGAGAAGGGAGCCAGGCAGTATGGAAAACTATATATTTTTTTTAGTTAATCATTTTGATTAAAATTTTTAAAGAACAATCAAAACCAAACAATAATACTCCATACTAATTAAACAAGAAAAAGATGTGCAAACCTGCATAAGCAGCAGCATAACACGGAATTAATAAAATACACACGTTGCTGATAAAAACCCACATACAGTAACAAAGAACATCCCACAGATTTAAGTGTGTGGATCCCAATACAGAAACACAGGCTGTCATGTGGGACAAGGGGTCTTTTCTTTGTTGTAAAGAAAATTGTGGATCTAGGGTACACAAAAAGAGAAGAGAGGAACTGTACAGTAGGCCAACCAAATTGTGTGGAATGAGAAGAGGTGCCTCTTTGTCGATGTGACATTTTACCAGAATGGCTAGGTTGTTTACTGGTACCAGCCTTTCCTGCAGCATGGGCCTCTCTATTGTCCTTCATTAACAAAGAAGTAATCTCTTCACCTCCACTCCAACTGCCACTAACCACTGCATGGGGGAGGGTACAGACAATGCCACTCATGGTGGGCAAGGCCCAGCAGAAGCAGCTGTAGACAGAGGGTGATGGAGACACTTTCCACCTTAACAAATTCCTGGTGGACACCTGCCCAGAATATCCTTAGCAAAGGACAAGACCACAGGATGTGTAGGAAATCCACACCCTCATGGGCACATCTCCAGCACTGGTCATAAGGTAACAGGCCCATGCATGCAGCTGAACTGGGGTTCAATACCAGTGATTTAACACCTTATTTTGTATTAAGAGTCTTCGACTATCTGGGCAGGCCTTATGTTCCATTAACCAACATAAATCCCACTCCTTGGTTGAGATAGTGACATAGATCACTTGCCATCGTCTTTGATGAGATTTCAGGGTTTAGTCAGGGAGGTTATCTCTAATCCACCTGTAGATCCTACCCACCCACACCCTGTGCACAGTACACCAACAAGGCAAGAGGGAGGGGGATTTGGAGACCCCAGACCAAGTTCCTTACACTGCCTAGGAAACAATAGGCTGTGCAGTTGAAGATACTTCCAGAAATCCTTCTAAGGGGGAGGGGTGACAAAATCAGAACATAGATTTTCAAAAGAGTCCAAATGAGTGGTGCAGGGGTGAGCAGATGCTGGACCAAGTGAATCCCAGCTGCTTTCCATGTGGGCCAGGAGATTAGTTGGCAGTCAGTACACAGGGATGGATTTCCCCAAAAGTGCAACCAAGCCAAAGGGAATACAGGGGCCTGCATCCATTGTGACTGTGCCAGGTCAACACTGATGCAGCAAATGTGGGCCACAACTAAACCTGAGTGGGCAATGAAGAGTACAAACAAACAGCAGGTGAATGAACACCACACAAGTACTGCTCCGTTGTAAGCCATAAACGGGGTGCATCCCCATCTGAGAACCATTTAGTGGTCTGGGCTTTCAGAAATGCAAGGCAGTAGCCAAAGAATCATTGCAGGTTCCATCCCACCCTGTGCAAGTGGGACTGTCATATTTAGTTCTGCTATATCTGGAGGTTATACCTCCCAAAGAAAATTACCCATGACAGCAATCATCTTAATAAACTAGGGCTGAAGAATAGGACTGGAAGGTGAGAGAGGCAATGTACAGTAAGTTTTCATGCAGTGACCATCTTCAAAGCTGCTGTCTTACCCACTATAGACAAGTTAAACTTTTCCATCAGTCACATTCCTCCTGTAATTGTTTCAGCAGTGGAGTGCTGTTAGCTTGACACAGGTAGGAGAGGTCCAGTGTAACATGGATGCCCATTAATTTAATGGATTGAGGTGACCATTGAAGTCCTAGTTCAACTAAAGTAGCTGGTAGGCAACAGGCATTCAAGGTGAGAACCTCAATCTGAGAGGGTTAAAGGAAACACTGGAAAGGCTAAGCTACCCAGGTGCTACAAAAATGCTAGATTAGTGCTTTCAGACAGTATTTTTTTAATTCCTCTAATTGCTCTTTAGTGATTTAGACAGTATTTTAACTTTCACATTCTATTGCTGGCAGCCACCATTTCATGAGTAGCAGTGAACTTTGTTCACTTATGCTAATCATGTCCTGCCAACCAATAGCAGAGGTCAAACAGACATATTAGCATAAAGTGAGCTCAGGAAGCTTGCTACTGCTCATGAGATGGTGGCTGCCAGCAACAGAAAGTGGAAGTTGTAGGTAGCTGTTTTAAATCGTTAAAAAAGTTGTTACTGTCTGATAGCACTAATTGAGAGTTTCTGTAGTGTCTGAGGAAAGCTATGTTTTTTCCAGTGTTTTCCTTTAAATTTTAGGCCAGATATTTAATCAAAGGAGAAGATGGATCCCATAAGGGGCATCTTACAAAAGCACCTGGAGGTGGAGTCGTGTGATGCAGAGCAGCTGGTAGCACCTTCAGCAATAGCTCCAGTGGGCCAAGCCCTTTTATAACTAAAACAACACTAAACATGTTTTAATGGAGATCACAAATTATCCCACAAGCTACAAATAATTACAGTGAATCAGCAGATACCTGCAATTAATAAACACCACTGAGGATGGACAATGATTCACTGATTCCTGACATTAGGAGTCTTCACTACAGCATACTGCTTTTGGGCAGATTACGGCAGCATAAGGGAAAAAAACCCTCTGACTCTCCAGTTTCCCTACAGAGACAACATGAGCCAGCTGGAATGGAGAGATTTGTGGAAGAGCTGACTGCTATCAAGATGGCCATCTTTGACTTCACTGGTGAACATAAATCAGTGAAGCTAGCACTGGAGTCTTAGAACACGCACATCGATGATGCAGAAACAGGAAACAACAATCAGCTCAACTGACAACTGAACCAACAAAGAGGAAAAAGAGGCTATCCTATTGCAGCAAAAAAAATTGCCAAACTGGGAGGACAGACAACCTCTTAATTGTGGGACTACCTGAAAAAGTGAATGGACAGACACTGTCAAATTTGTGCAAAGGCTCTGTGAGAAAATTGCAAGCTGATTACCAAACAGTTAAGTGTACATCATCAAAAGGGCCCATGGAGTACTCTGACAACCACCTGGAGAGGGGGAAATAAAGAGACATAGAATCTGATGGCAGATAAGGACCGCTTGGCCCACCTAGTCTGCCCATTTTCTAACTAACGGATAAGCTGCAGATCCTAGTTAATCAACAGCCTACTTCCTTTTACTCCCACTAGAATTGCCTTGTGTCTGTCTCATGCATTCTTGAATTTCCCCACTGTTTTTGACTCTATGACCTCCTCAGGAAGTCTGTTCCATGCATCTACAACCCTCTCTGTGAAGAAATACTGTGTCAGATTACCTCTGAGCCGCCCCCCCCCATCTTCAAATTGTGCCCCTTTGTTCTTGCACATTTCTTTTCGAAAGATGCCACCCTCTTGGACTTTGTTGATTCCCTTGAGGTATTTGAAAGTTTCTATCATGTCCCCCTCTTCCTCCTTTCCTCAAGGCTATACATCTTAAGCTCCTTTAGTCTTTCTTCCTATGTCTTCTGGTGCAGACCCTGCACCATTTTCAGTGCCCTCCCGGACAGCCTCCACCCTGTCTATGTCTTTGTGGAGATGGGATCTCCAGAACTGTACACAGTACTCCAGATGTGGTCTTACCAACTGTCTGTACAGAGGACAACAACTTCCTGTTTTCTACTGGTGATGCCTCTCCCTGTGCATCCAGTATGCCCCAGCCCTCTTTACTGCCTTCTCACATTGCTGGCCCACCTTTAGGTCATCGATGACTACCCCCAGGTCCCTTTCCATTTTTGTTGTTGTCAGTATCTCACCCCCCATTGTGTACTCTTCCCTGAGATTGTGTTTCCGTGTATTACTTTGCACTTCTTTGCACTGAATCTGAGCTGCCATACATTTGACCATTCCTCCAACCTTGCCAAGTCCCTTTCATCCTTTCCACCCCACCTTGTGTATCAACCCTATTGCAAATTTTGTGTCATCTGCAAAGAGACATTCTTTTCCTTCCAGTCCTTCTGCAATGTCATTTATAAAGACATTAAAAGGACCGGCCCCGAAATACTGAACAATGCGGTTACCCACTAGTAACCCCCTTTCTTCACTGTGGACTCCATTTACTGTACCCTCTGTTTCCTGTTGTCCAGCCAGTGTTTTACCCAGGCTACCACCTAGGACCCACTCCCAGGCTGGCTAATTTGTTTATTAATCTTTTGTGTGGGACTGTGTCAAATGCCTTGCTGAAGTCTAGGTAGGCCATGTCCACTGCCCCTCTCTGGTCTACTACTTTGTCACCCAGTCAAAGAAATCAATTAGATTTGTCTGACATGACCTTCCTGCTGTGAATCCATGCTGCCTTGTGTCCTGTGCCCACTGGCCTCTAGGTATTCAACAATTCTTTCCTTCAAGTGATTTATAATTTTCCTAATAGTCAAACCGACAGGTCATAGTTTCCTGCCTCTGTCTTGCTCCACTTTTGTGAAGGGGAATCACAGTTCCTCCTCTAGTCCTCAGGTACCACACAGTCCTCCCATGATTTATTAAAAGGGTAGTCAGTAGTGTTACTAGTTCTTCCTTTAGTTCTTTAGAATTCTGGGGTGAATCCCATCAGGCCCCATTGCTTTATCCACCTTCAGTTTTAGGAGTCTTTTCAGAACCCTTTCTTCTGTGAAAGGACTAATATCAACCCCCCATCCAGAGTGCTTCTATTGACTGGATTAGGTACCTTCCCCTCCTCCTCCTTTGTGAATACCGAACAGAAGTATTCGCTCAGTATCCCTGCTATTTCACTGTCACTCTCTGCCCAACCACCTTCCTCTTTATTCAGCCGCAATATCCCTGCCTTAGTCTTTCTTTGCTCCTTAATGTGCCTATAAAAGGTTTTATCCCCTTCTTAACCGAGTTGGCTATCTTTTCCTTGGTTTGGGCCTTTGCTATTCTGAGTGCCTTCTCCGCTTTCTTCTGCTTTAACTAGTACTGTTCTCTGTCCTGCTCCTTCTGTGTTTCCATATACTTTCTGAAAGCTATCTTTTTCTCCCTTACCTTCCCTGCCACTTCTTTTGAGAACCATAGTGTTTTTTTCTTTCATTTTGATTTATTTGCTTCACGCAAAGGCTTGCTACCTCTGTGATGGCAGTTTTGAAGTTTCCCCATTGTTGCTCCACCCCACCTTCTTGCCTATTTGCTAGTGCTTTTCTGAGGCACTATCCCATTTTGACAAAATCAGCCTTCCTGAAGTCCAGTACCTTCACTTTTGTATGGCTTGACTCTACAGTCAAGTTTATCGTGAAACACACTGTTGGGTGCTCCCAGAGTGATAATCTTCAAACTTTTGTACTATGGGGAAAAGTAAGATACACAAAATAAAGCTTAGGAACTGCAAGCCATTGAATGGGACAACAAAAAGTTATAGCACTTGGGGTAGGACTCCTAGGCTTCTTTCTGCAGCATTTTCTGATTTCTGTGGCATGATTTATTCATTTCTGTGGCAGAATGCAGTCCTGACATTGGCTAAAATATGATGTGATGTCATTGATGCTACCACATGCCAAGCATAGAGGAGGGGCTTCAGGATAAACAAGACTTCTAAGGGAGTTTGGCACTATGGAAAAACTGTATATTTGAATGAAAATCCACCCAAACAATTAATTCTCTGGCATTATATATATTCTGTTTCATGATGCAAATTCTGTGTAAAATTCCATAACCACAGAATAGCAGAATTCCAGGGGCTTTAACTCAGGGACACATAAAAGATAGCAGCAGCTGAAATTAACAAATGGTGCTTGCTTAATTTGTAGGAGTTTTCCCATGTGTATTCACTACATAGCACGCCACCAAAATGCCAAAGGTCTGCCAGGGATAGGGCTGTGATGAATCTGGTGTTACAGGCTAATGTTTCAAAGGTTTTAAGTCCAAAATGGTTGTTTTCAAAGGAAGTCCATAATCAAAGGTGGTATAAAATGGCCATCAATACTTGTGATGTCCAGAGACGAGAACTAGCCTCAGCCCCAGCTCTTCATCTCAATAGAGACTTCATTGGGGGCATTACCCGAAGACCAGGCAAAAGCAAACAGATCACAAATAAATCAACAGCAAACTTCATACAACTGGGATCATATTCTGGATTATCTACCCGGCATGAATGATCATCAGCTCTGGGGCAACAGCACATCAGTTTACATCTGCAGAGCAAGTGAAGCTTGAGCTGCCCTCCCTGTTCACCAGTCTTTTCAAGGCCAGCCCAGGAAGAAATGGAGGAGAAACCAAACCCAAAATGAACTGCGTCTAAATATTTCAGAGAGGCAAGCTGACAGAAAAGAAGAAGTGGATTACTTTCATCCCAGTGCTGGTATCGCACCCACCCCCTTCTTATCCACTGAGTCCCTCTTAGTATATTATCTGTGCACACTGGACTTTGGACCCTGGTGGGCAAAACAGAAGGGTGACAAAGCACTAGTTCAGCCTCTCCATAACAATGAACTAGAGGTGGTGGCCCAACTTCACTCCCCGTGACCATGTGGCAAACGCACAGCACTCAGGGTGTAAACAAGCAGCTAGCCAGGAGACACCAACCACCACAGGCCACACACACATGCTGGGAATCACAGAAGAGAGCTAACATGGCTCAGGCAGAACAAACTTCATCCAGGAGCAGGGTCATTCTTGATCCCAATAGGGGGCATGCTTCAGACAGCTAGTATTGGAACCCATTTGGGAGGGAGCAATTTTAGACCTGATACTCTCAAATGGGGATGGAGAGGATCTCAGATTTAGAAGTGGGTAGCCATCTGGAAACAAGCAACCACCAAACAGTGTGGTTCACTATAAACACAGCCATAGAGTCAAGACATACAAAGTGAGGGTATTGGACTTTAGGAGGGCTGACTTTGTAAAATAGAGAGACTGCCTCAAAAAAGCACTAGCAATTGGGCAAGAAGGTGGGGCGGAGCAACAATGGGAAAATCAAAACTGCCATCACAGAGGCAACAAGTCTTTTGTGAAGCAAGTAAACAAAACAAAATAAAGGAAAGAAACACTATGGTTCTCAAAAGAGGTGGTGGGGAAGGTTAAGCAGAAAAAGACAGCATTCAGGTAGTATAAGGAAACAAGGAAGGAGCAGGACAGAGAACTGTACCAGTGAAAGCAGAAGGAAGTAGAGAAGGCAGTCACAATAGCAAAGGCCTAAATGGAGGAAAAGATAATTAACTCAGTTAAGAAGGAGGATATAACCTTTTATAGGTACATTAGGGAGCAAAGAAAGACAAAGAAAGGGATAGTGAGGCTTAATAAAGGGGTAGGGGGTTGGCAGAGACTGACAGTGAAAAAGCAGGGATACTGAATGAATATTTCTGCTTGGTATTCACAAAAGAAGAGGAAGGGGAGGTACCTAAACCAATCAAAAGAAGCACTCTGTATAGGGGGGTCGACACCAGTCCATTCACAGAAGAAAGGGCCCTGAAAGAACTCCTGAAACTGAAGGTGGACAAAGCAATGGAGCCTGATGGGATTCACCTCAGAATTCTAAAATAACTAAGGGGAGAACTAGTGACTCCACTGACTGCTTTTTTTTTTTACTAACATACTAAAATGCCAGCAGAATAGGCCTAATGGTCTTTCATGTCTGCTCGTTTGGTCAGCCCCCACCCTGGTTGCTGACCTTGCTGCCCCCCTCGCCTTCTCTGGCTTCTCCCTTCCCAGTTCCAGATATTCTTGCTGCATTGGATTTTGCTTCCAGAACCCTTCCCCTGTACCTGTCCCACCCCTCTTGAACCCTCCACTGTCTCTGCCTCCACCAGCCCCTAGGCAGCGATTCCATGGCCCCACCACCTCTCAGTGAAGTAGCACCTCCTCCTTTCTCCTCTGAATCTTCCCTCCAGCTTCCACCCATGCCCTAGTGGCCCCCTCCTCCTTCCTTTGAAGCACCCTGACTGTTCCTCCCTATTCACCCTCTTCATGTACCTGAAGACCTTATCATGTCCCCGGTCCCTTCTCTCTTCCAATGTGTACATATTTAACTCTTGAAGCCTCTCCTCATAGGTCCTGTCCCCAAGCCCCAAATCATTTTGGTTGCCCTCCTCTGGACCCTCTCCAGGAGGTTAATGTCCCTCTTAAGTGTGGCCTCCAAAACTGCATGCAGTACTCAAGGTGCGGCCTCACCAAGCAGTTATACAGAGGAGTATCACTTCCTCCTTCTGGAGGTGATCCCCATGATGCATCCCAGCATCCTATTGGCCTTGGCTGCTTCCCTCCTACAAGTCTCAGAGTTGTTCATCTTGACATCCACCACCACCCTAGGTCCCTCTCAGCCATCGAGACTGGTAGCATTTCCCCAGGGTCTACACTTGGCCTGGGTTCACAGCCCCAGGTGGAGTACTCTGCATTTCCTGCACTGAACCTCAGCTTCCACTTTCTAGACCATCTTTCCAGAGCCTCCAGGTCCCCCTGTAGGGCCACCATCCCCTCCTCCCCATCCACCACCGCCCCCAGTTTCGAGTCATCCGCAAAGAGACTCATCTCACTCCTGATTCCTGTCCTTATGTCAGAGACATAGGCATTGAACAGAAGGGGCCCAAGGACTGATCCCTGTGGGACCCCACTAATGACCCTCCTTTGGGGATGAGACTATCCCACCAACTACGACCCTCTGGGTCCGGTCCTGGAGCCAATTGCCTATCCATCTGATCATCTGGTTCCCCACCCCCATTTCTCCCAGCTTATCCAACAGGCCCACGTGAGGAACAGAGTCAAATGCCTTGCTGAAGTCTAGAAAGAGGACGTCCACTGGTCTACCCAGGTCCAAGGCACTCATCACCCAGTCATAGAACTCCACCAGGTTTGTCTGACATGATTTCTCCGGGATGAATCCATGCTGTCTATTGTCCAGGCACCCTGACTTATCCAGGTACCCCCTAGCCTCTCCTTGACAATGCCCTCCATCACCTTGCCCACCACTGATGTCAGGCCGACAGGCCTGTAGTTCCCTGCCACCTCCCTTGATCCCCCCTTGTGGATAGGCACTATATGCACCACCTTCCAGTCCTGGGGCACCCACCCTGTCCTCAGAGAGATGGTGAAAAGCTCCACCAGGGGTTTCACCAGGACATCCGCAAGTTCCTTCAGCACTCTGGGATGTAATTTATCCGGCCCCGGTGCTTTCTCCATCTTAAGGGAGCTGAGGGCTTCCCTCACTCTCTCTTTTTCCCTAGAGCTTTTTCTGGCAGAGCTGGCAGGTGGCAGCTCATCTCTCTGGCCCCGACCTCCTGCACCGACCCTCCCCAAGAAATCCCCATGGGTTAACTCCCTCATTATGACAGGGCTGGGGATGAGGAGTGCCAGCTTTCTCACCTCCCCCGAATAGCCAACATCCAGACCCCAGGGCTTGGCATGGTTGGGGCCATCACAGAGCCTTCCAGCTCCATTTTCTCATTTACTCCCATCCCCCCACCCCATCCACTGGTGAACGTTGGTGGCACAGGGTCAGTATGTCGCACGGCAGAATGCCATGTGGAACAATCATGTTGCATGATTTCTGGATATCTTTTGTTCTGTGGGGGGCTCTGCCCCATACCCCCTGTTATGGGGGGCTGTGCCCCCCTGATCCCCCCACTAAAGATTCTAACTCCGGGGGGTCCATCTCAGAGAGCGCACAGGTCCGGGTTGCATCATAATGCATATGCTATTAAGTGTATAGCATTATGACCCGGTATGCTGGAGATGTGCCGTCCAACCTGTATCCCCCTCCAGCCATTGCTGGAGGGCAATCAGTGGGTGGGACAACAATCCCTCATTCCCCCTAGAGAGGAGAGCAGTCCTCTGGATGCTCAATCCTAGCTTGCCCCTGCTGACCGCCAGTGGCTCTGGCTCATTCCAGAACCTGGGTCGCCGGTGTGGTGCAAGGTGTGGCATTCAGTGCCTCAACCCTCTGCCACCGGACAGGCCCTGACTACCCTTTTTAACAAATCATGGGAGGATGGTGTGGTATCTGAGGACTGGAGGAGAGCGGATGTGATTTCTCCTTCACAAAAGTGGGAGCAAGGCAGAGGCAGGAAACTACAGACATGATAGCTTGACCGCAGTAGTAGGGAAAATGATGGAATCACTTCTGAAAGAAATAATTGTTGAGTACCTAGAGGCCAGTGGGGCACAGGACCCAAGGCAGCATGGATTCATAGCAGGAAGGTCATGTCAGATGAATCTAATAGATTTTCTTGACTACGTGACAAAAGTAGTAGATCAGAGAGGGGATGTGCACATGGTCTACCTATACTTTAGCAAGGCATTTGACACAGTCCCACACAGAAGATTAATAAACAAGTTAGCCAGCCTGGGAGTGGGTCCCAGGGTGGTAACCTGGGCAAAAAATAGGCTGGACAACAAGACACAGACAGTAATAGTAAATGGAGTCCACTCCGGAGAAAGGGGGTTTACTAGCTGGGTACCGCAGGGTTCAGTACTGGGACTGGTCCTCTTTAATGTCTTTATAGGTGACATTGCAGAGGGACTGGAAGGAAAAGTATGCCTCTTTGCAGATGACACAAAGATCTGTAACAGGGTTGATACACAAGGGAGGGTGGAAAGGATGAGAAGAGACTTGGCAAGATTAGAGGAATGGTCAAACGATATGGTCTCAGATTCAATGCATGAAGTGCAAAGTAATGCACCTGAAAAACAAAAACCCAAGGGAAGAGTACACAGTGGGGGAAGGGGTATCAACAACAACAAAATGGAAATGGACCTATGGGTAGTCATATCAGATGAACTAAAGGTAGACAAGCAAAATGAGAAGGCAGTAAGGAGGGCCGGTGGATACTGGGATGCATAGGGAGAAGCCTCATCAGTAGAAAACAGGAAGCTGTTATTCCTCTGTACAGTTGGTGAGACCCAATCTTGAGTACTGCATGCAGTTGTGGGGACCCCATCTCCACAAGAATATAGACAGAATGAAGGCAGTCCAGAGGAGGGTAACGAAAATGGTGCAGGGTCTACACCAGAAGCCATATGAAGAGAGACTAAAAGAGCTTACTATGTATACCCTCAAGGAAAGGAGGGACAAGGGGGACATGATAGAAATTGTCAAGTACCTAAAGGGAATCAACAAAGTCCAAGAGGGTGGCATCTTTCAGAAAAAGAGATGTGCAAGAACAAGGGGTCACAATTTGAAGATGGGGGGATGGCTCAGGGGCAACATGAGGAAATATTTTTTCATGGAGAGCATGGTGGACACATGGAACAGCCTTCCTGAGGAGGTCATGGGGTCAAAAACAGTTCTAATTTTAGAATACATGGGACAGATATAAAACAATTCTAGTGAGGAGTAGGAGAAAGTAGGCTGTAGGATCTGCAGCCTATCCAATAGGTAGAAAAATGGGTAGACTGGGTGGGCCAAGTGGTCCTTATCTGCTGTCAAAGTCTATGTTTCTTCTCCACCGAAATGTCATCTTTCTCCACTAAAATACCTCTCACTCACCATCTCAGCAAACAAGGTCTGGGGAGGCAGTATAGCGCAGTGGTTTAAGGCTCTGAGCTGCAAATCTGAAGACCTGGGTTTGAATCCCACAGCCCCCACTTGCATACTGTGTGACCCTAAGCAAGTTACTTAACTTCCCTGTGCTCCCAGGTTGCACCTGTAAACAAGCTTTCTTCAGCTTAGTGTGTCTCACCTGGTTAAATAATTGGGAAAAAAGAAAGATCTGTGTCTTTTACTAGTACAATATTTGGGTGAAGCTGCGGGGTGGGGAGCAGTCAGGGCTGCAGGCCTGTCACCTTAGCACTCTAGGCTATGACACTGCATGCTGCAGATCTGCGGCCCCATCTGCAAAACCTTCTCCCCTTCAAGCACACTCTTCGAGATACAACCCAGTGTATGTTGTAGAACCTGCAGGTTTGGCCCTGCCAGCCTGTCGACTGGCCTCATAACTCCTTCTATTTTTTTATTTGATATGCAAGATCATACAGGAAAAATATGAGCAAGGGAGAAAAATATCAATATGAACACAGAAACATTTCCACATGATGAACAAAATAGATACATAAACTCATTGGGCCCTATGCACTATTGGAGTGGAGTGGCTATGTGCATGTTTCTGGGGTGTGCAGCCACTCACCCTACTCGCCCCATGTGGGATGCACTAAGGGGGACATGCAGGAGCCAATGCAGATCCTCCCAGGTGCGTGGATCACACCATGCCAGGGGCCGGCTGTGGGCGCAGCAGCACTACGCGCCATGCACAAAGGCATGTAGTGCTGGCCGGGTGGGGTGTAGAGGGGGCACAGGGCATGTCAGAGGGAACCCTGCCATAAGCCCCATATGCACCCTGCACAACCATTGGGAATCCGCCAGGACAGGGTGGATGGCCCACCCACCCAGACCGCTTGCCACCTGCCCCTAAACATGTCGGTGCAGGGACCCTGCCAAGTGCCCCCCCCACCCTACAGACACCCACACAGGGCACTGGACATAGGATACTGCCCCACAACACTCCAATGACACTACTGGGCCATCCCAGTCATCAGCCTCCATTGCTTCAGGTGGGATCTCTAGTCATGAGGTACAGCCCCCGCACCACCCAGAGACCCCCTCCCATCCCTGCTCACGCTCCGATGCCATCAGAGGGCCAGTGGTTTTGCCCTCCTTTCTCCACCATAGCTGCTGGCTGTTGGTGCATCCATGGAGATTAAGCTGCTGTCATACCCCTACAGGGATCCCACTAAGCGACCCAGGCGGGGCATCTGATTGGATGCCTGGCCAGGTTCACTGCCCCCACCACAACTGCTCAAGGGTCCTGCACACCAGGGGTGGTGGGGCTGTGGACAGGTAGTACATGGTGGTGAATATCACCGCACACACCTGTCTGTAAGTGTCACCCTATCGGGTGAGATACAATGCTCTGGCACATATGTCCAACCAATTAATGCATAGGGCCCGTGAGTAGCATATTACAGACTCTAAACTATGCATATCACATAGATATAAAATATATGACCCTTTTCAGAGCACAGTTACAGTTAAATGATTAGATAAGGTCCCTAGTTCTTAAAGATCTGTGGAGACGGATTATATGTTGATGTAGATCATGGCTCTACTAATAAACGACTCTCAAATGCTCTTAAAAAATATCTGCTTTATCTCTTACATAATAATGTATTTGCTCTGGTCTATAAAGATCTATCATTAGATTGTGCCATGCTCTTACTGAAGAAGGGTTATAGTCCTGCCATGGCATCAAAATACATTTTTTCACCTCAAGTAATCCCAAGGAAATTAATTTTCCTTGTACTTCATCACAATGACGACATCTTAAATTTAAACCCAATAAAAAGGTGAGTGGGATCAATATTTAATTTAATATCAATAGCTTTTTCTTAGATTTCAAAAACTGAGTTCCAACTTTAGTAAGTTTTTCACAAGTTAAAAACATATGGATAAGAGACCAGGGGTTAGATTGGCACCTGGGACTGTTTTCATTAAGATTTGGATTGTGTTCATGTAGTCTGTTACCTGTTTCATTCATGTCTTTTAATTTAGGTGGATCACATACTTACTGCATTAGATCAGCAAATGTAGGCAAATTGAACCCTCCCTACTATAGGTCTTCTTTATGTCAAAGTTCATGGATATTTCATGTTGTAAAATTGTGGAATGATTTGCCCAATGATATTTTAGCATGTAATTCACTGTGTAATTTCAAGAAATCCCTGAAGCAGCGTTGTCTTACCTTTTCAACATGTTTTTGTCATTATTAATTTTTGTTCATTGTACTGTATTGTATTATTTGTATTATAGTATATGGTTGCCCTCGATTGTCCAATAATTTTAGCAGTTCTCCAAATGTTGTTGAAGGACAGTTCAAGGTCAAAAAGTTGTTGTACTATCGTTCTGGCGTCACATCGATAATACAACTTTTCTGTCCTTGAATGACTACACACTGTCACTGACTTTTCCAGGTGCTCTGAAAGCTGCTATTCTGACACAACCACTCAGTAAGGACAGAACTCAAGAGGTCATCAGTGACTCTAAGCGAGTATGATTAGGTAAGCCTCTTCTAAAAACTAAACCTGATTCTGTAATTTGTGTGTGTGTGCAAATGTAAAAAAAAACACTGGAGAAGTCCGTTAGGTGGTGCTGGGTGGGTGGAGGTTGAGCAACGCGGCCTACTAATGATGCTCTCACTCTTTCTCTCGCTCTTCACGAACCTGTGACACGAACTCTGCAACAGAATTTAACTTGTATCCTTTACATGGTTTGTTTGTTGAATTTTGTTGTCCCGGTAAGCCCACTGGGCCTAGAAGTCCCTTTTTCAGGGATGACCGGTGGGGGGGGGGGAGAGAAGGGGGGATGCAGATGGTAAGCAACTGAAACTGAACCATATTAAGCTGTTGGTGGTATTTTTAGTGAATGAGGGAAATTTGGCCAGGACAGCAGGGACATTCCCCTACTCTTTTCGATAAGTGCCATGGGATCTTTAACATCCACCTGAACTACCACCAATCCAAGCAGATGGGACCTCGGTTTAACGTCTCATCTGAAAGACAGCACCTCAGAAGTGCAGCGCCCCTCTCATGCTGCACTACAGTGTGAGTATTGGGATATTAACCCAAGTGCCAGATGTGGGAACTGAACCCACAGCCCTGATCTCCCGGCCTTCAATGGCGAGTGTGCTACCTACTGAGCCACTGACACTGCTAAATTATAGCTGAACTGTGATTTATAGCCATTTTGTTCTGAAATTGTGTGATCTCAAATGTTCCTTTATGTTCCACAATACGTGTGTTCTTAAATGTTTTGTTATGTTCAGTAATACAGTGGTTAAGCTTCAAACTGTGTGTTCGCCTTATTTTTGCAAGCAATTTAAACACACGCCTGACCTGCTGAAATCCGTGGACAATCAAGGACAACCATATACTATATAAAACAGTACATGGGTAAGCATATACCTCAAGGCTGTGTTTCAATCTTGGATTTGTGATGATATCATGGGACCTCTTGAGCTTCACTCTTGTGGTCCGTATGATGTCATCACAAACCCTCGATGGAAACACAGCTTTGTTGTGTATGCTTACCCATACACAGGGCCCCTGGTGTTCTGTGGCAGAATTTTCTGATTTCTGCGGCAGGGCTCCTTGACTTCTGTGGCAACATTTTCTGATTTCTGCGGCATGATTTATTCATTTCTCTGGCAGAATGCAATCCTGCCATTGGCTAAATATGATGTGATGTCATCGACGACATCATATGCTGAGCATAGAGGAGGGGCTTCAGGATAAACGAGGTGGGAAAGAAAGCCTGACACTATGGAAAACAGTATATTTATATGAAAATTCACCAAAAACAATGAATTCTATGCACTATATATATTCCGTGGCATGATGCAAATTCTGCGTAATTCCGTAACCGCAGAACCACAGAATTCCAGGGCCTCGTCAATCTATGTGTATTTTATTGTATTGTATTGTTGTTTCTGTTTCATGTCAACCAGGAAAATGGGCATTTAAAGTCCTTGGGTTTTTACCCAGTGATTAACTATTAAATGAAAATAAAATAAATGGAGTCTAGTGGGGGTAAGGTAGGTTCTATGCATAATATTGAACTGGATTTGCTGTAATTTGGTGGGGTAGAATTCTTTGAATGAGTAACCAAGTACTGTATCCCAATCCTCCTTTGTTAAATTTTTATCAAGATACTGCTCCCATTTAGCTTTTAGATATTGCAAATTAAAGGAAACACAATTTTGTAATAACTGATAAAATGAGTGCAGGGGTTTCTGAGTAGGATTTATGGAGTATAAAATGGTTTGAAGAGGTTGGAGAAAAGTTGGCTTTTGGAACATAATCTCGAATCTGAAGATATGTGAAGAAAATACTGAGCAGGAATATCAAATTTAACTCTTAGTTTGTCAAAAGACATCAGAATGTTGTCTTCAAATAAATCTGTCAATTTTTGAATACCTGAGCCCTACCGTGTATAGAACCAATGTCGAATAATGATGATGGTTTAAACCCAAAATTGCGATAGATGGGAGTATAACTAAAAATTTGCTCCAGCTGGCCAATTAATTCATGAGCCTTTTTTCCCAGCAATAAGTATTTTGAGTTGCAAGTAACTTATGATGACTGGAGTTTGGCTGCTGACCCGAGTGACCCTTCTCCAACCTTTACTATTATAATATTGGGTATGAAGAATGTTGCTTGTTTTGTGTTTCTGTTTTGAAATAGCCCTAATTTTTCCTTATTTAGGGCCCCATAGTAATACAGCCATTTCCCATCTGATGTTGATTTTTCAATAACTTAGCAGTTCTGGAACACTAGTGACATCAGTTGGGCTATAGACTACAATCAAATGGAACACAGTGACATAGGCTCAGCTGATGTCTCTGTGTTCCGCTCATTGTAGTCTTCACCTCAACTGATGTCACTGGTGTTCCAGAACTAAGTTATTAAAAAATTAATATTAGATGGGAAATTGACTATTTCAAAGAAAAAAATCATAAAACAATACACTGGGGTGATAAAATAAACTTCACACATACCCACATTTACAATTGTATAAAACATATAAACGGCATTGTTCATGTTCCCTTTAAGGTTGACCGATATAGAGATGCAGCCCAAACCATTGTCCAAAACCCCAGTTTTAAGACTGGCAACAAACCTCTCCGCACTGAGCCATGGAGCAGTGTGCCTTTCCTGTCACTGGAATATCTAACTATAGAGGGGAAGCCGACACCTTTCCAAACCCCACAAACTAGATATGTATTAGAAAATAAGTCAGTGTTGAAGATTTTGCAACGAGCACAGTTGGTAGCCAGACACATGGGAACACAGCCATAGGCTTCGGGTTGTATGGGCCCATGGGGCCTTGGCCCCATCAATATTTATTGAGCTGGGCTGAGTCCCAGCAATATTTACCAATGCTGCTGCCTGTCTTGACTTTTTCTCCTTTTATTTGTGGCTCACTGTGCGCGAGCATGGTGCATGCCCTCTGCTGCTGTGAGTCGGTGACCCGCACCAGCTGCCAGCATAATTTGCCGGCCCCCCCCATTTAATTTGCTGCCATCGGGTACAGCACTGGCACATTATTTAAAATGTGTGCCTTTTGCTTGTCAACCCCACCCCCCACCCAGTCATCATTGTCATGACACTCTGTCTGCTTCTGGTTGGTTGGCAGCTGGTGTCATTTTCAATTTACCAGCATTGCCCCACCATAATTGGCCAGGGGGAGGACTTATTAGGTGCCATATGAGTGCATCTTGGTGTTGTGAGGCAGCATGTGGCAAGGTGAGCCAGGGAGAGAGACGAGTAAGACAACAGTCGACGAGTCCATGAAAAGAGGAGCACTTGGCAGGCACCGGTCAGCAAAGCAACAGCAAGCAACCTTTCGGTTTCTAGTTCTAGTGGCCAGATTTGGAGTCGGGTCACAGTGTGTCAGTGATGGTCGGGAGTCTGGGTCTCCAGGAAGAGAGAAGAGCAGCCAGCAGCAACAGATGAGAGGTGAGGTGGTGGTGTCTTGTCTGGTTGGTGTGTGGTGGTCCAGGGGGCAGCTGGTGTGATTCCAGTCCGAGAGGGAGAGGGCCACCCTGAGGTGACTGACAAGCGAGCAGGTGCAGCTGGCAACTGCCAGCATCAGGAGCCATGACATGAGCCACAGTGCTGCCTGCAAACTGGGGATTGTAAGCTTATAAAATGGATAGGCTAAATCCAGTAATCTAAATGGCTACTTACCCATGTATGAAATATGTTCTATGCATGGGTAAAAAAAAAGAGCTGGCGGTAAAAAGGCCAATATCCATACACTATAGAACACTGGCATTTTTACTGTCAGACATCTTTCTATTTGCCCATCACGAAGAAAACCTACTTGGATGTAGCCTATCCATTTCATAATCCTTTGTTTGTACAACTAGACATATTCATTGCCCAACTTCAAAAATCCCGACACACGCACATTTTCTCAGAGGCACCTTCATTAAAGCATAATTAACTGCTGCCTGATGTATTTATATAATGCTCCCATTTTCCTTATGCTCCTCGCAGAGTGCAAACTACTTGTGACTGCCTGGTAACAAAACCACATGGAAGTTCGGCTGGTGTTGTTAATGAGAGCTGGCATGGTGACAAAACTGCGACCCCCCCCCCGAACGCTCATCTTGCAGCACAGTAGGTCCGTAGCCAGCTCCATAGCCCCAACTCCTCCCACCCGCAGAGCTCCGTTTCTCCACAGCACCTCAACCCAGCAAATGAGAGCTGGCATGGTGACAAAACCGCAATTTCCCCCTTCCCCAAACCCTCATCTTGCAGCACAGTACCTTCGCAGCCAGCTCCATAGCCCCAACTCCTCCCACCCACGGAGTTCCATTTCTCCACAGCACCTCAATAAGCAAAGAAACTACAGACTCTTTGAGCAGTGATTGGAGCAACTTGTGTGAAGTAAGTGCCGCCATACTGAAACTGATGTTTGATGTTTGTATAATGCCTTTTTTCTTGCGATCCTCGTGAAGTGCAAACTAGAGTTGGGCATTTGTACTTTCAGGATTTTGTTGATGTGACTCTGAAGTATAGATAATGTGTGTTGGGATTTTTGTATGTATCCCCTAGAAAACACAGTCACCCTTTAGGCCAGAGAGTTAGCGCAGCCAGAGAGAAAGCTTAGTTCCTTGTTATTTTACTAAATCCCTATGCGTAAATGAGCTCATCAATATTAAATAGTGTAGGCAGAAGGACTATTCTATCATAGAATAGCAGAATAAAATGTTTTTTCTACATATAAACATGATCTTTTAACTTTACAAAGTAAGAAAAAAATAAGAGCTCATTTTATAAGCACAATAAGACATTCCATGGTGTGCATGGAATATGTTTTACCACACGCCAGTGGCTAAAGGCACTCGGCCAGGGGACTCGTGCCTTAATACACCCCTGGCCATGTGGTAAAATATGTTCCATGCACACTCTGTCGTGTCTTATTGCTTACATAAACTAATGTCAGCCACATTAGTTACAGACTTATTATTCAGAAATTGCAGTTTACACTAATTCCCAACAGCACCATGACATGATATCGCCAGTTTTTAAACTATGTCCATGATTTTGTAAGCCGTGTCCCTCCCTGATTTATGAGACAAGGGGTTAAGAGAGCTGTAAATGATTATTTTTATTATAGGCATGTTAAGTAGCACTGAAGTGGAGGTGCAGACAGCTATTCCAGTCAAAAAGGGGCAAAGATTTATTCATTTATTTTTAGTGAGATGATAGAATGAATTTGGGGTTTGGAGGTCTGGGTGACATCGATCCAAAAACTGTAATCCTTGAATATGTGTTTTCTTTTTTTTTGGGAGGGAGCGGAGTGGTGGTAGGCATTAAACTTTCCGGAATTGGGTCAGAACTAAAACTGACTTTACAAGCAGATCCTCATCCCTCCTGCAGTGCTTCAAGGGAGTAGAAGGAATCAACTGTTTGTTCTGGTCAAATCTCATTATCTGATGAAAAGAGAACCTGATAAACATTTATTGACCCAGGGAATCAGGCCATAACATGGAGGAACACTTGCAGAACAAGCAGTTTAATAGGACATCTGAAGCTTAGCTTCTGCCCATTCACATCTCCTGATCATCTAATTCAGGAAACACTTGACATTTGGGTAGCTAGTGGTCTGTTAGGGGTGAAATGATTTTGCATTTTTTCTGTACAACATGGACATTGTATGATGCATCCCTTTGCTTCTCTTGCTAGACCATATAGTTTACTGCATGTCTTTATATCTATGCAGTGCAGACTCATGGTCTTAGACCAAATGTGGTGGCCATAACATGCTGGAGCTTGAGAACTTGGAATACATCCATGTTTCTCCGATCATGTCATCTTTAAGATCTGCTAAGAGTATTATCATCTTCCAGTGATTTCATGAGCTGAGAGGCCCTACCCAGAAATGGCTGTCAAATAAATGTTTTATATTTTGAAATTATGATTGCTCCATATGAGTTGAAATAGGTAAAAGAGGTTTTGCTTTTAGAAGGTTATGAGGTTATGTTACCACTTACATATGCACACTGAGTTCCCAGTTGGGACGTGCATTGTTGTCCTACGATGTTTACTGAATTAATGAAGTTCCTTCTTGGTGGAGATGGGGGGGGGGGGTTGAGAGAAGAGAACAAGTGCTGAGTTACTGCCTGCATTGAAAAGTGGAGAAAATCAGTGTTTGACCAATTGATTTCTTTATAGCTTGTTCATCAGGGGTTCACTTTCAGCTGCTGGTGGTGGGGGTCTGGACATGTGGGGAAAAAAGGGTTCATTTTTATTGTAATGGTTTAAAGAGGTATGGTTGACCAACCTTTGATTTTTATAGTGTGTTCAATTTATCTGGTGGGGAGGGGCTTGCTTTCAGCTGCTGGGGTGGGCGTCTGGGTGAGTTAATAGAAAAAGGCTATTTTAATTCTTAAAGTGCCAAACTGTCTGAGAGAGAGCACTGTGAGAGGACCAAATTTGATATTTGACTACAAAGTTCTGCCCAGTGCTAACAGGATGGTGGAAACTGGGGGGGGGCAGTGTACAAACTGGATGCAAGCTTTGTGAATATTCAATTAAAAAATGGCTAGCAGTGCAGAAGTCGATTTTTGACTAATAGAATGTATGGTCTGTTTCTGCTGGCACATTCGTATGTTCATATTCCCTGGGAACCATTTCAGTTACCCTCCTCTGGACTGCCTCCATATTGTCTGTTATTGTGGAGATGGGGTCTCCAGAAGTGTTTTATACTGGTGGTGCCTCTCCCCATGCATTCCAGTACCCCTCAACCATCCTTACTGCCTTCTCACATTGCTTGGCTACCTTTAGGTCATCTGGAGTGACTACAGGTCCCTTTCCATTTTTGTTGTTCTTGGTACAGCCCCCCCCCCACCATTGTGTACTCTTCACCTCGTTTTTTTGTTTCCTAGGTACATAATGTTGCACTTCTTTGCAATGAATCTAGTATACAGTTTGTGAAAATGTCATTGTTTTAAGCTCTGCAGAGATAATCATTCCTGGCTGCCTGAAATTTTGGTCATGGTCCAGCAATCTCTACAAAAGGGCTAACAGTAAGAATGTGAACTCCTCATCCTTATAAAAAATATTGGGCTCTAGAGCTCATCCTGTGTGGCCACATCAGTCTTTGCTCATCCAGACTTCAATCTGCAGCAAAAGCTAAGGAAATAAAGACTGAACTCCTCCATTCTGCCAGGCTCCTGTAAATCTGTGTTTGAGACCCTGTGTGGCTGCCTGCATTTTGCACGATGAGTCTCATAGTCCAACTGCAGCTGAGCAAATGTCTGATGTATTTTTATTTCTGGCCCTCGTGATAGATAATTATTTTTCTACATTTGCTTTATGGGTCAAAACAGGTGTGTGGATTAGGATGCTGAAGTATATTTTGTCCTGTATTATGTGTAGATATTTTTCTGCAACTAAGTCGAAGTACTACAAATCCTTGGCTCCTACAGTTTTGTTTTTTTTGTCCAGCGCTGTGGCCTAGCTACAGGGGGTCTGTCACTGTTTAAGCAAGATAGGCAATCATGGTTTTAGCACACCAGCTTGTGAATTAACGATGACGTTTTCATCCAGAGCCAAATACTGTGTAACATTGGGCATGTCACAGTAAAATCTTAGTGCTAGTCCGCCTAGATACATATTCAGGGTTCATTTCAGACATTTATATTGATGGAATAATTGAGCCATTGGGTAGAAAAAGTAAGGGTCAAATGAAAAAACTAATGGGCAGGGCTTATATTAGCATGAGTAAAATGGTGGTCAGTACACTGACCATGGCTATCCTCAGGTAAGGAATATATTATTAGCAAGTTGTGAGTCACAGAGAGAGATGACAGATGACTTCTTGAGCTTTACAGTTAATCACAAAATGAACCACAGTTAGCCAGGGCTTCTCTGGGCCTAGCCTCCCCAAGCCCCTAATATCTGGCTGGCTAAGGGCTACAGGGTAAAATCATGCTTCAGTTCTGTATGTGAGGTTAGCAAAATGCTGACATTAGCCTGGCCTATGTTAAGACCCCAGCGATATCGTCTGTCACTGAATATCTCTCCTCCCTCCCCCATAAAGCACAAGTCCTAGTCAGAGACCTCAACGTGAACTGGCTCAGTCCCACTGCCTCACCAATAAGAGACACCTTCGCTGCATTACACCTGTCCCAACTCATCTCCCAACTCACTAGATATAACCAAACTAGAGGGGCTTGCACCCTCCTAGACGTCATTGTCTCCAACTGCCCCCAAAAGATTCAGGATATTCATGTCCTTCAGACTCCTTAAGTGAACACTCCCCTCTCCTATTACTCTGGTCTGCCCCAACCCCAAACATGTAGCCCAAGCCACATGCCACATCTCCACCCAGGCAGACTGAAAAAACTCAAACAGTTCCTTGCTCACATTAATTGGTCTCCCATCAGCCATGCAACCAACATTGATGCTGCCCTCAACCTCTTCTCATAAGCCTTTAACAAGGCCTGTGATCTTTTGCATCCTTCACCATGATCCACTCCAATAGGCAAAATGCACCTTGGGTCATCCCACCTTACTCCAACTGCTCAGGGATAGGGATAACCTCTGGCATATAGCCACTGAGACTGGCCAGATGGCTGACAGACAGGCATATAATGTTGCATGTAACAGGTGCATGTGGGCCATCCGAAAAGTCAAGGCAGACCACTACCAGGCCACCCTCACCTCCTAATGGGGGTGTGCCTGGAACTTCTGGGACAATATAAAATAAATAAATGGGAAATCAAGCTCCCCCCCCAGCCCAGCTTATGGTCAATGGCTCCACCTTTACTGATCCCACTGACATTGCCAACTGCCTTAACTCCTCCTTTACAGATCTTAGCCCTGTCCTCCTGAGTAACTTTTTCGATCCAACCCCTGACCCACTGCCCTCAGATCCTCAGCGCCCCCGGTTCTATCTATGCAAAGTATCCATCCAGGAAGCAAGACCACTCCTGCTTAAAGTGCTAAACAGCAACAGTCCTAGCAGTGACTTCCTGGATCCAAAAATACTCCGGCTGGTCCTGGATGATGTCATGGTCCCACTCACTGACCTATTAAACCGGTCCCTCTATCAAGGGCAATTCCCACAGCATGGAAAACAGCTATAGTACACCTATTCACAAGGAGGTGACAGGTTCCCCAGCAACTATCATTCAATGTCCATCCCCCTCCCTCCAAAGCCTTAGAAAAAGTGGTGGCCACTCAACTCACTGAATATCTAGCAAAATGTAGCATTCTATGCCTAGAACAGCATGGCTTCCTTGCTGGTCACAGTACAAGTACAGCATTAATGGAGTTCTCCAACTTCCTGCACTCCTCCCTAGACTCTGGTTCACTAGCTGAAGCAGTGTTCATTGACCTCTCTAAGGCCTTTGACACTGTCTCCCACCCTCCTACTAAATGCCCTCGACCATACAGGTTTCTCTGCTGGTCCCTTTCCTGCTGAGTGAGTTAACTATCAGTCCGCTCCCAGCCTGTAAAAAACAATGGGATACTCTCGGAAAACAATCCCATCCACTCAGGAGTTCCCCAGTGCTCTATCTTGGGCCCACTACTCTTTAGCCTCTACCTAAACACCCTGCCAAGTGCCTGTTCTGGCAATATTCTCCTGTACACAGACACCATTATTTATGCTGCCCACAGAAATCCCACCTCCCTCAAAGACTCCCTCCAACGCTCCTTCAATGATGCTGAGAACTGGTTTAAGGAGAACAGACTAGCCATTAACCTCAAAAAAACTAAAGCAATGCTTTTTGCCCACCACCAGAACAAAGCCAGCAACAACCCCCTCCAAATTGTCTCCAGCACTGGTCAACCACTTAAACAAGTTTCCTCTTACAAATTCCTTTGGATCACCTTTGACTTGGCCCTCACCTTTCATGCCCACATTACAGTCCTCGCTTCCACCACTAATGCTCGTCTTGACATCCTCTACCGTCACAAGGACTGCCTCCCACCTGATGCCCTCAGGCTTGCCATTATGTCCTCAGTAATGTCCCTTGTCGATTACGGCATTCCAGTCTATGGTGCTGCTAACTCCACAGCCCTCAACAAGATTCGACTCACCCTAAAAAAGGCTTTCAGACTAGTGACCAGTGCCCCTAGGCTCACCCACACTTGTCAGCTCTATGACATGGCCAAACTCCTTAGCTTCGATGTATGTCTCCACTACCAAACTTGCCTACTAACTAAGAAGATTCTATTCGGGCTCTCCCCCCCCCCCGGGGTTTCTGCCTCCATCCAATTTACACCTTCCAGAGTCACTAACCAAACTACTGACAAGGTCACCCTACTAGTACCCAGAACTAGGACCACCCGGGCACAGAGGTCATTCAGCTACAGAGCCTCATCCTGGTTCAACTTGCCCCCCCCCGCCATTTCCAACACCACCAAAATTGCCCCTTCAAAACTGCCCTATGGAACCAATTGTTCAACACCTGCTGCTGCACCTGTCACTAACAGATGCTCTGCTGCTCTCAAAACACTACTGACATAGCCCTGTGGCCGAACTCCCTCACCAAACCCCCACTCCCCATGGTCTCCTGCTCCACTGCCAGTACCTGCTGGTACCAAACCTATCAATTCTGAAATGTTTTTTAATTACTCTTTGTGTTCAAGCAATTATGTAAAACTATGTTATTCAGTAAGATTGTTTTCTGTAAGTATGTTGACTCTGTATGTCCTCTCTGTGACAAGGTACCTTTGTAAACGAGCCTCTGGCTCAAAGGTTGTAAATCCGATTATACAATAAATAAATAAAAAATAAGACAAGTGATGGCTGCAATCAATGTATGTATCAGTTATACTGAATATCAGCATTTTGCAAAACTCACATATAGAATAGCATTTATTCACCCTCCAGCCAGACACATCATCAGTTTAGAACAAGGGGGTAGAGTAGAGCAAAGATAAGAGTTATATAACATTAAAATAAGCCAGGAAATGCACCACAGAGCATCTAGAACCCCTGGAAGCCTGGTGGACCCCAGACCCCCAACATTTGTAAAGAGTAACAATCTTATTAAAAAAAAATTAAAAGGAACAGCACTTCAGAAAATTCTGGTTAGGGCATACCAGCACCCAAATCCATATCATCTGGCTGGCTACAGGGTGAATAAATACTTCTGTTCTGTATCTGAGGAAGAAAAATGCTAACATTCATTGCCTGGCCTATGTCAAGCCAGCAGGTGACAACTGCAGACAATAAATATATCACTTGTACGACAATATTAGCGTTTTGTTAACCTCATGTAAAGAATACAAGTATGTATTCAACCTGCAGCAAGACAACGCATAAGTTTAGAGCAAGGTGTAGAGAAGAGCTAAGACAGGAGTTATTTAGCTTCACAATAAGCCAGAAAATGCATCACAGAGCATCTAGAACCCTTGGCATTGAAGAAGTCAGGCTCCAAAACTCCAAAAAGAACCCTTTGTAAAAATCCTACCAACGGCATTAGGGTACATTAAGCAGGGCTCTGATATTTATGCCTGTCTTGGACTGGAACATAGATGACTTTCCATGACCTGCCACTGTGGTCTGTACCTATTTCATATTGGTCCCCAGTCACATCTTTCAACCATGAGAACTGGCTAGCCCTGGAAGCTAATATTAAAGTTTGAGATCAGGGAGTTGAAGACACCCTTGTGGTTTACTAGGAGTCATTATGCTATATGATCTCATGGCAGTCATTTCATCCATAAAAATTCTAAGTGTGGATTACCACCAGACAGAATACTGTAAGGGTAGTTGCTGCCCATGTCAAATTTTTGCTGCGCTTTGTAAATCTAGTCCATGCATTTGTCACCCAGCACTTGCTAGAGACATGTGCATGTGGAGTATTGTGCCCAAGTTTGGTCACCAGGGAGTAAAACAGAAATTACAGCACTAGAATGAGTACAGAGATGAGCAACCAAGCGTATCTCTGGTCTAAAAGGACTGAGCTATCACCAGAGATTGCAGGAACTGAGCTTTTATTCTCTGGAATTTCGAAGACTTAGTGGCGATATGTGTATAGTTTATAGAGCGCTGTTCGATGATGACCTGTGGGCCCAACTGGGATCTGAGCTAAGAACACAAACATGTTTAACCAGGGCACATCCACTACAAATAAAGAGCTCCACCTATCACTCAAAAAGCATTTGTCAATGCTGAATGTTAATTGCGTTGGTCTGTTGAGCTCGCTCCAGTGGCCCTCTGTCACTGGCTCAGTCTGTTTGTCCCAGTGCTGCAGGCTGCTCTTTTGTACTGTGCTCCTGCCTGTATTGGTGGCTTGTTCTTTTGAGGAAGAAATCCGCAGCTATCCTGACAGAACTCCATTGAGGTGGCTCACTCCCCCCTCTCACTCACTCATTCTGTTTCTCCTGGTGCTGCAGGCTGACCTTTTGTACTGGGCTCCTGCCTGTATTGGTGGCTTTTTCTGCCCACAAAGAAATCCACAGCTGTCCCGACAGAGCTCCGTTGAGGTCGCTCTCTCCCCCTGTCTCACTCACTCATTCCGTTTCTGCCAGTGCTGCAGGCTGCCTTTTTCCTAATGGACTCCTGCCCGCATCACTGCCTTCTTATGCCCACAAAGAAACTTTCAGCAGTTACAATACAGCTCCGCTGAGCTCACTCACTCTCTCATTCTGGTTTTCCTGCCACTGCAGGTTGCCTTTGTACTGGCCCTGCATGCATTGCTGCCTTTTTTTGCCCACAAACAAATCTGCAGCAGTCCCTCAGAGCTCCGATGAGCTCACTGACCCTCCCTCACTCGCTTGTTCTGTGTCTCCTGGCATGGCAGGCTGCCCTTTTGTATTGGGCTCCAACCTGCATTGGCAGATTTTTTTGGCCAGAAAGAAATCTCTGAAGGAGTCCCGACACAGCTCCATTGAGCTTGCTCACTTCCCCTCTGTCACTCACGCATTCCATTTCTGCATGCTGCCCTTTTGTACTGGGCTCCTGCCTGCGTTGCCACATTTTCTGCCCACAAAGAAATCCGCAGCAGTCACAATAGAGCTCCACTGAGCTTGCTCACTACTACTCTGTCACTCACTCATTCTGTTTCTCTTGACGCTGCAGACTGCACATTTGTATGGGGCTCCTGACTGCGTTGGCACCTTTGTCTGTCCACAAAGAAATCTGCAGCTGTCCTGACAGAGCTCCGTTGAGGTGGCTCAGTCTCCCTCTCTCATGCACTCATTCTGTTTGTCCTGGCACTGTAAGCTGCCCTTTTGAATGGGACTCCTGCCTGCATTGATGCCTTTTTCTGCCCACAAAGAAATTGCAGCAGTCCTGATAGAGCTCCGTTGAGCTCACTAAGTCCCCTTGTCTCATTCGCTCATACTGTTTCTCCCACCGCTGCAGGCTGGCCTTTTGTACTGGGCCCCTGCCTGCATTGACGCCTTTTTCTGCCCACAAAGAAATCCGCAGCAGTCCTGACAGCGCTCGGTGAGTTCGCTCACTCCCCCTCCCTCAGTCGCTCTCTCGTTCTGTTTCTCCCAGTGCTGCAGTCTGCCCTTTTGTACTGGGCTCTTGTGTTAGGGCCTTTGTCTGCCCACAAACAAATCCGCAGCAGTCCTGACAGAGCTCTGTTGAGCTGTAACTCCCCTCTCACTCAGTCGATCTTAATCTGTCCCAAGCACTGATTTCCCAGAGTCACTGTGCTATTCTCCGCAGGAGTGCAAAACATATTTTAGCCAGGATGTGAAAAGACAGCTGTAGTTTTCATAAGGAGGTGAAAAATGCCACTGTTGAAAATGTGACATGACAATATTACAAATTTGCAAAGTTACAAGGGTGCATGGAAACAGTTCAATGCACGCTTGTAACACAGTCATGTTATGGAGTTTCATCACCAAATTTTCAACATAGGGATTTTAAGACCTCTGCTCATGAACAGTGCCACTGTTATTTTCTTAATCTATCCTGAACACTGATTTCCCACAGTGACCACGTTATTCTGCGCCAGAACTGTGAAAACACATTTCGGTCAGGATGTGAAAAATGACAGCTGTACTGCTTATGAGGAGGTGTGAAAAAATTCCACTGTTGAAAATCTGGTGTGACAATACTACAAATCTGCGAAGTTACAAGGGTACGTGAAAAGTGCTCAGTGCACACTTGTAACGCTGTCAATTGATGGGCTATCAGCACCAAATTTTCAACACAGGCATTTTAGGACCTCTGCTCATGAACAGTATCATTGTAATTTTCTTACTCTGTCCTGAACAGTGATTTCTCACAGCGACCGCTCTATTCTGCACTGGAAGTGCGAAAACACATTTCGGCCAGGATGGGAAAAATTACAGCTGTACTGTTCATATGTAGGTCTGAGAAAATGGCAATGTTGAAAATCTGGAGTGAAAATATTATAAATTTGCAAAGTTATGAGTGTGCGTACCAGCCTGCACAACGCACGCTCATAACACAGTCATTTATGAGATATCGTTACCAAATTTTCAACATAGGAATTTTAGGTCCTCTACTCATGAACGTGTGTCACTGTCATTTTCTTAATCTGTTCTGAACACTGATTTCTCACAGCGACTGCGCTGTCTGCGCCGAATGCGAAAACACATTTTGGTCAGGATGAACAATGACAGCTTTACTGCTCACAAGGAGGTATGACAAAATGGCAATGTTGAAAATCTGGCATTAAAATATTGCAAATTCACGAAGTTATGACGTGCATAGCAACTGCACAACTTACGCTCGTAAAACAGCCATTTTTTTGATTTTTTCCACCAAATTTGCAGCATAGGCTTTTTGAGAGCCCACCTCATGAACACTGGCACTGTCATTTTGTTAATCAGCCCCAAAGGGTGATTCTGCTCGGTGACCGTGGAAACCACCTTCGGGGCTGATTAATGCCATGACAGTTCAGAATTCATGAGGAGGGTCCCAAAACCCCATGTTGAAAATTTGGGAAAGAATTCCAAGATGCCCGAGATATGCACTAAAGTTGAAAAACCCTATTTATTACATTATACAGCTTACCGATATTTCTTCAGTTCGCGGTCAGCTTTGAAGAGTGCAAATGTGTTCCCAGTCCACCAAAGATCATTGTGCCAAGATCCGGAGGTAAGTATGGGGTGAAGGGGTGTGGGAGGCAGGGTGTACAGTGGGTGGTGCGGGTTGTGGGCGGGGGGAAGGAGACTACGAGAGACCGTTTCCCTTTTTTCAGGTAAAAAAAAACATAAAATGTCGCAGGACTGTTTTTAACTTTACAGGGGCATGTGGCATGCTGGGGTGGGCTCACAGCATGCCACCTGAGTCTTGTTTTGGGGAGCAGCTGTAGCCGATGGGGATTGGGCACCCCATCGGCAAACAACAAAAGGTTGAATTCTTTCTGCCGATGGGGATTGGGCACCCAGTCGGCAGACAATAAAACTGGGATACATTATGCCGATGGGGAGTGGGCTCCCCATCAGCAAATAAACATGGTGGGGGTAAATATTGTTTGCGAATACAGCGGCAAGCCACTGCCATGTTCATAAACAATATCAGGGAACCTACATCCCGCCCTGCAATGATGGGTCACTCCCTCATTTCAGCGGATGGCTGATGCTGCAATGATGAGGCGGCCCCTGATTGCAGCGGCTAATTTTTTAGAAGGTTGTGGCATGCTGGCTGAACTACTGTCAGCAGCAGCATGCCACGGCATTGGGGGACAGGGCACAAGCCTTTGCAGGCTGTGGGGGCATTGGGCACAACAGTGCCGCACCTCCACAACCTGCCTGTGGAGAAAGCTGCCGCAACATGTTTCTTGTGCATGCGCACAATCAACATAAAAAGGAAGTACTGATTTAGTATTAGGGTTACTAAAATATGGAATGAACTTCCAGTTGAAGTGGTAGCTAGTCAGACAATGTCATAGGTCAAGTCATGTCTAGATGAATATCTCATAAAAACTGATATTATAAGCTATAGTTAACATATGGCAAGCTGCTATGGACTTTTAGTCGTATTAGCTTTGCATTTACCTATGAGACCTACCTATGAGACCTATTTATTCAAACCTTACTGTCTATAATTCAACCCTTTCGGCCAGCCTGTCATCACAGCAGTAGGATTTCCGCTTGCTACGCCGGTGACCCAGGTTCTGGAATGGACCCAGGTCATCAGAGGGCCAGCTGGGGAAGAGGGATGGAGTGTCCCATGGACTGCTCTCCTTCTCTGGGGGGAAGGCAGAGATAATGTCCGATTCATAGAGAGACCCCTTGTGGAGGCCGGGGGCACCACAAGCAGTAGACATCTGGACATCGGGGGGCGGCAGATGCAGGTCACAAAGTCCCCGCCCCCAAGCCTAAGTGAAAACACCACCACCAGCATCTCCATGACACCCACCTTGCCGCGCCTTCATCAGCGCCCAGCTGGCTCCCAAACTGGACCTATGTCTGGCGTCTTTGTTGGCGCGCCGCGGCCTCACCTGGGGAAGCCAAGGGAAACAGGGAGTCTCGGCCATATGGGAGTGGAGGGTGGTGAGGACCATGACTGGGGCAGAAAGTCCCGACATTGGGGCTGGACAAAAAGCATAGTAAATAGAAAAAAATAATAATATAGAGGATAATGGCTTGGGATCAGGTGATAACCACACTGTAATCATCTCGAGTGGTTGCTAGGGCAACATGGTAAAGTTTACTGTACCCATAGCAACCACAAGAGGTGATTTCAGCGTGGTTATCACCCAATTCCCACCCATCATCTTTACAGTGTGTGGTCAAGAAAACACTGTTTGCATTCTATGTGTGAGAATTATGGAACTCTGGTGCATTCTATTTTGTTATGCCACTGTTTGGAAGTTCCAAAGGGTGGTTAACAACTTTTAAATTTTTAAGCAGTGCATAATAAAGCTGTGTGACTGCTGATTATGGTGGTTAATAGGCACTTACCATACATTATAATTCAACCCTGTCTGCTAAAGTGTGCTCCACCTTTTGATGCACAGAACAGAATAATTAGAAAAGAATGACGTGACCTTTGGAAAACTTTTTTGTATTTCTAGTTCAAATGCAGACTAGGTCTACAGAGCTGCAGCTCTCTTTAATCTGATTGCCTTGGTTACATCACAGCTAGCTACCAAATCAAGTAGGCATTGCTACAGGTGTGGTATTCTATGTAGGAATATGTAGAATATTTCAGGTCTGCTGTTGATCTGGGGATAGGGGCTTAACATGCAGACCCCCACATTATGATACAAGGTGCTCTGCTCCCATAGACCCCTGGTGGTAGTGGGGTTGATCTCTGACCCCCAGCCCATGGGTGTGGGACTTTGACCCGTACATCCGCAGTGCTTCACCTCTGACCATGGGCCAGGGTTCAGGGCTTGACCCCTGGGCCAGAGGGTGGGGCTTGACCCCTGACCCCAGGGCCCCACCAAAAGTTTTAAAAACCCAGCTCCTATCCCCTATGGGAGGCAGTACAGCGCAGTGGTTTAAGGTGCTGAGCTGCAAACCTAGAGACCTGGGTTTGAATCCCACAGCCCACACTTGCATACTGTATGGCCCTGAGCAAGTCACTTAACTTTCCTGTGCTCACAGGCTGCACCTGTAAACAAGCTTTCAGCTTAGTGTGTCTCACCTGGTAAAACAAAGGTAAAATAAATAAAATAACTAGAGAGTTGTAGATGCCAAGACCATACAGAAGCTGAAGAAAATCAAACAAAACAAAACAAAGAATGCCCCCCCCCAAAAAAAAATAAGAGGAAAGCAGCAACCCTAGGTGGGTAGAACAGAGCCTCCAGCTGAAGCTGCAGCAAAGAAGCATCAGAATGAGGCTTGAGAAAGCTGTTTTATATAGCTTGTGGGGAGGCGGTGGCTAGGTTACCCATAAACCCACAGGTTTTATCCTTTAAAATCTCAGGCTTTAGCCTTTTCATTTTTTTTTTGTTTATAGTTTTCTATATTATGACCATTTAAAAAGTGGTTTCCTCCAAAAAGAGTAGATAACCCTTCACTCAGTTATGATTGGTGACTGGGATTAACTGACAGTTTAGCACTGGAAATTTGCATGTGTTCTCTTTTTCCTTCCAAATAAAAACTCAGCACTCTGGATTTACCTACTAGTGAAGATGGATGTGCACTTAGCCAGGTAATAACGTTTAATAATATCTTATTAACTACATTATTTGCTTTCATGCGCTGTTTCTGTCACAGTGATTACAGTATATGCATGCACTTTTCTGTCTAGAGCACATCACACAATTACTGATATTAAAAAGAACCGTCATCCTACCTCTCCTCATTCCTGACAAGAAGTTCCTGGTTTCTAGTGGCAAACCTCAACCTCTTCCCATCATGTGCCAGTCAGTTTCTGGGGTCTAATCCCAAGCCAAGCAAAGCAGTTCCTGGTGTCTAGTGTCACCATACCCTCTTCCCATCTAGAGCACTCCCTGGTGTCCAGTGACTGACAACCATGCCTTCTTCAACCCTTTTCCCTTTGAAAGTGATGAGCACAGCCTTATCATTTATCTACTTGGATAGCAAACATCTAATTCCCATTATCATATACCATATTTAGTTAATAAAAAGCATCTGTTTACTGTGTTTTTACTTTACTGTATGCAGTTTGAGGCAATAGTAATTAGATAGTGTCCAACTAAGGAGGTTAGTTTTGTGGTTTTGTGGGTTGCAATGCTGAGGGATGGTAGGGAAGGGGTGGGTGCATTTGGGAGCAATGGGGATAGGCTTCTAGTATTGAATTCCCTGCCAGATGATTTGGAGATATTCAACAACACCAGTGATGTGCTTTACTGATTAAGGTGGGCAGATGGGGGTTTTGGCAACACAGGAGATTGGCTCCCAAAAGAGCATTCAGTTGTCAGGGAGGTCCCTCAGTTGAACAGGGTATGGGCTCCCAGTGCCACATTCACTGTTTGGAGGAATTGGTGATTCATTTATTAATTTATTTATTTAAAAGTTGATAACCGGGAAAGGCACCATGAGCCAAAGCTCATTTCCAGGTGTGACCCAGAGGGAGGAGGCAACAGATAACAGCAAATACAACACAAACAGGCAGTGACAAAAAAGTACAATAAAAAAGAAAGCTAGGAACTATGTACATTCACCTGTGAACTTGGAAACTATGTACATAATAGATACAAATAGTAAACTGCATATAGTAAATACGGTGAAAATCACTACAAATGCAAGAAAGTGCAGTAAAAAAAAGAAAACTAGAAACTATGTACAACCATTTGTGAACTTGGAAACTATGTATAGAATAGATACAAATAGTAAACTATATACAGTAAATACAGTAAATATGGTAAAATGCTCTACAAATGTATAGGGGTATGTCCTATAAAGGAAAGGAATTAAGGCATATTGCGGTCCCAGGCTAGGAAGGAGTACAGCTGCAGGAGATGACTGGTGTTGGTCTGAGAAGGTGCTTAAGATAGTGGAAGGAGGGTGAAAGATGGGTTGGGAGGGGGAGACTATTCCAGAGGAAAGGAAACTTTCAGGAGAAAGAGAGCTTGCCAGCAGAGGTTTGGATACAATGGAGAGAAAAGGTGCGGAATGGTTAGACTAAGAGTTGTATGGAGAGGGAGGTGCGGAAGAGAGGAGGGAGGTAAGGTATGTAGGAAAATACCCAAACCAATACTTGGCTATGAAGGTAGAGCCATGGGAGGAGCGCCTCTGAGCAAGTGACTGGAGAGAGAGAGAGGGCAGAGTAGAGGTTACAGTGGTGAATTAGCAGGGGGGAGTTGGAGGCGAACCGACAAAAATCGTGGAGAAGGACATCCAGTTAAGCAATGGAAGTGGCAGGGGCAGCACTGAAGACTATGTCAGCATAGTCAAAGGCAGGGAGGATCGATTTGACTAATAGGTCACATCTTACAGGGAGGAACATGCTAGATTTATGGTAATAGATTAACCCAAGTTTGGGATGCAGCTTGGTGTGGAGACCACTGAAATGGGAAGAGAAATCAAGGGAAGGGTTGAGCCAGACACCCAGGTATCTGTAAGTGCTGATATTGTCAAGGAGGGTATTCCCTGCAGAAGAAATGGTCATTGAGGAAAGTTTGACTAGTTTCTGTTTGGAGCCAAAAGTCATAGCAATGGTTTCTAGGTGTTTAGTTTAAGGCAACTTGAGTCAAACCAAGCTGTGACTGCAGAGAGGTCATGCTTGAAGGGGGATTGACGGCATGTATGGATGGGCCAGACAGGAAAAGGACTGTGTCGCCCACATTCATGTGGATATTGGAGTGAGTGATATGGAATGAAGGTTATTTATGAAGAGGGATAAGAGAACCGGCCCAAGAATAGAGTTCTGAGGTACACCGGTGAGGATGGGGAGGGTGGGAAACTGATTGGGAGAGGACTGATAAGTAGGAACAGAACCAGGATGCTGAAGCAGGGGATAGGCCTATGGAATGTAATTTAGAAAGTAGAAGTGGGTGGGAGACAGAGTCAAAGGCCTTGGCTAGGTCAGTGAATATGGCTGAGGTGATATGGCTAAGATCCATGGCAGTGCGGATGGTGTTGGTAAAGTGGAGTAGTGAGGAGGTGGTAGAATGGGACTTCCTGAAGTCAGACTAGTAAGAGGAGAGGAAAGGATATTGGAAGTGGAGAGGAAATTATTGAGCCAGTGGAGGATAAGGGATTCTTGGACTTTAGCAAGTGCTGGTAGAAGGGAGATAGGGCTTTAGTTGCCAGGGATGGTTGGGTCTCCCTCTTTGAAAAGGAAGGAACTCTGGCAAGCTTTCAGACCTTAGGAACTGAGCCAGTGGAGAGAGAGAGAGAAAAAGGTTTAGGATATAAGTTAGATATAACATCCTTAAGCAATACACTGATAGAACAGGTCACAGAATATCGATATTTGGGATTCATTTTTTGTGTAGAAATAAACTTTCAAGGACATATTAGGGAGGTGTTAAATAAAGTTAATAAAAAATTAGGAGCACTTAGACAAACATCCAGATGCTTACATCAAAGAGCTAAGAAAGCAATTGTAGGGCACAAGATATTGCCCTCTATCGACTATGGAAGCAATATATTTTGGGTTACATCTAAACAAATGTGGGACAAATTGACAAAATACAATATAGATTCACAAGATTTGTACTGGGATTATTTCAGGACACATCATTGTACATTGTTAAACAAGTTAGGTGGTAAACCCGAGAACATATAAATGGGGAAATATGGTTAAATGATTGCATATTTTTTTCATAAAACAACCAACAAGATAATGATTAACCATAATAAAACAAAATTTGGTGAAAACTTTAAAACACCAAGCAGCAAAATGTTGGAATATGCTTCCACATTCGATGAGAGTAATGACATCCCAAAACGATTTAGTTTAGGACTAAAAGTTATGTCTCAAGTGGTGTGCAATTGCTAATTCATAATTGGATTTTGTACCTACCTCCTAGCAAAGATCAAGCTTTACATTTGCCTGTATATTTTGTGTAAAGTGTTGATTGTGTACTTGAGGTGTTTAACCCACTATTGTATGTCTTGTTGTAAAGTATTTGATTGTGCAATATATATTTCTTATGTAATAACATCTGATTGTGCAATATAAATTTTTATGTAGTAACATCAAACAGGAATGACTTCTGGAACAGGGATTTTATCCCTAATGACTTGCTTTGTTATACTGTATGAAAATAAAAATGTTATCTATCGCTCTATCTACAGTATCTTAAAGGGTAACTATTGAAGGAGCAGAGATTTTGAGGAGCCTTGCATGCAGTCCATCAGAGCTGGTCTTAGTATGATGTAGGGAGGTAAGGCCCTCAGGGACCCCGAGAAGGTAAGACTGGTGGTAATGTAAACCCGAGGAGCTAAGGTGGAGACAGAGGAGAAGCAGAGGGAGGGTAGGTGAGGTCCCAGATGGAACAGTGCTGCAGGTGGTGAAATGCTTATTAAGGGCAGCGGCAACCAGGAGGGGGTCAGAGAAAAGACAGCCATCATCCTGGATAGAGGGAGGGGGGTATCCAGTGAACAAGGTGACCAAAATTGGGTGCTGCCAAAAATGGTGACTCCATTACAGCACCTGTGTTCATGGCTACCATGCAGGGGGGTGACCGGATACTGGGGTGGGTGAATACCACAACAGGAAGCAGCGGGTATATGCACACACGTGCACATGCATTGGGGGGAGAGGCAGGGGAGGGATGGTATGTGGGAGGTGGTGTAGCAATCAGCTGCAGAGCTGGTCCACTAGCATGGTGGGCAGGACAGTAGGCTGGGAGGTGCAGGGTACAGGGTTCGGGTACGGAGCAGTATGAGGTTTTCTTTGCCAGCAAGCGGCATGTATTTTTTTGAGTTCTCCCCAACATGCACCCCCCTGGAATTAAGAATCCTTAAGTAGGGGGATGCAGCCCCCTTCATTTAAATGAGAACTATAGGTCTTGGGCACCACTGTTGTCCGCGCTGCAAGTGTTCATTGCCAAAATTGGCTTTCGGTGATGTACGCTCACCATAACGGTGATCACTTTCTGTGATCACCATTATGACATGGAACCAGGAAGGGGGGGAAGGTTGGGGGAGTAGAAGCGAATGAAGATCCTGCAAGAAGGAGGGGAGTGCTGTTAAGGGAGTGTATATGGATTTAAAGAAATTGGAATTGACACGGTGTATGCTTTGGGTGCAGCTATTGCAAAAGGTATAAAAGGTTTGAAGGGAGGCTTGGCAGCCAGATGATTTGAAGTGGAGCCAAGCACGGTCACGAGCTTTGCACTTTGCCAGGATATCAGGAGTGATCCAGGGGTGATGGGCACGTTTAACTCTGGATGTTTTTTTTTTGTTTGTTTCCGCCCCCGTGCTTGCTGACTCCCACTTCTTCAGGCTCCCATATGCCCCCCCTCTCCCCACTGTCCCTACCCAGCCCTCCTCTGGACCTCGATCACAGCTGATCCTGAGATATCCCAGCGTATAACTGCCGCTGGCGGGTCCCCTCCTTCCAAGGGGAGGCACCTGGGAGGGAAGGACCCCAGCACATACTTCTAGGGCCTGGGATGCTGACAAGGAACAGGAGGCCCTGGGAAGGCACTGGAGGCACTCAGGGAACAGAGGGCTGTCATCCGGCAGCCAGCGAGTGATTTTTCCTGATTTCCTTGTGGTGTGTAATGTCCAGATGTCGAGGCAAGAGCCAACTTCTGCCACGCACCTCTCAGCAATGACCCGACGTGTTGCTGCACCCCTGGTCTCCACCAGCGGTCACCCAACACCGGGTTGCAGTTCTTCCTCCCTCCCTGAAGACAGCGAGCAGTCGTGGGATGCTCAAGCTGTCTCCCCCCGGCCAGCCCTCCAGCGTCCCGAGCTTGTTCCTGAACCCATGTTCTGGCATCGCAAGTGGAAATCCAACCACTGCACCAGGCAGGCCAGCCACTCTGGATGTTTTCAGAGGGCATGGGCATCCTATATGCTTAAGAAAATAGAGGAGCACTGGCTGCCAGGCGCAGTGGTAGGGTTACGTCATGGCGCCAGCAACCCGGGTTAGGAACAGACTGGGCAGCTGGAGGGTCAGCTGGGAGAGGAGGATCAAGCACCCAGAGGCTGCTCTCCTCCTGGGTGGATGGGATGCGGGTCCGCTGCAATACTGCCACCTGGGTGACCACAGGTGGTGGTGCAGCAAGGACCACATGTAGCAGGGAGGGAGGACATCTGCCGGGAGCCAGAACGTTAGCACGTTGTGACATGCGTCGCTCCTAAGCTCTCCTTGCGTGCAGATGCCCCATGGGATGGGCAAAAAAGGAAAAATACCCTCTGGTGCTCCCTGTAGATGGAGCTTCAGGCCCCGATCCCAGGGCCCCTGCCAGCACGGGTGATGGATCCCCACCGAAATCACAGTTGCTCGGGGCGGTGGATGGGGGAGTCCCACCTCGTACCCACCTGGCGGTCAAACCAAGGCAGCGTGGGGGGATGACTGCATCCGATGCCGACAGATGAGCAGGGACGCACAAGGCTGTAGGAAACTCCTGAAGGTAAGGAAGTACCGGGTGAGAAGGGAGCGTAAAAAGAGAATATAAAAAAAAAAAGAAAATTGAGGAGAAGTGAGTGAGGGCCATCTCAACAGAGGGGGAGTTAAGGACAGGGGACCAGTTAGCTAGTGCCAGGTCAAGGAGTAGTTTATTTACATCAAGGGATTTGAATGGAGCAATGCTTGATGTATTTAGGAGGGATGGTGGAGACAGCACTTCCTAACACAGAAGGTGGCACAGTGGTTACCTAATATGTCAGGTAAGGTACCAGCAGAGCAAATACGGTGGGGTTGGGATGAGAGCTCCAAGTCAAGAAGGGAGTGTGACTTGACTTCTTGAGTTGGGGTACGTTGATTCTTTAATCAGCTGAGACAGGTTTAGTGCTTCAATATGCTGGTGCTGTCTTAGAGAAGGGGGGAGAGCCAATCTTTTTTTTTTTTTTTTGTGATTTACTTCTCTTTTTTCTGGCCGAACCCACTATCCATGCGAGTGGGCTCACCCCGGCCACGGCATCCAACCCTTACTCCAGGAAGCCCCCTTCCCCGGAGTAGAGCCGCTGAAGTGGAACTATCATGGCTGAAGGGTCGGGCACTGTGCCTGGCCATGCGTGAGGGCCAGCGATTTTTCCTAATTAGAGTCCCCTTGTAGCTAGTACATGCTATGATGCAAGGGTGCGTGTATCTGTCCTAGCTCCACCCCACATCTAGGTGTGGCATGCTTGTTCCCCCAGCTGCCACTAGAGGGCAATCAATGCTGACACTCTGGAGTCCCCCTGCCCCGGAGAATTAGAGCAGTCATCCGAACGCTCGATCCTTCTCCTCCCCTGCTGACCCCCGCTAACCCGTGCCCGTGCCCATTCCCGAACCCAGGTCTCCGGCATGGCGTGAGGTGTGGCATCCAGTGCCTCAACCCTCAGTGCCACCGGACCAGCTGGGGGAGAGCCAATCTAAGCTGAAGTCCCCAAGGAGGATTAATTCATACGAATTCACTAATGTGGAGATGGCAGAAATGCAGGAGACAAGGGAACTTGGGGGAAGTTTTGGGAAGGCATAGAGGACACCCACTATGAGAGGTGATGAGGAAGGAAGGGTTAAATTGAGAAGGAGAATTTCATGGGGACTAGAAACTGCTTTGCACTGGAAAATGGTACAGTTTAAAGAGTCGCACTAGTAGATAGCCACCCCTCCACCGCGTTTGCTCTGATCTTGCCTAAGAAGGCAGAAGTTTTGAAGGGTTACCTGTGAATCAGGGACTCAGGAGGATAGCCAGGTTTCTGAAATGCAGAGAATGTCAGGTATGTTGAGTAACCACACTTTCAGGTCATCTGATTTAGGAGAAGACTACGTACACTGGTGTGAAAAATCTGCAGTCCTTTAGGGAGAGCTTGCATAGAGGTGATGTTAAGGCTTATGGGGCCAGGATTAGGATCAATATCTCCAGCTAGAAGTAACAAAAAAATACAAGAGATGAAGGGGTTGGGCATGGCTTCTATGCTTTATGTGGCAGCATAGCTGTGGTGTATTTGAGGGAGGTAGAGGGGAAGGAGTTGATGGATGGCTGCTAGATTAAGGAGAGGGCAGCTGAGAAGTCTGGGGTAGATAGGAACAAGCGGGTAAAAGGCAGCAGTGGTAACGGAGGTGAAAGGACGCCATGGTGGGAGTGGAGTGATTGCATAGTGGGCAGAGGACAGAGAAGGAGTAAGTTTGACATGATTGACGGGAGGGGTTGATAGAGGAGGAGAAAGAGAACTAGGAGAGGAGCAGGGAGGGAATACAAGAAGGGTCCTCATTTGGATGGAGTGAATAAGGAGGGAATGGGAGGATCCGAGGAGCCAATAGGTGGCAAAGGGGGTAGAGGCCAGAAGGGGGACAGAGCTTAGGAATTCAGTAGTTGATGGGGGTTGTAGAGACTGGATAAGGAACCCAAAAGAATAAAAAAATTGAGACTGCGGCAGTGGTGCAGTGGTAGTATTGATGCCTATGGAGCAGAGGGTCAGGGTTCAAGCCCCAGGTAGATCTGGTCAAGCAGGAAGGGGATGGGTTAGGAGATGAGGTCGACAAAAGTGGAGTCAAAGGTGGAAGAGTAAGGAGAGGGACTAGGACCAGGGAAGATTAGGCAGAGTAAGGAGTGCTCAACAGTGACTCCTAGTGGTTGCCTAATATAACCTACTAGTGAAAAAGTAGAGACGTAGAATCTGGAAGGGAGGGTCACATGATGTAGGATCACATGACAGGATATGATCTATTTAGGAAGTGTCTAGGGAGGGTGGAAGGGGTGAGGGGGTGAGTGGGGCAGTCATTGCGCAGCAGCAATGGGCTAACCCAGTCAAGGAACCTGCTGTGGAAGCAGGATGTGGCTCACCTTGCGAGTGCTGTGCAGGGCCAGACAGAGTGTTCCTTAGTGCTCCATTCTGGGAGTGTGTAGAGCCTGAGCCCTTGTGGGGAGAGAAGAACAGCAGGATACCTTTAGAACAACAAAAAGGTGTTCACTAACATGCAGCAGGAGCTGGGTGAGGGACTTCAGGAAGGGGGATGGTCAGAGTGCACTGCTTGTGCCGCCCATAAGGGTCCTAAACATCATCCAGGCACCAGGCGAGCAAAACCAAGCCCCAGTGGTAAACTGAGCAATTCTGTAAAACATAGAAATCCTGCTCAACTGAAGTAAACTGATCTACACAGGCTCACTAAGAGTCGATAGGTAGCACGGTTCACTACTTCACTACTGCAGAAACTGGCTGACTGAGCACTGAAAAGCATACAAGAAAAGCATGCAAGGATTGTCAGGATTAGGGATGGGCTGCTCAGTTCTAGGGGGGAGTGTTCCACTGGCATTCAGCCTCTCTGCCCCCAGCAGCACTCCTTGAAGAAGTCAAGACCATTCCACTTAGATAAGTTATCAAAGAGCTGAAATGGTTAGGTTATTGATGGGAGGGTGAGTATTGGTATTGGTATGCCAGTTTATTGAGTTGTTTTTGAAGCCTTGCAGGTAATATAAGCCCCAGGTACCAGATATGCCCCAAGTGAATACCACGGAAGAAGAGATGCCAGAATCACATCTGAAATTGCAAAGTAGCCAGTGTGGTCTGGTTCATATCAAGTACATTTATAATTTTGCAGGTAACCCTGTCTGTCTCTACACCTGTTGCTGATAAATACATACAGGTCTAAATATGCAGTGCCCAATTTATAGTGGCTAATGACACATTTGAGTGGTTACAAAGACCTGTTAATGCCTGCATGACCCTATTGAGCTATATTTAATGATTGACCCATACCTTTTCCTTATAGATCTCATATATCTCATAGACAGTTATGAGCAAAAAGACCTATGACCTATGTGATGCTCGCCCCTGACATTAGGGAAAAGATTCCATTTTTTAGCCTGCAAAATAAATGTCAAGTATAAATTTTTAAATTTAGGCATATGTTTACTACTCACTACCTCCAGTGGTAGTCCATTACAGACATTTATGAGCCTTTGTTTAAACTAGTGTGCTCTTCACATTGTATTACATGTTTCCACTTTGAGTTGTAGTATGTGGGCCCTGGTATTATAATACTGTTCCTTGAGCTCTAGGCCCAAACAACCACACAAATCATTGTTATTAAAAGCTGAAAAAAAAGAAGGCATAGATCCCCTCTAAGCTTTTTGTATTTTAAGGAGTATAACCCCAAGGATTTTAATCAATCCACATATGACAGGCCTTTGAGTCCAGTCACCATCCTGTTCGCAGTACACTGCACTCTCTAATGTATTACTTCCAGCCTTAGTATAGGGACCCACAAATGGGCACAATCCACCAGATGGAGTCTCACAAGGAAGTATAAAAGGGCATCACAACCCTTTTGTCATAGCTTTTTACAGTATGTGCCTTCTAATACAATATAATATTTTAGATGCAGTCTTGGTACTGGCACTGCACTGATTTTGAATTTAAGATCATTAGTAATTGTAATACCAAGATCTTTTCCTCTGTAATTTCCTCCAGGTTGTTCCATTGATATGGTACTGAGCCTTGTGATTTGCTCAACCAAATGCATCACTGCACAATTTTCCAAGTTAAACTGGATCTTATGCTCCCTTGCCCAGCTTTACAGCTTAGTTAGTCCAGCTTGCAGCTTTCCAACATCCTTCTGTGTATTTATCACACTACTGATTTTCGTATCATCTGCAAACTTAGATAAGCAGATTTCCTCTCCACAGTTCATTGACGTGACGAGAAGTTGAATAATGTAGGACCCAGGACTGACCTCTTTGGGACCCTACTAGTAACCGTGGACCAGTCTGAGCTCAACCCATGGACTGTCACCTGCTGTGTTGTATTCTCTTGCCCAGATTTGATCCATGACACAATATTTATTCTGATGCCTGATTTTGCCAATGCATCTATCAACTCATAATGTGGCACAGTATAAAACATCTTGCTGTAATCCAAATATATGACATCAATCCCATTTTCATTGTCTGGCTCCCTACTGACCATGTCATAAAATTTCAGGAAGTTAGTCTGGCATGATCTTCCCTAAAAAGCCAGTGAGTTAACGAACATGTTACATTCCCTTATGAAATTATCAATCATGTCTTTGATAATCCCTTCCATAATTTTGCCAAGGTTGGATGTTAAACTAATTGGATGGTAGTTACTCACATGGCTTTTGTTTCCTTTTTGAAGATGGGCACTACTGTCACCCTTCTTCAAAGTTTACCACAGAAACGGCATTCATGGAGGTTTGGAAAAGAAGGTGCTAGGCCCTGCCAATGTATCTGCACATTCTTTGATCATCATTGATTGAACTCCATCAGGTCCAGGGGCTTTGTTGTATTTAGCCTTTGTAAACAGGACCTGACATCACTGATGCACACAAAGACTGTTTTAAGGATTCAGAAAAGGAGGTTGGTCTTATTCTGAAATGCACTGTAGCCCTCAAAGGGCAATGCCATTGCCGCTGCCACCCCCTGATATGGGACCAGTGTTGTGCAGTTTGGTGTTGAAGGCAGGTGAGTGGTCTTGAAAACAGACTAGTTCAGCGGAGGACAACTAAACTACAAAGGATCACTAGTGTGAGGGTTGGGGAGGGTGGAGCTCCACCAGATAACCAAGGATGCAGGACACTGGAAGAGTAGTTTCACTCTACCACCAGCATATGCATTTACAAGAGGATTGAGAAAGGGGCAGGGCAGACTATAGGGAAACAAATGACTTGTGCAGAAAGGAAGTCTTCTTGCAGGAAACCTGAGTTTATAATACAACTATCACAATACACCACTGTGTACTGTGACATTTATCAGGTCTTGCCATAGTGCCTGGAGTGCCACATTTGCCATCACCCAAACACTGGATGTTAGCAGATCACAAACTCCATTTGCACCAGGTGATATCTGGAATAATGATGTGCACTGCGCCACACTCAGAGGGAGGAGGACAGATCCCACCTTTATGTGTACAGTATATTGTTTAGTTTAGTTTAGTCTATTAGTCTATTGTGTATCAAAGTATCAAGTGGTGGTGCAACTTTTGCAGTGTAGGTGCAAATGTATATTTTCCCCATTCCCAGCTGTGATTGAGAATCACTCAGTGGTTTACTGTATATGCTGTATATGCTCTGTTAAAGCAAGCAATAACATAACAATGTGTCGGTTATGTCCTGATAATAACACGCCCAGATGTGTTATAAGGCATATGTGCCTATGGTGCTCTTATCAGACATAACCCACACCTCAGAGTGTGTTATTGCACTTATAAAATGCCCCCCCAGGAAGGAAGTTCATTAAAAAAAATTCACATAAGTGTACATAACAAAAATGAAGAAATATGATCATATCATTTGGAAAAAAAAAGTAGTCCCTCTTAGTGTCTTGGAAGGGAATTTTTCATTAAACGTTACTAGCAGAGACTGGTGTCCATCTGTGTGTCTACTGTATACACACACCCCCCCCAAAAGCCATGTTTTTAATTTTCTTTTAATATTTATTAGTTTGACCACTGAGTTTTGGTTACATGCAGCTAGCAGCCAGTGGGAGCGACCATGTCCCTTATTGGATTATGTATTCCCCCTTCCCTCACACACACAGACAGCATTTATTTTCTGGCCTTTTACTTAATTTCTCTTCTTACATCACTTTTTCCTTTCCATTGGATTAGATGGATGGCTTGCCTGACTGAGACCAAACTTGTCATTCAGCAGCCACCATACACCATCATTTCTTGGTTCCCAGTTGGGTTCTATGGGTTTTAAAGCATAACTTGCTCAGTTTGAATTTAAACTAAAGTTTTCTTTCATAATGGGCTACAGTTTTACATACAGATTTGTCGGTTGCTGTGGTCAGATTAAAAGACAGTGGGGCGGGCTCTGGAGATGGCACAAAAGCTGAGCAGTGGGAGCAAGAGTTGGACCTGTAAGGAAGAAACGGGTAGGACAGTGAGTAAACTAAAGCTATTTAGGGCTTCTGCAGGAAGGAGGATTTTAGCTATACTGAGTCTTAGCTGTTGTTTTGTGTGCAGAGGTTTTTTTTTGCCTTCTCAAGGAAACTTGTTTCTCTAACGTTGTGTGGTAGTCTGTGTGACAGCTCAAAGTTCTGTTTCCCACTACTTGATCATGAGGTGTGTGCCAGTCTATGTTTTGGTTTACAGTGGGCAGAGATCAGTGATACAGTGTCGTTATGGAGTTAAATGGAGAAGATTAGTGTCAGCTGTGTATGATATCTGCTGATAAGGACACAGCTCTGAAGGGCTATTAGACAATCAGGTTCCTGTATTTTAATGCCTATTTTATAAGCTGTGGTGATGGTTTAATTTTATGTACTGTAAGTGTTGTGCAGTCAAAATGCCATTAATGATATACTGTATACTGCACAAATATGGTGGGTCATAAATAAAGCTACTGGCAAAACCACTACAAAAATGTGTTTGCGTCCTAAGTCATATTTAACATAACCAAACATCCCAAGGCTGAGCACTGACTGAACTGAGTTGTGACTATTTTAAACAATCAAGTGAAGTAAACTTCTTCCTCAGTCAGCAACAGTAGCTCACGTCAAACTTTCCCCAATGCTCACCAACTAATTTATAGCCAGCATTCATCCTTGGTGCTGTACTTGTATCACCACTCTCAGAATTTTAGACAAAATGCTTTATTAATAGTATTAAAAGTACTGTATCTGTTATAACTCAGACAAATGTATTCACTTAACTTGAATGCTGCACAAATATATCATGTGAGAATATTCCATTGAGGTTCACTTTATGCAAGCTTAGCTTATAAAGCATAAGAAACAATGGCACTGAAATGTTCCAGTTGTGAAGACACTATTTTCCAGTGGTTTAAGTACCATGCAGTGAAATAGGAAATCACAGGGTTAACCACCGCACCTTCCCCAGCAAGCATAACCTTGGACATGTCATTTGAACTATAGTACCTGTGCTTCAGTTGTTCTGGCTGTAAAATGGAGTAAAATAAGGACCCAATAAAAATCAGACATTATTTTAGTCAGCCTACTTTGAGTAAATAAACTAAAAGGTAATGGGATCAGCAACCCAGAAGCAATAAAGATGAATACAGGTCCAGTAAATTAACTTACTGAGTTTCCCTCCGTTGGAGATGAAGTTTCATAACAGAGCAGTAATGTCCCCCAGTGGCCAAACATTTGTTGGACGACGGCATGTGCTTAGATTTCAGTTCACTTTGCCACACAAATGTCAAAATGACAGCAGAGTTGCTGCCAGAAAATGTTCCTTCCGCCTCTTAAATCCATGCATCATTGCAGCGAGGTCCTGTTACTGCCTATAAAGGCCTAGGTATTCTAACTGCAATACCTAATAATGCTGCCACCAAGGGCCCCTCCTTTGATGTTCTAGTGGGAGAGGGGTCTATGGACCAAGTCGGAGCTCTGCCTTCTCTTCCAAACTTGGCATTATGGATGACTTTCTAGTGTTGCAGTTCCTGAGGCAGCCATCAGGACATTGTTGGCATAAAAAAGTCATATTTTACTCTTTACAGCTTTTTAAAGGAGACTTCTTCAAAAGGTAAGCATTTCATGAATGTCACCAGCTTTTGTTGCCCACTATAGAAAGCTTGGAAAATCTCCTTAAAGATCTGCTATGCATCTATAGAACATGGTTCAGTGTTGAGGTGTATGGAGATCCATGCAACTCCTGGTGTTGTTGTACCCCAGTATAGATGTTAGAATGCTGCTGTACCACAGTTGCTATGTTACTTCTGCGTTACAATTGCATACAGTCCTCTCTGTATTAAGATTTGTTATGGTTAGCTACACTACAGATTTCTCATAAAGAAGATATAAAAACTGACAACACCCCAAGTGAACTGTTTGTTAAAATGTAAACTACTGAAAATGTTGCCAGCTCATGTACAGTAGTTATTACTCAAATCACATTAAATATTTAGAGCAAATCCTGTGGTTTGCTCTGTTCTGTTTATTTGACAACAGTTCAAGGCAGAGTTAGAAGGGAGTAAATGAACTGCATTTCTAATCTCATTACTTGCTGCTTTCTGTGTATTTGGCCACCGTTCAGGCAGAGTCAAAAGGAAGCAAATGAATTGTAACAAACAAACTATTCACTGTGCTAGATTGGTTCTGGTCTAGTGTTTCTTATGGAAAGCCCTGGGTTAAGATTACATCACAGAGATCTCTAGAGCTTCACTCATGAGGCACATGATGGCATCTCACTGCTAGATGGAAACACAGCCTTTGTTGTGTATTGTTGCCCTTGCATTATTCTAAATTTGCTACAGTACTAAACCCCACTGGGGATTTAAACAGGCTACATTTTCAGTTTGGGAAAACAAATATTTCCTCTAGATTGTTCATTCTTGCCTCGTGCTCCAGAGAAAAGACTATTATATCTACTGCTTACCCATATGGTGCAGTAGATTTGTATTATCTGCTCTCAGATCTAGCTCTTTACTTGTGTTTTCCTGTATGGAAATATTCAATTTGTTTGTTGTTTTTACATAAAATTCTTCAAATGTTCTGTTTACTATGTCACAATAAGTACGAACATATGAACATACGAAATTTGCCAGCAGATAAAGGCCTAGAGGTCTATCAAGTCTGCTTGAATGTGCAGCTAGCACCCTTTATTCTGCAGCTGCCTCTCCCTTACACCCTTCCCCTTCTTTGGCCCTCCTCCTTGTCGTGTCCCATCCCCTTTTGAAGGAGTCCACTGTTCTACTGGATACCACTTCTGCAGGTAACACATTCCACCCAGCCACCAACCTCTCCGTAAAAAAGTGTCTCTTCATCCCCCTCCTGAACCTTCCTCCCTCCAGTCTCATATCATGGCCACTGGTATCCCTCCTCTCCCTTACTTTGAACAGCCCCTCTGTACCTGTCTTGTTTATTCCTTTCATGTACTTAAAGGTTTCAATCATGTCCCCCCATCCCTCCTCTCCTCCAGTGAATACATGTTTAACTTCCTCAGCCTCCTCTCGTATGATAAGTCCCCCAGCCCCTTGATCATCTTTGTCGCCCTGTGCTGCACCCCCTCCAGTAACTTAATGTCCCTCTTCAGATACAGGCACCAGTACTGACCGCAGTACTCCAGGTGCGGTCTAACTAATGACCTATACAGTGGCAGAATCACCTCCTCCCTCATCGAGGATATACCCCTTGCAATACAACCCAGCATTTTGTTGGCCTTTGCAGCTGCCTTCCTACATTGTGCCGAGTTGTTCATTGACCCTGTAATGAGCAGTCCCAGATCCTTCTCCTCCTCTGTCTGGGCTAGCTGCACTCCCCTCAGCTGGTAACTTCTTCTTGGGTTCTTCATCCCAAAATGCAGCACCTTGCACTTTTTGGCATTAAATCCCAGTTGTCAGGTGTATGACCAGGTTTCAAGCATTGCCAGATCATCCTGCAGCCCCTGCCATCCCCCTAGGTCATCCACCACTGCTCCTACCTTGGTATCATCAGAAAACAGTCTGATCTTGCTATTGATGTCCAATGATATGTCTGCAATGAATATCCCAAACATCACTGGTCCCAACACCGAGCCCTGTGGAACACCGCTCATCACTACCCTTGGGTGTGAGAGCTCCCCACCCACCACCACCCTCTGTTGCCTTCCCTGAAGCCAGTTCTCTACCCATCTCACCAGCTTTGCACCTGGCCCTGTTCCTACTAACTTACTTCCCAGCCTTCCATGTGGCACCAAGTCGAATGCCTTAATGAAGTCCAGATACAGGACATCCACTGCATGGCCCCTGTCCAGTTGCCTAGTTACCCAGTCATAGAACTCCACCAGGTTGGTTTGGCAGGATCTGCCCCATATGAAGCCATGCTGTCTGCTGTAATGTAGTCCTTTGGCCTCTAGGAGGACCACCAGCCTTTCCTTCAGGATAGTCTCCATTAGCTTACCCACAATGGATGTGAGGCTCACTGGTCTGTAGTTTCCCGGTTCATCCTTGGAGCCACTCTTGTGGAGGAGCACCACATGAGCCATCCTCCAGTCCTGAGGTACACACCCCGAATGTAGTGAGGCATTAAATAGGTCTGCCAAAGGTTCTGCAAGGACCTCTGCCAGCTTTTTCAGTACCCTGGGGTGGATGCCTTCTGGGCCTGCCGCCTTATCCACCCTCAGTGCCTTCAAACCCTCCCGAACTCTACCCTCCATGATTTCCCCATCTGTCACCCCTCTCCCCCTGTTTCTGCCATTTCTCCCCCCTTGGGTGTCACCCCTCTTCTCTTTAGTAAATACTGAGCAGAAGTACTCATTTAGTGCTTCTGCCTTATCTTCTCTGCTTCCACCCAACCCCCTCCTTCCTAATCCTTACTATGGTCCTTACAGCTCCTTTTCTCCCTGATGTACCCTAAAGAGTCCTTCTCCCCTTCTTAATTCCCTGTGCCAGCCTGAGTTCCATAGATGCTTTGGCTCCCCTTACTGCCCTTGTCACCTCCTTTGATTCCATCAAGTACTCCTCCCTGTCCTCCCCTCTACCTGTTTTCTTGTACTTCCTAAAGGCAGCTCTTTTCCTCCTTACCTTTTCCATGACCTCCTTGCTCAACCAGCTCGGTTTCTTAGCCCTAGTCTTCTTGCTCTGGGCCTTGCAGCAGGTTTTGGTTGCCTCCACTATCCCCAGCTTTATGAGCTCCCACCTCTGGTTAGTGTCCATACTAGATTGAATTCTGGCCAGGTACCCTTTTACCACTTCCCCATCCTCCCAAAGTCGGCCCTCCTTAAGTCCAGCACTATTGTGCCAGATTCCACTCCTTCCTTGCCCTTATTCAATGTGAGCCATACTGAGTGGTGGTCACTCCCTGACAGTGGTTCCTCCACCGTAAGCTCTCTCACAAAGTCCCCATTTGCCAGCACAAGGTCAAGGGTATTCCCTAACCTGGTTGGTTCACTGACCATTTGCAGCAGGAAGCTGTCCTGGAAGGCATCCAGCAGTACCTGTTCCCTTCTCTTCCTGGTTGTTGGGGTACTCCAGCCCACTCCTGGCATGTTGAAGTCCCCCACAATCACCACACTACCCTTCTCGCAGGTCATTCTCATCTGTCCCGCTAGTTCCCTGTCTAACTCCTCCATCTGAGATGGCAGCCTGTACACCACTCCCATTCTAAGAATCCTATTCTTGGAATCCTGGATTTGTATCCAAACTGACTCCGTACTACCCTCCTTCCCTTCCTCCCTTTACACACTTCAGTCCTTCCTTCACATATAGTGCCACACCCTCTCCTTTCCCAATCACCCTGTCCCTACAAAATAACCTGTACCCTGGTACAGACAGGTCCCAGTCATTGTATTGGGTGGCCCATGTTTCTGTGATGGCTGCAATGTCAACCTCTCCCTCTGCCATGAGCACCTATAACTCTGCAGTTTTCCTCCAAAGGCTCCTAGCATTAATGGTAACCACCTTCCACCCTTTCCCCCCCTTCCATCCTGCCCTCTTTTACTAGCATCACCAATAGTACTTGCCATTTGTCCTTTGTCACTGTTATGGGGGGGGGTAATCTCTTGTGGTTTCCCATCCTGTGGTCTCTGCATGTCTCTTGCCCAATTGCCACCCCCTGCTCCTAGTTTAAATTCCCTACTTCCTCTATGTACTACTCCATCCTCTGTTTCAACACTTTCTTTCCCTCCTCACTCAAGTGTAGTCTGTCCTTGGCATAGAGACTACTGTCCTCCCAGATTCCTCCCCACCCCCCAACAGCCCATACCCTTTAGCACAACCCCATGTTCTTAGCCATCCTTTAAATTGCTCTATTCTCAGCTTTCTTGTTGTGCTTGCCTTGGGCACAGGAAGTATCTCCGAAAAAGTTACTGATCTTCCTGCCCCCTCACATAATTGTCCTAGTTCCTCAAACCTCTTCTGGACTATATCTACTGTCTTGTCAGCCAGGTCATTCGTCCCAAGATGTATAATTAAATGAGGCTTGTCCCTTCGCCTTCTAGCATATTTCAGAACAGATTGTCCCACCCTTTCCGCTGTTGTTCCTGGCATGGCCTCCACCCAAATACTACTATGCCTCTCTCCCTTGCTACCCCACCTGACTCCTCTTAGTATTGAGTCCCCCAGCACTAAAATTCCACCACTCTTACTCCCTGCTTGCTTCCTTTGATCTCCCTCTCTCATTTCCTGCTCCTCTTCTTCTTCCTCCTGCACATTATTCCCCCTTTTGCCTCTGTTGCAATTCTCCCAGAGGAACTTCCCCAACTCCGGTTTGGTCCAGGCATTTATCAATTACTCCTCTAATTTCATCTTTTCCCTCCTCCACCTTCTTCCTCTCTAGCAGTGCAAAACTCTTTTCTGAAGACCCTTCACAAATGCCCGCTCCCTCTCTCTTCATAGTAACCTGTTCTCTCCTTTCCACTCCATGACGTTTGCACTTCTTTGCCTCCCCTCACAAGTCCCTATCTCCTCCTTCCATTTGTCTTTTGTCTCCTGACCTGGTTTCCCCCGGCAATCATTCTTCCTGTCCTGGGCCCCCTTGTCCCTGCTTCCCTTCTTCTGACCCTCTCCTCACCACTGTTGGCTTAAATCGCCCTTCCTCATCTCCCATTTTTCCTCCCTCCAGTACTGGGCTAAACCCACCCCCAGTCTGCCTTGCCCGTCTTAATTCCTCCTGCAGACCCTCAATCTCCTTTCTGAGTTTCTCTATGTGGTTGCACACTAAACATCCTCCCACATTCCAGGCAATTTTTAGAAAGATTGGTGCACCGCAGTTGTTGTAGCCTACTACCCTACCCATTGCTGTCGTTGCCCACCAGCAACCCCCACCCTTCCATATGCAGGATACCAAACACTCTCCCAAGTCTCCCCTCTCTCTCCTTTATCAGTGCAAAACATTCTTTTCTTAATTTCCCTTACCCCCTTTGTTGTACACGTTTAGATAGTTTGAGCAACTGCTTTTTATATTCCTAACCTTCCTATCCAAACTCAAAAAGAGACTTTAAGTAGCTATTGCACAACCTTCTTCAAACTCCTATTCCTCCTTTCCACAATGCAATAGCAATGCAAAGAAGTAACAATGAAAGCTCCTAGATTTGCAGTTACTTCCCTTCCACTGAGATAGTAGTCACCTCTTCACTTGCTGCTGTTCCTTTCTTGGATGTCTGCTTCTGCTATGACAGGTGCATATCCTTTGCCCTTTTTTTAGGAAGTGATGTCAGAACCCCTGGTATAAAGGAAATCATGGACCAGGGGTGGGTGGGGTGAAGGATTGGGGGTGGGTCCAACCCAAGTCTTCCAGAAACAATCAGGTAGCTGAGGCCCCTGGTCAGACCATTAGTACCCTTCCCCCACTATGCACTAACCTTTACAGTTAGTGAAGCCAGCAAAAATGAATCACAAGTCTACTCAAAGCCCCCCAAATAGGTTTGCTACCAAAAGAAACAGGTCTCCAAATCAAACAGCTTCACCAACAACACATCAAAATGGGCTTGAAATTAGAAGATATAGGTCTCTGATTCAAAGAAACAGCCCCAGTTAAATCACACCAAATTGGTTTTAAATCAGAAGAAATAGGCCTCTACAAATGCAGCCTGCTACACAGTGAAGCATCAAACAAATGAGCCACTTATAGCCACCAAAACAGTTTTCAGAATTCCAACAGCCCCAAAAGAGTACCCTGCTAGCCCCTTAGAGGTAGTAAGAAAGAAAATAAATAACCTTCTACCAAGTAAAATCCACAAGAAACAATGTAAAAACAACAAGAAGCTACTGTACTGTAACAAATCTGATCCTTTCCCTTCTAGTTCCTTCTGAGAAGCCAAAGCAAAGTATAGATGGTTTGTATATCTTCTAATTTCCTGTTTAATATGCAGCAATAAGTTCAGATGGTTTGTCTATTTATAATTATAGTGGTGCAGTAGCACAACTATAGTTATGGTTGAGCAACAGTTTCTATGTTAAACCTCAAATTTTGCACTTTAATATCTTCACAACTGTTCAACAGATTTGGGCAAAATGTTGCATGCACAGTCGAAGGTAGATCTCTTGATTTGCCGAGTTTTGTTCCGGTCGGATGTGCCAATTCCGAGATGTGGATAGTGAAAAAACAAAAAAAATCTCTGTTTTTTGCTGGGTTTTTTTGTCATTGCCTTGTGCCCAGATGGTTTGGAATTTTGGTCAGAAATGTTCAAGCTACAAAGGGCTTGGACAACAGATGTGCCTTTCACTGCTTTGGTAAAAAATATTAATCAAATCCAAAGTTATTAAATTTTAAAATTTCAGTTCTGAGCATGCTCAGTACAACCTTTTGGATAGCTGCTTGAAACGAAAAAAGAATTTAGTCCATACAACAAAGGATCCTTTTTTGTATGGGGCCATTTCCTTTTGTGTGGAAAAAAATCATTTTTTGATTGGCCACTATTTTCTTTTTACTGTTGAAACATTCAAATGTATTAAAAAAAAAAATACCTGACCTTAACAAAACGGGACACCTTTAGCTAGATTCTAGTGTTTGTTTTTCTTAAAAGTTTGCCAGAAATTCATTTTCTGGGCACCTAAATCCCAGGGTGCCCAGTTTAGTGAGAGGAGCCATTCACTCGCATCCTCTGCATGAGAACAACAGGACTTTCTTGAGTTCTGCAGCCACAGCTGGAACACATGCTGCAGCCTGCACTGAAAGCAGTGAGCTACCATGTCCCTGGTGTCTAGTGGTGCAACCCACCTTCTGATCACCATTCCATTAAGTATATCAGGGGTTCATTGGTGTCTAGTGGCACCCCCTACCTTCCAATTGCTATCCCCATATCTAATATATCATATGTAAGTTTAAAGTGATACAGTTTTTTTCTGTTTAGACTAGATTTCATTTGGATCACAGTTGTAAGCTTTGCCCTGCAAATAATCCAATTTCTGCTTCACTTTCTCTCCAACTGTCTCCTTGCTGCTTGAATTTTTATGCCCACCCCCTCCTCCTCTTCCAGCCTTTATTAAATACTCTCCCTCCCTCCTCGGCACCACCCCTAGACAATCTTCATCCTTCCTTCTCACTAATATTGCAACTCCACTTAAAGATACAGAGTGTAGCTATTAGGCCTAACACTTGTCCTGTCCTCCCATTAAAGAAATGTTCTTTTTTAGATCACCACCAAACTGTAAGGGTACACAGCAGCCTATAAGGCCAAGGCACCCTCATAGCTCCATCACATCTTAATCTCTTTTACCTTCCTACCCTCCCAAGACCCTTCTTGCTGTGCCACCACCCTTTTCCAATCTTGGTCATGGCAACCAGATTAATGCTAATTATTATACTCCTGCCCACTCTTTGTTTGCAGCCACTGAATGACCCTAAATCAGATGACCCTCCTATCACGGAGCACTCCTATAGAAACATCTACAGCACTATAATGCCCATGCATAGTTGTGGCCCATGTGCCAACTGCATGCCTAACAACACACCCTGGCCTACCTGGCCCAGAATGCATCCAGCTTGGCCAGGGCTTCCCCCTCCCATAGTCCTGCCTAAACTGGCAGTTCTCTCTGATAAGCATGCAGCTCAAATGAATCCACAAAGACAGCACAAAGCTAACCTTAAACACTTTAAAAGTTACCTGGTCAGATTGGTACTCCTGTTACTACTGCTGTCAGGCAACATCCACCCTAATCACAGCCCCCCTCTATATCAGGGTTGAGTGCACCAAAACCAGGCATCTTAACCTTTGCATCACTGAACATCCACAGCCTGACAGCAAAGTTTGACAACCTTCAAGCCTGGCTAGCCCTACATAATCCAGATGTACTGTCTGTGGTAGAGACATGGCTCACTCCCAAGATCCCCGATGGAGCCATCAGTCTGCCAGGCTATTCGATCTTTAGGCAAGATCATCAACCTAAAAGAGGTGGTGGCTGTGCAATCTTCCTTAAGGATAGCCTTCAGGGCATAGTCCTGAATTTACCAAGCCTAGGGTCGTTTGCCCAGGACCTTGCCATTAAGGTTCTTCTTAGGGCCCACAACAAAACTGTCACAATTCTATCTGTCTACATCCTCCCAAAGAACTCGGCCCAAGGTCTCCATACCATCATAGACTGTCTTGGAAGCCTAACCCTAAGCTCTGAGGTTATACTCATAGTATACTCAATATTAATTGGCTTGCCCCTGAAGCTAACCAATTCAAGGATGCAATTCATTCTATCCACTTTACCCAGCTCATTGAAGCACCCACTAGGACTAACTACAGGATGTGCACTAGTACTTTGATTGGCTGGGTGCTCACCAAATGACCTGAGCATGCCTCTAATGCCTCTGTCCTCCCAGACAACATCAGTGACCACCCCCTGTCATGTTCAGTTGGGCTATTAATTTCTCCAAACCTCTTCCTAGAACAATCACCAGCAGGGTTCTTAAACCTGGTCATGCAGACCGCTTCAAAATGGATCTCCTCAATGCTGACTGTTCCTCGGTTTTTGAGGCTTCCAACGTTAAGAACGCACTCGACCATTTCATCCTCCTCTTCAATACAATCTGTGGCACCCATGCTCCCATAAAAAAGTGGAAGATCAAAGGCTACTTTAATCCCTGGATGAGCCCTGATACCCTTGAACTAATGAAAAATAGAGACCACCTCTGGCATATAGCTAGGGCCACTGGCAAGCAATCTGATATTCTGAACTACAAATGTGCGAGGAACAACTGTACCAGGAACATCCAATTAGCCAAAAACGTATACTATAAAGATGCCCTAACCAAGAACTGGAATGACGGGTGCAAATTCTGGGATAACCTAAATAAGGTCACCTGGCGAGAACCCAAAACGGCCCCTACCATGCTCTGCATTGATGACTTCCCCATCCTTGACCCTAAATCTACTGCCAGCACCTTTAACAATGCCTTCACTGACTTGCAGCATTTCTCCCAGCCGACTTCTTCTCCCCTACCATCCCTGCTGCACCCATGAAATCCTCATCACATCCCCCCTTTTGCTTCAAGACTATTACCTTCAGAGAAACCAGGAAATATCTGTACAAAGTGCTTGGGAAGGGGGGGGTAACCTCGACCTGAAACTAATCTCACTCTCACTCGAAGAAATCCTGTCCCATCTCACCCATATCCTTAACCTCTCACTCTGTCTTGCAGTATTCTTCAAAAAATGGAAAGCTGCAGTAGTCACCCCTGTGTACAAGAGTGGGGATTGTGCCCTCCCCAGGTACTATAGAACTATCTCTATACTACCACCACTCTCAAAGGCCCTTGAATGAATCATTGCTGACCAACTTGTCAATTATCTGGACAAGCACATGCTCCTATGCATGGAGCAACATGGCTTTAGGGCTGGGTATAACACCACTACAGCCATCCTAGAATACAAAGACTTCATCCACAAATCCCTCGACTTGGCCAGCTCATCAGGGCTATCTATATTAACCTAACAAAGGCCTTTGACACGGTCAACCATGCCCTCCTAATTGACCAACTCACTGCCATAGGCCTTGCTCCTGAGGTGGCTGCATGGTTTGGCAGCTACCTACACTGCCGTTAACAGCAAGTCAGGATAGATACCTTTCTCTCTGACACCAAGACTGTGTGCTCAGACATTCCACAGGGGTCAATACTGGGCCTCCTCCTCTTTAGCCTATTTCTGAATTGCCTCCCCCTAGTCAGTCAGTGCCGTATCCTCCTCTACACGGATGATGCTGTTATCCTTTCTAATGGCTCTGACCCCACTGTTCTTGAGCAACAGCTACAACGTGACTTCACCGGCACTGAGTTGTGGTTCAAAAATCATAAACTGATAATGAACTACAAAAAAACCAAAACCATGTTGTTCACCACCCTGAAGAACAAGTACAAAAACTACACGCTATCAATACGTGATAGGGATGGCGTTCCTCTTGAACGTGTTCATCACTTCACATATCTCAGAATCACTCTTGACAGCTCACTCTCCTATGCCCTCCACATAGACATCACAGCTAATGCAATCAACAAATGCTTAGGGCTACTTTATTACCATAGGCAGACCCTGACTACCGAAGCCCTCAGCACTGCGGCCCACTGTTCAGTGGGTTCCCTAGTGGACTACAGACTGCCGATATATGGCTCTGCCACAGATACTGCCCTCCGATGTATAAAAACTGCCCTTAACAATACCTGCAGGCTCACCTTAGGGGCACACTGACTAACCCACACCTGCAATCTCTATGCAAAGGCTCACTGGCTAACTCTCTTTGGTTGCTTAAAATATCAATCTTGCCTACTGGCCAAAAAGATCTGAATTGGTCAGCTCCCAACTGGGGTCCAACAACTCCTAGTTCCCAGCACTAATCCCAGGTTCATCCAGAATTTGGAACTGCAGTCCTTCCTGACTCCAAAATTTCAGACATCTCAAGGACAAAGGTCCTTTGTCTATTGGGCACTGTTGTGGTTCAGCTCCCTCCATGAGAACATTATTAGCCTGCCCACTCTGTGGACCTTCAAAAAGAACCTAAAGCACCATTTAATATAGGAATCTCAAAGTGTCTGCCTTCGCTAGGACCTAGCAAAGGCATCTCCTACCATCTGCCCTTCTGCCAAATAGATATCTCTCTCTCTCTCTCTCGGACCCCCCCACCCCACCTCTCCAGTACTTATATGCCCTAACCCCATCGTGTTGCTGACAACTAACAGGTTCCCTGTTGGATAGTTATTTAGTCTGTTCCTGTATGTATCTGACTGTGTTTACTTATTCCATTTTTAGTTTTCACTGTATTTTTTACATTCCTTTGTTTAAAGACCAAATGTATCTAAATGTTTTCATTCTAATTCTATTGCCTTGTTTGTCTCAGTCCTCTGTATAATCACCTACTTGTTCTAAATGTACTAATGTGGAACCTATGTAAAGAGCTCTGAGCTCAAATGGTTAATCTGAGATCTAAAATATTATGTTTCTCTGCTGTCTAGTGGCACCTCCCACCCTGATTGCTATTCCCAGATTTATATTATGTTTCCCTGGTGTGTAATGGCACCTCCCACCCTTCAATTGCTGGACCCATATTTATGTAATGTTCCCTGTTGTTTATAGGTGCCCTCCCTCCGTTTGCCATCTCTTTACTTTTATAACATTTTCCTGGTGTCCAGTGGCATCCCCCACCCTACAGTTGCTGTTCCCTCATTTCTGTAATGTTTCCCTGGTGTCTAGTTGTATCCCCCATGCTCCAATCATTGTCCTTTATGTATCTCTGGTGTATAGTGGTTCCCCACACCCTCTGTTCACCATCCCTTCATTATCTTCCCTATAATAAAGAAAAACAGCCCTTGATGTTTTTTTTTAATTAAACCTGTAAAAACAAACAGTTCTTTACCCATCTGAGCTCTCCACCCTGACCTCCCACTGAGCACACAATGTCTCACACCCCCCCAACCACAACCTCCACACAGTCTAACTTACCTGAGCACGTCCCAGGGCAAAGATCTGCTCTCCAATCCAAGACATTTCTTTCTGCTGGATTCCCTGACTGCATTATAAGAAACTAAGGTAAGTGTGGTTCAATGTATTTCAATGAGGTTTTGAACTTTGATGCATAACTTTGTTATTTTTGCACATTATGACCTCTCATTCTCAACATTGCCTTTCAGTGACCTCACCTGGTGACCAATGATGGTGGAATTATGCAAAGCAAGTAAGAAAGGTGATTTCTTGGTCACTTGGTGAAATCACTTTGTGGGCGAGATTTGAAACTTTTCACTGCCCTTGTGCATGAGGTGGGGTCATAAGAAGGCTATGTTGAAAATTTGGGGTCAAAATTGCAAAGTTGTGTGCATACATCGAGATTCTACTATGCTCAATTGTAACTTTGCCAATTTTAAATATTTTGACTCCATATTTTAACACAGCCATTTTTAACACCACCTCATGGATGTGATTTCTGTTATTTTTCAAATCCTGGCCAAAACATGTTTTCACACCTGTGGCATGGAATGACGTGTTGATGAGGATTTGAAAATTTTCACTACTGGGTTCATAACGTGGGGCAATAAGAAGGCTACGGCGATTGTCACAGTAAAGTTGTGCAGTACCGCGCACTGCACGTTATTTGCTCTGTAGCAGTATACATGTCATTCGATGGGTACCACATTGAATTGCAAGGACCACTGGGCCCTGTGCTTCCACAGCCCACTAGACAGCCCATGAATTCTTCTGATCCATCACTTCTGTAGGTGGATGGAGTGTTCTCCTTGCACAGGGCATCAGGTCCAGCAGGGACATGCGTGAATGAGTATATGATTCCAGTGTCTCAAAAAGAAAGGTAATTCCTTGCAAAAAAACTTTGTTAATGCACTAATAATAATAATAAAAATAAATTTATTTATATGGTGCCTTATCAATTGTCAAGGCACCTAACAGTATAAAACAATTACATGAATATAAAACAATTACATCATTCACAAAATACTTAGATAAAACATTAATTCAATTAAAATACATAATCAAAGCAGTAAATCAAATAAAAGCAGAATATTCAATTGGGTAAGAATGCTTGGTGCCACAAAAAAGGTTTTAAGCCCTGTTTAAATCCCTCCACAGCCATGCACTCACGTAACTGATGGGGTAGAGAATTCTAGAGGGTGGGAGCTGCATACGCAAACGCTTGCGCATCAGATGATTTCAGATTCACCCTTGGAGTCTCTAACAACCCCTCATCAGCTGAACAGAGTGATCTACCAGGGCAGTAGGGAACCAGGAGATCTGTCAGATAGTCTGGGACCTTTCTGTGTAGGGCTTTAAAGGTCAATAAACCGACCTTTAAGGTGATCCACCACCATACAGGCAGCCAGTGCAGGTCGTGCGAAATATGACACACTCGAGTAGATCCCATCAGAAGTCAGGCTGCAGCATTCTGCACCAGCTGCAGGTGATGGATTTCAACCCCAGAAAGCCCCAAGTAAAGGGAGTTGCAGTAATCTAAGCGTGAGGACACAAAGGTGTGGACCAGAGTAGGAAGGTCGTCTGACAGAACAAGGTGCCTAATCCTGGGGATATTCCTAAGATGGTAAAAGGATGTTTTGACTACAGCAGACACCTGAGAGTGCAGGGTCAATCCAGAATCAAAAACTACCCCCAGGTTACGCACACATTCAGAAGCTGGAAGTGCGACACCACCAAGAAAAATTCCAGATGGCACGCCGATACCCAGCTCCCCATCTGATGACCTGGGTCCACAACCAATACCTCAGTTTTCTCCGAGTTCAACTTCAGCCAGCTGTTATCCATCCACTCCTGGATTTCTTGCAGACAGTTATTAAAAACTGAGAGTGCTCCATCCTGATCGGGTGCAAAAGAAAGATAAAGCTGGGAATCATCTTCATAACAGTGAAACCTGAGCCCATATCTTCTTACAATGTTTCTGAGGGGTAGCATATACACCATGAACAACATGGGTGATAGTATAGAGCCCTGAGGATCCCGACATGACACAGTAGTAGGGCCTGAAGAATAAATCTCACACACAACTCTCTGTGTTCTTCCAGTGAGGAAAGATGTAAACCATCTGAGGCCTGTTCCCAACAGTCCACAGATGTGTCTCAGATGCCCCAACAACACCACATGGTCCACGGTGTCAAAAGCTGAAGAGAGATCTCTCGCCATCGGGAGATCATTGAGCACCCAAACCAGCGCTGTCTCGGTTCTGTGTCTTTTATGAAAACCAGACTGGGGGGGTTCATAGATGTCATGGATGGTCAAATGGTTTACCAATTGAGCCACCACCACTTTCTCAATCACCTTCTCTATAAAGGGAAAGTTAGAGATAGGTCTGTAGTTTGTGATACAATCAGGGTCCAAGGTAGCTTTCTTCAAGAGTGGTGTCACAACCGCCTCTTTCAAGGGGCCAGGAAACTCACCCAATTCCAGGGAGCACCTGACTATCTGCACTAGGACCGGACCAATAGTATCAATACAACCCAGAATTAGAGAAGTTGGTCCAGTGTCCAAACTACAGCATGTGGGGTGCATATTTTGGATAATCTGCATGACATCGATGAACTCCAGTCAACTGAAGGTACTCCAGGAGGGTAGAGCTATAGTGACCTCATACTGATCAAAAGCCTCTCCCCTAGAGTGTTCTGGCTGAAGTACTGACCTGATGTCGTCCACTTTATTTGCAAAGAATTGAGCAAGCTCTTCGCACTCCGATTGCGAAAAAGCTTTCCGAACATGTAGACAGGCTGGGTTGCACAGTCTGTCCACAGTTCGGAAAAGCTGAGCTGGTCGATTCTGAGCAACCACAATCTCCTCGGACAGGAATTCTGCCTTCTTATGGGTGATTGTGGATTGATAGACTTGATAATGGTCTATCAATCTAAGGTGGTCGGCATCAAGGGCAGGTTTATTCCAGCAAAGCTTTAACCTTCATCCACGTCTCCATATCTCCCTCAGAGTCCCATCAAACCAAGGTGATCTGGGGCAAAGGGAGAGAGGGTGAACACGTGCTGGAGCAATGGAATCCAGGGCCATCAAGATGGCTGAATTATAGGTCATCATGAGGGTCTCCAGATCACTGCTTGCGAATGACGGGGAGATAGATCAAGCACCGTCATTAGGCCCTGAAGAACTTCTATCCCATAAAGGGTGGTACCTAATCATCTCCACAGGGGTAGGCCTACAAGACTAAACCCCACGGTGTAATGATCAGACCACCCAACTGGTTCCACCCCCAAGTTGAATGTCTCGATCCCTAGGAGAAAGATTAAGTGTAGAGAGTGACCGAATTTGTGAGTAGCAGTGGCAACCACCTGTGTAAAGCCCAGAGATGTCATTAACTGGAGGAAGTGTTGACCAAATTGTGAGAGTCTGCCCCTTCCTGAGGAAAATGCTTCTCATCGCCGGGTGGATGGTAAATGAGGGCGAATCTATAGCCTACACCTGCTACAACGGCACTCAAAAGACTCAGCCTCTTCAACTAGAACTCTCATGAAGTTGAAAAACAAACTGCAACCCACCCCCGCCATCAAATCTTGGGCAGTGTATCAACGAGTACCCAGCCGGAGTGGCAGCCTCTAAAATGGGGCCGGCATTTTCAGCCAGCTAGGTCTCGGTGATGCAGGCCAGGTCCATTGTTTTGATAAGATCTGCAGTAATTGCAGCCTTATTCTTAATAGACCTGGCATTACACAATACCGCCCAAATTGGACAAACCTCCCAGACCGCCAGGGCCACCTGCCTGACACTATTGGTAGTGCCCTTAGGTAGGGGCACTAGACATGACAAACCATGTTCTGGATTCCATTTTGCCCCAGGGCGACTTCTGGATCCTACCACCCCGATATGATGGCCCCCCTCCTTCATCCTCCACTGTTCACAGCCCCTTGCCCTCGTCCATCTCCTGCACTAGCTAGGGTTCAACTGACAAAAGTAGGGAAATGTGTCATTAGGGTTTCCAACCCTATCACCCCACCCTCACTCTGCATGCAGAAACAGAAAAAATCATTGTCATTTGATCTCTCCTGCATCTTCACAAATCAGGTGTGGGATGTGCCTAGGAGGTTGTCAACCATAACCCTCATCCCATTTTCATGTACTCTACACATCTCAGCATCTTTAATGATGGAATGGCTTGAGCATTAGGGTTGACAACCCTGAAGCGCATCCCACACCTGATTTGTGAAGATGCAGGAGAGGTCAAACCTCAATGTTTTTTCCAGTTGCTGCCTGCAGGATGAAGGTGGGGTGTTAGGGTTGGAAACCCGAATGACACATTTCTCTACTTTTGTCAGTTTAATCCTAACTTGTGCATTTATGAAGTTTTTTTTAAATAATATGTGAAATAGATAACAGTAAAACAGTTCATTTTAACAAGTATGCAAAATATTCTGCATTACTGTCTAGTGTGCGGTTGATAAAAAGGAGTGTAAAGAATATAAGAAAAGCAAGAGAAACTGTGTAAAATGTCCCTAGATTGGATTTTTTAATAGAAAGGGATAGACAAAATTAAAATATAATGGGTAATATTAATTTTGTAAAGATCTACATACCCTATGCCAGTAACATTGTAAACATGATTAGACAGAACTGACATATACTTGAAATTGACTCGTTTTTGGAAGACACAAGTAAAAACCTACCTGGGGCTGGAGTCACGTGATGCAAGCCTCAGTGAAGGAGTAGGAAGTGTGATTTCTTGTCGGTATGCCCCTGTACGTCGATACTATTACAGCAAAAACATTGATGCTGACAACATCGACGTTTTCACTATAATAGTCCACTCAAAACCTTGGTACTCTCTGTCCTGGTCCTGCACCCCCACTAGATCCAACTCTGACTCGGAGTTAGAATTCTATGGATTGTGGGATGCAGGGGGCAGATTACCCAGATGAAAAAAAAAAAACCGGGGTCTCCAGTCCAATTCATGTCAACCACAAGTTCCGGTCGACATAAATCCGTCGCTGTGATGGTGGTCGACAGCTTAGTTGTCGAACCGGCATCGTAAAACCAGCTACATTCTGTAAAACCTAAATAACTACATATTTTTACATCTCTCTACCTGATTTTTAGGCAAATCGGCTATTTTACATCCCTTCTTACCTCCCAGAAGAAGATGGCAGAGGAAAACATGGATTTGGTAACTCCAGTTCACCAACCGCCATCCTCTCCACAAGAGTCTGCCTCTGTTCATGCTCTAGCCCTAGAGCCCAAGCATCCACGGCAAAGCAACTCACCAACTACTCCTCCTTTCAATGATCTGAAACCCTTATCTCTGGAACATATCTATGGTGAACTGATAACAAATAAGGAGACTGTATATGCTATTATTGCTGAATTAAAAGATTTAAAACCTGCTCAACAATTGACACAACAGGTTTCTGACGCAGAGACCCGCATCTCCTTAGTTGATGATCAGCAAACCCGCATGAAGCCAGAGATAACTAACCTCAAGAGGACCATCACCAAGCTTGAAGAAAAAGTAGATGATCTTGAGGGAAGAAATAGGAGGGATAACCTGGTGCTCCTGGGCCTCCCAAAGGAGTGAAGGGTCCTAACCCTATAGACTTTCTTCAGCTCTTCTCTGTGACAATAGTGGGTCCTTCTCCCAATGGCCTTGCATACATCATAGAATGCACTCACCACTAGTTGTGGGCCAAGTCAGCTCCCTGAGATCCTCTCTGGCCCTTAATTTTTAAACTGTTGAACTATTTAGATCAGGAGCATGTTTTAATAGGAATTAGGAAGCTCGACTCTATTCAATGGGATGGGGCCAAGATACAAATAGTCTAGGACCTAACTCAAAAAATGCAGCAATCCAGATCAGCCTATCATCCCATCCTATCTAAATTATGGGGAGCAAAGGTGAAACAACAATTATTTTATCCAGCGTGGCTTGAAGTTCACTCTAAGATTGGTACTAAGCACTACAAGTCTGCTGAGCAAGCGCTACTGAATCTAATGGTTATATACCCCAACCTCTTTGGAAAGAGGTGAGTACTGCTACTCTTGTTCTGCCCTTCAGGATTAAGATGTTATGCAGGGCTTCTTGCACAGAATGTCAACTTGGCTAACTAGTTTCATGGACACTGAAGGACATTACCTTTGTTTTGGCTACCGGCAAGACTGATGTCATATAGAATAGATGGGACATTGAGGACAGTCAATTTCCTTTTATTTAATCTACTGGAGACCCAAGCTGAGATTGTTCCTGGGGGTATATCTAAATTCTTATCTGGGAGGGTACGGTATTGTCAATATATTATTCTTCATTTATATTTGTGCTCAATATGGAGTAGTTGGTTTTCCAAGAATCTTGGGTTGTACAACTAAATTCAGATGTCATTTGGGAAATCTCCCGGTGTATCTTTCTGGAACTTTCTTTTTTTTTTCAATTCTATTTGTAGCCCTCCAGCCTGGAACTCTCTCAGGCCACTGCACTCACCAGCTTGCTGTACTGCCCTCTGTGTTCCCTGGTCACCTTCAAGTTTGTTACGGTTCCCCGGGTCGGGGGATTTACTACCTGGGGAGACCATGGGGGCTGAGGCGGGGAACCAGCATTAGGCGTGTGGCAGTGGGTCTGGCAGGGCTGTCACCTATCCAGGGCTGGAGGGGTATTTCTTGTGGAGTGAGCCTGAGATCCCCCCTCCCCCCTGCGTGGTGCACGCATCTGATGCTGTGGTGCATGGAAACCCTGCCTGCATCAGCCACGCTCCTTATGTGTGGCTCAGCACCTAGAGATGTACCTCTGGTCTCCACCGGGGGGTTGCCCAAGCACCGGACAACCCATGCCCTTCCACCCAGAGAGGAGAGTAGCCCAACAGGTGCTCAATACATCTCCCTCTCCTGCTGATTCCCGGGTTCGCTCCCGAACTCGGGTCATCGGCATGACGCAAGGTGTGGCATCCAGTGCCTCAACCCTCATCACCACTGAGCCAGCCCTTTGGAACTTTCTTGAGGAGCTTCCTTATTCACTGACTATCATTAGTGCTAGTGCACCATCCTCTGCTGGACTTTAGCCAAGTGAGCAATCATGCCATGTTAAGACCTTTGTCTATATTTGCTTTTTTGCTCATATTCCTAGGGTGCCTAGGCTGATTTATGTTATTGAAAGAACTTTACCAAGCAGCCATGGAATTTTTAAACAAGAGACTATTTCATGTATTATTTTATGCCTAGAACAGTTAAATACTGTTCTCTAGAATAAGAGGGTGTAAGCTACCGGTGACAATATGATAAAGGCTCACAACCGAGTTAGCAGTAAATGTAGCAATTATTTTGGTATGTCACTATGTTCTATGAAGTATTACAACCGAATTAGGTTTTACTACTTTTTATTTTGCTCACTAAGATTAAGCACAATCATATGTATTACTATGTTCTGGTATAGGAAGGCTTATATTATTAAGCTTTTCTTGTAAGGGCTATGTGACCAACCATCTACATTTTCTCCCTTTTTTTGTTTATTAAATATAGGGGTCTTACTATACCAACTAGACTAAATAATTATTTGTGTTTTTGATCTGCATCATGGAGGGAGGAGGATTTGTCAGGGAGGTGCTACTTCCCAACTGTTAAATTTGAATAATTGCTGGACTAGGATTGAAAATCCCTGAGCTACCTCACAGACTAGCTAGTTAGGTGTAAGCTTTAGGCCTGGTACAGCTTGTTATTGTTTTGGCTATATTATTATTATTATTATTTTTTTTTTAATTATTCAGGGGATGATTATGCTGGGGACTTTATTCTTGTATGGGGGCGTTCAGGGTGGGAGTAGGGGTTGTTCTTGTGTGCTCATTAAGTGCCCAGAGCTTGTTGCACATTTATGTGTATTGATTTCCATTCATTTGTTTTTAGCATGTCAAATCCTCTTAACATCATATCTTGGAATATTAAAGGGGGAGGGACAACCATAAAAGTATGCCCTTTTACAGCATTTAAAAAGTTACTAGCCTCACATAGTCTTCCTCCTGGAGACCCACCTGCTGGCCAATCAAACGCATCATTTATGTAAAGCGTGAGTGGCTCAATCCTTTGGGGCTCATGACAGCCCTTGTAGGAAGGGAGTGGCAATTCTGTTAGTCAAATACATGGCATGTTCCTTTTGTACTGTGTGACAAGGCGCAACCTCGCCACGGGATTCAGGATCAGCTTTGAGGTGGTTAAGGAGTCTCAGGAAGACTAGTTTGTTAACATCAAACCAACCAGGTATATTTTTGTTTTCTTAATATGGTTGATGATACAGAACTTTGGGCTTCTGCCCTTTTCCTTTTTAAGCCCCACTGAGGAAAATGAAACAAAAACAGAAATAAAAAGGCCTAGCTCCAGGTGGGAATGCTGACTAAACAATACCCGACCCTAACTAGAAACTCCTCTTTTCCAGAAGGCTAGACCTTCTGGAAGAATACAAACAGTAAAACGGAAAACTCACAGTGGAAATAACTGTTTTCTTTTTGGCCCAATTCAGGAGACCAATCTCCTGAGGGTTGCTTAAGGGACTCCTGTTCAGGAACACATCCAAGCAACTTGTCAGCCCTCTACCCCTGCAGCAACTGCCTGCTGGTTTTTCCTTCCTGTTTTTAAAGCTCTCCTGTCTGTGCAGCTGCAGCTAATCAGCCAAATCAGCTGCAGCTGTACCTTGACTATCTTACTCAGGGAAACCCCCTCTCCTCCAGTACCTGAGTTTACCACACATTCCCCTCCCCAGCTCAACACTATAGGGTTGGGTGGCCTGTGCCGAGAGGTAGGGTCTTCGGGAAAGTCTGTCCACATTTCTGTTCAGTGTTCCTGCTCTGTGGTGGACCACAAAGTGGTATGGTTGTAGTGCAAGGAACCATCTCATCACTCTGGCATTTTTTTCCCTGTTTGTTTGCATCCACTTGAGTGGAGCAAAGTCCGTTACCAGAGTGAACTTGCAACCTAGTAAGTAATATCTGAGGGTTTCCATCGACCACTTCACTGCAAGGCACTCCTTTTCCAGTATGGCGTACCACTGTTCCAGGGGTAACAACTTCCTACTTAGGTACAGGATGGGGTGCTCTTCACCTGCTACCACCTGGGAGAGTACTGCCCCCATCCGAGGCATCTGTTTGCAGAATGAATTCTTTTTCAAAATCTGGGGAGACCAGTACCGGATCAGAACAGAGGGCTGTCTTGAGGTCGGTGAATGCCTCATCTGCTGCTTCCGACCACCTCACGATGTCCGGTGCTCTCGCCCTGGTTAACTCAGTTAATGGAGCGGCTCAAGTGGCAAAGTGAGAGATGAACCTCTGGTAGTAACTGACTAATCCTAGGAAAGCCCTCACTTGCTTCTTCTTGTTTGGTTGGGGCCAGTTTTGAATTGCTTCTACCTTCTTCACCTGGGGTTTCACCAATCCCTGTCCAACCACATAGCCCAAGTATTTTGCCTCTGACAGGCCGATCTTACATTTGGTGGGGTTCGCTGTCAGCCCGACTTCTCATAACGTATCTAGTACAGCCTCGACCTTCAGAAGGTGAGTTTCCTAGTCCGTACTATGGATGACCACGTCATCGATATAGGTGGCAGCATAGTGAGAGTGTGGGCACAGCAGTAGGTCCATCATGTGCTGAAAAGTCGCAGGTGCTCCATGCAGACCGAATGGGAGGGTTTTGTAGTGGTATAAACCCCACGGGGCGACAAAGGCGGTATTCTCATGGGCTGCCCTTGTGAGTGGGATCTGCCAGTATCTCTTCGTAAGGTCCAAGGTGGAGAGGTATCTGGCCTTCCCCAATTGGTCAATCAGTTCATCAACCCTAGGTAGGGGATATGCATCAAACTGCGATAGCTTGTTTAGTTTCCTGAAATCATTACAGAACCTCCAAGTCTTATCCGGTTTTGGCACGAGGACGATGGGGCTTGACCATTCACTATGGGACTCTTCTATGATGTTGAGCTTCAACATCCTCTTGACTTCAGCTCAGATTTCTTTTTTCTTGGCCTCTGGGATATGGTAGGGTCTTTCCCTTATCCTTACACCTGGAACTGTCACAATGTCATGGTAGGCTGCGATCATCCGACCAGATCATTCGGAGAACACATCTTCGTTTCGCTGAACCATTTCCACTGCTTCTTTGTACTGTATAGGAGACAGCTCAGGTGAGATATGGACTTGCCCCTCTGTTTTACTTTCTGCAGGGGTTATGGCCAACGAGACACAGCAGGCCTCCCGATCCTGCCATGCCTTCAGGAGGTTAATACGGTATATTGGGAACTTCTTCCTGCGATCGGGATGGCTTACTTTATAGTTCACATCACCAACAGCTTCCATGACCTCAAATGGACCCTGCCACCTGGCGAGCAGTTTGCTTTCTACTGTGGGAACCAGGACCATCACCTGATCCCCAGGCCTGAACTTCCAGATCCTCGACTGATGGTCATAATAAGTCTGTTGGGTCTCTTGGGCCTTTTCTAAGCGTTCCCAGACAATAGGAGTGACCCAGGCCAACCTTTCCTGCATTTGGGAGATGTACCCAATCACACTGGCTCCTTATGGTGGTTGCTCTTCCCAGTCCTCCTTTAGTATATCGAGGATACCCCTGGGCCGGTGGGCATATAACAGCTTCAAGGGGGAGAATCTGGTGGATGCCTGTGGGACCTCTCTGATAGCAAGCATTAAGTAGGGAAGGAGTAAGTCCCAGTCCTTTCTGTCTCAGCTCATGACTTTCCACAACATCTCCTTCAAAATCTGATTAAATCGTTCAACCAGATCATCTGTCTAGGGGTGGTACACTGAGATCTTCAGGGCTCAGATCTGGAGGAGTCTGCAAAGCTCCTTCATTAAACATGAGACAAAGGGAGTACCCTGGTCCATCAGTATCTCCTTTGGGAATCCGACCCTCGAGAAGACTTGAATGAGCTCTTGGGCAATTGACTTCGAGGCTGTGTTACGGAGCAGGATCGCTTCCTGATATCTTGAAGTGTAGTCTACAATGACCAAGATTTGTTGGTGGCCCCAGACTGACCTGTCTAGGGGGCCTACCAGGTCCATCGCAATCCTTATGAAGGGTTCATAGATGATTAGCAAGGGCACCAACGGTGCTCTTTACTTTGGCTGCGGGGATGCCAACTGGCATTCTGGGCATGAAGCACAGTACCTCCTTTCCTCAGCATAAATTCCAGGCCAGTAGAATCTTCGGAGTATGCGGCGCAGTGTTTTTTCGACCCCAAGGTGTCCTCTGAAAAGGTGAGTGTGTGTTAAATCTAGTACCGCCTTCCTGTGCTGGCGGGGGACCAGGAACTGTTCCACATCATGTTCTTCATCCGGTATCACTCGGTATAGGAGGTCATTATTTAACATGAAATATGGTCCAGGTCCCTTGGCTTTGCCTTCTACCAGCACCCCATAAATCTCCACAACCTCTGACTGGATATTCTGAAAGAGAGGCTCGTCTATTTGGTCCCGGCCTATGTTCCTGGAGGCTATCCCCAGGGTACTCAATTCAGGGAGATTTGACTTTGTCTCTACTTCTGGGTCCTCCTCTTCCTCCCTATAATTCTCCCCTTGGACACCAGACCACTCACCATGTTGTCCCTCTGAGAGCGGGGTTCTATCTCCCACCAGCACAGACCTGCCATTGGCAGCCATTATCTTGGTCCCTAACTTTTTGCAATCCCTGCGTTCCTTTCATGGTTTCCAGGACTTTCCTGCCACCACATACAACTTGGGATCCCAATGCCTGTAAGGGAAATAATCAGGTGACTCGTCCGACCCCTCGGGGATTCCTAGCACCATAGCCTTGGTTACTGGGGCCCTGGCCTCCCTGGTTCCCCCCTCATAGAGTAATGTCTCAAATCACAGGAAATCTCAACCCACCAGGACCAGATGCACTAATTGAGGGAGGATCCCCACCATGACCTGCCTCTCCTCCCCCTGTGCTTCCACGTAACTAGCACCGTGGGGTAATAAAACACTGTGCCATGGACACAGGTGATCCCGGTACGTTTCTGGAAATTAATTTGGTAGGGTTGCACCAAACTGCAAACTATAAGGGTGACCTCATTTCCCAAGTTGATAAGAGCCATAACGGCCTGGCCATTTACCTTAACCACCCGGGTAAATCGGTGTGAAGTGGCGACCACCCCTACCACATTAATCAAATGACAATTGCTCTGTGAGGACCCACCCCAGTTGCACTGCATTGGTTCGACCCCATTCGGGCAGTTGGAAATTACATGTCCCCGCTCCCCACACCCATAACAGCAGTAGCATTCTCGGGGTGACCCTGGACCCTTTGAGCCTTTAGGGGAGTTCAGGTCCCCCCTCTATTTTCAAACTTGAAAGTCCCTTTGTGGCCTCAGACCACTCTTTGGTAGTCCTTCTCCCAGGCCCTGTCCCGTCTGACCTCTCGGGGGGTCGGTATCTCCAGTTTGTATTCCGCACCAAGTCCCAGGGGTAGCCGACCCCAATATCCGGGGAAAGTTCCTTCATGGCATAATGCCTCTCCACCAAGGAGACCAGTTCATCACAGGAAGTGGGGTTGGTCTGTCCAACCCACTGCCATAGGCTTGGTGGTAGTCCTCTTAAGAACCGGTCCATTACCAAGAGCTCCACGATTCTGGCAGCGCTATGGAGCTCGGGTCACAACCACTTCTTGACCAAGTGGAGGAGGTCATACATCTGCGACCGTGGCTTCACCGACTCCCGGAATCTCCACCTGTGGTACCTCTGGGCTCGAAGGGCTGGAGTCACACCAGCATGGGCCAAGATCTCTTCCTTCAGCCTTGGATAGTCAGTGGCGACTCCCTCATCCAGATCATAATATGCCTTCTGGGCCTCACCACACAAAAACAGAGCTAAAATGCCGGCCCACTGTTCCTGAGGCCATGATTCATGAGTAGCCGTCCTTTCAAAAGTGAGCAAATATGCTTCAATGTCATCAGCCATCGTCATTTTCTGCAGACAGTGGGAAGTCCGTATAGTCCGGTAACCCTCTGGGGTAGGCCCTCCTGGGTGACCTTCTCCCGGCATGATCTCAATGAGACACGTTACCATTTCCTGGAGGACAGCATGGTCCTGGGCCATCTGTGTGAGCAGCAACTGGTTTGTCTCTTGTTGAGCCCGGGTAGCTTCCTGCTGGACTGCCATAGCCTGGATCAAGGCTTTCACAATGTCCTCCATGCCTGGTCTCCTTTACTCCAGGGTGGTTTAGATTCCAGCCAGATTCTACGCCAACCTAATCCCACTTCTGACACCACATGTGACAAGGCCCAACCTTGCCACGGGATTCAGGATCAGCTTTGTGGTGGTTAAGGAGTCTCAGGGAGACCAGTTTGTTAACATCAAACCAACCAGGTATATTTTTATTTTCTTAATACGGTTGGTGACACAGAACTTCGGGCTTCTGTCCTTTTCCTTTATAAGCCCCACCGAGGAAAATGAAACAAAAACAGAAATAAAGAGGCCTCACTCCGGGTGGGAGCACTGACTAAACAATATACGACCCTAACTAGAAACCCCCCTTTTCCAGAAGGCTAGACCTTCTGAAAGAACATAAACAGTAAAACAGAAAACTCACAATGGAAATAAGTGTTTTCTTTTTGGCCTAATTCAGGAGACCAATCTCCTGAGAGTTGCTTAAGGGACTCCTGTTATGGAACACATCCAAGCAGCTTGTCAGCCCTCTACCCCTGCAGCAACTGCCTGCTGGCTTTTCCTTTCTGTTTTTAAAGCTCTCCTGTCTGTGCAGCTGCAGCTAATCAGCTAAATCAGATACAGCTGTACCCTGACTATCTTACTCAGGGAACCCCCCACTTCTCCAGTACCTGAGTTTACCACAACTCAAATTAAAGTTCACTAGGGTAGATGTATTTTCATCCATGGGAGATTTGGACATCAGGAGATAGTTCTAGGGGTGATTTACGGCCCGAATACTGATTTGCCTTCATTTTTTCCAATGTTGCCATCTGTTCTGGCCCCATATAGCCATCTTCCATTAATTGTAGGTGGCGATAGGCATCTCATGTTTACGAATGAACTGGATATGTCCTATAAATGACAAGCAGGTCTCTCACTTGCTCAGTGTGCTCTTAGGGAATTTATAGATTCTCTGGGATTTGTTGACCCATGGAGACTCCTGTATCCTCAAGAATTGGATTTTACTTTTTTTTCCACCCCACATAATGTGTATTCTAGACTGAATGATTTTTTTTTATTAGCCTGTCCTTACCTCCCCTGCTACTCAGTAGTCAAATAATACCCCTGGTGTTGTCAGACCATTCCCCTGTACTCCTTGTATTAACCCCCCCTTTTTTAAGACTTAGGGTGCATACTTGGTCCTTTAACAGCCAACTACTGAAGGATGCAGACTCAGTAGCATGCTATAGAGCTTTACTGCCTCACTCTATTCAGGACAATTAAGGCTCAATTCAATCCCTGGATACCCTTTGGGGGGTACTCAAGGCAACATGGAGGGGTGAGTTCATTAGGATGGCCTCAGTCCATAAAAAGAAACAGACAGCCCAAGTAGAATCATGGCTTGCTGAAATCTGTCAACTAGAAAAAACTTCATCCCCAAATTCCCCGGACTCTCTCCATTTGAAACTTGCCCAGCTTGGATCTGATTATTTGTCTTACCTTTTGGAAAAGGTAGACAAATCCTCCGTAGCTCTAAAAACAACATACATAGGCCAGGGAAACAAAGCAGGAAAACTTCTGGCTCTTCTTTTAAAACAGAAAACAGCTTCTCATTGGATATCATCATTATGGAACTCTGCAACCTGAGTGGCTACTCATGATCCAGGAGAGATGGTAAGCATCTTTCAAAACTATTACCATCAACTGTGCTCAGCTCCCCGGGTGGAGTAATCTTCCCTGGCAGTCCAGACAGACTTCTTGGACCACACCAAGCTTCCACAGCTATCCCAGGACCAACAAAACCTCTTGTTAGGGCCAATTTTGGTGCACAAAGTAAGGGAAGCTATATCGTCCCTTCCACCTGACAAATCCCCCTCCATAATGGGTTTACCCCCCTCTTCTATGAAACTTTCAATGAGGAGCCGTCTCCCTGCTAACCCAACTGTTCAATTTTCTGGGCTTGTCCCCTCCCAAGGACCTTTCACAGTTTGATGCCAGAATCATGCTTTTTACCCAAACAAGGTAGAAAATTACCAACCAATATCATTATTAAATGTTGATATGAAGTTTTACACTAAAATTTTAGCATCCCTGTTGGCACTGGTTTGGACCTCACTTTTGGGGCCGGAACAAGCTGGCTTTGTGGCTGGACACACTTTGAGTGACTCCTTTAGGAAGCTGTTCCACATTATCTCCATGTCCAGGGGGCCCAGCACTAACTCTGTGCTGGTCTCCTTGGACACAGAAAAAGTTTTCAACTGTGTAAGCTGGTCTTATCTTTTTCATGTCTTAGCTAGATATGGGATCCATGATGAATTTATTCATATGATGCAAGTTTTATATCTCAAACCCTTGGCTTGAATCTTATGTAACAATGTGCTGTCAGATATCTTTCTGTTGGCTAGAGGTACTTATCAGGGGTGTCCCCTGTCACAGTATCTCTTTAATTTATTCATTGAACCATTAACCTGGACAATCAACCTATCAGATAACATGCAGGAGATCCAGGTGGGTGACCATAACCTAAAAATATCCACATTTGCCAATGATGTATTTCTCCATATTTTCAATTGGGAACATTCTCTGTCGGCAGAGATGCACTTGATATCTCAGTTTAGTATTCTTTCTGGTTACAGACTGAATTGAAATAAAACAGTAGTCCACTCCCTGTCCTTACATTCCATCAAAGTGGATATAGAAAACATTGGGCTGTCACTGGAACCTAAGGCTCTTACATATTTGGGCATCAAAGTATCTCAGGATCTGCTCTTGCTGAAATCTCTTAATTTAGACCCCCTGATTAAACAGATAACACTAAATCTTGCACAATGGTATCACCTGCTCTTAACGTTATAGGAAAGTGCCAACATAATTAAATGAACATTGTGCCGTGCCTATTATATCCTTTGAATGTCCTTAATATTTACTTCCCCAAAGTATGGTTTGTCAAAGTACATGGTCATTGTTCAACATTTCTGTAGTTAAATAAACTAGCTAGGAGAGCTTTCCATAGCTTGTATAGGCTGTGAAGGATGAGTGGCCTTCAGCTACTCAATTTTTATTTATTCTATTTGGCTATGTAGACTGCCAAATATTTTAGATAGTTTACCCCACTGGAGCGGAGTTTTTCTCCCTGGCATGGCTCTTAATAGAGCAGAGTATAATGAATAACTATCATATATCTTTACCATCTTTGCTGTTTACCTACCCCTCCCATATCCCTAAGGATTTGCAGTCCTTCCTCTTTGAGTGGAACATAAGTGCTATGGCCATCTGTGCAGACTTTTGAATTGCTCTTCCTTAAGGGATATAAGTCAACCAATTTTTAGAAGTCCCCATATTAAAATTGTTGGGTCTCCACTACTAGCATCACAGTGGAAGGACTTAAAGATTGGTAATATTGCCAATCTAGTTTTTGAGGGTAAACTCATTGGTCTTCCTGAATTTCAATTGAAATTCTCTTGCCATACTTCTTTCCGCTTTAGATTTTTACAACTTAAGCATTGTTTAGGATCTTACTTAGGCTCTCCTCCTTGGCTGAATGTAGTGGGCTATCAATTCCACCAGTTGGCTCTATTGTTGGTCAAGGACAAAGTAATTTCTAAGATATACTGGAGAACTGGCAAACAGGTCTGGAGCAAGCCCCTGTCTGAAGCCTTCTATTGGAAACAGGCTTTAAAGATTGACCGTCCGGCAGTCTACTGGAAAAAGATTTAGAGATGTATATCACTTTACCAAGCAGGACTGATTAACATTGCTTCTATTTAACATTTTACATGATCTTAATTACTCCCCCTATAGAATGTGGAAGATGGGCAAATTTAAGCTCCTCAAAATGTGAAACATGTGAGCTCGAGGACAGCACCTTAATACATAAGCTTTGGTTTTGTTCCAAAGCTGACAGTTTAAGGTCAATAGTGTTTAGAGTTCCTGCAGCCTTTTTTGGACATTTCATGTACTTTACCAAGGAAATCTGTCTTTTGGGGGAATACTTGGGTATCCCAGCTAATAGGGAAAAAGCATGCATGGCTATGATTTCATTAGTCACAAAGTTAATTATCATAAGACATTGGAGCGGCAACTGGACACCTATGTATTCAGAATGTTTCCAGGAATTTCTCAGTGCTTATAATGTGGAGTGAGCATTCGCTCTCTCTAACTATGGGTGGAGGAAATTCCAGACCTGTTGGACCCCATTATATTCCTTTCTCACAACATCCCATACCATTTCAACTACCCCCTGAGCACAGATGTCAAAACATAGGTATTACCCTATGGTAGTTGTTCTAATGTGGTTTCTTCTCTGTTGGCTCCAGGTTAAGATGGGAAGCTTTTATACACAATTGATAGGGCAGTAGCTCTTTTAGACCTACTCATTCTTACCACACAAGGACAGATGACAGGGTGGATGTAGTGGGTGGGAATGGGGTTGTTACTTAGGTCAGTTTTTCTTTTCCTTTTCTTTTTTTTTGTAGTTTTCTAGGTTTATATATTTCAGCAGACAGGTTGGAGAGGTTAGGATTTTGTTACATTATATCTTATGTCTATTCTTACAATCATTGTTATATTGTTGTTCATGGTTATCTTGTTTAAGTTTTGTTTATGGATATTATTGTGAATTGTTATAATAGCTTAAAATAAAGTTAATTGCAAAAAAAAAAAAAACTACCTAGGGCTATTTACAGAAGAAAGTAATCCAATGAGAAACTGCCTTGTCCACAGTAATCAACCACAGATACCTGAAATTGATACCACGCTGTTACACCCACCACCAAAGGAGTCATTTCCATGTGGCAGATGCAAATCTTAAAAGATTGTGCCAAAAACTAAGGACATTTTAAACCCCAGAAATGGCAAGATAATAGAACTTAGAACCCTGGTCACTTGTGATACTGAAAGAGTTATACAGGCAGCAATTTGCAAATATGGGGCACATTTCATAGGCATGACCAAGCAGCAATTTCGAATTTGTATTGGTGAGCATTTTGGGTAATTAAAGATGAAGAGAAGGACAATGCAACAGTGCTACATATATCAATGAGTAGGAATAAGGAGAACCATAGGTTTCATTCTATAGAATAGAAACAGTACAACTAAATTCTGCAGGTGGAGACTATAACAACTTGTTTTTGAAAAAAAAAGGTGTTTCTGGATTTACTTCACTGGAGCACTTTCCTGGCCAGGACACACTAGGGAGCTGGATTTGACTCCATTTTTGAAGGGAAAATAAGTCACTGAGGACCATATAACTGGTATCATTAACTAAAAATCCAATCCACAGGTGGGGGTAGGGGTCCAAATAGTGGCAAACTAGGGAAAAGTGAATAATAGCAAAAATGTTTAAAGGATTGGTAGGATTGTTAAAAGGGATCAGTTATGGATCTGCCTAGCCATATTTGTAAAGTGGACATCTATCAACACTACTAGACCACCTGAGAAATAATCTGTCAGTGTCAGAGACACAGTAAGGATGCAGTGGCACCCGACTTGCACCATTTGCATCCAAAATAATATGTCTTATTCTTTTGATACAAACTGCTTCAAATAACTGAAACAGCTGCAAAACAAGTAACTCTTTGAAAATGAGATACCTGATTTTGGGCATAGTCTGGCAGATGAAGGCAGAATATGCATCAGTATCTTCCTTCTGCTCTTTTTAAAAATCAAGACTTGTTTCTTAGAAAAAGAATAATCCAGTTCTAAAACATTTGATACATTGGTAATTGAAATAACAATTGAAAGGCTATGCCTGTAGTTCAATGGAGTGAGCAACCAGCCATGCCCCCTTTCCTGAGCTATATAAGTAGTTCCTCCCAGCCTCCTTCTGAAGCACTTTTTCTTTGCCAGCCAGAGGCTCTCTCCATCTCTGCCTTCTACCATGGGGCCAGCTGGGGTTTTGCCCCCCACCCCAGCATCTGCCTGCCTCCCTCCTTCCCTTGAGCTTTGGGCTCTGCTTGGTTTGTGCAGTACTTCTGTTCATTGCGTTTCTCCTTCTTTTTGGTTAGTATTGCTTGCTTCCGGCTGTGGCATGCTTCTTTGTGTTGCTTGTTTCCTGTCCTCCTGTGTTTGTGTAATTCATTTTGAATTTCTCTTTCTTTTGGTGGCATTCTATCTTTTTCTAACCATCTTGTTGCCCTTTGTTTGTATTGTACTAATCTTGTGCCTGTGCTATTTAGGCTCCAATTTACTCACCAGATTTCAGCAAACCCTCAGTGCAACTGCAGTTGTTATCTGTATTTTTCAGCTCAGCTACTGCTTCCCTGCTTCTGCTGTCTCTGTGCTTATCGACTTTAATTGTTTGTACCAGGTCCATGCTCATACTGCTCCAGAAAGCTGCCACTCTCTGTTGTGGTCTGTTTGTCTCAGTTGCTCTGCTCAATTCATTCAATGTTAACTCAGTCAGGCAGCTACTACCACCAGAGTTATTTCTCCTGCTTGCCTTTCTCATGTGTAGTGTGGCTCTGCTGCAGTGTATTGTTGCTCTACTGCAACAGCAGCCTGTTATCCTTTGACTGTGTCCTTAAATAGGACCTTGCCAGTAAAAGCACCTCTATTTTGGGGGTTCTGGCTGTCAGTTATCCATGCATAAATCATTAACCTCACAGCCTACATAGCCTTCAGATATTCATTGCATTCCATTACTGTGATGCATGCTTTTTACTAGAATAACCTATCTCCACCTTATTGGCATTTAAGGTATTCATACCAATCATGTCAATTCACTATTTATGCAATCATATAAATTCATTATTCATGCTGAAACCATAGCATCAAATGCTTTTAGGTAAATTATGAGTTGCTCTTTTATGGAACTGGTTGGCCAGGCAAATACATAATTCAGCTTACCTCATAAGCAATGCATCATGCTTACCTATGCTGCTACCCATTTTTTTTGCTTTGCAAATGCTGCTGCAAATCCAGCTACATATCTCTTATCTCTTAAATCCCATTGATTTTTTTTTAATTTTTTTTAATTTTTGTTGTTTAACCAGGTATAGCACACTAAGCTGAAAGCTTTTTTACAGGAGCGACCTGGGAGCACAAGGATGTTAAGTGACTTGCTCAGGGTCACACAGTATGCAAGTGGAAGCTGTGGGATTCAAATCCAGGTCTGGTCTGCTGGATGTCACCAGATTTGCAGCTCAGAGCCTTAGACCACTGCGCTATACTGCCTCACAATTTATTTACAGTAAACTTCATTGAGTCATTTACTGGCACCACAGCTTCTCACTGCCTAAGTACCTACCTTCTATGTCACCATCAGTTTGACTCCCATAATGGAATTGGTTGGCTTATTTTCTGCTGGTTGCTACTACTATCAAACCATCAAATGCTGACTCATACTGCAGCCTCCTATCTCACCCAGGCCCCACCTTGGTTGTTATTATGGTTGCAGAGTTTGCTCACAACCTTTCAATCTCATGGTTGCAGAGTTCACTTGCAACCTGTCAAGGCTGGCCTCCTCATCAATATTTTGAGCTGCTGGCTTCACTCAGCCTCCTCATAAATAATCTACTACCTAATCTACAGCTTCTGACTTTGCCTGGCCTCCTCCTGTCTAGCACTAAAAGTTTATTCAAGCTCTCATTCATAAATTGGAGGGCATGCAAACCACGTCCATTACCCTTTCTGGCTCAGGGCTCGGCCTGTAAGTTGACGGTCTCACTCTGCACTCACAAAGTCCATATCTTGAGCATGTCAAATTTGTAGTGTGGTCCTTCTCGTCTGGCCCATAGTGGGAATGTCCTTGATCTGCATGGAGCTTTAGTATGTAGTCATATAGTGCACCTCTTATGCAGAATTTACAACTTCAGCGGCTGAGGGGTGGAGCCCTTATAGCCCAAAGGCACTCCTTTGGCTATGGCATCACTGTGGCACCTTCAAAAGCAATTCTCCCTATGACCATCTCTGGTTCACCTGCCTTGTTTTAGTTGGTAGGCTGGCTGAGTGCCTCAGTAGTCATCACTCTCCTCCTCCTGTCTTGGGGGTCTGCTTTCACTTCCGAGTACCCATTGTTGAAGAGGCCTCCGACAACCCTTCATGGCATTCTCATTAGAGGGATCATGATAGCATTCTACCAAATTGAAATATTTCCTCCCACTTGATTTGGTTTCTAAACTGCAGCAGCAGAGACATCACTAAATAAACTACCCTTGCCTAGAGGGAAGGTGACCTAGGCCTTTGATCCACAGAGGTATTCTCCTTTTAAGAGGTTGTTTTTACTGTCCTCCATGCCAAATGCATAATACATAGTTAGTTATTTACAGTATATTCCCTAGTTTTCTTTAGCTAGGTTTCCTCTGTTGAATGGAGATTGATGGTGGCTCACCATTCCTTCTTTCATTAGGAAGCCCCCTGATGTCATCAGTGCAATTCATTTTATCAATGCAGTCCTGACAACCTTTCCATCTCCTTCATGTTTCATAAAGCTGTCTCATTGCTGTCAATCTGATCTGATTCTCTTCCTCATAGTCAACATTTGCTGCTCAGTGTTCTTTCTGGGTCTCCTTCCCAAGGTACATTTAGCCAAGGGAATGTTTTCCATGCACCTCTAGTGGTGGAACCCTTTTCTAGGGTTCCATACCTTTGGGAACCCTACAGAGGGGTAATTCTCCATGGAATAGAGTGTGACTGGCCAAACAGTTATCACAGTTACACAAGCATAACACTACTCTGGTTGTGTAGGCCCATTGAATTGAAAGGCTATGCCTGTAGTTCAATGGGGTGAGCAACCAGCCATGCCTTTTTCCTGAGCTATATAAGCAGTTCCTCTCAGCCTCCTTCTAAAGCACTTTTTCTTCCTCCTCCATCCTCCCCTCCTCCTCCTCCAGCAGCACACCTCTGTCCTTAGTGGCTTCTTCCTAAGGTTCCTTTAGTCAATGGAATCTTTCCCATGGCACCTCTAGGGGTGGAACCCTCTTTGAGGGTTCCTTGCTTTTGGTACCCCTACAGGCAGGTAATTCCACATGGAACAGAGAGTGCAAATGGCCAAACAGTTATCACAGTTGAACAAGCATAACTCTACTCTGGTTGAGTAGGCCCACTGAAGTAAAATTTAAACCAGTACTTAGTAACAGTACAGACCATATTTCTCGAACATGTTTTTCACATGTAAATCTGTACTGAACAAGACTGATTTCATGCAGTTACATTAGTTTTTTAAGTGACTGGAAAGCTTTAAAAATAAGTCATTTCAGAAAGACATGTTAGCAGACCATGTTGTGTATTTTCCTTGGTTTCAAAACTGTTTTTATTCCTGGAAAGTCAAATGTAGCAGCACAGAATCAGTTTTCAACATCTTAAAAAAAATGTTTTTATGATAATGGATAAGATGGTGTGATGTCACAACAGGGGAGAAGGTCAACACATGTATAAATTACATTTTTAGTAGAGTTCCTGCTTAAGCAGAATAGCAATACAGTGAAATTAAATTGTATTTTAAAGCTGAGGCAGTGATAAATGGCAGAACTGTAGTCTAATACTGACTGAATCAATCTGATGAGTATACTACAAAGATTGATGTTATTTATTTATATATTTCTTTTTTTGTACTAAGTAGGTGCAATAGACAAAACATTTGCCTATTTTCAGGCACAACCTGGGAAATTACAACATAGAAGGTCATCACAACAGTATACAAATAGCAAAAGAACAGGGTTAAATACATAATGCCAAGCAGTAGCACAGGGAACTGTATTGAGCAAGGGGAATTATACACAATATACAATATGTGGAGGGCACTTTACAAGATATAGTAGTATTTATAACAGTTTACATACAATCAAAATACAAGGATAGGTTACATTCATTGGTATTTAGTTCAGTCAAATAGGCAAAGTGACACAATTCTTTGCAGCATAAGGGTAAGTACATACAGAAGCCTATTTTAGAAGTCTGCAGAACTCTCTTTTGAAGGCTTGGCTGGAGGAACAATGACTGAACTTGACCAGTACGTAGTCTCAAAATTGGATAACAGAGTAGCAGAAGGACATTTCTCCTAATTTGGTCTTGGTTTGAGTATGGTTACTGAATCAGGGACATATGACCTTAGTGAATAGGATCAGATATCAGGCATGAGTAGTGCTGAAAGGGACATGAGATATTGCGGTATTGCTTAGTTACAACAGTATGCACCACACCACCCTTAGTAAACTTGTGCAAGGGTGGTGGAGGAAACCTTCTAAGTTTGAATTAAAGGTCACAGTGATGCATGTCTCTGATTGTGACCAAGGCCAACCTGCAAATGTTATTATAGGCCATGTCCCATTTTTTTAGAGCAGTCTTGGTGGCTGATTAGTAGACTGCTATCCTGTAGGTCAGTTTGGGGGGGCAGGATGCCTCAGGCAATAGCAATATGGTCTTTAGGTGTAAGGTTGTTGCTCATCTTATAGGAAAGCCCCAGTCTGCTTTTCACAGCCTTGAAAGCAGCAGAGATATGGGCTGAGAAGTCCAGTAAGGTGTCAGTTGTAACTCCCAGGTTGTTAAAGAAGGAGACTGTGATATGATAGGAGCCATCTATACATGCTACTATCAGAGGGGCATGGAGCATTTTTATCCTTGGAATGAAGCAGAAAGCAAGGCTCAGGTCTTAGTAGTGTTCATAAGTAACCCTTACGAGTACAGCCATGCTTGTACCAATTGAAGGTCAGAAAAGAGTTGATAGTTTGTATCCAGGATGTTGTGAAAGCTTGTGAAAAAGAGGTCAAGGTCATCAATGTATAGGACTGGAGTGCAGTGTCTAAGACTAGTCTGGATTGAGTTTATGTGTAGAGAGAAAAGAAGAGACCACAGTATGGAACTTTGAGGGACCCCAATCTGTGGTAGCAGCTGAGTCATACAGTGCATGACCAAATTTAACTTGCTGATACCTATTACTCAGGTAACTTTTGAACCATGACAGGGCAGTGGAGGAAGTGCCTAAAGCACTTAGGCACTTGGTTTACCACTGAGTAGGGTGTGGTTGACCAAGTAAAAGGCCTTAGTGAGGTCAATAACGACTGCACCTGTGAGCACACCCCAGTCAATGGTGGTGGAGATTGAACATGTTAGTGACAGAAAGGCAGTAGCAGTGCTGTGGTCTTTCCTCAAATCATACTGTGCAGGAGACAGGATGTTATGATTATTGAGGTACTCATTCATTTGGGAAACAACAAGTTTTTCAAGCAATTTGCTGAATATTAATAGTATCATGACTGGTCTGTAGTTGCCAGTGTCTGTAATTTCAACTTTCTTGTAAAGTGGAACAACCTGTGAGATCTTCCAGATATCAGGAACTGTATGTGTTATAAGGAACAGGTTCAAGAGTCTTGTGACAGGACGGGCACATTCCACAGCAGCAATCTTCAGTATTTTAGGCTCCATTTCATCAGAGCTGGCAAACTTTGATATAAGGATTTGCGTAAGAAGTCTGCAAACCTTAACACAAGTGACTGCTTTGAGGTAAAAAAGAGGGTGACAGGGACAGGCATCAATCTTGGAAGGGCCAGGGGAGAGATGTGGGGAGGAGAAGGCCCCAATGTAGGCAGACAGGTCAGTGAAACATTGATTGAAGACATTAGCTATGGTGACAGGATTATTGTGGTTAACTCCAACAATATTTAGGTCCTTGGGTGTAAAATTACATCACTGGCCTACAGCTTGCTTGATATTTTTCCAGAAATAACTTAGGTTACTGGATGAAGGACAGACAAGGATTTGAAATAAATACTTTTACTATGCCCTCCTACATTCATTTCTAAGCATTCTGTAGCTATCCCAGTGGGAGGCAGACTTAGTTACTTTGTATGTTGACCAACTGGCATCCCTATGTTCAATAAGAGCCAGCAGGGTGTGATCCAGTCATTTAGTGGCAGGGCCACATGCTTACCTGAAGGTCATGGGAGGCATATTTATTTGGAATAGCTATCAGATTGTCATTAAAGATGAGGAGGGCATGGTTTATGTCATTAGTGGCCCACAGCTGTGATCAATATGTACTCACAATCTCCTGTTTCAGTTGCAAAGGGCCAAGCTTCGAGATGTCTCGGAAGCATATAATTTGTGGAAGGGACCTTAAGTGCTTCTGGCCTCCAGGTACAGTAAATGGGAGAGTGGTCACTTATAGCATTCAGGAGGATACCAGAGCAAGTAATTCTTTCATGTCTAGGGGTAGTATCCAATCAATTAGGGAGGATTAGGATATTTGCCCTTCTAGTGGGTTCAGAGATGAGCTAGTGGGGCTGTAATTTATTAAGGGAAATGTCATTAATTTTTAAATTGCCACTAAGCCAATCAATGTTAAAATCCTCGATCAGTAGAAATCCATTACTTTGAACAAGTAAACCTACTGAGCTCATAAGCAGGAAAAGGGCCTGTTGACTACCAGCTGGCGGATTAGATACAGAGAATATGAAGCTTTTTCTAGTTGCCCAGGAGGAGAACTGCATGACAAGATTCAACCTGGGGACTTGGGGGGGGTGATAAGTAATTTGAGGCTTTAACATGGAGGTGGTCCATATAATAGATAATAGTTCCACCACCCCTCTTAGAAGTACGACAGTCTGACCCAATTAAACTACAACCTGGTTAAGCACAATAGTTATCAGAAATGTGGGACTTAAGCTAGGTCTTAGTAATGCCAAGAATATTCAGTTTGTTGTAGTTGACCAACACTGTAAATTCATTAATAGTATTGGAAATGCTCATTATGTTAATGTGGTCAATTTTAAATCACTAAACACACTGCAAGGGTTGTTACATCAGACCAGAGGAGGGTGGTGACACAGAGCAAGTGAGCATAGCAAACCGGGGCCCAGGATTTGGTTCAATGTCACTGGCAATCATAAGGAAGGATACATTTAGTAAGTTGAGAGAGGAACACCTGGTCAACAATGGTAAAGGGCAGCTGTGCCATCGCAACCTAATGAGGTATGCTATAGCCTGAGCAAGACCTTGGGTGGAAGGTGATGACAGTATCTATGCAACTTTACATGTTGGTTTAGAAATGTGTTAGATATAGTGAATTTGGAAGAGGCTTATGGAGGCAGAACACTGTGGAGGTTTGAAAATGATGATGTCAGCCAGCAAGAGAAGTCTGGACAGTGTACCACCAAGGACCAGAATCCAATAATTGGACCCTAAGGTAATGGAGAGGATTGATCCATCTGAATAGATTGTAATCCTAGCTAAGGCAATAAGCAGACTTTAATGTATTATTGAATTGGTAGAGCAGAGATAACAGTATCTGGCCACCCAGAGCCATCCAGTACAACTGAAATGCAAATGTTTAAACCAACATATGCTAACAGAGTACTATAGTTATAAGTAGATGAGAGAAGCACATCTAGGAGACTAAAACATGGAATACTAGCTGGCCTGCTAGTGCAGCAGTAGTGCTACAGCTTGTGGTGCTGATAACCAGGGGTTGGGAGTGACTTTGGGAGTTGGAGAGTTGGCCCGGGGGGAGGAGGATTGAGTGTCCCAAAGACTGTACTCCTCCTCCATGGGGTGAGGTCAGGATGAGCACCTCAAGCACCCCAAGACTCTGGATTAAAGCAATGGCAGGTAGCAGGGACTAGGCAAGGCAAGGGCAAGGCAATATTTACTTAAAAGACTCCCAATCCCAGAGGCTCTAGGTGACGTACAAGTCAAATAAGCAAATGTACATGAATAAATCCATAAATAGCAAAAGAAAAGAAAAACATATAAACAATCAAATCCACAAGATAAAACATTATCACAGAAAATAAGCTAAAAATAGGGGTGCCGAGAACTATATCTATACCAATGGACTAACAATGAATTGGGAAAGGTCTAGGCTAATAGGAGAGCCTTATGTCAGGCCTTGAGTACCTCCAAGGTTGGGGTCCCTAACACCAAAGAGTAGCGAATTCCACAGGATGTGGGTGGTGACAGCAAAAGCTCTGTCACCAGCCATTTTTAGCCTCATCCTGGGAATCACCAGGGGGCCCCCACAGGAGGAATGGAGGGGGGGCCCGAGAGAGCCATTGCAAGAAGGTTTGACAGGTAAACAGAGCCCTGGCCATGTAGGGCCTTATAGGTGAGAAGATCCACCTTAAGGAGGATCCTTCATCTGACTGGCAGCCAGTGCAGATCATGCAGTACCAGTGTAATATGGACAAATTGTGGCTGCCCAGTAAGTAACCGAGCAGCTGCATTCTGCACCAGCTGCAGCCTGTGGAGAGATCCTCCCATGACTCCAAGATACAGCGCATTACAGTAGTCAAGACTTCATGTAACTAAGGTATGCATCAAAGTGAGGAGGTCCAGAGGTGACACAAGGGGCTTTATCCTGGCAACATTTCTGAGATGGAAAAAACAGGAGCGGACAATTGAAGACACCTGCACCTCCTTCGACAAACCCCTATCCAGAATGACACCAAGATTTTGCACCTTAGAGAAGTCCTTCAATGAAACAGATCCCAAAACAAGTCCCTCTCTGATCCAGAGGCCATCCTATCCTGCATTCTGTTTGACACCACCACCAATACCTCCATCTTATCAGGGTTCAGTCACAACCAGCTAGAGGCCATCCAGTTGTTGATCTCAGCAAGGCAGCTTTTTAGCACATCTGCCATGTTGGATGTCCCTGGGGCAAAGGATAAGTATAGTTGGGTATCATCAGCATAGCAATGAAAACCCAGACTAGACTTCCTAATGATCCTTCCCAGGGGCAGCATGTACACTGCAAACCACACTGGGGCTAAGACCGAACCCTGAGGTACTCCACAAGATAGGGACTAGCGGTGGAGGAGAACTTCCCCATCACAACCCATTGCCTCCTGTTGGTTAAAAATTACTCAAACCAGCAGTTGACAGTGCTGGTGAGTCCACAGAGTTCCCTAAGGCAGTCAAGCAACATACAATGATCCACAGTGTCAAATGCTGAAGAGAGATCAAGGAGAACAAGAATTGTCCTTTCCCCTCGATCTCTGCCCTGAGGACATCATTCTGCACCCCAACAAGCATGGTTTCTGTGTTATGCATCACCTGAAACCCCAACTGGAAAGGTTCATATAACTTGTGGGTCACAAGGTGCTCCTCCAACTGAAGCACCACTACGTTCTCCACAATCTTTGCCAAAAAAGGAAGGTTGGAAATAGGATGGTAATTTGCCCTAACTTCCAGGTCCAAAGATGGTTTCTTAAGGAGTGGTCTCACCAATGCCTCCTTTAAGGCATCAGGAAAGACCCCCTCAGACCAAGAACACCAGACACTCAGGGCAAACACCAGGCCAATGGCGTTGATGCATTTCATCAAGAAACACATCAGCAACAGGTCCAGTTCACAAAACGTCTGCTTCAGATTGGTTGCCACCTTAATGATCTCACTTACCTCCACTTGTCTAAACTCCCCCCAACCAGGCGGAGTGCACTCAGAACACTTTGGGCAACCACTGCCAGCTCTGGCCTGGCTGACCACAGGAACTCCCTGCTGGATACCGGACACCCTGCCTGAGAAGAACCAAGCAAATTCTTTGCATTCAGCGTTAGAAAAAAAACTTCCTCGGCTATAGACAGGCTAGTCAAAGTAGCCTGTATACAGTCCGAAAAGTGCAGCTGGTCAGTTCTTCCTGGCAGCAATCTCCCTGGACAGGAACTCTGCCTTCTTATGATTGATTTCCCCCCAGTATGCATTATAATGCATGTACAAGGCCAGTTTGTCCTCCTCCAGGTCGGACTTCATCAATCAGCGCTCTAACCTCTAACCCTTTCTCTTCATCTCTCTGAGGTCCCCATTAAACCATGGGGACCTTAAGTAGAAAAATGTGGGTTGTACATGGACAGTTGCGAAGGAGTATTGGCATCGGATAGTACTCTATTATAGGAGCCCACCACGGCACCAATACCACCGATGCATGCATTTCCCACACTAGATAGATTGACTGCCACCAAAAAGACCTCCTGGGTCAATCCCCACAGTGGATGGCAGCTCATCATCTCTGTAGGGGAAGGGCATCTGGTAGGTGCCCAGAACATGAACCACACCATGCAGTGATTGAACCATGCCACCCGATCAATCTTGAGATCATTCATCTCAAGCATCAGTGAGAACACCAGGTCCAGCGCATGCCCGCCCTAGTGTGTCATAGCAGAAACAGCTTGCAAAAGGCCCAGCAATGACATGGTCTAGAGGAGGTTATGACCAAGCCAAAACAAATTGTCAACTCAAACACTGAAATCCCCCTTGACAAGGCATTTGGGGGCTTCCAATGTTTCACTGACAATGAATTCTGCAACCTCCTGCAGGAAATTCCCTGCCGCCCCAGGAGGGCAGTAAATAAGGAGAATCCTGCAACCTGTGCCTGGTCCCCCATGTACAGCCACACATTCAAAAGAACCCGGGGTTCTCATTGGGTGCAAGGTGAAGCCCAAGTTGGATCTAAAACAGATGGTTACCCCACTTCCCCTATGTTCCTCTCTGGGGCAGTGCACCACGGTATACCCAGAGGGGATGGCAGCCTCAAAAACAGGGCCAGCATCATCCCCAATCCAGGTATCCATAATGCAAGCCAGATCAATCAAGGAAATGAAGTCCACAATAATTGCAGTCTTGTTTCTGATCGATCTGGCATTGCATAGCACTGTGCTCAGGGGATTGGTGGACAAGACACCCCCTCGAGTTATGTGGCCACTCGGTCTGGTGGACTCACTGGAGACTACTCACCACCCCTACCATTGAAGTGCAAAAGAAGGGGATTCCAGAAGAGAGGTGAGCCCTGGGGAAGTTGGGGTAACCGAGCTCAGAAGACTGGCATAAATGCGGGATGACTGGGATGGGGGAGCACAAAGTTCAAATAAAAAAAAAAGGAATAGTAGCATTACAGTTATAGATACAGAGATTAGGTAGAGCAACCATTAGCTACTGGCATCAATGATGAGAACAGTGAACAAGTATACCCCAGATAGTGAGTCAATACAGTTAGCAGTTTCTTTGTCCAGTGGGTCTAGGAAGTACAAAATCCCTGCAGGTAGTGTAAAACATGTAAGGCAGCAGTGGTAGGTGGCATAAATTGTAGCTGGGTTCAAGAATGCATGGGATAGGCATAAGGGAATCTCAGTGGTAAGGCAAGGGGGGGGGTAGAGCCGGAGATCAAATGGACTCTGCTATAAGACAGTAGGGAGGGAAAAATGGGCAAACTAGGTTGGCCAAGTTATCTGTTGTCAGATTCTATGTTTCTATGAAAAGGTGACTTAGACATGAGTAACCACAATATGTAATTACATATCTGAGGCCTACAGCAGTGCAGAATGTAAATTTGTCAATGTAAAAATGTAAGGCATCAGGTGGCTATGTGCAGAGCAAGATATATGAGAGATTCAGCTACTCTATGCAGTAACCATGTAAGCAATATTAATAGCATCACATCTAGTCAGTGCAGTATATGGCCAGACAGTGCAAGTATCTAGCTGTAGATGCCTGTGAGTAGAGCTGAATGTGATGGTTACCCAACTAGGGAATACCCATATGTCGAGGGTTTAGAAGGGTCCAGAAAAGCAGCAGAGTAAAGAAAAGGTAGTTTAAAGTTACTGTAAGTGACACAGCTGCTAATTGGTTGTCCTATGAGTCATAGTTGGCACAATCTTTGGGGCAGGAAGAGCCTGATTCTTCATGCAGCAGTGGGATGGCAGTGGGAGAGCTCAGTAAATTACAGATTGCAGTGGAAAGCTCTCAACTCTGGGCTAAAGGTAGGATACTGAAGATATCAAGGGAGGCATTCAAATGCATTTCTGGTGCTCTCAGATGTGGGTGGCATCATAGGATAGCCCCTTTGCAGCAGTGGGGGAGTGGCTTCAACACAATTGAGTCACTGATTGGTGAGCCCACCAGTCCTTGGCTGGTACAGTCTTTGATGCTGAAAGAAGAGCCCGATTATTGGTGCAGCAGTGAGTATGCAGGGGGAGAGCTTTGTAAATTACAGCTTGCAGTGGTGAGCTCTCATTCCTGGGCAGAAGGCAGGATGATACAGAAATCAAGGGAGTTGTCTGTTTTTTAAATCCAACTGCAGCTCTCTGAGATGCAGGTGGCATCATGGGATAGAATCCTTGGGCAGTGGGGAAGCAGCTTCAACACAACAAGCCACTTACTGGCAATCCCAAAAGTCCATGGCTGGTCCAGTTTTAGGGTAGGAAGAACCTGATTGTCCATGTGGTAGTGAGCTGCATGGGGAAAGCTCAGTAAATTACTGCTTGTAGTAGCAAACTGCCATTTCTCGGCTGAAGGCAGGATGCAACAGAAATCAAGGAAGGGTCTAGCATTTAAATTCCTCAGTGACACTTTCAGATGCGGACAGCATCTGAGGTTAAGACCCCTGCAGCACTGGGCAGTGGCTTCCACATAAACAAGCTGGTGAGTGGTGATCCATGCCATGAGTCCTTGCCTAGTATAGACTTTGGGGCAGGAAGACCCAAATACTCAGTGTAGCAGCGAGTAGGCAGGAGGGGAGCTCAGTAAATTATAACTTTCAGTGCTGAGCTCTCACCCCTGGGCTGAAGGCAGTGCTTCAAGGTCAACAAACATCTCTCCATCAGGGGATGGGGTAACAAAAAACTTCCCACTTTCCCCTCCCTTCACTCTGCCTTCCTTGTCCCTTTTATCCCTGTATTATTATTCAGATTTTTCACTATACAAATGTGTGGCTTTTGACATGTGTTATAATGTTTACTGTGATTTTCTTTTGCAAGGAATTAACATGGGATTTTTTAATACCATGGGGCATTATTCAGCCAGAGCAGTATTGCCTCCCTCATACTCTTTCTAGTTGTGAGATATATAAATATAAATAGATATATATATATATATATATATATATATATATATATATATATATATATATTATAGGTGCTGTCATGCTCCTATGTTTAGGGTTATGAAGGCACTTCTATGTTAAACTCAAAATTTGCACATTAATAACTTTGGACCCGTTCAACAGATATGCATGACATTTGGTATGCACAGTAGGAAATGGTAGATCTCTTGATCTGACAAATTTTGTTTCGGTCAGACCTATGGTTTTTGCGCAACAAAACGCTGAAAAATGCACTTTTCCCCAGTTTTGTGGGCATTTTTTTGATTTTGTTTATGGCGCTGCACAGCCATTGTGTGGTGTGCTGCTCTGCAGCTTGACACGTTGAAAGAGCATGGGAAAAGGAACATGTCACTTCTTGTTTGGTGAAAAAATATTAATCTGTTAAAAAGTTATTAAACTTTTAATTTCCCATTATAAGTCTATGGAAAAATTTATATGGTTATTTTGCAAAAGAAGAATGAGGTTTTGGCCATCTGGCCCCTCCTCACAATCAAAGAATTTGCAGGCTTGCGATCAAAGAATATTTGATTATGAGGAATTCTTTGATCATGACAGATGCTATCTTGATTTCATTTTACAGTCGAAAAAAAACAAATATCTTCACTCAAGTGACTTCTGAAGTGAAACTATGATGGGTTTTGCTCAGGGGTCTTCCCTCTGTGAAGCCATGCCTGTGGTTTCTTGTAATTCTGTCAAAAAATAGACTTTCAAAGTTTTAAATTCTTTGATCGTGGCTTGCTAACCATCTTTGATCGTGAGCCTGCAAATTCTTTGATCATGAGATTCTTTGATCACAAGGGAGGGACTAGATGGCTAGAATTAAAAATCAAATATCTCAGCCCTGGGGTGACTTATGAAGTCAAACTAGGATGGGGTTTGATCAGGGGGCTTCGTTCTATTGAGTCATGCCTGTGGTTTCATGTATTTCTCTGAAAAAATTGAGGTCTAACAATTTTTAATTATTTAATCGTGAGTCTGCAAATTCTTTGGTCGCGAACCTGCAAATTCTTTGATCGTGAGATTCTTTGATCGCAATCTTTGTTCAAGAGGTTTGGTCTTTGAACTTGAAATTTGAAGGTGTTGAGGGGATATTCTGTAGATGTGGATTATGGTGTTTAGGTGTCGGAAAATAAATTTCTTCAGGATATATTGCGTCGCGCACTTTACGTTTTGTGGAGAGTATTTTGAATTGTGGTACTGGTTTAAAATTTATAGGGTAGCTAGCCTTACTGCCATGGAATGCTTTTCAGTGTTTAGGTCTGTAAAAATGTAAACAGGTGCGGAATTATGCCACTCCAATGAATGAAAATCTCAAACTTTAAAATGTAATATCTCAGAAACAGTTTGGTCTTTTAACTTGAAATTTGGACGGTGTTAAGGAGATGTCCTGTACATGTGAATTGTGGTATTTAGGTAATGTGAGCGACTTTGTACTTTTCTATGCTTTCTCAAAAAAGTTAGGAAATGTTATGCAAATAACTGTGTTAATGCATCATTTAGGGTTAAAACACAAAAAGTCAGGAAATTAGATCTTTAGGATTGCCCCTCCCCCCCTTGTGTACCCCCCATCCTCCTGAGATTGACAGATGCCGGGGTGTGCCATTGGAGTTCTGAGGCCTAAATGTCACCAAATTCTTCTTTACCGTGGCTTGTGAATATGATTACACATGGAATGGGGTGACATTTAGGCCTCACAACCCCAATGACACACCCCGGCATCTGTCAATCTGGAGAGGATAGAGGGGTACATGAGGAGAAGGAGGAGAGAGGCAACTCTAAAAATATGTCTCATTTCCTGACTTTTTGTGTTTTAACCCTAAATGATGCAGTAACACATTTTTTGCGTAGACTATATATATTATACTGGTGCAGTAGCACTAGTATAGTTAGGGTTTGTGCTAGCATGTAATGTTAAAGGTCAATTTTTTACAGGGTAACAACTTTGGTCAGGTCCACCAGATTTTCTTGACATTTAGCATGCATCATTGAAAAGGATAGGTCTATTGATGTTCCAAATTTGGTTTGCACCCCTTGTGTGGTCTGTGAGATACAGAGTGTTCAAAAATAGGGGAATTTTATGATTTTAGCTGTTTTTATTTTCAACCTGTATCTCACAAACATCTGTAGCTAAAGGCATCAAACTTTCAGGGAAGAACAATTTGGCCTCACAGACGTGCCTTTTGAAGGTTTGGAGAAAAAAAATATTAATCTGTTCTAAAGTTATTCAATTTTATTTTATCCATTATTTCCAATTGCAATAAATATATGTCCCTGGCGGAATAAGATTCTAAGTTGGAGCAGTGCTCCGGCATAGGATTTTATGCCGAAGTTTAGCAATGCACATACGATTCTACGTTGGAGCAGCTGTCCAGCGTAGGATTGTATGCCAAAGGGTACAGGAGCAAGTCAGGACCACCACCCTCGCAAATGACCGTGGGATACTGGGGAGCCCACTTCCAGTGTTCCCAAATCTGTTTTCTACCCATAAAATGAACAGTCCCCCAACATAATTTTTAACTTTAATGCAGAATCCTGCATCCTGCCATTTTCGATGCAGAATCCTGTTTTGAAGTGCTAACTTTCACTGATGTCAGGGTGCATAATCCCTGAGTCAACATTTATACTGCCCTCCACTACTGTGACACACTGGGGAGCCCACCCCCAGTGTATCAAAATTATTGCTTTCATAGTGTTTTTGACACCAGGAGGCCAACTCCTGGTGTTGGATGTCTCCCCGAGCCCACTTCCATTGCTGACAGGGTTGCTCAATCCCCCTGTCGGTATAATGTATCCCCCCTCCCCACCAACTCATGTGATACATTGGGAGCCCACCCAAGTATGCCCATAGTCACTTTTTTGTTCCTGTAAAGAAAGAAAACCAACCTGATGTTTTTTTACACCTGTAATAAATAAAATAGTCCCTTGTCATTTCCCCAGTCCCTCCTCCTCCTCCATCCCCACCCTCCCACTCAGCACCACCTCCCCACACCCCCCTTACCCATACTTACCTATGGAAGTCATAAGTAGCGATCTTCTCTGGACTGGGATATGTCTGCACTCTTCAAAGCCCAACCGCAAACTGAGGAATCAAGGTAAGCTCATATTATGGCTCTTAATGGCCTTTTCAACTTAGGTTGATATTTCAGCCATTTCTAGTCATTTTTACCCCAAATTTTCAACGTGGGGTTCTTGGGACCCCACCTCATGAACACTGTCACTGTCATTTCGTTATCCAGTCCCAGAAGGTGATTTTGGGGTTGCTACATGGAATCACCTTTCTGGACTGTTTAGCAAAATGACAGTGCCAGTATTCATGAGGGGAGGATCCAAAAAGCCCATGTTGAAAATTTGGTGCACAAATTCACAAACATGACTGCACTATGAGCGTCCATTGCACAGTTTCTACGCAGATTCGTAACTTCACCAATTTTTAATATTTTCACTCAAGATTTTCAACATTGAGATTTTTTCACACCTCCTCATGAATAGTGCAGCTGTCATTTTTTCATGTCATGCTTGAAATGTGTTTTCACAGTTCTGGTGCAGAATGCCGCAGTCGCTATGTGAAATCAGTGTTTGGAATGTACTAACAAAATCACAGGGCCACTATTCAGTAGGTGGAGTCCCAAAAAGGCAATGTTGAAAATTTTGGGCACGAATACCAAAACAAATCTCACAAAACTGGGATACTATTATACTATGTCAAAAAGTAAGGAAATTAATTAACAAAAAACTTTGTTTAAAACAAAGTTAGGGTTCTAAACATAGCTCTTCAACCAGAGTTATACAAGTCAGGAAATTGAATGTTAGGGTTTCAATTGTTATACCCCTTCCCCACAAAACCCTACCTTTGGAACCGCACCCCCAACCTCCACACACCAACATGTGTCAGGGTGTGACTTTGGGTCATGGTGGGTCCCCCCCCCCCACACAACCCTACCATCGCAACACCACCCCGATCCTCCACACATCAACAAGCATTGGGGAGTGCCTTAGGGTCATGGGCCTTAACTCTCACCCCATTCTCCTATACCGTACCATGACAGGTTCCTTTCAGATGGAATGGGGAATAAGGCATTCCCCATTGTTTGTGTTGTCTCATGAAGAATCTATTATCCTTTTTCACAATTCCCCCCAAACACACACTTGCACATCATCCACTACATATTTTTATGTAATGCACTCTATTTTTACTTGTTGTTTCTTGTCATATTTAGTTTTTGTTTTTAGTGTTTTCCGCTGCACATTCATGTCCGTACATGAGGTACTGTATTGCACTATTTACTCGTATTATATCTTTTTCTGTCTTTTACCTACCTTTCCAACCTCCCTCAATGCTGTTCCACACTCCACTTTCTTACCTCCAGATCTGGCACATTAACTTCTTGTTGGCTTTTGGGAATTCTGCATTTTGTTCTCATCTCAGTATTTACTATTCTTCACTCTTTATAGAGCAACATTATATCAGCATGTTTGCCAAGTCCCTCTGTACTATTACTTTTGCTATGAACACTGTTTATTATGGTCTTTTTTTCTGTCTCAGTTATTATATGTCTGTCATTTATGTTCATTATATTTGCATGATTAGTTGCACTATGTGGGGCATCATTTTTTGTTTAATATTTTTTTTGCCATGATTCAAGCTGCAGACAGGTTTTTGTATTGTAGAAATTAATTTCACCAGTCAGCAATTTGACTTAAATTGGTACTATTATTTCTTTCTTTTAATTGCATTTTTTCTTTCTTTTCCCAGCCTGCCACTACTGACCCATCAGGGGAGACAACTGACATCCCACTGCCAACCACCCAACCCTGACAGACCCTAGATCCACATGGAGCCGTGGTTGTACCCCCCACCCGGGCAGGAACAAGGCGGGGTCAGACCCCGTAACTTATGTATTGTTGATTCTGGGTCCTTCGGGTGGGCAGAGGCACATCGTGGGCATGACATAGTTCCCCATCTTCCCAGTGGTGGCAAGCTCAATTTTCCATTTTTCTCCCTCCCCATACAGCGAGCAACACCTCTGATGTCATGGCACTGGGCACCGAGGTCGACGCTGTACTGCGGCCAGCCATCCCTGTAAGGGGCTTGCAATAATCTGAGTCTCCTCTCAGAGTCAGGCAAGTGTGCAGGCATCGGCCTGTACCCTCCCTGGAGAAGGTGAGCTGTCATAGGATGCTCAAGCCTATCTCCCCCCTGCTGACCCACCAGCTACCTGAGTCCTCTCCCGAACCCGGGTCACCAGCATGGCATGAGGTGTGGCGTCCAGTGCCTCAACCCTCAGTGCCACCAGACTGGCTTGGTACTATTATTTCAATGGACTTTCTTTTTTTGTTACCCTGCCCCCTAATGAAAAGGTGTTTGCAGACCTCAAAGCACTGGAGTGTAATCCAGGTCTCTGTGTTGGGATTACAGTCAGTATTTTTGTAGTCTACAGTATTTAACAGGCAGTAATATTACTGAAGCAAATTAGAAATGGTTGAGTGCTTCATTTCTGGTGAGTTCCAGTTAAAAAGGATATTGCTATCTCATTTTATTAATCAATATGGGGTACTTGCTATTTCTGTGTAGGCAAACTGAAAGTGGAAGCTATTAAGCTTGCTGCCAGTGGGGCTGTGGAGGGGTGTGGTCCAAACTGAGTATACTGTTTGAATTCAGTGTGACTATTGACTGAAGAAGGGACAGTTTTTTTATGAAAGGCTTTCTCTGTGTTTTGGTTGAGAAGCCCATGAGGCCCCATCACTGAAATTCCTATTAAAACTCAAGCCTTCTTCCCCTTCAATGCTTGTCACAATGCTCCATGTGCTGCAGCAACCTCCTGGCTGTTGCTGCTGCTCCACCCTACTGTGGTGTCAGCTCATCCTTCTTTAGCATTGTTTCCTGTGGGGGGGGGGGGTCTGGACATCTTCTGTGTGCCATGTTCATCATATCATTTACTCAGTATTAGGATTTATTTATTTGATGTTTTGCTTTCTTTATGCCCTTTACAACTGCAGCAGCATAATACTTTCAGATGGCTGATACATTGTTTGCAGCTTCCAGAGCCATACAATGTAGCAAGCTCCACAGATCAGATGTTAATAAAACATCAAATGACTGGAAACACCTTTTTTCTCCAGTTTACTTGCTGTTCCTTTCATATGGTAAACACACTTTTATTTACAAGCTTTCATCTTTGAACTGTGGATTTCTTTGTGGACAAATCTAGTGTTCAGGGAGGAGGAGTAGCATGGAAACAAACCAACAAGCTGCTTTCAAACACACTATTAAATTTACAGATTAAGTGACTTTTTTGTAAGGTTTGAATAATGTGTCTCTCATTTTATTTCCCAAACTATTGTAGATGAGTTACTGCCATACAGATCCTTTATTTAAAAACTGTAAGGGTCATCATGTGACCTCCACTCACGAGCATATTATTTCCATAGACTAGTATAGACTACTTACTTATGGTGGTATGAAAACCCCTAGTGCTCCACGTGATGTCCCCTTTAGTTTGTATAGGATCTCTATGGTTATAGCCCTTCTTGCCATGCTAGAGTAAGGTTAATTACAAATTTGTGGCTATGGAGCAACAACAAAGCATCGATTAGGCTCTTTCACTTTCTTCTTGATGCTGCTGATTAAACATGAACTGGATTCTTCTTTTAAACTTAGGTTGGTCTCATCATCCAGTCATTCTCTCCCAGTGTTTACCATCATCCCATAGGATGTCTCTTGACTACTTGGCCAGTTTATAAAACTGATTGTAGATCAGGGGAGTATCATGTGATGCTCTGACCAATCACCCCACTGCTTTCAGTTGCACATGAGGTACTCTTATTTCCGAAAGATTGTCTCTCATTTTAAGTTACTATAACGTGCTTCTCACTGACCACCTGTGCTGTCAGCATTCATAAGAAAGTAATTTTAAAAGAAAAAAGTTATGCAATTTATAATAATTTTTTGAGTTTGGCTGGCATGCCTCTTTCAAATCTAAGAGTATCATCTATTGCATCCCTAGGTGGCAAAACTGCTCACCTTTAGTTTGCAGTGCTCTCATCATAAGAACATTCAAGTTGCTACTCTTACATCCATAAGAGGTCCTCCAACCAGACCCATAAACATATAAGAAAACACAGACATTTTAAAACTTTCTCTCATTCAATCTTATTATTGCAGGTGAGTTACAGCTCTTCCTGTAGTACTGGATTGGGGCCAACTAGAAATTCTAGATATGATTTAAGAAGAAAACACTGATTGGGATTCCACTAACCCAACTCATAATACTACAGATAAAATAAAAACAGGAATCCTACCCCTTTTAACTTTATCTTGGGCTGGTCACCTGACCATTGGCTCACAGCATTTACCAGCATTCCATTGAATGTCTAATGACTCATCCTTGACTTTGACAGTTTATAAATTCAATAAGAAAACATAGCCTGGATTTAGAATTAATTGGATTTCTCACTCAGCAGCCTTTGCTCTGCTTGGATCTACCAGATGTTCCTGCTGTATCTGTCATTTTGTTACATAGTGTACACACTTCCCCTATTGGCTTCATCAGATATCACTATGCTAGGCAAAAGCACCTTTCATTTATTTATTCAGGATTATATTTTTTTAACTTATTTCTCCAAGCACAAATGCCCCAAGGAAAATGGGATAGCAGTGCCTTCACCCATGCCAAAATAACATATCTTAGGCTATATACCAATGCAGAAGCATAACACTCTATCTATATCTTTTAATACTCCGTATCAAGGAACTTCACACCTTTACAGGTTTGTTGTCCAGAAGATGTGATACACCATCACTGTACTGTATGGGCCTATGTATCTAAATAGGATTTGAATTGCTATTCCTGCTTGGCATTCTCCACTTAGAAACTTGAAGATCACATCTATACCATGTCACTGTTGACAGGAGCATATAAGCCACTTGCAGGGGATCTTATCAACTAGCTGTGAATGCCAGTTACCACTTCACACTCTCCCTTTTACTACAGCATGACACATTTACCAAAACATTACTGCATTGACTTCTGACAATTTTTTGGGGAGCAAAACAGGATTTTAAAATTAAAGTTATTGTGAAGTTTTGAGTGCCTGCATTTGCCAGCACCTACACCCGAAGACCTATTCTGCAGAAATAAATATTCTGCAGATTCATTCATTAGAATTCTTCATACTACAGTAGTACAGGTTACCCATGGACTCCTGCATTCCAAAGCTTCTGCTTTAGCTATGCTATATTGCTTCATGTCAACCACATTGCTGGGCAGTCTATTCCACTTGTCCACCAACCACTCAGTGAAGAACTTCATGTGGCTCCTGAATTCCCCCAACAAGTATCCACCAATGTCCTCTAGTCATAGTGACCTTGTTCCTTGTGAACATGTCCTTACAATCTACCCCATTAATTCCTCACAAAAGCATGTATGTCTCAGTCATATCCTAGCCTCTAGTATGTACATTGTCAGGAGGTCTAAACCTCACCCTCAGGTTCTTGGCAATATTGGGAATGCAAGTAATCACAGACACATTGCATTAGAGTAATAAACGTGTTTATTACTACCAAAAAGGATAAAAATCACAGTTGCCCTAAGCAGTTATTACCAATACGAACCGGGAGCCAGTGCTAAGCATTCCCTATACCCCGAGGTTTCTTTGTGTCTCTTGGGATTTCCGAGGTACAAGACTTAGTGTCTCACATTATATACCTATGATAATTAATATGGTTACTGTAAGATAAAAACATTTCTAGTTACAGAGATGAGCCCTATTGGCTAAATTAGAGGAGGCTCCATGGTCCAAGATAACATTATACAATTTTGTAGTAGTCATCAGTTTGCGAAACAAAAGAGTCCTAACAGCTTATAAGTAAGAAATACACAGAAAATACATAGAAGTTTATATATATATATATATATATATATATATATATTAGCAAGCAAAGTGTATTACAATAACATGGGTACATATCCTGACATCTAATCTTATATGGTGGATGCCCTTAACCCTATATGTTAGTATAACATATGCCTAAGCACTAGCTGTCTATGGTGTACCTCTGAGGGTACCAATAAGGGTGCAGGGACCTTGTGTAACATTCCCCCTTGTTGCTTCTAAGGAAACACAGGCAAATCTAGGAACGGTCAGGAGAAGTGGTCATTTACAAAACCCACACGAGCTTTTTTGTAAAGGAACTCGAAGCCAATATGGTGTTACGCAGTGTGCTTAGTAGGCAGCATAGCATAATAATCAAGAAAAATATTAAAAATGCTTGTATAATAACAAAACCTTTAAAAGTAATTTCTAACCAGGTGTTAGTCAATGCATCATTCATATCACCATCATTAATTAATGAAAGGATAGCTTCATTGGCCTTGGTCATATTATTGTTGATGTGGATGAGGTATGTATCTTTCCTGTCTAAAAGTGATTTTAAGCTAAGTGTAAGTGGATCTATGTGTACATTAAAATATGGTAAATATTCTGAAAGTGTGAGCAGATAATCTGGGTTACCATCAATGATGTCTGCATCGACAAGGGGTACGAGGGTTATAAAGGTATGTACAATAACAGTTTTCTGGTGTGGGACAAAACAGAAATTGGGGGAATCAATAACAATGTTCCAGATCCATAAGTATAGCTTTTGAAATTAGTTGCCATGCAATACTCCCCATCAGAATTATACTGAGAGCGTACAGTAGGGAGTCTCCACTTTTGCAACTGTACTGGGCAGGTGAAGGTCATCTTGGAAATCTGTGTTGACAGGCGATGAACCTCCTCATGATAAGATCGATAAAGTTGATCCGGAGCCAATGTTGAGTCTGAAAAATCTATGCCATTTGTGCTGATGTTATCGTCCATGGTAAAATTCCAATCAATGCTATCTGGAGAATAACCACAGACAGGTTGAATAACATCAAATACATCACATCGACACAAGTAAATGTATTGTTTCTTCACACAACAGTCTGTGTGCGGAGTGATCCAGGCGTCCAGGAAAGGATGGAAAACCAGTAAAGGCGGTAGATCCAGGCATTTTCTGTCGATGTTTTCATCAAGGTGCCCAATGGAATGTACCAGTGCAAGCTGTTCGAACAAAGCTGTAGTGGGATCAAAGCATGGTAAACAGACAGTAAAAGAAACAAACATTGTATCTCTTATGGAACATTTCTTAGCAGTGAAACAAGGACTAGTGTTAGGGGTCTAGTCACAAAGCCCAGCTTTCTAGCTTTAGAAAGAGGAATGGTTAGACATTGTTGCATACTCATAGCAATACAGCCAGGAGTTTTACATCGTGGACAATACCATTTTGAAATATGTCTATCATGTATGATATCAGGGATTCTTCCTGATTCGAGATGACGGAAGAGATTGTTGATGGTAGTGATAATGTATGAGTCATAGGCAGAGCAGAGAATTTCTCTAGCAATGTATTGTTTATCTGCTTCTTTGTTATTCTGTGCAATGAGAGTGTTACTCTTGTCTTTAGAGTCTGTGAATGCCTTAACAATGTCGTGTATATTATATACAGTGTATCTTTCTTCCTGACTAAGGCCATTCACACCACGCAATAATGGGGGTAGTATATTATTGACCAAACCAGTCTGAAATTTGGCAGAATGAGATTTGATAGCAGCAATGTCTGCCTTATTCCAAATAGACATAGGTGTACCAAACAGACCTGTGACAGTACCTGTTGCACCTGTGACATCAGAACTGTTAACTTCACATGTATTACGTTTATGACTTTGATCATCAGGATTGGGTTTTCTCCTGAAGTTGCCTGTATGTTCAGTAGTATAGACCCCGGCAATAGGGTCTTGAGTATGTATCTGAAATGCAGCTAAACTATCAAACAATAAAGTACTATAAAATGCTAACATGTTAGTATTGTGACACATACCAAATTCTTTCATATTCCAGTAACTGAGATTAAACAACACAGGTATATGCATAAATTGTAGATTGTTAATCAATGAACCAGGGAGGGCTGTGGCTGTTAGACCATTTTGGGGACCAGGGGTGTGATTAGGACATTCCAAAAGCTTTTTATCTGTGGGTGGTAACACAAAGAGATACATGGCAGCAGAAGTCATGTGGTGTACAGCACACAATTTTCGAGCAGTAGCCTTAGACAAAGGAATTACAATATGAAGGATCAATTAAGGCAGTAATATTGTATAAACCAGAATGTCTAAGAGCAGTTTGTAGCAAGGACAGAGAACCATTTGGGAATAATTTAGCATTGGGCCAACCTTGGAAAGTTTCTTTGCAGAGTTTGGCCACAGGGAGAATTTGTTCTTGCAATGTGGTTTGCCACTCAATTTGTAGGGTAGATTTATCAGGAACGACAACTGAGGCAGTGAGGTAGGCATTGGAACCTTCCTGGACAGTAATTAGACTATTGGGTATATTGATGGATACTCCCTCTGAAGGAGATGCTGGATGATCAAGGTGTGGTAGAAGGTTCAGTACCATGCCTTGGATGCAGGGGATAACTTCTGAGATGAGGAGATAATGGAACAAGATAGCCGTCTTGTCAGTGTATCTGAAAAGGAAAATCAGACATTAGTGAATCAGTACTATTCCGCTCAATGGGGTGAGGAAAAGTAATTAAACTCCTTTATACAGTTTCAGTTGGTTTGCAAGTAACCATTTGTCAGTCAGTTTATTGTTGTGCAGGAGTCTAACTTGACAGACTGCCAGACTGAGCTTATCAACAATGGGGTATAGGCCTTCCCATATATTGGAGAAGGAATGGGTGGGATGTGAAAATCAGAGGACCATTACCTGATCTCTAACCTGCCAATCCACTTCTTGTGTGTGCTTGTAAAACTGTATTTTGGATTGTTGCTGGGCCTTAACAATGCAGTTAGCAGCATACAAATGTGTGTGTATGAGGTCTTTTCTGAGTTTTTCCACATATTGATCTACAGACACACGGTCTGCAGTGGGAGTATGCAAGTCAAATAACAGGTGTTCAGGTAATCTCATCTGTCTTCCAGTCATCATCTCAAAGTGTGTGAGCTGGGTGGTGGCTGACAGTGTGCCCCTAATTGCCATAAGTAGTAATGGCAGTAGGGAATCCCAAGTTTTGGGATTGTCCTCAATAAATTTGGAAAGCATTTGCTTAATCCTTCTGTTGGCTCTCTCTACTTGACCTGAAGATCGGGGGTGGTAGGGTATGTGGAACTTTTGTTGAATGCAAGGAGTTCAAGAGATTCTTTCATTAACTCACCTGTAAAACTGGTTCCTTTGTCAGAGTCTACGTTAAGAGGTAGGCCTCACCTGGAGGAAATCTGTTCCACCAGGATTTTGGCATTGGTTTTAGAGGTGCATGTTTTAGTGTAGAAAGCTTCAACCCACTTGGAGAAGAGGTCAGTTACCACAAGAGCATACTTGTTATTTCTGCTGGTATTGGTTAAGGGACCAATAAAATCAATCTGTATGGTGTGCCAAGGGCCAGGGTGTCGTTGTGGTAAAAGTTTGGCATTTCATCTGGTGGGGATGGGGTTGTTTTGAGCACAAACAAGGCAGTTATCTATGTACTGTTTGACATCTTTGGTGACACCAGGCCACCAGGTGGTGGTCTTAAGCCTCTGGAGGGTGTTTTCCACTCCCTGGTGTCCACCAGTGGGTGTATCATGCACCTGGTGCAAAATTCAGACCAAAGGTGTCTGGGGACCACCCACAACTTGGTAGTGGGGTCATCTGGCTGGTACCAGATAAGCTTGTCATCTGATGACAAGTGTAACTTACCTTCATGCCTCTGATAGGGTTATGTGTCAGAAGTTTTTCTTTGGTACTCTTGTTGAGGAATCTGAACACCTCTTTGAGTTCAGTATCAGTTTGTTGGGCTGCTGAGAGGCCAAGGGGGAAAAGGGTTCAGGTTTTTTCCTGAGTGCTGCAATATGTATGGCCACATTGGCCTCTGGATGGTCCATCATCCATGTGTCCCCCCCTCGGGTCCCTTCCTTGGCAAGGGTATCTGCTGTATCACTGAAGGCATGATAGGGATCATGGAGAGAGTGAGCTTTAACTCTGTGTACATAGAGTTTGTGTGCACATTTTTGTGCCAGTAAATGTATGTATGTTATCAGTTCCTTGTACTTCACTGGGTTGCTGTCAGAGGAGAGGAAGGAGTTCTTCTGCCAGAAAGGAAGAAATTCTGTAAAAGAACAACAAACTCAATTGGAGTCTATAAAAATGATGGTATCCTCAGTCCCATGCTGGCTGAACTTGAGGGCTCAGGCCACCACTGCCATCTCTGCATACTGTGATGGTGCTACACTGCAATGTTTAAAGATTTTAACAGTGTTCCCATAAGGGTAAATCACTAGAATGCCCATCCCTGAAATTTGTTCTCCCTGATAATAGGATGCTGAACCATCAGTAAAGATATGACACAAAGAGGTTTTGTCAAGTATTTGTGGCGTGGCAGAGAGGAAAGGACCTGGATCTGGAAGACCAGATGACTGCAGTGCACAGTCATGGGGTTATCCTTGGAGAAGGAGTCCATGAGCCAGCATAGATGGAATTTTAGTTGGGTGCACCTGTATGTCTCTATCCTGGAGAAGAAGTGACCAGTGTGTCAGCCTGGTATTAGAGACTGATCCATCCTTGACTCTGTCTGAGAGTAGAAAGGTAGTTGGTGTGTGGTTGGTGTTGATAATCAGTGGAGAGTACCCAATGATATACAGAAAGTGCTTGACAGCCCAGTAGGTGGCCAGAAGGTTCCTTTCACAAATGCTGTACTTCTGCTCCACTGGAGCCAAGAGCTGTGATGCATATGCAATAGGTCTCAGGGTGCCGTGAACCTTCGGAGCCAGCACTGCTGACATGGCAATGTCAGAGGTGGCACATTCCAGATGGAACGGTAGTGATGGATTGGGGTTGACCAGAGCTGGGGCAGAGGCCAAGGCCTGCTTCAGTGACGTCACAGCCTGGGTAGGTATAGGGCCCCAAGTCCATGGAATGTCCTTTTTTAATAGCTCATACAGAGGATTGGCTTTCTGAGCAAAATCAGAGATGAAATCTCTTGAATAGTTTACCATACCTAGAAACCGACAAAGAGTTGCCACGCTGGTAGGCAATGGCAAGTCTTGCAATCCTTGTATCTTCTTCCAGGTAGGCCTTTGACCTTGGTCAGTTATTTTTAGACCCAGAAAGAGTACTGCTTTCTGACAGAGTTGTGCTTTTGCTGGATTGCATTTTATGCCTGCTCTCTGAATGAGAGTCAATAGTTCGTCCAAGAGATCCAAGTGTTGTTCCTGTGTGGCAGTTGCCAGAAACAGGTCATCCACATACTGCAAGAGACATTGGGGAGTAGAGAAACCCTCAAGGGTGTCCATCATATGCAGATGGAACAGGGACGGGCTGTTATGGAATTCCTGTGGTAAGCAAGTCCACTTATACTGTCTTCCTTCAAAGGTGAAGGCAAACTTATATTGACTCTTGGGGGCCAATGGTAGTGACCAAAAGTCATTGGAGATATCCAGGGCACTGAACCATTTTAGGGCAGGGGATCAAAAGTCATAGCACATCAGGTGTAGAAACTACAGTTGGTGAACAACTGGGGGTGACCTGGTTCAATTTCCTGTAGTCAATAGTAAGTCTCCAGGCACCTGTGTTTTTTTTCACGGGCCACACTGGGGAGTTAGCAGTAGAAACACATGTTCTGATTACCTCTTGCTTGACGAGTGACTTTATTGTTTCTCTGAGAGAAGGCAAGGCCTCATTTGGAAAAGGATATTGCCTTTGCCTCTCATGTGCTGGACCTGGCACTTCGATGACAGTGTGCATTCTGCCACAGTCATGTTTGTTGATTGCAAATGCTTCCAAATGCCATTGCAAAATGGGGAGAAGCTTAGAGAAAAGCTCATGGTCTTTGAACAAATCTATGGTGTCATACTCTTTGTTGTTAGCAGATATTGTTGCCACAACGTGTGAATCAGGGATCAAAATAGTGTGGTATTGACCCTGAATTTGTATCAATAGCATGTTAGCTAAATCTACCACACAGCCATGTGGTGCAAGGAAGTCAATTCCTATGATACTAGGGTGATCATGCATTACCATCAGTTGGAAGGTGTGTGATGCCTTTAAGTGGCCTAACTCTACCGGCAACAGTAGAGACCGGTATGCAGGTAATCTAGAACCATCCACTCCTGACATGTTGATCCTCCATCTGGTGGACCAAAAGGATATGTCCGGGTTGTCATCATGTAATACAGACACAGCCACAGCTGTATCTAGTAAGATTACAAGTAGGCTTCCCCCGACCTCGGCCTTGGTGCAGGTCCTTCCATTTGTATCCAAGACCAGCTTGTTTACAATCTGGACTGGGCATGTCATTGCCAATCTGTACTGCTGGGGGCATGGAGAGGTTGGGCCTGGCTCCTTTGAACCACTTCACCATGCTGCACTGATGATATACAGGGAGGAGCTTCTGGGTTCAGGCCTGCATGGGCCTGAAGGCCTGTAGTTCCGGTGTCACCATGGCCCATTGGGATTTGGGTCACCACTTGTACAGCCACAAGGAACAGAGTGGGAACAGCATCTGCCACAGAGTGCACTTGCACCAGGAGCTTTCAGAATTTCTGATTCTCTTTTGGCTATCTCCCTATACTAAGAGCCCGTTCTTTGCTGTTGTTGTTTTCCTTTGTTCTTATGTTTTTTATTCTTATGATAGTTCCGGTTCCCACCCCATTGCTGTTGTTGCTGTTGTGGTTGTTGTTGCTTTTGTTGGGCCAGTTGGGGCTGTTGGTTGTCTGCGGAGAGGGGCTGTTTGTGTTGGGCCTTCCCTTCCACCATGTAGTGTGTCATGGCTCCTTGAATAGGCTCCACAGTGGCTACTTTCTTGGAACCGGAGCCCAGATCACGGATGTAAAGTTGGTAAACTCTCTCTGTTTTCTGAAGGATGTTGGCAAACCTGTCTAAGTTGGACTAAGTGGTTGGCTCTACCTTTTCTCGTACTGCAGGAATCATGTTCCTAAGGAACAGGGTCTTATATTCAATAAGATCTACATCCGCAGCTTCTTGTGCCAGGTGCTTTCCTGCTCAGTAGGCCATCCAGAGTCTCTGGTGGTAAGTCACTGGACGTTCCTTTGCATTCTGTTTTACAGGGTATGCAAGCATCACTCCTACTACACCTGGGCTGTGTGCAGAAATGAGCTTGGCTGCAACCTCATCAAAGGTGACGTTGCTGTCCTGGTGGATGGCATCAGGGAGTTTGACCCACAAACTAGGATAGGTGGTCTGGTGTAGTATCAGGACCTGATATTCTGCAGTGAGGCTAAGCATCTCGCATTTGGAACACACCTTTTCCGAGTGGTAGCTGAGGTTGTCGGATAGGTTCATCCGACCAATACTGTCAGCTATTTGCTAAACAGAGTAGGCCATTTGTAGGGGATTATTGGGCTGATCAGGTGGGGGTAGATTATCTCGGGTGCCGTCTAGGGCAGCCCGAGCTGCAGCCTCGGCCGCAATACGAACAATGCCATCCTGAGTGCCAGCCTCTTGTAGAAGCTGCCTGATTTTGATTTTAATGGCCCGTTTACTTCTCTCAGGAAGAGGTACATTACCTATTGCATTCTCAATCATTGTTTCTATCTCCTGCCTGTCTTCCACATTAATAACGGCTATCGGTGGTGCCGTCAGGACCATTTCTGGGCCTGCTCCCCCCCATCATGGAGGCCGCTATGTTGGTGTTTCCCATGATGGGCGTCATGAGGTCAACGATGTATGACATGGTGTGGGTGGAGTGGGGACCCACCATGCTGTGAATGGCTGGGTGGGGTTTCTGGGCCATAGTAGGGGTGTGACTGGGCATTGTACTGAGAGCTGTTGTCATCTGATACCTCCCCCTCAGATGACATGTGTAAGGCAGGGGCTACACCTCCCATCACCTTAACATGTTTAGCCAGAACCTCACGCTGATGGTGCAGTTTCACCATCTTAGTTTTACATTCAGCATGACTCACAGTTGCAAGATCCATATCAACCTCATCCTGCATTTGCTTTTGTAACACTCTATATGTGGCGCTCAATTCGCGATTGTCCTTAGTAGCCAATCCTAAGTCATTACATACCTGGTAGCTCTCCCATCTCTTCACTCAATTGTGCATTCGCAGCACTTAACAAGTCATTCATATGCAATGCCTGTCCCTTATCCTGTCTCAAACTTTCACACTCCTACTTCAACATACAAAGTTCCTGTTCTCCAGCTTGAGCTGAATGATGCAAAAGTGAATCCTTTTCATTTCGCAGTGTTTGAAGTTCAGACTCCAAATTCTGCTGCAGTCTAATACATTCCATTTCCTGAAGACCCATCTCTTGTTTAATAGATGAAATGTGCAGATCAAGGGTTTGAAACCTCGCTTCGGAGGCTTCCAGAGCAACGTAGAGAGCCGTGACCAACAGCCCTTTGGCTTGACACTTATTGGTTGATTGTCTCATCTGTGTGAACTGAGTTGAAATCCCCAGTATAGGGTTGTCAGATTGACTTCCATCCTGCGTGAAGTCAGCCCATCCTCCATGGGAGGCAAGGAAGTTAGAGATATCGAGTCTCAGTTCTGCGCAGATATTTGATACGGTGGCCATTGTGTGGGAGGGAACGAAAAATCAAGCTGTGAAAAAGACGCCGTGCTATTTATCGATCCACAACAGGAGCACGTTATACATAGTTGGGCTACTGTAGAATATGTAGGCTTACAATTCAAAGTTGATATGAAGTGGGTCGAGTTGGCATCGACCACACCCGAGAAAAACAGCCAGACTTTGTAAGTGACTACAAACTGGTTCGAGAACGGGAGAGGTGATATGGAAATGTACACCTACTGTCCCCATTGGGAAGGGAAAAGTTGTAGCAACTAGTGAAAGCTTACAAACACCAAATATTGTCTGCACATGCTGGCCAATTGTCAGGAGGTCTAAACCTCACCTTCATGTTCTTGGCAATATTAGGAATGCAAGTAATCACAGACATGTTGCATTAGAGCAATAAACTTTTTTATTATTACCAAAAAGGATAAAATCACAGTTGCTGTAAGCAGTTCTTACCAATACAAACTGGGAGCCAGTGCTAAGCGTTTCCTATACCTTGAGGTTTCTTTATGTCTCTTGGGATCTCCGAGGCACAAGACTTAGTGTCTCACATTATATACCTATGATAATTACTATGGTTACTGTAAGATAGAAACATTTCTAGTTACAGAGATGAACCCCATTGGCTAAATTAGAGGAGGCTCCACGGTCCAAGATAACATTATACAATTTTGTAGTAGTAATCAGTTTGTGAAACAAAAAGAGTTCTTATACAGAGTCTTATATAACTCAGTGTAGTACAAATCAACAAAAGGTGGCAATGCCGACTTATATATCATAATTATTCCAAGGATACAGGTGTCCTAGCATCTTATAAGTAAGAAATACACAGAAAACACATAGAAGAACATATATATATATATATATATATATATTAGCAAGCAAAGTGTATTACAATAACATGCGTACATATCCTGACATCTACTCTTATACGGTAGATGTCCTTAGCTGTCTACTGTGTACCTCTGAGGGTACCAATAAGGGTGCAGGGACCTCGTGTAACAACATCATAAGGTCTGCTAATATTTCTTTATATAGCTTCCTTTTGTGCTTCTGGATCATCTTCAAGGCCTTCCTTTACATGGTACTGATACTGTCTCTGTCATTCTTGAGGTGTAGATGCCAGAAGTGCATGCAGTACTCCACGCATTGTCTCACCAGGGACCTGTTCAGAGGCACTATCAGCTCTTTCCTTCCATTATAAAAGCCCTTTTCTGTACATCCCAGAATCCTGTTTACCTTCCCATATATGTTTTTGCACTAAGCTGTGGCAGATCCTGTAACTAATGATGACCACCAGGTCTCTGTCTCCTTAGTTTGAAGGAGCAAAGGTCAAAGAGTGTCCTCCTCAGCTCTGAGTGCTGCTCTGTCAAGCCAATGCCAAACTAAAAAAAGAACAAAAACACAGTGCTCTCAAGTTGAATTGTGAATTATATTATGGAGATAATTTTATATATTTTTTTGCTTTCAACAATAAATTTTATTTACAAAAGAGAGGCATGGCAATGGGGGTACAGTAGCTCTGTGTTATGTGAATTTAATTTAGGTTATTGGGAGCGTATATTTATTTTTAATGAGACAGCAAACTTTTTTTGATGAACATGATGCACTGGTAGTACAGGTATATTGACAATGTAAAAGTGATGTGTTATGGCACAGAAGAGGAAGCTGACACTTTTATTTTCTATATAAATTATAACAATCTGAGCTTTTCTTTCACCCATAGTATGTCTAAGAACTGAATGCTATTTCTTGACTTAGAGCGCTGCATCTCAAGGGAAAGGGTGATGTGCACTTAGTGATTTAAGAAACAAAATTGCAGATAATACCATCTTGCATGATACTAGCACACACCTACCTACTCTGATAGCTAGCATCAGATGCTATTCCCTATGGCCAGTCTGTGATGCTAAAGTGAAATTTTACATCAGATCTGGAATTTATACAACAATCAGAAGTGCTTTCAAATAGACTGCTAAGTAGGGAATACTATCAAAATAAGTAGTAGTAGTAGTAGTAGTAGTAGATTTTATTTCTTTTGGGCATCCTTCTCTGAAGGCTCAGAGCGCCCTTGCAAAATTTAAAACAGACAGCATATAAACATACTAATACAACTATACAATAAAATAAAAAAACTGTAACTTACACCCACTAATATAAATAATTACTATTAATCAAACAAACCCACTTGTTGTAATAATAGTTTTTTAGACCCCAAATTCTTGCTGGAATAAAAATGAATTTATTTTCATTTTAAAGTGAAGGTAACTCCTGCAGAGACCCTGGCAAGGAATTCCGCAGGATCAGGACAGCTACTTCAAAAGATTGATCCCCAGATGCTTTAAACCTTGCTCTGTGGGCCTCCAGGAGAGCCTGCCTAGCAGATCAGAGAGTGCTACCTGGGCTGTAGGTGTGCAGGAGATCCTTCAGGTAACCCGGACCCAGTCCATGCAGGACCCTATAGGTCAACAGACCTGTTTTGAAGGAGATGTGCCAGTGCACCAGCAACCAGTGCAGTTTGCACAACACTGGCGTAATATGACAGGACGTTGAATGGCCCCTCAGTAGCCGGGTTGCAGAATTCTGCAAGATCTACAGGTGCTGCATCACACCCCCCTCTGACTGTGCGGTAAAGTGCATTGCAATAGTCGAGCCTCAAGGTAACGAACGCATACACCAGAGTAGCCAGATTTTCAGTGGGGATAAGTTACTTAATTCAGGCAATGTTATGCAGATGATAAAAACCATTTCAGAGTGCTGCCAAAACCTGAGCATCAAGTGTCACGTCACTGCCCAGAACAATGCCCACATTTCTCACCTTGGTGGAGGCCTCCAAGCCTGGATCTTAGACAAGCATTTATTCAGCACATCGACCCCATCAGATCTTCCTGGTGTGAAAGACAGGTAGAGCTGAGTATCATTGGCATGACAATGAAATCCCAGCCCATACCATCTTATGATCTCACCCAGGGGCAGCATATAAGCAGCGAATAATGTGCAGGAGAGGATAGAGCCCTGGGGCACTCCACAGGACAGGTCATTGGACCTGAGGAATAATTCTCCAAAACCACCTTCTGGGACCTGTCCTGGAGGAAGGACTCAAACCTGTTTATGACCTTTCCAGTGTGTCCAACATACTCCCCTCAGCCTGTCCAGCAACACCCCATGATTCACAGTATCAAACACTGAAGACATATCGAGGAGAATGAGAATCAGTTGGTCTCCTCTATCTCACAGGCTGAGCGGGTCATTCAACAACCGTACTAGTGTGGTCTCTGTGCTGTGCATAGCCCTAAACCCAGACTGGAATGGTGCATACATCTGGAAGTGTGTGAGGTGACTATTGATCTGCGCTGCAACCACCTTCTCAAGAACCTTCCCTAGAAATGGAAAGTTTGAGATAGGACAGTAACTCACCAAGACATCTTGGTCCTGAGATGCTTTTTTTTCTTTTTTTTCTATTATTTCTTAATGCTCCATGGGAGCCTGGCAGGCAGCTCCAGTTCCTCCCTCAGAGGGACTCAATCTTTAGCTCTCAATTCCCCACCTGACTTCCCTGCAATCCCCCACAGGCCCCCCCATGACATGGCCAAGGTGAAGGCGCCCTGGCTTTTCCCCATCCCTGGAGCAAAATCCAGATAGCCAGAACAGGTGCAGGAGAGCCATAACGGAACCTGCCAGCTCCTTTTTCCTCCATTTTTCCCCATCCCTCTCCCTGCTGATGGCCTCCCAACTCACATCTCCTGCAGCCAGCACAAGAGGGAGATCAGTGAGCAGGATGGCGATCCCTCCCACCCCGAGAGAGGATTGCAGTCCTCTGGATGCTCAATACTCTCTCTCCCCCCCCCCCGCTGAATCCCATTGGCCTGGGCTCATTCCCACCTAGTGCCTTAACCCTCTGCACCACCAGCCAGGCAAGATGTTTTTTTTAACAAAGGCTTCAAGAGAACCAGTTTAATAGCCTCAGGGAAAACCCTTATCTCCAAGGAACACCCAACAATCTTGGCAAAAGCTGGACCCAGGCCTCCAATGCAATCAACAAGTAATCACATCAGGCCTGGGTCTAGGCTGCAGCAAGTTGGTTTCAGCCTTGAGACCACCCCACAGACCTCCACCATTATCACTGGTCAGAACTCTAGCCAGGGAAGCTGATGGCATCCATCCCCCAAGGCCCAACCCTGTTGGATGATGACAAACCTAGTAGAGAAATCCCAAACTTAACAGAGAACACTCTTCTGAGAAGAACCAAGCAAACTCCTCACATTTCTTAGCTGAAAATGCTCTAATGGGTTCCAGAAAGGCCGTATGTAAAAGTCTGTTCATACCCCAAAAAAGCAGAGCTGGTTGGTTCTTCCCAGGTAAAATCATCCTAGACATAAAAGCTGCCTTTTTTGTGTGATTGCATTCTGATACGCATTGTAATGAGTTATCAGAACCAGCCTGTCCTCCTGGGTCCTAGTTTTCCTCCAATGCCTCTCTAACCACTGCCCCCTGGTTTTCCGCTCCCTCTGCTCACCATCAAACCATGGTGAGCCAAGATGGGAAACCAGTGGGCATACAAGGTCTGATGCCAGATGGTCCAAGGCCCCCATGTCAGCCTGATTATATGCCACCATGGCTTCCTCCAGACCCTCTGCACATGCCTCCAGCATAGACAAAATGTCCATTTCCACCAATAGTCCCTCCAGCCATAGCCCTTTTAAAGCAGAACTGTACCATTTCCACAGGGGAAGGGACATTGATGGGGGGCTCTGAAGAGGAACCTGATGGTGCGGTGGTCCAACCAAATGACTGGATCAATCTCCAGGGTGTTAATCTCAAGCCCCAGGGAGAACACCAAATTGAGTGCATGTCCAGATCAATGAGTCCCGGATGTGATTTCAAGAGTTAGACCCAGGGCCTCCATATTAGACAGGAAGTCCCTGGCACCAGACAAAGCATTGTCATCCACCCAGGTATTAAAACTGCCAAGAACAAACCATCTTGGTGATTCTAACATCCTCTCAGTGACAAAGACCTTCACGTCTTGAAGTAAACTCCTCTCCCAAAGAGGCGGATGGTAGACTAGGAAAACCCTAAAATCTACTTTGGGACCCCCAAGCACTGCCATGTATCCAAAAGATTGGGTGTCCCCCACTGAGTGTACCACAAGACCCAGCTCTGACCTAAAACAAATGGGCACCCCCCTGCGGTCCTTCCTTGGGTAGTGTGCCACAAAGAAACTGGCTGGGACTGATGCCTCCAACACAGGGCTGGAGGTGTCCCCAAGCCAGGTCTCCTTGATACATGCCAGGTCAACTGACATAACAAGACCAGCCATAATGGTGGTCTTGTTTGCCATCAACCTGGTATTGAACAGCACCTCCTGAAGAGGACAAAAGACGGAGACTGGTTCCTCAGCTTCTGCCCCCTTGGTCCTGAGGGTTCCCTGGGCAGAGAGACATGGCATGAGGGACCACATTCCATTTGTGTCCCCGTCTCAGGGCATCTACTGGTCCACACCACCCGAATTAGCGTGTTTCCAATCCCCTATACGACCCTCCCCCTTCTGCCCCTTCTCATAATTCCTAACTCCCAACATCGCTGATAGACTTTTGTCAGGAGTAATGGGCCATGGAAGGGGCATGGAGCCTTTAATAGAGAGGGACAATAGTAGAGACCAGGTGACTGTAGTAACAAACCCATTGCTAAAACTACTTAATAAATCCACTAGTCTATTCAAATTATACGATAATTAAATCCCCCAACTCACATAATAACCAACAATATAACCCACTCACAAACATCCCGGGACAAGGAGAATAAAGAAAGTAAAAAAAAAAAAAGGAGAATCCTCCAGTGATATGCAGAGGAAAAAGTCCAAGTAAAGTATTAAAAAGTTACCAATAAAACTATGTCCAAATCTCCAGAAGTCAAGTACACAGCAGCACTCAAGCCCCTGAGCAGTGGAAAAAAACTCATCACCAGTAAGGAAAGGAAGACTCTTACTGGCAGAACCAGTTGCTCTCACCAGTTAGCTCTGCAATTTCAAACCCCCAGCTGAACATCCTTCTGCTAGCAGTAGAGCATACAGTCACATAATAAAAAGCAGGAATAAGTTTTCTCCTTACAGAAGGGGATCTCACCACCCACTCCGTTGAAGCAGCAAACTTTGCTATACAGAGTGGGGCCCTCATTACCCACTCTGTTAAACGATAGATTGGTGCACAGTTCCATTAATTGAAAGCACAGTAATGCTCACACCTTGGGAGCCACTGTCCCAGCGCAGATTGAAAATGCAAACCCCAAGAAGCTCTCTGCCTACCAGTCCACCAGGAATTCACTTTGGGCAGCTCAGCCCTTGCTATGGTGCCTGGACTGACTCCTCAGTCAGCGTCAATGTCCCAGTAGCCCAACAAATCCTCCAGCTCCTCTCTGAGCTCCTCTCTGAGGCTCCTGCATACAGTTTGTCCTTCAACTTGCAGAAAGGCCCACAGTCTGGAAGTCACTGCTCCCCTCCAAACCAGAAGGGAATGCCTTCAATAACTGCAGAACACTATTACAATACCAAGAAAGAGAAAAATGAATTCCTCTGCAGTATAATGTTGGGACACTATAAATAACAAAATCTAACTCCTGTTCTATATCACTGAACAAAACCCTATGTATCACTTAGTTCCTACACCTCACCACTAAGCTTAATTAAATAAATTAAAAGACAGCTCTTACTGGACAAGAATAATTTTCATTGAGCAGATTCTCTGAAGCTGTAAAATATTACCAAAAAGAAAACATAAGAATTTTAACAAACTAAAAACAAGGCTCCGTCAGAGCCCAGATAGACGGCAATCCAGTGTGACTCAAAATAACTTGGGGGGGACATTTCAAAGGGCACATAACTTGGACCGTAATTCTCTGTTGGCATTAAATGCTTGATGAAATGAGGGGAACAGCCACTGACAATTGTTTTGGAGTATACAGAGTTTGCTCCAAAAAACAATCAATTTAACATACTAACATACTAAAATACTAAAATGCCAGCAGAATAGGCCTAACGGTCTTTCGTGTCTGCTCGTTTGGTCAGCCACCAAACTGGGAGCTGACCTTGCTGCCCCCCCTCACCCTCTTTGGTTTCTCCCTTCCCAGCCCCAGATATTCTCGCTGCACAGGACTTTGCTTCCAGAATCCTTCCCATGTACCTGTCCCCCTTGAACCCATCCACCATCTCTGCCTCCACCAGCTCCCTGGGCAGCGCATTCCATGGCTCCACCACCCTCTCAATGAAGTAACACCTCCTCCTTTCTCCCCTGAATCTCCCCCCTCCTTCCTTCAGAGCACCCTGACTGCTTCTCCCCTATTTACCCCCTTCATGTACCTGAAAACCTCTATCATATCCCCCCGGTCTCTTCTTTCTTCCAATGTGTACATATTTAGCTCTTCAAGCCTCTCCCCATAGGTCCTGTCCTCTAAGACCCAGATCATTTTGGTTGCCCTCCTCTGGACCATCTCCAGGAGTTTGATGTCCCTCTTTAAGTGTGGCCTCCAAAACTGCAATCAATCAATAATTTTTTTCATTTGACAAAGTCATTACAAAAATATTTAAAATTTTAAAACATACAAATACAGATATCACTCATTAAATACATTCTTTGAACATTGCAGTTTAGGTTATTGTATTTCACAAAGATTTATATACATTCATAAAAATCTTTACAAATAATTTTCACAAATGAGTGGTCTGGAAGAATCCAGCAACTTTCTACAATATACAGTACATAAATTTTCATTGTTCATTAAGTATTTTTACCATTTTATAAGGGAGGAGATCGAGGTTCTCCATGATGTCACCAATCCATTTCAGGCGTGGTCCCTTAAATAGTGGACATAGGAGTAATAGATGTTTTAAGTCATCTTCAGATGACTTATCACATTTACAATATGGACAAAGAGTATTTTTCCTTTTTGTTTATAAAATACATAATTAGCATTATATATTTCAAGCCTAAATGTGGTTATTGTTCTCCTCTCCTTTGGATTAATTAGCTTGACTAAATAGGGCTCCAGGCCATATGTTGTTTTAATCTGTTTGTACCATATATATAACTTAAATTGTTTCATGTTTGCCAGTATCTTAGTTTTCTCCTGATCCCTTAACCTATTCTTCACCTTTTCAACAGTCATATGCCATGTATGTACAAGCATACTCAATAAGACATCTCCAAGCCCATTCATAAAAATAAGACATTTGAAAGTCTCTAAGGTAGGAAAGATTTTTCCCCAACAAAGTATGTTTAATTTCTTCTTCCAGGCATTGCCTCGGTAGTCTATTTTCTTCTAGTAGAAATAACTTTAGTGAGGAAAAAATTAATCTTTCTGCTCCAAAAAACAAGAACGTACTGCTGAGGAATTTGGGTTTTGAAAACAATGTCAGGTACCAGGTGTGTTTAAACAGAAATCTAGAGTCACCTTTAGCAGGGCTAAGAATATGACTAGTATCCACTTTAATCTGCCAGTAAGGGAGAGATCGATATGACTTCCACCATGGCCACAAAGTTTGCATACCTGTGTTGGTTGTTCAGTCTGCAAACATGCCATCACACAGGATATTATCAGACACCCAACCAGAAATATCAGTGTCAACTTGAACAATTGTGTACAATGCCTTACAACATTTGTTGTCTAAATACTCATTTTTCCATGCCAAAATTATATGTTGGTAAAACAATATGCCTAATAAAAGCAATAATTCTTGAACATTTATGAAACATTAAACATGGTAAGGAAATGTATTCAGTGTGAAATCAATTTAAGGAGTAATGTGATAAAGATCATTGATTACTGAAGTTGTGTGTGTTGTAATGGATACCACCACATATTAAGGGTGGAGCTAAATTGAAAACAATTTTGAGGAAAGAATCCAATCTAATCTTTCAGATGGGGGACTTGCAGCCAAAAGGTTTAAGTGAACAAACTGACCTCAATATTTATCCATGAAAACAGGAACATTTGCATGGAAATTGAATCCTAATGTAAACATCATTTCCAGACAAAAGCTAAACTTAATTGTATCTACACTGTTTTGATTTTGACTGTTGATAAAATGTGTATACATTTGATATTTATAATTGCACAATGTTAGGATTCTTTTTTTGAGTGGTATTATTCATCTTCTTACATTCATTCTTCATCCTTTCTTTTCTCCATGGTCTACCCCCACCCCATCACCACCACCTCCATTTTCCGTACTCCTCCCTCTGTTGTGTTTTCGTTCTTTCTTTTTTTTTGATAAGTTTGTGTATGTTTTTCTTCTTATATTCTTTGTTCGCATTCCTTCTGTTTTTCACCCTGCTCCCTTTTCCCTTTCCCCTTCTTCTCTTCCTCGTACTCCATTATCACCTCACTGTTTTCTCTGTCCTAACCTTGAGTCTTTCCAAAATACCTATGTCTTCATTCCCTTTTCCTTCCCCCTGCCTTCCACACTCACCCTAACTATCCATTTATTTCAATACTCAGTTACAATTTTCTAATGAAAAAAATATTATTGTTAAAGTAATGTATCTATGGTATTTGGAATCCATTCACAACTTTTTTTTTGTGCTTGCTTAGTATTTGTCATGAACAGTGCAAACATTTTTATATGTAAATGATGTAAACATTCAAAATATAAAAAAAATATATATAATGTCTAGGTTTGTCTGCCTCCTTAAATACTCTAAATGGGCCCTATGCATGAAGCGGGTGAGGGTATGTGGAAACATAATGTACCCCACCCATGACCCTGTGACCCAAGGACAGGTGCAACCTCACTGGCATTCACCAATGCCAGTCACCTGTCCATGGCTCCTCCCCCCAGCATGCAAGATTCTGCAGGGTGGCCAGAGAGGAGTCATCGTCCTGGGTGGGTATACAATGGGATGCCCCCATAGGTCTCATAGTAGATCCCACAAGTAGGGTGATGTGGGTCCGAGGCTGTCCATGCTGATTGCAGGCACATGGACCCATGTGGCACCATCCAGTCCCAGTGCTGCCACTTCTGAAATTTCTGGGTGCTCACCGGTCCAGCTACCCCTGCTGCCTCCTGCTGCCCAGTGGTCAGGGGCAGCATGGTGTGCTCTATCCCAGTCCCTCAGTGACAGTAGACCTGTGCCCATGGGGGCATGTAGTGGGTTATGGCATGGTCTCCCTGGTGTACCCTGCATCATCCTCCACACCCACATGGCCAGCACTACATGCGTTAGTAAATACTGCACAGTGTTGGCATGCCCTCAGAACATCTCCAGCGCAGAGCTGTCCAGGTACTTGGGGGATTCGGTGTGGTGGTTCTGTGTGTCCCCCCTTCAGGCATGCCACATGGGGGTCACATCGGGTACAGAGTGTACGCACCCCAGATGCGCATGAGTAAACAATCTGCACCAATAGTGCACAGTGCCCTAACTGAGATGGTTTGGGGTTCTTGCAATATTTACATTATTGTATTATTGCATAATTAGGGTGTTTGTCTTAGCCTAGAGGACATTCTACAAGAAAGTACTTAAAATGTGAATTTAACATCCCTTTTATAATCAGATTGCTTTAATTAGCAGAACTGTGTTGCACTAAGCATTTCCATTATAGAACTATGACATGTCTGGACAAAAAATAAGGAGCTGCATCTGCATATGGTCTGAAAACAAAACAAAATTGTAGTATTAAATGCACACTGAAAATAGAATTTTTTTTTTTTTTAATGCTGTGGTCACTTTACTTGACTGTTTGTAAATACAAGCACCTGCACCTTATATAAACTGATAGGTCAATTTAACACTCTCCTTGACTGCTGAGACTCCCAGAAGAAGGAGCAGTGAGCTCTGAAGCAGCGGAGTAGTTTGAAATACTGGTTTTGATGGAATAAATCCACTTTTTGCACCAAGAACTCAAGAGCACTGTGTTTTTGTTCTTTCTTCACTCTCTCCTTAGTTGTCTTCATCACCCTTGCTGTCCCCATCCAGTATTATGTTTTAGGGGTGTTTATTTCCATGTGCATCATGTAGCACTTTTATGAGTTGAAACTTAGTTGCCATAATTTGGGTTACCTTCAATTTTTCCAGGTCTCATTTCACTTCTCTAATGCTCTCTCTTCAGTGTTCATTCTCTTCCATATTTTAGTACCATAGACAGTTTGCTAGCATAATGGATGAGCCACAAGGCCTTTATCTGTCAACAGCATCTACTTTATGCTTCTGTTTTCCTAAACAGATATTAAAATAAAATATTAAAAGGCCCTTTCAGCATGCCACCTGCCCAAGCACTAAACAATGTTCCTGCCTACCTTACAGTTGCATAAAGCACTCTATACACTTATAGGCAGTGAACCAAGAGGCTTCACCTTTGGTTCATTTGGGGCTTCCCATGAGAATCTTCCCACCAAACTTCTTGTTTAAACTTGTAAATTGCCACATTTCTACCTCCTCCTCTTGGCTTCCTCCTTCTCCTTTGGCTCTGCTTTGCCATGGAGTGGTTATGTTTTCTTTATCTTTAGCTCTGATGAACCCAGGCACTTTGTAAAGGGTAGAAGCTGTACAAAGTAATCCAACAAACTTTACAGTTGCAGAAAGCTTTCTACACACCTACTGTGCATAGGCTGACCTTGTGACTCCATGGTTATGTGTACAGTTGTGGACTGCAGGAAGCAATGCCTGCCATCTCTGAACCCACCTGTAGTAACTGACAGCATGGCTATGTGTGCATGGGCACAGCAGGGATATAGGGAGAGGGGAGGAGAGTAGAAACTTTTTTAAATACATTTATTTTCCTCACAAGGACAGACTCGTTTTTAGTTTGGGGGTAGGGACCTGTTGGAAGATCATTTTATTATTTTATTATAATATTTGTTCAGAAACACTGAAACATAGATAATCCCTTAGGTTCTGACTGGATGCAGTGGTAGTAGCTGTGATATGGAAGGCATGGCCAAGGTCAGTTAATAATCTGCAACCTGCTTTATGTTAATTGCATCAGTCTCAAAAGCAGGCACAGAGAATGAGCATTTTAGTATGCAACTAGTACCCCACAGCAGGCAATGAGGTTTTACATACTTGGTGAATGACCAGGGATCACTATGAGGCATGTAGCATAGCTTTGAAATTCTGTACTGAAATTTGTACTTAATTTGTGACTTCACTGGCTGACTCTTCTATATCTATATTTTGTACTCTCCTAACATGCGCTCCCCTAAGGAATACATTTATCTACTACCTTCTGCATTATTAATTTTAACATTGTCCACATTTTATCAGCCCTATTTCCCCCAGTAAGCATAGTTTCTTCTTTAATATTACCATCCTATTGATAATGTTGGCCCTTCTGAAGTCCCATGTCTCTGTAGCTGTTTATTTCTCATGCAGATATGCATGTTAAACATAATCATTCAGAGGTCATTATTGTCCAATTTTTCCCTGACTGATAACATTATAGTATAGTGGAGACAGGGGTATAAGATAGGAGGGATATATATTATCTATGCTGCACCTTGCCTGTATAAACTGCTGATTTTTACCTTTTCGTATAAATCTCTCACCTATTGTTTCTATGTTGTTTTGCCATACTCACTTTCCCCAGAATGCAGAAATCAAGCTACAGCAGTGCCGGCCATGATGCAACACAAAACTGCAGCATACTGCAGCAAAGTTATTGAAATCAACAAGGCTGTTTCAGTGGTTGGTTATCTCATTTGCCATGTGCCATGTATACTGTGTTGTATCTTGTCCAGCTCCACTACATTAAGTCTCAGCAAACCTTTTCCTGGACAAAAAACAGAAAACTCTTTCAAAAATTAAATAAATAAGATCCATCTTGTTTGTCCCGCCTAATGTACGGTTGTGACTATACTCAGTAACACTTTCATTTTTTTTCCTTTTGGTTTTGCACTGTATTAATGTAATTCTAATATCGGTTATTACCTTATTTTAGGAGAATAGGCTTTTTTATGGTGTGTAACTCTGAATGTTATCTTCCATTATTAATCTAACAATTAATGATTTGAAAGTCTAAACACAGTCATCTTCTGTCGCTTTAGCAAACAGGCTGCTCCACATGTTAACCCTCCTTTTTTGTGAAAATATTCAGATAATAAAGAAAAGTGTCAAAAAAAAAATTGTAATTTAGAGATATCAGAGGAAGACTGAAGGGATATCAAAAATGATGGATGGAGAACCCCTATAGTGTAAATTTAAATTAATCCAGTTTCTCACTACTTGAATGGCCTGTTACTGTCCAGTGAGGCTGTTCAAGTTCTCACCCAGATATGACGTCCTCTGCCTCGTTGTAAACATCTACAATGAGTAGCAGTAGTAGTAGAACGTTTTTATTCATTGAAATTCATAGGAATAAGGGATAAGCTCGACTGAGTACAACTCATTTTCAATGAGGTCCCATGCAATATACAAATCTACATACAATGTAACAATCACATACAAGGTAGTTTTGTTACACAAACAATAAATGGCATCAGAAACATAAGAAATGTAAACACACAGTGCAATACATACACTCACAGGGATCAAAAATGCATTAATACATAAATTCTTAAAATACCCCACACTATCTTAATTCCTTTGTGTTCCTGAAAAGTAGATTAACCTATCTATATTCCCTACATAACTTACCTTGGAATTCCTATTATTTAGCTGCTCAGCAGTCTCTTTTCTGGCATGCATCATTCATATGTCAACATTTAATATGAGGCCATAGGTTCTTTACATTTTCCATCAGTAGGGTCACAGGTATTGTGTTCCACCCCAATGTCCCTCTGTAATAGATGGATTGCCATCCAATTTCTAAGTCACATCTAGGCAGTTCCAAATTTGGCGTCTGGCAATTTCTCAATGAGCCCAGTTTGTTTCTATATACAGTATCAACCTATCTACAATATACACCAGATATTGACCCATCAGCCCTTTATAAAAAAGGCCAACAGATGTCCGTGATTGTGCTCAGATAAGCTGGTCTAGCCCAATTGATCATATAATTGCCATGTATGGGCTAGTCTAGTAGCCCCCAAAATAAACCGAGCAAGATTATTATAACAAACTTCTAACTTTTTTAGGTCCTGCTTTTGCCCACAGCAATAAAATATGTTCCCGTTTTCAAACATGGGGATAATCATCGCATTGACCACTCTTTTCCTTACTTCTATACTCATAGCTGATCTAACCCTGTAAAGTGCCCCTATTCTCCTATTCACATTTTTAACCAAATTGACAATATGCGTGTCCCAACACAATAAGCTATCAAGCCAAAGGCCCAAATATTTATATGTATGTGCCTGTTGGATTGGGGCTGCACCAGAAGCAACCACTCCCAGGGCCATGCAGTCCAATGTGTCATTTCTTCAATGGAACCACATAGTCTGTGTTTTCTTCACATTCAAAACAAGCCTACTATCCATTAGGAAGGCCTGAATTGTAATAAAGGCTAACTGAAGCCTTTGTTGTATTACTTCTATAGATTCATCAAATGTATATATGATGGTGTCATCAGCATAAAGGTGAAACAATATCTTTGGATTTAAGAAGGACAGGCCATTTACATACACATTGAACAGCAAAGGTCCTGGATGGAGCCCTGTGGGACCCCCAAGCCAACAGGCAAAAAACATGACTCCCATCCACCCATTGAAACTTTCTGGCTCCCATTGTTGAAGTATGAATCTAATCATTTCCCACTCTGACCCACTATAACAAGTAATACTGCCCTGGACAGGAGGACACGGTGGTAAAAGGAATCAAAAGCTTCTGATAAATCCACAAAGATTGCTCCCACTGGTGTACTCCTGTTCAAGGCCACCTGTACATCCACCACAACTTTATCGAGTGCAGAGGTTGTGCTATGAAATGTCTGCAAACCCGACTGCATATCATTAATTAAGCCAAGAGAATCCAGATGCTCTCTTAATTGAACAGCCATTATTTTTTCTAATATCTTGGATATCTGAGGCAATAGTGAAATTGGCCGGTAGTTGTTCATCTCCATCCTATTACCTCCTTTATATATGGGTATAAACTTTGATTGTTTCCATGCAGATGGATACTTTCCTGTAGTTAGTGAATTATTAAACAAATATGTCTGGGGGTAGGCTATGATTGCGGCAGTGTACTTCAAAGATTTTGATGGAATATTATCCAAACCAATGGCTTTAGAGGTATTTAAACTTATTAACTCTCTAATCACTGTTTCCACCTTTATTTTCCCTGAAAACAAAATATTTAATGCTACCATGATCGTTCAACTTCAATGATTGACAAGATCCAGAAGTACAGGGTGGATCAGCTAGATCGGTCACTCCTGATTTACTGAAGTAATCGTTCAACTGATCCATCACCTATTGTGATATTGGCAGCATTTGTCCATCAATTTTAAATACTTTTGCTTCATCCATTTCCTGTCCCTTAGTAAGCATGTTTATTGTTTTCCAAAACTCTTTTGGGTGTTGTGAGTTGTTTTTATCCAATCGGCAAGAGTAGTGACGCTGCTTTGCAGTATGAACTTCCTTAACATATACATTCTGAAGCTTTTTAAAGTTGTCCTGATCCTGTTTATTGCCTCTTTTTTTTTGCCCTGATGTCATGCCTTATCCCTTAACAATTTTATTTTTCTAAGTTCTTTAGAATACCAGAGTGCATTACTTTATTTTAAAGCCTTGGTTTTAACTGAGGCATGCTTATTGCAAACTTCCATAAATTCACTAAGGAAGTACTCCCATATCTCATTTTTGGATGGAATCAGTAGAATATGCTCCCAATTGATGGCACTTAAGTCCATCATACAATCAATGTAGTCAAACCCCTTAAAGATATGCCAGCTAATACTCCTTTTCTCATCTGGCTATCTACACTATAGCCTATTACAGAATATGAACTGGTGATCTAAGATTGTATCTGGTAAGACCCCACTATTAATGATGTGACATGCAGCATTTGTAAAGATCAAGTCTAAGACTGAAGAGGTTGAGACTGAGGCCATGTTTATTCTAGTGGGCTCTTGGATTAATTGGGTTAGGTCCAGATTTTTCTGCAGATCTATCAGTGGATGGGACGCATTAATATTTTGCCAATTAGAGTTGAAATCACCTGCCATCATTATCTCATGGCTATCATTGCATTCAAAAAGCAAATCCTGTAGGCAATTAAAAGCTTGAACATTAACCTTAAGTGGACAATCCACACTCACAATCAAAATGTTCTTAGTATAGGGGAATCTTAATTCCAGGGCCAACATTTCCAAACCCACCATATCTTTTTTTATTTCTATTTGTGTCAAAATGAAATCTGCTTTCCCATAAATCAAGACTCCTCCTCCCCTTTTATTTCTGTCTTTTCACCATATGCTATACTTGGGAATATTTAAAAAGGTATCCTCAATTTTATAACTTAGCCAGGTTTTGGTTATCATCACAATTTTGGGGTTACAATCAACAACCCAGGGACCAATCAAATTCATCTTGTTAAGCACACTTCTAGCATTTAAATGTATTAAACTAAATATCTGTTTTATATAGGAAGTATCACTCTGTTTAGCACCTGGGTTATATGATTCCATATCCCTGAGATTCTGAGGAGTGTTATACATGGGGGATTGATGAGAGACTAAGGGCCTTGGGTTTGGGTCGACGTCCCCACATACTATTAAATATGCAAAAAAAAAAACAGTACCTTAATAATTCTATAACATCTATTCTTCAATAAGTTTTTTCCCATGAACATTTTACTTAACCATTTCACCATCCCTGGATTAGCTGACTTTTTAAAATTTGACTACTCCAAGAAATTATACCTCTTATACAAGGTATTTTTAAGGCTATTAGGCCACAAAGTGGCCTTAATAAGAACATTTTTAAATAAGCCATAGTTTCTTTCACACATTGTATTGCATTTAATCAATGCATGTTCTTGTAAGGCTCTTAATAATTTCATATTTCCCACCCCATCCCCTAGAGCCTGAGAGCCCCAGGCCATCAATATAAGGCCAAGTAATAACATCCAAAGAAACATTTCCCTTATTTAACAAGCTCTCAATAGCCCAGCTCTGATATCTCAGAACAATGTTATAGATTTTGATAAACTATACCCTATAGATAAGAAAAAAAAATAATTCACTACCTTGCACTTTATTCCCAAATCACCTCCGTCTATCTCACTTTATTACCAACATTTTTTTGGGGGAGGGACTGAGTGGCACTCTCTCCACTCATGTTGCTCACATCATGCAGTGCAGGGCTTTTGAAGTAGACTCGTGCCCTGCCCCTTGTCTGCTCGCTACCTGTATGGTCCACTGCTGGACTCCCTCAACCTGAGCAGAGCAACAATTACACAGAGCTAGCAAGTACAGAGGAATTTTAAATTCAGGCACAGTTCATCCATTCAGTCACAAATCTTCACTTCCCATCAATATAATGGTCAGCAGTTCAGTCAGCAGCATGACACAGCAGTTCAAGTTCATTCAGTCAGCAGCACACTTACAGCAGCAGTTCAAATAAAGTGCAGAAATGCAGAACTTCTTGAATAAGAAGACAGCAGCCCTTCCACTGATTGCAGCTCTCACCAGTGGCAGTAGATATTCTGGGCAAACCTGAGACCTAATGCACATGACGTTTACATGCCCACAATTGCAAAAGTACTGGCAAGAATTAGAAGAGATTATATCACATATTACTATCCCTGTTAAGCTAGAGCCACAGATGTTTCTCCTTGGAGATCTAGAAAAGAAAGACAGTATCAGGGAAGGGGCATGTGCTTTCATATGTATTCTTTAAAAAAAAAATCTATGTTAAGATTATGTTAGGGGTGTGACCAAACCACAAAATGTAAGGAAATCAGGAGTTAAGGTCAAAAATGACCCTAACTCTGCATGTTCTGTGTAAGCAAGATGGTAAGATTTTATCTGTCTGGTATCTGGATTACTGACATCTCAGTTCTATGCAGAACCCAATTCTATCCAGAACCCAACCCAATTAACAACACCATAAACCCGACTACTTTTCCTTTACAGACTAATTGTGAATTTGTATACATTTTTAACAGTACAAACTTAATTAAATCATTAAGCTCATAACACATCAAATCCTTATCAGAACATTTCTGAAAGTACAAAAGGAAACACTTAGTGATCTTTATTAAAGTGATGGACTCTTAACACAAATGTCAACATGTCTGAGATTAATTTAGGAAAATTTATTTTTGTGTGTCTATCTGTGTGCTGATTTGCTCTTGGAACCATTCCTTGAATCATAACATTGGATTCAAAGACGTATTCATCTGGATGAGACAACAAAGGTGGGAAGTTTAAGTGAATTCCCTCTCTCAATGAAAGTAGCTATAAATGACTGATATATGATTTATCATTCAATAATAATAATTAGGTTTTACAACACATGCAAAAGTGTTGGATAATCACATTTCTCAGGTGTTAATGCACTTAATATCAGCTTGTGACTCATTACTTGATATGTCATTAGACATCAATAATACCCTACTATATGTTATTCCTTAAAAAATATGTTTATCACATGAACAGTCTTATATTTTACTTTAAAACATCTTACTACTCCGTGTGCTCATAGATCCATCTCCCTCTCTCTTCTTCTACTGCCCAAACCTCAGTTAGCAGTGGCCTGGAGAACTTTTGCCTTCTCAGTGGTGTCTAGCTGGAACTCATTACCACACTCTACCTTATCCTGCACCTCCCTTGCTAAGTTCCAATCTTCCCTATTACACCACCTCAGTGCCTCATCACTTTCCTTCTGCTTCTGTTGACTCTTGATCCCACTTCCATAATGCTATGCATAAATTTTACCCTCTTACTGATCCTCATATGTATAAGAATCCCTGCTCATTGACCCCTTCTGCGAATGTAAATATTTGAGATACGTGTATCTGTAAATGGTGCATTTTGTAAATCTATGACTGATGTAAATATAATCACTGTAACTGCCATGTCTTTGTAATCTGTAAATGCTTAATCTGTGAATGTTTCTGTAAATTAATATTTTTTTGTAACTCAATGAATGATGCAAATGCATCCACTGCTACTGCCATGTCGTTGTCTTTATTCTGCACTTTCTGGGTCACCCCTTAAAAGAGACTGCAATATCTTAGCGGGCTCACCCAGTTACCAAAATTCAAATAAATAAATAAAATAAATAAATAATATGCTCAGCTAAGTTAATCATTGTTGACCTGTGTTGTTTTCCTAGAATAATTCACAGCCATGTCATCACATTTGATGAATCACATTATTTTGATAATATAATAACTTAATGTGACTGTTGAAGGATGTTAACTAAGGTTGGAGTCCTCTCCCTCAAATGGCATGCTTGTGTGTGGTGTCTTTATTCATTTTATTTATTTAAAATTGTTTCACAGGTAAACAAGACAGAGAACAAGAATTTGTTTTTACAGTTGTGACCTGGTGGAAAAGATGAAGAAGGTAGGATGGAAGGGAATACAAGTTGCAGAGGGTCAGGAAGATTTCACATCAACTCATAGAAGCAGGGAAAAATAAATAAAACTGAAGCCAAGGCAAATAAAGTATGATAGGCAATAACATCAGTATGCAGTAAAATAAGAACAGTCCTGAGTAAACTGCTGCTTAATTTGTGATTTGGAGGTATGAATGTTGGAGGACCAGGAAATGGTGGAGGGCAGAAGTTTTCAGATCTTGGGTAGTTGACAACATTGCAGCTTGCCATGTCTATAAGTTACACCACTCGCAGGCCTTATTAACTTATAAAATTAGACATGACAAAGGGACAGTTAATCTAACTGTAGAGTTGTCTATGGAAAAAAAAATGATAGGTGACTGTCTTATAATTGCAAGCTTATATTACCAGTTGTAATGTAACCCAAACCAAGTCCCTTAATTCAGTGACTATGTAAGTACACACTTACTCTGTTTGAGCAAGGCAGTCAGGTTTCAAAGTGTTGTTAGTTGGGATGGGTTCTGCATAGAATTGAGGTGTCAGCAATCCAGATACCAGAGAGATAAGATCTAACCATTTTGCTTACACAGAACATGCAGAAGTATGGTCATTTTTGACCCAAGCTCCAGATTTCTTTACATTTACAGCTTGGTCATGACCCTAACATTATTTTAATGTAGTTTTTTTGAAAATAAATTCTTTACTTTTTAAAAGGTAATTTTGCAGTTAATTAACTACATTACATCACACAGCTTGATAATATATTTTATTTTTAAGGAATAAAGTGTGCTTACTTGAGCAGCATTTTAGAGCTCAGAAAGAAGTAAGTGCCCTGTGGTAAGGGGGGAAGGATGCAGTGGCTATTGTGGGCTAATAAGCGATAATACAACATTCTTAAGCACTGAACTGGTTATACTGTATTTTTTTCAAGAGTCCACTTTCATAGGTCCAGCACTGACTACCACTTAATAAAAATGTTGTTCGCTTGTAGTCCACAAAAAGTGCAAATCTTTATTAAAGTGCTAGTGCACAACACATCTAACACATCTTGCCTAGTTTCAGACAAAGAGTCCTTTATCAAAAGACATGCATTTCTAATTACACAGACAGCTTATATAGTCCATTAGTTATGACATCATAATTAAGTACCTCATGCAGGCCACAGGTGAAATGTGTGTACACAATACCAGAACACAGTACAAGACAACACATTTAAAAGTGCACAGTGCTCATGGCATCAGCACAAAAGTTTATACTAAAGAACATTTCAGAACAGAATAAATATTCATATATAGAACAAATATAAATAAGATTAAAAGTGTATCAGAGTTACTTTGTTCTGCTTATAACGTCTTGTGGCAACACTGAGATGTGACTAAAAGGAGAAACTCCCTGTAGATGGGCAGACTTGATGGGCCTTGCAGTCCTTATCTGACGTCAACTTCTATGTTTCTGTGTTTCTATGTAGATTTAATCAGTCTCATATAAGGAAAATGAGATGTCTAAAAAGGAAAAAAAAAGGAATTATATCAAAAAGGAAGGGTGCAAGAAACACCTAAAAATAATGCAATATATTCATACATGTATGTCTATTAAAAAGTGAACATTATGTCAAATTCATATGAACTATGAACTACTTAAGTTAAGGACATTACATGCATAATGTTTCAATAAACATAAATCTCATCAACTGTCTCATCAAAAACATATTGGGGGTGATTATCTATATTTAATGTATGGAGTGATGCTAAATCTGTCATTTAAGATGGGGGCTCTGCATGCTGCTATGGTATATATCCAGAAGCCCTCTCTTTGTAGTATTTAATTCTTGTAGTCACCCCCTCTAGGCTTTGGCATAACCTACTCTATTGCCTGAAATATAAACTTATGTTCTCCAGGATTGATGGACCCTTTAATGTGGAGTGCTGCAGCATATGTGAGGTCCTCATGTTCTATGGCTCTGCAGTGCTCATCCACTTGGCATTTGAAAGCTTTTTCTGTTTTTCCAATGTAGAAGGCACCACAGCAGCAGCATTTAGCTGGATAAATGACACACTAACAGGTTGAACAACAGGACACAGCGGGTAATAGTAAATGGAGTCCACAGTGAAGAAAGGAGGGTTACTAGTAGGGTACCACAGGGTTCAGTACTAGAGCTGGTCCTTTTTAATATCTTTGTAAGTGACATTGCAGAGGGACTGGAAGGGAAAGTATGTCTCTTGGCAGATGACACAAAGATCTACAACAGGGTTGATACACAAGGTGGGTTGGAAAGGATGAAAAGGGACTTGGCAAGGTTGGAGGAATGGTTAAATGTATGGCAGCTTAGATGCAACTCAAAGAAGTGCAAAGTAATGCACCTGGGAAACAAAAATCCAGGGGAAGAGTACACAATGGGGGGTGAGATACTGACAACAACAAAAATGGAAAGAGACCTGGAGGTAGTCATATCAGATGACCTAAAGGTGGACCAGCAATGTGAGAAGGCAGTAAGGAGGGCTGGGGGGATACTGGGATGCATAGGGAGAGGCATACCAGTAGAAAACAGGAAGTTGTTGGCCCTCTGTACAGACAGTGGGTAAGACCACATCTGGAGTACTGTGTACAGTTCTGGACACCCCATCTCCACAAAGACATAGACAGGGTGGACGCTATCCAGAGGAGGGCAACCAAAATGATGCAGGGTCTGCATCAGAAGACATATGAAGAAAGACTAAAGGAACCAAATATGTATAGCCTCAAGGAAAGGGGGGGGCATGATAGAAACTTTCAAATACCTCAAGGGAATCAACAAAGTCCATGAGGGTAGCATCTTTCAGAAAAAGACATGTGAAAAAACAAGGGGGCACAATTTGAAGATAGAGGGGGGATGGCTCAGAGGTAATGTGAGGAAGTATTTCTTCACAGACAGGGTTGTGGATACATGGAACAGCCTTCCTGGGGAGGCTGAATAGTCAAAAACAGTGGGGGAATTCAAGAATACATGGTACAAACATAAGGCAACTCTACTGGGGGGGTAGGAGGAAGTAGGCTGTTGGTTAACTAGGATATGCTGCTTATCTGTTAGGTAGGGGAAATGGGCAGATTAGGTGGGCCAAGCAGTCCTTATCTGCCATCAAATTCTTTGTTTCTATGTTTCTACATGTCATTAACTGGTGAATTTCAAACACTCTACTGTTGTTTGGGCTACTGAACTCCCTTCCTGAGGTAATCAATGGCAGGAAACACACCACCAGACCTCCCACCTCGACTCCTGGTATCGGCCTCGACAACCACCATGGCAGCAGTTCAATCAGTGGTATAATTACCACAAAATTCCACCCCCACTGCCCTACGGATACCAACAATAGAAGGATCACAGAAAGTGATAAACCTCTCTGACAGGACTTTATCTAACACTGAATATGATCTTCTAAACAAGGGCTTATTATTTGCCCTTACATGTGGTGTGAATAAGTTTTTTTTTTTGTTTTAAGTGTCTACTTTTCCATTTGCAGATCATATTGTAAAGGGACTAGAGGGCAACAAGACATGTAGGTTGCAATACTCTTCCCACTGCTCTCCCCTAACACTTCTAGTCCTGTGTCATTCATACCTAAAGCAAATTATCTACGTCCTAACATTCAGTGGTGTGATCTGATCTGCAAGTCTGTAGAAGGCCTCTACTACCCAACACAGAATGGTTTCCATTTCCCTCCTACTCAGACCTTTCCTGGTTCTTACCCTTATCCCAGTCTCCCCCTCTACACCTATTGCCACTTCTCTCTCCACTTCCCTTCCAGACACCTCCTTCATCCTGTCAATCACCCCTATTGTAAACAGACTCTACTTTCCCTACTACCCTCCAGCATCTCTGCTTTCGCTTCCTATTCACTTTGCCTTTCGTCATTTCCTTATCTCCTTCTCTCCACCCCTCCCTCCCTCTTCCCCTCCCTCCCATATTTCCTACTCTAATTACAAAAGTCCAAAACTACACTATTTAATCCTTGCCCTCATCCTTCTTTCATCAGGGAACAACCATCCCAACCCTTTTCCTACTTCTTCTCCTACCCCGACTCCTTACCCAAACAACATGTCTCCAAATCCCATTTCTGCTAGAACCCTTCTTAACAGGTTGAAGCTCCTCCACCTGAACATCTGCAGCCTGCTGCCTAAAATCAACCTCCTACAAACTCTCATGAATTCAAACAGCCCTGACATCCTAATTATTATCGAGACATGGCTCTAAAAAAGCATCCCAGACAATGCCATTGCTGTTCCTGGGTATTCCCTCTACAGATAAGATCAATCAGGTCTCGGGGGGGGGGTAAGTAGCCTTGTATATCCTGTCCTCACTGCAGTTTACCACCACCCTTGCTACCTCCATCGCAGCTACCTATGAAGCCCTTGTTACCCACATTACCCTTCCTTTCTCAATCCCAATGTTTGTGGCTGGCATCTATTGCCGCCCAAGCATTCAACCCTTGATCATGACTAATCTCTTAGCCAATATCACCTCCCTCTCACAATCTGGTGAACTGTTCATAATGGGTGACATGAATCTAAATCTGTTGTCTCCCAAGTTAAACAAGCTAAGCAATGACGTCACTGCTTTAAACCTCACTCAACTTATACTTGATCCCACACGCCCAAAAGCACACCCTGCTTGACTGGGCACTCACAACCCACCATCATCACATCATTAAATCTGGTCTCCTTCCTGATACCCTTGGTGATCATAACCCCATTTTCATTGTACGTAGGGTGCATCGCCCCAAACCTCCCCCTAAAATCACACAGCTCCAGTACTTTAAATCCTTAGACCTTACCCCATTCAGCTGTGCACTTGCTTCTATTGACTGTGCCACCCTCTCCACTGCCATTTCTGTCAACCAAGCCCTTGACTATTTTAAGGATAAATTCATTCCCACCTGGAATGCCTTTGCTCCTTTCAGAAGGACCTGGGTCCATGGGCTTCACCTCCCCTGGATCACCCTCGAACGTCTGGCCTGCTTCAGGGAGCATGATCAGGCCTGGAGAAAACACAAATCTATAAAATACCCAAACAATTACACCAAGTACAGAATGCTATGCAATTTATGTACTAAAGTTACTAGACTGGTTAAGACCGATTATTTCAACTCCTCATTACTGACTAACATTAACTCTCCATCTAAATTCTGGAGGGTAGTTCATGCCCGATTCTCTCCCCCCCACACACCCCCAGTTCTCAAATTAAATAACTCCCTAGTTTCCGACCCTGGCTCTGTGGTCAATGAATTTAATGCCTACTACACCTTGTGCACCACATCTCTTCTAAAATCCCTCTCCACCTGGCTGACTACTAATTTCAGCCCTTCACCTCAGCCAGTGTCTACCCCTCCCCCGTTTCCCTTTTCTACTGTCTCCTCTGACAAAGCTCTTAGTGACCTCCTATCCCTGAGCCCCTTTAAAGGCTGCTCACCAGATGAGCTTGACCCTGAACTTCTCTACCTTTCTGCTCCTGCAATTGCTTATCCTATCTCCCTAATACTTAACCTCTCCTTTATTCACAATGTAGTCTTTCCTCTCCCCAAGGGTGGTGACACATCCAATCCTGGCAACTATTGCCCCATTTCCCTCCTTCATACCCATGCCAAACTTCAAGAAAATTTAGTTCTCGCTCAAATGTCACCCTTCCTCTCCAATTTCTCCTTCTTCACCCCTTCCAATCTGGTTTACAGAAGAACCACTCAACAACCACCTCCCTCCTCAGGCTTACTGACTCCATCCTTTCAGGGATGGATGATGGCCTGATCATCTCAGCTATCTTTGTTGACTCAGCCAAAGCTTTTGACACTGTTTCCCATCCCCTGCTTCTTGATTCCCTCTCCTCAGCTGGCATTACTCCATCAGCCAGCAACTGGTTTAAATCCTACCTCATTGGCAGGACCCAATCACTTAGAATCCTTGATTCCATCTCCTATCCACTCCCCATCAACACTGGTGTCCCTCAGGGCTCAGTGCTTGGTCCCCTACTGTTCTCCATTTTCTTTAATGATCTTCCCACAGCCTGCTTATCCTCATCTATCCACATGTACGCTGATGATACTGTCTTATACAGTTCTGACAAAAACCCTGCTGCTGTGGAAACTTTATAGCATGACTTCAGCCAAGTTCAAATCTAGTTTGCTTCTCACAAGCTTTTTCTAAACACCAAGAAGACAGTCTCAATGACCTTTGGCACCAGGCAGAGACTCTCTAGGCTCCCGGTCATACCCACCTTGCTCACCCTTGATGGGACCATTCTGGAGGACACCTCCTCATTTATATATCTGAGGGTTTGGGTGGACCAGCACCTCAACTTCTCTGTGCATATTGATGCTATCCTGAAGAAACTGCACTCCAGGCTTGGTGCTCTGTACAGGAATTGTAATTGTATCCTGCTGACTGCGAGGTGTGAAATTGTCCAGAAGATGATACTCCTCATCTTTGACTACTGTGACGTAGTCTATGGTGCTATGGTAGTCTATGGTGCTACTCCCAATCTTCTCTGACCAAGTTGGACACTCTCTTTAACTACTTCTGCCGATTTGCTCAAGACTCCCCTTCCTGCTCCCTCCACAGTGAACTCCATCACTCTCTAACAATCCTTCCACTATCTCACAGACACATCTCACACTGTGCCAAACTAACCTCCAAATTTTGGTTCAGAGTGCTCCCCTCCTATCTCTCATCCTCTCTCTCCACTCCACCCCCCCCCACCCACCTTCTCAGATCTAATGATGACCACACCTTGATGGTCCCTCGCCACTCCACCCTCATCGGTCAGACTGGTTTTGCCATTGCTTCCCTAAAATCTGGAACAACACTCCTCCTCCAACTACTTCCTTACCTCTGCCCTACACAATTACCTCTTCCTCAGCTGTTCCTGCTTTAACCTTCCTTAATACCTATCCCTAGTTTCAGCCTTCATACCCCCTACTCCCCTGACAGGGTTCTCAATATCTTGAAAGGGTAATCAGGAAATGGCTACCCCTTCTCCTCATATTCAGTTCTTGACTCTCCCTCTCTCTTCTCCACCTGCCCTTCTGGGTCCCTCATGTGCACAACCTACCACATCGTTTTTACTCCAGCAGCACTTGCATAGTACCTCAAGCCTGTTCCTGGTACACTCATGCACTATAATGGTTCTGTTGCATATTACTGTTTGGTACATTTATATGTTGTTTTGTATGTTTTGGACATGTTTTATAATTTACTCAATGTTCCACTACTGTTTATTGTACAATACCTTGTGTTCCAACTGTTGCATAATCTTACAATGTTGTATTGTTTGTACAATCCACATACTATTGTAACTGATCATCCTTCACAACCCTATGTAACCCCTTCCCCCCAGGTCACACTGTGAGATGAGCAACTTGTTGTTCAGGGTGCCCTCCTGGTGAAACATTTCAATCAATCAATCAATCAATCAATTAATCAATAAAAAAATAAATACACCTTTGTAGACTTTCACAAATTTTGCAGGAATGTGAACTTAAAATCATTTTTTTCCCAAGAAACAAGGTCTAAATGAGGCATCTGTGGACATTAATCCTGTAAGTGTAAATGCTGACAATGAAGACATTGTTTCCTCCTCCACTGGAATAGTAGTCAGCTTCTGGGGCAAATCTACATTTTCTCAGCCCCATCAATGGCCATTATCACATTCCAGGTGGTGTGTGAACAAGAAATGAAATCTGTGTTCAATAATTTACCAGACATTACATACAGTAACCTCTCTAGAGATGAAGGAAAAGCACTCAATGATCTTAAAAGTAAGAATGTTGTTATTAGACCTGCGGACAAGGGTGGGGCCATGGTAATTCAAAATACTATCAATTACATTCAAAAAATTGAGAGGCAACTTAACAATACAACATTTTATATAAAAAAAAATGACCATGGACCCCACCCCCAGGTTTAAGCAGGATACTGACAGATGCATTCAAACAGCTTTTCAAAAAGGATGAATTCAGTCTAATGTACTTAATTTTCTAACTGTTGATTTCCTGATTAGAGCATCTCTATATATATATACACCCTTCCTAAGGTGCATAAGAATTTTCAAGCACCACCAACCCCCAGGTTGACCTATAGTAAGTGGTATAGGATCCTTTACTGAACCCCTATTGCAATATATTGACCACTACTTAAGGCCTTTTGTTGAAACCCTTGGATCATACATTAGGAATGCGGGATATATTTTAAATGTTTTGGAGGATACTGAAGTAGGCAGAGACTCCCATCTAGTCACTCTAGATGTGGAGTCCCTGTACACCAACACACACATCCAAGGGGCCCTGGGGAGCATAGAACATTTTCTGAATAGTAAAAATAACAACAGGGAGCCCTCTACTGCATTTATTCTGAAATTGTCTGAATGTGTTTTGTCATACAACACCTTCACCTTTTTGGACAAATTTTTCCTGCACACAAAAGGAACTGCTATGAGGGCTACATTTGCCCCCAGTATAGCTAGCCTGTACATGGGGATGTGGGAAAATAAATATTTGAGAGATCCAGAGCAAAGTCCATTTTCTGATAAAATTGAATTATGCTGTCATTTCATTGATGATTTGATTTTGATTTGGAAGTGTAACACAAAGGAACTGGGTTTATTTGTTGACTTCTTGAACAAAACTAACTCAAACCTCCATTTCAGCTACACTGTTAGTGAGACTGAAATTTATTTTCAGGACCTACACATCACTAAGGACAGAGTGGGAAATATAGGAACAAATATCTATAGGAAAGAGTGTGACAGGAACACCTTCTTACTGTCCACAAGCTGAAATCCATGTCATATAGTAGAAAACATTTATAAAGAACAATTCCTTAGGATAAAAAGAAATTGCAACTATGATATGGCAGCTTATGATCTAGAGGACAGATTTGTATAGAGGGGATATAGTGAAAGAAAGGTGCAAGACACAACCATTACAGTCAGAAATATACCCAGAGATACTGTTCTACAGAGAGGACCAGTAAGGAAACAAGATGAACACAGTCCCGACTTTGTTACTAATTGTTTTAAACATGCAAACAGAATAGGAGAGATTATACAGAGGAATTGGAATATTCTCGGGGGGGCATACATCTGAGGGATTTCCATCATTATATACCTTGTCTCTCCTATAGAGGAGCTGACACACTCGGGGATTACCTTGTTCATAGTAGACTCAGTAAATCTGCTGTAATGACATGGTTCACAAACACCTTTGTGGGCTGCTTCCCTTGTATGAGATTTGTCTACTGTCCAGTGATTATTCATCATGAAGGGAGTTCAATAGCCCAAACAACAGCAGAGTTTTTAAAATTTGCCAATTAATGACATGTGACACCCAGAGTGTCATTTATCCAGCTAAATGCTGCTGCAGTGCCTTCTAAATTGGAAAAACAGAAAGAGTTTCAAATGCCAAGTGGGTGAGCACTGCAGAGCCATAAAACATGAGGACCTCAAATATGCTACAGCACTCCACATTAAAGAGTCCATTAATCCTGGTGAACATAAGCTTATGTTTCAGGCAATAGAGAAGGTTATGCCAAAGTCCAGAGGGGGTGACTACAAGAATTTGATACTACAAAGTGAGGGCTTCTGGATATACAGTGGCGTGAAAAAGTATTTGCCCCCTTCCTGATTTTCTCTATTATTGCATATTTGTCACACTGGATGTTTTCAGGTCTTTAGACAAAATATAATATTAGATAAAGGGAACCTGAGTGAACAAATAACACTTTTTTTTTTTACTTATTTCATTTATTTAATGAAAAAAGTTAACCAACACCAACTGGCACTGTGAAAAGTAATTGCCCCTAGTTAAATCAACCCAATTAAAGGGATAATTAGAGTCAGCTGATTGAACACAGCCAGGCTTGATTACAGCCAGCCCTGCTCAATATAAACCTCACTTATTTTGGCCCTTACCATCAGAGTCACGTTGCCAGCACAAAGATTCAACAAGCACATTATGCCATGATCAAAGGAAGTTCCTGAAAAGATCAGAAAACAAATTGTTGCCCTCTATCAGTCTGGAAAGGGTTACAAAGCTATTTCTAAGGCTCTGGGACTCCATCGAACCACAGTGAGAGCCATAATCTCCAAATGGAGAACACTTGGAACAGTAGTGAACCTTCCCAGGAGTGGGCGGCCTGCCAAAATTACTCCAAGGCACAGTGTAAAATCATCCAAGAAGTCTCAAAGGATCCTAAAACAACATCCAAAGAACTGCAGGCTACTCTTGCCTCAGCTAAGGTCAGTGTTCATGACTCCACAATCAGAAAGAGACTGGGCAAAAATGGGCTTCATGTGAGAGTAGCAAAGCGGAAACCACTGCTAACCAAGAAGAACATAAATGCTCATCTCTCATTTGCCAAGAAGCACCTGGATGATCCACAAGCCTTTTGGGAAAAATGTTCTATGGACAGATGAGTCCAAAGTGGAACTTTTTGGACAACATGGATCCCATAATGTCTCGCGTAAAGCAAACACAGCATTCCACAGTAAGAACACCATACCAACAGTCAAACATGGTGGTGGTAGTGTGATGGTGTGGGGATGCTTTGCTGCCTTAGGACCTGGATGACTTGCCATAATTAAAGGAACCATGAATTCTGCTCTGTACCAGAAAATTCTTAAGGAGAATGTCCAGTCATCCTTCCGTCAGCTGAAGCTGAAGCGTAGTTGGGCATGCAGCAAGACAATGATCCAAAACACAAAAGCAAGTCCACATCAGAATGGCTAAAAGAAGTAAAATTAAAGTTTAGGAGTGGCCTAGTCAAAGTCCAGACTTAAACCTAATAGAGATGCTGTGGCAGGACCTGAAACGAGCAGTTCATGCTCGAAAACCTACCAAATGTTACTGAATTAAAGCAGTTCTATGAGGAAGAGTGGTTAAAATTCCTCCACAGCGATGTGAAAGACTGATATTGAATTATAGGAAGTGTTTGGTTGCAGTCATTGCAGCTAAATGTAGCATAACCAGTTATTAAGTGTAAGGGGCAATTACTTTCTACCAGTGCCAGTTGGTGTTGGTTAACTTTTTTTCATTAAATAAGTGAAATTAAAAAAAAAAAACAAGTGTTATTTGTTCACTCAGGTTCCCTTTATCTAATATTACATTTTCTCTAAAGACCTGAAAACATCCAGTGTGACAAATATGCAATAATAGAGAAAATCAGGAAGGGGGCAAATACTTTTTCACGTCACTGTATACAACAGGAGCATGCAGAGCCCCTGGATTAAATGACAGATTTAAAATCATTCCATACATTAAATACAGATAGTCACCCCCAATATGTTTTTCATGAGATTGATGAGATTTATGCTTATTGAAACAGTATACATGTAATGTCCACAACATAAGTGGATCACATAAATTTGACATAATAGCCACTTTTTAATAGACATACATATGTGTATATATTGTATTATTTATATGTCTTTCTTGCATACTGCCTTTTTGACATAATTTCTCTTTTTTCTTCCTTCCTAGACATCTCATTTTCCTTATATGAGATTGATTAAATATACAGGGAGTTTTTCCTTTTAGTCACATCTCAGTGTTGCCACAAGACTTTATAAGCAGAAAATAGGAATTCTGATGCACCTTTAATCTAATTTATATTTGTTCTATATACGAATATTTATTATGTTCTGAAATGTTCTTTACTATACACTTTTGTGCTGATGCCATGAGCACTATACACTTTTAAATGTGCTGTCTTGTACTATGTTCTGGTATTTTGTTTACACATTTCACCTGTGGCCTGCACAAGGTACCTAATTATGATGTCATAACTAATGGACTATATAAGTTGTATGTGTGATTTGAAATGCATGTCTTTTGATAAAGGACTCTTTGAAACAAGTCAAGATGTGTTAGGTGTATTGTGCACTGGCACTTTGTAAAAAATTTGCATTTTTTGTTTACTACAAGCCAATAGCATTTTTATTAAGTGGTGGTGAGTGCTAGACTTTTGAAAGTGGACTTATGTTTTTTTTGCCCTAGCATCCCAACCCAGTGCAACCATCTGCATCAATTTGGATATTTTTTCAGTCCATTAGTTTTGTATTTGTTCTGGATAAATGAATTAAATTAAATATGTGCCCTATAAGGCAAACACATTCACAGGGATCCAGGATGTGAAATAATTACATGGTACACTTAAAGAGGGCATGGTGCAAAGAAACCAGTAGTCCACACACAGCACAATGACAATGTTCAAAAACATATGAAAGCAGACCTGAGTTGTTTAGAGGCTGTGTAAAAGATAGTAAAACATCTTAAAAGATTAGAAAATATAGTAAAACATCCTAAAAGATTGTAAAAGATAGCATCATCTGAAAAGATTGTAAAAAACAGTAACACACTGTAAATTATTGTAAAAGACCATAAAAGAAAGTAAAAGATCCTAAAAGATTGCAAAAGATAATATGATCCTAAAAGATTGCCCAATCTCCCATCCAACCTACACCCCCCCTTCTGTATTCCATTCTGTTTAGTTCTCCTTCTATTATCCAGTCAGCTGCTATATTTATAAAAGCCATAAAGGCCCTATTATTTGTACACTATGCCTGCTATATCTATTCTCTTCTTTTTTTTTACAGGTTAAGTGATTTTTACTGTGCCTTGTATATATGTACATTCTTGTATACTCTCATTTTATGTCATTGTACTATTGTTTATGTTATTTTCTTGTCCATGTAAAAATACTTGTACTCTTATTTGTATGACCACTCAGGTCCATCTTGTAAATGAGCTACGCTCAATGATGTTCGACTGACTAAATAAATATTTTGATTGATTGATTGATTGATTGATTGATTGCAAAACACTGTAAAAGATTATAAAGGACTGTAACAGAAAAATAGACTATGATCCTAAAAGATTGTAAAAGATAGTAAAATATTGTAACAGATAGTAAAAGATCATAAAACATAGTAAAAGATTGTAAAAGATAGTAAAGGATATTATGATCCTAAAAGACTGTAAAAGACTTTAAAACACTTTAAAATATAGTATGATTCTAAAATATTGTAAAAGGTAGTAAAAGACTGTAAAAGATAGTATGATCCTAAAAGATTCTAAAAGATAGAAACAGATTGTAAAAGGTAGTAAAATATTGTAAAGGATAGTAAAATACTGTAAAATATAGCAATAGATAGTATGGTCACAGAAGACTGAAAAAAGATAGTAAAAGGTTGTAAAATATAGTAACAGATTGTAAAAGATGTTAAATGATAGTAAAAGATAATACTGTAACATATTATAAAAATAGCAAAAGATAGGGAAAGATTGTAAAAAACAATAAAAGATATGATCCTTAAAGATTGTGACAGATAGTAAAATATAGTAAAAGATTGTAAAAGATGGTAACCGATAATATAATTTACAATCATTTAATATCTTTTACAATCGTTTAGGATAATACTATCTTTTTTGATTCTATACAATGTTTTAGGATATTTTACAATGTTTTACAATCTTTTAGGATCATACTATCTTTTGCAATCTTTAGAATCTTTTACTATCTTTTACTAGCTTTTACCATCTTTTACAATCATTTATGATTATACTATATTTTACTATCTTTTTACAATCTTTAACAGTCTTTTACTATCTTTTACAATTGTTTACTATCTTTTATGATTATACTATCTTTCAATAACTTTTATGATCTTTTACAATATTTTACAATCTTTTATGATCATACTATCTTTTACAATCTTTTACGATCTTTTACTATCTTGTATTATATTTTAGAATTTTTTACTATCTTTTTTGAAATTTTACAATATTTTCAATCATTTGCAATCTATTACGATCTTCTACAGAGACTGTAAATAATTGAAAAAATTATAAAACTCAGTAAGAGACTGGTAAAGATAAAAGTTAGTATGAACCTAAAAGATTGTAAATGATTGTAAACGACAGTAAAAGACTGTAAAAGATAGTATGATCATAAAAACAAATTCCTTGGAGCAGTCTTCACTAATCTAACAAAGGCATTTAACCTAGTCAACCACAAGCTGCTCCTAGGACAATTGTGTGGCCTAGGGTTTGACACACTGGCCCTAAAATGGCTTTCCAGTTACTCTCACTTCAGGGCACAAATGGTCCGGTCGAATGGTGCCAAATAAGATTAGAGTCCAGTGTTAGGTGAAGTTCCACAGGGTTCTATCCTAGGCCCTCTGTTATTCTCCTTATTCATCAATAACCTACTCCTACACTGCAATGAAGCAAAGGTCACACTATACGCAGATGATGCAGTACTGTAGAGAACTAGCAAGGACTTAGAATTACTAAAACCAGAGCTGCAACAAAATTTCTCAATGCTAGAAGACTGGTTCCAGGGAAACAGGTTGGACCTTAACAGCAAAAAGACCAAAGCCATGCTCTTTGGCCCCCAAAAGTTTGGCCCACGGCAGGCTAATCTTCTGTTGCTCTCTACCGCAAAGGGAACATGGATCAAAGTGGTGGACAATATCAAGTATTTAGGAATGTTCATTGACCAGGAAATCTCTTTCAGGAAACACATAGACCACCTAACAACAATAGTATACCAAACACATGGGCTCCTGTACAGACTAAGCTCCTACCTGATTAAAGAACCCAGGATTGTGGTCAAAAATGGGTCTATCATTCTCATGCTGTTCTATGATGCAACAATGCTTCAAAGACTGAGGACAATGGAACATGCATGTCTCAGTATGCTGTGCCACAGAATCAGCCATTTCGTTGCCAAGGCACAAAGAATGAAGCACCACTGCAATGTACTACAAGTGTTAAGGTGGCCACCCCTTGAAGTGAGACTCACCAATCCTTCCCTGTGCTTAGATTTCATATTGCAGAAACCTGATGTCTCACTGAGCCTGAGAAATCTACTAGCCACAAAAGCAAACAGGAGGGATCTCAGGTCAACTGAATGCAAGCTGCTAGAACCCCCAAGAGCCAGATCAACTCTGGGACAATGGTCACCTAGAATAACCCTTCCCAATCTCTGGAACAATCTCCAAAGAGAGCTCCAGGACTGCACCTCTCTTGAGGGGTACAAGAAAGGGTTAAAACTATCCCCAAACAATGGGTCTCATTGCAGGTGTCTCAACCCATAAAGGCACCTCTGCTAAAGGGGGATGCCTCATGTAAATACAGGCAAAAAGAGGAATAGTAAGGAAGGACATAATGTACTGAACTACACTTATGTCTATTATCTCCTCATAAATGTGTGTAACTAACAAGGTTATTCATAAGTAAACTCACCTATGTCAACTGTAGTAATGTCTATCTCTGAGACACATACACATGATCAAGGTACCATATACTGTAGTACAATGAAAAGCATTGGTTTTCTTTTCCCTTTTAGGTACATGTAATTAATCCAGGGTCACCCCTGAAAAAGGGACAGTTAGAGTCTCAGTGGGCCTACCCGGTTACCAAAATTTCAATAAATAAATAAATGATCCTAAAAGATTCTAAAAGATTGTAAAACAGTAAACGATTCTAAAAGACAATAAAAGATAGTATGATCCTAAAAGACTGCAAAAGATTGTGAAAGATAGTAAAAGATACAATGACCCTAAAAGACTGTAAAAAGTAGTAAACAGATGTAAAAGACTTTAAAAGGCTTTTAATGATAATGAAAGATGGTAAAAGATAGTAAAAGATAATATGATCATTTAAGACAATCTACTATAATCTTTTATGATTTTTTAGGATCATATTGCTTTTTACAATCTTTTACGAAAAGCTAGTAAAAGATAAGAAAAGATTGTAAAACACTCTAAAAGCTAGTAAAAGATCCTAAAAGATAGTAAAGGATCCTAAAAGACTTTAAAAGATCATAAAAGATAGCAAAAGATCCCAAAAATCATACCGTCTTTAATGTTCATACAATCTTTTACTATCTTTTAGATCTTTTATGGTCAGACTATCTTTTATTATCTTTTATGATCATACTATATTTTATTATCTTTTAGGATCATACTATCTTTTACTATATTTTTGATCATTTACGGTCTTCCACTCTTTTACTATCTTTGATGATCATACTGTTTTTTTATGATCTTTAACTATCTTTCATGGTAGCCTTTTATCTTATGCTACCACACCCATATAATTAAGATAAGATAACTTAAGATATGGTATCTTTTCTTAATATATCTTAATTCATCCTATCTTACGATAGCAAAATCTGTGCCACTATACCATACCATTAATAATGGCAGAAACCCTCCTATGCACACAGTACCTTATGCCATTGAAAAAGTACATGCTCTTAAGCACTTGTGGTAGGTTAACTTCAAGCCTGTTTTCTGTACCATTGGCATGACCCAAAATATAAGATATTTCAAACTCAAATATCTTAAAATATACAGAACAATCAAAGAACAACCCCACCCTGCCAGGAAATCTTTCTTCACCAAACTTCACAGCTATACAACATTTCACAATTTAAAGATTTATTGTTGTTTTTTTTTATTTAGAAAAGTGCAAAAATTCAGAAAACAAAATACCACTGAAGTTAATAAAAACATATATCTCGAAAAAAATATTGAAGCAATTTACATGAGACTTTCAGGAACTGTGCATTCTGTCATATACAACAAATCCTAAAAATTTCAGGTACATTTGTAAAACTGTCTTTCTGCAAGAAACAAACAACAAATTGAGTTTAATATAGAACTCACCAGTGACCCTACTGTAACTGTACGGGCTGTACTGCGTGCCTTTAAAATGGAACTATAACATACAAAACTCAGTCCTACTGTGTCACTATAATAAAATTAAGATAGGATAAGATATCTTAACATATCTTATCTTACCTTAATATGTCTCATCATTCATCCTCTTATACTGAGACCAAAATCAGTACCATTACACCACATCATTACTGAACGTAAAAACAATTCTTTTCATGCAGCACTTTATACCATTAAAAAATACAAATTCTTCTGCACATGCAGTACTTTAACTCTGAGACCATTTTTCTATACCGTCAGCAAGACCGAAAACATACCATATTTCAAATTCACATATTTAAAAAAATACACAACACACAAGCAACAACCCTATTAGGAAATCCTTTTCCCACCAAAATATACAACTATACAAAATTTCACAATTCAAAGATGTATGCTTTTTTATCTAGATGAGAGCAAAAAAAAAAAAACACCATTGAAGTCAGTGGGAAAACATATTTGTTTCACACGTTAATATCTCAAAAAATACTAAACTAATTTACATGAGACTTTCAGCTATTGTGGATTCTCCCTAATACAATAAATTGTGAAGGTTTCATGTAAAGCTGTAAAACCATTTTGCTGCAAGAAGAAAACAAAAATGTGAGTTTAATATAGAACTCACCAACAACCCTGACTATAGTGGCACTACCATGTCACTATAATAAGACATTTATGTGCTAAATTTGGCATACTTGTCCAGTGGAAAAGTGAAGATCCCCCTCTTAGCCAAGTATGGTTAAAACAATAGGGACATTGTGTTGCCATGGAACAAATGGTATACACATCAAGGGGGGAAATGGCCAACTATGATAAAAGGTTACTGGCATTTGAGGAATTCCTTAGCCATAGATATCTGACTATTTAAGCAAAGGAGAAACTCATTTTTGACTGGTGGGGGCACTGAATTGCTTTACATCAGATGTTTTTTTTTGTTTTTTTTTTAACCAGGAAAGAAACACTAAGCTAAAGCTTTTTACAGGTGAGACCTGAGAGCAAAAATAAGTTAAGTGACTTTCTCAGGGTCACACAGTATGTATGTGGGGGCTGTGGGATTCAAACCCAGGTCTACAGGTTTGCAGCTCAGAGCCTTAAACAACTGCAGTATACTGCCTACTAAGGGCATTGTGTTGCCATGGAAAAAAAATTAACCTAATGCTTATTTCTTTTGGCAATTATGAATTATTGAATCATGCTGTGTGACTCTAGTAATGATTTTTTATAGTACATTTTTTATTTCCTGTTGGAAATTACTGGGTTTCTTAGTAATTGTTATATATAATTGATTATAATAGTACAGTATATAGAATGTATCTTCATATCTTAGTTAACACACAGTCAGATTGATCTTTATTTGTCTGTATTGTTTCTCAGAAGATAATGTATGTATTGAGCATAAATTCAATATTCTGTATTTTTTTTTAATCCTTTCTGTAACTCTTCCCTGTTACACTTTATTAGAGCCTAGTATAGGGTGTTTCTTGTTTTCTATTTAATTATTGTCAAGCAAGGCATTGAGGAAATCAGTGCCCACTCAGTACTGGTTTTCCATCAACACTATTTCCCACTTACTTAAAGGGGGATTATGCCAAATATGTCAAGCAGTGGCCAATGCCATGTGTTTGCTTGCTTGTATTTGTGGGCCCAGATATTCAAAAGGATTGCGCATGGCACAACAATGTTGCATCATGCACAACCCACTGATCTGCCCTAGCATGATATTCAAATGGGGATTGTGCCTGGCACAAATCCCAATGCGCCTGAGCGCATCAATAATGTATGCGGTGCAGGTGGGGGGGCGTGCCCATGCATATTCCGCACATCCTGATATTCAGCCCGGGATGTGCTGAGTCCATGCATGCACAACCCCTACTTGTGCTGCACACAAGTGAGCCATAAACAAGGAGCAACAGCTTGCCACCCACAGGTGAGCTGCCGTATTGCAGGGTGCAACACAGCAGCTGCCACCTGTGGGTGGCCACCCGTGCTCCGGCTGCACCTCCGTGGCGGCACCTCCCCATGCCCGATTGTGGGCATGAGTCAAATTAAATAATGTCCTAAATCCCTGGTGGTCCAGTGGATCGCTGTCAGCCTGATCGCAGGCATTTGTATTGAAAAAAAGTAAGTCCTATATCCTTGGTGGTCCAGTGAACCACTCGCAGCCCAATCGCAGGCATTTGTATTAAAAATATTAAGTCCAATGTCCCTGGTGGTCCAGTGGTACCCCCCACCCCACCCGTCCACTGAGCCCCACCGCCTCACTCTGCCCCGTCAGTGGTGGGCAGCACCCTACCCGCCTGCCACCCCACGCCCACGATTACACTGTAGGTAGGGCTGTAAAGCCCATTGGTTCATTATTAGTGAGCTAATGGGAATGCAGCCTGTATTGTACTACATATTCCAGATATGTGAATGAATCCATTCACATATCTTGAATGTGTAGTATGGTATGGGCTGCATGCCCATTGGCTCATGAGTGCTATTTGCTTTTGTAGCACAGTAATAGAATGCTTTAATTCCATGAGTTACAAACACTGCTTCATTGGTATGCATATTATTTTTTAAAATTTTGGTAACCGAGTAAGCCCACTGAGTCCATAACGGTCCCTTTTTCAGTGGCGACCCAGAATTAATTATAGGCAACAGCAAAATAAAAGTAGTAACACTTCAAGGAAAATTTGAGCAACACAGGCATTATAATCAAGGCATATTGTACAAGCACAAGCAGGTTAGGCACAATAGAGGGTTAACATGAAGGGTAAATAAGTTTCACAAGAAAGACAGATTACATAATGATTCATTGAATGGACATTTCTGATATTTTTTAAACAAACAACAGTTACACATGTCCTTATCAGCAATAGAGGTCTAATAGTGGTAGTAAAGGCATGCCAGGTGGGATACTCCTCATCAGTAACATGCACAGAGGCTGAGCACCAATAGGTAGGTCTTTAGGCCTTTTTTTAAAACTCCCAAGGGAGCTGAAGTCTTGAAGACTGCTAGGAAGGCTATTCCAGGGGGATGGAATGTAGGTCATGAAAGACCGATGACCTTGACATGTCCAGACTCTAGGGATGTGGAGGAGTATCCGATTAGAGGACCTTAAGGTTCTTCCAGGCTGTTTGAGCATTAAGGTGCAACTCAGACTAGGTGGAGGATTTGTTTGTAGAAGCTTGTAGGCAAGTCATAGGGAAGAGAAAGCCAGGCTACCCTCAAGGGAGGGCCAATTTAGAGAGTGCAGTACTTTACAGTGATGTTCTAGAGGCAGGGAACCAAGAGCAAAGTGTCCAACTCTATTTTGCATCTGTGTGTTCTGTAGTGAGTGTAGCACTGGGGCCCCATAGAGGAAGGTTCAGTAGGAGCATGCCGGTGGCTATCATTAACTTAGATGTCTGAGTGAGAAAGGGGCTCAGATGATACAAGAGACAAAGTTTCTGGCTTAATGTCTTGGTTAGTTGATCAACATGTACCTTGAAGGAACAGTCTTGATTAATATACAAGCCCAGGTATTTAATGCAATCCACACCCTCTATAGGAGAACCACTGGACAGTCAAGGGGACAATAAGTATGATCTATCAGGGCCTAGCTTTTAGGGGCCAAATAGGATGGCTTTGTTTTTTTTTTCACATTGAGAACTAGCCGATTTGTCCAGAGCCAGTTTTCCAGTATGGAGAGATCATGGCTGAGAAGCTGATTTAGCTCCGCTGCATCTGGAGCAGATCTGTACAGTACAGCATCATCGGCATAAAGGGTCACCTTTGCTCCTCCACAGTGCTTAGGTAGATTGTTGATAAATAGGAAGAATAGGAGGGGCCCCAATATTGAACCTCGGGGGAACCCTTCATAGATGGAGCTCTTGTATGTCTTCTCCCCCATCCATTTGACTATCTGAGATCTACCATTCAGGTAGTGAACCACTGTGCTAAGTGGTTGTCCAACCCAAGGGATCTGAGTTGTGAGATGAGAAGTTGATGGTCCACCAGATCAAAGGCCTTGTTTAAGGTCTATGAAGATCGCACCACTCATTTGGCCTTTGTCTTGGGCTATGAGGATGTCGGATGTAAGGCTAACCAAGGCAGTATTTGTGCCATGTCATTTTCTAAATCCGTGTTGTCGGGGGGTTAGGAGGTTATGTTGTTCAACATATTCCTGGACTTGTTGGTACACAATCCTCTCAAACATTTTGTTTAGTGTGCAGAGTATGGAAATTGGTCTGTAGTTCTCGAGCAGCTCACTGGGTCCCTCTTTGGGGATAGGGGTAACCAGGGCAGTTTTCCATGCTGTGGGAACTTTCCCTTCCAACAGTGACCTATTGAGTAACCACATGATTGGTGTGGCAATTTTTTGGTCTACTAGTTTGAGTAACCTGGGTTCAAGTTTTTTGTAGCCTGCAGAACTAGTGACCTTAATATTCCTGATCAGCTTTAGGACCTCAATTTTAGACACCAACTTAAGGTGGAATTTAGGTGCCAAGGGAGGATACTCTGTGTCACCAGAGGATGTCAGGCTGGGGCTGCAGTTGTGAACTTTATACCTACCAAGATCGGTGAGGAATATATTAAAGGCATTAGCAGCACCTTGCTGGTTTGCATGGGTGTATACCACCCACCACAATATCACACTCAATATGCACATGATACTAGTTGTGAAACATTTTGCCATTCCCCAAGAAAAAAAGCAATAAACAGCAGCATATATGAAAGAAGTAAATATCTGCACATACGTGGAATGAAAATGTTATTTATTTTATTTATTTATTGAAATCTCGAATTAATACCGTTGAGCTATAAGCTCGTTTACAAAGATTCCATATTAGAGAACACAGGATATATGCTACATAGATTCAAATGATACATCACAATCTAAATATAATACAGATTGGTTGCAAACTTACAATCAGTAAATGCTTTCAAACAAAGCATCAGTCAGTAGTCTAGGGGTTATGGAGGGAGAAAAGGGAGGGGAGTAGCAATTAGAGGAGAGCAGGACTAAAGCAGTTTGGAAGTAGAGCCATTAGAGGGTGTCAGGAAGTCAAGAGTATTAGAGCTTTAGTGAACTGTATAAGGAACTAGAGTTTATTGATTGGAGCAGCCCAGTAGGCCTTGTAGGTTAGAAAGTGGAGAAAGGAGGGAGGCAAGGAGAAGGGGGAATGGAATAATCCATGGAAAGGTGTTGAGTCAACCACCACTTAGTTCTGTGGTGGCTAGGATAGGGGTGGAGGAGGGGGTGAGTAGTAAAGGAGCAGGGAGAACTGGAGGGGCTGAGGGAAAGAAAAATAAGTGCAGCTGTTGAAAAGCTATCCAGAAGACACGGATATGTCAGTTAGCTGTCACAGTCTCAAGTGTTGATTGTGGAAAGATAAGAACTTAGTTTGGATTTGAAAGGGCAGAGTTTAGGTTCCGACTGGATGTCAGTGTTAAGAGAGTTAAGTCATGTGGGTGCCCTATATGCAAAGGATCATTGCCCTTACAATGTTTGGCATTCCCATTTGTGCCTCTGGTAAGCCTGTGGTTGGAAGATGAGCAAAAGAGGGCTTGCACCCCTTGGGGAGTAAGGCCTAGAATGGACTTCTTTGCTAGAAGGAAAACGTGAAACAGGATCTTATTCTGAAGATTAAGCCATCTGGAGTGAGCGTAGCACTCGCATGTATGGGTTAGCCAGAGCGCACCTAATTTAAGATGACAGGGTTTGTTCATGCTCAATCTGACTCTCTTGAGGGCTGTGTCAGTACCTGACCATAGACTACCAGTCCATAGTCAATATTGGACAAGACTAAACTGGTGATTGTGAACTTGAGGGCATCATCTGTAAGGCAATGCCTGTGCCTATATAGCTGGCCAATCCATGCATTCATTACCTTGGTAACATAGTCAATGTGTTGAGTATACAAGAGGGAGCAGTCTAAATTGACCCCAAGGTATTCAAAGCTATTGACCATGTCTAGTAAAGCACAACAGTTGTTTAAGATCCTGAGGTGATATAACCTATGTCTATTTTGTGGAGAAGCAAACAGCATAGCCTTTGTCTTCTTGTAGTTGAGGAAGAGTTTTTAGCTGTGTAACCAGGCCTCTACTGCTGCGAAGTTTTTCTACATTTCTTGCTCTAGTCTTTCAGGGGTGGAATGGGAAATGAACAGCACAGCATCATCTGCATACAATAGGACATTACCAGGACATGCCTTATGGAGGCTGTTTAAGAACAGACTAAATAGCATGGGTCCCAAGACTGAGCCTTGTGTTACCACAGATGTAAGATTATGTTGTTCAGAGAGATCATCAAGTATTTTTACTCATTGCACACATCCTGAAAGATAGCTCTAGAACCACATCAGGGACTCAGAGGATAGTCCTGTACTGGCCAGCTGAATAAGTAGATGCTCATGACTGATCATGTCAAATGTCTTGGTGAGGTTTATGAAGGTTGAACCCACCAAGAGCCCCTGATCTTGATCCTCATAGTTGAAGCCAGTAAATTCTATTTAAGCTATTGTTGTGCTGTGTTGGTTCCTGAAGCCATGCTGCTACTGACATAAAATCTTGTTCTTGTCAAGATAGTCAATGAGCTGATCATAGAAATCCTATTGAATGCTTTTGAGAGTGGAGAGAGGATTGAGATATACCAATAATTGACATGAATTGTTCTATCCCTGCTTTTGAAAACAGGGGTGATCACCACTTCTTTCCAGATCTGGGGGAATTTACCAGTTATTAGTGATAGATTGAGGATACTGGTTAGAGGAGAGAGTAGTTCATCAAGGGTGAGTGAAATTAGTTTATGATCGAGAGTGCCTCTACTGTTGCTAGACTTCTCTAGAAGTGAGGGGTACATATAAATTACAAGCTGCATTAAAAGTGTCAATAAAGAGCTCAAGCCAAGTGTCAACATCATTGACATTGTGTATACCTGGCCAGTCAAGATGACTGAGGTGCACTTTAAGTAAGCCAAGCTGCCCTTTTATTAGAATCCTAGAGGTGACAGTTTTAGGAGGGATCCTTGGAGATTTATTGGTCCAAGTGCAGAGGATAGGAGAGTGGTCACTAATGGCATCTGAAAAAAATGCTATACTGGATTTTCTATCAGGTCAGTTGGTGATTATCCAATCAATTAGTATGCTAGTACCTATTCAATAGTTCACTCAGGTGGGGGATTCTATGAGCTGGGCCATGTCTATGGAAGAGAGGGCATCTTTGTAGGGTGCTGCATCCGGGGATAACCAGTTTATGTTGAAATCCACTACCAAAAGCAGGGTTAAAGTTTCAAGTAGGAATTAGGAGTAGCACAATAAAACCTTCTAGCTTGCTTTTTCCAGCCTTGTGATTGGGCAATGACTTCAAGGGGCAAATGAGAAGAAAGATGGATGGAAGACAGAATTGGGGAGAAGATTTAGACTTCAGAGGCTGTGATAGATGGAGGAGAGGTCCCCAAAAGCCCCCTCACAGTTCAGACTGATACCAATATGTTTGTGTGCTCTGCAAGTTGACCAAATAAAATAACTGAAAAGACAAAGAACCTCAGCCCAAAACCACTGAGGCAAGGGTTCCCTATGTCTGCATTTCCTTATATTACTTGTGTAACATTAACCATTTTTTCCTATTTAAAAAAGCTGAAAAAATTGCATACTGCTAAAAATGCTTAGTTACTATATTTAAATCTAAACCCAAGAGAAAAACTGTATTATGCTTAACCAGTAAAGTAGAATATTGAGTTCATTTAATGGGCTTTAGACCAAAGGATGAATTCTGAATCAGATGTATATAAGTTTCACTACACATTCAAGTATTTTTGTTAGCTAACAAACTGGTTAATCTCAGTGTATTGCCAAAGCTCTGCCATACAGTAGCTGAGACTTTGCTACTGCAGACATGTAGCAAATAGTGATGTGCAAAGTTGGACAAGTTTGATTCAAGAATTAATTCATGAATTCACCTAATTTTGTGAAGTTAATTACCTTCTAAATTTCCAATTTGCAGTCCAGTGATAACTTCACAAAATGTGACGTTGGAACTTCACCAGCAAAGTTTGTTACAAAGTCAAAGTTTGCAATGTATGGACTGAAGGTCACATGTTGCTGAAAGGAGGTATATGCCATGTGGAAACTGTCTTCAATGCAGTCTTCTGAAGAGAAAGTAGGAGAGAAAGTCTTGTGTGCTTGTCTGAGAGAAATAGGTTTGAAAACCCTTTAACCTGAGCTTTTTGAGTGCAAATCGTTCACATACTTTTTTTAGAGGGCCTTGTGCTGATAGTTTTCAATTTATTTTTTGCTGATTATTTACTTTAAAGTATTGGTTTCAGTTTTGTCTGTCTGTAAAGCAGTGGAATGGGGAAGAGTAGGTGTAAAGCAAGGCAGCCCAGAAAGATCCAGAGTTTTTTTTTGACTAAGCAGGAGAGTTGTGTTATATTTTGGTTTTCTCACTCTTTATTATTCATTTAATTTAGTTAATTTAGTTACTTTTTGTTGACCGGGAAGGAGAGCTAGACAATGTTTTGCCTATTTTCAGGCTTGTCCTGGGGGAGGGAAATACAGATGGATGCCAACTGAAATTGAACCAGATTTTAAGTTGTTGCTATTTTTGCTGAATGGCAACATTTGGCAAGGACACCGGGGAAATTCCCCTACTCTGTCTGCAGGGGTCCTAGCTTCCTGTGAGCAGAGGAGACCCTTTTGTCTGTGGTACCAAGATGGCAGACAACAGGTCAATTGGTGGTGGTGAAGCTGGAAGAATGTATAAATCTTCAGTGGCAACTTCAGAGTAAAGTTCTTTTGTTTTGGGAAATAGTGAACATCAAGCTCCTTCTACTTCCAACATGGTGGACAGTCGGTCTGATGGAGGAGGAGGAGGAGATGGTTGCAGGGCAGGTTTTTCTCAGGTTGAGAGGGAGGAAAGTCTGATGGAAACAGAAAAAGAAGAAGTTGTGAATAATGTAAACATAGTGAAAGATAACAGGCATGGAAATAACAATGAAGAGGAGCACCCTTTAAAATCACTTGGAGTTGGGATAAAACATAGACTTGCAAAAGCAAAATGTGACAATGTCCCTATGAACTTGGATACTACAGCTAATGAGCAAGCATTGCTGCTGAAAAATGCTTTGAAGGCAAATAAAGCGTATATTCTAAAATTGTTGCGGTGACCTTCCTACACTGATCCATGCCTTTGTGACCTCACATCTGGATTACTGCAACTTGCTTACTTTGGGCTACTGGGGGTTGATATCCACAGCTTGCAGCTGGTGCAGAATTCCACAGCCCAGTTGTTGATGGGGATTCCTAGATCTTCCCATATCACGCCTGTGCTTCGGGAACTGCACTGGCTGCCAGTTCAGTGGCAGATCACCTTCAAAGTTGGATTACTGACATATAAAGCCCTACACAGACTGGGCCCTGACTACCTGAAAAAGCGTTTGGTTCTTTATCACCCTGAATGACCTCACTGCTCGTTCAACGAGGGGTTGATGCAGGTTCTGAAGGTGTCTTTAAAATCTGATGGGGCCCAGGCTTTTATGTTCATGGCCTCTACCCTCTGGAATTCTCTACCCCATTGGATTAGGGAGTGCATGCCCGTGGGGGGATTCAAACAGGCCTTAAAAACTTTTCTTTGGTAAAAAACAAACGATGATGAAGATTGCAGATTTTGATTGTACTGTATATTTTAATGAGATTATAAGATTATTTTATCTGTTTTAATTGTACTGTGCCTTGACATTTGAAAGGTGCATTAAAAATAAAAGTATATTATTATTATTATTATTACTATTATAAGAAGATAGTGAAAACAACTCAGACAATATTTCCTCTGATAAAAGTACCTGTTCTGATGTATTTTCCTTGCTGTCGCAATTCTCTCCTGCACAAGCAGGGAGCTCCTCTCAGGATCCAGATTTTGCCCAGCCTAACATCTCGCATGAAGATCCACTGATACAATTAAGGAGAAGACAGCCTCAGGATTCACAAGCAGCAGACACTCAGTGGACACCGGAGGCAGCGCTGCGTGCAGCAGGGTGGAAGAAGGACCAAACTCATGGTACCTGGATTTCTCCTGGCCCAATCTTGGCAAAGGAAATTCAATCGTCTGGCCAGACATCCAAACAGGTACTTAAGACTGCAACTGTATCTGATAATATGAGTCAATAACAGTTAAACAATATGGTAGAAGTGGATTCTGAGCTACCGGGGGAAAACTCTCAGCATACGGGTAATGCAACATGCCCTGCTCAGCATCACACTGTCCCAGGACAAGAAGGTGGACAAATGGAACATGATAATACTGATGCTCCAAAAATACTGCACATGGCAGATTTATTTAAAGGTTTGGGTGAGTCGGCACAGCATAGAAATGTGGTTTGGCTCAAATTTAATTGGAATTTAGATTCAGCACCCAATAGAAAAATGTTGCTGCACAAAATGTTGAAAGAGGGTAAGGGCATACAACCAAATGAAGTTTTTGCTGTTATACATGTAAAAGGGGGGAATCTATATATGATTTAACTTTTAAGACTAGTGCATTATTAGGGCAGTTTTGGGATAGATACCCTCAGGTTTCAGGTGCAGCATTATGGCAACCATTTTTTCCCATACCTCTAATAAAACCAACCATAAAAACAATAACCCTTTTGTTCAGAAGTGAGGGAGTCAATATTTTGGATGTACAATATTGACTGAGGCAATGTTGCACCATTTTGGAAGCTCCCACCTTAGTATTAGATAGAGATGTACAAAACTGGAAAATTTTGCCCAGCAAAATATTTTACGTAATTAGCGCATTTTGCAAACCATTTAGGTGGGCGAAATGCAAAATTCTGCAGCAGTTGGGCTTGAAATTTCACCCCAAGCAGACAAAATTTCACTCGTGGGCAAAATTTCACACCCACAGGTGAAATTTTACCACCTGCAGCAAAATGTTGCTGCTACTGTGGGAGTAATTTTGCTTCCTGCAGCAAAATTGTAAGTTCTCCCTTCTCCCTGGAGCCCCAGAAGCCAGCCAATCTCCTTGGGAAACACAAGCATCCATTGAAGCAGCCTACAGTCCCAGAAGTCATCCGAGCCTCTTGGGAAACACAAGCAGCCATTCAAGCAGCCCTCAGCCCCAGAAGCCATCCCATCCCCTTGGGAAACACAAGCAGGTACAGCATCTGACCCAAGGCAGCAGCTCAGGGTTTGAACTTGGTGACCTTTTACTCTGTGCACCACAGATCTCTGTCAAATTTCTTCTGTCCCTGTCTCACTGCTGTAGCTTGTGTAGACCACACATTTTCTTTAGGTTCTGCCCTGTAATGATCAGTTTATTGCTTCACAGAGCTTTATATGTCTGTGAGTGTTACAATTAATTCTTGGAGCTTGACTCCTCTATCTCTCTCTCTGTATTTTTATTTTAATCATTAGAGCATGCAAAGTAATGAGATCAAAGCAAAGTTTTGTCAGAAGTAACAAATTGGTAACAATCTTAATGTTCTGAGCTCTGCTCTTCAATTTCTCTGCATTTTATTTTTTTCTAAATTTGTTAGAGTTAGCAATGTTAGAAGAGCCAGTGCAACCAGCAAAAACAAAGTGTTAAAATTAATTATCTCTATCTCCACTCTCTTTCACCTTGCTCTCTTTACCTCTCTCCCCCTTCCTATTTTATCAGTCCCACCCTCTGCATAGTGTATAATACCCTAACCTTTATCTTGCAGCCATTCAAGAAGCCCACAGCCCCAGAAGCCAGCCAATCCCCTAGAGAAACACAAGCAGCCATTCAATGTGAATGGTGATTTTTTTTTTTAAAGAAAAGGAGGCTGCAGGGTAACTTTGGGTGGGGGTGCTTATTTACTGTTTATCACCAGTGAAGACTGGGGGGACCACTAGACACCAGGGAGTGATGGAGGGTGAATTACTTTTTTTTTAAATAAAACAAAGGGGGGGTGTAGGGCAACGTGTGTGTGTGTGTGTGTGTGTGTGTGTGTGTGTGTGTGTGTGTGTGTCAGGGTTCAATTTACAGACTTGTGGCTGGCGGCGATGGGTGAAATTGCAGTCAAAATTGCTGAATTTCACTGCAATTTTGTGAAACATTTCATCCGGTGAAATTGCTGATTTCACAGCAATTTTGCCAGAGAAATTTTTATTTTGCTGCATCTCTAGTATTAGATGAAGATCTGGTATGGACAGGGAATTGGAAGGTTAAGGTGCAGTTACAGCATACTGATCAGGGTATTTTGCTTCTACCAGGAAGTTGTTTCATAGGTAGAGGTAGAGACCTGTGCTTCTACCAAGGACAGCCATGCACATGTCACAGATTTGGAGCTCACACACACCTTAGCTCTGTGTGCGACAGGCCAAGGTGTAATCTTTGCATGGAATTTGGGCATGTAACTCTAGGGTGTCCAATCTGTTAAAATGTAACCTTGTGAGGAGGTGGGACACTCCTACCAAGGACATCCATGGGCAGAGAGGAACAGATTGGATAGGGCCCAGCAAGACTCCATGCAATTAATTGAGAAATGACAAGCACAAGAATCCCATAGAAAGGAGGAAGGTGGTGTACCTCATTCAGTACAATCCTCTCCATTCCAACCAACAGCAGTTTCAAAGACACAGGACAATCCTCCATCTTCTTCAAATCAGTTGCAAGATGGAGTCATAGATATTACTACCCAGGAACCTTGTGCAGTTGTGATGCCCTTCCCCCATCCATGCAAACAGAACAGCAACCATTTATATCAGTGGATTCCAAAAGGAAAAATGGGAAGAGAAAGGCAGACCTTACCCCCCCCAAAACTTCTACAGTAGTCACCAGGAATAGGTATCAGACCTTTGCAGAAATAAGAGAGTGGGGGGAAACGGAGGAGGAAACAGGAGAGTCTGATTCTTCCTCTACATCCTCTAGGGCAGAGTCAGACTCGATACCCATGGATAGGGAAACGTATCATAAAAAAGTTCCTTGAATATGGTTAAGTGGCGTACGTTTCCTCTTTTATTCTGTACTTCTAAGTAACATCCGTGGGAAGTAGCCAGGTGATTTCTTTCCTTACACTGAATGCCTGTAGTATTAAGAATGATAAGAAATGCCTGACTATTTTACAAACATTAAAAGATGTTCCCAGGATGCTACTCTGCTACAGGATATGAGATTAAAACCAATATCTGAAGTACAACAGGCCAAAAATAGTTGGAGTATGGGACCCTCCTTTTGGTCACAGGGCCCGGATATGTGCGATGGGGAAGCAATTCTAATAAGGAGCCTCAAGGCTTCAATATATAGAAATTGGATATTAGCCCAGGTAGAGCACTGTTACTAGATGGATGTTAGGGGAACTTATCATTCTGTATTATAAATGTTTATGCACTCCAATCTATAGTGGCATGTACAGAACTATTTAAGTTAATACAGCCATTTTTGCATACCAGAAGGTATGTGGTGATGGGTAATGACTTCAACTATCCATTAACATTAGCAGACAAAAGGGGTAAAACCACTAACCACTAAACTGTTTGGGGACACAAATTGCTTAAATAATATCTTAAAAACCTTTCCAAAGGGCCCCTTGTCTACAAGGAAAGACTATTTTTTTTTTATTTCAAAAAATGTAACTCCAGTTCAGGCTACCACCATTCCATGTGAGATGTCTGACCATATGGCAGTTTCTATTTCCTGTAAAACAGAACACAATGTGCCATACAGGACTAAAGTTTCATCCAGATGGAAGTTAAAAAATTAACTTTTGGACCTACCTTTTATTGAAAAACAGTTAATTTCCCTATTGGTAGCTAGGTATTCAGTACTGGAGGTGTTTGAGTCACTTGCTGACTGGTGGATAGATACTAAGCAAGAATGTAAACATTTATTTTTACACACTGCAGTAAAAAATTCTAACATAAACTACCTTCACTACTTTAAATGAAGAGAAAATCTATTTCACACCATTTCAAGTGCAAATGAACTTGGCATGGATATCACACAGAAATCAATACTATTAAAGCTGAAATGATAAAAGTACAATACAACAGGGCAGAAACATTAAAAAAAAGAGGCACAATTTGGAACTCAAGCACATGGCCATCCCTGGATATATATAGGCATTGTTAAAATAGAGTACCAAATAGCACTATAAAGCAGGTTGATCCAAACACACAATCATGTTATTCAGATACCAAACATATTCAAGAAGTTGCACAAAATTATATTTTTCAAATGTTTACATCCTCTTTGGCAACAAGGGACTTAAACTATCTTAATGATTTGGGAATTCCAAGCCTGGACCCTGTATTAACTGCTGCAATGTCAGCACCTATCACACAGGAAGAAATCTGGAATGCAATTTCATGTTTGAAAAAAAAATTCTGCCCCAGGGGCAGATTGTATAAAAGTATAATTTTATATTACTGTACATTTTTCAAATTCCTAATTCCAATACTAATGGATGTTTTTTCAGAAATTCTTTTGAAAGATAATTTTCCTGAACAGTTGTCACAGGGTTTGGTAATCCTGCTGTACAAAAGTGGAGCTAGAAGAAGTTTGGCGAAGTGGAGACCCATAAGTTTATTAAATATTGATTATAAAATGTTGGCAGCCATTACATTAGTTATACTGGCATTAATGGCAGAAATTGTCATTTTTCCTATGCAAACGTGCTATTAAGAAAAGATCAATGTATCATAATTTAATTTATTTAAGAGATTTAATCTCAAAAAGAGATGTGAATTTTCCACAAAGAATGATTCTGGCCCTTGACCAATAAAAAGCATTTGATAGGGTGGATCATATATATTTATTTCAGATATTAAAAAAATATGACATACCAAATAAACTAATTCAATGGATTTAGTTATTGTATAAATCTTCCCTCATCACACCTTATTTAAATGGGGTACTAGGAATCTGATTTAAAGGCATCGGGGGTGTGACAGGGGAGTCCATTAAGCTCTCTATTGTATGTCTTCCAGATAGACCCTTTTTAAGGAAAATCTCAAATAACCCAGATATGCCAAGAATTCAGCTGACAGACAATAGTTTTGTACTGGCAGTATCAGTGGCTCAGTAGGTAGTACACTCACTTCTGAGGCCAGGAGATCAGAGGGCTGTGGGTTCAGTTCCCACATCTAGCACTTGGGTTAATATCCCAATACTGACACTGTAGTGCAACATGAGAGGGGTGCTGCACTTCTGAGGTGCTGTCTTTCAGATGAGACATTAAACTGAGGTCCCATCTGCCTGGATTGGTGGTAGTTCAGGTGGATGTTAAAGATCCCATGGCACTTATCAAAAAGAGTAGGGGAATTTTTTTTATTCAAAACATAAAATAAAATATACAAAATTGTATTGCATCATACAAATTCATAATGAAAGAAATCAAAAACAGAAAAAAAATTTACAGCATACATGGAATTCAAACAAAAAATTCTGCAATTGTACATAACCTCTGTCCCATCCCATTAAAAGGGTAGGAAAAGCTTATGGTCAAGCTCAAAACAAAACATACAACAATGTATTACTGCATACAAAAACAAAAAGAAAGAAACCAAAAACATGAAAAAGTATTGCATCATACAGAAATTGCAAACAGAAGTAATCCATATGTCTACAAAACCCTTGTCCCATCCCCAGTAAAGAGAGTAGGGGAAAATTGCAGTAAAAAAAGAAAAAAAAAAGGCAGACAACAAATCATGATGAGCAGAGCACAAGACAAGCATAGCAAAGGAAAGAAAAAGACAAAAATGCCCAGGAGAGCCCCTCCACACACTTATTGTAGGGCAAGAAACCATGTGCAACATCTCCAGTACTGCTGAAAAGCTGCGGGAGGTATAGAAACTTGCTCTGAAGTAAAGACATCTCGTAAACTCTGCATTATCTGGGTAACAATCTGTGCAGGACTACATAGCTTTTGCTGTAACAAAAATGCACATCTGGCCTGCCAGAGGTAAAATCTGCATAAAACAAATATCAAACACAGCGTACTAGGATGATAGAGCTGTAAAGCTGGAAGGAAGATACCATATACCAAAATATCATATGTGAGAGTGGGGAGAGCCTTCTCCTTCCATTTATGGAGCTGGAGAGTCCAAACAGGGTAAATAGAGGGACAATCCAGAAGAAAAAAATGTCTCATAGTTTCAGGTATATCGGGATATGTGTCCCTCGGACATGTCCTCTCCTCCTGAGCCTTATATTTCAAGTTGTCCCGAACCCCAAGCCTGCCATGACAAGACAGCCAGGTAACATCGCAAACTCACTTTGGAATCCTAGGATCAGTCAAAGAGAGGAAAACAACAGTGGGATCTTTGTTATTCCCAAAAGTAGTAAAGGCAGAGCCATAAAATGTATACCCCAAATCAGCTGGTATAATTGTTTTCTGATAGACTGAAATATTGCAGTAGAAGATAGGCCCCATCGCCTAACCTTCAGAAAAGTAGGAACTAGATAATGGGGAAGTTGATACCTTCTAAAATTCCTAGGAATTTCAAGAAAAGTGTTGCCAGACTTGGCATAAAAGGCAATAAAAACAGTTATTAGAATACCAAAAGGGAGGGTGTGCCTGCAAAAAAAGAGGAATGTTGAATTTCAGAAATAGACAATGAAAAAAACAACGGTGTTCAACATTCTGACTCCACCATGACAGTAATCTAAGTATGTGTACAACCTCTTCACTGGATTCAGGTGACTCCCCCAGAAACCCTGAAAAGAAACATTATAAAACCATGCTTCTAACGAAAATGGGACAGGATAAACGACAGCTAGATGAAGATACAGGGGGAGAATAAAGATTTTCAATAACAGAACTCTCTTTAGTTTAGCTATGCTTCTTCCTTTCCATGAGGCAACTAAAAGCGAGGCCTTATCTAAGACAATAGTCCAATTACGAGAGGCGTCATCAGTGTTTCCAAGTTAAACCCAAAATTCTAATATGAGTAGATCGCAATGGAATCTCTGCTATATGTGAAACTGAGGAAGGAGTAGCTGACAATGGAAGATGTATGGCCAAGCTCTTTCCATAGTTGAGTTGGGAACCAAAGACAGTTTCAAAGTCTGCCAGAATGGGTACTGAAACAGTTTCCTGAAGTGAGGGAGTAGTATGAATACAGAGATGGAAGCTGTCCAGAGGAGGGCAACTAAAATGGTGCAGGGTCTGCACCGGAAGACATATGAAGAGAGACTTAAGGAGCTTAACATGTATAGCCTCGAGGAAAGAAGGGAGAGGGGGGACATGATAGAAACGTTCAAGTACCTCAAGGGAATCAACAAAGTCCAAGAGGGTAGCATCTTTCAAAAAAAGAGGTGTGCAAGAACAAGAGGGCACAATTTGAAGATAGAGGGGGCGGCTCAGAGGTAATTTAGAGAGCTTTTTACAGAGAGGGTTGTGGATGCATGGAATGGCCTTCCGAGAGGTTGTGGAGTCAAAATCAGTGGTGGAATTCAAGCATGCATGGGATAGTCATAAGGCAGTTCTGGGGGGTTGGGGTAGGAAGAAGTAGGCTGCTGGTTAACTAGGATCTGCAGCTTATCCAGTAGGTAGGGAAATGGGCAGACTGGGTGGGCCAAGCAGTCCTTATCTGCCGACAAATTCTATGTTTCTATGTTTCAAATTCTATGAGATCATCAGCATAAGTGGAAACAGGAGGTAGAGTGCACCCTGAAGGCAGTATCAAACAAACACGGGATAGAGGTATTTTGCAAAAGATTCCGAAGTAAGGGGTCTATCTGCATAGAGAAGGGGGCTCAAGGTGCAGCCTTGCCTGACCCCCTTCCAGCACAAGATAGGGGGATGGGGGAATCATTCACATATGGCTGTATCCATGCAGAGTCATATAGTACTTTAATCCAAGTAATAAACTATGAAGGAATACAATAATGGGACAGTACCATAAAGAGATACGTATGATCCACCCAGTCAAACGCCTTTTCCTGGTCAAAAGAAAGAAGAAGTGAGGGAGCATGTGAGGAACTAAAAGCAGAAATATCTCTCAATGAGGAAAAAAGTTAGAGGTGATAGAGCAATGTGGAATAGCACAAGTTTGTACTTCAGAAATCACTTGTTCTGCTAGGGGAAGAAGTCTGTTTAACAATACTGATGCAAAAATCTTATAGTTCACATTCAGCAGACTCAAAGGTCTCCAATTTCTAATATCAGAGCTATCACCCTTTTTAAATAAAAGAACCATAATGGCATCAGAGAAGTGTTGGGGGACAGAATTAGTGGTAATGATATAATTAAAAATCAGAGTTAGAATAGGGGAAGAAAAATCGGAAAAGTTTTGATAAAACTCTGCAGTAAGGCCATCCTTACCAGGAGAGATTTGTCTTTTCTGCCTTTAATAGCTGCCTGTACTTCTGCTAGAGATATAGGACTGGTTAACTGAGTGCTCTGATTCTTCAGCAGAGAGGGAATAGAGATACCAAGCAAAAAATCACTGGTAGGAGAGGCTGAGGAAAGAGTTCCAAAAGTAGTAACTAAATGAGAGAGAACCTTATCTTTAATGGATGCCAATGTATTGTAAATGATAGCAGAGTCAGGCTCTGTAAGTTGTGCTATGTCAGTAGCTGCAACTCTGTCTGAACAGTTTTTAAAAATGTCCAAAGATGCTTTAGTAGTCTGTGTAACATACTGAGCTTCGATTTTTAAAGAATATGCCCTATTATACTGGTGTCTCTCCATTTCCGTTTTTAAGGCAGTAATTTGTGAGGAAAAATCCTGTCCAGTTTCAAATGTTTTAGAAATAGTATCCATAAGTTGATGTCTCAAGGATAAATACTTCATTTAAGAAGCCTGAGATTTTTTCTTAGCATAATGTAGGAAAAAAAAGACTTTAAGTCCCCCTTTGTGACAATCCACCAATGCAAGGGGGAAATGCATGCGTCCAATACTGAAACGTGGGCTCTAAAGAGGTCCTGACAAGCAGCTGAAATACAGGAATCAGATAGCAGTGAACTATTCGATTTCCATCTAGAGGAAACAGTGTAAGGATGGGAACTATTAGATGGTAGGCAGGTAAGAGAAATGGCCTAATGATCTGAAGTTTCACAGGGGAGCATTGTAGCGTGCAGCACTAAAACATTCTGTGATACAAAAATAAAATCAATTCATGTGGCAAGAGATCCCCTATAATAGGATTTAGGTCCCTTGGAATGTGCCTCGCAATACCCATCCTTAAGAGAAGCTGTCTGAATAATTGCCCTTAACGTGGCAGAGTCACCAAAAATGTTGGTAGTATTTTCTCCTCTGTCACCTAGGGTAAGGCCACAGTTAAAATCCCCTCCATTGTAAAGATGGCTGGTGGTGTGTAAATAGGGTTGCAATGATTTAAACAAGTCAGACCTAGCAGCTATGCTTTGTGGGGCATAGACATTAATGATTCTAAGTTTTAAATGTCTAAAGCTACAATCAAGTAGCACAACCCAGCCTGGAAAAATATCTACCAATCTAGTAACATGAAAATCATAACCAGAAAATAATATTTCCAACCCATCACACTGATCCTCTCCAGAGGACCAAAAAGAAGGTCCCTTGGACCACCGAAGTTTGGCCTGAGCCAGTTCATACCTGGTTTTCAGCCTGGTATCTTGGAGCAAATTGATGTCATGAGGAAGGTCCGAAAGGTACTGCAAGGTTGTCAGTAATTTTCTATGTGATTTTCTGCTACACACATTAAGTGTGAAGCATTTGAAGACTCAGCCCAACCTGCATTTAGAAAAAAGAAAGAAGGAAAAAAACGAGTGTTATCAAAAGAGTGTCTCATGTTACAACAGACTGCAACCCAGCACTTGTTTTAGAAGGACAGGGGTCTGGCTGAGAATCCAAAGAATAATCCATCCTAATAGAGGAAGCCTGAGAAGAGTCAGAATCACTCTTGTAGTCCACTATGTCATCCCACTGTTTCCGTTTAGTCAAAGCTTGAAATCTATTCTTAGTGAGGATAGCCTTCTGGGGAGGTGGGACCTGAGCCTTTCGCTTCCCTTTCCATCTCCCCAGCTTCCCCAGGGGAACTTCCGTGAAAGGATCTTGGTCCGGAAGGGGAGGGAGGGAGGCATCAGATCTGGGAAAACTGTAGTCCCTGAAACAGGATCTGCAGGGAGAGAAGAGTGCGTCTGTAAGCCTGAAGTCTCCACAGTGTTGGTAGGGGAGACAGATATTGTGAAAGCTACTGCAGTGGAGGACAGATCAGCATCAGAAAGCCCCCCTTCCTGCTGCTGAAGCACCTGAGTCTGGGAGTCAGTTATTAAAGCAACTTGGTCCTAGGGGGATGATCCAGTCTGCTATGATCTGCCATGGACACTGTTGATAGGAATGCCCAGTCTCATCACAGAGATTACATTTCATGGAGTTGGGGCACCCTAGTCTAGCATGACCATAGGCCAAACAAAGGCTATATCTGGGCTTATTGCAGGTATTACTGAGGTGCATTCTGGCACCTCACTTGTGGCAGGTACGGGGCTAAACCAGATAAAAGCATAGGCCCCTGTCCCTACTTATGTAAAAACTACCAGGCAGATTGGCAATACCCCTGTCATTTTGCCGCAATTGAATTTTAGCCTTCCAACCTCCTGTCCACACAAGGTTCTGGTCCAGGATAGGACGAGGGGCCTCGAGAATATGACAGCACTGCTTCAGCCAGTATTGAACATCCGCTATGCTCACCCCCTCATTCCTAAAGAGCAAAGTGATAATTTTAATAGTAAGCTTGGTAAAGGGGATAAACATAAAGGGGGTCCATAATGGCTGTGATTTTACAAGTTCATATTTGCTCCAAAATCTCTCCAAGGTATAAACATTCTTAAAGCTAATATCATAGAGTGATTCACCTTTAATATGTATAAAAGCAAATAATTCAGATGCTGAAATACCCAGAGAGTCTCTAAGCAGGGAATGTAACACAGTTCTCCTATCTGAAGCTGAAGCAAGCTCTCCAAAATACTTCAAACTAACAGTGTTCCTGTGCTGTGCAGGCTCACCCAAGTTCTGGAAAAGGTCACTAAGTCTGAACGCAGGTTCGGCAGGGGCTTTGTCTTCAAGCAAAGAGGCAGGGTACCTGGTGTTCAAAGTCTGTGCAGAATCCTCTTCCGATGAAGTGAGCGCTGCAGTTTGAGGATGTTGTGTCGTATCAGGGCCCTGAGCAAGTGCGGTGTCCATTGCAACCTTTGCCGGCCGGCTAGCATCGGGGTTTACCATAGGTGCTGCAGGCTTCTGTGTCACTGGGGCAAGAGTATGGTCTTCCAGCAAAGGAGAAACAGTGGCAGCCATATGGTCCGGAGAGTTCTGAGATAATGTCTCGAGCACTGACAACCCCAAGCAATGCCCAAGCTGAGCTGGAAAATGGCCCAGTCCATCCTGCAGCACGAAGAGCTGCATCAGGAGACCAGACAGGATCAATCATGGGATCGCAAGAACAGGTAAGATTTGCTGTAGAAACATGTAGCAAAGAAAGCTGATCATGGGCATGTATGGAATCCTGAAGAGCAGCAGAAATAGCATCTGATACAGCTAATTGCATCGCAACATCCTCCTGCATGAATTGCCATAAGAGGGTCCTGTGCTGTGCATAAAACAAGTGCAATTGTTCGTCCAATAAACCAGAAGTCAGGTCCATGCCAGTAGTTGGTGTTCATGGTCCCACAACCATGGTCTCCTCAGCAGCATGTCCAGGGGTAGAAATAGGAGTTTGAGAAGTCTGTCGTGAGTCTAAGGGTAAATTGTCATCCTGAAGCCCATGTCTGGATCCATTAGAATTAGAATTAGCCACAGTCTCAACAAGCAAAGATACATTCAGCTCAGAAAAAGAGGGCAGTCCACAATTACCTCCACCACCTCCATCCTCCTGGACAGCGGCCATCTTGGCAAACAGCCAAACAGCCAAGGGTTCCCCTACAGCAGAGTAGGGGAATTTCCCTGGGTGGCCTGGCCAAATTTCCCTCATTCATTAAAAATACCACCAGCAGCTTAATCTGGTTCAATTTCAGTTGTTTACCATCTGTATCCCCCCCCCAGCTGCCCCTGAAAAAGGGACTTCTAGGCCCAGTGGGCTTGCTGGGTCAACAAAATTCAACCAACAAACAAACAAACAAACGTCTGTGCCTGTGCGGATGACTTATGTATCTGCACTACCTCAAACATGAAGGAAAGTGTTTTTCTAACTGAAATTTCAAGGTTTGAAAAAAAAATCAGGGTCTAAATTGAATTATGGAAAAAGTAAGGCTCATGTCTTTGTCAATGAATCCATTTAGACAGAAGACCCTCCCATTTCTTACACACAGATTAGCGTATCAACTGAACCAATTAAAATTTTAGGTTTAAAATTTGGAAGTCCAGATGATGCCTCATTAAACTGGTTGCAGACATTGATAAAGGCAGAGTTTGCAGTGGGGTCCTGGAAAAATAAAGTAATCTCTAAGAGGAAACTCGTTTTTCTGTTATACACCTTAATAATCCCAATATGGCACATGTTTTTCCGTTACCCTTTGTATTGTAGGTTAGATTAATGAACATTTTTTTCCCATGGTTTTTGGGGAAGTAGGCTGAACCCAATAAAAAGGATGCATACATACCAAGATTACAGCATGGGGGAAGTTAGAATGGTGCATACTGTACTGTTCTTCTTCAGCATTTTTTTGTACCAGAACATTGTCCCTTTACTATCTCCTGCTAGTGTACCATTGTTGAGCAATATAAAATCATATCTTCATAAATTCATTGAATGAAGGAGGTCTCCTCCACTTCCAAGAGCATTAAAGCAATTTAGGATTCCTCCTTGTATTTTACCCACATGTAACAAAATTAAAGGATGGAATATTTCCCCTCAGTACCTGTTAGACAACTCAAGGCGGTCCTGTTATTCCCAAATTTTGTCAAATTATTTTTTAGACACCACAGAAACTTTTGCAATATGAGGACAGGATCATGGATATTTTCACACAACTCACAGATAAAAGGCTTCCCATAAAGGTATGGGATGTTACATGGCTGTCTTGCTATGGCAGGTTAGGGATAAGGAACTCCCACAAACATAAACAGATGGAAGATAGAATGTGTCCCAGAGAAACTTGTATAGGGATTTTAGAGACTCAAGATCACTTTTACTTAACTTGCCCATTTGTTCAACAATTTTGGTCAAATGTTTTCTCAGTATGTGAAGGGGCAAATGTTTCACATATAACAAATGAAATTATTGTTTTAGGCTTATTTTCAGTGGAATTTCTCAAATATCACCCCAGTACCTTACCGTTGTTTTTCTCATTGTGCCAGTTCTACTTATGGCAGGCTAGATGTGCTCTGGTGTCACAGCAAAAAGAATATGGTACACAGCAAGTTTTGGTGCAAGTAATAGAAAACTTAAGGTCGGAGTATCAGAAGGACATGGAATGGGATATTAGGAAAGCAACTGTGTTATGGAAAAAATTTCTATGGCTTTCAAGTAATTAAGAAGGGGGCAGGGGCAGTATTCATCGACCTTACTGAGGCATTTGACACCGTTAACTTCAACTTAGGCAGCTGTCATTGGAGAGTCTGATGGTTGACATCAAACACCTGGAGAGTCAGTTGCAGATAGACTTTAGTCATGTCGAAGAATGGTTCAAATCTCACAAGCTCATCTTAAATTATACCAAAACCACGGTCATGACTTTCTGCAACACTCGTAGCAAGTACAAATCTCAGTCTCTCACCATCAAGAACCAGTCTGGGACTTCACTCAAACATGTACGCGAGTTTAAATATCTTGGCATTATATTGGACAGCTTCCTCTCCTATGCATGACACATTGACAGTGCAGCAAAGGTCGGCAACATACGAATCGGTATGCTCCACAGGCACAAGCAATGCATGACTGCGGATGCCCTTAGACTGGCTATCTATAGCTCTGTCACATCCATCATTGACTACAGTCTAGCTATCTAGAGCTCTGCTTCCCCCCCCTGCACTTCACAGGATATCAGTGTCCCTCAACAAAGCCTGGAGGCTCCTAACTGGCAGTGCCCACCGAACTCACGCCTGTGACCTGTACACACAGGCCAGTTGGCTTCCACTTCACAGTAGAATTCAGTATCAGATGTGCCTGATCTCAAGAAGGTCCTCTTGGGTCTCATGCCACCAGGTGTTCAAAGGCTCCTCACTGCTTATAGCAGTACCCAACATACACATAGTGCTCAACATCAAACCTTCCAGGTCCCTAGATGCAGGACCACAATGGCACAAAGATCATTCACCCATACAGCTCCTCAGTGGTACAATGCCCTCAACAATGAAGTACTTACACCTGCAACACCTGGACCCTTTAAAAGGCAATTCCGACTATACCAACAACAACCATGCAATGAGACTGCTTCACCTAGTGGCAGCCTCCTCCCTCACCCCTGGCTAAGGTAACCTGTTAACCCCACCTCTGCACTTTCCCCAGTCACCAGCTTCCCTCCTCCCACCCCTTTCTACCCCCACCACCACCCTGCTTCACCCTCCACCTCCGCTCTTGTAGCCACTTTCAGATTTTTGGGTTCCCCTACCCCTACCTACCCTGCACTTATGCAACCCATCCATCACCCTCCGACAATGGCCCTTCAGTCTGCCCACCCCTTTCCCAAACCCTACTATCACTATCTGTTCTATATAATTTACTGTCTGCACTGAAATGTATTGCTCTCATATACTGCCTCTTTATGTCTCTCTACTATGTACTTTAAATTTTAAGTCTTACCATTGCAGTATTATGCCTGTAACCATGGTCTACCTCTGTATCTATGTTTTCTCTCCATCCTTTGACATGGAACCTTTGTAAATGAGCAGCAATTGCTCAAAGGTATTTGTAATCCTAGAGTCTAATAAATAAAATAAATAAATAAAAAAAAGTATTGTTAAGAGAAGAAACCTCACTGGAGAGATTATAGCCTAGTTACATTATGGAGTAAAGGAAAGTTATTGAGGTTTTAGTTCTGACTTGCTCAAGATAATGCATTTCTTTGAAATATCTTCTTTAGTCTTTGTATGTATTTTGTCATGTTAATGTATACAGTAATTGTGTATTTCTTTGATGAATTTTCTTTTCAAACAAAAATTTCCCTACTCTTTGGGTAAAGAGGGGGAAGGGGGAAGGTACTGGTGGATAAGGAAGAGTTTAATATGGGGAGTATGTTAAGTATGAAGTAAATACTGTTTCTTTTCTTTTAGTCAGATTTTTCATAATGCATGTTTCATATATTTCCTTTTGATGTATTTTGTTTTTCTTCTTTCTGTATTTCTTTCATGTGAAGTTAACATATATTATTTTTTAACCTTGGTTTTTGTTATTTTGTATATTACAATAAAAAAATTCCCCTACTCATCAGTACGGGGAGCCCCTGGCTGTTTGCAAAGATGGCCAGTCTGCTTGAGACTTTGGAGACGATGGATGTTGAGCCAGCAGGGGAGACAGCCCCCTTCCCTATCCTTTCTTCACAACAGGCTGCTGTGGACCTACTTTTGACTGTGGGAAATTTTCCTGACAAAGAGTGTTCCTCTGACATTGAAAATGGGCCTGAGCTTGGTATGTAGCCCACTTCTGAGCAGTTATAGCCCGGCATTCATGTGCAGCCAGCTGGTGCGGTGCCACACGAACAGCTGTTGAATTGGCTGTCCTTTTTGCAGCAGGAAAAAACAAGGCAGTTGAAGAAATTACAAGAGCTTGATTCCCTGTTTCAATTGGCTGTCAGTCCATCATTTCTCCTTGTCAAACCTGATGTGAATCCTCAGCTGGAAATGACTCATCTGCTAACTGTTGCTATGACTTTGGAGGAAGCAGATGCTCTCCCACACACAAAACAGCAGCAGAGACTTGATGCAACTGAGTCTGGCAGTGAAAATGGGTCAGAACTTGTGTGCCTACAGTCTCCTTGCTAGGCTACCGCCTCCACATCTTGGCAGTCTCGCAGACAGTGTTTGGGGCTTTGGAAAAAATCATGACCACAGTCTCCTGTTCATCCTATCCCTGCTATAACTTCAGTGCCACCTCCAAAGGAAACTACTTATTCCTTTACCGACTGGCAATGTGCTTTGGACTGGGAGGATATTATGAACTCTGACATTGGTTCCATTAATTGGCCCCCGAAGAAAGCCCTTGAAAATGCTGGCTGGGTACAAGAACCTTCTGGACAATGGACACCCAACACTGGGGATTCTTTCTTTCAGGACATACTTGCCATTTCACCTACACCAGTGGCCACCAACGCTACAATTGACATGAACTCCACTTCACCCCTGGGTAATGATTCTGGTTTTGTTATTGTTGATATAAATACTACTGCTTTTAATGTAGAAACTGTGGAGCCACAGAATGTAGTTGAAGTCAACCCTGTTGTTGATTTGCCTTCTGTATTACCTTTGCCTGAGAATACTACCATTCAGTCAGAGCCTGTGAATATGTTGCCAAAGGGATCTATTCCAGACCCCTTGTTAAAATTATCAGACCTCTTTATGACCAATGGAGAGCTGGTCCCAAGGTACGATGCCGTCCACCTTCTATATAAAGGTAGTCTGGAGGATCCTCCTAGTAGAGCATACATTGACCTTACTAAAAACTCCATGCATTACTTTTCTTCTGAAATTTTTGCACTTAGTTTAGGGAATGGTAATTATAACATTAGTTTCAAAAACATTTCCAACCTGGATCAGTTTTGGGCCCAATATCAGACCCTGAAGAACACCCCAGCATGGATCCCATTCCATGCCATTTCACTTACCAAGCCCCTAGTTAAAATTATTATGGTCATGTTCAAGAAACAAGGAGTTTATGTTGAAGATATTTTGTTTTGACTGAGGCAACATTATCAGATCCTTAGTAAACCTACTCCAACGTTGGACAGCAAACAAATCTAGGATGGTGGATGGCGGGTGAAGATTAGACTGCACTCCACTAAATCAGTGCCCGTACACCTCCCTAGCTTCTTTTTTTGGGAGGGGACTGGGGCTCTATTTTTACAGCAATCAGTATAGATCCTGTTTTAAATGCGGATCCAAGGCTCACCTGAGTTCAGCATGTGACACCTCAAGGTGCAGCCACTGTCTGGAATTTGGGCCTGTTTCCTCTGCCTGCTTGAACCTTTTTAAGTGTAACTTATGCAAGCACATGGGACATGCCTATGTCTGCTGCCCATGGGCCTCATACAACAGAGAAGACTGCCCCTTGCATGAGGGCCTTACTAACCTAGCCCAACACCAACAATCTAGAAGAGCTGCAGAGCAGGATAATAGGCATCCCTCTACTGATCAAACAATACAGCATCCCCCACCTGTCTATAGCCTCTCCAGCCTCTGACTAGGAGGATATCACAGAAGGACCCCAACATCCCTGCCTCCTGGCCCAGTGGCTCTGGTCTCTACACCTGACCCTGAAGACCCCCCATGGTAGTGGAAGCAGGGCAGCAGGATATGCCTCACCCTCAGGAATAAAGATGCAGTTTTTAAGATTGTGGCTCCAAAGAAACATCCAAGGCAAAGGAAATCACGGCTGCAGAAACCCACACAGGTAGGGACTGTTGCAGGCCCAAGGACCCCATGCCAGAGGAAAGGGAATAAATATGCTGCTCTCCCTGTAGATAGCACTAATTGGGACTCAGAGGAAGATGATACTGATACCTCCTCTGTTACCTTTAACACTGATACAGAGGGTGGTGGGGAAGGGTCTATTGCTAAATAAACTAGGCAACGTTGTGTTTCCAAGACTCCTTAGGTGGCTATCTTTATGTACCTATGTTTCATCTCCCTCCTAATTGTTATTATGCAAAATTTTACCATAAGCACTATCAACATGAATAGCATTAAAAGTGGGCAGAAACGTTCTGGTGCAATGCTTTTTTTGCAAGGCCTCAAAAGCGATATCATCTGCTTACAGGATACCTATTTTAAAACCCTTTTTGAGTTACAACAAGCTTCCAAAGAATGGCCCCTGGATTCATCCTTTTGGTCCACAGGCCTAGACACCTGTGATGGTGTGGGTATCTTGTTTTCCAACCCCCAGATACAGGTTTCCAGGCTCGTGGATATACATCCTAGCAGAGCACGTCTGTCAGATGCCTCCTACTCCTCAGCACGATTCTGCATCATAGCAATATATGCTCCACAGTTCAAGGCCCAAAGGGTCACCTTATTTAAGGAAGTTCAGCCTCTTCTGCACACTTCATGCCTCATCCTCTGGTTAGGGGACATCAATTGTGGTCTCTCCAGATCAGATACAGGACTCCAAACTGATAAATCATTTAGAGATTCTACAGCCTTACACCATGTCCTGCGTACCTCAGGTCTCATTGATGCTTATAGGAAAGCTCATCCCACAGGGGGATATATGTAATTTAGAGGTCCTCTTAGGATGCATATATATTTCTGGAATGTTATTCTGATATTTTAGAGTGGTGGGAGGACACTAAATAGTCCTGGTGTACGTTTTTCCAGCAAAAGGCTCACTTTCTAGCCACTACTGGCTACTTTACAGTACTTACAGCTCCGCCACCAGCTTCAGCACCTCATCTCCCAAGCAGAACTCAGCAAACATGATTTTAGTGCACAGATTAGCAATATTAAACAGCAGATGACAGCTCTGCAATATGATAGAGCCAAATCCCTGCATCAGGAACTCTGATTTGGACATAAGTACAGAATGACTCTTTAGATCCATATAGGGAATGTAAGCATAGACCTGACAAAAGGATCATTACGGAATTGACATCACCTTCTGGACAGAGAGCACACTCCACTCAAGAGCTTCTGGACATGGTGGAAAGCCATGTCACCAATTGTTGGGTAACCCCCCCCTCCTGAACCAGATTTACATAGTATCTTGACTTCCTTAGAGTTGCCCCAGGTTTCAGAGGTTGATACTCAGACCCTAACAAGAGACATATCCCTTGAGGAGGTGGAGGATGCAATATCTCAGCTTTTCTGCCATACTGCCCCCTGGATCTGATGGCCTTAGTTTAGGGTTTTATAAAATGTTTAAAGATGATCTGTCCCTTACTCTTGTGATTCTTTTCAATCACATTCATTGTTCCTCCAAATACTCTGCATTCATGTTGGATGCAGTATTAGTTCTTCTCCATAAGAAAGGTGCCCAACAGGATATTGGAAACTGCCCCCATGAGTCTTTTAAACACTGACTTGAAAATTTTAAGTAAAGTCCTTTTGAGCAGATTAGCTAAAGTTGCACATTATCTAATTAGTCCATATCAATCATGTGCGGTAGAGAGTTGCAAACAGCATAACAATTTACTAATACTAGGGGAACTTTTTTTAGGGGTGACTGTGATGGTACTGAGGGATATGTTATTGGGTTAGACCTGGAGAAAGCCTTTGACAGGCTTTCCCATCGGTTTCTATTTTCCACCCTATCTTCCTTGGAATGCCGGATGCCTTTGTGACCTGGCTTCGAGTCATGTATAGTGAATCATATCTTTGTCCCAATGTTAATGGATGGTTTGGCAGGAAGGTCAAGACCCCGTAGGATTGTGAAATGAGGGTGTCCACTCAGCCCGCTCCTCTATGTCTTTGGCTTAGATATTCTGCTCAGACTTATTACAGCTAGTGAAGATTTGGTGGGTATTACAGGACTCCCTAACACATGGCCAATTAAGGTACTGGCTTATGAGGGTGACCTAGTTTTGACATTGGCCCCAGAATCTTCACAAGCTGCTCTAACTGCTATTTTAGTTTAGTGTTCTTGTCTTTCTGGTTCCAGGATAAATATTACTAAAAGCAAAGGAGTTGTCCTTGGACCTACCCCTCTGCCCCCACATTGGTCTGCTGGCTGGCATTTCAGTGTCAGCCAACCCAATTTTTAGGGCTGTATGTGGATCCTACAGCCCTTCTGTCATCTGTACAGTAGCTCTAAAAATGGCTTTTCCTAGAACTTCCTTTTTAGACATTTGTATGTATTCCTCCACAGCTGCAAAGTAGCTCCCCCTCTGATTTTTGCTATTTGTTGCTCTATGTTAAAGGCATCTGAAGGGGGGAGGGGGATGCTACTATTTTGTACCTCAGAATGTTTCAGGATAATAGCAAAAAAACTTTTAAAACTGCTGTTTCTATCATCTGTCCAGCTCAGTCTAACATATTTGTTCTATATCTTTCAGCAGCCTAGGGGATAACTCATTTCCTTTTGTTTGTTGTGAAAAGTTAAGTCAGACTCAGTGTCACATTACTACAGATGGTGGAACTGCAGTTTATTAACCTGCATTCCATTCCGTAGGACAAGTTGGAGGTAAGCACTGGAAACAGAAGACTGTTTTTTTTTCTCATTTTATAATATGATGTACTGAATATGTATTTAGTTGCAGACTAGGGCCCTGGAGAAAATAATAACATTTATGTAACTCATTCAAGATTCCATCAGGTGATCAGAAAAAAGTCTGAGAGAATTTATGTAAAAACTAACAAATGAAAGATGCAAAAAATAGCATGCGCACTGAAACATAGAAACATAGAAACATAGAATTTGATGGCAGATAAGGACTGCTTGGCCCACCCAGTCTGCCCATTTCCCTACCTAAAGGATATGCTGCAGATCCTAGTTAACCAGCAGTCTACTTTTTCCTACCCCCACCTCCTAAAATTGCCATATGACTGTCCCATGCATGCTTGAATTCCACCACTGTTTTTGACTTCACAACCTCCTCCAGATGGCTGTTCCATGCATCCACAACCCTCTCTGTGAAAAAATACTTCCTTACATTACCTCTGAGCCACCTCCCCTCTATCTTCAAATTGTGCCCCTTTGTTCTTGCACACCAGTTTTTCTGAAAGATGCTACACTCTTGGACTTTGTTGATTCCCTTGAGGTACTTGAAAGTCTCTATCATGTCCACCCTTTCCCTCCTTTCCTCGAGGCTGTACATATTACGCTCCTTCAGTCTCTCTTCATATGTCTTCTGGTGCAGACCCTGCACCATTTTAGTTGCCTTCTTCTGGACTGCCTCCATCCTGTTTATGTCTTAGTGGAGATTGGGTCTCCAGAACTGGACGCAGTACTCCAGATGGAGTCTCACCAGCTGTCAGTACAGAGGGATAACAACTTTGTGTTTTCTACTGGTGATGCCTCTCCCTATGCATTCCAGTATCCCCACAGCCCTCCTTACTGCCCTATCACATTGCTTGCCCACCTTTAGGTCATCTGATATGACTACCCCCAGGTCCCTTTCCATTTTTGTTGTTGTTAGTATCTCACCCCCCGTTGTGTACTCTTCCCCTGGGTTTTTGTTTCCCAGGTGCATTACCTTGCACTTCTTAGCATTGATTCTAAGCTGCATACATTTGCCCATTCCTCCAACCTTGCCAAGTCCCTTCTCATCCTTTCCACCCCACCTTGTGTATCAACTCTGCTGCAGATCTTTGTGTCATCTGCAAAGTGACATAATTTCCTTCCAGTCCCTCTGCAATGTCACTTATAAAGACATTGAAGAGGACCGGTCCTAGTACTGAACCCTGTGGTATGCCAGTAGTAACCCTCCTTTCTTCAGAGTGGACTCCATTTGTTATCACCCTCTGTGTCCTGTTCTCCAGCCAATTCTTTACCCAGGCTACCATCTTGGGACCCACTCCCAGGCTGGCTAACATGTACTGTATATTAATATTTTGTGTGGGTTTATGTCAAATGCTTGCTAAAGTCTAGGTAGGCCACATCCACAGCCCCTCCCTGATCTACTACTTTGGTCACCCAGTCAAAGAAATCGATTTGATTCATTTGACATGACCTTCCTGCTGTGAATTCATGCTGCCTTGGGTTCTGTGCCCCTCTAGCCTTTAAGTACTCGATAATTCTTTCCTTCAGAAGTGATTCCATCATTTTCCCTATCACTGAGGTTAAACTAATAGGCCTGTAGTTGCCTGCTTCTGCCCTGCTCCCACTTTTTTGAAGTGGAATCACATCTACCCTCCTCCAGTCCTCAGGTACCACCCCATCCTCCCATGATTTGTTAAAGAGGGTAATCAGTGGTGTCACTAGTTCTACCCTTAGCTCTTTTAGAATTCTGGTATGAATCCCATCAGGCCCCATTGCTTTGTCCACCTTCAGTTTGAAGAGTTCTTTCAGAACCCTTTCTTCTGTAAATGGGCTAGTATTAACTTCTGTAACCAGAGTGTTTCTATTGTTTGGTTTAGGTACCTTCCACTCTTCATTTGTGAATACTGAGCAAAAATATTTGTTTAGCATCTGTGCCTTTTCACAGTCACCCTCTGCCTACCTCCCTCCCCTTTATTAAGCCTCACTATCCCTCCCTTGATCTTCATTTGCTCCATGATGTACCTATAAAAGGTTTTATTCCCCTTCTTAACTGTGTTGGCTATATTTTCCTTGATTTGGGCCTTTTGCTCTTCTGAATGCCTTCACAGGTTCCTTTTGCTTTAACTGATGCAATTCTCTGTCCAGCTCCTTGTGTGATTCCTTGTACTTCCTGAATGCTTTCTTTTTCTCCCTAACCTTCCCTGCCACCTCCTTTGAAAACCATAGTGGTTTCTTACATCATTTTGTCTTGTTTATTTGCTTCACACAAAGGCTTGTTGCCTCTTTGATGGCAGTTTTGATTATTCCCCATTGTTCTTCCACCCCTTCTTCCTGCCCATTTGCTAGTGTATTCCTTAGGCACTCACCCATTTTGGCAAAGTCAGCCGTCCTGAAGTCCAGTACCTTTTCCTTTGAATAGCTTGACTCTACTGCTGTATTTATTGTGAACCATACTGTTCAATGGTCACTAGTTCTCAAATGGCTAACCACTTCTAAATCTGTTATCCTCTTGCCATCTCCATTTGAGACTAACAGGTCTAAGAGTGCTCCCTCTCAAGTGGGCTCCAATACTAGCTGTCTAAGGCATGCCCCCTGTAGGGCATCTAGAATGATCTCAGTCTTAGAAGTGGCTGCTGCAAATGTACTCCAATTAACATCTGCCATATTCAGGTCCCCCATCAGCAATATCTCCCCTTTTTCTGCAATTCTAAGGATACTTCCTACCATTTCCTTGTCCATGTCCTCCCCCTGAGATGGGGGGTCTGTATACAACCCCTGTGCTGATTGTGGTGCCATTGTCTGTCTCTGAATTGACCCACAGTGTTTCCTCTCCTCCCTGTTTACCCTTTTGTTCTGTAGCTTTGATTCCTTCCCTTATGTAGAGAGCTACTCCTCCTCCTCTTTTACCCTCCCTGTCCCTCCTGTAGATAGTGTATCCTGGTATTTTTACATCCCAGTCATGGTTCTGTGTGTACCATGTTTCTGTGACTGCCACGATATCCAGATGTTCCTCCTCCATCAAGGCCACTAATTCAGGAAGCTTGTTACCCAGACTATGGGCATTAGTACTCATTGCTCTCTATTTATTGATGGCTTTACCTCTTGTAGCACTATCCCTGCCCTCACTGACTTTGCTTTCTCCATTCACCCCTGGCCTACTCCTTACTGACCTTTGTCCCTTGGTCTTTCCCTCATTTAGTATCCTGTTTTGTAGGGGGAGGCTGGGAATTACCTGATGCTTATTAGTGCCTCCCCACTTGACTAGTTTAAAAGCTTGCCAATGAAGCATTTAAACTGATTGCCCAGAAGACTTGTTCCCTTCCTGGACAGATGCAGACCATCCTGCCAGTGTAGCCTGGTATCCCTCCAGGTAGAACCCCAGTCCACAATGAAGCCAAAGTCCTGTGCTCTGCACCATTTTTTTAACCATCCATTGAACTGAATGGTGTGAAGTGCCCTCACCTCACCCTTGCCATAGACAAGTAGCACCTCCGAGAAGGATATTGTGTGTGCTACTTGCCTTAGGCCCCTCCCCAACTCCACAAACTCCTCCTGCACTGCTCTAATCTCATGTTGAGTCAAGTCATTTGTCCCTAGGTGGACAACGACATCCAGATCAGTCTCCTGTGCAGCAGTTCTCATGATCCTGATGATGCGCTTCCTGTCCCTCTGAGCCATGGCACCAGGCAGGCATCTTACTTCAGTTTTCCCTGCTCCCCCCAGTTCTATCCCCCTAATGACTGAGTTCCCCACCAGGATCTGCTTCCTTTCCCTGTGGTGTTCTCTGCCTCCTTCCTGTGGGGCTCCCTTGTGACAGTTGTCCACAACCTCCTTAGTCTCCTCTGAGGATGCATCCATAGGGGAACTATGCTTCATCAGAATGGTGTATGGATTGTGGAGTGGTACAATTGACTGGTTGTGCCTCTGTTCTACCACCCTCACCCTCCCTGAGCCCACTGTGGTCCAACTGCTGTGTTTTCTTTGCAAACTCTGAGGTAGTGGTGGCGGCTCTGGTGCTTCCTGGATGGGGGAGGTTCCCTTACTACTGTCCTGTGTGGCCTGAAGACTGGCAACCTCCTCCCTCAGTGCAGAGAGTTGTCTGAAAATAGGGCAGCATCTCAGCCTCCAGAAAGTCTCCTGCAAGACTGCTGCCCCACAGCCATTACATTGCACTACTCCCCACATGTCTGTCTACCTTCTTGTTTATCCTGTTTAATTTTTTTTTGTGTGTGATTGTTTTGTTATATATAAATATATATATCTCTACATATATATCTATATCTATATCTATATCTATATCTATATCTATATCTATATCTATATCTATATATATTATACAATCTGTATGCTTATAGTGTCAGTGCAGTGTACTAGAAAGGATATCATAGTGTTATGTACCTCGCCCTCTTGAGGAAATGATGTCAGAACATCAGGTATAAAGGAAATGTTATCAGGGATGGGTGGGGTGAGGGGCAGGTGGGGTTTCGGCCTAAACTGTGCCCTCATGAAACAATCAGCTAAAAGCTCTGACCCACCGCTTGGATGAGTGTTGACCTTCCTGCAAGCAAGATGCCTTACACGACAATTTGACAGAGAAAATACCCTGCTAATCAAACAGAGAAAAATCCAAACATCTGAGTTAGACACAGGTAAACCTCCCCAGCCCCAATACAGCCTGGTTATTTGTGTTCTGAAAGCAATCAACCCCAAAACAAGTCAGCTGTGCACAAAGACAGAGACAGTAAACAGTAGTTCAATCCCTCTGGGTTTAAACTCCCAATATGCAAAGCAGTACTGCAAGTCCCTGCACTGAAAACAATAATAAGTCTGAGACTTAAAGATCAGAAGGCTGTGGGTTCTATCCCCACAATAGGCATATGGATTAAAGAGCTTGTGAACTGCCTAAAACTAATATTAGATTTTAAAAGCAGTCAACCATTACCTTTTATATTTGAGGTACTTTATCTTTTCCCTTTGTTTAATTAAAAGATTGTTTATCTGATGTTAATATGTGTAATGTGTGGTACAGCACTCTGTGTGGCAGTTGACATAGCTAGCTATACTGCCCCCACTACATCACCAGCATTGTGACCTCACTGACTGTGACATCACTGCTACTTAGGAACAGCAATTCAGTGACTGCCAGGTCATTCGCCTGTGATTTCACTGTCTGCTTAACATATAATTTTAATATCTAATAGCAAATCAGAGCTATTTTCCTGATAAAAGGCTGACAACAAATTACATTTAAAAAAACAACAAAGTCACAAATAAGGAACTAGTGGCTTATGGAAAAATCTACAGGGATTTATACAGGGTTTTGATGCTGCCTCTACAGGGAAAATAAAGGAAAAATGAGGGCTTGTTACAGGAAAATGGTTATTTGTATCTTGAAGCACTGTGATGATTGTGACTAAATAGCACTGTATGGCACCAATAAGAAAATGATGTTGGTCATTTGATAACTCTTCACAGTCCTGGCTAGAGTTTGTTATTCTTGGGATAAATTTTGGCCCTGTAGATATTTCCAAACTGAACTGGGAAGATAGAATGATACATGAAGGTAGATTGTTGATAAGTTGGAAGGAGCAACAGCTTTCAAAGAGAAGGAGAGTGGTGTTAATTAAAACTTTATTGATTCCCATCTTTCTATATCTCAGCTATGTCTTTCCTCCCCCACAGGCAGCCATTAGAAGATTGTTGTCACCCTTTGCAAACTGTGTGAGAGGCCTTTTGGCACTATGCATTTCTGCTTAAAGTTGAACCAGCAGAATATTCTGTGGTGATTTGCATATGCAGCCCATGATGCTTTGCATTGTGAGGGCTTGTGTGATTTTGTATTTCTTTGAAGCTTGGCTTCCCGGCCAAATGTGCTTTGGGGTGACCATTGCCTCAGTGCTTGCGCACAGAGGTTCTTTGTCCTTCAAGATTGTTTAGCTTCTTTTTTCAGTCCTTTTGGGGCTCATGCTTGAACCCGGTTAAGAGAGAATTTACTTACCTCCCTATTGATAAAGGTGGAGTAGGAATGGTTCACCCTGTTTCTTTTTATTTTAGTTTGTTTTTTGCTTTTAATATCAGTACCACTTTAAGACCTGGTGATAAGGCTTGGAGACATTTAATTAATGCATGGTTACTTCCTTGCCTCACTCCCTGGGAGGCTAACAACCCAAGGTCTCTGCCCTCTGCTAAACAAATACAACAGTATGGCAGAGACTGTATTAAGAATGCTATTAAGTGGGGCATTTCCCTGGCCCAGCTTTTAACAATGGACAGAAAGACAATTTACTCTGCCTTCTTAGCCTCTGAACGTCATGCAGAACTTGGATTTCCTTGTTGTCCGGCAGCAAAACTACCAAATGTTCTCAAACAATTGAGTAGCCCTAGAATTCCACCCTTTGCATGGGACTGGACTTGGTTGAATAATTATGGGCAGTTGGGGGTGAAGGCAAATAATAAACATGAACACATCTCAGAAAGGTACTGCCCCAGAGTATCTTGTGCACAAATTACAGAAACCCAAAAACATTTATATTTGGAATGTTTTTAAGCCCTTTACTATTGGGATTATCTGTCATTTGCCTGCTCAGAGCCAATCTTTTCTGCCCTTACATGTCAGGATTTACTGTATGGGCCAGATGATACTGTATTTCATAGATACCATGCTAATCTAAAAGGTGATGTGTGCGATCTAAGAGCCACAGGGTTGGTGCTTGTTTCAAAGAAACAGCCTGTCTCTAATCAATACAAGAGATGCAATGAATTTAAAATCTGTCGGCGAAGTGAATGTAAAGTGGCCACTTCACGTTACCACTTCGCTATGCGGAGTGCTCCATAGGAAATGCTCACTTTCCCTTGTTATTATTATTCTGTGTTGTCGTTTCACCTTAAATGCAAAGGAAAGCAGAGTGACAACAATATTGGCAGCATCCCACCCATACAGTCACCAGAATGAATGTGCATCCCAAAGTGCTACTGCCTTGTGTCCAGAAAACTCCTCAGTGCTGATGAAGTCAAATGACAGCGTAACAAGAAGTGCAAAGTCTCCCAGAATTAATGGTGCACTCAGTCATGCACACATTGGTCTGGTCACACACAGAGTTACCATAATTAATGTTCATCCCAAAATGCTACTATCTTGTGTCCAGAAAATTCCCCATTGCTGACAAAGTGAAATGAGAGTGTAACAAGAAATTCAGTCTCCCAGAATTAATGGTGCCATGCAAATGCACAGACAGATTAAGATTGCCCTAACCAGTACTCACAAGTCACAAATCCAAATCTGGAAAGGAATACATTTTGCCAGGTGTGGGATTAGTGCACGGCAGTAACAATCCACTACCAGTAAAGATACCACAAAGCAATATAAAAAATTAATGCAGGTGCAGTGGATAGCCGGTTCACACTAGAGATGCAGCAAATTTAAATTCCACCAGCGAAGTGTCTGCGAACTGGGCACTTTGTGTTGCCACTCCAATGCAAAGTGCTCACTCCACCTTGTCATTGCCACTTCATGTTATGGAAGAATGACAACATAAAGTGAGGCAGAGTTTTTTTTTTCAATGGACTTCACCCTGCTCTTTAGCCATAGCCAGGCAGGAAAAGGAAGGAAGTGAGTCACACAAACAGGCGCTTTCACATTCTCCTCTGAAGACTAAGACAGATAGGGGAGTGTGTTGTTTTGTCACTGCTGAGACTTGGAGATCAGAGCAAGAAGGGGATTAAAACTTTGATTTATAGACCCAACAGCTTTTTTATAACTATGCTACATTTTTTTGTTTGTTTTGTACTCCTTTTTTACTTAATGTGTTCTTTCTGTAAATTTATTTGTCTTACCTTTATAAGTAGTTAGTTGTATGTCTGTGTCTCTGTGACTGGGTGTGTGATGTGTGACAGTGTTCAGACTGAGGGAGCGCAGTAGGAAAGATGGACCAGTGTTAGGGTCTGAAGGAATGTCTTAAGCGGGGGCAGCTCTGGGAGAGCATGGTACTGGTAGGTGCCATACGATGCGGATATGTTGTGAGCATGGCTGCTGGTTCCTGTTGAACCGATTGAAAATTCTGAGTGTCCCTCCCCCCAGGAAGCAGGACCAGCACCATCTCCTGACACTGAAGCAGTTGAACCACCACTACCACCACCACCACATTCAGCACCACATCTAGCACCAGGTCCTCTGGAGCAGGATGTGTATTTGACCCTGGGCCCAGGTATGGATCTCAACCCTGCTGAGCACCATTACCAGCCAGCTGCCAGTTCATCTGGCCCTCCCCTGCCTGTGACTGATCCTCCCCGCACCTCCATTTTTTGGCAGTTTTTTGACTGTGTTGGGGAGGACAGCAGTGTGGTCAGGTGCCACCTATGTGAGGTGGAGGTGCACCGTGGCCCCCAGGGGACTCACCTGGTGACTGAGAGTCAGTGCACCCTGACCCACATGCTCAATCACCACCAGCTGGAGTGGCAGACTGCCACAGAATGGGCCATGTCTGCATCTGCTGACCCATCTGTGGCAGAGGGTGCAGCTGTGCATGGCGGCAGCCCTAAGAAGAGGAGGGCAAGATCAGCACCTGCTGCTCCAACAGCACCCAATCCACCACCACTAGGTCAGCCTGTAGAATGTGTGGACCCCAGAGAACTGCATGTAACGCAGGCTGACTTGGCAGTTCTCTGGAGTGCTGTTGAGGAGAACAATAAGAGGGTGAGTGCTGTCAAGCAACAGTTGAATCTCATAGAGGAACATCAGTTGCAAATTATGTCCATGCTGGAACTGCTGCTGGATCACCATGGGATCCCACATTATTTTTTTTTTCCTCACACCATGATGTGCCCCCCTACACCTTCCTTGCTGTGTTATAAAATGTATTACTCCTCCATCCCCGACCAATGTATGTAATAATGCCCTTTTTTTGTTGTCTTCTGTATGCGTGACACTTTGTATTCTGAGCAGTGCAAGTATACTGTATGCTAAACTGCATGTGTGCAGTCAGTCTTCTTTCCAGCCTTTGTATGTACTGCAGACACTGTCCAACTCCATGACTTAAAAAGACTTATTAATGAGTACAATGGCAGGATGGTGAAGCATGGAGAGATACTAAAAAACAGGCTTACGAAAGTTACAATACATCCAAGTAACCAGTAAAAAAAATAATGTTGTGATTCGTGACGCGATTGTAAATCATGATTTGTGACTGCATTTGTAACCGTGATGATGAAGAAACGCGAATGCCTACAGCTGTACTTCCCCGGTCCCCAATGAGGTGTAGCACAAAACTGCCTGACTTGAAAAAACTCATCAATGAGTACAATGGTGGGGTGGTGAAGCCTGGAGAGATACTACAAAACAGGCTTACAAAAGTTACAATACATCCAAGTAACCAGTAAAAAAAAATTATGTTATAATTTGTGGCTCGATCGTAAATCGTGATTTGTGACTGCATTTGTGACCATGATGATGAAGAATGTTATTTGTATCATTCACGAGTGACTCATGAACATGATGATGGTCCTGACTTAAAAATGCATATTAATGAGTGCAATGTTTATGCAGAATTATGCACCACACCAGTCCAGTGCTCTGAAGAAAAGCCAAAGAAACAACTTTGACTTAAGTTACAGATGGAGATTGGGCCCTAAAAAGATGCAAATGCACAGACAAATTAAGATTGTGCTGCACACTGAACAGATGCAGATGCAAAGGCACAACACCTAACCAGTGCTCACCATCAGAAATTCAAATCTGCAAAAGAATACCTTTGCCGGTTGGGGCGAGCAGCGTTGGGGAGGGGCAGTGTACTGCACTGCTGCAGTGACAGTCACTAGTACTACTACCAGTACCAGTAAAGATACCACAAAGAAGTGCAAAATCACACAGCTGCAGTTTCACATTGCTGAAATTACTAAGTGGCACAATAAAAGGTGTCTGATTTGATGACACGTATCACACTCATACAAACACACTAAGTAATGCGTAGCAAATTGAAACTTCAGTAATATAACCATGTATTTTAAAAAACTAAAATTATGCACTGCTGCTCCACACAATCAGCAAAAAAATGCCAAGAACTATGGAAAATATTACTGTGTGTACATCAACACAGTTATTATACAATAAAAATATCACCAAAACAGAAAGAACTGTCTTTCTCTACAAGTTAATCTACCTACACCACAGTCAGATACACCCCTCCACCAAAGCACACTTTCACTGTCTCCTACTACACAGACCCAATGTTGTACATTAACATTCAAAATCCACACACAAACAATAAACGCTCGATGATATGAGCACAGAAGGGTTTCCAACAATCGATAAAGTAAGTTTGAGCAAAAAAAAATTACTCAAAAAGGCTTTTTGAACAGCTTTTAGAAAGTTTGAATCACAGAGATCTCTCAGCACACTGTCTCCTACAGCTTCCTACACACACAACCCTGAACTGAGCCTGTGCAGAACAATATAGAGAACGTGTGACCTGCAATCCCATGGATCACTGCAAAATTCACCTTCAGAGCTTAAAAACAAGGCGAAGTACATTGCTTTCAATGTACTTCACCTTAAGAATTGGTGGATTAGTGGCTTGGGAAGGCGAAGTAACACAAAGTAATTGTTCTCAATGGACTTTGCATTACTCATCATAACGCAAAATACTCTGCTTCACATTGCGGAGCACTCCGTGAATCTGCTTTCACTCCATGATTCACTTTGTGAAGTGAATTGGGGCCACTTCACCCATCTCTAATCAATATCTCTAACCAAATAAGAAGCAGCACTCAGAATCTGGATGCAAAAATGTTTTAATTCATAAGCTTATAGCTCTTTGCAAATAACATAGATTCTAACACAGCATGACACAGAAAACAGTGTTACTCCTGTGCTTCAGCTCAAACAAGTCTTCCTTTGGGGTCCCCCTAAGGAAGATTCATTTTGAGTTGAAGCTCAGGGGTAACATTATTTTCTGTATCGCACTGTGTTGAAATCTGTGTTATTTGCAAAGAGCTGTTTATTTATTTATTTAGTTTTTGTTGACCGGGTAAGTGCACTAGACAAATCCTGCCTATTTTCAGGCACAACCCAGGGGAAGGGGATACAAATGAATGCCAACTGACCTTGAACCAGATTAAGCTGTTGGCAGTATTTTTAGTGAACGAGGGAAATTTGGCCAGGACACCGGGGAAATTCCTCTACTCTTTTCGATAAGTGCCATGGGATCTTTAACATCCACCTGAACTACCACCAATCCAGGCAGATGGGACCTCAGTTTAACGTCTCATCCGAAAGACGGCACCTCAGAAGTGCAGCACCCCTCTCATGCTGCACTGCAGTGTCAGTACTGAGATATTAACCCAAGTGCCAGATGTGGGAACTGAACCCACAGCCCTCTTATCTCCCGGCCTCAGAGGCGAGTGTGTTACCTACTGAGCCACTGACACTGCTTATGAATTAAAATATTTTTGCATTCAGATTCTGAATGCTACTTCTTACTTGGTTTTTGGTACATACCATAAAGATGCAATTTATGTAGTGTTTACCACTATTAGGTATTTCCTATGACAAGCATGTTGTATGCTAGTTTTACAACAAAGGAATGTTACTGATTTGGAATTATTGAATATTGTCTGGCACTCTATACAGCATATGAAACAATTGGATTTAAAGCCTGTAAATTCTGCCCAGTCTGCTACTACACCTAATGGGGATTCTGTTCTCCCACATACATGACTTCCTGGTTTGGTTGATATACCACCGCCTGTTGGGGCTGACTTTTTGAACACCCCAAGTGCTCCTGAATTCCCCTCCCAGGGCACCTGCTCCCAATTATGCTGATGTTATAGGCTGTCCTAATTCCCATTTTTCCACATCTCTTAGTGGTGGGTGTAGTGGCAAAAATTCACTACGTGGAGTAATCTATGAATTTTGCCCATTTCGCATAGTAAAATGCAAATTTCACTGCAAAATTTTGCCTGCTGAATGGTGAAATTTCACCTTGTAAGGCAAAATTCGGCTTTTAGAGGAGAAGTTTTGCCTTCCATGGTGAAATTTTGCTTTTCCACAGGTGAAATTTCACCTTCTGCAGGCAAAATTTTGCTTAGCCTCCCTTCCCTGATCACTTTGACAAAGACATGAGTTGCAGTAGTCTCCCTACATCTGCCAGTCCTTGCGCCTCTCTCACCCCTCCCTTGTTTTTTATGTTGAATTCTTCCAATCACTCAGTATGTGTTATTCAAATATTTTTATTCTATGATGCCATAGCTGAACTGCTTAATACTGTTTAATGCTGCTTCATAATTTGTTGCTTTTTTGTTTAATTTTGTCTTGTTTGTACCCTACTGATGTGGAACCTTTGTAAAAAAGCCATGGCTCAAAGGTAATAATTCCTAGATTTAATAAATAAATAAATAAATAAAATGCCACTTTCCAAGGCAAAATTTTGCCTTGCTGAAATTGGGCTAAAATAGGAGTAATTCATGGATTATTCCACGTGGCAAAATTGACCACTTCGCCAGCGAATTTTAAATTCACTGCATCTCTACTCAGGATGAACCTGTGCCTTGTAGGAATGTGGTGCTCCTTATTTACAAAGGTGGACTACAGACCCCTCCTGATAGAGTACATGTTGCACCAACCCTGCTTAAAGGTTCATTAAATTTTTTTCTCATTGGAAATGTATGCCCTTATTCACACTGAGGAAGCTAACTTTGACATTAGTTTCAAGCATATTGCTGGTTTGCACAGATTTTGGTCCAAGTACAATGAATTATTTAAGACCCCGCTTTGAAGTCCCTTTTTGGCTGTGGCTCTCACTAAAGCTCAAATCCATACAATTATGGTATGTTTCGAGAATGAGCACGTCAATATTTCCAACATTCTATTCTGGCTTTGTGCCCAATGCAAAGTTCTGGACACACCGACTCCTATATTGGACTCTGAAAAAATATGGACATGGGCTTGGAAGATTAGGGTAAAGTTGTTTCAGTCAGATGGTGGCATACATCACTGCCTTGTGTGTTCTTTTTGGAGAAAGTTAGGGGTTCATTGTTTTACTATGGCCAACAAAAATCGTGCTTTAAATGTGAATCTTGGAGTCATTTCAACAATGCCTGTGACAGTGTTACGTGTTCTCACTGCATGGAATACAGTCATTTTACTAAAGATAGTTTAAATTCCTTTAGATGCAACCTGTGTGAACGATGAGGACATTCTTATGTGAGATGCCCATGGGCTTTGCAAAATAAAGGTGAAAGTGTATCCCCAGACACTTTGGTTACTCAAGCCCAGCAGCAGGAGATGGGAAGGGCCACCGCTAGATGGGAGATTGACCCCTTCCCTCCTGTTCTGGACACTCAGTCCTCCCCCAGAAGCTAAGCCCTTACTTGTTCCTGTAGAACTTACCACTCTGCATTCAATAGTTTCTAGGACTGAGCCTCACAACCTTTCAAATTTAGTTATTGCTGCAATGAAGGTTGGACTTTCTGACTCCCTTCCCCTGACTGAGCACCCTTCTGAGATTGTACAGTCTTTTGTCTCTAGTGCAGCTCCTGTAGATCTCACGGCAGCTCTGTTAGTCACCACAGATGCCACGTCTGGTAATCTCCCCCTAGCTGCAGTAGACCCCGATTTCCACCCAGTGCATACTAAAAGAAAGAAGAAAAAACCCTGGATGGGAGGAAGAGCAACCTCCAAAGGCATGAACTCAAATAAGTCTCCTATTTTGATTCCCATGAAAAATTGTTTGTAGGCCTTTTGAAAGTCCTCTTGCCAACCCCCTTCAGAATCTGATTCATCATACATTGAGATGTTTACTGACCCCCCTGCTGACCCTGACTCCTTTCCTGACAATCCCCAAGCACAGGCAGGAGACCCAATAGCCTCAACAGGAGTCTTGACCAGGTCAAAGTCCTTTCAGCAATCAAGTGTTTGAAGTTATATGTTTTTGTATTTTTTTATCCCTTTTTTCCTACATGGGGACTCTTGAGGTGTCTACTGTTAATGTGAACAGTATCAAAGAGCAGAAAAAAATATCTTACAGTGCTTTCTGCTTTATTGTTACTGACCAGCCACATTATTATGGTAGAGGATACCAGGTTAGAATCTAATTTTGAAACCTGCTGAGCAACTATGCAGTGGGTGAATGGACCATCTTTTTGGTCTAATGGGGATGACCGCTGTGATGGTGTGGGAATTCTTTTTAACTGTAGCGGATTACAGGTTACCAAACTAGTGCAGATTTCCCCAAGGAGGTCACTTTCCTTGGATATTTCCTATGGCCACAATGTCTTTGGGTCATTATTCTTTTTGCTCCCAAGATGAAAGCCCATCATATCTCTTTGTTCCAACAAGTCCAGCCCTATTTACACACTTCTAGGGTGGTTATTTGGAGCAGTGACTTTAGTTGAGGATTGGCTTGCTCTGATTGGGGACTTGCCATGACAAAACTGTTTAGTGATTCCAGTTGAATGAATGGGGTTTTACAGGCAGCTAACCTGATAGGTGCATATAGGGTGATTCATTGAACAGGAAGAAACACCTTTTATAAAGGAATTTTGTCGATCAGTATTAATTTCCATTTAACTTCTCATATCATAAAGGCGACTTTGGCAAATATGGTATATTATGCATTTATGGATCATAAATTTATGACTTGCACCTTCGATTGGGCCAATGCACCCATTCATGGTAAAGATTTATGGAAATTTATCTAATAATAGACTAACAGACCCTGAGTTTTTGGCATGCTTGTCCCTTTTATAGAGAACTAGACTTTCTGTATAAGTTTTATATGATACTCCTCTTGATAGGTGGGTTGACAGCAAGCAGGATCTGGTACATTTTCTGAAAACCTTTTCAGGGAACAAGGCCCAAGACTCTTATCTTTCTTATTTGTCCTTATGATCCCAGCTGCAACATTTGATTTCATGGCCTGATACTGTACAATGCAACATAGCGAACAGATTCAGCATGTAAAGCAACAAATGCAGGCTTTACAGTATAATAGAGCTCAATCGCTACATCAGAAAATGCAATTTGGTACCCAAAGCAGTAGGCAGACCTTTAATCCCTTTAAGGATTGCAGTTCCCGAGTTGACAAACGCTCTATGGAGGGTTTGTGTAATCCTCAGGGGGGCATAGTGATGTCATGGGAGGCTTTGCTACAGGTTGTAGGGCAACATGTTGCACCGACATACACCCCTGGGCCTGTGAACCCCTCTATTCCAGATTATTTACATGATTTGGATATTTCCCTTTCATTGGACATTGAAGTATGTGCTTTAATAGCCCCCATTTCAGCACAGGACATTCTCCTTGCTATTCATGGCTTATGAAACAACACCACTCCAGGGACTGGTGGCCTTAGCAGTGAATTTTAGAAAACATTTCAGGCACAGCTGGCACCTTAAGTTGTCCTGTACAATTATTGTTTAGACCTTGGGACTCTCCCTTATTAATTTCCTATTTCACTGATGATTTTTTTACACAAGAAAGGCGCTAAGTCAGATCTTAAGAACTGGAGACCTTTGTGCCGCTCTAATTCTGAATACAAGATTTTGGCAAAGATTTTAGTGCATCCTTTGGGCATGGTGGCAGATAAACTTTTTAGTTCTTCACAATATTGTTCTATCAAAACATGCAGTGTTCAGAATACTTTGATTTGATTTCAAGAATTATTTATTGGGGGGACAAAATGTGATATCTGGCTTTCTCCTTTCTCTTGATCAGGAGAAAGCATTTGACTCTCTTTCACATGATTATTTGTTTCAAGTACTACATGCCTACCATCTCTGAGCTAGGTTTATGTTTTGGATTAAGTCACTGTATTATGGGTCCACCATCTGCCCTTTAATCAATGGTTTGCTTGGTCAACCCTGTCATATGGGGAAGGAAGTTTGTCAGGGGTGCCCACTAAGCCCCCTAATATATGTCTTTGTGATAGATCCTTTTCTTCATCATGTTCAGCAGAATGTGTCCATTAAATTAATATCTTTGTACCCTGTCCATGATAGTTTATGCAGATGATGTTATGTTATTAGTCCCTACTATATCTGCAGGGCAGAAGGTAGCTCAGGAAATAAGGGCTTATTCTTTTGCCTGTGGCTCTGTGGTTAATTTTCAGAAAAGTGCAACAGTTACATTTGGTACTCCTCCCCTTCCCTTGCTGGCTAGTATTGCTGATATTCCACTTACCTCCTTAAATATTAAACTTTTGGGTGTCACGTTTTGGGTCTTCCTCTATGGCAGAAATACATTGGACAGCTGGTCTTCAGTTAGCTCAAGCGAAGGTGAATTTTTGGAAACATAAAAGGATCTTTAAACTGAAGCAGTACTTTTGATTAGAAATTTGCTCATTTCATTTCAATATTTCTGTATATTAGTTATATTTTTCCTGTGCCTTGCAACCTGGAGACTTGACTCCTTGATCTCTTCTTTCAAGCTCTATTGGGGAACTGTTTAAATCCCATTAAGTGCTCTATTACATATTTGCCGAAGTCCAAGGGAGGGGTGGGTATGATTAATCTTGTGTTTTTTATAGTTTCTTTCTTACTACTAACCTGGGCACAACTCTTCAACCTAATAATAAAGGCTGGTCTACACTGCTGCTGGATTAGTTGTAGACTTCTTTGTTGGACTGGAGCACGGGTACCTTGAAAGTTATCCACAAGTCTGGGTTTTGCCCTTCTAACATGATAGATTCTATGTTTAAAATTAAGACTTGGAATTTAGGTATGACAAGGTTGCTCAGTCTTGGTAGGAAACAACTTTATGCTGAAATTATGGCATCTAGTTTTTCTGAGGTGGCCATTCTCCCTGGATGTACCGCGCCTCACTTGCCTTTGGCAATGTCTTCTCTTACTAATACAAGGTTGCCACATTTTGTATAGGATGTCCATTGGTTTAGCTTATATGGTAGAGTTGGAGTTTACAACCCCCACAAGCATAAGCCAGTTGTGGAACGATATTGTGCTAGGTCCACTTCTGTACAGACCTTGGAGACCCAAAATCATCTTTTCCTTGAATGTCTATATGCAACATCCTTTTAGTCCTATTTAGCAAGGACATGGAATGAACCCCTTTTTGACACTATTACTTATTTACAGTTTGTATTATGTATCCCCTGTAATGTTTGGGATAAATGTGAGACATCCACTTTTCAGGTTATTTGTGCTATTTTGAAGTGTTATGTTTGGCAGTCATGTTGTGGATGGGTATAGCTGCAGAAGTATGTCTCTCATGCGGCAGTTGTTATGAATGTGCTATTGAACTTTTAAAGCTGTATACATTGGAAGAGCACAGTGTTTCTCTATAATCGCACAAATTATGGAGAAAATGTCCGTTTATGTACTAGATTACTGTCTAACCTGTTTTTCCATTTCCCTTGATGGTTACTATTCTAGTAGTGTTTGGGGGACATTACTGTAATAACCCCGTTTTGACCTTTTCTTCTTTTCATTATCAGTATTGAATGTAGCATATTATTATTTATGATTTTAGTTGTGTTTCTTTTCTTTGTGTTTATTATTTCCTTTTGCTGTGTGCTGCTTAAATACTGCATTACTGAACACTGTATATATTTTTGATGTATACTTATGTTTCACTCTATAATAAAAATGCCCCTACTCTTTCCAAGAAGTGCCATAGGATCTTTAACATCCACATGAACTACCACCAGAACAGAGAGATGGGACCTTGGTCTAATGTTTCATCCAAAAGACTGCACCTCAGGAGTGCAGCACCCCTGTCATGCTGCACTACAGTGTCAGTATTGGGATTTAATCCAAGTGCCTAATATGGGGATGGAACCCACAGCCTTCTGATCTTCTGGAGTCAGAGGCAAGTGTGCAGCCTGCTGAGCCACTGAACTGTAGTCAGTAATATCTCATTTTTATTTCTGTGGATTAGTTTGAGGTGTTTAAGTAAAGTATTTTATCAGTGTCTTTCTGTAGTAGTTTTAGTTATTTTTTAGTTATATTTTTCTTATAGTGACAGTGTTTTGTCACTTTTTGCTATGCTTATTATTAAATTACCCCATTACCTCTATGATTTTAATCTCTGTGGGATTTAGAAAAAATATATATATTTTGTGGTTCGTTTTGGTAGTTTTCTTTTCAGATTACACTACTGATCCCTGATTCTCTAGAGGGAAGTTTTGTCTGCTGTTGCTGATAGTTATTCATTTATTTACCCCTGTTTCCCTTGTTGTGTTTGACGTGATATTTTATTAATCCCTGTAGTGTTAAAAAAATTTAAACAGAAAAAATACTTTGTTGGTTGGTTTTGCTAGATGATATTATGTCAGCATAGTATTTCTTCAGAACATACTGCTGATCGCGGATATTTATGGGGAGATGTTGTCTGCTTCTGCTTATAGTTAATCATGTGTTTACCCCTGTTACTCATGTTGTGTGCGTCCTGTTGTTTTATTAATCCCTGTGGTGTTTTACGGAAAAAAAAAGAAGAAAAAAAAGTAATTTTTTGGTTGGTTTTGCCTGATACTGTTACCTCAGTAAAGTTTTTTGTTTCACAGTTCTGATCCCTTAGTCTCTGGGGGAGGGGGGGGGGTTGCTGGTGGTTAATAACTTGTTTATCTCTTGTACCTCTGTCATATGTGTTCTGTTAATCCCTGTGGTGCTTTTGTTTTTCAGATCAAAATGTTGTTCCATGATTCCCTAGGGGGAATTGTTGTCTGCTCCTGGTACTTTTTAAGGCTGCGTGACAAAGCCATGCTGTCTTTTTGCTATGAAGTAGATTAGAAGAGGGGCTTGCAGCAGGACAGCTATTGTGTGTACTTACTCAGTGATTAGTCATTGGTATAGCATAAGTTTTCCACTACCTTCCCCTGTGCCAGACCTCACAACCCCCTCTCCACCCCCCCCCGCAGAGGTACCGAATAAATTGTTCTGTACAGTTTCTAAAAACACAGGAAATGATCACCAGTGTCAAAGTTTAATCTGCTGTCAGTTGATTATTTGACTGGCACTAGGACCTCGGGGAACTCTAAGCCAAAGGCAGATGTTGATCAACTTCCAGTGGTCATGAAGCGTTAGATTACAAGTGAAATGCTGCAGATTTAGGCATAAACTGCTAAACAGCTTGTAGATTGTTTACACAGCTCCTTCTAAGTGAAATGCTGCAGTCTGAGGAATAAACTGCTAAACTACTCATAGTTTGTTTACACAGCCCCAGGTAAATTCAGATTAATGTTTATACATATTGACATAGTTTCCTTTTATGATTCAAAACAAGTTTGTCCTTCAAAAGTTTAATAATGTAATCCCCTGCTTTCTCAAAACTTATCACAGTAGAGCACTGCATGAAACAAATACCTTTCAATACAGTTTGCAGTAATAATTGCTTAAATAGTAGTAGGACAGTGCTGGGGGTGGTGATGGTGATTCAGGAATGATATACCTTTCAGGGAATGCAGATGGGAGATGATGTGTTGGTGGGATTAGAAGGAAAAAAGACTGAGGGTTCCGGCAGTGATCTGTTGGCTGGGACAGACCTCGAGGGAACAGGCTGCAAAATGAGGTGTGGGTACTGGAAAGCAAATACATAAGGGTGGTCAGTACCGGTGGATCCAGGTATGTATCCAGAAAGCATTCACAACCTCATTAGTAGAGCAAAAATCTTTCTAAACCTAATCTTAGCTTTAAATGGTAATATTTTACATTTTGGGGAAGAGTTTCCCCCTTGAAAAAATTCTAGATGCGCCCCTTGTGATCAGCAGTGCAGAAAAGTACCACAACTCTGTGTGCAAAATCTGCTTTATATGGTGCAGAACAATTCACAACTGCCCATAACTCAGGTAAGACATGTCACTGCTAGTGGTTTCTCAGGACTACTGCCTCATCACCCTCCAGTTGATGCAGCGTCCTGTAAAACTCATCGAGATGTCTTACCAGGTCCATAACTGCAGGTGGTTGTAAATTGTTTTGCTTCTAATAAAGTTCATTTTGCACACAGAATTGTGATGCCTAAGACTTAATATTTTACATTGGGCAGATTGTGTGGTGAAGCTGAGATTACTATTCCTTTGAGTGCATAAAAGTAGCCTAGCACCTAGATACTCAATTAGGTAAGCTACAGTAGCTGAGTTTTTGATTGCACATTCAGAGTGCCCCCCATGGCACCCACAACAGAATTTATGCAGGCCACTGTTAAGCGACAGGTGGTGCTAAAAGCAGACAGAGTCAGTTCCACCATTGGGGTTAGCAGCACTGAATCCAGAGGACTGGGCGTGCAACACCAGATGGGGAAAAAGCTGTTTTAAAAAAAAATAAACTGTCTCCAACTAACTCTGGTTTGTCATTCCTCCAGTTATATTTCAGTCATGCTCCCCAGCTCAGATTTAGGGAAATCACCTTCTGACTAACTTCAGTGATGTGTCTCACAGCTTGCAAACTTCTTTAAGGTACTAGAAGCTATAGTGTGGCAGAGGCAAGTGAAGAATCTGGATGGGGGTTGTAGTCTTCCTCACAGCATCATCAGTGTGCAGACTGCTCTTCCCTCCCCTGTCAGGTGCTCCATGTTACTACTACTATGCATTAATGGAGCAGGTTACCACAGGAGAGATAGCTGTACACAAATGAAAGGAAGAATAGATGTGCAGAACAGCATGATGTACTAACCTACAGAAAATGCGAAGTTGCAAAAATCTGAATACTTTATTTCAGGGCTGGCTACCCCACAGGCACACACCGCTGTGCATAGGGTCTTTGAACTTTAAAAACATAGAAACATAGACTTTGACGGCAGATAAGGACCGCTTGGCCCACCTAGTCTGCCCATTTCCCTACCTAGAGGATAAGCTGCAGATCGTATTTTACCAACAGCCTATTTCTTCCTACCCCCCACAATAATTGCCTTATGTCTGTCCCATGCATTCTTGAATTCTCCCACAGTTTTAGACCCCACAACCTCCTCAGGAAGGCTGTTCCATGCATCCACCACCCTCTCTGTGAAAAAATACTTCCTCATATTGTCCCTGAGCCGTCCCCCTCTATCTTCAAATTGTGTCCCCTTGTTCTTGCACATCTCTTTTTCTGAAAGATGCTACCCTCTTGGACTTTGTTGATTCCACTGAGGTACTTAAATGTTTCTATCATGTCCCCTCTCTTCCTCCTTTCCTCAAGAGTATACATATTAAACTCCTTTAGCCTCTCCTCGTATGGCTTCTCTTGCAACTTTAATGGAACAGGTGCACTGTGGGAGGGTGAAGAATTAAGGTAGCAAGGATTTACATACTATTGCTCCCACCCATAAATTATAGATCAGAAGTCAGGAGGGAAAGGGACGCACCATTGACATATTGGTCACAAAACTATGAGGGCTTAGGTGAGTTTAGAGGTATCCTTGACTTCTGGCATGCAGTGCCAGGGAATCAAACCTATTTAACAACAACAACAGAAAAAGATCGTGGTGGATGGTAAGAAATGATTGCATTAGGAAGAGGGTGAATGACTTAAGAACTTACCTTAGGCTACCTGGGGAACTTTTCAGGCATTTACTTTTTCTTTGGCCCAAACACAGATTCCTGAGAATCTACAAGGGCTTACCAAACCTCCCAGTTGCCTTGTAGTGTTGTGCTGCTGGGGATGTCTAATGTCTCTACATTTTCAGCCTTCCCATCTCCTGGCAACTGTAGTCACCATCAGAGATAATGATATATGATGATGCATTCGAGCACTGATGTAGTAACAAGCTGATCAAGTGTCTGTATTTTTCTGGGTGGTGGTGGTGGTGATTGATCAGGACAGTAAAACATTGTACTGGTGCCTCTCCATCACTTCTATGTAGCCTCACAATGTCAGAGGTTTTTAGACCTAAGCATCTGGTCATACCACAGCCATGTGTTTAGAGGTGGGTGGGGTACCATTAACCAGCACTGAACTGCTAGCAGATGGGAAACAGTGACCACCATGACCTCAGTCTATCACATGGTCTCTGCTTAGAGCAGAGTTGGGGGGAGTGAAGTGCTGCATGCCATAGTGCTGAGCTGTTGCACCTCACATAGGGATACCCACAATAGGGTGAAAACAAATTGGACGAAAGTGATTGGTGCACAGGAAAACAGGCAACAGCAAGATACATGCCCAGCAATTGCATTGTGCACCTTTCTGGTTAAACTGCATGTTGGTCCCATTGCAGGAGGGCTTCATCCCCAACCCCTCTTAAATAAACATCCCCAGCCTGCACTTAAATGTTTGGACCTCAATTGGGGCCCCATTTTCCTGTCGACCTACAGTTGTTGCTGTATTGAAGTCCCAGCCACCCAGATTGCAGTTTCCCACAGTGCATCATCTACATTCCTTCACCCTAAGTCCTGTATCCACCTGATGGTATACGCCTTCCATGCAGGATCTTATTCCTTTCATATCCCTTAAAAAACTCTTTTTTATCATTTCAGGTTCCTTTTCATTCCCATTTCTACTGCTGCATTAGTGGGCAGCACACTCAAAGGCTAAACCTCCCTTTGCCATAGTGTGAATGTGAAAGGATTGACAACAGTAGAACTATACTTACAGGTATGTAGATTGGTCTATTGCTACTCATTACTTTAGTTCTTCTAAAGATAAATTGAAAATGTTTAAATGGGTGAGCTGCAGGCTGCCTCAATAGCACAGAGGAACTGAACCACGAGGTCAACCTGAATTTGAGAGTAAGTCTGAGTTTCTCAATTGTTGGCAGCATGGGGAAGGAGAATTTGCCTTCCAACTCCCATAGCAACCCCAATAGTTACCTAAGAGGTCATCAGATGCATTGGAGATGTGAAGGTCGCAAGGAGGTAGGCGAAGGGGAGGCTGCAGTGAGTGCTGGATATGCAGTTGGAATAGCTAGGTCTATGAGGGAGATGATTTTTTGTTGTCAGTGCTGAAAATTGGGTAGTGCTCGATCATCTGGTTGAGGTCTGCTCTGCACTGAGACACATAGACCAGTGCTCCAGAAAGGCAGCTTTCAGCCAGTCTCTCTGACATGAATGGAGTGTGGGCCAGTAAGGATATTAAGTTTTTGGGATGGGATGGTTTGATCAGCTGACTGGGTCAGAGAACATGTCTGGGGGTTATGGGGTGTAATAAAGATTTCTGCAGAAAGTTGCTGCTTTTTGTTTTGTTTTATTTTATCCTCTATCACCATATTTCTGTTGCTTTTACCTTGAGTTAAAGAACAACTCTGCACTTCAGTACATGATTCATCATAAGATCCAGCTGTTTGTAGTTTAGTAAAAAATATACTTTTTTTAATTATCAATGTTTCTTTCCAAAATTTTCAGTACATCTTGACAGTCCATCTGAAAAGTCTGTATAGAAAACATTTGCCTCTCCCCTGTTAACCTCACAGTGCCTTGAGTGTTTAGTGTTCACCATGACAGACTGTGATATCACAAACAGCAATGGTGTGGTTAGCAGGGAAGAGAAAGATACATGTCTTAAAACTAATTGAAAAAAGTGCTGCATTACCTACAATATTTAGTAGACCAACGGCAAAGGGGAAAATAACAAGAAAACAAAGTTAAAACACAATTGGTATAAATCTAGTGTTTTTATGTTTTTTTATTATAGTAGAGAAATGCTCTTTAACCATTTTTCAACTTACTCCAATGCTGTATAGTACACTTTGTGTCTCTCTGCTCCCTATCTCTACTCACACTACTTTAAGTACCTCATACTTAGCTAGTTTTACCTTTATTTCCATAGGTCTAGCCAGATATTGGCTGTCTACCTTTCAGATAAGTATTTTGTTTAATTCTGACTACTATAATCTCCCCTTTACGACCATAGACCCTTTGCATCTCCAGAACCTTCCCTGTGCTTTCCTTTTAGATTCTGCCAGATTATCCCAAACCCAAAATAACCCAACTCTGTGCACTGTGACTTGTACAGAGCAGGTACATCATATTATATTTAGGGGTCAAAACTGAGTTTTGCATCTTCTAGCCAGCAGGGCTAGTGACTGGGGAAAATCCCCACAGAATTTTCCACTGTACCAGTTGATGTACTTACCATAGTGTTACCCTCTCCAGCACATGCCTGCAGGGCTACCTAAAGGAAATTTTTAATAGCTGTATACAAAATCTACTAACATTTGCTAGTGGGATAGTGACAGTTCTGACCTGAGCAAAGGAGGTGGAGTTAGTGTCAGGGGCTGGGGGGCTAATGTCTGGGGAAGGGAGGTGCTACTGTTTGAGACTTTGGAAGATAGGTAAGCTGCAGTCAGGGACTTCGGGGGGAGGGGGTTAGTGTTATGGCACATGGAAGGAAAGTGTAGAAGGAAGGGTGTATGCATTCATCTGGTGTATTAGTAGGTGGTGTCCAGGAGGACCTTGCAGAGAAGGTGTGCATTAAGGGTATAGGTGATTCTTGAATGGCTAAGGAGGAAGGGTTGTGGCTTCTGGTAGTCAGGGGACAGGAGGGAGGTGATATCGACAGAGATTAGAAAGTGGGGTACCTGGGGGTCACGTGATGACGGCCAGGGAGTAAGACATGCTTTGCATTGACTCCGCTCTCCACTTGACTCTAATTAATCAAAAAACCCAAGAACTTTAACATCGACTACTAACTGTGGTTGGCAGTGTTGGTTTGAACTGAGATTTACCTGCAGAGTGCCCCAAATAGATTGAAATGGAGGTCTACATGAAGCGTGCTCTGCCGCGGCATTCCCCTCCACCAAGCCCGGAGAAAGACGAGGCCGCAAAATGAGCAAAACAACAGCCGGCGACTCCACACAAGTCCTCAACAGGGCAGCCAGCACTATCTGAGGATAGATTCCTAGAAATAATGAAGCCAATACAGGAGGGGATTGAAGCAATGTCGGAGGATTTGCATCAAATCAAATCTTCGATTGCAGCCTTAACAATTCGGGTTGGGGACTCCGAGGTCCGTGTGACTTCCCTAGAAAGCAAGCAGACAAAGATGGAGCAGGATATAACAACAGCATCCAAGAGAATGAGGCGTATTGAAGAGAAGCTAGAGGACCTAGAAGGGCGCAGTCGGCGAAATAACCTGGTTATTATTGGCATCCCAGAGGGGGAAGAAGGTAACACGCCGGTTCAATTTGCTCAGAAGTTGTGTGAAAAAATAGTGGGGCCCTCTCCCAAAGGCCCCATATATGTTGTGGAATGAGCACATCATGCCCTACATCCCCCACCAACAGCCGGCTTGCATCCCCGACCTCTCATTTTTAAGCTTCTTAATTTCCTGGACAAACAACATATCCTGCAGAAAATAAAAGAGCTCAAGGAAATCAAGTGGGAAGGCAAAACACTTAGAATCAACCAAGATCTCCCGCATTCAGTCCAGATCAAGAGGCAGGAATTGCACCGTATAGTGGTGAAATTAATAGCAGCGGGGAAGCCATTTCGGGTAAAATACCCGGCGACTTTGCAAGTTATGCACAATGAACAGTGGCACTCCTTTGAGAACGTGGATCAAGCCAAGAAGGATCTCAGACTGCTGCTGCCAGACCTCTTTAAATGAGTTCTAAATGCGTTTTATTGGTAGCCGAGTAGGATCAGGAAAATGGATGCATAATCTTGTGCTGAGTGTGGGAAGGTGTAATAATGTTAACTCGGAATGCCAAGAATGTATATGAGTGCGGTAGTTTTGATTCACAAAAGTGGTGCACTTGATAAAGTACGTTATTCCCTGTCATGTTTCTCCCCTGATACACTTCTGAGCATGCACATGGATGGATGTATAATGGTCCTAATCATCCCATCTTAGCAGCATCGCTTGTATACCGATAGGGGGAGAATGGAAATAATGGAAACTGCTGGATGCCACAGAGTGTGGAGTAAACGAGGAAGCAACAGCTGCATGACATCAGGAAATGGATATCGTAACTTCTTCCACTAGTCCCTTCACCCCCCTCCCCTCCCTTTCTTTCCCTTTTCCCCTTTCCCCTCCTTTTTTTTTTTCTTTCTTCTTCTTCCTCATTTAGGCTGCACCATTTATTGCAGAGAGACTGCAGGTAAACAAGCAATATCCAATGGAAGAGCCTTCAGCCCCTCTAGAAATAGAAACTGTGAAATAATCTGATTTGTCCCCTCAAGAAAAGGGGGAGGACTTAGACTGGATTATAATAAGTGCGGTCTTTAATGCGCATACGGTGTTTGGTTAGATTAATGACTTGTAAGCCTAATTAGGCTAAGTCATACCATACATGTTAGTTTGAAAGAACTCATAGCAAAATGAGTGAAATATGGGGGGAATATTATTTGAGATGTGGGGCTGGCTACCAAATATTATGTTTGTAGGCAATAAGCCATTACAAGTTTAGTGTCCATTATTGTTATAATTGTAACAGATGACTGGTGAAAGTATGGATGAGCGGGTGGGGAAGCGGGGAGAGGGTGGGGTACTGTTTCTAGCTGGGTCGGTAAGGCAACATCACCTGACAGCATGTATGTGAGGAAGCAGTTGTACAGAACTGGGGGGTTAGAGGTTTATGTAGTAGTTGATTGGGGGGTAAACTTAAGTGTTGGATTTCATTGTCGGAAGGAGGGTAAGCCAAGCGCAAAGCCAGTGTATATACAGCATAAGATGAGGGCAGAAGGTAACCTGAGTAAATTTTGTGTAGATAGACACAATCGATTCCGTGGATTTAAATAACCTATGAGGGGACCATATAAGTGTGTAACGTGGAATGTCAAAGGGGGTCGCGATAGGTGTAAGAGACAAATTATCCTTAGACACCTAGGTCATTTAAAATTGACGTTAGCATGCTTGCAGAAAACACACACAAAAAGGGAAGACATGCATTTATGGAAAAAGAACTGGGTAGGACAGGTTTATGGAGCTGGTGCCTCTACATCCAAGGGGGGGGTCCTCATCTTGATTGCAAAGTCTACGCTCTTCAGACTGAGCAAAGAAGTTTGGGACCCAGAAGGGCGTTATATCCTAATACACGGTTATTTAGCAGCGCACCCAGTGCTTTTGGGAGCCATATATGGACCCAATAGGGAATCACCTGTTTTCTTTACACACCTCCTTAATTTAATAATGGGAGAACCCACAAAATTCACACTATTGGGGGGGATTGGAATATTACTATGCAATCTGACATAGACAGGTCGGCCTCAAAAAGGAATAACTTAACCCCAACCCAGAGAGCTCTTAAGGAATTGGTGGACTCAGCCGGACTATTGGATGTCTGGAGAGTTCTAAATCCAAACAATCAGCAATACACCTTTTTTTCCCCTCCACATTGTTCTTACTCCCGAATAGACTATTTTCTGATCAGTGATTTTGCACTTCCAGGGGTCCTGACAGTGGATATCCATGCCAGGGTGATCTCTGACCATTCCCCAGTGGTTGTCACCTACCTGTTAGGGCCCGGAGTTAAAAGGGACTCCATATGGAGAATGAATACTCAGCTCCTGCAGAACTTGGATACTCTCAAATGCATAACTGACTTTATCACCTTCTTTCAGGAAACTAAGAAGGGAACAATTGCCAGAGTGGACATGATGTGGTCTGCCCTTAAATGCGCCCTCCATGGCAAGTGCATCAGATTAGCTACCATAAGGAGATCTAAGTATCGTGCCCATGTCTCCGAAATGTTGGATTCCATTCGGGAACTGGAAAGTGTACCATGTGGACGACTAACAGAGGCCCAAAAAAACAAATTAAGCCAGCTGCAAGCAGAGTATGCAGACTTTCAGGTGCAGAGGGCAGAATTGGCACTAAAATATAATACTTGGAATCCGGTGAGAGAGCCGGAAGGCTATTGGCCTATAGAATGAGACAAGCAGAAGCAGTTAGGTATATCTCAGGCCTTTACTTCCCCAGGAAGGATCAAGTTTGTACTGACCCTAAAGAGATAGCCCAAGGATTGAGATCTTATTACCAGGCCCTATACTCAGAGGAGCCAAATATCTCCCCTACCCGAATAGAAATTGCTCAGTATTTAGATAAACTAAACCTCCCCAAAATATCATTAACACAAGCTGCGCTCCTCAAAGGTCATATTCCTCTGGAAGAAATACTCCAAGCTATTAACCAGTTGCCCTTGGATAAGTCTCCAGGCCCCGACGGCCTTCCTAACAATCTGTACAAGAAGTGTTGTCAGGTCTTAATTCCGTCATTGCATGAGGTCTATAATTACTGGTATGATAATGGCTTCTCAGAACAAAGTTTCTCAGAAGCTCTAATTACCCTTATTCCAAAGCCAGGGAAAGACCCCATGTATCCGGAGAACTACCGACCTATCTCGTTGTTAAACTCAGACTTTAAAATACTGGCCAAAATACTTGCCAATAGGTTAGCCCCTATTATGAGTGAGCTTGTCAGTTCTGAGCAGGTTGGTTTTATGATGGGAAGGTCCTCGGGAGACCATCTGAGGAAACTGTTACATCTTATATCGGCTGCAGATAATTCTAACAAGCCATCTGCCTTGATTTCTTTAGATGCCGAGAAGGCTTTTGACCGGGTCTCCTGGGACTTTCTCTTTGAAACCTTATCCCTCTTTGGCCTTCCCGAAGAATACATTAGGTGGATTCAATTACTGTATACTGCCCCTACGGCCAGAATATGGTGCAACGGCATCCTCTCCAACCCATTTCCTCTTAGGCGGGGCACCAGACAGGGCTGCCCCCTATCTCCGCTTCTTTTTAATCTTTACTTAGAGCCTCTAATACAGCGGCTTGTACACTCCCAGAAGATTATAGGCATCTGTGTGGGTGAGAAGAGATTCTCACTTTCAGCTTATGTGGACGATATACTTATGCATATTGAGGAACCACAGCAAACTATCCCTATCTTATTAGAAGAAATTGATGCCTTTTCAAGGGTATCGTATTATAAGCTAAATTACTCTAAAGCTAAGATTCTTCCACTGAACAATTGGCTTACACAGACTCAAGTGGCACCTTATAACCTGTCCTGGGAGTCAAGATCAATTGTATATTTGGGAGTTAAAATAACAAGAGATATTAGCTATCTGGTGAGAGAGAATCTGCATTCCCTGATGCAAACCCTGAAAACTGACCTGGATCAGTGGGAGTCCCTGCCCTTTCTCCTATGGGGTAGAATTAGTATAGTAAAAATGAATATTCAGCCCCGTATTCTATACCCCTTGGGAATGATAGGTTGTTACCTCCCCAAAAGTTGGTTTGTTAAAGTACAAAAAATGCTGAACGCATTTATTTAGAAGGGGAAACAAATCCGGAGAGCATATTATAAGTTAGCGGCTCCCAAGCTGCGGGGTGGGTTGGCAGTACCTTCCTTTTTTACTTACTACTGTGCTCAGCACTTGAGCAAGATGGCACTCTGGCTGCATGCTGAAACTTCGCCAGACGTGGGTAGATATGTACCTTTATGGATTGAGATAGAAAAATACTTGGTATCCAGACACCAATATACATTACTTGCCTTTTTATATGCTGTGCCCTCCCATATTCCCAAACAACTTTGAAATACCCCAATAGGATGGTCACTTAGAGCAATGCATCAAATGCAAAGTCACTTTTCCTTACACTGGCACCAATCGCTTCAGCAGCTGATTACAGGTAACCCTCATTTTAAAATAGGAGGGAAACCTATTCCGCCTACCTTTTGGGTCCCATTAAAAGAGTTCCGGTTAGTAGATTTCTTTCAGCAAGGGAAATTAGCCTCCTTTCCCTATCTTCAATCTCGTTACAAGATACCGGACTCGCATAAATTCAAATACATCCAAGTTAGGCGAGCAATCTTGACTTTTACAGAGACTATAACAGGCCAAAGAATAGATGATCCAGAGGCACAAATGTTGATACAGGTAGCATCCCAGCCTCATTCTGTATCTGGGGTGTATAAAAAGCTGCAATCATTAGATCCACATCTACCCAAGGGCATATGCTATTATTGGGTGCAGGAACTACAGCTGACACACGATATTGGTGTGTGGAGGAGAATTTGGCAAGAGTGTTATAGATTAGTTAAGCAGGATAGGCTCAGGATGGTTCAGTTTAATATAATGCATAATTTGTACTATATGCCAACAAAATCGTATAAGTGTGGGTTAACCCCCTCACCTCTCTGTACAAAGTGCCAGGGGGAGGAGGGCACGTTGTTCCATATGCTTTGGACTTGCCCAAAAATCCAGCCCTTCTGGCAAGCAGTAGTGAAAGGGATAGACCCCCTCCTTGGGTTGCAGCTGTTGCTTACCCCAGAAGCCTGCTTAATGCATCTATTTCCTCCGGGAACACCAGTATGGAGAAGAGCCCATATTGCTTTAGTGGCAGTGAATGTTAAGCTTATTATAGTAAGACACTGGAAGGAGGGTCAAACTCCCTCGATTACAGAATGGTACAGAGAAATGTTATTGGCATTACAGTTAGAAACGCATATTGCCTACATGTGGCATGGGGGAAATGCTTATTTAGACAAGTGGGGCCCACTTGATGCTGCACTGGCAATCTGGAACCCCTAAGAAATGCTGCCCTCACCTTTACAATATGTTTTTACCTTTTCTTTTTTTTTTTTCTTTCCCTTTAAATGGAATGACCGGAGACAGACCTGAGTTTAACATGTTAGAGTTTGCACTTGGCTAATGGGGTTAGGGGAAGGGGGAGGGTTGGGATGGGGATTTGGATAGGTTTATGTTGCTCTTTTTTTTATCCTCCTTCAGTTAATCCCTTCATTATCTGTTGTGATGTAAGAATTGATATGAAAATGGAACCAGAGATATTTCTGTGTATATCAATGTTTTTTCTTGAGAGAGTAAGTATTATTGCTTTGTGTGGACTTTAAATAAAGTACATTTAATTAAAAAAAAAAAGAAAGAAAGTGGGGTACCTAGAGAGGGATGGGTGTTCAGATGGACTGTGATGAAAGTGGTGAGGACTGGTGTGGTTGGGTTGTGTCAGAACGTGGAGGGAGGGGGTTATTGTCTGGAGTGATGGGGGCTGTAAAACTTTTTGGGACTGTACAGGGTGTACATTCAAGAGGGCTACTGTCATGGAGGCTGTAGGGGACACATGCTAGTGTCAGGTGCTGTGGAAGGATGCGGCTTGTGTCAGAGGGTCTGTGGAGGGAGAGGGAGGGATGGAAGGCTAGAGTCTTGGTTAGAGAAAGGAGGTGAGGCTAGAGTCTGGGCTGCATGCTAGTTAACTATACAGACTGGGGGCACACAAAGTTCCATGTATTCTCAAGAAGATGTGTTCTATTGGTAAAGCACCTAAAGTGTCTTCCCAGTTGTTGTTTTTTTAAATGTATTTGTCAAAGTGTAACTGTTTAGCAGGCTTTGTACAACAAATTGTCAAGTGATATATATATATATATATATATATACAGTATGTATATATATGATATACAATGGAGAGCTGTTAGATAAATGATTTATCTACACAAGTGCTGTTTGACCTTGGGTAACCTCATGAGTGGTGTATGCCACGAGTGAAGTGTCCAAGGTCAAACAGCACAAGTGTAGATAAATCATTTATCTGACAGCTCACCATTGTATATTTCATTTATGCAATAGGGATACTTTCTGTCAGTGCAGGGGCAACTGCTTATCTTGTTTTGCATATGTTTGTCAAAAAATTGAACACAAATTGCATTTTCTGCTCTTTCTTGCTAATTATAAAAAAATCTATTAGATATCTAGCAATGAAACACCATTCATTTTGTAGATAATTTTGTGTTGAACAGCTTTCATACTCACAGTACCATGCTATCTTTTTTGTTTTAAAGTTATTTGCATTTGAATATGGGTAGTACTGCTACTTAGGCTGAACGTTCTAAATGAGTTCCGGAGTGATTGTGGCATAGCTACTATATGGATACATTTAATTTATTCAACGGCTGTGAAGATAAATGGATTTATTAAATGGCTTTTATGTCCACGCTTATTGCATAAAAAATATATATATATATATATACCTGGCTCGGGTTACATCACCTGCATCTCGGGAATGTGTCACTAAATGCTCACTGAAATTATTAACTTTAGCCAGTGCGTCCCTTTGTGAGAACATGCCAGTGGCCTGAGGGTCAACTTGGTCCATCCAGGTCAGTTAAACAATTTATAAACTTGTTAGCATGTTTAATGCTACCATTCAGTGGTGAAGAAGTCAGAGATACTTTGGATGATGTGTATGTTGAGGTCTGACTACCCTCTGTGTTAGAAGAAATGAATGGGCATGAAAATGAGGGGGAAATAGCAACTGATGGGCCAGAATGGTGCCTCAATTTCTGCAGGCCCTGCATCACCAAGAAGTACCATATTGCTACTAGCCACCTAGCAATAGCATCCACCATCCTGGGAACTAAATTTGGACCTTCATAACAGTCACTGATTCCATCCATGGGGGAGGCAGGAGGGAAAGGTTCATCATCCCAATCCCCCTTCCATAGACTCTCATTACCCATGGTAACCCCCCCCAAGACTCTCCACCAGTTTGGTATGGAGTCCTGTTGATGGTGAAGGGGAGTATAACAGTTGGGGCCTAACATTCAAATGTTTGCCCAGGTGCAGATCCTAGTTTACCTGAGCAAACCGTGATTTGCACCAATGTCCTATATTTAAAAGACATTATAGAGAGTCACGTGATGCGGTGCACTGTGTAGGACGCCTCTCTGCCTGCTCCTACCTACCACCCATTAAATACCCTTCAAAACCCTGTTTTTCGGCGCTTTTTACTGAAGATCACCTGACTGTCACCTTCCTGAACATTTCTGCTCTCTTTATATGAAGTCGATGGACGAGGAGATGCGGAAAATCGCTTCTAAACATATGCCTCCTACAACACCCGAGAAGGCCTCTAAGAAAGTCATGGCCTCCTCCTTGCAATCCTCACTGCCTGCTACTACTGAGTGCCCTGATGCAGATCTTCTTACCCTCTAGAGGTTTCTAGAGGAGTTTCAGCTTTTTAAGGCTGAAATGCAGAATATGGCAGGGGAAATTAAAAGCATCTCTAGCACCCTGGAGGAGCTCTCCAAGAAGACTGCTGACAACGAAGCTTGTATACGATCTGTTGAAAAGAAACAGGATAAAGTCGAACTGTAGTTGGTGGCCTTGAGGCAAAGGCTAGTGAAGATGGAGAACAAGGTGGAAGACCTGGAGGGGCGCAGTCGCCACAACAATGCAGTAATTATAGGCTTGCCCTAGGGCGAAGAGGGCTCAGACCCCATCAAGTTTATTAAAAAGTTTGTGGAGAGGGTGGCAGGCCCTTCCCCCTTCGGTGCTAGCTATATTATAGAAAAAGCTCATCGTGCACTACGCTCTCCTCCTCCGGTTGGAGCCCCCCCCCAGGTCATTCATATTTCATTTTTTAAACTTCCAGGAGTGACAGCATTTCTTATACAAGGTTAAGGAGGTGCAAGATTTGCAATGGGAAGGTAAAAAACTGAGGGTGGCGCAGGATCTTCCCTTATCTGTGCGTCAGAAAAGAGCCATTTTTCATAAAGTGGTCCTCAAGCTGATCGCCGCGGGAATCAAGTTTCACATGGGTTTTCCTGCAAGGCTTCAAGTTTGCCTGAACGGCTCCTGGGTGACCTACGAAGAGGCGGAGTTGGCAACCGCAGGGCTCAAAGAAGCACTTCCTGATCTATTCAAGCCTACATGAGAACTGACCTGGCATAGGGAGCTATGCCGAGTTTCCATTTGGTGGTGTTGTCTAGCTGCAGCAAATTATAATTCTCTATTATATCTTTGGGGCTATGCCACTGACAAACTGTGCATCTGGATACTTAACCTTACATTATAACTCTCAAGATGGGTCTTCTTTTTGATAAAAAATGGACATTTCGCTCCCAATCTGGTTCTCATCTCCAGGACTGCCTAATATTTTGCTGACTCTCATTTTTTACTCTGGCTCAGCCCAGTCTCATTTTTGGTTTGCAAGTCAGGTGTTAGCAGGCTCATGTGTGCTCTTTCTGGTTATAATTAATGAGTACTTGAGCGGGGTCACTGTGCTCATGTTAAATCCCAGTTTGTTATATCTGGTAACCCATTTTCACAGGGGTGATGTTCCGATTTCATGGCAATGGGGGGGGGCAACGCTTAGTTCTCCTGGAACTTAAAATGAGATTCTGTTTGTAACTGTGGTCTCTTCCTGGCCCTGTTGGCATGGCATGGTCCTTTTCAGGCTTCCCTCCCTTTCTCGTTCCCTGTCACCATCGGGCAATAAATATGATTAGCCTGAACACTAAGGGGGGATTCCACATTTAAGGACAGATTAAAACATCAGGGTTTTTGTACGCCTTTACTGGGCGTTGGTTCGCCCCTTCTGTTTAACCCTGCTTAAGCGCTGTCTCTGGAGGATTCCTTTTTTTTTTTTTTTTTTTTCAAATCTCCCTTTTAGAACTGTGATGGTCACTGTCTTTGGTTTAAGAAATGCGGTCTGGACAGCGACTCTGGAGCTCTCAGTTCTCCCCTATACCGCAGAAGGCAGTAATCGTCTGCCTACTCTTGGCCATCAATGCCTGATGTTCATGGGCTGTGCCACAAGAGGGCATCTGAAATTAATTTTTACACACGATGCCAATGTTTTATACTCCTCGCGCTCTGTGGGCCATGTTGTTGTACGGCTTGTGGGGTTTCTGCAGGAAGGATCGCTTTCTCTAAGGGGATAGTATAGCCAATTCCCCTGGTATTATTCAGGGGTGCTGTCAGGCAATCAAAGCCGAGGATAGGTTATTCTCTATGGAGTGTTCTGGTCATAAAGGGGTAATTTTGTTCCTGTTTCCTGGTTTACAAGGGCGGAGTGATTGGGGGGAGGGGAACTTTTCAGTCTGCTGGTCATCATGTACCTTGTAAAATATGTGGTTCTGGGGGGGTTAGGGCTCATGGGGTGCTTTGGGCGGGGGGGTTCAGGGGCAGTTGGGGAATGGATTTAGTGGAGGCAGAATTGAGGGGGAAAGTAGAACAACCCAGCGCATATCATGTTTGGAGGAGTAGTACTGATGGAAAATACAAGTTTATGTTGTGCTTCGGAGGACTTCTAACTGGCAATATGAGTGATGGCTAGAAACATTCAATTTATTAGTTAGAACGTTAAGGGGGTGAGGCATAAGACCAAGCAATATAAAATTCTGAAACATATAAACCATCTGAAGGTAGAAATTATGTTTTTGCAGGAGACGCATTGCTCAAGAGGGAGGCTGACAAAATGAGACGGCAACAAATTGGGCAGATGTTTGCAGCAGAAGGTATGACCCACAGTAGAGGGGTCATGATCCTTCTGCATAGGTCAGTTCTGTTCAAACCTATTCAAGTTATATCTGACCCTGGCAGATTCTTGTTTGTAAAAGATAGATTGCATACCCTGGACATTGTCCTGGGTGCTATCTATGGCCCTAATGTAGACTCCCCTAGCTTTTTTGTTCAGATAATAAAAGCCCTAACTCCATTTTTGGATACCCCCATGGTCATAGGATGTGACTTTAATCTCGTTTTTGATCAGGCTCTCGACAGATCGGGTCAATCCCGTCAAGGTCTCACTCCAGCGCAAAGAGCTTTTAGGGACCTGATGGACTCTATAGATCTTTGTGATATATGGCGTTTTTACATCCCAATGCAAGAGAGTACACTTTTGTTTCCCCGGTGCATGCACTTCCTCGAGGATTGATTATATCCTCATTTCTCAAACCCTTTTATCAGGGGTTCTAAGTTCTAGTATTGTCTCAGGGCCCCCTTCGGATTACTCTGTGGTCACCTGCCTAATAGCCCTAGCTTCTTTGCCAAATAAAGGGGGCAGGTGGAAGCTGAATAACCAAATTTTGAAGGAGCCAAAGACGGTTCAGTATATAATATCCCAAATAGAGTAGTTTACTGCTTCTAATTCTAACTCCATGGGGAAGCCTGATATGGTATGGGGTGCCTGTAAAGCATATTTAAGGGGGATTATAATTGGCCTAACATCGAAAAGGAAAAGGGAGAGGGCATCTCAGATTTCTGACCTTCTCTCTCTCTCTAATTAGAAGTATTGAGACTGCTCTATCTCCATCTTCCTCCGAGACATTCAAACAAGACTTAACAAAATTGAGAGAAGCCTACCTAACAATGCTAATGGAACAAGCTGAATTTGCAATTTTGAAAACAAAAGTGGTATATACCAATCAGGGTGAGAAGGCGGGCAGAATGCTAGTGCTGCGCATTAAGCAACAGAAATCCGCCAGACTCATTCCTGCAGTCCATTCTCCTAACGACAACTCCCTTAAGGTCTCACTCTCGGAGATAGCAGAGTAGTTTACAAAGTATTTCCAGGATTTATATGGCCCTATGGCCAATTCCCCACCCAAGGAAAGACTTTATGAATATCTGAGTGATTTACAGTTGCCAACTCTTACACAATCCCAGCAAAAAATTCTGGAGTCTCCCATCTCTGAAGACGAGATTGAAAGGGTAATCAAATCCCTCCCATCTGATAAATCTCAGGGCCCTGATGGGTTTACTTCCAATTTTTATAAGGTTTTCTCTAAGCAACTGATTCCCATTCCACTGCCACTTTTCCAGGCTATTCTTTCTGGTCAAGTGTCTGATCCCTCCCTTTTTGAGGCCCTGATAATCTTGTTGCCCAAGCCAGACAGACCATCAGATCAGGTTTCAAGTTATAGGCCGATCTCCCTTCTTAACCATGACATAAAAATGTTGGCAAGATTACTAGCCGACCATTTGGAGGCAGTACTTCAGTTTCTAATCTAGGCAGATCAGGTCGGTTTTATGAAAGGGAGATCATAGGTTGACCATCTGAGGGCTCTGTCTCACATCTTCCTGGCATCCAATGATGCTCCTCATCCAATGGTCTTGATCTCGCTAAATGCCGAAAAGGCATTTGACAGAGTCCTTTGGGACTACCTATTTGTTACGATGGACGTTTTCGGTTTTCCCATGAAATTCCGGAATTGGGTTAGTTCATTACATAAGTTCCCCTCTGCTAGAATCTCATGTAATGGGGTTATTTCTAGCCCCATCAAATTGCATGTAGGGACCAGACAGGGGTGTCCCTTATCTGCCCTTCTCTTCGACATTTATTTAGAGCCACTTATCAGGAGGTTATCGGGTGCCCAGGGCATATCGGGTATTTCTCTAGGGGAGCAGGTGGTTAAAGTGGCAGCCTACGCAGATGATCTTTTGCTGCAGGTAACCCACCCACACAGATCTATTCCCACTATCCTAAAGCTAACGAGGATTTTAGTAAGGTTTCAAACTATAAACTTAATGTAGGAAAGACTGTGATTTTTCCTCTTAACCATAGGGTTTACAAATAGGATATTATTGCGTTTGGACTCACCTGGAAGTCTGACTATATTAAATATCTGGGGCTCCTTTTAACAAGGGATACAGCGTGGCCCAGACAATTAAATATTGATGCACTGGAACACAAAATAGATCTTGACCTTCATAGGTGGACCCTACTTCCCCCTCTCTCTATGGGGCAGAATAAATCTAATCAAAATGAACGTATTCCCTTACCTGTTCTACCCCCTCAACATGCTAAATATATGGCTCCCCCATCCTGGGTTAAAAAAGTACATGGTATGATCTCCACTTTTACATGGGGCAATACAAAGGCTAGGATGGCATTCCATAAATTAGCTGCCCCCGAAGGCTAAAGGAGGATTAAGACTTCCCCATATTGGGCTATATTACTGGGCCAGTCAGGCCAATAAATATCTTAGATGGCTGACTGTGGATCAACTGTCCATGGCTGCTACATACATCCCGACTTGGTTAGCTGTCGAGTCTGCCTCCATTAAAAAACACGGCTTTTCCCCTGCTGTGCTGTTATACACCAAGGTTAGTTCCCTACCAGAGTCTCTACGTAGTTCTCCTATAGCTGTTTCAATCAGGGTTCATACTCAGTTGTGTGCATTTCTGAGATATAAGAATCTCAAGGATTTATTTCAACCCATAACAGGTAACCCCAATTTTTTATTAGATGGTAAGCCTCTCCCAGCTACCTGGCTTCCTCAGATAGGAAATTGCCATTTAGAGGAGTTCGTGTCACCCAATAGTCAATGGTATTCTTCAGCCGATATTATGCATAAGTTCATGATACCTTGTACAAGTATCTTCAAGATTTTCCAGTTTTGTCATCTCCTGGTTAAGGTAATGAGTTTGACCCGCCCCCCCCAGCTCCCTATATCAGTTTTCAGGTTACCCTAACGGAGTTGGCAGGTCTGTCTCAAGCTGTATATAAAATATACAGTCCTCTTTTTACCTGGGCTTACCCTGACAATTACGTTCCCGTCTCCTTTTGGGCCTCTCTCTTCCAAGGCAAAGATCTGGATTGGTCTGGCCTGTGGCAAAGTTGCCATAAGTTTCTCAAGCAGGATAGACTCAGATTAATGCAATTCAAAATTTTGCACAATATTTATTACTCTCTGCAGAAGCTTGCTAGGCTGGGTCTTGTGTCCTCTCCCCTTTGCACAAGATGTCAGTCTCAAGAAGGAGATCTTCTCCATATTTTCTGGAGCTGTTCTAAAGTCGTCCCACTCTGGACTGTGATTAAACAGCATGTTGATCCTCTGTTGGGGCTCTTAGACTTGTTCACCCCCAAAATATGCCTTCTTGGGGGTTTCTCCTCCATTTCAGTGGTGAACAGAAGGTATCACATAGCCTTGATGTTGATGTCTGTTAAAAAAGTGATGTTAAGACACTGGAAGGATATGGAGGTACCAATATATGTTGAATGGTTTCATGAGTTACTTGCAAACCTCAGAACTGAAAGGACTATTGCCAGTCTATATAACAAACTTAAGAAGTTTGATAGGATTTGGGACCCACTGCAAACTCTCTATGCACTACAAGTTTAAGCACTATTAGGTTATATCCACAGGTATAGTGTTAAAGGTGTAAAGAGGCACTGGGTTGTTCGAGATGGGTGCTGGGTTGGGTGGGGGGTAGGGGAAGCGAATCATCCTGCATCTTGTATCTGATGTATGGTGTCATATTTTACACTGTTTTGATTCATTCTCTGTATTGGAAACTTTAATAAAATTTGAATTAAAAAAAAAGACGTTATAAGGCGCCAGGTTAAGTGACTGTTCGGGGAGGGGTCAGTCCCAACTGTGTGGGGTGGTCTTCAGTGAGCTGACTGAGGTACAATGTTATGACTGTTAGGGGTGGGGATTACTGCTGTAATTGCCTGTGGAGAGTGTCATCCATGTGACTTTAGGGGGTATGGGGTCAGTGCCGTGATGGTGGTGGGGTGTAGAGTTGTGACCATTGGGAATAGGGATCTGTTTTGCGACTGTCAGGGGTGGGTGCTCAGTGCTGTGATGTACAGTGGCAGCTTTCAGTCTTGTGACTGTCGGAGGGGGGTACAGTCTTGTAAATGTATGGGATGAAAGGGTCGGTCCTGTGATGGTCAGTGATCAGTGCAGTGGTTATAATGTAAGTAGTGTAGAGTGGTACATTCTGAAAAAGGTGCTGCATTAGCAAAGCAGCCAGCCTGTAATAAGAAAAGAAAATAAAGTTCAGGACTCATAGAGTCAGTGCAAGATTTAGTTTCTGGCAATATGCTGGTGTGCACACACTAGCGCCAGTGCTTCAACCCTTCAGTGGGCCTTCCTCAGGGGGTGGGTCTGAGAAGTACAAATGTGCATCTCATTTATACAGATCTCTTAAAGTGTTATACACCGCAAACTAAAAACAATGTGAAAGTCAAGTTGAAAACACATGAGTAACTTGGTTATGAACATTTCATTATTCTTCGTTTTGTGTTTTGTTTTTGGCGGTCACTGTAAACAGTTAATGATATTAGTATACTACGTAAATTAAACATGCCTCTATATCTGTTACTTCATTTAATTCTGTAACTTTCTATTTAAAGCAATATTTTTTACCTTTTACACTATATTATACAATACCCCTTTTGTATCTCTATCCTCTCTAGTGTTCCCACTACTGAATTTACTCCACATTAACCTTTTTCTCTTTACTTTGACAGTCTCACAGGATGTGAACTCCTTCCCCATCAGATAAGTATAACAATATATCTAACCTTTCTTATCCTTCCTAGTAACTATCTAAGAACTGTGGATCCTTATTCTACAGGTCTAAGAAACTTCATCTCTTTAAGCCTCCTCCCTCTGGCTCCATAGTACCCTGGTATGAAATCTTGTACATATTACTTATACTTGGTAGGTTTACTGTAACCCTCATTAAGGGAGGGTTGTGTATACATGTTAAGATCACATGCACTGCATCATTTCCCTCCTCCATAAACATTTTTGCCTTGCTAGTTGACTCATGTAGGCTGTCAGCCCTGTCCCAAACTTCTCTGCCTGTCCAGACCACTGAGTCTAAAGTTCCCCATGGATTGCTCCCCCCCATGATGGGGCCAGGAAGGGGAGAGCCATACTCCCCCCAACCAGTCACTCACATCTAGAACTGAACCAGTCATCTAGGTGACAGTATGCGACTGAGGTAGGTGAGTAGACTGTGCTAGCCATGTCCACATTCCCACTCCCCCTGGATTACTGTCTTCACCTGGGGGAAGCAAAGGTTGAGTCAGCATGCTTTCCACACAGGGACAGAACAGCTATCTGATTTAACACTTAGTCTTCTCTCTGACCCTCAGCAACCTGAGCATGTCCCTCAGCTCGGGTCACTGATGTAGTGGGCATCAAGGCACACAGTGCCACATCCCTCCATACCATGGACCAGACCAACCTTATGCAGCAGCAAGGGAATTATTTATTAACATGGCAGGCCATTGGAGAATGATAGAGCCACTGCACATCAGGGAATTATTTTTTATGAATGGACCTAGCAGTCAAAGGGTGGGATAACCTGTAGACACCAGAGACTGTGTTCACGTTAACAGGGCCAGCAATCACAGGGGACTATTGTTATTGGCAGGCAGTTTGAAAGACATATTGAGCTGCTTGAGGTTTTATATAGAAGCAATTTCCCTGTAGATGTTTCCTCATCCTCGTAAAATAGCATTATGCAGCATTGTTGGCTCTGACTAGAATTTGTTTATATGGCAGTCTTTATTAACATTTTGTCAGTTTCCATCCCAAATCAAGTTACTAAACCTATAAGAATTAGGAATGACTGGGAAGAAATGCTCTAGTAAATGGAGAGTTGCTGGGGAAGCAGAAAAGAAGTGCTTAAGTCATGTGGGGCAAATGAATGCTGCAGTTAAAAAAAATATGTCCGAGTCAAAATGTTCTATGGGCACAACGACTGGTTGTGGCATTAGTGGGGCCAAATATGTCTCTGCCACATCTGTGCCATCCGTGCTGGTGGGGGATGTGAGAGGCAACAAGAGGAGAAGCAGTAAACAAGGCAGAGTGGTTAAGGAGGAGATTGTTGGTGTTCCCATGGCTGGTGCTGGTAAGCCTGATAGTCTGTAGCTTCAGACAGTGCTTGAGGAGGGAAATCTGAAAAATGTTCATCACACTCAGACTCCTGATGGTGAGAGTGTCAGAGAGCCTGTGGATGGTGGTGATGATGAGAAGGACAGAGCTGTGGAGGAGGACATCAGTGACTGTGCTGATGATGATTTCTTTGATCCCAATTGGATCCAGAGGAGATAAAAGGAAGGGTGGTGCTGCAGATGATTCAGGGGATGAGGTCTGCAGTCTTCCAACTACCAACCCCCCCAGTAGTACTGAACTTTATAAATCATGCCCCAAAACATACATTTCCACCCCTTCCTCTCACCTGTCCCAATCCCACTGCCATGGTACATCAAGGGGGATAAAATCCCTAGTTTGGGATTTTTATATACCTGACCCAGCTGATGAGACAGTTGCTGTCTGGCAGCTGTGTCAAGCATGAGTTAATAGGGGGAAAATGGGAACCACCTAGGCACCAGTGGGCAACACACACACACACACACACACACCTAAAGATCCAGGCACCTGTTGCGGTGGTGTCAAAACCAGAAGGAAGCTAGTGCAGGGAGTCCCTCATCATCAACATTAGCCAAGTCATGCAGAAGTGGCAGGACAATAGCCCAGGCAGAGGAAGGTCAAGTGACGAGGACTACAGAGAGGATGAAGAGGAGGATTAGACCTAGTCTGCCTAGTAGTGGCAGTATTCCCTTTTTCCTGCCCCCCAGGTCATACCAGAAACAAGCCTTGGATCAGTGTGACTTTTCCAGTTACTAAATTTTAAATAAATAAATAAATCAATAGCAGCTGTGGTAGGCTGAGTAGTACCACTCAGAGACAGAAAAGCATAGTAACACCATTGCAGATCACTGGCTTCATTTTAGCAGCAACACTTTTGAATCCACAAGAGTTAAATACTACCCCACCAAGAATGCTGCCATGATGAGTCCAGCAGTTTGGTAGCCCCACCCCAAAAAAGGTCCAGCTTACACTGCATAGCATGTTTGAGAATCAGTCCAAATTCCTTCCCAATGATGCTATTGCATGCAAACTAAATGCAGCAACAGCTGAAATGCTGTCGATTGATCTATTGTCAGTCTCTTTTGTTGAGAATATTGGATTTTGAAGACAGCAACAGAGTTGAAAACAAATTTTTTCTTTGGATGATAACAGCAGAATTGAAATAGATAGAACAAAGCAGTAGCAGAAATTAAGAAAGATAGATAGGCAGAGAGAAATTAAGATGGATGTAGATCCTTTTTTTTTTCTTTTTAAGGTTTTAATTAGTTTTTCTTAATTTTGGGGGTAAAACAGGTAAGAGTAAAAGAGACAGATGAAAGAAAATACACACATAAGGATCCAAGGAATAATGCCTGGGGACAGGGGGTGCACTGCCAATATGGAGTTCATCTAAACCATTAAGAATGCCATCCTGATTTCACAGTAACTCCTGCAACATTTCCTTCATCCCCACAACCTGCGGGGAGAGTTTACGTATCTCTTTGTGGAGCTGTGCCACTTCACCGTAGGTTGATGTGGGAGGAGGATCTGAGGCCAGTCTCTCAGGTGCCCCCCACAGCACCCAAGTCCTGTTGCAGGTCCCAGTCCCCTCCATCTCCCCCTCCTGGACCAACACAGTTGACCCACTACATTGCTTCTTCTTCCCCTTTTCACCCTGTGGCATAGAAGAACTGGTAGGGATGGCACCACCTCCACCCCTCTGATCAACTTTTGTCCAACTACTGTACATGCATGATCCTCCCAAGCTTGGCAGTGCCTCACTCTAAGGTGGGTGTTTTGCCCACCTGTCCCCAAATAGGTCCCTAATTTCTCATGCCAAACAACAGTTTTACATAATTTACATGTGACCACACTGTTATGGGTAGGGTCACTATCAAAGAAGTCCCACACTGTGTTATGCCCTGCTTCTATGTTTTAAATGCAATAAATTATACTGAATTTCAAAAAAAAGAAGTCCCACACTAGGCCGCTGCTGATGCGTGAAGGAGCATGATGGTCCAGGGCGCATCACCTCCTCCTCTTCCTCTTCATGGTGCACAGGTGGTGACAGTGCAATGACTGGTGTTTCCTTTGGTGTTTATGCCATTACATGCAGCTGCCAGTGCTCCATTGTGGGGGTGAGGCATTGGGTGCTTCTGTCTCATGCTGCCTTGGGTCTCAATATGGAGGAGAAGGCATCTCCCATCTATTGGCTGCATCCCTTTCTCCACCTGACTAATCACATTCATTTTAACGCAACAAAAATGAGTAAAAAACAGACTAAAAGTGATGAAAAATAGCACAAATAAAAGTAAAGAATATAAAGAAAATTACAGCTAAAAAACAAATAAATAAAGACTCCCAAACTGCTCAGTAAAAATAAGATGAATAACAAGCAAAAGAAAGCTAAACAGCTTTTTTGGGGTGGTTTTTAAACCTCTCAAAAGAGCAGATCTGACCACTTCAACTAACTAACTCAGACAGCAAAGTGAGGATGAGTCAATAAATAGAGTAGTAGCATGTGACCTGCAGGAGTTGTTTCAATGTGACCTAGCACCAGTAGCCTCGCTTTGAACAAACCTCATCTAACTGACTTAATAGTGAAGTTACTGGTGAAGTTACCAGTGAAGTCACTAGGGAACTTTCCAAGCAAATGGAAGAAATTTGTGAATTGCTTCGAGGAGGCAAAGTTGGTAATTTCACTGGCGAAGTAAATCTTAGCAACATCTCTAGTAGCAAAGCTTATAGCTTTCTGATTCAGTTTGAATCCATGGGACAAAGCTCCCTGAAAGGATCCAGTGATCTACTTGTGTGGGTATGTGTGACTTATCTGAACCTATGAATAATATAAAGGAAATGTTGTTGGAGGAGAAATGTTATTAGCATTAATTCTTGAAAACTGTAGTTTCAGATATTTTACAGTAAAAGTTCTGAGTTGTGTCACTTGCATACCTTTTGAGTTCTGGACCTTGGTGTCATGGGTGGCAGACTTGGATTGGGAGGTAGGAGGGCAATGGTCCTACCATTTTCAGAAGTGGTAAGGCCTGACTTTCAGTTTTTACAATCTCATATTAATGCATTACTAGCTAAGACTGTGCCTCTAGTCTGCAGCTCATATGTTACTTATTGATCACTCACTTTGTAGCTTACAGTGGAGTCTGCAAAATGTTGGGACATTAAGGTCTGAGCATTGATGATACTTTTGGGCTGGGTTTGTTGTCATGTTAATGCACTGTGTTCAAACCTTGCATATTAATTGAAGGCACAGGCATTCAAGCTATGGCCTGGTGACTTCATTGACTTGGTGTGCTTAGCAGCTCATAAAAGAGCTGAGATTAACTGTAATTACCAGTATGATGCCCCCAAATCACTGAGTGATAGTCATTAAACACCTCTTCTCTGCATATGTATCAGAGCTGAGAATAGCTGTGATTACAAAGTTGATACCACCAAAACACTCATTGATAGTCATTAAACACCTCTTTACTGCATATGAATTGACTATCTGTAGTGAAGGAGGTTTCCATGTATGCACTGGTGAGGTGGCTTAGCAATAAAGCACAGACGTTGCTGGACCTATGAAGCTCTGAACTTGGCAATTAACAGTTCACTCATCACCTTGATTGACTATGGCCTAGCTATTTATGGCTCCGCTATTGACACAACACTCCAATGCCTCTCAATAGCCTTAAACAAAGCCTGCTGACTGCTCATTAATGCCCCAAAACTCACCCAGACCTGTGAGCTTTATGCGTGCTCAGTCTGGCTTGAATTAAAGGACAGAATATTTCATCAAACCTGCCTACTCGCAAAAAAGGTCTCACTAAACTGACTTCTTCAAGGAGTTCTGAGGCTTCTATCACCACCTATACATGCTAGGCACATGTTCGACTACACAAGTATTCCATGTGCCCAGGTGTCGCACAACTATGGTGCAGCGATCCTTTGTTCACCGGGCCCCTCTTTGGGAAAATTGTTTACCACCTGACATAGCCAGTGCCACAGCCCTTGGTTCCTTTAAGCACACACTCTGTCAGCACCTCGCCGACAACAGTACCTGTGGGCAACCCCACTAGTCTGTACCTGCAGCTTTAATCTGCCTAAGCACTTTCAAATCATAACCCACCAAGTTAAGTCTTTGCCCAAGCACTTGCATCCCACCCCCTTTGCCCTAGCACTCGCCTCCTTCCCCCTGCCAATTGCCTCTTTTATTTCCCTCATCCCTTCCTATCCCAGCTCCCACTGCCCCTATCTACCTCACTCTAACAGTCTGCCTCTGCCTCTCTCTCTTCCTCAGGACGCTGGCATACCATATACTATGCCTTAGCACAATTTGTGTAACTGTCATTGCAACCCATGTACTGTTGAATTTTTTTGTACTCTGTATGTATAATTTACTGTAACTGTATTGTGTCTTCTTGTGCTAATGTATCTGACATGGAACCTCTCAATGAGAATCTGCTTACAGGTGTCATCCAAGATTTCAGTAAATAAATAAAATAAATAAAGAAGTGTTTTGGATGTCGTAGCAAAGACCTGCTAATCAGGAGGAGCTATATCCACTGAATTAAACCTGCATAGGAAGCTCCTGACAATTGGTAGTGGTGGGTGGTGGTCTAAGCATAAGCCATTGCTGAATTTGCATTTGGTGAACATGTCAAAATCAGAAGACTTTACACATACTAAGCTGGTCTGAACAGTCTTTGTTCTCTTTGAAAACTTCGGCATTTCATTATCATGAAGCATTATTATTTCTCTACATGGAGCACACACTGAGCATGCCCACATTTTTTACAAACCATAAGACCTGCAGCAGTCAATCAGTGACACAGGGCATGGAGAACTCTTTGTTCTGCTTAAATTTCAGTGCCATTTCCAGCTTTCTCTCAGGAGAAGTACCTGAATGCTAAAAAGAGATTCCTTCATATTTGTAAATGTGATTTTTTTATTAGAAAAAAGTTAGAAATCATCAGAGAATCATGACATTATTATTCTAGTTAGCAAATTCACATTTAACTGTAGTGATAGGCAGGCAGGCCACTGGAATCATACACTACTGCAATGAAAAGGGGAGTGCCCTTGTGAACCTGGAAAGGCAGCAGGAAGCTCCTACAACAATAGCATGGCAGAGTGAATGTAATAGACTGGGAAAGCTGCAGGAAGATTTTTCAAGGATTTATTTTACACCTTTTATCACTTACTGCTGATCATGTAGGGCAAATAAGCACAGTGCATTCCGGTTGTATGCACATACACGGAACACACAGAATTCATGCATACAACTGAAATGTGCATACAAATGGAATGTAATTAAATTAATAGTGCAAAACACCAGGCAGTATTAGTAAAGTATATATAGCTTTAATATTTAACCAGAACATCACTGTTAAAAAATGGCTCTACAATGCTGGTTCGACAACAATTTCATCGATCGGCATCATAGCAACTGATTTTATTTTGACCACAAGTTGCAGTTGACATAAATCCCGAAGGACTCCTGGTCTGTGTTTCTATTGGGGGGGCTTTGACCCCTGAACCTTCACTTATAGGGGGCTCTGCCCACACACACACCCATTCTAAATATAATCAACTCCAAGTAGGAGTTGATTCAGGGAGGGGGGCAGAACCAGGAGACAATGTGCCCTGGTCTCTAGTGCACCAATACAGAGAACTGTCAATGTTGTCTGCATCGACTTAGTTTGCTGTATTGGTGTCACTGTCGGGGAGGTGTACTTTAAAAAATGAAGTAATATGTATTTGTTTATTTGACGCAGCTGGTGATTCCAGACATGTTTCAAATGTGTAAAACCAGGCAATGTTCCTCATCTATGTTCTTTCTACAGAGTGCCTGATTTTAAGCATCATGTCCCAAACCTCAGATGTTGTGGGTGGTATGATCTTCTGGCCATCTTCATCATCATCTTCTTTGGCTTCATTATTCATTACAGAGGAGCAGATGTCTTCATCAGTGAGTGCTCCTGAAGTTGGATCATTTGCATCAATTTCTGTGTAAGCCATGAATGCAGCTTGATCCATCCCTACTGGCAGCTATACAGGTGGAGGTGGAGGTGGAGTGGGAGTTTCGAAGGCATTTGTCTAAACACCTATGCCAGCTTAATGAAAGCAGTGCCACGCTGTTTCAGCACTGACATCTGTGCACCCATGGAGGATGTCAGACAACACATTTGTAAGCCAGTCCTCAGATGCAGAAAAGTCTGATTCCACTTTCTCTCCATGTGTGCGATGGTAACTTATTAGGTTGTGGTCCTTCCACCTGGAAAGCCATCCAGCAGTTGCCTCAAAATCATCAATGTCCATAGTGAGAGAAAGGTGCTTTGCTTTCTAAAGGAGGATAGGGCCTGACAATGATACCTTGCGATCACAGGAGAGGGTGAACCAGCGCAAAATTACTTCTTCAACCTGGCCATCATTCCCCCTCCATTTCCATTTTTGCTCCTTACTGTAGCCGTGGGTCCAGTCCTCCTACAAGGCTTCTTTGTTTTTTAAAATTCTCCCAACGTAGGACACATCAATACCAAACTCATGGGACAGCTGTTTTTGGGAAATATCAGGGAGTTCTGATTTCTCAAATAGCTTGATTTTAATCTCCAGCAATAAGACTCTGAGTGACACTTTTTCTATTTTGCCTGGTAAGCAGATGAGACAATTCTAACACCATATCTCAAACCCCATTTAAAATGATCAGCAGGTGCTTGACAGGTGCTTGTCAGTTTGTCAGTCACAGGCAGTTAGTTAGTAAACTCTGATGAGCATAGTCAGCCTTGTGGGTGCGCAAGAGGGAAAACAACAGACACAAGCCCATGTAAAACACAGAAAAAACACAAGTGCCTTTGTGCTACATAGAATGAGTGGGTGCTATAATAAATGTTGAAAGCAAAGTCGCAATAAATAAGCACTCAAATAAGCCAAAAAATAACCATGCAGAGATTCTAGGCATTAGATCAATGATAGACTGCAGCACACTTCCTCAGTGCTTCATGTCCACTCCGGGACACTTCGTCAGGAGGCAGGGATCTGGTTCTCAAGGTCCTTCTTTTATTTGAGAAAAAACTTAAAAGTGGTAGATCACACATTTTTAACATATTTCTTTTTTATGTATATATACAGAGCAACTCTGTATCCCCAATTGCCAAACACCCTATGTGAAGTAATAAAAATATGTTTTGGCTTACATGAGTGCTTATTTATTGTGACTTTGCTTTCATGTAAAACACAGCAGGCTAATAATAAAACAAGCATTTGTCAATACCACATGTTGTCTCGCTGGCATTGGCATTGGTAGTGCAGGAGTTAGAGATGCATAATAGAAATGGCAGTGAAGTATTGAACTGATGCCAACCTCACCCCCACCCTGCAGAGACACATTTCCGACAGAGGCATTTTGGGACCTCCCCTCATGAACAGTGGCACTGTGATGTTATTAATTTGTCCCAAAAGTTGATTTCCCACAGCGACCACACCATTCTGCACCACAGGGGCAAAAACACATTTTGGGCAAGACGTGAAAAATAGCAGCTGTACTGGTTCATAAGGAGGTATGAAAAAATGCTAGTGTTGAAAATCTGGCATGAAAATATTGCAAGTTGTGAAGCTGCAAGGGTGCATGGAAACTCCACAATGCACACTTGTAACACAGTCATTTTTTGGATGTTCATCACCAAATTTTCAACATATTCATTTTCGGACCTCTGCTAATGAATAGTGTCACCGTCATTTCCTGAAGCTGTCCCAAAAACTGATTTCATACAGCGACTGTGCTATATTGCACCAGATATGCAAAAACACATTTTGACCAGGATATGTAAAATGACAGCTGCGTTGTTCATATGGAGGCATGGGAAAATGGCAATTTTGAAAATCTGGAGTGAAAATATTATAAATTCACAAAGTTACGACTGTGCGTTGAAACTGCGCAATGCACGCTCATAAGACAGCCATTTTTGGGATTCCCCCATCAACTTTGCAACATAGGCTTTTTGAGAGCCCACCTCATGAACAGTGGCACTGTTGTTTTGTTAATTGGTCCAGAAAGGTGATTCCACACAGTGACTGCGAAATCACCTTCTGGAACCGAATAATGCCATGACACTGACTGAATTAATGAGGAGGGGTTCTGTTAACCCCATGTTGAAAATATGGTGCCACAATTCCCCAAAATGCCCGAGATATGCACCAAAATTGAAAAAACCTATTTATGCCATTATACAGCTTACCTTCAGTTCTTCAGTTTGTGGTCAGCTTTGAAGAGTGCAGACGTGTTCCCGGTCCACCGAAGATCATCATGCCAGGCTCCAGGGGTAAGTATGGGGTGAGGGGGGTATGGGGAGGTGGAGTGAGCAAAGGGTGGGTGCGGGTTGGAGGAGGGGCCACCAGAGTCAACGAGGGACCATTTTTTGTTTTACAGGGGGTAAAAGGAAAAAAACGTGGGACAGTTTTTTTAATTTAGGGACATTTGGCATGCTGGGATGGGCTTCCAGCATGCCACCTGAGTCTTTTTTTTGGGGGGGGCTGTAGCCGATGGGGGATTGGGCACCCCATCAGCAAATACCAATGGGGAGGGAGAGCAGAGGGGAATTGAGCACCCCCCTGAGCACACAACAAATGGGAGGCATTATGCCAAAAGGGATTGGGCTCCCCCTTCGGCAGATTGAACTGGGAATGGAGGGACTGAAGCTGACAGGGACTGGGGCCCCGTTAGCAAAGAAAGACTGTTTAGGAAGGGCACATCATGCCGAGGGGGATTGGGCACCGACTCGGTACACAGTTGCAATGGGAGGGGGACATTATGCTGACTGCATTGTGACAGGCGGAGGGGGCAGTCACTGCCGCCATGTTTTTTGGAATGCTTCACCAGAAAGGGCACGTCTGCTGCATGATGAGCTTGGCTCTCATTGCAACAGACATTTTCTTACATCTGGAAGCCAAATTAGGAATGTCTGCTGTCAGCGCCTGCAACTAGCTTATTGGGGAATGAGGGATGTACCTACTAGTGTGTGCCCTGAATTTGCCCACGGTGACCGCACCTCCAAATCTTCTACTACTGCAAAATGTCAGCTGGTGCACAAGCGCAAGCCAACATAAAAAGGTGAGTTTCAGGAAATATAAGGAGACCCAAAGGGAGGAAGACAGGGTGTAAGACTTGAGAGTGTAAGGGAAGCATGTAAGGCTGTAAGGAGCACTAAGACATAGACTGAGGAGGGACTAGTGCAGACAGCGAAGAAAGAAGACAAGACATTCTTTAGGTACATCAATGAAAGAAGAAAAAACAGTGGAAGGATATTAAGGCTCAAAGGGGATAATGGAGAGTGTAACGAGAGAGAGAGACCAGAAGAAGGCAGAAATGGAAGGGGAGGGTCAGGGACCACAGCTGAGCAACAGATGCAAAGGGGAGGGAGAGGTGGACACCAGTCCTTTCACAGTACAGAGACTCCTGGAGGAGCACTCGAAGCTGAAGGTGGATAAAGCTATGGGGCCAGATGGCATACACCCAAGGATATTGAGGGGGCTCCATAGTAAACTAGCAGCACCTCTATCAGTTTTGTTCACACAGTCACTCAACGCAGGAGTGGTTCCAGAGGACTGGAAGAGAGTAAATGTAGTTCCTTTACACAAAAGTTGAAGTAGGGAGGAGTTGGAGAACTACAGGCCAGTCAGCCTAACCTCAGTGGTGGGGAAGATCATGGAGGCACTGCTGACAGAAAGAATTGTGGCACACTGGAATCCAACAGTAGCCAGGATCCAAGGCAGCATGGATTCACAGTATGAAGGCTGTGTCAAACAAATCTTAGAGATTTCTTTGATAGGATGACAAAGGAACTAAATCGGGGGCATGGAACACAGGGTGGTAGACTGGGTTAGAAGCTGGCTAGCAGACAGGAGACTGAGGATAGTGGTAAATAGGATCCAATCCATGGAGAGGGGGTGACCAGTGGAGTACCTCAGGGATCAGTCCCTCAGACCAGTCCTGTTCAATGTCTACATCAGTGACATTACAAAAGGGCTGGAGAGAAAGGTCTACTTGTTTGTAGATGACACCAATATCTGCAACAGGGTGGATACTCCAGAAGGGGTAGAGAAAATGAAGAGGGACCTGAGGAAGCTTGAAAAATGGTCTGAGATGTGGCTGCTGTGGTTCAATGCAAACAAGTGCAAAATAATGCACTTGGGAAGAGGGAACCCTGGGGAAACATACAGGAAGGGGGGGTGCTGACAATCACTAAGGAAGAAAGGTACCTGGTGGGGGGTCATCATTTCAGATGACCTAAAGGTGTCCAAGCAGAGCACAAAGACTGCAAGGAGGGCTAGTGGCATGTTGGGATGCATAGGCAGATGTATCACTAGCAGAAGGCAGGAGGTGGTGATGCCACTGTATAAAACACTAGTGAGGCCTCACTTAGAGTACTGTGTACTGTTCTGGAGGCCACACCTTCACAAAGACATCAACGGGGGAAAGCAGTCCAGAGAAGGGCAACCAAGATAGTACGTAGCTTGCACCATAAAACGTATGAAGACAGATTAAAGGACCTTAATATGTACTCACTGGAGGAAAGGAGGGAACTGGGAAACATGATAGAAACATTCAAATATTTCAAGGGCATTAACACGGTACAGGGGTAGACATCTTCCAATCCAGAAGGAGTGCAAGAACAAGGGGGCATAATATGAAATTGGAGGGGGGCAGGTTAAGGGGAAATGTGAGAAAGTTTTTCTTCACAGAGAGGGTGGTGGACAAATGGAATAGCCTGCCACAGGAGGTGGTGGGATCAAGCACAGTGGAGGGTTTTAAACATGACTGGGATAGGCACAAGGGAACCTTGAGGAGGGAAGGAGTGGTGGGAAACCACTGACCACTTAGGGTCAGAGGCCACAGACAAGTATAGGGCTTAAGGGCAAACTAGATGGGCCTAGCAGTCATCAGCTGACAATTTCTATGTTTCTATGAATGTTGTTCTGGAGATTAGTGAAATGGTCCTGGATAATGTTCTGGAAGCAGTTCTAAAAGTTCCAGAGCATGACTTCGTGCCAGTATTCCTAGGACCCAGGCATTTGTAGTTACTGCTCACCACTAGTCAACATGGAGAAGGTATGCCCTGCAACCCCACTGGAAAGAGTAACTGAGGTTGTAGAAGGAGTTAGGTGGAGCCTGTCTCTGCAGTTGCTGCTGTGGTGCCACCTCCTGGGGCATTGGGGGAATGAACCCAGAGATAGTTCCTGGGGTAGACAAGGATTCTGCTGCTCTATCTATATCTTGTCATCTGACAATAGAATAGTGACTGGCACAGAGTGGACAAAAAGGCACACTGTAGCTGCCCCATGGCTGGATGCAATATGGAGAGTGTACTGGCTTCAGGGCTCTGCCATATAACTCTTAGGTTAGACAGAATATTTTGGCATTACCCTGTGTCGGGAATAGATCGCAAGACATGCTGCAGAATCTGCTATCTGGGCTGAGGTGTCTGAGGTGTTCCTAGGCTACATTACCTAAGGGGCTTTTGGTAGTTGATTAGTTGGGCTTGGTATTTAGCCAGTCTTAGGCCCAAGGAAGGTGAGGACCACGGTTCTTTTGCCAATGACCTATAATCCCTTGGATGCCAAGCAGCATGTATGGCATCCTCACAATTTGGTAGGAGGAGGACCCGATCACCTAAGGAAAGTTCCTGATGAACGAATGCTGCTGCCCCCTGCTTCAGCATGGCAAACAACTACTGTATCATAGTGGGGGAAAAACAGGGTCCTCTCAGGGAGCCCTAAATTGTGTAGAGCTTTGTGGGAGTGGTAGTCTAATGATAGAGCTCTCCACTCAGTCTTTTTATTTTTTTATTTTATTCTTTGGTAACTGGGTAAGGTCCACTAGGCACATGTGCCTGTTTTCAAGGGTGACCCGGGAGCACAGGGGAGGTTAAGTGCCTTGCTCAGAGTCACACAGTATGCAAGCGGAGGTTGTGGGAATCAAACCCAGGTCTGTCTGCTGGATATGCCAGGCTCATTCACAGTGTGTTACTCTAACCTCTAGGCTATACTGCCAGACCAAATAAATTTCCTGGCAGCAGTGGGATTTGAACTCACACCTCTGGGGAGACTGAAGTCTAAATCCAGTACCTTAGACCACTAGGCCACATTAACACTATGTACATTTGCATCTCCTATCTACCTCTCCCCTCCCGTCTTGCCCCTCATCCTTCCTCTGTGGATGAAGGTAATAAAAATCATTGTCTTCCATGTCTTTGACAGACCAATAACAGGCTGGTACGTTCTGATCCTGTGCCAGCGACTGAAATCGTGGAGCCATGCCAGGTGGCATTGACAGAGGGGTTTAGTAGGGCCCATCAATGAGTCCCCTCAAGGGTGAGGTCTGACCTGAGTGGGACTTACAGGAGTAAGGGAGCCGCTAGGTGTCGACACCAGTACCAGTGACAGGCAATTTAAAGTAGCCAGTGGAGGAGGAAGAGGTGCCAGCATTGTCAGTAGTGCTCCAGCCATCGTGGTGTGATGGGGAAAGGAATTGACAGGGGAGGCAGAGGTGCCACCATCCACAGCTATAAGCCAACCTTAACTGTCATAGCAAAGTACAGCCCATGCCCCATCTATTGAAATAATGGGACGGGAGAGGTTGACAGGAGAGGCAAAGGTGTCACTGCTGAAGATGTACCAGCTGTAGCTGGATTGCTGACACCCGCCCCTTAATCCCCTTCCTGGATGTCCTGTCAGTGGTCAGGGTGGGTGTTGTCGAGAAAGCAAAATAGAAATGAGATGGCTCTGCTTAGAAAAGGAGGGCACCTAGAATGCAACAGACATTTCCTGTGCGGTTGCTCATGACCCCCACTTGTGCCATGTCCACCCTTGGTGAAAATGCCCATAAGCCTGAAGATGGGATAGGGAGTCAGTCTTGTCTTGCATCACATCACGATAGTAAGCCTCTCGTACATCCCAAGAGGTACAGTGGAGCAGTCAGGGCCCAGACCATGGACAGTGACAACATGGTAATCGACACCGTACATCAGCTCTCTTGCTCTTACTATAGTATATGAAGATTGCAGATTCCTGTCTCTGTGATGCACAGGTCACCAAGGAATAGTATGTGATTAAAAGAAACAAAAGAATGAGGTCTAAAAGCTACTACATCTCCACCATGGTCTGAAGAGTTTTGATCTGTGGTAGGCAAAGAACTGAGGAGTGACGGGACCACCCATGCTCATATGTGGGAGACAACATTAGATACTGTCATGGACAGCCCCTAGTGGCCTGTTATCAAAAAGTTTCTGTGTGGTGCTAGTGCCTGACTTCCTACTGTTCCACAGGTGTTTTTATTTATTTATTTTTATTTTATTTTTTTTTATTTTATTTAAACAGCAGTTTGGAAAACCTTTGAGCCACAGGCTCATTTACAAAGGTACCTTGTCACAGTAAGACAAACCAAAATACACAGTATAGCAGTATAACAGTAAATTAAGACATAGATACAAACAAGCTGGTACAGGTAGGATGGATGCAAAGAATACCAGAGTTATGTCGTCCTTAGCAGCTTAGTAATAAGCTTTGTCATAAGTATTGAGTACTGCTTTGACTAGCGGCAGTTACAGCACCGGGTGTTAATAAGGTGGTTACGTAAGGAAGTTTTGAAGCACTATATAGTTGGAGCTCGGAGATGGAGGGGCAGTGTGTTTGAACCAGGAGGGCCCCTAAAGCTGAAGGCTCTTTGGCCGTGAGAGGTCCTAGCTCTAGGGATAACAAGAGAGGTTTTCCCAGAGGTCCGAGTATGAACTAGTGGGACAGAGCGGCGTATGGTGGTGGTCAATCCTGGTGGGGAAAGCCCAAGGAGGGTCTTTTTTGTAAGGGTACAGGTAAGATATTTGAGGCGCTCGTCGAGATCAAGTACCAGTGCTTTAGCATACAGTAGACAGGTGTGTGTCATCCTAGGTGCTCCAGTAATTAACCTGCAGGCCTTATTCAGAGTAGTGCGAATTTTATGGAGTGTGGTCTGATCAGCAGCACCATACACCGGCAGTCCATAGTCCACTAGGGACAGGATAGAGGAGGTGACTGCGAGTCGAAGAGCCTCCGTGGGGAGGCAGTGTTTATACCGATGTAAGATGCCCAATCGGATATTAGTGGCAGTGGCTAGGGCAGCGATGTGTCCATGGAAGGAGAGGGAGGGGTCAAAATGGATCCCTAGGTATTTATAGGAGAAAACTTGTTCGAGTGGGAATGAGGACCCAGAGTGAATGAGGAGTTTGAAGTTGCAGGACTTGTTTTGGGGATGAGTGAAGAACATGGTTTTTGTTTTTTTAAGATTTATCACCAATCTATGTTCCTTGAACCAGCCCTCGGCTTCAGTGAAGGACTTCTGCAGCGAGTTCTGGAGGGCAGTAGGGTTATGATTTGAGGCAAAGATGACTGCATCATCAGCGTACAATAGAATGTTCCCCGAGCAAGAGCGTGGAAGGGTGTTAAGGTAAAGGGAGAATAGTAAGGGGCCCAGAATGGAGCCCTGGGGAACCCCAGAAAAGATGGGACAGATGTCTGAGTAGGTCCCATTAGTTTTACACGCTGTGAGGTCAGACAGATAACTGGTGCACCAGGAGATAGGCCCAGCAGCAAAACCAGAGAGACTAAGGGCATCAAGAAGGAGGGTGGGAGGCAGTGTCGAAAGCTGAGAGGTCAATGAAGACAGCACCAGCCAGAGAACCAGTGTCTAAGGAGGAGGAGAAAGTTGGAGAACTCTAGGAGGGCTGTGTTGGTACTGTGGCCCCGAAGCCATGCTGCTCAGGACAAAGGACATTGTAGGTGGAGAGGTAGTCAGAGATTTGAGAGGCCACCACTTTTCCAAGGCCTTGGAGAGAGGAGAGAATGGAATGGTCGAATGATAGTTTCCAGCACGTCCTATCACCGCCTTTAAAGATAGGGGTGACAGTGGCGACTTTCCAGGCAGTTGGAACCTTCCCCAGGCAAAGAGAGTGGTTGATGAGGCATGTGATCGGGGTAAGGACTGTGTCTAAGACCAGCCCGTAGGATACACGGATCCAGGGTGTCACTGCCTATACTATTACTCTTGAGGGCAGTGACAAGGTGCGGCCTAAGTTCTTGGGCAGAAACACGCGGAGGAGAAAATAAGGTGAGAAAGATTACTGCAGGTGCTGGGGAGGAGGGTCAAAAAATTTGTAGGGAGGATAGGGCTAAGGTCAGTGAATGAGGTGTTGAGGTGGTTGGCTATGAGGGCTGGGTCTGAGGAGATCACACCATTAATGTTGATCTGGGTGGGTGGGAAGTGTGCACTCCCATTTAACTGTTTAATGTTATCCCAGAAGGTTCTGGGATTCCCCATGAGGCAGTGAGTGAGGACCGATAGTGCTCAGACTTGGCCTTTCTGATGGCCGAGTGCACTTGTTTCGGGCGGCACATATAACGCCTGTCATTGGGCCGCCAGTCTCAATGGCACGGTGCCATAGGTTGTCCCTATGTTTGAGCTGGTGGATCAAAGCTGGGGTAACCCAGGGCATTCTTCCTTTTAGAGCAGCGGGTCAACACTGGGGCAAAGATATCACAGGCATTATTAAAAGTTTGGGTAAAGAAGGAGAGAGCTGTGTCGATGTCAGGAGTTGCCTGTATAGGAGACCAGTCAATTTGGGACAGAAGTTCCTTAAGTTTTATCAGTCCACCAGGTATTAGACGCCGCCGGCATGTGGACTGTGCTATGGGTTTGGGACTGAGGTTGACCAGTGGAATAGAATGAGGGGTGATCACTGAGAGAGTCTGGGAGGACTTGTACATTGGGGATCCGATTAGGGCGGTTGGTGAGTACCACATCAAGCAGGGTACTGGAGCCTCTCTTGGGGTTAGTCCTGGTAGGGTGGGTAACTAGTTGCGTTAGGTCTATTGCAGAAAAGGAGTCTCGGGTAGAGGAGGAGGAGGGGCTGAGCCAGTTGACATTTAAGTCACCCACCAGAATTTTATCAGCGGAAGGAGGTAGAGAGGTAAGGTATTCTGTAAGAGAGGCAATGGCTCATGCTTGGTCCCTGGGGCACGATGCAGTAGTCAGATAAAGGGGTCCCTTTAAAGGGTCAGGGTTAGTTTCAGTGTAAGCGCCTGGGCCTGGAGTCAAGGATGGAGTGGGCAGGGCTAGTGCGGGAGAGATTCCTTGACATAAATAGCACAGCCGCGCCCGCGCAACACGGTCGGACCGAAAAGGGGTGAAACCAGGAAGGGAGACTAGGGAGTCAGGGAGGATTTCACAAGCCAAGTCTCAACCAGGGTGATGACATCAGGGTTAATTGATGTGACCAGGCATTGTAGTGAGTCAAACTTTTTTAGGAGGCTACAGATATTCATGGAGACCATGCATAGGCCTGTGGTGCGAGTTGGGGAGCTCCTGGGAACCGGGCCAGGGTTTGGATGAATGTTCCCTGACAGGAGTAGTAGCATGACTAACACCCTGGCTGGGAGATGGTGAGAGGTTTTCCTACGATTGACATGAGAGGTGTGGCCTTATGAAAGTGATATCTTGAAGAAGATATGCTATATTCATTTAAATCAACTTGACTTAAAAAAGGAACCCTCATTTTTAAGGCTGCCTGATATATGACAGATTTCTTGGAATTATTATGTGGACTGTATCAGAATCTAGATAAGGCAGTTTACCTATGTTCCTACCACGATTACTGCGAGGAGAATGTTCATGTGATCTCACAGTAACCATAGTAACAGCATGGATTAATCTGCAGTAAAGTAACAGTGTCTGTCACCGTAACAAACCATCTTGATTTTCTGTTTTGACTGCCCCCATCCTCATACACAAAGCTACTGGCATTGCTAGTGTCATCCTCTGCTACCACTCACCACCACTTTCTTTTTTCCTGCCCCCAACTACCAGAGCTACTGGTGTTATTCTCTGCCACTACACAGCACATTCTCTTTTGTCCGGTTTCCCCACCCAACTACTAGTTCTGCCGGTATCATACTTTGCTGCCCCATGGCACATTCACTTAGGTCAGGCCCCCCCACACACACGCACTACCAGCACTGCCGGTGTTATCCTCTGCCACCACACTGCATTACTTTCTCTTTCATCTACCTCTCCAATTTATGGTGTCATCCTCTTTAATCTGGCCAGTCCTTCCCTACAACTCCATTTCTTTTTAAATCATAGTCAAACTATGGTACTATAATCAAGTTCAACAAAATATTTGAAAAATGCAATCCTAGTTCCATTTGCTGTAAAAGACTTCAGACATTTACCAGTGTAATGTGTTTGTATAATCCTCTAATTCAGCCACCGTATTAAGTACTTCTAAAATGTCATAACTGTATTTGCTGCATATTTTTAACCAGAAACTCTTCATGGGCAGAAACCTTTAATTTCCAATGGTGTCTTGAATGCAACATTTTTTTTTTTTTTTAACTTTATTTATCTCCAACCCTGGACAACTCCTTCCAGTGACCTCGGGAGCTCCCAGCCTCTACCTCCCACTGTGACCACTCCTCTCCCCTTGTGCCACCAAGCACCACCTCTGGGTCTGAACCCTCTGGAGGTAGGGCCACCCTATCCACCCAGGGTGCTCTATGTTATAAGGCAAAGTGCCCAGCACACACACGAGTCTGGCAGTGGAGAGGAGAAGGCCCGGAATTGGGAATGTGGGCTGTGGAAGGTCGAGGTGCCTTCATCTATCCCCAGGATTGGGGTATTTCTTTCTTTTTACTATTCCCCCCCTTCCCTGCGGAGCTCAGCCAGTGAGGCAACATAGTGCCATAACTCTGCCCACCCCTGCCATAGACCGCGCTGCTCAGTACAGACACTCGATCTCTTCCCCACCCGCCAACCCCCCGGTGACTCCTGGCTCATTCCTGAACCCAGGTGGCCAGTGTGGCATGAGGTGTGGCATCCAGTGCCTCAACCTTCAGCACCACCAGGCTGGCCTTTGAACGCAACAGTTATTATAACAGTCAAGTCATGTATTTCCATAACCCTTTTCTCCATAGGCACACAGTAATAATGAGCAGACTTACTGTCTGCTTCATTTTTTCTCAAGAAAGTAAGTTCAGGTTGCTGTTTGACTTGCACTGCCATCTCAGGTATTTGACATCAGCTTCCATGTAGTCCACTCACTATTGACTACATTGGGAAAGGAGTGTTCTTACATACAAGGATCCATGAACAGTGAGCCCTCCACAATCAGCTTAGAAATGCCACAGTGAGCATGTCAAAGAACCAAGGTCAGGGAAATAAAAACAGTGCATAGCACAAGAAGAACTCAAAAAAAGCATATTAAGCAGGTTTGGAAATATTAGTATTAATATTAGCTGTTGAAATTTTTACAGATTCTTGCACTGCTACTTTTTTCTATCAGACGCAAATAGGAAAGAACAGAAAGAAGGTGTGCTAGTGATGTGACCCTGGTAATGAATGTTGTAGTTACTGTATATCTTACTTGTACAATAGATTCAAATGAATGTTGGATTATTAAAAGGTTGGGAGAATACCATAAAATCTCCATTAATTTCCATGGAGTCATTTGCTTTTTATTTCTTTTCTTAATTTTCTCTTTCTTCACCTTTGTCTTTTTTGCACCCAATTTTGCTCATTCCCCATGCTACCTACCTGTATTATACTCCTGTGTCCCCACTGTTCTCGCTGCCACTATTCATCTTCTGGTGTGGGCCCAGGCAATCCTGGAGTGAAGGCTTCAGTCTATCAGTGCTCCAAAAAGCAGAGTGGATAACACCAGGGATGAACTGCATGATACCAGAACTAGGGGATATGCCCCTGCTGCCATCATGGCTTTGAGACCAGATTCTGTCAATTACTGTGGGCAGTCACTCGCTCCTGTTGCTATACCCTTACTCTACTCTACTGAGGTGCTGTTCTGTCTTCCATACCCAAAGGGATTTGATCCAGTCTGGACCTGATATTGGGAGACTGGTGTCAGGGATGGGGTGAGATATGGCAGCTGGAATGAGAGATCTGACAGATGACGCAGATTGGAGAGGAAGTGATAACAGAAGCAAAATTGTAATTTTCAACATAGGAGAAAGGGGTTGAGTGGAATATGTCAGCAGAAGGAACACAGGAAGGAGTCATGCTACTGGTGTGTTGGAACCCAGATCTTCATTCCTCTGTCGCCAAGAGCTTTGTACTGCAGTGAGCTCATCTGGTGCTATATTAGCCTAGATCTACCTTACACCACTTACAGGAGCCCTTCTAGGAAACCTAGCACATTCATCCCAGATTGGAGGTACAATCTAGGATACTACCTGCATGTCTTCACCTCCCCCTCTCTGCAGCTACTTAAAAAATACCAAACACATTCTATTGGTTATAATTATTTACCCAGTAGTACACATCACCAATTACAAGAGGAACTCATGCATCTCTTCTTCATATTTGTCCATAGAAATCAACAAGCTTACTACATTCATACAATTCTTATGAGTGGCAGGCATCACTGGTCAGTTTTATGTTGGATAACATCAGTAACTACCAACTAGCAGCCAACCTACTACATGAAAAAAGTAACAGTGGATTACAATAGCATTGCTTCTGGCAGATCAACTGGATGGCCAGTGGGGCACAAGGGCACCAGTACAAATTTCCCCATCCACACATCTTCTGGTGTTTAACTTACAATTACTGCAGTGGTCTCATGCTTAGAAAAGCTTTTTTTTATTTGTGCAGAAATAATGGAATAACAATATAAAGTTTAGACTAAAAATAATATTGTGTCATTAGACCCTTTGCTTTCCAGTTCAAAATTCTGAAGCAAACTTCAGGGGTTCTAGGACCCTTACTAGAAGTCTGGCAGAGAAACAATTATATATATATATATATATATAGTTTCCTACTGCATACCCTTTAACTTTTGAGCATCAGCAGAAAAAAAGCAATTGTCAATGCAGAATGTTGCCTCGCTGGCATTGGCATTGGTAGTGCAGGAGTTAGAGATGCATAATAGTAATGGTAGTGAAGTATTGAACTGATGCCCACCTCACCACCACCCTGAAGAGACACATTTTCAACATAGGCATTTTGGGACATCCCCTCATAAACAGTGGCACTGTGATTTTGTTAATCTGTCCCATAAGTTGATTTCCCAGAGCGACCACACCATTCTGTGCCACAGGTGCGAAAACACATTTGGGGCAGGATGTGAAAAATGACAGCTGTACTGTTCATAAGGAGGTGTGAAAAACTTCCAGTGTTAAAAATCTGGCATGAAAATATTTCAAATTTGTGAAGTTACAAGGGTGCGTGGAAACTGCACAACGCATTCTTGTAACACAGTCATTTTATGGACTTTCATCACCAAATTTTCAACATATGTATTTTAGGACCTCTGCTCGTGAACAGTGTCACTGTCATTTTCTCAAACTGTCCTGAAAACTGATTTTGCACAGAGACCGTGCTATTCTGTGCCGGAAGTGCAAAAACACATTTTGGCCAAGATATGTAAAATGACAGCTCTACTGTTCATAAGGAGGTATAGAAAAATGTCAATGTTGAAAATCTGGAGTGAAAATATTACAAATTCATGAAGTTATGACCATGCGTGGGAACTGCGCAACACACATTCGTAAAACAGTCATTTTTTTGATATTTTTTCACCAAATTTGCAGCATAGGCTTTTTGAGAGCCCACCTCATGAATAGTGGCACTGTCATTTCATTAACCGGTCCCAAAAGGTGATTCTGCACAGTGACTGAAAAATCACCTTTCAGGACGAAATAATGCCATGGCAGTGACTGAATTCATGAGAAGGGGCCTCAATAACCCCATGTCGAAAAAATTCCAAAACATGTCTGAGATATGTACCAAAGTTGAAAAAAAGTTATTTATGCCATTATATAGCTTACCAGCATTTCTTCAGCTCGCGGTCGGCTTTGAAGAGTGCAGACATGTTCCCAGTCCACCGAAGATCATCGTGCCAGACTCTAGAGGTAAATATGGGGTGAGAGGGGTGTGGAGAGGCAGGGTGCACAGAGGGTGGGTGTGGGTTGAGGGGAGGAGCAGGACACACTATGAGGGATCATTTTTTTTCTTTTACAGTTTTAAAACAAAAAAAAAATTGCAGGATTTTTTTTTTAACAGGAGCATTTGGCATGCTGAGGTGGACTCCCAGTATTCCACTTGAGCGTTTGGGGGCTAGCTGATGGAGGATTAGGCACCCCCATCAGCACTATACCGAAGGGGGGGCTAGAGCTGAGGGGTTGGCCCCCCCTCAGCACACAACAAATTGGGGGGGGGCATTATGCTGATGGGGAGTGGGCTCCCCTGTCGGCATATGCACTGGGTCAGGGCATGCCGACAGGGGGTTTGGGCACTTCCAAAGTCTTGTGGCAGGCGGTGGCAGCAGTGATTGCCACCATGTTTGCTAGAATGCTTCACCAGGAAAGGCACATCGGGAGGTGCCGCTGTGTGACAAGCTTGGCTATCATTGCAGCTGACCTTTCTTTAGATGTACTTACCACATTATGTATTTCTGGTGTGGTGCCTGCATGCTGGCTTATTGGGGAATGAGGGACGCACCTACTGATGCGTGCCCTGCATTCGCCCAACAGTGACCACGCCTCCAAATCTGCTACTAGTGCAATCTGTTAGCCGCGCAAGCACAGCCCAACATAAAAATGGCATACAACCAAAAACCTAGTGCACACAACTAGATTGTTTACAATGGGCTGAATAGAAAAAAATGTGGACATAGTAAAAATGTGCATACTAGTGAAAAATGTATACAGCAAAATGGCATAGAAGTAGAATGCACTGTACTGTACATCTTACGTGTTTTTTTTTTACCTGTGACTGAGTGAAAATTAAGTTAAGTAGGCTGCTGCAATTAGGCACCAGGACCCCAATACACAAAAAATTGCAAAGGCAATGCAAAATTTTGCATTGTGCTTTGTGGTTGTCCAGGCATCCAAAATTGCTATTCACAGTCAGATAGTGCTCCTCGCTACTTGACTGTGAATAGGGGCAATCAGAGGCAGCAGTAACCCCAGTACCACTTGTGGTACCCAAGTAGCATCACCCCAACATGCAGCCAGGAGTAATAGTAGTAAAAAGCTTTATTTTTATACACGATATACTGGAAATTCACATCATTAGGACCTAAGTCCTGTTTACAAGATGGTCCTGTCTTCATTTCAAATACAGAGTTTGACATAAAATAATTACAAAAACAGTGGATACATAAATACAATTACACCACAAGACAAACTATTCAGTAAATTCATAATGAGGCAAATATTATATGTTAACTAACCATTTGACATACATTGTATCCTTAATTCACACTTCAACTCCATCATGAATGATTTAAGACTATCATTTATTACTGCTTTAGTTTCGTGTACTGAATTCCACACTTGAAATGTAGTGGCAGCAAAATGGATACTACTATACTTATTAGCTAATTTAGGAGTTTTAAAACATTGTAAATTTGTTTGTCTGAGGTTGTGCTGATGTTGAGTTTTTTCCAGTTTTTCATGTAAATAAATTGTTTTTTGAAAGTGCAAAACTTTAAAAATGTGATTTGCCCAAGCTAATTTTCTTCTTTTTTCTGGGGTTAACCATCCTAATTCTTTGATTGCAAAACAGGTCATACTTCCAGTGATTAGATATGGAGAGATTATTTATAGGACTACCACTAAACAACTTTTGAACAAATTAGATAAATTACATTATAGGGTGGCAAGATATGTTTTATGTTGTAGTTTTAGAACTCATCATTGTGATTTGTTAATGAGGTTAAATTGGTCATCTCTTGATTTGGAATACAGAAAGAGTTGGTCCTTATTTATTCATAAACATAGGACAATTTACTTAACCCATAATATAGCCAAATTATTAGCAGATAGGGATTCTGCACTTAGGAAACATTCAGTAAGGGAACTGTATCAAAACAGAATTGATCCAGACAAACGTAAATATAAATTAGGGGATATAACATTAGTATCACAAGCATCAGTAATTTGGAATGCTCTCCCTCCTTTATTGCGGTCTGAGAAAGTTGCTAAAATTTTTTTGAAAGGGTTAAAAGTATATTATGTTTATTCGTGTGTCTGTTTAATATTGATCTTTATTGTCTTTGTTAAATGGTTTTTATAAATTTTTAAATTGTGTATTTATGTATATTTTGTATTAGATTGTTTGTTATTGATGTGAATACGTGGAATTTGGACTACTTGCACAGGACTGTCTTGAAAACTGGATTGTATTATCCAAGTGACATGTATTATTCATGTATAAAAATACATTTTTTACTTTACTTACTACTACTACTTCAAATAATAGGCAGTGGTGAGTTTTATAGTCCTTAAGCAAGCTAAACATTGCAAGTCTATTTTACATTACATCTACTTTAGACAATATCTGCTTATTTGCAAAGCCATACACATGGTTGCCGTAATCAAGGTCTGGTATCAATAACTGATTTACCACTAGGGCCCTCATCTGTTTATTTATATTGAATTTAGATTGCCTGAAGGCCCCCAGTCTTTTATCTACTTTCATTACGGTGTCTTCAATATGATGACCAAAACTTAAACTTTTATCGATCCAGGCACCCAGGTATCTATAAGCACTTTCTTGGGCTATTACTTCATGTGTATTTGTTTTTATTTTAATATCTAGAATGTTTGCATCTCTTTTTCTGCCTTTATTTATAAACACCATTAATTTTGTTTTTTTTTTACTATTTATTACCAGGCCTGAGTCAGACATCCATGTGCATAGGCTCATAAAGTAATTTTGAAAATTTTTCTCCAGTAGACTTAAATTTTTCTCATGTACCACCATAACGGTGTTGTCTGCATAAAGCCTAATGTTTGAAAATGGTACCACTTCTGCTCATCAATTTATGTAAATCAGAAACAATGTGGGCCCCAAAATGAAGCCCTGTGGGACACCTCTCTGGACCAGTTCTTCACCTGACAAGTGTTCATCAACCAAAACTTGTTGAGTACATCCTTGCAGGTAAGAATTAAACCATCCACAGGCCTCCTCTGATACTGCTATCTCCAATAGTCTATTGTACATCAGACTGTGGTCGATTGTGTCAAAGGTCTTCGAGAGATCCACAAACACTGCACCTACTGACCTACCATCTCCCAACTGGGATGATATAAGATCCACTAGGTCAGTGAGTATGGTGCTTGTGGAATGCTCTTTTTGAAAACCCGACTGGTACACGGAAAGCAAGGAGTACCATTCTAAATGGTCCTCCAGCTGCTGCTGTACCGTCCACTCCAAGACCTTTGACACCACTGACAACAGAGCAAAGGATCTGTAGTTGGTGGGCTCAGATGTTGAGCCTCCCTTGTGTACTGGAATTATGTTTGCTTTTTTCCACAGGCTTGGGAAGGTTCCCTCCATCAAGCTCCAGTTAAAAAGCCTAGTCAATACTGGAGATATGGGGCAAGATTCACTAAAGGGGGAGAAGAACCCGCAGTTGTGGGAAAACCTTGGTGCTAGTGAGAATCCACCTGTGAAGCCGCAGGTTTGCCCTTAGCTGTGTGTATTCACGAAGGTGGAGCCGGAATGCAACCTGCTCCATTGAATATGGCAGCATGCGGATGCTGTTGCCATGGACAGCACTGCAGCTGCGGGAGGCTGCTACAGGCATCTGAACCCAATGTAGCACCCTCTGCAACTGCTGCGGCTGTGAATCGCTGCTGCCGCAGTTGCGGGCAATTCCAGTCTGCAACAACAGTTGCGGAGGGGAACTTTAAAACTTTCTCATTGTGAATCCTGCCCATGATATCTAATGAATCCTTCAAAAATCTGATTTCAATACCATCTAACCAAATGACTTCCATGAATTTAATTTCCTAATCTTTTCTTTTACCTGTTTACAGCTAATATATTTAAATCTGAATCTAGGTATGTATTGTGGTAATGTATTTGCTTCAATGGAATTTATATTATTAATGGGAGTAGAAATCTGTATCTCTGGGAGAGGCACAAAATGTTCATTGAGAATAATTGCAGATGAACTTGAGGTTTAGTATTTTCCATGTTTAACCATTTGTATTGGAGGTTTCTGGTTTACTGGATTTTCAAAAGTTTTTATCAGGGTCCAGTATTGTCTTGACTCAGAACTCTCTTTAGTTTTATTACAGTAATATTTTTGTTTAACTTTCTTAATTTTTATTTTTAAATCATTTCTCTCTAATTTATATTTCTCCTGGTCCATTAGATCTAGTGCTTTTTCTGCCTTTTTCCATAGTCTATTTTTAATATATATTTACTATTTTTATTTTTCAATAATCGAGGGTACATGTCTACAGGAGCATGGGCCTGCAAGGAATAGTGCAGGGAGGCTAATTCCAATTCACAAGGCAGCCATGCAAATAAGCCCATTGAAAATGCAAGGTGTCAGGTGGCCATTTGCATGCCCATTATGGCTCATCTACATAGGATGAGAGGAACATTGCCCCCCTCCCCACCACCACCATTCACAACTGCCTGCCCGATATAAATAAATACATTCCCTGGTGGTCTATTGGTTCCCTCCCTAGACAATCCAAGATGTAAAATGTATATTTTCCCTGGTGGTCTAGAGGTTCCCCCCATCATTGATTGCTGGCCTGATATAACTAAGACATTCTTGGGTGATTTAGTGCCCTCCCACTGACTGTTGATCATGATCTGATGTTACAAATATAGGATTTTCCTGGTATCCAGTGACCACCCAACCCAAAGCCCTACCCGACAAAGACAATATTCCCTGGTTGCTAGCAGTCACTACCCCCACATCTCTTTATGCTTCTCCCTGTTTCCTCCTTAGACTGAATATCCCCTCTCCCATAATTTTTTTTCTCTTTATATATCTAAAAACTCTTTTCCCCTTCCCTTAACCCCATCCACAATATACAGTTATGTGTCAACCTTTGTGATCATTTTTTCCATTTACATTTTATCCTGTCTGGCTACAGCAGGGTAAGGTCCCTTCAGCTGGCTCAACTCTCCCACCCATTGTCCACAGTCTCCAGGCTTTCCTGTCAGTGTAGTATCCCCATGCATCTTCCCACATAGTGTGGTCAGGAGAGGGAGGGCCATCCTCCCTCTCAAAGCACAATACAGTAGTGTCGCAGGTGACAGTGATGAGGCAGATGGTGGTGATGTGAGCGGGCATAATTTGACCCTGCCATGCCAACCTTATTTCTCCTGTTTTTTCCCTGGCCAGAGGTTATGGCAATGGAGGGCGCATGTGTGTGGAGGTGCAGATGCATTCCTGGCCCACTTCCCTTTTCACCCTCTGACATTATGTTGACCTCCAAGTGTCCATGCTCTGATATCCAGCCATCCCTTGGTATCAGCCAAGATAGAGATGGCCTGGAAACCCTCCCCTGGAGTGGAAAGCTGCCTGGTGACATGCTCAATCCTGCTCCAGCAACCTAAGCTGAAGATGAACCTAGGTCACTGGCGTATCATAAGGTTAGGCACTTGGCAGCAACTCAACCCTCAGCACCACTGGACTGGCTAGTCTTTGTGATCTTGATTGCCTTTCTGACATTTTTAAGTATCTTCCTAATACTTATCCCATTCCTTATCCCTCAGGTTTCATTGTATTTTATAAAGGCCTTATTTATGGTCTTTCTGCCTCCATGACCTTATTGGAGAACAATATACTGTAGCTCTCTTGTACTTGTTTCTCTTGATAACTGTTCCCTTCCCAAATCTTACTTGTACTCCTCTGATGCAGTCTATCCCAGCTAATATGACCAGAAGCAGTTCCATTTGGTTGAAATCTTCCCTTCTGAAGTTTAGCACCTCAGCATAGAATCATAGAATTTGCCAGCAGATAAGGACAACTGGGCCTACCTAGTCTACCCAAACTCCCTGCTTACCATATCACCACAAATCCTGTTTGATCTCTGGTCCATTATCCCTCCCCCTTCCTTTCCTCTAATACACCAGTGTCCCTATCAAATTCATTCTTGAACCCAACAACTGTTTTTGCCCTCACCACCTCCACTGGAAGGCTGTTCAAGGAATCCACTACTCTTTCTGTAAAAAAGTACTTCCTCAAATGTTTCCTGAATCTTCCCCCTCTATCTATATATCACATTCCATTGTTCTTGAGCACCTTCTTTCTGAAAAAAATACATCCCTCCTATACCTTAATTATTTCCTTGAGATATGAAAAGGTCTCTATCAAATCCACCTACCCTCCTCACTACCAGTGTGCATATATTCAGGTCCCTAAGCCTCTCCTCATAGGGCTTCTGATGCATACCTTGCACCATTTTAGTTGCCCTTTTGTGGACTACCTCAACTCTGTCTGTGTCCTTCCAAAGATGTGGTCCCCAGAACAGGACATAGTACTCTAGGTTGGGTCTTACCAGCAATCTACACAGAGACAACACCATCTCCTCTTTTTGCTGGTGATACCTCTCACTATGCACCTCACTATCCCCACTAGCTCTCCCAACTCTCTTGACAGATTGCTTGCCACCTTTAGGTCATCCCATATGATTACCTCCCTGTTTCTTTCCTGTGTCATAGTTCAGTACCTCCCCACCCATTTTGTACTCTACCTCCAGGTTTCTGTGCTCCAAGTGCATTATTTTGAATCTTTCTTGCTTTGAACCCAGCAGCCATACCCTTGACTATTTTTTTATTTATTCAAGCATTTAATCAGGAAAGTACACTGAGCATTAAAGCTTGTTTCCAGATAATTTTCAGATTCCAGATAATTCAGACTATTCTCGAGCTTTATCAGGTTACTGCTCACCCACCCCAACCCCTGCTTGAGCCTGCTCTACTGCAGGATTGGGTGTAATCTGCAAAGAGACAGACCTTCTCTTCAAGCTCCTCAGCAGTGTCACTCTTAAAGAAATTAAAGAGGACCAGTCCCAGAACTGATCTCTGAGGCACCCAGCTGGTCAAGTTCCCTTACTCTGAGTGAAATCCATTTGCCACCACCCTCTGCCACCTAACTTCTAACCAATTTCTTACCCTGTTTACCACCATCCTCTACTACCTAACCCCTAACCAATTTCTTACCCAGTTTACCACCTTTGGACCCACCCTAAGCTACCCAGCTTGTTTCCTAGTCTGCTAAATGGAAAGGTGTCAAAAACCTTACTGATATCTAGGTAGGTTACATTCACCACTGCATCCTAATCAAGTTCCTTGGTCACCCAGTCAAAGAAATTTATCAGGTTAATTTGATGTGACCCCCTCCACCTGTGAATCAATGCTACCTCAGGCCCTGTAACCCACTGGATTCAAGATATTCCACAGTCCATTCCTTCAACAGATTTTCACCGGCTTTCCCACTACTGATGTCATGCTTACTAGCCTATAATTGCCACCTCTTCCCTGCTATCAGTTTTGTGTGGTGGGACTACATCTGTCTTCATCTAATTCTCTGAAACTACTACTGTTTCCAATGAACTATTAAATACAACTATCAGAGGTCCAGCCAGTACCTGTGCTCCCTTAATAGCCTTGGAGTCACCCTGTGTTGCCCTATTGCTTTGTCTACTTTCAGATTAGCAAGTCCCTTCATGAACTAGTGTCCACATCCCTCCCTCCAATGCTCCTGCTGTTCTGTTGTGGTCCCTCCCCTTCTCCATCCTCTGTGAACACTGAACAAAAGTACAGTATTTGTTCACACTGCCTGCCCTTTCCTGATCCTCCTCTGCACAGTCCTCCCCTTTCCTTTTTAACCTTACAATCCCACCCTTTATTTTCTCTTGTCCCTTACATATCTAAAATGTTTCTTGTCCCCTTTGTTATCACCTGGGGTATTCTCTCTTATGTGTGTGCCTTTGCACTTCCTACTGCTCTCGCTGCTTCCATCTGTTTCCCCTCATACACTTCCTGATCTTCCTTGCTCTGCATTTCCTCTTACCTTCTAAATGCAATGCTCTTAGCTCTTAACTTTTTTGCCACCTCTTTTGAGAACCTTAGCAATCTCTTTTCCCTCTTGCTTCTGCTCACTTGCTTTATGTAGAGGCTTGTTGCCCTCACTTTATCTTTTCACACTGTTCCTCCACCCCTCTTAGACCATCCCTGAGTCATTCAACCATTTTTATATAATCTGCTCTCTTAATGTCCAGGACCATCACTTTTCTGCGGTTCTATTCCATAGCTGTCCTTATATTGAACCACATTGTATGGTGATCACTGGTCCCCATGTGGCCTTCCACCTTTATGTCAGCAACACTGTCCCTCATTGTCAGTACCAGGTCCAGTATTATCCCATCAGGAGTAGGTTCGCTTACTAGTTGGTAAGTCAAAAAGACCACTGGTTAAGCACTGGTGCTGCAAACCCATAACTATAATCCAGGAAAGAAAAGTGTTTAGCACTCAATTCAAATTCACACAAAAATGCTCAAAAGCTGTTTCATAGTGCTGTAAGCATAATTTATTGTGGTTATGACATTTAAGCTTGCTTATGTAGTGGATTGTGATTGGGAAGACTTCCCTCATAACTCATTTCTATTAATTTTCTTTTTAGACCCCCCCCCCAGATAATATACAGTTATTTTTTAATTTAGCATAAGGGGTTACAACAAGGGAGCATAATTCATTGCAAAATTCCAATTGTGCAAAACAAGCAGAAAAAAAGCATAGTCCCACATATAACAGGACCCAACATTTCACACCAAACACTGCCAATTCTTTGTAAAGGTATGAGGCCCCTTGCTGCCAGCTCAATTTATAACAAGACAATTTAAAGATATTATCAATATAGTGCAACACAGTGACTATAACTCAAAGTGTAAAAAGTTAAAAACAAGCACATAAGTGTTTCTAAATAGGTGGCATATAAGGTTTATACATCTATTCTAAGAGAATATAATATAATAATTGGGATTCTGCAATAAATTATGCTTGCAGCACTATGAAATAGCTTTTGAGCACTTTTCTGTGAGTTTGAACTGAGTACTAGACCCTTTTCTCAATGAGTAGTTGCCTGAGGAACACCCCCTGCAGGGAGTCCATGGCATCCCTCCTTCTAGCTGAATCTTCAGTTGGGAAGCTCCAATCTACAGCTGACAGATTGAAGTCACCCACTGGCAGCACCTCCCTCCTTTCCACCATTTCACCAGTGGCTTCCACCAGTATCTTATCTAACTCTTTCCCCTGTGCCAGAGGTCTGTAGATCATGCTGGTATGAATAGTGACTCTAGTCCACATTTTCCAGGATGACCTACAGTACCTTTCCCCCTGTATTTCCTGTATCACTCTTGGTTTTGTGTTTTTCCTCACATAAAGTACCACACCTCTTATTTTCCTTCCCACCCTGTCATTCACAAATATAAGTATATCCTAGTATGGCCATGTTCTAGTAATGGTTTTCAGTGCACCTTGACTTGGTAATAGACTTTTAATCCATGTCAGCCTCTGCCATGATGGCCTCTAAGTGTGCAATCTTATTTCCTGTACTTCTAGTATCCACATACGGACTTCCAGATTTTTTGTTAGCACTCTGCTTGTTATGCCCTTTATTTATCTTGGATTATCTCTTCCCACCCATTCCTTTTTATGGTCCTGTTCCCATCTTGTTTCACTTCTATTACTCTGCTTCTTTCTTTTTTCATATTTATATTTTATTTATTTTTTAATTCTTAACAAAAGATGAATATTAATTCCTATATATGGTGTGTCTAGTACAAAGCATCCTCATGGGGGGTTAAAAAGTATCATTACTATTATGTATTTTCAAACAGGTATTCACTGCTAATTCTTATGATATTCAGGGACTATGGATTAATACACAATTATTCAATCATACGTTCTGCCCACTTTGCTATTCAAATAAACACATAAAGTCAAAAACCTAGAAGCAACCTTAAAATTATAGCAAGAAAACATGAACTAATGAACTAATCCATGCCTCCTACTGAGTTTGAAACTGCCAGTGTTCAAGTTGGAATCAGATATTAATTTTCCCTTTATCTTCTACTATCTACCAATACATTTGTCACTATGTTTACACCTAACAATTTCCCCTAATATTTCATATTTTTGAACAAAGAAAATAAAAAGGTAAACATATAAATTAAATGATTCATCCTATAATTATATCATTAGGGCATCATAGACAGCATTTCTTCTTCAGATACTGTTAGAGACTCCATATCGCCTTCCTTATCACCTTCTTTAGTATTTTCTTCAAACTGTACATTAATAAAGGCTGCCAACTGATCAACATCAAAGAAAATGTGCTCCTTTGAATTTAATATAAACTTTAGCTGGAGATAGTAATTGAAATTCTGTACCCATTTCCAGCAGCTCCTGCCTGTAATTCAAAAAACATCTTCTTCTTTCTTGAGTTGCAAAAGAGTGATCTGGAAAAATTGAAAAGTTCTGCATTTTATAAGATAATGATGCTTTGACATTATGAGGTCATAGCTAGACTCAGATGCAAATGTAATATGAATTGTATATTGTTTATCATTCATAGGTTTCATATCCAGCTGGGACATAGACATATTCAATATTTAATCCTGATTTTGATTTTTATTCTTAACAGAAATCTGATATGCACGAGTGATAAATGGTAAATTACCCTCAGGGAGATCAAACACCGAAACAAAAAATCATTTACCATGTCCCTTGCAGACTTAAATTAATGATCAAGTGAATTTGATAGCCCAACCAATCTTAAATTCTTGTAACACTGTTGATTCTTAAGGATTTCAATTTTCCTGGACATAGCAAAATGATCACAAATTAAATTGGCAGTAGTGGCTTACACACCAATCATCTTATTAGCATGATTTTCTTCTTTTTATTTAACTCTTCTTCCTTAGTCACAGTTTCAACATTTTCCTGATTTTGCTTTGCACCCTGTTGGAGAAAATCCACTTTCTCTGAAAGAGTCTTAAATTTTCTATCAAAAGACTGTATCCAGAGCTATAATTTTTCTATAGCTTCTCCCAAAGATTCTATGGAATGCCTTCCACCTGTGGCCATTCCAGACTCAGGAGTTTATGATGTAGTGGCTAAAAGAATGGAAGGAATCAACTTAATAAAAGTTGTTGATGTGGATGCTAGTGTAGCATCTGTAATTTTAGAATTTTACTATGAGTCAGATTGTAATTGAAGGGTATATTCTGGCAGTCCCTACACTATGTTTATTTAAATTAAAATTTGTAGCAGCTGCAATTTCTTCAGTAAGGCAGACAGTGTATATTAGAGATGAGATTTTTTCTTACCAAAAAGAGTGTGTTAATAGATCTTGGTTTTACTTTAACAGTGTTCTCAGGAAAAGATGTGCTTTTGGGAGGGAAAGGAGGCTCTGATACAAGCTTCCATGAGCTGTAGTAGTTCTTGGCATTTGGTGTCACTCCTCTGAGAATGGAGCTTTTCTCTCTGGATGCCCTCCATTCCAGTCTTGAGCCCAAAGTACTTCTCCAGCAGCTTAATTCTAGGAGATACATACTCTTCAGATGAAACTGAAAATGTTAAAGAGGTTGCTTTCCTTTTGTTGGCCATACAGCAAGAGTGTACAGACAAAGCAGTATTACTACATGAAAAGTGTTCTTAACTGCTGGTACAGAGGTATCTCTGACAGCAGCAACCTGCAACCATGTTGACTCCCCCCACCGCCCTGCTTCTTTCATTACTTTGCACCCTGGTGGGTTCCACTTACATAGGGTTCTTCCTACTCACTACTTCAGCCTGTGGGGAGGCAGTTTCTGCTTCCCCAGTTTCTTCTGCCACCCCCTTTAGCTAGATTAATTGTCCAAAGTAATATATAAACTGTTCACCAAGGACTGCAGTTCCCCACCAGACAGTTGCTGGACATCACCTCTGTAAAGTCTCTTATCTGTGCAGGATGATTCCCAGCCCCCAATGTAGCTGAACGACACCTCTCTGACCATTCCTTCAACCATCAGTAGAAGCTCACTTTTTGAAGATCCCTCTTCTCCCCCTTTCATGGACAGGCAACACCTCACAGAAAGCCACTGAGTGCATTAACTATCTAAGACCACTTCCCAACTCCTTAAACTCCCACAGGCTATCTCAGTCCCATCCCTAGCCAGGTCATTGGTCTCCAGGTGGACAATGACATCCAGCTCCCCCTTCTATCCTGCTGCCCTAGCAATCACCAGGGTCCAATTCCCATTCCTCTAGGCTGTGGTACCACATAGGCACCTGACCTCCCTCTCTGCCCACTGCCTAATCCCATATCTGTCCCCCTGACAATTGAGTCCCTGAACAGAAGTTACTTCCACCCCCTCTGGGTCCTCTCATAGCCCTCAAGTGGTATGCACTACGGAGGACCCCCACATCCTCCCTTGCCACTACCATGGGTGCCTCCTTCAGGCAATCTCGCTGCACCACAGTGGTTTAGGAATTTTGCAGTGGTTGAGGAATGTGTCTCCAATCCACCAACCCCACCACTCCAGAGCCCACCATGGTTGAACTGTTCCTACTACCTAGCATCCTCTGAGCTAACAGTGGAAGACTTGGTGGCTTCTGGATGGAAGAGAAGGTCCTCCAAAACATAGCCAACTTGACCTGGACACTAGCCACCCCCTACCTTAACCTAAAGAGGTGCATGCAGATAAGGCAGTACTGCAATCACCAGAAGGTATCTCTCAAATCTGCCACCCCACAGCCACCACATTGCACCACTCTCAACATTCCCATTTCCTATGCTCTCTCTGTGTTACTTGAAAATATCTACTGTATGTACCCTTAGATGTAACCTTAGATGAGGGCTTACTGGTGCCCAGGGCCAACTCAAGTCATACAGTATTGTGGACACTGGACTAGTGGCTCCCCAACCTGCACTCCATCTACTCTTTCCAAGTTTGTGAGTACCACATGGAGAACAGTCCAATGTCTGGTGGGTTCCTTCACATGTTGCACTACCATGCAGGCTAGTAAAGTATCAAGCAAGACTTGGCTTCTGGTGCTTCTTGCTGCAGGCATGGCATAGTCAGTTTCTGACAGGTTTAGATCTCCTACAACTACAACTTCTTTTTCTACTTCTGCTACTTGTTTCTTATGTCTCTCATTTTCTTGTCCTGGTTGCCTGTAAATCACTCAGAAGTGAGATTTTCTTCCATAAGACTCAGTTAGTTGTACCCACAGTGATTCTACCTCACCTTTTCCTCAAATGAATGCATTATCTACTGTTTCTATTCCTTCCCTGTTGTAAATGGCCACCCTCCACCTCTTCTCACCCAACTATCATGCTGAATAAGGTGTATCCAGGGATACCCAGGATATCCAGTCACCGTTGTGGTTCTCATTGGTCCAAGTTTCTGTAATGGCCACTAGATCCAGTCCAGAGTCTGGAATCAGTGCCTGCAGTTTACTAATTTTGTTACCCAGACTCCTGGCATTGAGATACATCAACCTCCTTCTTATGGCTCTTGAAAGACTCCCACATCACGATTCCTCAATAGCCCCAGTTCTTGTGCATTTTCCTTTTTTGTGGATTTATTTGGTCTGCACTGCCCAGCCCCCAAAACGTGTGCCACTCTGCTACTGCTTCTTTTATACCATGCCTTCACCCCTGGGAAAGTCCTATTTAGGTTCCTCACTTAACCTACCTCAACTGAAGAATCCCTATGCCCAGCCTACCCTACCGTTAGTTTAACTGTCTGCCAAAGTCAGCATCAAACCTCTTCATTAATGCACTTGTCCCCTTTTTTGTCAAGTGAATTCCACCACCTTTGAAGAATTTCCTGTCCCAAAAATCCCACAGTCTACCACATAGTGGTACCCCTGTTCCTGACACCAACTTTTAAACCACCCATTGAACACCTCAATCTCTTCTTTTTCTCACTCTATCCTCTGCTTCACTCTATCTAAGCTAGGGAGAATCTCATAAAAGTCCAAGAAAGCCACATGCTTCTTCAGTCTTTCCCTCAGACTCAGTAAAACCTCTCTTATGAAATGTGGCAACAATGTATTATACTGAATAATACAGTATATAAGACTCTTTATGGGGGGATAGTTCTTGTTTGTTGTATTTCTCTCCTTATAATTCTGAAGATCAGCACTATTTTCTTTTTCTGTCTCTGTTCTATTCTTTAGAATGTAAAAGGTATATCATATAGTGCTGTCCATTGATAACTGAGATCTGCATTGCATGAATTTAATTAACACTACACATTATGTTTATATAAAATATAAAACATAAACAAAATAAAAAAAAAATAACACCTGGGATGATATTTTCAAAAGTGCTCTAAAATGATGCAGTTGTGTCAAAACAAACAAATTTATTTCCAGCAGATGCAACAAATAATTGCACCATTATATTCATAGCCGCATCAAAATCAACATGTCATGACTCAAGATAAACTTGCATCATAACTGAAGCATATTTGCTGTGCAAACATGGGCTGGGTCATAGCTGCATCACTCTTGTATTATTAATCTGGGTGCAACCGCCTTCTAAAGGTACCTTAACTTTCTGACAAAGATGCTGCTGTGATTTCTGATGCAAAAGTGATGCAACTTTCTGCTGCATCTGTTCTAATTAATTGAAAATACAGGCCTAGGTCTCTCGATGAGGGTTTTGGGGGTGTCAGTGGGAGTGTGTGGATGTGTGTGTGAGCATGCAGTATCAGTCTTGTTCATATTACTTCCTTGTCATGCATTACTGTGGCATGTGGGTGTACTAGCATGCACCTGTTTCTAAAGTAGGCTGTTTCTACAGAAAGTGCCCTCACTCCCTGTATTTCAGACATTGGCCAGTTGAGGTGGTGAGTAGAGGGGTTGTGCCAGTTGCCATCTTTGTGGAGGATCTTGCTTCTTTGGTGATTGGGAGGCCATGGTGTTGAGATGGAGGGTTCTGAGTAACCAGGAAGGAGAAGAAAACATTCTGCTCTATGGGTATGGCAGAAGAACTAGTGGGTACCAGGAAAAATGGTGTAATATAACAGGTTGACAATCAGAGGTGGGGGAATCAGTAGACACCAGGAAAAATGCTGACAGATAATGGGTTGGTGATGTGGATGTGAGGGGACCACCAGACACCAGGGAATATATTAACTACTTATAGGCAGATGATCAGGGGCAGGGGAACCACTGGAAACCAGGTAATATTTTAAAATAAATTTACTGGGTGGGTAATAGGGGCCAGGTGGCCACCTGGATGACAAGGATACTGTATAGGCAGTCGTGATGGACACTGGGGGAGAGCAAAAATGCTGTTTGCTTCAGGCCTATAGTGAGGAAGTAATGGGATGCAAATGACAACACAGCACCTTACTAATGTTATGGGGTCAATCGCATAGGGATATATCACTATGCAAAGCAATAGGGTTACCACCTGTCCCTATTTTCGCAGGACAGTCCTGATTTGGGCAACTGTGTCCTGCAGAAAAACATGAAAAATACTAAATGTCCTGCCATTATAGTAGAAAAAATATTTTCAGATTTTCCTCTAAATGTTGCAAGAAACTATAATACCTTAACTAAAATACCTTAAAATAATAGAAAACACAAGAAACAACTAAAAAATTACAACACTGAGTCTTAATTCTGATTATTTAGAGAAAACATGTCTGTTGCATTGGTCGAAATGGCATATTATCCTGCGAAAAATCCAGTTTCAGTAAGAAATGTCCCACTTTGGGCTTCTTAAAAGGTGGTAACCCTACAAAGCAATAGCAAAAGTGATGCTCTGAATTGGTGGAGTTCTCACAGCAACAGTCACAGTTTTTCAAAATCAAAACTGGGCCACAAAAATCATACCTGATGGCACTTTAAGTTGATGCAAGATAGAAAATGAAGTTTATTCAGCATAAACAGTACATCAGGCCTCAATGATCAAATCATTTGTGGGCCCTAAAGGCTTGTGTGCTCCTGCATGCCACATAGTTCCCTATTGGCCACTTACATCATGTGGCCAGAAGGGGGTTGTGATTTGCAGGAACATTTGGGACAGTATCTCAGTTGGTTAACACTGTATACAGTAGTGGAATATGCCATTGGCACACACAATATTTTTTTGACTTGTTCCAATATACTTGAAGTTTGCTTCTGGCATTATTCTGTGTCTGGAGCAACTGCTCTGCAGGCACAAACCATTTCTTCCTTTGTTTTGGGGATATTGCTTATAATTTGAAAACCTGTGAACAGAGAGACTGTAGTAATTGACTTAATGATAAAGCAGAGACTACCGGAGGGCATAATCCTTAACAATGAATATTAACATTTGCTGTAGTTCAAAACTGGGCCACAAGAGTCTTAATGGGTGCACACTCTGTCACACTACCACAAGCAAACTAATCCCTGTAGTGGCATGCTAACACAACCTACCAGAAGTAATATACAGTAATTGATATTCATTGCTGACCTCAAGGCTTTTCATCCCGTATATGCAGTCTGCTTTCCACCATGCCAACTACTGTGCTGGAAGCTAAATTGGTTTGGCTAAATTTTCAAAGTCAAACATAATCTGTAAGTCCCAATGTGAAGCTGAACTGAAGTCACTGCTGGCCCCCTTCTCTTACTCATCTGGGGGTCACAGGATGAAGCAAATCCTGTAAAGCGTATGGTGCTGCTGGCAATCCAGTGGAGAGATGTCAAGTAAATAAGAACAGGGAGCTACTGACAGGGAGTGGTGTTATCCATCAATTACAATTTTTGTTAACAGTAATTCAGGGTTTGGAGATCTCACCTGGGGGGGGAGTGGGAAAATATTCCTTTTAACCTTGGATGTATCACTTTTCAGACCCTTCTGTCACTTATTTCATGCTGATTTAATCTTTTGTGACACTGCAGTATGAAATGAGCATTTTCAGTGATACAAAATAACCACAATAAGCAAAAGTGGACCTTGGTTAGGAAACTGTTTCAAGCGTAGAGTGTGATATTAGTATGAAATAGGCTGCTTCATACTGAGGCAAATTTAAATGCACTGTACTCCATTTATGCAAACCCAGCCAAACACCTTAGGGAGGAATATTTCTTATAGTATGTCCTATGAAACTTCTGAGAAAAGAGGGAAAATCACAAGGAGTTAGAGTAGTTGGCCTAATTGTATTGCTGTTCATACGTAACTGCTCCATAATCATTGTTGCACTCAGTTGTGATTGTTTTCCAATACACAGCAGTATGTTTATATTGTACATTAGTAGGGTAGTCTTGACATGTAATCCAAGAACAAATTAATAAAAAAAAAAAATAAAAAAAGTCTGTTGTATAAGAAACTCTCAGTATGAGGACTGTGCGAGAGGAGCACAAAGCAAAGTTAAGTGGTTCTATCTTCCTATACCATAAAAAAGAGAGGTCATTTATACAATAGAGACATCCCTCAGAGGCCCTATTATGTTATTATAAATTACAAGATTTTAGCTTTAGTGATTTATAAGTTTACAGTATATTGGCTGAAATCACATTAGTGATTTTTAAATGGTAAATGATAGAGTAAGTCTTAAATGGTTTACTTTTTTCCTGTAATCTTTGTATCTTTGTGTTTTTTTCACAGGGGTCTTGTGGATTTTACTTGGTAGGTTTGTTCTTTTCTTTCTTACTTCTAAGGGGCTAGCAGGGTATTGTTTGGGGTGCTGCTGGATGTTTGTAAACTGATTTGGTGGCTGTAAGGGGGGCTCATTTTGTGGAGGTTTCACTGTGTAACAGGCTACGCTGGTAGAGGCCTATTTCTTCTGATTTAAAACCTATTTGGTGGGATTTGCTTGGGCCTGGTTCTTTGGCTGCTGGGCTTGGAGGAGAGACACAGGGCTGATACACTCTCTCTCTCGAGTCAGGTGTCTGCCCAAGACCCGCCTCCCCACCCTCCTCCCCAGAAGTCTGCAAATTTATAGGGGAACACCTGCCCTGCAATTGGAGGAAAAGGCTGCAGGTGCAGCTCATGTAGTTCTAGCCACTGGGGGTAGGATTTAAAGGCTGGGAGAGAGGAGCTTTCGGAGTTGTTCATTTCCCTTATAAGTTTAACGTGTTGTACTGCACCTAGTAACAGGGTTACTGGTGTACAGTGGGACTGTCTGTAAGATTAGTGGGTGACCTGATTAGGCAGTAGGGGTATCTTGGACTAGGGGGGAACCTGGTGGCTCACCCAAGGAAACCTATTTGGAAGGGGATGGAACCACACATCATTAGGGCCGGCATCTTTGGGAGGGTGGTGGAGTGTACAGGGTGTGGCGCAGCCATGATACTGGACTGGGCTTGGAAGTTCGGTGGTTGCCCAGTGTGCTGCAGCTAGCACAGCAGGGAGGAGTTGTTGAGATTAGGAGAAAGCTGGGGAAGGGGGTGGTATGGTTGGGGAAGGGGGTGGGAATCTCCCACAGGGTTGCACCAAGCATGGGGGTGGGGGCATAGGGAAAGGAGTGCAGGAGAATACTCAGGGGTCACATAGGGAACCTGGCAGAGTGGTGCAAGGACACTACCAAGGAAGCAGGCAGGTAACTGGGGCCTCACAAAGGGGACGGAGGACAACATTCTCAGGAAGTAGGCAGATGGCCAGGGCTGGACAGAAGGAAGCAAGGTGGGAGGTGGATCAGACCTTACACTCAGTAACCGCTTCAATTCTCTTCTTCTGCTCAAGGATGAGGGGAGTGATGTAGCTATGACAGGAGTAGTTAAAGATGGAAGGAGTGGGAGTGGAGGCAGGAGGCAGGGCCAGATAGCTAGGAAGAACAGGGGGACCTGGAATGCAGGAGAATGGGAGCAGTGAATCAGAGCAGGAGGGGCAGGGGAAGAGGGAGGAAGCGCAAGGAGAAGGACCAGTTGGGAGGAAAGGTAAAGGAGAAGGACCAGAAGTACAAGGAGGATTCAGTAAGGGAGCTGAGGTTTAGGCCAGGGAGCATGACTAGAAAGGAGGAACTAAATGGAGACAGGAAGGAAGGGAGGATGAGCCAGGCTAGTTTGTAGATGGGGGAGAAGGACCAGTTGTGAGCAGTGAGGGAATTGCAAGGAACAGAAGGATACTCAGGAGGAGGGCATAGGATTGGAGGGAGGGAGGGTGGCCATGGTAAATAAGGAGGGGTGGCATGTGGCACCCAGAAGGGAGGAACATGGAGCCGGCTGGGTGGAGGGGCCTGTAGAAAGGATGAGGGACATGGAAGGGGGAATGGAGGAAAAGGTGGTCAGAGTGCTCCTGCTGGAGTTCTATGATCAAGGGTATCAAATGGGATAGGAGGAGAAGCCTGGCCAGTTAGAACAAGATGCTTCCCTGGACTAATGGTGCACAGGGGCTAAGCACGAGGTATATCAGCTGGCAAAGGATTGTGGGGTTCCCCAGACATACTGGTCCACCTGGGTACAAATGACATTGAGGAAATAGTGAGCTAGAGATACAGGCAAGATTCAGGGGAGCTCGCCAGGGTCTGTCATGACATAGGATGCACAGTTTCCTTCTCAGAAATCCTGCCAGTGCCTGGGGCTAGTGGGGAACACAAAGGAAAATTGGGAGATAAACCAGTGGCTCAGGGGGTGGTGTGAGGCCAGAGGGTATGGGTTGATGGGGATTGGGGGACACCTGGGAGGATGAGGAGCTGTATGCTAGAGATAGACTACATCTCAATTTGGAGGAGGAATCCTTAAGTTGAAAATAGAGGTTCATTGGTGAAAAGTGGGGTTTAAACTTGTGAAGGGGGTGGGATGGGAGAAAAAGGCTGTCAAGGGGTGCCAATAAAGGAGGGACTCTGTCTCCACCCCTGGGGACCAGGAGGATTGCAGGAAAGGCCAACTGGCAGAAGTGAAGACCAGGGAAAACAGAATCCCCATGGGAACACGAGCAGGGAAATGGAACTATAGGAAAGGGTGGAAGGTGGTCCTGCTAAATGCCAGGAGCTTGGACAATAAAATGCCTGAGCTCCAGGCGATGCTAACTGAGGGAGCAGTGGATGTGGCAGTGGTCACTGAGACTTGGGCCACTGCAAGACATGACTTGGACCTGAACCTGGAGGGATACACTATGTTCAGGAAGGACAGGGGGGAGGGAAGGGGAGGAGGGGTAGCAATGATAGTCAAAAACTGCATTGGCATAGGGGGAGTAGAGGAGGCGGAGGGAACTGTGGAGGCGATTTGGGTCACCTTGATAACAAGGGGGCAAGAGGGTAAAATAGGGTGGTGTATAGACCTCCTGCCCTGGCGGAGGAGCTGGAGGACAGTCTGGTGGCAGATGTTAGGAGACACTGCAGACTGGGCAGAGGAGACAGTGGTGGTGTTGGGGAGTTAAACATGCCAGGAACAGACTGGGAGACTATGACATCCTCTGTGACCAGGAACAGAGGTTGTTGGATGTCTTTCAAGATGTGTTCCTAACTCAGCAGGTGAGGGAACCGACCAGGAGGCATGGGTACTGGATGTGGTCCTGGCAGACAGTGACCAGATTGGGGCCTGGAGGTAAGGGACCCATTAGGCGGAGTGACCATGCACGGTCTGGTTCTGCCTGGACCTAGGAGGGTAGAAGGCTGCACAAAGACAGAGTAACCGACTTCAGGGCGGATTTTAAGGAAATGGGAAGGATCCTTAAGGAGCATTTGGATGGGATTGGGTCAGACATGGACACTGATAGTAGGTGGGAAATCATCAGAAGAGGTGCAGGATGCTACCAGCACCTGTGCAAGAGTAAGACCAAATCGGTAGTGCCCAAAACCCTGTTGGTGGACCAGGGAGGTCCAGGAGGTGGCGGGAAGAAAGCAGCCTATAAGCAATTCAAGTGCTCAAGGGTGAAAGGGATCGAGGGAGTACAGGCTGATGGCTAGAAGGGCCACTAGAGTGGTGAGGGCAGCTAAGGCAAGGAAGGAGCAGAACCTGGCCAGGAAAATTAGGAGGAGGAACAAGGGTTCTTTAGATACATTGAGGGGAAAAATGAAGGGTGAAGGGGCAGATTAGCAGGATTAAATCAGGAGAGAGATGGGCACAAGACCGGGAGCAGGCTGGAGGTACTAAATGAGTACTTCACCTCAGTTTTCACCAGGAAAATTGGGGTGCTGCATCATACATGGGAGGAGACAGAGATGCGAGGGGGGGGACCCTTACCGATCGGCAGGTCTGGGAGAGGGGCATCACTGTCAGGTGGGGGAGGGCTAAGCAGAGAATGCAGGTGGGAAATCACAGCAGAGAGAGTGAGGAAGCCCTCAGCTCCCTTAAGATGGAGAAAGCAGGGGCCGGATAAATTACATCCCAGAGTGCTGAAGGAACTTGCAGATGTCCTGGCAAAACCCTGGCAGAGCTTTTCACCATATCTCTGAGGACAGGATGGGTGCCCAAGACTGGAAGGTGGGCATATATAGTGCCTCTATCCACAAGGGGATCGAGGAGGTGGCAGGGAACTACAGGCCTGTCAGCCTGACCTCGGTGGTGGGCAAGGTGATGGAGGGCATTGTCAAGGAGAGGCTGAGGAGGGACCTGGATAAGTCAGAGTGCCTGGACAATGGGCAGCATGGATTCATCCTGGAAATCGTGTCAGACAAACCTGGTAGAGTTCTATGACTGGGTGACAAGTGCCTTGGACCTGGGTAGACAAGTGGATGTCCTCTTTCTAGACTTCAGCAAGGCATTTGACTCTGTTTCTCATGTGGGCCTGTTGGATAAGCTGGGAGAAATGTGGGTGGGGAACCAGATGATCAGATGGATAGGCAAATCGCTCCAGGACCAGACCCAGAGGGTCGTAGTTGGGGGGATAGTCTCATCCCCAAGGAGGGTCATTAGTGGGGTCCCACAGGGATCAGTCCTTGGGCCCTTCTGTTCAACACCTCGTATCGGACATAAGGACAGGAATCAGGATGAGATGAGTCTCTTTGCAGATGACTCGAGAACTGGGGGTGGTGGTGGATGGGGAGGAGGAGGGTGGCCTACAGGGGACCTGGAGGCTCTGGAAGATGGTCTAGAAAGTGGAAGCTGAGGTTCAATTCAGGGAAATGCAAGGTACTCCACCTGGGGCAGAAACCCAGGTCAGTGTACACCCTGGGGAAATGCTACAAGTCTCGATGGCTGAGAGGACCTGGGGTGGTGGTGGATGTCAAGATGAACAACTCTGAGACTTGTGGGAGGCAGCAGCCAAGGCCAACAGGATGCTGGGATGCATAAGCTGAGAGGATCACCTCCAGAAGGAGGAAGTGATATTCCCTCTGTATAACTGTAGTGAGGCCGCACCTTGAGTACTGCGTGCAGTTTGGAGGCCACACTTAAAGTGGGACATTAACCTCCTGGAGAGGGTCCGAGGAGGGCAACCAAAATGATTTGGGGCTTGGGGACAGGACCTATGAGGAGAGGCTTGAAGAGCTAAATATGTACATTGAAAGAGAGAAGGGACCGCGGGGACATGATAGAGATCTTTAGGTACATGAAGAGGGTAAATAGGGAGGAACAGTCGGGGTGCTGAAGGAAGGAGGAAGGGGCCACTGGGGCATGGCTGGAAGCTGGAGGGGAAGATTGGGGAGAAAGGAGGTGCTACTTCACTGAGAGGGTGGTGGAGCCATGGAATGCACTGCCTAGGGGCTGGTGGAGGAGAGACAGTGGAGGGGTTCAAGAGGGGGTGGGACAGGTACAGGGGAAGGGTTCTGGAAGCAAAATCCAATGCAGCAAGAATATCCGGAACTGGGAAGGGAGAAGCCAGAGAAGGCGAGGGGGACAGCAAGGTCAGCACCCAGGTTGGGGACTGACCAAACGAGCAGACACGAAAGACCGTTAGGCCTATTCTGCTGGCATTTTAGTATGTTAGTATTCATTATTTCCCCCTTTTATGGTATGGTTCTTATATGTAGGAAAAAAAGTTCAGATATGTCATACAAGCATTGAAAGTGCTAGATTCTACCTTGACATTTAGGTTCAAGTTGATTATTGAGATTCTTTGATTATGGCATTTTGAGAAAAGTGTTGAGCTAGAAGGCAGAGAATGATGGTAGACTTCACTACACACTTGAAAAGACTTGGTAGGGCAAGCAGTGTCCCTTAAAAACAACATTGACACAGCAAGGGCCTCAAGGGAAAACTCCTGTCTTTCGTGAAACTAAATCATAATGACACTCTGGGCTTGAACTAAAGAAAGAATGAGATAACAGAAAGTATGAATACAATGTTCAGCAGACCTATGCTTCCAGTAGGATCTATTCATTTTCAATTTCTTTATTTTTCTGGTCACTGAACTGTAATACAAACATTCTGCCTGGAACTGGACTAAGGCTACTAAAGCTTGTGTATTATCCATTGTGAGTAGAAGTGCTTCAACTGACAGCAATACTGCAGTTTCTTACTACTACAAATATTGCTACTACAGCTACTTAGTAGCTACCTCCATAATGACTAATGCATATTTGAGCCATTTCAGTCATTTAAACTTTTTAAAAAAGTGCTTATTTTTCACCATATTAGATCACTATCAGAATCAATGCTAAAATCTAAAATTACTTAGTAGCCATAAAACCAATGGTTGTTGGCAAATTATTAACTTATAGACTTAATATTGTAGGCAGCAATTTGTGTATAATCTGTAGTTACAGGATTCACAAAATAGGTGATTTGATATCTTTTATTGGACCAACAAAGATTTATAGAATATACTTAAGCTTTCAAACTCACATAGTTCTGTTGGTCCAATAAATTGTATCAAATCACCAATTTTTTGCATCTTGTTGTACAAGGACCAGTATGACAACACTTTATTTGACATCTGTAGTTATATGTAATACTTGTGATATCTCACTAATGAAACAAATAACCATGCCTAAATTTAGTTTCCCTGCTTCTGTGGCAGGAGCACTTTTTAAAATGGAATATTCAGACATAATTTAACTTAACATGTATATTTTACTTATTTTCTGTATTCATGTTACAACAAACTTCATTTCTAAGGCGTAACTATGAAAATGAGATCTTTGTATCTCTGATGCATTGCTTACTCTTCCTTCTTTCTCCTCTGAAGTCGCAATCTTCTGTTTGTGAAACTACAGTCACTTGCACAGCAAGAGATTGCAATGCTATAAACTGAGCATTATAACTTCAAAAAAGGGAAAAACTGCACGAAGAGATGATGTCTGAAACCTAAAATCTGGTTTTCTTGCAAATGTCTATTATAATACCAAATTATGACATATAAATACAGACGATTAGTTAAATATAATCTAAATTAATTCTAAATATTATATTTTAATTTTCCCTAGATGGTGGAATACTGATATAACAAGAGTGGCATGCTTATGGCTAAATCAAATGACTGGTAATTACAGTGCACTGCTCTTGGGCCAAACAGTATTTATTTACTTATTTTTATTATTAATATTGTATAAAGTTTTACTAATTTGAATAACAATGCACAAGGACACAATAACACCATCAACAAAAACCTGGCCAGAGTGGGTACCACTCCTAGGAAGTACATTCTAGGAGTACCTATAAGCTTACAGTCTAAGTAACAACAGAACTCAAAAGAGATAAACTTTTACAATGAAATAAATGTCTGCTATATCCAGGCCCACATATTTACTTGTAGGAATCATACAGGAGTGTGGTGTGCATATTTATGGAACACAGACAAACAGAAGTGAGAAAGAAGTAAGTGCCTCAGCTGGGACGTGAACCCTGGTCACCCAGAATACCATTCCAATTGTGCTAACCAGATATGCCACTGAGACAACTGGAACCTGGGCTGTCCCCAAGAACATTACTCTTTCTCAAATGCACAACCTAATGGCAACACAAATATTTACTTGTAACAATCACATAGGAGTGTGGGGTGCATATTTGTGTTGCCATTGGTTTGTGTATTTGAGAAAGAGTAATGTGCTTGGGAACAGCCCAGGTTCCAGTTGCCTCTGCGACGCAGCTGGTTAGCACAATTGGAATGGTATTTCAGGTGGCCTGGGTTCAAGTCCCAGCTCAGGCACTTACTTCTTTCTCACCTCTGTTTGTATATATCAAGACCCAAAGTGGCTAGTCTTCTTCATAATGACCACACTAAAGAAGTAACTAAAAGGAGTCTTGTCACTACTGGGAATACAAAGCTACAGAGGGGCTTCAAAAACAAACCAGACCAATATTGGACCCCAAGAATACAGGAGGGAAGATAGGGCAGCAGAGGGCAACTCAATGTTCTCCAGTCCAAGTAACGATCTTAGGCCTCATCCGAAGCCACAGAAATACTCTCCAATCACCTCAGTTAGGGATAACTGGACTTGATCCTGTACGGGGATTGAGTCACAACCACCCCATAGGCATAGGGATGCCAAGATAGCTCAAAATATAAGCAAAATTGTCATATTTACCAATGGTGACATATGACAGATGTTCATAAGCTGCCACTTTAAGCATGCCTTTTATCCATTTGTCATGGGTAATGATCTCTCTAGATTGCCAATGGTGTAACACAAGCTGCTTGGCTTCTGTGATGGCTGTCATATACCAGGTGCTTTGATAGGGATTTAAATGCTGAAGTCTTACAGTGTTTCCCAAAACCATAAGTGAGGCATATGCTGCAAGCCTTTGCCCCAGAACCTGCTGTATGACTTGAATCATCTTGTGCCACCACGATGCAAGGAGAGGGCATTCCCATAGGATATGACACAGTGTACCTTTATCCCTATAATAGCAACAATATCTGGAATGTTGAGCCAGCTTCATAGACTATAAAGAGGCAGGAGTTTGATACCACAATAATGTTTTCAATTGCATCAAACAGCCTGTCATAAACTTTCATATACCATATGCGTTGGCCCAGATTGTTTTCGATTCTATCTCATTAAGTGAATAACCCAACATACACTTCCATCTATGTTGTAGTTTGCTCATATATGGGGCAATCACTTATTGTAAGGCTCTCTACGCATCCTCCAGCCTAGAGGAAGCAGAGAAGCCCCAGATAGTATCCTCCTTCCTAAAAACCACATCCCACAATCCTGGTGAAGATTTGATAAGGGAACCTCCCTGACAAAGAACCTACCAAGTTCAGATCCAGAAGCAAATGGTTTGATACCTTTTATTGGACCAGCATAGATGTTACAAAAAGAAAACAATGTATAAGCTTTCAGACCAACCATGTCCTTCCTTGGAGGCTTAACTCTGAATCTCTGAGAAAGGACTTGGTTGGTCTTCTTGTAACATCTATGTTGGTCCAATAAAAGGTATCAAACCATTTGCTTCTGGATCTGTTCTTACAAGGACCAATACAGCAACTAATCTATTTCTGTATGCCTACCAAGTGTCATAATTGGATATAACTCCAGTGGTGTATTGATGAGAAGAAAATTGATTCCGGAGTTCACTAAATCATTTGGAATATCCCTAAGGGGAGAAGAAAAGATCACCCACCATCTTAATGCCCTTTTCAACCCATATTGGCCAAGAAATTTGGGAACCCTTTATCCGAAACTGAGAATTATGCCATATAGGCCAAAGGGATATGGATACTTTCCAACTGGCCATAAATATTTATTCACCAATTTCCATATGTGAGATGCATATTCCTGAATAGGAAAGGAGAATGATAAGTTAAAGGGGGCCCACACAGAACATTCAGGAGAACTTTTAGCCCCCAATCCCTTTTTAAAACCAACCAATGAATTGTAGATTCCCATTGCTCTGAATGAAACCAAAGTCAAATATGGCTAAGGACTGCTGCAATATACTATCACTGAAGCCATGGTGAAGCAAAACACGCCCTTTTTGTATGGCACCATCAATCTAGCCATAGAAATCTGAGGATTGCTACCATACCAATAAAAGGAGAAAAGGCCAAATTAAATTGTTGCCATCAACATTCTGGAATTTTAAGAGAGAGATATCTAATAGTATATATAATCTTAGGTAAGAAAAGCATCCAAACGGCTTGTTCCTTGCCCCATAAAGACAGATGGAGATGCCGTCATCTTTTCTTTTAATTTACACAATATAGGGTGGAAGTTCATAGATGACCAGTCCTTTAGATGCAAAAAAAAGTGTTTGACTCCATTGAGTGGATGTATTTGCATTTTGTGCATGTTAAGTCTGGTCCAGGCCCGAAGATCCATAGCTGGATTAGTTGTCTATATTCCAATCTGCGGGTGAGGGTATGGGCTAATGGGGTGTTGTCGACACCCCTTTCTTTATCGAGATGAATGTGGCAAGGGTCTCCACTCAGTCCATTATTATTTCCGCTTGCTATTGAGCCTCTAAATTTGGCATTATCATAAAACCCGGGAGTCATGAGTATAAAGGTGGGGAGAAGACGTTCTCCACTTTATTGTACGCTGATGATTTGTTGCTTTTGCTGTCGAGGGTGGAATCCTCACTCTCAAAAGCATGGGAAATCATTGATTCCTTTAGCACCTTTTCTGGGTTGTGTATAACCTGGGAAAAAACATAGATTTTAGCATTGTTTAATGTGAATATCAGTTGGGCTGTGCTGGGTGCCCATACTTTAAATACTCCAAGGGGTGTGAAGCATTTAGGGATGCATATCTCAGCTCAGATTATGGATATGTGCTCTAAAAGTTTAACCAGGGTTTTGGAGGAGATTAAGGTGGATTTGTTAAGCTGGAGAAAACTTAATTTGTCTCTCCCGGGCAAGATAGCTACCATTAAAATGACGATTTTTCTGCGCCTTTTTATAAATTGTGTAATTTACCTTAAATTATTCCCCACAGATATTGGGTTAAGTTGGACAGAGTTATGGCTGATTTTATTTGGGAGGGATCCACCCCTCAGTTTAGCAGATAGAGGCTTTGGGGCTCCTGGAGTTTTAGGAGGTTGGAATATGTCTTGATTTGGGGCTTACCATATATGTCATGGGGTAAAGCAGACCTTAAATTGGGTTTCAGCCTCTTGCACAGGCTCACCCCTCTGAGTAGAGGTAGAACAGGGTTTGGTGGGGGAGACTCCATTGGAGATTTTACTAAAAAATGTTGGAACATATTCTTAAGTTCTCACAATCCATATGATTTATTTATGGTGGTTGTGGTATGTTTCTTAAGATTTTAGGACAGGATGCTTCTTTCTTTGGTAAATCAGAACCATTGTGGAGGAATCTGGATTTGCAGATAGGAAACATCACTATCGGTTGGGGATTCTGGCTGACCAAAGGAGCCAATACTTTGAATGATTTGGTAGATTGGGGGACAGGTTTGATGGTTACCTTTCAAGACTTGCAGTGTAAATATAACTTGCCACAAGAGAGCTGTAGTGATAATTTCAGCTTAGGCATGCCCTGTCAAAGAAGTTTCTTATAGGTTATTATGTTGTGGAGACAGATTTTACAGGTTTATTGGGAAAACGGCTTAAACTGCCTAAGAGACATATTAGTTGTTTGTATAAAAATTTACAGAAATCTTTTTTGCAAAATTGGGATTCACATTAGTTAAAATGGATAATTGGTATGCAGTATGGTATAGATGAGGAGGGGTGGAATCGATGGTGGGTGGCTGCACACACTTTGTCTCCTGATCCCAAATTGTAATTAATACAAAAAAAGATTTTATGTAGGTGGCATCGGACTCCGGTGCAATTGGTTAGACTAGGCCTGTTAAGCTGGGATTTATGTTGACACTGTCACTCAGCCTCTGGTTCAATTTTTCATATTTTATGGGAGTGTGATTTACTAAAACCTTGGTGAGATAGTATTTTTGACTGTTTGGAAGATGTCCTGAAAATCCCAATTCTAAAGTCTCCTGTCTTTTGGATTTTGGGGGACTCTGATCTTTTGGATGACTCTTCTTGGTAATATAAGGGTTTTCTTTATGCTGTGGTCTTAGAAGCTAAGCAACTTTTATTTTTGCATTGGATATCTAAGACCCTTCCACCCCTTCAGAGGTGGAAACAGGTATTACTTAAAGCAGCTTCTTTCTATCAAGTACTATTTCAAAGGTAGAACACCTTACCTAGATTTTTTGATGTATGGGTAAATGGGTAATGAATTTAGGGGTACAGAATGGGTGTTTAATTGGAATCTTTTCTGAACAGTAATTGTGCTTTGTCTTATTAAGGCAGTTGGTGATGGGGAGAGGGGCCAGCATACAGACCTTTTAAAATTATTTTATTTTAAAGTATTTTATAGTAGTAAGACTCATGGTTGTATGTTTTATTCAAGCTGTATTTGTTATTCTGTTAATCTGGGCTTTCTGACATTGATATTGTTGTATTATTTGTATTGATGTTGGGTTAAATAAAAATGTTTAAAAATAAAAAAAAAAGAGATGGCCCACCATGTCAGGCCAGGCACGGGTAGAAGCACTAGAATTTCTTTTGAACCAATGGGGAGCACCTCTGTTTTTCCCCAGTTGTTGCACAATCCTGACAGGGCGGAGAAATAATCAAGCAGTTGAACTAAACTAGATATGGAGGACTCAACAATTTTCAGAGCCAGCAATATATCATCTGCGAACAACATTGACTTATAAATTGTCTACCCACTTGAAATTCTCAATCTCTGGAGAATATTTGTTCTTTTGAGCAAGATGGTCAATGGCAAGTAGAAAGAGGGCAGGCAAAAAGGGGCACCCTGATGCTTTCCCCTTCCCAACAAGAAAGTTGGAGAGACTTTGTTGTTGGTCAAAACAGATGCACTCGGGGATGGATAAATAACTTGAATTCAACGAATGAAATAAGGGCAAAAAAACAAATTTCATTATGGTGGCTATCAAATAAGTACATTCAACTCAGTCGGATGTCTTTTCAATGTGCAAGGCAACCACTGCAGGTGTCCCAGGGTGCTCTTGAGAAACACAGAAAAGGTTAACAAAATGGAAAATATGATCAGACCCACCTCATCCCCCAACAAATCCCAATTGATATGGGTGTATAATAATAGACAGAACTGTAGCCACTCTATTAGCAAGAACTTTCACCAGTAATTTGTAATCTATGTTAAGGAGAGAGACTGTGCAGTAATTTCCACAATAGTAGGGGTCCTTGTCCTTTCTGAGTAATACCAAAATGACAGCATCGTACATTGAGGAAGGGATTTTCCCCCTTTTCCCACGCCACCTCTGTAACCTCAGTCAATAGTGGAAACATGAAATGCTCTAACACTCTGTAAATTTAAATGAGAAAATTGTCAGGGCCAGACTCCCGCAGTTGTTGTTTAGCAACCTTAATTTCCCCCGGTGTAATAGATGCGTCCAATGCATCCCTTTGATCTTCAGAGAGACTGGGCAGCTACAAGGAACCCCAAAAGTTGTGTATATCCATCTCATTCTCACCTGGCATCCTTCTAGAGGAGTACATCTGGCAATAGTAATCTGAGAAGGCCCTATTAATCCCTTCAGGATTCAGAATGCTCCCAACCCTCTTAATCCCCGGGATTATCCTAGAGCTCTCCATTTTCTTCATTCTGTATGCCAGCAGCTCATCCACTCTTTCTCCCCCCTCCCAATAGGCTTGTCTTCTTCTCTATAATCCTAATTCAGCATGTTGTGTATTCAACAAATTAATCTGAAATCTCAATTCCTGAATAAGTATTAATAGAGTGGAATCTGAGGAGCCCGCCTTATGTTGTTTCTCCAAAGTTCCTAGCTGCTCCTCATCCAGTGCTCGCATCTTTAACTGATGTTCCTTCTTCTGTCCTGAGGAATATGCAGTCACTCTACCCCATATATAGGTTTTGAGACATTCAGAAACACATTGAGGGGCTGCATGACTTATATTATTTACCTTTAAATACTCCTGGACTTCCCCCTGTAGCTATTCCTGAACTCTACCATTTGATGGAAAACTGGTATTACACCTCCAACATGTCATTTTGTCACCCTCTGGTCACTCAGAAATGTCCAAGTCACTGGAGATTGATCAGATATGAGCATAGACTTTATGGCTGCATGAACTGACTGTTTCAATAAAGAATGAGGGGCTAAAAGTAAGCCAATTTGACTATATCTCTGGTGCACCATGGAGTAAAATGTATAATCCTGAATCTCAGGCTTACAGGTGAGCCAGATGTCCCAAAGTCAACAGTCCTTCCGTATGGAAGATAAAGCTTTAGAACCAGGTGTAGCCAGCCTGGATGGGGTAGCACTACAGTCACAGATGGGATCTAGGATCTCATTCATGCCCACCCCGACTATCATGATCCCCTCAGTTTTATCATGTAATACTTGGGAAAGTCTATGAGAAAAGGGTGCACCATTGTTATTAGGGCTATAGACCAAGACTAATGAACTTAGCCAGCCATTTAAGGTGCCAGAAACTAAGAGCCACTGGCCTTGAGGATCCTTCACCAGCTGTTTAGTGACCCAATTATGCCCCTTAGATATAAGAATCATGACTACCCATTTTTTTACAGGTAAAGGAGGCTGCATGCCTCTGTCCCTTCCAGCAAGCCTGAATACATTCCACTTCTTTGGAAAGCAAATGGATCTCTTGTAAAAACACTAGCTGACCCCCACAGTTTCCTAACATGAGTGGGTAGGTGTTTACGTTTTACTGGTCCATTCATGCTCCATACATTCCAGTATACTACTTTATATGATGCCATAGATATACACGCGATTCACCAGGATGCCACCTTTTCACCCCTCACACCCCAGTAGAGGCAGATCCCCCCCAAAAAAATCTATATCCAGCAGATGAATCGAAGAAAAAAGAAACAGTAACAACCCACCCCAAACCCCGTCAAACTATATTTAGCAAACACAGTAAATATAAAGAATATGTGTAGCACAATCATACTTACTCATTCACCCAGGTATTCACTGGGCCATGCCCTCAATCCCATGACACGCATCCCACTGAATCATCCTCATCTCCTGCCTCCCTCTTACACCTAATGGGAACTCAGTCAAATTGAAGGTATATATACCCAAGACCATTAAGTTCCCAAAAAGGCACCCCAGTGTCTGTCCTAATGAAACAGAAAACCAATAGGAAAGCAATATGTCTTCTTAAAATAGTTTCTGTATAAGAGTACAAATTACCACATAACATCTGTTTCCATCAGGTATTCTATGAAATATTGAAGACCTGCAGTGAAACATTGTATATGGGGACACCAAAGACCCGAACCCCACCTTCTGGTATATGGAACCCTTAATCCTATGATTATATGATATTGTACAATCCAGTGAAAACAAATATAAGATAGGAAAGTCAGGGGAACACCCCTCTGAACCAAGTCCACTGGAACATAATGATATCTGTGTCCATTCATCTGAATAAACAGTCCGAAAAACAGTTCAACCAAATGTATTCAGGAGCAACTTCAGCCCACAGATAAAATGACCCCAGTCTCCAATGCAGTTACCTAAACAGAGCTGTTCCATAGATCAGGAGATCCAAATGCCCTCAGCAACTATTTCATATCAGTCTATTGAATCTGTCTCTAGTAAGCTCAGAAACAATAGAGTCCTGTGGGAGTACTTCTTTGACCTGCTGGGGATGAATTGGCCTGTCCTATACTCATTGTGGTTGAGGAGAAACCTAGTCCCTCTGGGGCACACTCGATGCTCCATTCTGCACTGATCTGCTTCACTCCAAAATAAATTGCACAGCATCCGGTGATGAGGTAAACAGTTCAACTTTGTTGTAACCAGAATTATGAGGGTAGCCAGCAGAAGCAAAAAGCACTTTAGTCCCTGGTGATGGACCAGATCTCGGGCCTGATCAAATGCCTTTCTCTAGTCAATAACATGCTTTGGAATCTCCTGGTAAAAGAAAAGTCAGGCTCCATTATGGCAAATGTTCTTCTGTGCCCGGGCATCTCTGAGAATTCATTCCCAGTATGGATACCTGAGTAATTTGAAGACCACTGGCCAGGGACAGGCTGCACTATCTGATGGGGGTGGTCCCATTGGAACCCTGTGGGCCTGTTCTATTTCCATTGCAGGTGCTGAGCTCCAGCATAGCCACTCTGACAACTTAAGTCTGTAAGAAAGAGGTCATATCAGCTCCTTCTGACTTCTCCAGTAGCCCCAAAAAACAGGGATTGCTACATCTGTGTTGGGATTCTGAATCATCAATTTTATCCCAAATCATTCTGACCCCCTTCTCTGCCAGACCCAATTGGCATCCTGTGGGCCTGGCCTAGTCATCCACTTGGCTGATCCTAGATTTGGCATTTTCCATGCGGTGCCCCAGGGCTTCTACTGAGACCCGAACGGCTGTTAGCTACACCGTAATGTGGTTGAGATCATTGCGTATGTTACCCATGAAGGCTTTAATTTCATGGAGCTCTTGAGCTACTAAACTGGAAGAGCCAGTCTTATCCATATTCGATTTATTAGCCATATGTAATGTAGAAGAGCTGGAGTAGCAGTACAAAAGCTCACCAAAGGTAAGGAGATGTTAAAATCAAACATTGAGTAGGATGGAGCTGTGGAACCGTGCTGCTTCTAGCTCAGTGGCTATGCCATAATTGTAAAGGTTCAACTACTGCCCCACACACATACTATATATGACCTTATTTGAATAACCCCCTATGTTGATAAAGTATTGCTGTTATACACATGGCAATGGTGTTGGGAAAATGTTCAAAAAGCTCCCAGTAAAACTGATTTATTTATTTATTTCAATCTAGGATTACAATACCTTTGAGCAAAGGTTCCACATCAGCGTGTGCAACAGTCATCATTTTTAGATACAAACATAGGTCATTGACTTACAGACATGTATAATCCAGTACAAAGACTTGAGCTATGAGCAAGCTAAGGGAAGGGGGTGGGGGAAGTGAGGGTAGGGAGATCGAAGTGGGGAAGGAGGTACAGGGGTAAGGGGAGTACAGGGAGGTGGTTGGGGTGGGGGCAGAGTGGAGATACGGGGGGGAGGTGGGCAAGGGCAGGAGACAGTGCAGCCAGGGGACCTTGTTGAGGGAATATGACAGGTAAGGTGCTAGGGGTGCAAAGACTGATTGTAAATGCTGGGTGCTGGGGCATTTGCAGCTGGAATGGTGGAAATGTTAAGATGGGCAATCGCAGGATACAAGCAGTGAGAGGCGCAGCTTGGACTTGAAGAGGCCGAGTGTTGGAGCGGTCGCTATGTCACTGCCAAGAGAGGTGAGCCAGTTGGATGCCCGCTAGGTGAATGATCTCTGTCCTTGGGTTGTGAGACATCATGGGATATGTACTAGATGGGAATTGGATCTCCATGTAGTGACATTCCTATGTCTAGGCTTAAGGAGGGCACAGACACCAGGTGGGGCAAGCCCCATTATAATTTTTTTGGCCATGATGCAGGTTTGGTATTTTATGCATTTGTCCAGTTGAAGCCATCCAGATTGGGAATAAAGGTCACATGTGTGGGTACGGTGATGTGAACCAGTGATGAGATGACAAGCCTTATTCAGGGAGGTCACGATATGTTTGAGAACAGTGGTAGTTACAGACCCATATATGATAAGACCATAGTCTATGATGCCGACAATGGAGCTTTGGATGGCCACTGACAGTGCTTCTGGGATTAGGTGTTTCCTGTGCCGGAATAATATGCCTAACCTTGCATTGGCAGACTTTGCAACATTGCTGATATGGACAGCGTATGAGAGGTGGGGATCAAGGGTGATGCCGAGGTACTTGAATTATTCTGTTTGCTCTAGGATGACTTCTTGTTTGGTTGCAATGGAGAGATGGAGTTGTTTGTTTTTGTTGTGGGGGCTGCAGAAGACCATAGACTTGCTTTTTTTTCTGATTGAGAAACAGTTTATGATTTAGGAACCAGGATTCAATGGAGGAGAAGGCCTGCTGAAGTTTATTTTGTAATTGGATTGGATCAGGGTCTGAGGTGAGAATCACAGCATCATCACCGTACAGAATTATTTGTTCAGGGCAGCTGTCCGGCAGTGAGTTTAAGAATAGGCTGAAGAGGAGGGGTCCCAGAATGGAGCCCTGGGGGACTCCTGAGCGGAGCGGTCTAGGGTCCGAGAGTGTATCAGTGATTCTTACTGTTTGGGACCATTCTTCAAGGTAGCTCTTAAACCAGCCAATGGAGTTGGTTGACAGCCCATTGTTCTGAAACTGGACAAGCAGGAGGCGGTGATTGATGGTGTCGAAGGCTTTAGTTAAGTCAATGTAGATTGAGCCTAGTAGTTCACTGGAATCAAGTGCATTGTGGATTGCACCGGTGAATTCAAGTAGGGCTGTGGAGGTGCTGTGACCTTTGTGGAACCCGCGTTGTTGCTTGTACAGGATGTTGTACGTATCCAAGTATTCTGTGAGCTGGTCGGAGATGATGTGTTCTAGTGCCTTGGAGAGTGGGGGTAGTAGGGAGATAGGTCTGTAGTTATCATGGGCAGTTTTGTCACCACTTTTATGGACTTGGGTGACAGTGGCAGATTTTCATCTGTCCAAGAACTGGCTAAGGCTGAGGGAGAGGTTGAAAATTCTGGTCAGAGGACTAAGCACTTCATCAAGTGTGAGAGACAGGATTTTGAGATCGAGGGAGTCATTATTGAATCTTGATTTACCAAGAGCTTTGGTAACATATTTGCGTACTTGGTGAGCCTTGACTGCTTTGAAGTAGAAGTGAGGGGGAGCTGGTGGGAGTAGTGTTCATAGTGGACAGAGGGGCTTCACCATCTTTGAAGTAGTCCTGGGGTAGGACAGCGCTGAGGTCAGTAAAGGCTTTGTTAAAGGTATCCGCAATGGTTTTTGGGTTGAGGGTTGTGGTTCCATTGATGTTGAGTATTGATGGGGGGGTTTTGGGTGGATTCCCAGTGAGTTCCTTTATGTTCTTCCAGAATTCCCGACCATTGCCCCAGGACTTTGTGAGGGCATGCTTATAGTAGGTGGACTTCATTTGCCGGATGGTTTTGGTGCAGTCATTGCGGGCACGTTTGTAGTTTTGGATGTTGTTTTGCCTTCCAGAGTTTCTGGCCAGCTCCCATAGGGTGGTCTCTTGTTTTTAGCATCCTGAGGAGGTTACCTGGGAGCCAAGGGTTACTAAGTGATTTGACTTTGCGTTTCTTAATAGGAGCATACGTGTCACAGGCCACAGTGAAAATGTTTATGAAGTGGTCAAGGGCAGTGTTTACATTGGTTGCATTGAAGATAGAGGACCAGTCTTGATGGAGGAGGTGGGATTTGAGTCAAGGAAGGTGACCACTGGGGAGAACCCTGCTGTTGATAGATTTTGTTGGTTGTTTGATTAATTTATTTGACCAGGTGCAGCTATCAGGGGAGTGGTCGCTGAGAGAATCAGGGAGGACATTAGTGTTAGATATCGACGATGGGTGACTGGTAAGGATCCAGTCCAAGATTGTGCTGGTGCCGGTCCTGTAATTTTTCCTGGTTGGTGAGTCAACCATTTGTGTGAGGTTCGCTGCAGTAATGTTATCCCTGTGTGCACCAGCATCGGCCACAGGCCAGTTGATGTTGAAGTCGCCTAGGAGGATGGATTTGGTGTGCGGTGAAAGTGACTTTACAAAGTCAAGAACAGCTGTTAGACCAGTTCCCTGTTCTTTGGGAGGGATGTAGATGGTGGCAACAGTGAGGGTTTTGTTTTGGGCTCGAGGAGGATTCTCACTGGCAGTATCTGAGCAGTTGTGGGTGGGAGTGAGGTAATGATGTGGTGCCCCTGTATGGAGTGTTTTAGGTAGAGAGCACAGCCCCCACCTCTTTTGGAGAGGCAATCCAGCCTAAAGACATTGTAGCCAGGAAGGCTGATTGCATGATCCGGTACTGATGGCATGAGCCAGGTTTCGACAACTGCCAGGATGTCAGGGCAGTGTTGGCTGGTGAAGGCCGGTAGGGCATCCATTTTAGGAAGAAGGCTGCAGATGTTGATTGATATGAATAAGAGGGCACCCGAAGGTTTGCTCAGGTTAATGGCTTTAGAGCAGAATGGGCCAGGGTTTGGGTGCGCGTTGCCTGACAGCATTAGGAGGAGGAGGACTAGCCTCAAGGACCTGCGGCATATTTCTTTAAGGGAATGCTTTCGCCTGCTAGCATCTCAGGAATTTGCCGAGCATCGATGATAGTGGGTGAGGGTAAGTGTAGACAGGGGGGACCAGAGTGGAGAGCTAGGACTAGTGTGGGTGTAGGACAGTTTCATGGTGGTAGGATGGACCCTGGGCAAGGGGCAGTAACCAGTGTGCAGCATGCCTAAGTGGAGGAAGGATGTAGTAATGTGGAAGCTGTGGGGGAGGGAGGGAAAGCAGGCTTTTGGGGCGTGCAGTAGGGGAGGAAGACAGGCAAGAAGAAATAGAATAGGGGTAGAGAATGGTGTAGGCGCATGATTAAGGTAGGATTCAGGGTAGGCGGATGGAGGGGGTTAAGACAGGCTGGCTGGGCTAGGAGAAGGGGGCCGAAGAGCAGTAGCTGGATCAGTGGGGAGTGAGGATACAGCCAGGAAAGCCAAGCAGCTAGGGACTGTGTCTTTCAGAGGGTAGACTTTTTTTTTTAATGAAAGAACAAGAATCCCTCTAGTGGCAGGGCTGTATTATCTGCTAATGGAAAACTAGCCACTTAAAAAAAAAAAAAAAACTCTATTAGACACTTGAAATGTGCTTGAAAAGGCAGAGTGCTTGGATGGGGGGGTGCAGGAAGAGCAAGGAAATAGAATAGCTGTAAGCACTTTACAACAGTAGTAGAAATTACAAACCAGCTAATACAGTTGAAAAACTTCTATTAGACACTTGTAATGTGCTTAGCTCTATCTAAAATCTATTTGTAAAAAGTGGCAGGGGGCAAAAGCAGGGGAAAAGTACTGGCCAATCAGAGCGGGTTTGCTGGAAGCGCCCGTGTTCCGATTGGTTGCACTGTCGCCGTACCTTCCAAGGAGCTGCAGGTGGGCATCCTGGTCTCAGTCGGTGGCTGACTGGTTGCCTGCCGACTGTGGGGGAGCTGAAGCAGCCCTGTTCAAGGGCAGGCAGCTTCCAAGGAGCTGCAGGCGGGTGTCCTGGTCTCTGTCGGTGGCTGGCTGGGTGCCTGCCGACCGTGGGGGAGCTGAAGCAGCCCCGTTCAAGGGCAGGCAGCTGACTCACACAAGTCTGCAGCTAAGTAAAATCCCACCTCCCATGTTCACTCAGTGTCACAGTCAGATGCCTATCACTTACTCATTCCAAATGATAACCACAGAGGTAGCCCTCATCTACAGAATAAGACTATGCCTTTCAGAATATGAACACTCAGGCTGATGCCAAACCACATTCCTGAAGCACCTATTTCAAATACCAGTAAGGAAAAAAAAACATACTGGTGTACACAATTCAAATCCTTGGAACTAGATCATAGAATCAGCAACAAGGTACACAACTGGCAAATCATATGGTGAACTCCTTTCAGCAAAGCAACGCAACCCACTGAGCATTCACAAATAGTGACATTATCACTGGTTCTGGTTCAGGTATCAGGTCCAAGTACTTCCTGCAATCCCACAGTAGTGAAGTTGACATCTATTGGTATGATGGGCCACACCAATAATCACTGTAGTGCAGGTTTGTGTTCTACCTCTTGCATGGATACCCTAAACCAGGAATCGAGATGTTCAAAATTGGAAAACTTTGCCCAGCAAAATATTTGGTGTACTTAGCAAATTTTTCGTGAAATATTTCGCTGCGCAAAAAGCTAAATTTCACCCTCTGTTGTGAGTGAAATTCCACCCCTAGCTAGCGGAATTTTGCTCACAGGTAAAGTTTTGCCACCCACGGGCAAAAGTTTGCCACTTGTGGTAAAATTTCACCTTCAGTGGGAGTAATTTCACCTCTGATGGTGAAATTTAGTGGCAACTGGACACTTCACAAAGTTCTTCGTGGTGTCTAGTGCAAAGGTTCTTAGACTTTGTCACAGTGAGCCTCCCCAAATCCATGAAAAAGATTTTGAGCCTCCCCCAAAAACTGAAATAATCTTGGGCCTCCCCAAGGAAAAATAACATGCTGTACTTTGCACAGTACACCATGAATAAATTGAAACCCCTTTGAATACTTGGCTCACATTCAGTTCTTTGTCTTATACTGATGTGGAACCTTTGAAAAAGAGCTCTTGTGCTCAAAGGTGTTATCTGAATAATAAATAAATAAAACAAATATTATTATTCAGTTTATTGTAACCCCCCCCCCCCCCGGCCAGCCTTCTTGCTCCGCTATTTTCATTCTTGAACCATTGTTACCCCTTGTTGCAGTGATTTCATGTGTCAGACTACTTTCTCTTTTTCCTCTCTATATGAAATAACCTTCCTGCATACTTTACCTCTCCCCCTCTTTCCTGCTCCTAAGCAACTTCTCTGGGATTACTTTGCTCCTTCCTGCTATTGCTCTTAGCACTTCTATGCTCAACCATTGCATTTGGGCTGTTCTGCCATCAGTCTACAAATTGATCAATTACCACCACTCATTATTAGTTTATTGTTCATATTTGTTTGCACTATTGTTCACTGTGTATTTCTTGATTGTTTTGAAGTTACCTTTTGAAATATATTCACTACCTACCCTTCCCCGGGTACACCTGAAATGAGCTGTGGCTCATTCACCTTTCCTTGTCACCTATTAGTAAATAAATACATAAAATTCACCTACTATTATACTCTTTCAGTTTGCTTAATCTCTTCACACAAAATACATAAAACTCAAAATTTAAATACTGTACTTTTTAAGGCTTGCTTGAGCCTCCCCTTGAACAGGTTGGGTTCTCCCCAGGGAGGCTGGCCTCACCATTTGAGAACCCCTGGTCTAGTGGTCCCGCACCCCTCCAGCTGCTCACTGGGCAAAATTGTTTTTACCTGGTGTCCAGTGGTCCCCACGACTGATCAACAACTGTAATTTAATTAGAATGGCACCCTCCCAAGTTACCTTGGCCCCCGGCCATTTGTTTTATTTAAAAAAAAATAATTTCAACCCTAGCTCCTTGGGGTCTAGCAGACCCCCCACCCCGTGTAACTTGGGGGGACCTATTTAATTAAATTTTGGCCAGTGATCAGCCCGGGGTGGGGGCACTAGATACCAGGAGTTGGAGTTGAATTTTATTTTTATTTTCTTTTAAATTAAACAAATGGCCCGGGGCCAAGGTAAATTGGTGGGTGCCTATCTAAGTAAATTATGGCTGCTGATCCGTGGGAGGGGACCACTAGACACCAGGGAGTGGGGGTTGATTTGTGTGTGTGTGTGTGTGGGGAGAGAGTGCTTACTGCCATTTGCGGTGGTCAGTGGCAGCAGGTGAAATTGTGAAATTTCACCACAATTTCATGAAAAAATGTAGCATGGCAAAATTGCCAATTTCGAAGCAATTTCAAAGGCAAAATTTTATTTTGCTGCATCTCCAACCAGGAATGAGTAACTGAATGAATTTGCCTACCAAGGGTCTATCTGGCATACTATTCCTGGGCTTAACAGTCCCCTGCCTGGTGTACCACATATGGTACTTTACTGAAAGTGAACCCACCCTCTTCACAAGGACATGTCTCTTCAGTGATAGCTCACACCTCATTACCAAATTGTGGAGCACACTGCATGTGATCAAGGCCCTGCACTCCTCTCTTAGTGCCAATAATATCTGTGCCTAAAATCAGCCCTAGGCACAAAAAATATATCATTTGGACACCCAAGGTCAACTCAATCATGGATCTGACTGAGCAGCAGGCTATATTGTCCATCTTCTGAACCAAGCTACTCAGTATCAGGAAGGTTTGGTTGGGTAGGGATGTAGCTCCTTATTGAACAGCCACTGTCCCCTGAAAGAAGAACAACATATTGATTGGCAGACACACATAGCATGCACAGCTGCATATAACATATATTTCTCCTGCGTTCTACTACAAGACCAGCCAACTTTCCTTTGTAAGACAAGCAGCAACCACTTTACACCATTGCCCAAATGCAGGAATCATGATAGAAGTCAGCTTGGAAGTGGGCAGTCATGTGGATTATAAGATTGTCCTACACAACACTTGGCTGTTGATACTGTGAAAGTTCTTTCTGTACTGAACATATTTAATTCTCCACTGAGGTTGGAATAGCAAAGTGCACACAGTCATATAACTAGCACATCTGAGATGCTGGCCTTGTGGACGAAGCCTTCCCTTGTGCTGCTCACTCCCTCTGCTGTCCATGGGAAGTGGATCTGTTCAGCCATGCATGTACTGTGTTCTCAAGAAATCAAGTGATGCAGTAGGAGACTGTTGGCTGGCTTATCCCTGTGGCCATAGCTGCAACATTTCAGCAAAAGTCAGTGGCCAGATAAATTAGAACTGCCAGGAAATTGGTCTTCAGTGGTACTGTATTAATGTAGGGTACTTCTTGTTTTGCTCTTAATATGGGCTTGGACTTTAATGTGGATCTTCTCTGGGAAGCGCCTCTGAAAACAAAAACCCTCCAAGCTGTACCTTGCAGTATTTCTCCATGGAGATCCATAGCCAGTAGAGATAGGCGAAGTGGCCCCAATTCGCTCCACGAAGTGAGTCACAGAGGAAAGCAAATTTGCGGAGTGCATAGCAACAACAATAACTTTGTTTTATGATGGGTAACGCAAAGTCCATTGAAAACAATGACTTTGAGTTATTCTGCATTCCCAAACCTCTACTCCACCAATTCTTAAGGCAAAGTACATTAAAAACAATGCACTTCACCTCACTTTGCCTTGTTTTTAAGCTCCAAAGGTGAAGTTTGCATTGATTCAAGGGATATAAGGTCACATGGGCTCTTGATTGTTCTGCACAGTCTCAGTTCAGGGTAGAGTGTGTAGGAAGCTGTAGGAGACAGTCTGCTCTGTGAGCTCTCTGCATCTCAAACCTTCTAAAAGCTGTTAAAAAAGCCTTTTTGAGTCTTTTTTTGCTGAAACTTTAGTTCATCGATTGTAGAAAACCCTCCTGTGCTCATATCATCGAGCGTTTATTGTTTGTGTGTGGATTTTGAATGTTATGTACAACATTCAGTCTGTGTACTGACAGACAGTGGAAGTGTGCTTTGGGGGAGGGGCATACTGTATCTGTGGTGAAGGTAGATTAAGTTGGAGAAAAAGACAGTTATTTCTGTTTTGGTGATATTTTTCTTATACAGTAACTGTGTTAATGTACACACAGTAATATTTTCAATAATTCTTGCCATTTTTTGCTATTGCTGTGGTGCATCAGTGCATAATTTTAGTTTGTTTAAAATATGTGGTTATATTACTGACATTTTTAATTTGCTACGTATTACTTAGAATGTGTGTGAGTAAGTGTGCGACATGTGTCATCAAATCAGACCTTTTATTGTGCCACATAGTATTTCAGCAATGTGAACCTGCTATCAACTGCAGCTGTGTGATTTTGTACTTCATTGTGGTATCTTTACTGGTACTAGTAATAGTGACTGTTACTGCAGCAGTGCAGTACAATGCCCCCGGCCCGCCCAAACGGCAAAGGTATTCTTTTCCAGAATTACATTTCTGATGGTGAGCACTGGTTAGGTGTTGTGCCTTTGTATTGCAAGCCTGTTTTGTAGTATCTCTCCAGGTTTCACCACCCCACCATTGTACTCATTAATATGTGTTTTTAAGTCGGGAAGTGTTAAGATACAGCTCATCAGGGAAGTACAGCCATAGGCATTCGCATTCCCAATACAGTTTCATATTGGTTAACTCACACCATTGACACCGAATCACGTTCTTCATTATCACGGTCACAAATGAAGTCACAAATCACCATTCTTGATCACATCACGAATCACAATATAAATTTTTTTGCTAGTTACTCAGATGTATTGTAAGCCTGTTTTGTAGTATCTCTCCAGGCTTTACCAGCCCACCATTGTACTCATTAATATGTGTTTTTAAGTCAGGGAGTTTTGTGCTGCAGCTCATCGGGGAAGTACAGCCATAGGCATTCACGTTCCTTCCTGTACAGCACGTGAGTTACAGTACTATAAGTAATGGTGGCCTAAGTGGCCCAAATTCACTCCAGGAAGTGATTCATGGAGTAACGTGGAACCCATGGAGTACTCCACAATGTGAAGCGGAGTACTTCGCTTCATAATGAGGAACACAAAGCCCATTGAAATCAATGACTTTGTGTTATTCCGCCTTCCCCAAACCAATTCTCCACCAATTTTAAGGCAAAGTACATTTGAAATCAATGTAATTTGCCTCACTTCGCCTTGTAATTGAGCTCCAAATGAAATTCTGCAGTGATTCGTGGGATTGCAGGTCACATGGGCTCTAGATTGCTCTGCACAGCCTCAGTTCTGGCCTAGGTAGTGTGTGTGTGTAGTGGTAGCTGGAGACAGTGTGCTCTCAGAGCTCTGCGATTCAAAACCTCTAAAAGCTGTTTAAGATGCCTTTTTGAGTCATTTATTTTGCTCAGAATTTACTAGGAAACCCTTCTGTGCTCATATAATCGAGTGATTATTGTTGTGTGTGGATTTTGAATGTTAATTTAGAACAGTCAATCTGTGTACTGTAAAGTGTGCTTTGGGGGAGGGGTGCACTTGTGTTGTAGGTACATTAACTGGGAGAAAAAAGGCAGTCTTTCTGTTTTGGTTGTATTTTTCTTGTATAACTGTGTTAATGTGCACACAGTAATATTTTCAGTAATTCTTGACTTTTTTGCAGATTGTTGTGGTGCAGCAGTGCATAATTTGTGTTTAAAACACTTGGTTGTATTACTAAAGGTTTTCAATTTGCTACACATTACTTGTAGTGTGTGTGTGAGTGTGTGTGCGATGCATGCCTTTAAATCAGACACCTTTTCTTGTGCCATAGAGTAATTGCAGCAGTGTGAACCTGCTATCAACCACACCTGCATGAATTTTTTATACTGCTTTTTGGTATCTTTACTGGTAGTGGATTGTTACTGCCGTGCACTAATCCCCTAACTGGCAAAATGTATTCTTTTCCAGATTTGGATTTGTGACTTGTGTGCACTAGTTAGGTGTTGTTGTGCCTTTTCATATGCATCCCTTGAGTGGGCAGCGCAATCTTAATCTGTCTGTGCATTTGCAGTGCACCATTAATTCTGGGGGACTGCATTACTTGTTACACTCTCATTTCACTTCGTCAGCACAGGGGAATTTTCTGGAGTCTGGATATAAGACAGCAGCATTTTGGGGATGCACATTAATTCTGGTGACTCTGTGACCATTGCAAGCATGACTGAGTGCTCCATTAATTCTAGGAGACTTTGCATTTCTTGTTATGCTCTCATTTCACTTCATCAGCACTAGGGAGTTTCCTGAACACAAGACAGTAGCACTTTGGGGAGGCACATTAATTCTGGTGACTGTGTGGGTGGGGTGCTGCCAGTATTGTTGTCTCTCCATTTTACTTCACGTTTAAAGCGGAATGACAACTCGAAGTAATAACAACAAGTCGAAGTGAGCATTTCCCATGGGGCACTCCACTTCAGAGGCGGATTTTAAATTTGCTGCATCTCTAATAGACAGGACATATGGGCCTCTTGATTACTCAGGTGCCCATGCCCCTGGTAACTTCCTGTATGTACATTTGTTTGAGGAAAACATTCTAATATTTTTGCATATGCCATATACTGAGTTTGTTCTGATGTGAGTAATAGACATGAGCGGACACTATGAAAAACATTAATTTGGCCAATGCTCTTGTCCGAGGTGCTAAATAGAAATGCAGAGTGTACATATGAGGTCTTTGATTGCCACTTAATTATGGATTCAGAAACCTATGTCTGTCTACTTCCTTGGTCAACTGCCAATGCTGACTGTTTGGTGAAAGAAGGTATCCATGACATTATTACTATGACAATGGTTGCAAGCCATTTGCTACTTTGTTTTACTATGCCATTAGAATGCCCTGTCATGCATAAGTGTGTCAGCAGCAGACTGCGCCAACTAATAGGTTCTGTTACAGAGAGTGAGTATGGCATATATATATCCGATTGCCCACATCACAGTACCAGTCTGGAGCTGAACATCTGCTGTTCCAGCTGTTTGTTCATGAAGGAGCCTCTGCTAATGGAATGGGTGTTTCATGTATACAACACAACATATCAGCACTTGCGGCCAAGGCCATGAAGTTCTTATATTTCACTACACATCCTGCTGTTCATGGTCTGGGGGAGGCAATCGTCCACCAAGCACTGCTCAGTGATATACTGTACATGCAGAACACACCAACAGTGTGCATATGTCCCTGGGCACTGTAAATGTTGTTGATGTGGTACAAAAATGGTGGTGCATTCAATCAGCCTGAGCATACCTGAAAAGTTACCTGTGGGAGCAGAAAGAATTCATGGGTAGGTGGGCAATATCTCTTTTTTTTTTTACCGGATTTGACAATTACAGCCAATATTGACATATGTTTTTATGTCATCCTGTTTATAAACAATTACAGTTTTATTACAGTACAAAAAACACAGCAGATATTAAAACAATACAATAAAGTTATAATACATCTATTTCAAGTACAATAATAAACAGTAGTAATTTATCACTGGCAACCAAGTGGATATACAGGCATACAAATCAGCAAGGAATGCCTGCACAAGAGCAATTAAGGCCCAAAAAGCAAAATGCAATGAGGAAGACTTAACCAATTCTTGGAAAGATGGATGTAAATTTTGGAACAACATCTCTGAGGTAACAGGCAATGTCCACAAAGAGACCCCATTCATGCTCAGCATAAATGGTACTACAACCATTGATCCTCAAACCATAGCTGACACTTTCAATGAGGCTGTTACACATCTCAATCATGTCCTAACTCCAACTTCTTCAACCCACCCCCTCTTTCTGCAATTCACAGTCAGCAGAAAATATAAGGTCACACCCACCATTCCACTTTAAAGTTGTGAGCAAAGAAGAAGCAAAGAAATACAGTCTCAAAGTACTTGGGAAAACTAGGCTAAGTGGGGTTTCACTTAACCTAAAGCTAATTGCCCTAACCATTGATGAGGTACTGTCCCCCTTTACAAAGATCCTTAACTGCTCCCTCATGCTCTCCCAATTCCCACAAAAATGAAAAGCTGCTTTAGTTACGCCAGTACACAAGTCTGGGAAAAGGGCATTGCACAGGAACTACAGGCCCATATCAATCCTTCCACCATTTTCCAAAGTGTTAGAGTTAATCATATCTAATCAATTGGTAGAATACACAGAGAAGTATAATCTTCACTGTAGTCAGCAACACAGGTTTCACAAAGGGCACAGCACTACTATTGCCCTGCTTGAATTTTCAAACTATATACATTGTGTCCTGGATCAAGGTCAATTAGTTGGAGCAACGTCCATTGACCTTTCCAAGGTGTTTGATACTGTAAATCACTCTCTACTTATTGAACAATTATCTAATCTAGGTTTATCCACATACATCACCAATTGGTTCAACAGCTATCTCAGCAGACGCACTCAACAATCAGGATTGGTGATACACTCTCTTCAAAACAACTGCTTCATTCAGGTGTCCCACAAGGGTCTACCCAGGGCCCATTACTTTTTATCATATTCATGAATCAGCTCCCAGACTCCTGACATGGTGAAATCCTACTCTATGAAGAAGACGCGGTTCTTTGCTCAAGTAAAATACTGATCCCACACTCCTGGCTAATCAAATGCAGAATAGCTTTATCAACACTGAGGCCTGATTCCACTCACAGAAGCTAGTCCTTAACTACACAAAAACAAAAACAATGTTGTTTCACAGTGCACAAATCAGGATACGCTCCCACCAGCTGGAAATTAGAAACACCTCAGGCATTATCCTAGAACAGATTCGACTTTTTAAGCATTTAGTAGTGACAATTGACTGCACTCTGTCATTCTTCAGTCATATTGACAATGTTACAAACACAGTGAATACTCTATTGGGCTACTATACAAACACAGACACTGCCTACCCAGGAAGCCAGGAAGCTTGCTATGCATTGTTCAATAATGTCAGTAATCGATTATGGGCTTGTGATCTATGGATCCGCCTCCAACACTGCCCTGTGCTGTGTCACCACTGCCCTTAACAAGGCCTGCCATCTTCTGACTGGAGTCACCCACCTGACACACACATGTACTTAAATGAGCAAGCAAGCTGGCTTCAGCTGAAAGGCAGGCTATCCTATCAATCATGCCTAATAGGGAAAAATGCCTCCCTCGGTCTCTTGCCTCCTGGTTAACAGTCAATGTTTAGGTCTCCAAACCTCACCTGGCATACTAGATGCACCTTGAATCACACGTTAATTGTGCCTCACTGCCGTACCACCCCAAGAGCAACATACATTTGCATACAGGGCACCATTGTGGTATAATTCACTCCACTGAGATGTTACCAAAGAACAAACACTGGCCTCCTTCAATAAGAAACTTCACCAAGCACTAGTCACCAATGCCTCCTGTGACAGCCACGCATAGAACAACTTTGGTCTGTTTTCTCTCCTTCGCCCACACCCTACCCCACCCTTCCTCCACCCTACCATCCTACCCTTGCTACTACCCTATTACTTACCTGCCTTCATGAGGTCCCCATTTACCAATCCCAGCATCAGACTATGCTTGCTGCTCCATAGGGGGCATCATCAGTCCCTGCACTGAATGCCACACTGGAGTGCACTCAAACTGAATGACACAGCCCACATTTGTTTGCTGATACTCCCCTCCTGGTAACACCCCCCCCCCCAGACAGTGGCTTTGGCTGTATCTCTACTCTGGAACAATGTTAGGCCCTAGCCCTTAGCTTCTGTCTGTCCTGTAAGTCCATGTCCCTAGTTGTTGTCTTTCCCTCATTTTGTCTCTGACAATATAACCTGGCTGCATCTTTTTCTTCCTGATCTCAGCCCTAATGCCCTTTTTGCTAGTTAAGCTTACTTCTAGCCTCTGTATGTCTGTAACATATCTGTTTTTGTAACTTAAATCCATATGTGCTTATTTTATTGTTACCTTTACTCCTAGGATCACTATGTATTTTCTCACTATACTGTTTGTTCTTTTCTTTGCTATGATGTGGAGCCTATGTAAAAGAGCCTTTGGCTCAAAGGTTTTAATTCCAAGACTGAAATAAATAAAATAAATAAATAAATCATTTCAAATTATGTTGATATTTATTTTAGAATTTACATGACATATTTTTGGAGCCATTTTGTTCCAGGACTGAGCCACTTTTAACTGAAATGGCACAGCACCGTATTTGATTTTAACCTTAGGTACTTTCTGGTGGTGTACATTCCCCAGTGAGTGAGCATGGAAGTGTATACACAAAAGACTATTGAGGGTTTCAGGAGTATTTTGTTTGATTAGCTTATAAAGGAAAGGCAACCGCAGCTTCTTTCTCCTGACTAGGGGTGTGTAGTAGGCAAGGTCAGAGATTCGGACTGGCTACATTTAGCTGCCGTCTAACTCACCTTGGCTGCTCCAGGGCCCTTGGGGTCCACACTGCACATACCTCTGAGGGGTCATGCCTGGGTTCAGTAGTGAAGAGGAGAAATGCTGTGGTGTTTCCAGCTGGGGCATGGCAGGGAATATCTGTGAACAAATTGCAAGTTACCACCCACCCACCCAGGAAGTATACAGTAGCTGTCCCCAAAAACTTCCCCACACCATAAAAATTCTCTCCTTGCACTAACTTGCAATACCAGCATATAACATGAACAAATAACAAGATTTATTAAGGGGAAGGGGATAAAGGTGGTAAAGCAGTTGAACACTGTTATTAACTGCCTCAAACAATGTTAAACATACAGTATCCCCTTTGCCCACCTGTGGATGCACCCATCTTCCAGTTAGTAGCTGCAAAGTGTCTATAGTCCCTTTCAATAGGTACCATACCACTGTGCAGATTTCAACACTGGGGATCTTTCCTTGGGGCACAAATAACTTTTAAACAGATGCAAACTTTAACTTTACTGCCTGGGTGCAGCTTTATACTTGGCACAGCCCTGCCCAGGACCTAACTCCTAATTAGCTAACTACAGTAGCTAAATAAGAACTCCCTTTAGCCACAGCCGAGAGGTACTTACAGTTTGTATATTCAAAGGGTTTTTTGCAGAAACCTTTTTTCAACAGTACTGTGCTGGTACCTGAAGTTGTTGGTGGTGCACCACAGGCAGCAGGTGGAGATGAACAGCAACTGGTCAAAGAGTTGACGAGCACTGATCTTCACCTGCCTGGCCTTTCAAATCTTCGCTTCTGAGGCCTTTGTATATGGCGTTCACCAGGCAGGTCTTTCAATGTCTTCCTCGCTGGCATTCCTTTCCATTGGTCTCGGGCACAGGGCAGGCTGGATAGTCCCTGGACTTGTCGCTTGGCACACACATTTTTCTGCTGCAGTGTGTAGCTGGGCTTTGACTTAGTCTCTAGCCCCAGCATGAATAGTCACTCTGGATTGCAGCAATAGCAGTTTCTATCACACTCACCCCACCGAGGGGAACCACAAATTGCAAGTCACTATATTCTCAGCTGCAGATACCATTTATTTTAAGGCTGCAAACTTACAGTCTCGAATCTCCAGCTGCAGACCCCAACTTCTCTTTTAAAAGAGCAGGACATTCAAACTCTCTCTCTCTCTCTCTCTCTCTCGATCTCTCTCTGGCTGCAAACTTTCAGGCTGCAAATTCTCAGACTGTAAAGTTCAAGTCAATTACTCACAGCCACAGGTTCAAATCTTGTTTTGGGCAAACACTTCTCACAGTTCAAAGGTTGTTCACACTGCTTCTGCTTGTCAAAGGCATTCTGCAACTCTCCAGTTCTGGGGCCAACAAGGCCATAGGACAAACAAATAGGCATTTGGGTTAGACAGCTCACAGCAGTCTCACTCTGGGGTCTCCCATTGAATCTCTCAGGTGAACTTTCAGTCCATTTTTAACATTTTTCACAGCCTCACCTCTGATTGGCTGCAACTTTCCAAGGCTTATAGGCTGCAATCTCAACTTTTCCCATTGGCCCTCTTTGTTGTCAGAGTGCATGGGGGCCACCATTACTATTTACATCTTGCCACCAGCACACAATATCCCAAAACTTTTATGTGAACCCCTTTCAGGGGCTGACAGTAATATGTCCTGGCTCTGCTTACTCTTTGGAGGCCTAGAAACCTTTTAATTATCTTGGGGGTGCCCCTTTTAGCCCACTGGGGCTCCCAATTTAAGAGGCACCTGTTTCTGGTCTTTACTGCTACCCAGCATTTGGAGACGTGGCTCCTTTAAATGTTTGAGGATTCCCAGGTGCGCATGCATACACGGTGCTTCGCAGTCATCTGTTTATTTATATCTTGAGTCTGACACTTCACAGCCACCCCAAAGATCCAATAACATCCCCCCAACCACCCATAAGCACAGATACACTCTAAGGAACTTGGCACCTTTCTTCTATGGGGCAGAGGAACCAAAGGATGCTGCCGACTGCAGCCACAGAGTTTCAGTGGGCGCATGGGCCCTAATCCCATGATGAGCTGCTGATTAAAGCCCTCCAGCCTTGATGTTAGCAGCCACTTGGACTGGAGGCAGAATGAGGACCCAGAAGGGTGCAGCCTCCAAAAGCTTAGCCCAACCTGGGTTGTGGGGCTTACACACATATTGCCCAGCCCAAACTGATGAGTCAGAATGGGACCACAGCCAATCTTACATCTTCCCAACCAACCTGCTCTTTTTATATTATTTGTATGGCCAAATCGGCCATTATATGGCTTTGAGGAACCAGGAACCTCTGAAGAGTGACAAAGAAATTTCGAGAGAGAGATTGGGGTGTTGTCCTCCTGAGTTGCTCCCACTCCCTCCTTCCATCCTGGTCCTCCCATTCCCAAACAACTTCAAAATCCCTTCCTCCATGAAGCAAGACAGTCTCTATCCCTCTTTCCCAATCTGAAGATCTAGTCCCTTGTTGTGCACTTGTCTGCTTTGCTGCAGCCTGCAACTGCACATTAGCAGGCAGGTCACTAGTACCACACAGAATCCTTTGTTCTTTCTCTTCTGTTGATAACATAGAAATACAGAAACATAGACTTTGACAGCAGATAAGGACCGCTTGGCCCACTTAGTCTGCCCATTTCCTTACCTATAGGATAAGCTGCAGATCCTATTTAACCAACAGCCTGTTTCTTTCTACCCCCCATAAAAGCTTCCTGCAAAGAGTTAGAGAGTGCGTGTGTGTGTGTGTGTGGGGTGTAGGATAGCAGCCTGACTGGCACATGTTGTCTCACTCTCATGAGGTGACACACAAAAATAGTTAGTTGCCATATTGGTCCTTGTAAGAAGAGATCCAGAAATAAATGGTCTGATACCTTTTATTGGACCAATACAGATAAAACAAAAGAAAACAGTGCATAAGCTTTCGGACCACTCAGGTCTTTCCTCTGAAGCTTAAGCTTGGTTGATCCAAAACATTAAACACTGTTTTCTTTTGTTATATCTATGTTGGTCCAATAATAGGTATCAAACCATTTGTTTCTGTATCTGTTCTCATGAGGTGAGGTAGGGATGGATGGAGGAAGGAGACAGGGGGCTATTCATGCCAATCTGTGCTGGTTGGGAAGAGTGGTCCTTAGTGTTGCAGACTGGAGGAGAGAGAAGGAAGTGGAATAGCACTGGGCAGGTGGTTAGAAGGATGAGCACATGGAGGAGGCATAATTGGCTGAAGAAGGAGGTAGTCGATGTGAACTGAACTCTGTCAGTTTCCCCAGGGGGCTATTTGCAGTTTAGGCACTTGGCTATTTTTGCTTAAAAAACTAATTGTATCACCAATCAGTTAGTGCAGTATGTCTCAGCTTGTTGCCATCTTGCATGCCTGTCTACCTGCTGTTACATCCATCTGTGAACTGCTCCCTCACAGTTTTCCAAGGGGGTATTTGCAGTTCAAGAACGTGGTTATTTTTCCTTAAAAAAATAAATAGTTGGACAATGCTGTCAGCATGTTTTGCCTCTGCTTGTTGCCACCTAGTGCACCTGACTGTCTACTGCCATGCCCTCTTTATATTGCTCTCTCAAAGTTGCCCAAAGAGCAAGTTGCAGTTTAAGCACGTGACTATTTTTGCTAAAAAAATAAATTTGGTCAGTCAGTCATTGTGCTACATTTCAGATTGTTGCCACCTAGCGTGCCTGGCTGCCTGCTGTCACATCCACTTAAGTGCTGCTCTCTCACAATTGATCAAAGGGCTAGCTAGTTTCATTGAAGCACATGGCTGTTTTTGATTAAAAAATATTGTAGGACCAGTTGATCAGTGTACTTTGCCTCTGCTTGTTGCCAACTAGCATGCATGTGTGTCTGCTGTCATGTCAGCTTGAGAACTGCTCTGTCACATTGCTGAAAGGGGTCATTAGATCAATTTAAGCACTTGATTATTTTCTTAAAAAAGATGATTTATATGACCAGCTTGTCAGTGTTGTATGCCCTTTCTTGTTGCCGCCTAGCGTACCTGTGTGTCTGCTGTCGCATCCATTTGAGTACTGTTTTGCTACATTTGCCCAAAGAGCTACTTATTTCCATTTAAGCACTTGTCTATTTTTCCTTAAAAAGAATTGGATGGCTGGTCGGTCAGTGTAGAACACCTCTGCTTGTTGCCACCTAGCATGCCTGTCTACATGCTGTCACATCCATCTGTGTACTGCTGTTTGGCAATTTTACAAGGGGCTAGATGCAATTTAAGCACTTGACTATTTTTCTTTAACAAAACAGCGAAGTATTCCTCTGCTTATTGCCACCTACTGTGCTTGGCAGTCTTCTATCATGCCCACTTTCATACTGCTCTCTTACAGTTGCTGAAGGACTAGTAACAGTTAAAGCACTTGACTTTTTCCTAAAAATAAAATTGTAGGACAGTTGACTAGTGTAGTATGCCTCTGTCTGTTGCCACCTGCTGCCAGGTCTACTTGGGCACGGGGTCATAATGTTGCGGTTAAAACTGCTCACGTCAAGAATGCTGCATACAAATAAGCATGTGACATGATAACATTGGCACAACACTCCGACAAGAACAAAAACCATGGGTACTGGAGCAGTATCTTGTTTTTTGGAGCAGTGATTTTGCTTTGTGTCCTTCCCTACAAAAAAAAAAAGCTGCAGCATAGTGGAACCTAGGGAGAACAGAACTGCAGCCCCAGGGCCACGACATCATCAGAGGCAGGTGATCTAGACACTCCATCAAGGGAGCAGCTAGACCAGAAACCACCATGGCAGCATCCTTCACCATCACCGTCATCCTACAGTGACGGGGCTAGTGGTTCTTACCACCATCTTAAAAGATCCCTGTCACTGTAAAACCACAAGCACTTTTTACAGTGTGTTATTCCATGCGTGGTTCTGTTCGCGCTATATTCACCTGCTACCATCTACTTGTGTACTGCTCCCTCACAGTTTCTCAAATGTATAGTTGCAGTTAATCACTTGGCAATTTTATTTTATTTTTTTAACCTATGTGTCATCAGAGAAATATTCCTGTCTGTGTCACATACAGTTATGTGCCCCCAAAAGTAAAACAACAGGGGGGCATGTCTAGCTGGCAAGCATGGAGGATGCTTGTTAACACAACTTCCAGTGGTGACGGCTCCTAACTCTCTAATTCAGCTACACAACCATTTTTTGGTTACCCTGATGGTGATCTCTAGCTTGTTAATCCTGATGGCTTCCAGAAAAATTAAAAACAGATAAGCCAAGTTACCATTTGGAGCTAGAACAATGGCTAAAATAAGTGAGAGTGATCTGTGTAGCTCTGAGCCTCCCTCACCAGCTGCCAGCGTAAACAGCGTGCAAACTGAGGACAACACGATGGATCTCACTAAAACTTCAGCTGGGGTTTCTGAAACGCTGGCACAAAAGCAAAGCGACATGAAAGCAGGCTTTCACAATTTAAACACTCAGTTTACTCACCTGCAATCAGTGGTCACAAGCTTAACTAAAACAACTACTACTTATACCTCTCAAATTTGTGAGCTGGAGTGCAGAGTCAGTAACATGAGGACTCATATGCAGGGCACCAGCAGAGTGAAATGGACTATTATCCACGATCGCTGATCTCAAGGAGCGATTAGATGATCAGGAGAATTGCTCTCATAGATCCAATATTTGGATCATTAGACTTCCCAAGGGGCTTGAGGAGCAAAACCCAAATGCTGAGATACACAGATAGTTCATTAAAAAAGTAGGCCTAGGAGAGGAAGCTGTATGTTTCGAGATCAAGTGGGCTTATCGGGTGGTCCCACCACCAAACCCAAGAGATCGTCCCCGCCATTGCCTCATAAAACACTTGAGGTTTCAGGACAAGGAGATGATATTACAAAAAGCCAGGGAGATGGGTCCTATAAAGTTGAAGAACTCCACAGTGCAGGTAAATCAATATTACAGCTGAGACCTCCAACTGAAATGCCAGAAGTTCAACCAGAAGTTCAACCCGATAAAGAGCAAGCTGTACTTGCTAGGATGGAAATTCTCTTTAGCACACCCAGCTTGACTTCCTGTGGATAGGCCAGGGCAGGATACTCACTTTTTCACGTGCCATAAAACAGCGGAGAGGTGGCTTGAGGAGGAGGAGGAGACCTGGAGGGATAGACCGCAACCCAACGTAGAATGAGGTGTGTGCTTTATTCTACATTACACCAAATGCCCAATCAGAAAAATCTAGTTTGCTCCATTTATTTTGGTATGCACTTCAGTGTGAAGGCCTGGGTCTTTTATTTCTTCCTCGTGGAATTTGTGACTTTCATTAATATGTGGTGGGACTTTGTTCAATGGAACATGTTCGTTTCACCGTATAGCCCCGACTGGGTCTAGGGACTTAGGTATCAGTGGGGAGTCCTGCCTATTCCTATTGCTCCTTTGGAGTGATGGGAGCTATTTTGTTGATAGCCTTTCAGGGCTTCTCTTCCAGGAGGGGCAGAGGCGGAGGAGAGTTGCTCACCCTGGTTATCGGGGGGAGGAGAGGTCTGGGTGAACACACAACCCAGGCAGTACATGATGGTGTGAATGTGGTGCTTAAGGATTCCGCCAAGTCTCCCTTTCTGACTTCCAAATGGTACATGGCCCTCAGTCTGGCCCCTTCTAAAAGGCTGCATTAACTTGTTTGCATCAGAGTGGCATGACTGTCGATACGCGAGAGTTATGCTACTTACTGGGGATCATTATACTGGACTGCTCCTGGAACCAGGACATACGATTAATCACTATCTTTATAGGGTAACTCCAGTATGTTGGGATCTATATTTGCTAAAGTTGAGAGCCATTTTTGTGGTCTCATCTCAGAAGAGGAACCCGACTGATCTGACACTTTATTTTTAAAGCCGCTGAGTTCATAATTTTTTCATCTTTATATACCAAATGTTAAGTGTTGTTGTGGTTATTGCTGTTTAGCTGATCAGTTGTACTTTTTATTTTTTTTCTGCTGCCTGAGGGCCATCATCCCCCCCCCCCATCTATGGCTAGCAGCAAGGGCAGGTGTCTTTATTGCTGCCTACTGTTTGCAGTGGGAATGCTGCTGGGTTTATACTGGAGGGGGGGTGTGACTCTCAGTCCCGGTTGGACTGAAGCAATGGAATGTTGAATGCAGAGGGGGAGGAGGGGGGCAGGGGGCTTTAGTAGTGGGGAGGATGAGAAACATTGGGTCTCTAAAGATGGAAGTAACTGGTACCTTATGCTTGTGAGAGAGGCAGGGGGCCAGCTTGGCTCCACCTTAACCTGCTGTCACTGGTGGTTACTGAGCTGGGGCTCTCATTTGGGGTGCCAGTGTTGGGTAATCAGGCATGGTTTCTTAGTAGGGGACTACTCTGGGGGAAACTTGTTCAAGGTTTGTTGGGCAGGGGAGAAGGGGGCTGGGCTATTGGGGGAAAAGAGTGTGGATACTTACATATTACATGCCAGATTTAAAATGTGTATTAGGAAAGTCTTCAATGATGGGACTTAATGTTAAATGCATGTCCAGGAATATCAATGGTCTTAAATCTATTGTTAAATATAAGACGGTCACGATGAAAGTATGCAGAAACAAGGGGTTGATATTCTTCTGCAGAAAACTCACTTTTCCCACAATGAATCGCAGAAAACAGCTGCATTTATGGATGGCATCTGAGTGTTGTCGACATTCTCTTCCAAGGTCAGAGGGGCCTCCATTTGGTTCCCCACAGGCTCCCCCATACTTGTATTGGATAAATTGATAGACCAATTTGGCCATTATGTACTAGCTAAGGTTGAAATCTCAGGTAAAGAGACAATGCTAATTGGGTCAATCTACGCTCCCAATGTGAAAAAATCCAGCTTTTTCAGCAATTAGCCTTGGAGATGTCCCATTGAGAGGGCCCCTGGTTATTGGGAAGTGACTACAACTGTGTCACAGACAAAATTCTAGACTGATCAAATAAAAACCCCTGTACCTAAGTCCCACAATGCAAAAGCTTTGGAGGCTCTGCAAGCTGACTCTGATCTGGTTGATGCATGGCAGCATTTGCACTCCTCGGGTGGGAGTACAGCTTCTATTAGCATGCTCATAATTCATACGCCCATATAGATAAGTTGTTGCTGTCCACTATTTTAATATCTGACTTAGGGGAAGTGGGATACATCCCGATCATGATTTCAGACCATGCATTGCATTATGTCACCTTTCAGGGCACTGGCTCTCCAGTATGTCCAAGGCTTGGAGATTGGACCCCTTCCTCTTGAGGAATCAAGAGTATCTTGCATACATGGGGGTGAATCTGCAGGAATTTCTGCATTTCAGTCATAGAGGGGACACTTATTATGCCCACTGGGAGGCTCTGAAGGCCTATGCAAGAGGACAGACCATTGCATTTGCTTCACAAGCAAAGTGCACAGCCATAGAGAATTGGAGTTTCTTAGAAACAAAATCGCAATGTGTGAAAAGGCACACTTGCTGAATCTTAATAGCTGCCCTATATGGGATTGTACAAAAGTTAAAATGGAGATTCAACACCTTGTCCAGTGTGCAATTAGAGAGAGCTATCCTCTTATCGAATGCGAGACAATACTTTGATGGGGACAGAGTAGGGAAATATTTAGCCTGACAAATAAAAAGAAAGGAGTCTGTAAAATAAATTAACCAAATTCAGAATGCACAAGGAGGTGTAATAAGGGGGACCAGGGAAATAGCAGATGCATTTGGTGCTTTCTATAAATCCCTCTATTCTTCTGAATGTAGCCCCTCACAAAATGAGTACGACAGCTTCTTTAGTTGGGCCTCCCTCAATAAGATCAGTAAAGAGGAGGCCGGGGAATTATACTCACCCTTAACAAAACAAGAAATTAAAATAGCTGTGAAATCTTTAAAGAGTGGGAAAGCTCCAGGGCTTGATGGCCTTCCAATAGATTTTTACAAAGCCTTTGATTGCTATCTATTGGAACCCCTATATGATGCACTAGTTGAAGGACTATGGGTGTGTAAGTTGCCCCCTCCACATGGCCCGCATCCATTACGGTGCTGCCCAAAGTGGGTAAAGACACAGCCCTCTGCTCCTCGTACAGACCAATTTCTTTATTAACAGCACACTATAAGATTCTGGCAAAAGCCCTTGCAACCTGGCTGGAAGCAGTGTTGCCTAAAATTATAGATCCGGATCAGTCCGGCTTTGTCAACGGATGGTTGGGCAAGCACAATATCAGGTGGACACTGAATATCATATTCCGATGGGCCCGAACCAAGAGATCTTATGGTGCGGCCATAGTAGCCTTAGAAGCTGAGAAGGCCTTTGACCATGTGAAGTGGGGGTACCTGTTTTATACCCTAGACAAGATGGGAATGGGACCCTCTTATTGCTCATGGGTCAAGGCACTATACAGTGGATCCCTAGCACAGGTGATGGTGGGTGGTGAGCTGTCGAGTCCCTTCCAGCTTGGTAAGGGAAGTCATCAGAGATGCCCATTGTCCCTCTTACTGTATGTGATGTCCTTGGAGCCATTGGGAGCAGCCCTTAGGGAACATGAAGGGATTAGAGGTTTCCTGGGTAGGGGTCGGGAACATAAAATTGCAATGTATGCAGATGAATAGCTGCTGTACTTACAGCATCCTGCTGAAGATCTACCTACGGTCCACAAATTAATGAGCAGCATTGGTGCCATTTCAGGATATAAGGTAAATTGATCTAAAAGTGAGCTGTTACCTGTGGGTTCTAAGGAGCGGGCACTACAGATTGCGTATCTGGGGGAATACAGCTGGCAGAGAAGCTAAAGTACTAAGGGGAGCAAATATCTGCTACCATAGGGAAGTTATATAAATTAAATCTAAAGTCAATACTGCTGGAGATAGCAGAAGATTGTGAAAGTTGGGTGACCCTGCCAGTCTCCCTGCTGGGTAAAGTAGGGGTCGTTAAAATGTCCATACTACTCCGGCTATTATATTTTTATCAATCCCTCCCCATCAAGGTACCCCAGCTACATTTTAAACAGGTGGATGTGATAATTCATACATTTATTTGGCAGGGGAGCTGAGCTAAAATTCCTTGTATCATATTACAGAGGAGACCTGGAGATGCGGGAGTGGGGATGCACAACTATAAATTCTGCTACTGTGCAGCACAACTGGCCTATGTACCAACTGGGGATACCAACTTAGAATGCCTATGGATAGGTTTGGAGGAAGAACTTCTAGTGGGGTACCTTGGAAATGACACACTAGTAGGGAGCCTCAGAGGTTTAGGACCAAAACGCTTATGCAATCTGTTTACTACCATCACCCAGGCCATCTGGAAGTGGGCCCATAAGAAGGTCGGGTTTGTTGGAGGTAATTCCCCTAATCTCAGCATACTCTGTTTTATGCAATCCGCAGGAGGTTGCACAACCAAAATGTTAAAAAGACTATGGGCCTGGAGGAAAAATGATCTTACTGTAATCAATCAACTTTATGATGGAGGATTGTTGATGAGCTTTGCACAGATGTGTACTAAATGGGACATACCAGCAAGTGACTTTTTCCTCTATTTGACATTAAGACAATGGTGTGGCATTAATATTGATGCAGCAAGTGGATGGTCAGCCCCCTCCCCTTTTGAGGGAGAGTTAGTCAACCCTCAGCCAAATAGTAAGCCATTGTCTGCCTATTATAGAGCACTCACTGGCTCAGTACCCTCAGCCCTTGAATCCAGTCAGAGCAAGTGGAGTGCAGATCTCTCCCTTGTCATTAATCGGAAAACATTGGATATAGCCTGCTACCATCTTCTACACTGCTCTCGTAGTAATAAGTTGCAGCAAATTCACTTATATTTTCATCACAGGGATTATGTGACCCCCAGCTTGTTGCATAGACTGGATGAGACTAAGTCATCCACTTTTCCCAAATGTGCAGCAGATGAGGCAGACTTTCTTCATTTGGCACTTACCTGCCCAAGGTTGGTGCCATTCTGGCACTCTATGCATAATATCATGTCTCAGGTACTGGGTTATGTACCCTCCAAATTCCCATTAGAATTACTGCTGGGTGCTGATCCAATCCACCCAATTCAAAAGAAGTCCAACCCTTTATGGTCCATAGCCCTGATAAATGCTAGAAGAACAATAGCCCAGCTGTAGATGTCTGCCTCAACCCTGCTGGTGGCAAGATGGATTCAAAATGTAAAATCCTGTATGGTGCTTAAGAGGGCTCTGCTGGGTGTTCAGGGTAAATCACTGTACTTTTGGGAAACTTGGGAGCCCTGGTTGAGGGCCGTAGAGGTGGGTGTTATTTTGGACTAGATGACTAGACTGGACTCCTAGCATAACCAAGGGTTTACTTAAATGAATATGGCCTGTGCTTAGGCCCAGCTGAGCGCTCCTCTAGCTAAATACGCTACTCCTTTGGCTAATGTACTTCATTCAACCTTGCCACTTTTACTAAAGGTTTTGCTTCTTATAACCACAATATGCACAATACTGTATACTTTTTCTGATATGCACCTTTGTAGCTGACTGGTATACCATTCTAATGTTCTGTATGTACAGTGAGCTTATCCTTATTCACAATAAAGAAATTTGACAAAAAAAAAAAAAAAGTAAAACAACCAGAAAACTAGAGCCTGTAGAGGTAACAGTAAGGCACCACCTGCCTTGGATCCTTGACTGAACTTATAGCTGGGGACAAAAACAAAAATGAATGGCCTTTGGAGGCTAAGTCAACAAAACAAGCACAAGCAGAAAAGAAGAAATTATCTGGTCCATTCCAACTTGTGAAATATGCCAGATTATAAAATCCAAAGTCTTTAGGTCTGTGAAACATTCAGGACTGCAAATGACTTCAGGTGCCACTGCGACATCATCATCATCTTCATTAAATTGAGAAGTCCTACACCAAGTATGCGGAACTAAACTGCTGTTTGTTCTGCATCATCCCAGCTTCCAATGGGCTGGACTTTCATGTGACATTTTGCCCAGAAGGGGGCAGGCTTCTCCAATCCCTCTTACAGGATTCTAGTTATGGAATCCATGAGGTAAGACCTGGGGGTTTGGTGGCCCTTCTTCGGTTGCTTCAACAGGAGGGAATTCTGGCAAATCCCATTGACCAACCAGGAGCTCGAGCTCTTCACTGATGCTGTGGGGGGCCTGGGGTTCAGAGCATATTTCCAAGTGTAGTGGTGTGCAAGTCAGTTGCCTGATTCATGGCACGAGGAGGAATTGATGAGACAGGTGATGCTACTGGAATTGTTTCCTATAGAAGTCACACTAGAGATATGGGGAGACCAGTTTAGGGATAGGACTATCCTAATCAGATCAGATAACATGGGGTTAGTGCATTCCATTAATTGACAGCTTGAGGGAAATGGACCTATGGGAGACCTCAAGAGGGTTTTCGTATTGAAATGTCTAATGCTGAACATTAGATTCAGGGTAAAGAACATGCCCAGTGTGGATAATGGTATTGCTGATGCTCTTTCTCATTTGCAGTGGCAGAGGTTTCAGCATCTGGGACCAGCAGCGGATACAGCCCAAAAGGTAGTGCCACCATACCTATAGAATTTGGTAACCCAAAAGCCTGGATACTGATCAGGGGTTCCCTGCACTGAAAACCTGGGCAGCTTATCAGAGGGGAGTAGATTGCTTCCTGAGCATTTGTCAAAGGCAAGGGTGGGCTAATAACTGGCCTATCCCAGTGGAGCACTTGTGTATGAACATCCTCCGTAAGAGGCGAAATGGCAGCTCATGGGCAGCAGTTTGGCAACACTTAGCAGGGATTGCCTGGTTTTCAAAAGTGATGGGGTATGCAGATCACACCAGAGCCTTCCCACTGCACAAATTCCTTGAGGGATGGGCTCAGGGGACCCCGAGGAGACTGGACACTAGGCGTCCGATCAGTCCAAAGCTTCTGCACTGAGTCTGGGAGCTGCTAGCTCAGGTGTGCTCCTCTGTTTCTGATGTCTGCCTCTTTAAGTTGGTTTATATGGTGGCATTCAGTGTCACCATCAGGGTGTCAGAGATAGTGCAACCAAGAAAGGTGGCAGGGTTACCAGTGGCTCTGATGGATGAAGACGTCACGCTTACAAGCATGGGTGTTTTTATCCAGCTATGGAAGAGCAAGATGGACAGCATTGCTAGAGAATGCTGGTGTTGCCTCAGCCCCCGACCTGGGGTGCAGTGGGAAGTACGGGATATGATATCAGATTACGTGCCGCAGAGAACCGAGCACAGGTTAGCTTTTTTTGTCATACCGATGGGTCCCCAGTTACGGTCTTTCATTTCAGGTGTGTGCTGAGCAAGAGCCTGGAAAGACTGGGGATGATGCGAGAGGGTACAACTGTCACTCATTAGGATTGGGGCAGCATCTAATGCTCGGTTGGCGGGTTTCACAGATGAACAAATTCAGACCTTGGGGAGATGACAGTCGCTGGCTTTTGAAGGTTATATAAGGCCACTTGTGCTTTAACTTCTTTCTTGTTTTGACAGTTCATAATCATCAGAGGAAACAGATCTGTGTATGTGGGCACTCCTTTGTGCATTGGGCAGCAATATATGTGGGGGAAAGTCAAGGTGGAAGAAATTTGTATCTGGATCCACGGTTCCTTCGAGATGCAATGGTTGGGCCGTGGTTACCCACTCAATAGTGACTTTTCAACAGCAAGGTCCCCTACAGTGACTACAGCTCCATGCCACTGTAGACAACCCACTAGAACCTGGCGTTGTCTGTCAGGGGTCCTGCACCCCCCCAAATCTGCTCCATGTCAGACTTGATAATCCTAAGTGATGGGGCTTCAGGGGAGAAGCCCTCCGAAGAAAACACTGGCACTGGAAACCAGCAACTGACTACAAAATGTGGCCTACTTGCCAGTTTTGCTGTTGGGACATTTGACAAAAATGTTGTTGAACACCCGTCATGGATGTGTTGGGCCACAGGGACATCTACTGGAAAAGTTTTCCACCAATGGTGGTGGAAGAAGCTCAATGAAAAGTCCCAACACAGATGCTGATTGTTCATTTGGGGGGTACTGATATTGGTACCCTATCAACTACTGACCTGCTAAGACAAACAAAAGAGGACTTGAAATATATGAAGGGCATATGGCCTGAGGTGCATATAATGTGATCAGTTTGTGTTCTACCTCTTGCATGGATACCCTAAACCAGGAATCGAGATGTTCAAAATTGGAAAATTTTGCCCAGTGAAATATTTTGCATACTTAGCGAATTTTTCGTGAAATATTTCGCTGTGCAAAAGGCAAAATTTCAACCTCTGTTGCGAATGAAATTCCACCCCTAACCAGCAGAATTTTGCTCACAGGCAAAGTTTTGCCACCCACGGGCAAAATTTTGCCATCTGTGGTAAAATTTCACCTCCAGTGGGAGAAATTTCACCTCTGATGGTGAAATTTAATGGCAACTGGACACTTCGCAAAGTTCTCCGTGGTGTCTAGTGGTCCCCTACCCCTCCAGCTGCTCACTGGGCCAAATTGTTTTTACCTGGTGTTCAGTGGTCCCCACGGCTGATCAACAACTGTAATTTAATTAGAATGGCACCTCTTCAAGTTACCTTGGCCCCCGGCCATTTGTTTTATTTAAAAAAAATAATTTCAACCCTAGCTCCCTGGTGTCTAGCAGAACCCCACCCCGTGTAACTTGAGGGGGCCTATTTAATTTAATTTTTGCCAGTGATCAGCCTGGGGGGGGGCCACTAGACACCAGGAGTTGGAGTTGAATTTTATTTTTATTTTCTTTTAAATTAAACAAATGGCCTTGGGCCAAGGTAAATTGGGGGCTGCCTATCTAAGTAAATTATGGCTGCTGATCAGTGGGAGGACCACTAGACACCAGGGAGAGGGGGTTGATTTGTTTATGTGTGTGTGTGTGGGATGGGGAGTGCTTACTGCCATTTGCAGTGGTCAGTGGCAGTGGGTGAAACTGTGAAATTTCACTACAATTTCATGAAAAATTTACCATGGCAAAATTGCCGATTTTGCAGCAATTTCACTGGCAAAATTTTATTTCGCTGCATCTCTAACCAGGAATGGTTAACTGAACGAATTTGCCTACCAAGGGTCTATCTGGCATACTATTCCTGGGCTTAACAGTCCCCTGTCTTGTGTACCCCATACGGTACTTTACTGAAAGTGAACCCACCCTCTTCACAAGGATATGTCTGTTCAGTGATGGCTCTCTCCTCATTACCAAATTGTGGAGCACACTGCATGCGATCAAGGCCCTGCACTCCTCTCTTAGTGCCAATAATATTTGTGCCTAAAATCAGCCCTAGGCACAAAAAATATATCATTAGGACACCCAAGGTCAACTCAGTCATGGATCTGACTGAGCAGCAGGCTAAATTGTCCATCTCCTGAACCAAGCTACTTAGGATCAGGAAGGTTTATTTGGGTAGGGATGTAGCTCCTTATTGAACAGCCACTGTCCCCTGAAAGAAGAACAACATATTGATTGGCAGACACACATAGCATGCACAGCTGCATATAACATATATTTCCTCTGCGTTCTACTAAGATGCCAGCCAACTTTCCTTTGTAAGACAAGCAGCAACCACTTTACACCATTGCCCAAATGCAGGAATCATGATAGAAGTCAGCTTGGAAGTGGGCAGTCATGTGGATTATAAGGTTGCCCTACACAACACTTGGCTGTTGATACTGTGAAAGTTCTTTCTGTACTAAACATATTTCATTCTCCACAGAGGTTGGAATAGCAAAATGCACACAGTCATATAACTAGCACATCAGAGATGCTGGCCTTGTGGACGAAGCCTTCCCTTGTGCTGCTCACTTCCTCTGCTGTCCATGGGAAGTGGATCTGTTCAGCCATGTGTGTACTGTGGTCTCAAGAAATCGAGTGATGCAGTAGGAGACTGTTGGCTGGCTTATCCCTGTGGCCATAGCTGCAACATTTCAGCAAGAGCCAATGGCCAGATAAATCAGGACTGCCAAGAAATTGGTCTTCAGTGGTACTGTATTAGTGTAGGGTACTTCTTGTTTTGCTCTGAATATAGGCTTGGACTTTAATGTGGATCTTCTCTGGGAAGCGCCTCTGAAAACAAAAACCCTCCAAGCTGTACCTTGCAGTATTTCTCCATGGAGATCCATAGCCAGTAGAGAAGGGCGAAGTGGCCCCAATTCGCTCCACGAAGTGAGTCACAGAGGAAAGCAAATTTGCGGAGTGCATAGCAACAACAATAACTTTGCGTTATGATGGGTAACGCAAAGTCCATTGAAAACAATGACTTTGAGTTATTCTGCATTCCCAAACCACTACTCCACCAATTCTTAAGGTGAAGTACATTAAAAACAATGCACTTCGCCTCACTTTGCCTTGTTTTTAAGATCCAAAGGCGAAGTTTGCAGTGATTCAATGCATATAAGGTTACATGGGCTCTTAATTGTTCTGCACAGCCTCAGTTCGGGGTAGAGTATGTAGGAAGCTGTAGGAGACAGTCTGCTCTGAGAGCTCTCTGCAATTCAAACCTTCTAAATGCTGTTAAAAAAGCCTCTTTGATTCTTTTTTTGCTGAAACTTTAGTTCATCAATTGTAGGAAACCCTCCTGTGCTCATATCATCGAGCGTTTATTGTTTGTGTGTGGATTTTGAATGTTATGTACAACTTTCAGTCTGTGTACTGACAGACAGTGGAAGTGTGCTTTGGGGGAGGGGCATATCTGTGGTGAAGGTAGATTAAGTTGGAGAAAAAGACAGTTATTTCTGTTTTGGTGATATTTTTCTTATAACTGTGTTAATGTACACACAGTAATATTTTCAATAATTCTTGCCATTTTTTTGCGATTGCTGTGGTGCATCAGTGCATAATTTTAGTTTGTTTAAAATATGTGGTTATATTACTGACATTTTCAATTTGCTACGCATTACTTAGTGTGTGTGTGTGTGTGTGTGTGTGTGTGTGTGTGTGTGTGTGTGTGAGTAAGTGTGTGACATGTGTCATCAAATCAGACCTTTTATTGTGCCACATAGTAATTTCTGCAATGTGAACCTGCTATCCACTGCAGCTGTGTGATTTTTGTACTTCTTTGTGGTATCTTTACTGGTACTAGTAATAATGACTGTTACTGCAGCAGTGCAGTACACTGCAACCTCCCCCGGCCCGCCCAAACCGGCAAAGGTATTCTTTTCCAAATTTAAACTTCTGATGGTGAGCACTGGTTAGGTGTTGTGCCTTTGTATTGTAAGCCTGCTTTGTAGTATCTCTCCAGGTTTCACCACCCCACCATTGTACTCATTAATATGTGTTTTTAAGTCGGAAAATTTTAAGATACAGCTCATCAGGGAAGTACAGTCATAGGCATTCGCATTCCCAATACAGTTTCATATTGGTTAACTCACAACATCGACACCGAATCACGTTCTTCATTATGGCGGTCACAAATGCAGTCACAAATCACGATTCACGATCACATCATGAATCACAACATAAATCTTTTTGTTAGTTACTTGGATGTATTATAAGCCTATTTTGTAGTATGTCTCCAGGCTTTACCACCTCACCATTGTACTCATTAATATGTGTTTTTAACTCGGGGAGTTTTGTGCTGCAGCTCATCGCAGAAGTACAGCCATAGGCATTCGCGTTCCTTCCTGTACAGCATGTGAGTTACAGTACTGTGAGGTGTGGAAAAACAAGGAGGATGCTTGCTCAACTTTGTTGAAGATCCAGGAATCAAATTTATTAACAAAATTAATTGTACAAACGAACTTGTTAGCGAAAAGAACAAAACTAAATGAACCAAAACAAAAAAAAAATAACAACACTAGAATAAGCTAGTGTAGTTCCCTCTTGGAGGTCAGCACTGGTCTGAACCTCACAGACTATCTGCCTCTTTAAGGTAGATTCTCTGTATATATACAGGACAGGGGTCAGGTGACTATTAAGCCTCACCCCTGTAACTTTTATCAAAGTATACCTTACTATTTATCACCCATTTTATTATTTTGGACACAGCATTATACCTTTACATGGATTAAATGATCCTCATATCTCTTTAAATCTCACTTTCTTAGAGATTCCGCGTTATAACAATGTATTATTTCTTGGGAAGCACCTCCCCTTTTATGACTCTATAAATACATTCAAAAAATGGCCGGCCAGCTCCTAGATAGGGGCTGTAAAAGAAGCAGGACACATCCCAAGGTATGGATAAACCAGAGCTTCCTTCGTTTTTTCCAAATACTTAAAATTAAATGAAAACGTATTGAAGCGACTTTGGAAGTCTGTAGACTGCAGCCCACCTCTTTTTAGAAGGGAAACCTTTTTGCTGAAGAATTTACGGACAAAATTACCTTCACGATCATGCGCACTTCTGTGAAGGAGTTTAAAACTAGTGCCAGTGTACGCGAGGTCATGGAAGGTTTAAAGCAACTAAAACGCTTTACTAAAAATAAAATTAGCTTCAAAATAGGACTATTCTTTGTTAAACATTTGGGATGTATCCCCTTCATTAAGGTAAGAATGAACTAAACAGTCGGTTGACAAGGAGTGCTCCTGATTCTGCCTAAGTGCATGCACAGTTAAAATAATTATTTATGGAGTATTTATTAAACACGAAACATAATATTGGAGACATTTAGAGACTGTGCAGCATATACAAACAACAATAGTGTATGGCTTTTTTGTACACATATAGAGATTTATTCTGTGCGAACAAGCCGAAGCACCGAATGTTGTTAAATGGAAGCCCATAAACTCGGGCTTTGTATTAAAATTCAGCTGACCTTATTTTGAATGGCAACTGCCAATTCTAACGGATAAATATCCGAATTCAATTAATATTCTGTTTTTAATTTTTTATTGTTCCACCATTAATTTACATATCCTCGGGGCAAACCTGTAATACCAGAATCACGGAAGAGAAGACAAAACAAGAACTATGAGGTACAATATTCATACAGGTGGCCAGCCTGTATGTAGAACCAAAGACTTGTTAGGAGCAGAAAGGAATAGTCAAAGATAGGGTGCTGTTGCAACAGACTTTCTTTTGAATTAGGAAAGAAAAGGAAATTGAGGGTAACACAGAGCAGAGAGGAAAAAAAAAATCTTTTTGTGATCTGATATATTTAAGGCATGTCCTTTGCAAGTACTGTAAGTAATGGTGCGCAAAGTGGCCCAAATTCACTCCAGGAAGTGATTCACGGAGTAACGTGGAACCCGCAGAGTACTCCACAATGTGAAGCGGAGTACTTCAATTCATAATGAGGAACACAAAGTCCATTGAAATCAATGACTTTGTGTTATTTCACCTTCCCCAAACCAATTCTCCACCAATTTTAAAGCAAAGTACATTTGAAATCAATGTAATTTGCCTCACTTCGCCTTGTAATTGAGCATCAAATGAAATTCTGCAATGATTCATGGGATTGCAGGTCACATGGGCTCTAGATTGCTCTGCACAGCCTCAGTTCTGGCCTAGTGTGTGTGTGTGTGTGTGTGTGTGTGTGTGTGTGTAGTGGTAGCTGGAGACAGTTTGCTCTCAGAGCTCTGAGATTCAAAACCTCTAAAAGCTGTTTAAAATGCCTTTTTGAGTCATTTATTATGCTCAGAAATTACTAGGAAACCCTTCTGTGCTCATATCATCGAGTGATTATTGTTGTGTGTGGATTTTGAATGTTAATTTAGAACAGTTAGTCTGTGTACTGTGAAGTGTGCTTTGGGGGAAGGGCGCATTTGTGCTGTAGGTACATTAACTGGGAGAAAAAGGCAGTCTTTCTGTTTTGGTTGTATTTTTCTTGTATAACTGTGTTAAGGTGCACACAGTAATATTTTCAGTAATTCTTGACTTTTTTGCTGATTGTTGTGGTGCAGCAGTGTATAATTTGTGTTTAAAACACTCGGATATATTACTAAAGTTTTCAATTTGCTACACATTACTTGTAGTGTGTGTGTGAGTGTGTGTGCGATGCGTGCCTTTAAATCAGACACCTTTTCTTGTGCTATAGAGTAATTGCAGCAGTGTGAACCTGCTATCAACCACACCTGCATGAATTTTTTATACTGCTTTGTGGTATCTTTACTGGTAGTGGATTGTTTCTGCCGTGCACTAATCCCCTAACTGGCAAAATGTATTCCTTTCCAGATTTGGATTTGTGACTTGTGTGCACTAGTTAGGTGGTGTTGTGCCTTTTCGTATGCATCCCTTGAGTGGACAGCGCAATCTTAATCTGTCTGTGCGTTTGCAGTGCACCATTAATTCTGGGAGACTGCATTACTTGTTACGCTCTCATTTCACTTTGTCAGCACAGGGGAATTTTCTGGACAGAAGACTGTAGCATTTCATTAGCACTGCAAAATTTTCTGGAGTCTGGATACATGCAGTAGCATTTTGGGGATGCACATTAATTCTGGTGACTCTGTGACCATTGCACGCATGACTGAGTGCTCCATTAATTCTAGGAGACTTTGCATTTCTTGTTATGCTCTCATTTCGCTTCGTCAGCACTGGGGAGTTTCCTGGATACAAGACAGTAGCACTTCGGGTTGCACATTAATTCTGGTGACTGTGTGGGTGCGTTGCTGCCAATATTGTTGTCACTCCGTTTTACTCCACGTTTAAAGTGGAATGACAACTCGGAGTAATAATAAGGCGAAGTGAGCTTTTCCCAAGGGGCACTCCGCGTAGCAAAGCGCCAACACGAAGTGTTCACTTCGCGTTCACTTCGGAGGCGGATTTTAAATTTGCTGCATCTCTAATAGCCAGGACATATGGGCCTCTTGATTACTCAGGTGCCCATGCCCCTGGTAACTTCCTGTATGTGCATTTCTTTGAGGAAAACATTCTAATATTTTTGCATATGCCATATACTGAGTTTGTTCTGATGTGAGTAATAGACATGAGCGGACACTATGAAAAACAATAATTTGGCCAATGCTCTTGTCTGAGGTGCTAAGTAGAAATGCAGAGTGTGCATATGAGGTCTTTGATTGCCACTTAATTATGGATTCAGAAACCTATGTCTGTCTACTTCCTTGGTCAAATGCCAATGCTGACTGTCTGGCAAAAGAAAAGTATCCATGACATTATTCCTATGACAATGGTTGCAAGCCATTTGCTACTTTGTTTTACTATGCCATTAGAATGCCCTGTCATGCATAAGTGTGTCAGCAGCAGACTGCGACAACTAATAGGTTCTGTTACAGAGAATGAGTATGGCATATGTATATCCGATTGCCCACATCACAGTACCAGTCTGGAGCTGAACATCTGCTGTTCCAGCTGTTTGTACATGAAGGAGCCTCTGCTAATGGAATGGGTGTTTCATGTATACAACACAACATATCAGCACTTGCAGCCAAGGCCATGAAGTCCCTATATTTCACTACACATCCTGCTGTTCATGGTCTGGGTGAGGCAATTGTCCACCAAGCACTGCTCAGTGATATACTGTACATGCAGAACACACCAACAGTGTGCATATGGCCCTGGGTACTGTAAATGTTGTTGCTGTGGTACAAAAATGGTGGTGCATTCAATCAGCCTGAGCATACCTGAAAAGTTACCTGTGGAGGCAGAAAGAATTCATGGGTAGGTGGGCAATATCTCTTTTTTTTTTTTTTACCACATTTGACAATTACAGCCAATATTGACATATTTTTTTATGTCATCCTGTTTATAAACAATTACAGTTTTATTACAGTACCAAAACACAGCAGACATTAAAGCAATACAATAAAGTTATAATACATCTATTTCAAGTACAATAATAAACAGTAGTAATTTATCACTGGCAACCAAGTGGATATACAGGCATACAAATCAGCAAGGAATGCCTGCACAGAGCAATTCAGGCCAAAAAAGCAAAATGCTATGAGGAAGACTTAACCAATTCTTGGAAAGATGTACGTAAATTTTGGAACAACATCTCTGAAGTGACAGGGAAGGTCCGAAAAGAGACCCCATTCAACATAAATGGTACTACAACCATTGATCCTCAAACCATAGCTGACACTTTCAATGAGGCTTTTACAGATCTCAATCATGTCCTACCCCTAACTTCTTCAACCCACCCCCTCTTTCTGCAATTCACAGTCAGCAGAAAATACAAGGTCACACCCACCATTCCACTTTAAAGTTGAGAGCAAAGAAGAAGCAAAGAAATACATTCTCAAATTACTTGGGAAAACTAGGCTAAGTGGGGTTTCACTTGACCTAAAGCTAATCGCCCTCACCATTGATGAGGTACTGTCCCCCTTTACAAAGATCCTTAACTGCTCCCTCATGCTCTCCCAATTCCCACAAACGCCAGTACACAAGCCTGGGGACAGGGCATTGCACAGGAACTACAACCCCATATCAATCCTCCCACCATTTTCCAAAGTGTTAGAGCGAATAATTTCTAATCAATTGGTAGAATACACAGAGAAGTATAATCTTCACTGTAGTCAGCAACACAGATTTCACAAAGGGCACAGCACTACTACTGCCCTGCAAAATTTTCAAACTATATACATTGTGTCCTGGATCAAGGTCAATTAGTTGGAACAACGTCCATTGACCTTTCCAAGGTGTTTGATACTGTAAATCACTCTCTGCTTATTGAACAATTATCTGATCTAGGTTTATCCACATACATCACCAATTGGTTCAACAGCTATCTCAGCAGACGCACTCAACAATCAGGATTGGTGATACACTCTCTGCAAAACAACTAGTTCATTCAGGTGTCCCACAAGGGTCTACCCTGGGCCCATTACTTTTCACCATATTCATGAATCAGCTCCCAGCCTCCTGTCATGGTCAAACCCTACTCTATGAAGAAGACGCAGTTCTTTACTCAAGTAATACTGATCCCACACTCCTGGCTAATCAATTGCAGAATAGCTTCATCAACACTGTGGCCTGGTTCCACTCACAGAAGCTAGTCCTTAACTACACAAAAACAAAAACAATGTTGTTTCACAGTGTGCAAATCAGGATCCGCTCCCATCAGCTGGAAATTAGAAAAAGCTCAGGCATTATCCTAGAACAGATTCGACTTTTTAAGCATTTAGGAGTGACAATTGACTGCACTCTGTCATTCTCCAGCCATATTGACAGTGTTACAAAAACAGTGAATACCCTATTGGGCTACTACACAAACACAGACACTGCTTTACCCTGGAAACCCTGAAGCTTGCTATGCATTGTTCAATAATGTCAGTAATCGATTATGGGCTTGTGATCTATGGATGCGCCTCTGACACTGCCCTGCGCTGTGTCACCACTGCCCTTAACAAGGCCTGCCATCTTTTGACTGGGGTCACCTGCCTGACACACACATGTACCTTAAATGAGCAAGCAAGCTGGCTTCAACTGAAAGGCAGACTATCCTATCAATCGTGCCTAATAGGGAAAAATGCCTCCCTTCGGTCTCTTGCCTCCTGGTGTACAGTCAGTGTTTAGGTCTCCAAACTTCACCTGGCATACTAGATGCACCTTGAATCACACGTTCATTGTGCCTCTCTGCCGAACCACCCAAGAGCAACACTCATTTGCATACAGGGCACCATTGTTGTATAATTCACTCCACTGTGATGTTATCAAAGAACAAACACTGGCCTCCTTCAATAAGAAACTTCACCAAGCACTAGTCGCCAATGCCTCCTGTGACAGCCATGCATAAAACAACTTTGGCCTGTTTTCTCTCCTTCGCCCACACCCTACCCCACCCTTCCTAAACCCTACCATCCTACCCTTGCTACTACCCTATTACTTACCTGCCTTCATGAGGTCCCCATTTACCAATCCCAGCATCAGACTATGCTTGCTGCTCCACAGAGGGCATCATCAGTCCCTGCACTGATTGCCCCACTGGAGTGCACTCTTAAACTGAATGATACAGCCCACATTTGTTTGCTGATACTCCCCTCCTGGTAACCCCCCCCCCAGACAGTGGCTTTGGCTGTATCTCTACTCTGGAACAATGTTAGGCCCTAGCCCTTAGCTTCTGTCTGTCCTGTAAGTCCATGTCCCTAGTTGTTGTCTTTCCCTCATTTTGTCTCTGACAATATAACCTGGCTGCATCTTTTTCTTCCTGATCTCAACCCAAATGTCCTTTTTGCTAGTTAAGCTTACTTCTAGCCTCTGTATGTCTGTAAGATATCTGTTTTTATAACTTAAATCCATATGTGCTTATTTTATTGTTACCTTTACTCCTAGGATCACTATGTATTTTCTCACTATACTGTTTGTTCTTTTCATTGCTATGATGTGGAGCCTATGTAAAAGAGCTTTTGGCTCAAAGGTTTTAATTCCAAGACTGAAATAAATAAAATAAATAAATAAATCATTTCAAATTATGTTGATATTTATTTTAGAATTTAGATGACATATTTTTGGAGCCATTTTGTTCCAGGACTGAGCCACTTTTAACTGAAATGGCACGGCACCGTATTTGCTTTTAACCTTACATACTTTCTGGTAGTGTACATTCCCCAGTGAGTGAGCATGGAAGTGTATACACAAAAGACTATTGAGGGTTTCAGGAGTATTTTGTTTGATTAGCTTATAAAGGAAAGGCAACCCAGCTTCTTTCTCCTGACTAGGGTGTGTAGTAGTCAGGTCAGAGATCTGACTGGCTACATTTAGCTGCCGTCTTACTCGCTTTCACTGCTCCAGGGCCCATAGAGTCCACACTGTACATACCTCTGAGGGGTCATGCCTGGGTTCAGTAGGGAAGAGGAGAAATGCTGTGGTTTTTCCAACTGGGGCATGACAGGGAATATATGTGAACAAATTGCAAGTTACCACCCGCCCAGGAAGTATACAGTAGCTGTCCCAAAAAAACTTCCCCACCCAATAAAAATTCTCTCCTTGCACTGATTTGCAGTACCAGCATATAACATGAACAAATAACAAGATTTATTAAGGGGAAGGGGATAAAGGTGGTAAAGCAGCTGAACACTGTTATTAACTGCCTCAAACAATGTTAAACATACAGTATCCCCATTGCCCACCTGTGGATGCACCCGTCTTCCAATTGGTAGCTGCAAAGTGTCTATAGTCCCTTTCAGCAGGTACCATACCACTGTGTAGATTTCAACACTGGGGATCTTTGCTTGGGGCACAAATAACTTTTAAACAGCTGCAAACTTTAACTTTACTGCCTGGGTGCAGCTTTATACTTGGCACAGCCCTGCCCAGGACTTAACTCCTAATTACCTAACTACAGTAGCTAAATAAGAACTCCCCTTAGCCACAGTCGAGAGGTACTTACAGTTTGTAGATTCAAAGGGGTTTTTGCAGAAACCTTTTTCCAACAGTACTGTACTGGTATCTGAAGTTGTTGGTGGTGCACCACAGGCAGCAGGTGGCGATGAACAGTAACTGGTCAAAGAGTTGATGAGCCCTGGTCTTCACCTGCCTGGCCTTTCAAATCTTCACCTCTGAGGCCTTTGTATATGGTGTTCACCAGGCAGGTCTTTCAATGTCTTCCTCATTGGTGTTCCTTTCCATTGGTCTTGGGGACAGGGCAGGCTGGATAGTCCCTGGCCTTGTCGCTTGGCACACACATTTTTCTGCTGCAGTGTGTAGCTGAGCTTTGACTTAGTCTCTAGCCCCAGCATGAATAGTCACTCTGGATTGCAGCAATAGCAGTTTCTATCACACTCACCCCACCGAGAGGAACCACAAGTTGCAAGTCACTATATTCTCAGCTGCAGATACCATTTATTTTAAGGCTGCAAACTTACAGTCTCTACTCTCCAGCTGCAGACCCCAACTTCTCTTTTAACAGAGAAGGACATTCAAACTCTCTCTCTCTCTCTCTCTCTCTCTCTAATCTCTCTCTGGTTGCAAACTTTCAAGCTGCAAATTCTCAGACTGTAAAGTTCAAATCAATTGCTCACAGCCACAGGTTCAAATCTTGTTTTGGGCAAACACCTCTCACAGTTCAAAGGTTGTTCAAACTGCTTCTGCTTGTCAAAGGCTCTCTACAGCTCTGGGGCCAACAAGGCCATAGGACAAACAAACAGTCATTTGGATTAGACAGCTCACAGCAGTCTCACTCTGGGGTCTCCCATCGAATATCTCAGGTGGACTTTCAGTCCATTTTTATCATTTTTCGCAGCCTCACCTCTGATTGGCTGCAACTTTCCCAGGCTTTTAGGCTGCAATCTCTACTTTTCTCATTGGCCCTCTTTGTTGCCAGAGTACATGGGGGCCACCATTACTATTTACATCTTGCCACCGGCACATAGAGTCCCAAAACTTTTATGTGAACCCCTTTCAGGGGCTGACAGCCATATGTCCTGGCTCTGCTTGCTCTTTGAAGGCCTGGAAACCTTTTAATTATCTCTGGGGTGCCCCTTTTAGCCCACCGGGGCTCCCAATTTAAGAGGCACCTGTTTCTGGTCTTTACTGCTACCCAGTATTTGGAGACGTGGCTCCTTTAAATGTTTGAGGATTCCCAGCTGCGCATGCATACATGGTGCTGCGCAGCCATCTTGTTTATTTATATCTTCAGTCTGACACTTCACAGCCACTCCAGAGAACTAATAACATCCCCCCAACCACCCGTAAGCACAGATACACTCTAAGGAACTTGGCACCTCTCTTCTATGGAGCCGAGGAACCAAAGGATGCTGGCAACCACAGCCACTGTGTTTCAGTGGGTGCAAGGGCCCTAATCCCATGATGAGCTACTGATTATAGCCCTCCAGCCCTGATATCAGCAGCCACTTGGACTGGAGACAGAATGAGGACCCAGAAAGGTGCAGCCCCCAAAAGCTTAGCCCAAACTGGGTTGGGGGGCTTATACACATATTGCCCAGCCCAAACTGATGAGCCAGAATGGGACCACAGCCAATCTTACATCTTCCCAACCAGCCTACTCTTTTTATATTATTTGTATGGCCAAATCGGCCATTATATGGCTTTGGGGAACCAGGAACCTCTGAAGAGTGACAAAGAAATTTTGAGAGAGAGATTGGGGTGTTGTCCTCCTGAGTTGCTCCCACTCCCTCCTTCCATACTGGTCCTCCCATTCCCAAACAACTTCAAAATCCCTCCCTTCATGAAGCAAGACAGTCCTTATCACTCCTTCCCAATCTGAAGATCTAGTCCCTTGTTGTGCACTTGTCTGCTCTGCTGCAGCCTGCAACTGCACATTAGCAGGCAGATCACTAGGACCACACAGAGTCATTTGTTCTTTCTCTTCTGTTGATAACATAGAAACATAGACTTTGACAGCAGATAAGGACCACTAGGCCCACCTAGTCTGCCCATTTCCCTACCTAGAGGATAAGCTGCAGATCCTATTTAACCAGCAGCCTATTTCTTTCTACTCCCCATAAGAGCTTCCTGCAGAGAGTTAGAGAGTGTGCGGGGTAGGATAGCAGCCTGACTGGCACATGTTGTCTCACTCTCGTGAGGTGACCCACAGAAACAGTTAGTTGCCATATTGGTCCTTGTAAGAAGAGATCCAGAAATAAATGGTCTGATACCTTTTATTGGACCAATATAGATGAAACAAAAGAAAACAGTGCATAAGCTTTCGGACCACTTGAGTCCTTCCTCTTAAGCTTAAGCTTGGTTGGTCCAAAACCTTAAGCACTGTTTTCTTTTGTTATATCTATGTGGGTCCAATAATAGGTATCGAATCATTTGTTTCTGTATCTGTTCTCATGAGGTGAGGTAGGGATGGATGGAGGAAGGAGACAGGGGGCTATTCATGCCAATCTGTGCTGGTTGAGCAGAGTGGCCCTTAGTGTTGCAGTCTGGAAGAGTGAGAAGGAGGTGGAATAGCACTGGGCAGGTGGCTAGAAGGATGAGCACATGGAGGAGGCATAATTGGCAGAAGAAGGAGGAAGTCGATGTGAACTGCGCTCTGTCAGTTTCCCCAGGGGGCTATTTGCAGTTTAGGCACTTGGCTATTTTTGTTTAAAAAACTAATTGTATCACCAATCAGTCAGTGCAGTATGTCTCAGCTTGTTGCAGTCCTGCATGCCTGTCTACCTGCTGTTACATACATCTGTGAACTGCTCCCTGACAGTTTACCAAGGGGGCATTTGCAGTACAAGAACTTGGTTATTTTTCCTTAAAAAAAAAAAAATAGTTGGACAATGCTGTCAGCATATTTTGCCTCTGCTTGTTGCCACCTAGTGTATCTGGCTGTCTACTGCCATGCCTTCTTTATATTGCTCTCTCAAAGTTGCCCAAAGGGCAAGTTGCAGTTTAAGCACTTGACTATTTTTGCTAATAAATTTAATTTGTTCGATCAGTCATTGTACTACATTTCAGATTGTTGCCACCTAGCGTGCCTGGCCTCCTGCTGTCACATCCACTTAAGTACTGCTCTCTCACAGTTGATCAAAGGGCTAGCTAGTTCCATTGAAGCACATGGCTGTTTTTGCTTAAAAAAAGTTATAGGACCAGTTGGTCAGTGTACTTTGCCTCTGCTTGTTGCCACCTAGCATGCATGTGTGTCCGCTGTCTTGTCAGCTTGAGAACTGCTCTGTCACATTGCTGAAAGGGGTAATTTGATCCATTTAAGCACTTGACTATTTTCTTAAAAAGGATGAATTGTATGACCAGCTGGTCAGTGTAGTATGCCCCTTCTTGTTGTCATCTAGGGTGCCTGTATGTCTGCTGTCACATCCATTTAAGTACTGCTCTGCTACATTTGCCCAAAGGGCTACTTATTTCCTTTTAAACACTTGTCTATCTTCCCTTAAAAAGAATTGGATGGCTGGTCGGTCAGTGTAGAACACCTCTGCTTGTTGCCACCTAGCATGCCTGTCTACATGCTGTCACATCCATCTGTGTACTGCTCTTTGGCAATTTTCCAAGGGGCTAGTTGCAATTTAAACACCTGACTATTTTTCTTTAACAAAACAGTGAAGTATTCCTCTGCTTGTTGCCACCTACTGTGCTTAGCAGTCTTCTATCATGCCCACTTTTGTACTGCTCTCTCACAGTTGCCGAAGGACTAGTAACAGTTAAAGCACTTGACTTTTTCCTAAAAATAAAATTGTAGGACAGTTGACTAGTGCAGTATGCCTCTGCCTGTTGCCACCTGCTGCCAGGTCTACTTGGGCATGGGGTCATAATGTTGCAGTTAAAACTGCTCACATCAAGAATGCTGCATGCAAATAAGCATGCGGCATAATAACATTGGCACAACACTCCAACAAGAACAAAAACCATGTACACCGGAGCAGTATCTTGTTTTTTGCAGGGTACTCTGAATCCTCAACATGGGCGGATTTGCCCCCCACATCTCCGGACTAAATATAATCAACTCTGGTGGGTCATTGACTTCAGGGAAACAAAAAAATCAGAGCAGTGAATTTGCTTTGTGTCCTTCCCTACAAAAAAAAAAAAGCTGCAGCATAGTGGAACCTAGGGAGAACGGAACTGCAGCCCCAGGGCCACGACATCTTCAGAGGCAGGTGATCTAGACACTCCATCAAGGGAGCAGCTCGACCAGAAACCACCATGGCAGCATCCTTCACCATCACCGTCATCCTACAGGATGGGGCTAGTGATTCTTACCGCAAGCTTAAAGGATTCCCTGTCACTGTAAAACCATAAGAGCTTCTTACAGCGTGTTATTCCATGTGCGGTTCTGTTCATGCTATATTCACCTGCTACCATCTACTTGTGTACTGCTCCCTCACAGTTTCTCAAGTGTATAGTTGCAGTTCAGCACTTGGAAATTTTATTTTATTTTTTAACCTATGTGTCATCAGAGAAATATTCCTGTATGTGTCACATACAGTTATGTGCCCCCAAAAGTAAAACAACAGGGGGGCATGTCTAGCTGGCAAGCATGGAGGATGCTTGTTAACACAACTTCCAGTGGTGATGGCTCCTAACTGTCTAATTCAGCTACACAACCATTTTTGGGTTACCCTGATGGTGATCTCTAGCTTGTTAATCCTGATGGCTTCCAGAAAAATAAAAAAACAGACAAGCCAAGTTACCATTTGGAGCTAGAACAACAGCTAAAAAAAAGTGAGAGTGATCTGCATAGCTCTGGGCCTCCCTCACCAGCTGCTAGTGTAGACAGCTTGTAAACTGAGGACAACACGATGGATCTCACTAATACTTTAGCTGGGGTTCCTGAAACGCAGGGACAAATGTGGAGCGACATGGAAGCAGGCTTTCACAATTTAAACACTCAGTTTACTCACCTGCAATCAGTGGTCACGAGCTTAACTAAAAGAATTACCACTCATACCTCCCAAATTTGTGAGCTGGAGTGCAGAGTCAGTAACATGAGGACACATATGCGGGGCATCAGCAGAGCGGAATGGACTGTTATCCACGATCACTGATCTCAAGGAGCAATTAGATGATCAGGAGAATCGCTCTTGTAGATCCAATATTTGGATCATTGGACTTCCCAAGGGGCTTGAGGAGCAAAACCCAAATGCTGAGATACACAGATGGTTCATTAAAAAACTGGGCCAAGGAGAGGAAGCTGTATGTTTCGAGATCAAGTGGGCTCATTGGGTGGGCCCACCACCAAACCCAGGAGATCGTCCCCGCCATTGCCTCATAAAACACTTGAGGTTTCGGGACAAGGAGATGATATTACAAAAAGCCAGGGAGATGGGTCCTATAAAGCTGAAGAACTCCAAAGTGCATGTATATCAAGATTACAGCTGAGACCTCCAACTGAAATGCTAGAAGTTCAACCAGAAGTTTAACCCGATAAAGAGCAAGCTGTACTGACTAGGATGGAAATTCTCTTTAGCACACCCAGCTTGACTTCCGGTGGATAGGCTGGGGCAGGATACTCACTTTTTCATGTGCCATAAAACAGCTGAGAGGTTGCTCGAGAAGGAGGAGACCTGGAGGGATAGACCGCAACCCAATGCAGAATGAGGTGTGTGCTTTATTCTACATTACACCGAATGCCCAATCAGAAAAATCTACTTTGCTCCATTTATTTTGGTATGCACTTCATTGTGAAGGCCTGGGTCTTTTATTTCTTCCTCGTGGAACTTGTGACTTTCATTAATATGTGGTGGGACTTTGTTCAATGGAGCATGTTTGTTTCACCGTATACCCCTGACTGGGTCTAGGGAATTGGGTATCAGCGGGGAGTCCTGCCTATTCCTATAGCTCCTTCAGAGTGATGGGAGCTATTTTCTTGATGGCCTTTCAGGGCTTCTCTTCCAGGAGAGGCAGAGGTGGAGGAGAGTTGCTCACCATGGTTATCGGGGGGAGGAGAGGTCTGGGTGAACCCACAACCCAGGCAGTACATGACAGAGTGAATGTAGTGCTTAAGAATTCCGCCCAGTCTCCCTTTCTAACTTCTGAATGGGATACGTGACCCTCAGTCTGGCCCCTTCTAAAAGACTACATTAACTTGTTTGCATCAGAGCAGCATGACTCTCGATATGCGAGAGTTATGCTCCTTGCTGGGGCTCATTATACTGGACTGCTCCTGGAGCCAGGATATACGATTAATCACTATCTTTATGGGGTAACTCCAGCATGTTGGGATCTATATTTGCTAAAGTTGAAAGCCATTTTTGTGGGCTCATCTCAGAAGAGGAACCCGCCTGATCTAAGACACTTTATTTTTAAAGCCGCTGAGTTCATAATTTTTTCATCTTTATATACCAAATGTTAAGTGTTGTTGTGGTTATTACTGTTTGGCTCATCAGTTGTACTTTTTATTTTTTCTGCTGCCTGAGGGTCATCAACCCCCCCAAATCTATGGCTAGCAGCAAGGGCAGGTGGCTTTATTGCTGCCTGCTGTTTGCAGTGGGAATGCTGATGGGTTTATACTCGCGGGGGGGGGGGTGACTCTCAGTCCCGGTTGGACTGAAGCAATGGAATGTTGAATGCAGGGGGGGAGGAGGGGGGTAGGGATCTTTAGTAGTGGGGGGGATGAGAAACACTGGGTCTCTAAAGATGGAAGTAACTGGTACCTTATGCTTGTGAGAGAGGCAGGGGCGCCAGCTTGTATCCACCTTAATCTGCTGTCACTGGTGGTTGCTGAGCTGGGGCTGTCATTTGGGGTGCCAATGTTGGGTAATCAGGCCTGGTTTCTTAGTAGGGGACTACTCTGGGGGAAACTTGTTCAAGGTTTGTTAGGCGGAGGGGAGGGGGCTGGGCTATTGGGGGAAAAGAGTGTGGATATTTACATGTTACGTGCCAGATTTAAAATGTGTATTAGGAAAGTCTTCGGTGATGGGGGAAAATGTTAAATGCATATCCAGGAATATCAATGGTCTTAAATCTATTGTTAAATATAAGAAGGTCACGATGAAAGTACGCAGAAACAAGGGGTTGATATTCTTCTGCAGGAAACTCACTTTACTCACAATGAATCGCAGAAAACTACTGCATTTATGGATGGCTTCTGAGTGTTGTCAACATTCTCTTCCAAGGCCAGAGGGGCATCCATTTGGATCCCCACGGGCTCCCCAATATATGTATTGGATAAATTGATAGATCAATTTGGCCTTTATGTACAAGCTAAGGTTGAAATCTCAGGTAAAGGGACAATGCTAATTGGGTCAGTCTGCGCTCCCAATGTGAAAAAAAACAGCTTTTTCAGCAATTAGCCTTGGACATGTCTCGTTGGGAGGTCCCCTGGTTATTGGAGAGTGACTACAACTGTGTCACAGACACAATTCTAGACTGATCAAATAAAACCCCTGTACCTAAGTCCCACAATGCAAAAGCTTTGGAGGCTTTGCAAGCTGACTCTGATCTGGTTGATGCATTGCGGCATTTGCATCCCTCGGGTGGGAGTACAGCTTCTGTTCATGCTTATAATTCATACACCCATATAGATAAGTTGTTGCTGTCCAGTATTTTAATATCTGACTTAGGGGAAGAGGGAAACCTCCCGATCATGACTTCAGACCATGCCTTGCATTATGTCACCTTTCAGGGCAGTGGCTCTCCTGTATGTCCAAGGCTTGGAGATTGGACTCCCCCTCCTGTTGAGGAATCAAGAGTATCTTGCATACTTGGGGGTGAATCTGCATTTCAGTCATAGAAAGGACACTTCTCATTGGGCCCACTGGGAGGCCCTGAAGGCCTATGCAAGAGGACAGACCATTGCGTTTACTTCACAAGCAAAGTGCACTGCCATAGAGAATTGGAGTTTCTTAGAAACAAAATCGCAATGTGTGAAAAGGCACACTTGCTGAATGTTACAGCTGCCCTATATGGGATTGTACAAAAGTTAAAATGGAGATTCAACACCCTGTCTAGTGTGCAATTAGAGAGAGCTATCCTCTTATCGAATGCGGGACAATATTTTCATGGGGACAGAGTAGGGAAATATTTAGTCTGGCAAATAAAAAGAAAGGAGTCTGTAAAATCAATAAACCAAATTCAGAATGTACAAGGAGCTGTAATAAGGGGGACCAGGGAAATAGGAGATGCATTTGGTGCTTTCTATAAATCCCTCTATTCTTCTGAATGTAGCCCCTCACAAGATGAGTATGACAGCTTCTTTAGTTGGGCCTCCCTCAATACATAGAAACAAAGAAACATAAACTTTGACAGCAGATAAGGACCGCTTGGCCCATCCAGTCTGCCCATTTTCCTACCTACAGGGTAGGCCGCAGATCCTAGTTAAACAACGGCTTATTTCTTCCTACCCCCCACAAGAATTGCTTTATGTCTGTCCCATGCATTCTTGAATTCTCCCACAGTTTTAGACCCCATAACCTCCTCAGGAAGGCTGTTCCATGCATCCATTACCCTCTGTGAAATAATACTCCTCACATTGCCCTGAACCGCCTTCCTTCTATCTTTTAAATTGTGTCCCCTTGTTCTTGCAAGTCTCTTTTTCTGAAAGATGCTACCCTCTTGGACTTGTTGATTCCACTGAGGTACTTAAAGTTTCTATCATGTCCCCCCTCTCCCTTCTTTCCTCAAGGGTATACATATTAAGCTCCTTTAGTCTCTCCTCATACGGCTTCTCTTGCAGACCCTGCACGATTTTAGATGCCCTCCTCTGGACTACCTCTATCCTGTCTATGTCCTTGCGGAGATGGGGTCTCCAGAACTGGACACAGTACTCCAGATGGGGTCTCACCAACTGTCTGTACAGAGGGATAACAACTTCCTGTTTTCTACTGCTGATGCCTCTCCCTATACATCCCAGTATACCCCAGCCTCCCTACTGCCTTTCTCACATTGCTTGCTAACCTTAAGGTCATCTGATATGATTACCCCCAGGTCCCTTCCGCTTTTGTTGTTGTTACTACCTCCCCACCCATTGTGTATTCTTCCCCTGGGTTCTTGTTTCCCAGGTGCATTATTTTGCACTTCTTTGCATTGAATCCTAGCTGCCATACTTCTGACCACTCTTCCAACCTTGCCAAGTCCCTTTCATCCTTTCCACACCTTCTTGTGTATCAACCCTGTTGCAGATCTTTGTGTCATCTACAAAAAGGCATACTTTTCCTTCCAGTCCCTCTGCAATGTCACTGATGAAGACATTATAAGGGACTGGACCCAATACTGAACCCTGCGGTACCCCAGTAGTAACCCCTCTTTCTTCAGAGTGGACTCCATTAACAATTACCTTCTGTGTCCTGTTGTGCAGCCAATGTTTTACCCAGGCTGCCACCCTGGGACCCACTCCCAGGCTGGTTAATTTGACTATTAATCTTTGTGTGGACTGTCTCAAATGCCTTGCTAAAGTCTAGGTAGGCCATGTCCAGCCCTCCCTGGTCTACTACTTTGGTCACCCAGTCAAAGAAATCTATTAGATTCGTCTGACATGACCTTCCCGCTGTCGAACCCATGCTGCATTGGGTCCTGTGCCCACTGGCCTCTAGGTACTCAACTATTCTTTCCTTCAGAAGTGACTCCATCACTTCCTACCACAGAGGTCAGACTGACAGGTCTGCAGTTTCCTGCCTCTGTCTTGGTCCCACTTTTGTGACGGAATCACATCCGCTTTCTCCAGTCCTCGGGTACCACACCATCCTCCCGATTTATTAAAAAGAGCAGCCAGTGGTTTCACTAGTTCCTCCTTAATTCTTTTAGAATTCTGGGGTGAATTCCATCAGGACCCATTGCTTTGTCCACCTTCAGTTTTAGGAGTTCTTGCAGAACCCTTTCTTCTGTGAAAGGACTGGGTTCGACCCCCCATCAAGAGTGCTTCTTTTAATTGGATTAGGCACTTCCCGTCCTCATTTGTGAATACTGAGCAGAAATATTCGTTCAGTATACCTGCTTTTTCACTGTCCCCCTCTGCCCACCCACCGTTCATTCTATTCAGCCTCACTATCCCTCCCTTTGTCTTTCTACACTCGCTGATGTACCTATAAAAGGTTTTATCCCCCTTCTTAACTGAGTTGGCTATCTTTTCCTCAGTTTGGGCCTTTGCTATTCTGACTTCTCCCTGCTTCCTTCTGCTTTAACTGGTACAGCCTCTGTCCTGCTCCTTCTGTGTTTCTTATACTTCCGGAATGCTATCTTTTCTTCCTGACTTTCACAGCCACCACTTTGAGAACCATAGTGGCTTTTTCTTTCATTTTGATTTGTTTATTTGCTTCACACAAAGGCTTGTTGCCTCTGTGATGGCAGTTTTGATGATTCCTCATTGTTGCTCCACACCTCATTCTAGCCTGTATGCTAGTGCTTTTCTGAGGCACTCTCCCATCTTGCCAAAGTCAGCCCTCCTAAAGTCCAGTACCCTCACTTTTGTATGGCTTGACTCTGTAGCTGAGTTTAATGTGAACCACACTGTTTGATAGTCACTTGTCCCCAGATGGCAACCCACTTCTAGATCTGAGATCCTCTCCCTGCCCCCATTTGAGAGTATGAGGTCTAAGATTGCTCCCTTATGAGTGGGTTCCGAAACTATCTGCCTGAGGCCTGCCACCTGTAGGGCATCAAAAATGGCTTTGCTCTTGGATGAGGCTGCAGCAAATGTGCTCCAGTTAACATCTGGCATATTCAGGTCTCCCATCAACAGTATCTCCCCTTTCTCTGCCATTCTAAGAATGCCTTCTATCATATCCTTGTCCATTCCCTCCCCCTGACATGGGGGTCTGTACAAAACCCCTGTGCAGATTGTGGTGCCTTTTCCAGTCTCCAAGGTGACCCACAGTGCCTCCTCTCCTCCCTGTTACTCTTTTGTTCAGTTGCTTTTATCCCATCCTTTACATAGAGAGCTACTTCTCCCCCTCTTTTCCCCTGCCTGCCTCTCCTGTAGGTTATGTACCCTGGTATGTTAACATACCAGTCATGGTTCTCTGTGTACCATGTTTCTGTGACTGCTACGATATCCGGGCATCCCTCTTCCATCAAGGCTACCAGCTTAGGGAGCTTGTTGCCCAGACTATGGGCATTGGTACTCATTACCCTCCATTTCCTGATGGCCTTACTCCCTTTTACCTCATCCCTGTCCTTCTTGCCTTTGTCACTTTCTCCATTTACCCCAGCCCTTTTCCCTATAGACACCTCTATGTTGGTGTTTGCCACACTTAGTACCGTGATTATTTGGGGTGGCTAGGATTTCCCTGCTCCTTTCCAGTGCCACCCCCCTTGGCTAGTTTAAATGCTTGCCAATGAAGCATTTAAACCTATCACCTAGGATCCTGGTTCCTCCTGGACAGATGCAGCCCATCATGCCAGTATAGGCTTGCATCACTCCAGGTGGACCCCAGTCCCCAATGAAGCCAAACTCTGAGCTCCACAACAGTTTTTCAACCACTGATTGAATCCCATGTGTGGAACACCCTAGCCTCTCCTATGCCATAGATGGGCAGCACCTCCGAGAAGGTTACGTCGTGCCTGCTTGACTAAGGCCCATCTCCAATTCCACAAACTCTTCCTGCACTTTCTAATCCTTTTTTGCCAGGTCATTTGTCCAGGTGGACAATGACATCCAGCTCCCTACCCTGTGCAGCTGCTCCGGTAATCCTGAGGATTCGCTCCCTGTCCCTCCAAGCCATGGCACCAGGCAGGCACCTTACCTCCCTCTCCCCTTCCTCCCCCAGTTCTTCCTTCCTAACAGTGGAGTCCCCCACCAGGAGTTGTTTTCTTCTCCCTGCAGGGTCCCCTGCCACCCTCCTGTGGGTCTCCTTTGTGGAGTTTCCCAGCATCCTCCTTGGTCTCCACTGTGGGTGCCTCCATAGAGGAACCACACTTTGCCAGAATGGCATAGGAATTGTGGAGAGGTACAACTGGTTGGATGTGCCTCTGTTCCACCACCCTCACCATCCCTGAGCCCACTGTGGTCCAACCACTCCTCTTTCTTGGCAACCTCTGAGGCAACGGCAGTGGCACTGGTGGTCCCTGGATGGAAGAAGAGATCCCACAAATCCTGGCCAACTCAGCCTTGAGATGAGCAACCTCCTCCCTCAGCCCAGAGAGGTGCCTGCAGATGGGACAACACTGCATACTCCAGAACGTCTCCCGGAAGACTGCTGCTCCACAGCCACTGCACTGCACCACTCCAATCATGTCTTATTTCTGGCCCCTTAACTGTTTGCAATCCTTACTCTTTCCTCTGTTTTTTTCTCTCTCTCCTTACTTTCTGCCTGTGTGCCCTTTAAGCTCCTGATTGTCCTGATCTGAGACAAGAATATCCTATATTTCTCAGTAGACCACTTACTTGCTCAGAGGCAGACCTTCAGCAGCTAGAGGGGGCCGGAGAGCTACTCTTGCCCTTCTAGGATGGTGGGTCTTTGGTGGTTCTGTGATCACTCACTTCCTGCTCCCAAACAGGAAGTTCCTGTTGTCAGTCAAATCCTGTGCCTATAAAAATAGAACTAGCTTTGAGTGGGGGGGTAGAGGGGAGTGAAGGAGGGCAATATAGTCCCAGTAGAGAAGACCAGTCACACAGCAGTCCTTTCCTCTGGTGTCTTCTGCCAAGCTATTAGCAGAATCTTTCTAAGGCAGTCTTTAAATGCAGCTTCCTTCTACCTAAACCACTCCCCCTACTTACTAGATCTTTCTACAAGTAATTTAAACCTCACAGTTATTAAGTCCTTTCAATCACCTGAGATTTACACCTAGATAACTGTTCAGATACCCATTCAGTTCAGTTAACTCAGATAAACACACACTTTTTTTTTGTTTTGTTTGTTAGTTTTTTTTACCCTAAATTAAAGGTCCAAGTACAAAAGTTCTTCTTCTTTAGTCCCAATAGAGAAGTTCAGTCACACAGCAGTCCTTTCTCCTGGTATCTTCTGCCAAGCTATGCCAATAGGATCAGTGTAGAGGAGGCTGGGGAATTAGACTCACCCTTAACAAAACAAAAAATTAAAATTGCTATGAAATCTTTAAAGAGTGGGAAAGCTCCTGGGTCTGATAGCCTTCCAATAGATTTTTACAAAGCCTTCAATTGCTATCTATTGGAACCCCTATATGATGCACTAGTTGAAGGACTATGGAAGTGTAAGTTGCCCCCCTCCACATGGTCCGCAACCATTACGGTGCTGCCCAAAGTGGGTAAAGACACAACCCTCTCTCCTCGTACAGACCAATTTCCTTATTAAAAGCACACCGTAAGATTCTGACGAAAGCCCTTGCAACCTGTCTGGAAGCAGTGTTGCCTAAAATTATACATCTGGATCAGTCCAGCTTTGTCAATGGATGGTTGGGCAAGCACAATATCAGGCGGACACTGAATATCATATTCCGATGGGCCCGAATCAAGAGATCTCATGGTACGGCGATAGTAGCCTTTGAAGCTGAGAAGGCCTTTGACCATGTGAAGTGGGGGTCTGTTTTACACCCTAGACAAGATAGGAGTGGGACCCTCCACAAAGGAGACCCACAGGAGGGTGGCAGGGGACCCTGCAGGGGACCCTGCAGGGGAAGGAAACAACTCCTGGTGGGGAACTCCATTGTTAGGAAGGTAGAACTGGGCAAGGAAGGGGAGAGGGAGGTAAGGTGCCTGCCTGGCACCATGGCTTGGAAGGACAGGGAGTGAATCCTCAGGATTGCCGGAGCAGCTGCACAGTGGAGGGAGCTGGATGTCATTGTCCACCTAGGGACAAATGACCTGGCTAAGAAAGGGATTAGAGAAGTGCAGGAAGAGTTTGTGGAATTGGGGAGGGCCTTAGTCAAGTAGCATACGGTAACCTTCTCGGAGGTGCTACCTATCTATGGCATAGGAGAGGCTAGGGTGTTCCGCACTATAGATTCAATCAGTGGTTGAAAACTGGTGTGTGGAGCTCAGGGATTTGGCTTCATTGGGACTGGGGTCCACCTGGAGTGATGCAAGCCTATACTGGCATGATGAGCTGCATCTGTCCAGGAGGGGAACCAGGATCCTAGGTGATAGGTTTAAATGCTTCATTGGCAAGCTTTTAAACTAGCCAAGGGGGGAGGCACTGGAAAGGAGCAGGAAAATCCTAGCCCCTCCCAAACAATCACGGTAGTAAGTGTGGCAAACACCAACATGGAGGTGTTGATAGGGAGAAGGGCTTGGGTAAATGGAAAAAGTGACAAAGGCAAGAAGGTCAGGGATGGGGCAAAAGGTGGTAAGGCCATCAGGAAATGGAGGGTAATGAGTACCAATGCCCGTAGTCTGGGCAACAAGCTCCCTGAGCTGGTGGCCTTAATGGAAGAGGGATGCCTGGATATTGTAGCAGTCACAGAAACATGGTACACAGCAAACCATGACTGGGATGTTAACATACCAGGGTACATAACCTACAGGAGAGAGAGGCAGGGGAGAAGAGGGGGAGGAGTAGCTCTCTATGTAAAGGAAGGGATAAAAGCAACTGAACAAAAGAGTAAACAGGGAGGAGAGGAGGCACTGTGGGTCACCTTGGAGACTGGAAAGGGCACCACAATCTGCACAGGGGTTGTGTACAGACCCCCATGTCAGGGGGAAGGAATGGACAAGGATATGATGGAAGGCATTCTTAGAATGGCAGAGAAAGGGGAGATACTGTTGATGGGTGACCTGAATATGCCAGATGTTAACTGGAGCACATTTGCTGCAGCCTCATCCAAGAGCAGGGCCATTCTTGATGCCCTACAGGTGGCAGGCATTAGACAGCTAGTTTCAGAACCCACTCGTGAGGGAGCAATCTTAGACCTCGCCTCAAACGGAGGCGAGTGAGAGGATCTCAGATCTAGAAGTGGGTTGCCATCTTGGGACAAGTGACCATCAAACAGTGTGGTTCATGTTAAACTCAAGCTACAGAGTCAAGCCATACAAAAGTGAGGGTATTGGACTCTAGGAGGGCTGACTTTGGCAAGATGGCAGAGTGCCTCAGAAAAGCACTAGCAAACAGGCTAGAAGGAGGTGTGGAGCAACAATGGGAATTATCAAAACTGCCATCACAGAGGCAACAAGCCTTTGTGTGAAGCAAATAAACAAATCAAATGAAAGAAAAAGCCACTATGGTTCTCAAGAAAGGTGGCTGTGAAACTCCAGGAAGAAAAAGATAGCATTCCGGAAGTATAAGGAAATACAGAAGGAGCAGGACAGAGCTGTACCAGTTAAGGCAGAAAGAAGCAGGGAGGGAAGTCAGAATAGCAAAGGCCCAAACTGAGGAAAAGATAGCCAACTCAGTTAAGAAGGGGGATAAAACCTTTTATAGGTACATCAGTGAGCGTAGAAAGACAAAGGGAGGGATAGTGAGGCTGAATAGAATGAACGGTGGGTGGGCAGAGGGGGACAGTGAAAAGCAGGAATACTGAACGAATATTTCTGCTCAGTATTCACAAAAGAGGAGGGAAAGAACCTAATCCAATTAACAGAAGCACTCTTGATAGGGGGGTCGATCCCAGTCCTTTCACAGAAGAAAGGGTTCTGCAAGAACTCCTAAAACTGAAGGTGGACAAAGCAATGGGTCCTGATGGAATTCACCCCAGAATTCTAAAAGAATTAAGGAAGGAACTAGTGAAACCAATGGCTTCTCTTTTTAATAAATCATGGGAGGATGGTGTGGTACCCAAGGACTAGAGGAAGGCGGATGTGATTCCCCTTCACAAAAGTGGGACCAAGACAGAGGCAGGAAACTACAGACCTGTCAGTCTGACCTCTGTTGTAGGGAAAGTGATGGAGTCACTTCTGAAGGAAAGAATAGTTGAGTACCTAGAGGTCAGTGGAGCACAGGATCCAAGGCAGCATGGGTTCACAGCGGGAAGGTCATGTCAGACGAATCTAATAGATTTCTTTGACTGGGTGACCAAAGTAGTAGACCAGGGAGGGGCTGTGGACATGGCCTACCTAGACTTTAGCAAGGCATTTGACACAGTCCCACACAAAGATTATTAGTCAAATTAACCAGCCTGGGAGTGGGTCCCAGGGTGGCAGCCTGGGTAAAACATTGGCTGGACAACAGGACACAGAAGGTAATTGTAAATGGAGTCCACTCTGAAGAAAGGGGCGGTTACTAGTGGGGTACCGCAGGGTTTAGTATTGGGTCCAGTCCTTTTTAATGTCTTCATCAGTGACATTGCAGAGGGACTGGAAGGAAAAGTATGCCTTTTTGCAGATGACACAAAGATCTGCAACAGGGTTGATACACAAGGAGGCGTGGAAAGGATGAAAAGGGACTTGGCAAGGTTGGAGGAATGGTCAGACGTATGGCAGCTAGGATTCAATGCAAAAAGTGCAAATAATGCACCTGGGAAACAAGAACCCAGGGAAGAATACACAATGGGTGGGGAGGTGTAATAACAACAAAAAGGAAAGGACCTGGGGGTAATCATATCAGATGACCTTAAGGTTAGCAAGCAAGTGTGAGAAGGCAGTAGGGAGGGCTGGGGTATACTGGGATGTATAGGGAGAGGCATCAGCAGTATGAAAACAGGAAGTTGTTATCCCTCTGTACAGACAGTTGGTGAGACCCCATCTGGAATACTGTGTTCAGTTCTGGAGACCCCATCTCCAGAGGACATAGACAGGACAGAGGCAGTCAGAGGAGGGCAACTAAAATGGTGCAGGGTCTGCAGACAAGCCGTATGAGGAGAGACTAAAGGAGCTTAATATGTTTACGCTTGAGGAAAGAAGGAGAGGGGGACATGATAGAAACTTTCAAGTACCTCAAGGAATCAACAAAGTCCAAGAGGGTAGCATCTTTCAGAAAAGAGACTTGCAGAACAAGGGGACACAATTTAAAGATAGAAGGAGGGCAGTTCAGGGTCAATGTGAGGAAGTATTATTTCACAGAGAGGGTAGTGGATGCATGGAACAGCCTTCCTGAGGAAGTTGTGGGGTCTAAAACTGTGGGAGAATTCAAGAATGCATGGGACAGACATAAGGCAATTCTTGTGGAGGGCAGGAAGCTATAGGTTGTTGGTTAACTAGGATCTGCGGCCTATCCTGTAGTTAGGGAAATGGGCAGACTAGATGGGCCTAGCGGTCCTCATCTGCCGTCAAAGTCTATGTTTCTATGTTTCTATGTTTCCTTTTGCTCATGGGTCAATGCACTATACAGTGGACCCTTGGCGCAGATGATGGTGGGTGGTGAGCTGTCGAGTCCCTTCCAGCTTGGTAGGGGAAGCCATCAGAGATGCCCACTGTCCCTCTTACTGTATGTAATGTCCTTGGAGCCATTGGGAGCAGCTCTTAGGGCACATGAAGGGATTAGAGGTTTCCTGGGTGGGGGTCTGGAACATAAAATTGCAATGTATGCAGATGAATAGCTGCTGTACTTGCAGCATCCTGCTGAAGATCTACCTACGGTCCACAAATTAATGAGCATCTTTGGTGCTATTTCAGGACATAAGGTAAATTGGTCTAAAAGTGAGTTGTTTCCTGTGGGTTCTAAGGAGCGGGCACTACAGATTGCGCATCTGGGGGAATACAACTGGTACAGAAGCTAAAGTACTTAGGGAAGCAAATATCTGCTACCATAGGGGAGTTATATAAATTAAATCTGAAGCCAATCCTGCTCGAGGTAGCAGAAGATTGTGAAATATGGGCGACCCTGACAATCTCCCTGCTGGGTAAAGTAGGGGTTGTTAAAATGTTGATACTACCCCAGCTATTATATTTTTATCAAACCCTTCCCATCAAGGTACCCCGGCTACATTTTAAACAGGTGGATGTGATAATTCATACATTTATTTGGCAGGGGGGGCTGAGCTAAAATTCCTCATCATATTACAGAGGAGACCTGGAGATGCGGGAGTGGGGATGCACAACTATAAATTCTGCTACTGGGCAGCACAACTGGCCTATATACCAACTGGGGATACCAACTTGGAATGCCTGTGGATAGGTTTGGAGGAAGACCTTCTAGTGAGGGACCTTGGAAATGACACACTAGTAGGTAGCCTCAGAGGTCTAGGACCAAAACGCTTATGCAATCTGTTTACTACCATCACCCAGGCTATCTGGAAGTGGGCCCATAAGAAGGTCGGGTTTGTTGTAGGTAATTCCCCTAATCTCAGCATACTCTGTTTTATGCAATCTGCAGGAGGTTGCACAACCAAAATGGTAAAAAGACTATGGGCCTGGAGGAAAAAAGATCTTACTGTAATCAATCAACTTTATGATGGAGGATTGTTGATGAGCTTTGCACAGATGTGTACTAAATGGGACATACCAGTAGGTGACTTTTTTCTCTATCTGACATTAAGACAATGGTGTGGCATTAATATTGATGCAGCGAGTGGAAGGTCAGCCCCCTCCCCTTTTGAGGAAGAGTTTTTCAACTCTCAGCCAACTAGTAAGCCATTGTCTGCCTATTATAGAGCACTCACTAGCTCAGTACCCTCAGCCCTTGAATCCAGTCAAAGCAAGTGGAGTGCAGATCTCTCCCATGCCATTGACCGGAAAACATTGGATATAGCCTGCAACCATCTTCTACACTGATCTCGTAGTAATAAGTTGCAGCAATTTCAATTATATTTTCTTCACAGGGCTTATGTTACCCCCAGCTGGTTGCATAGACTGGATGAGGCTAGGTCATCCACTTGTCTCAAATGTGCAGCAGATGAGGCAGACTTTCTTCATTTGGCACTTACCTGCCCCAGGGTGGTGCCATTCTGGCACTCTATGCATAATATCATGTCTCAGGTACTGGGTTATGTACCCTCCAAATCTCCATTAGAATTACTGCTGGGTGCTGATCCTATCTACCCAATTCAAAAGAAGTCCAACCCTTTATGGTCCATAGCCCTGATAAATGCTAGAAGAACAATAGCCCAGCTATGGATGTCTGCCTCACCCCCACTGGTGGCAAGATGGATTCAAAATGTCAAATCCTGTATGGTGCTCAAGAGGGCTCTGCTGGGTGCTCAGGGTAAATCACTGTACTTTTGGGAAACTTGGGAGCCCTGGTTGAGAGCCGTAGAGGTGGGTGTTATTTTGGACTAGATGACTAGACCGGACTCCTAGCATAACTAAGGGTTTACTTAAATGAATATGACCTGTGCTTAGGCCCAGCTGAGCCCTCCTCTGGCTAAATAAGCTACTCCTTTGGCTAATGTACTTCATTGAACCTTGTCACTCTTACTAAAGGTTTTGCTTCTCATAACCACAATATGCACAATACTGTATACTTTTTCTGATATGCACCTTTGTAACTGACTGGTATACCATTCTAATGTTCTGTATGTACTTTGAGCTTATCCACATTCACAATAAAGAAATTTGACAAAACAAAACAAAAAGTAAACCAACCAGAAAACTAGAGACTGTAGAGGTAACAGTAAGGCACTACCTGCCTTGGATCCTTGACTGAACTTTTACCTGGAGCCAAAAACCAAAATGGATGGCCTTTGGAGGCTAAGTCAACAAAACAAGCACAAGCAGAAGAAACATTATCTAGTCCATTCCAACTTGTGAAATATGCCAGATTATAAAATCCAAATTCTTTAGGCCTGTGAAACATTCAGGACTGCAAATGACATCAGGTGCCACTGCGACATCATCATCATCTTCATTAAATTGAGAAGTCCTACACCAAGTATGCAGAACTAAACTGCTGTTTGTTCTGTATCATCCCAGCTGCCAATGGGCTGGACTTTCATGCGATATCTTGCCCAGAAGGGGGCAGGCTGCTCCAAACCCTATTACAGGATTCTAGTTATGGAATCCATGAGGTAAGACCTGGGGGTTTGGTGGCCCTTCCTTGGTTGCTTCAACAGGAGGGCATTCTGGCAGACCCCATCGACCAACCAGGAGCTCAAGCTCTTCACTGATGCTGCGGGGGCCTGGGGTTCAGGGCATATTTCCAAGTGCGGTGGTGTGCAAGTCAGTTGCCTGATTCATGGCACGAGGGGGAATTGATGAGACAGGTGATGCTACTGTAATTGTTTCCTATAGAAGTCACACTGGAGATATGGGGAGACCAGTTTAGGGATAGGGCTATCCTATTCAGATCAGATAGCATGGGGGTAGTGTATTCCATTAATTGACAGCTTGAGGGAAATGGACCTATGGGAGACCTCAAGAGGGTTTTCGTATTGAAATGTCTAATGCTGAACATTAGATTCAGGGTACAGAACATGCCCAGTGTGGATAATGGTATTGCTGATGCTCTTTCTCATTTGCAGTGGCAGAGGTTTCAGCATCTGGGACCAGCAGCGGATACAGCCCCCAAGGAAGTGCCACCATACCTATAGAATTTGGTAACCCAAAAGCCTGGATACTGATCAGGGGTTCCCTGCACCGAGAACCCGGGCAGCTTATAAGAGGGGAGTAGATAGCTTCCTGAGCATTTGTCAAAGGCAAGGGTGGGGTAATAACTGGCGTATCCCAGTGGAACACTTGTGTATGTACATCCTCCGTAAGAGGCGAAATGGCAGCTCATGGGTGGCAGTTGGGCAACACTTAGCAGGGATTGCCTGGTTTTCAAAAGTGATGGGGTATGCAGATCACACCAAAGCCTTCCCACTGCACAAATTCCTTGAGGGATGGGCTCAGGGGACCCCAAGGTGGCCGGACACTAGGCATCCGATCAGTCCAGAGCTTCTGCACTGGGTCTGGGAGACGCTAGGTCAGGTGTGCTCCTCTGTTTCTGATGTCTGCCTCTTTAAGTTGGTTTATATGGTGGCATTCTGTAGCACCTTCAGGGTGTTAGAGATAGTGCAACCAAGAAAGGTGGCAGGGTTACCAGTGGCTCTGATGGATGAAGATGTCGCGCTTACAAGCATGGGTGTTTTTATCTGGCTATGGAAGAGCAAGATGGACAGCATTGCCAGAGGATGCTGGTGTTGCCTCAGACCCCCACCTGGGGTGCAGTGGGAAGTACGGGATATGGTATCAGATTACTTGCCACAGAGAACCGAGCACAGGTTAGCTTTTTTTGTCATACCGATGGGTCCCCAGTTACAGTCTTTCATTTCAGGTGTGTGCTGAGCAAGAGCCTGGAAAGACTGGGGATGGATGCGAGAGGGTACAACTCTCACTCATTAGGACTGGGGCAGCATCTAATGCTAGGTTGGCGGGTTTCACAGATGAACAAATTCAGACCTTGAGGAGATGACAGTCACAGTCTTTTGAAGGTTATGTAAGGCCACTTGTGCTTTAACTTCTTTCTTGTTTTGACAGTTCATAATCATCGGAGGAAACAGATCTGAGTATGTGGGCACTCCTTTGTGCATTGGGCAGCGATATATTGGGGGAAAGCCAAGGCAGAAGAAATTTGTATCTGGATCCACGGGCTTTCGAGATGCAATGGTTGGGCCGTGGTTACCCACCCAACAGTGACTTTTCAACAGTGAGATCCCCTACAGTGACTACAGTGCCATGCCACTGTAGACAACCCAGTAGAACCTGGCATTGTCTGTCAGGGGTCCTGCACCCCCCCAAATCTGCTCTAAGTCAGACTTGATAATCCTAAGTGATGGGGCTTCAGGGGAGAAGCCCTCCGAAGAAAACACTTACTGGCACTGGAAACCGGCAACTGACTACAAAATGTGGTCTACCTGCCAGTTTTGCTATTGGGGCATTTGACAAAAATGTTGTCGAACACTCATCGTGGATCTGTTGGGCCACAGGAGCATGTGCTGGAGAAGTTTTCTACCAATGGTGGTGGAAGAAGCGCAATGAAAGGTCCCACCACAGGTGCTGATTGTTCATTTGGGGGGTACTGATATTGGTACCCTATCATCTACTGACCTGCTAAGACAAACAAAAGAGAACTTGAATATCTGAAGGGCATATTGCCCGAGGTGCATATAATGTAATCGGATATAATCTAAAGAAGCCGATGGCACCAAGTGCACAATCCCAAGGCTCTAGAAAAAGTACGGTGGCAGCATAATGCCACCATAAGGGCATTTATGGGGTGTATAGGTGGTACCTCAGTAAAACATGATGATATTAGAGCTAAAAATAAAGACTTTACATTAGAGATGGAGTACATCTGTCAAGTGCAGGTTTAGACAGATATATTGAGAACATACGTTGAGCAATGGAGAGAATACTAGAATAGCATGCTTGTGGGGGTAACATAGAAACATAGAACATAGAAACATAGAAGTTGACGGCAGATAAGGACTGCAAGGCCCATCAAGTCTGCCCATTTCTTTTTCTACCTTATAAATGTGCCATCGACCTTTGCTCTGTCAGTGGCCTATCTATTCATTCTCATCCGTATTGCTCCCTTATGCCTATCCCATGCCTGTTTGAAGCCCTGCACTGTATTCAAAGCCACTACTTCCTGAGGTAGGCCGCTCCATGCATCCACCACTCTTCCTGTGAAAAATAATTTCCGCATACTCCCCCTTAATCAGCCTCCCTCTAATCTCATGCTGTGTCCTCTTGTCCTGCTATTTTTCTTATATTTAAACATGTTAGACTCTTTCACCTTGTTAATGCCCTTAAGGTGTTTGAATGTCTCAATCATATCACTTCTCTCCCTCCTTTGCTCAAGGGTATACATATTGAGCTCCGTTAATTTGTCTTCATATGTCTTCTGATGCAGTCCCTGCACCATTTTGGTTGCCCTTCTCTGGACTGCCTCAGTTTGGTTAATGTCCTTATGAAGGTGTGGCCTCCAGTACTGCACACAGTACTCCAGATGGGGCCTAACCAGTGTCTTGTAAAGAGGGATTATTACCTCCCTCTTACGACTTGTGATATGCCTGCTAATACACCCTACCATCCATCTAGCCTTACCTACTGCTTTAGAGGTCTGCTTGGATGATTTCAGGTCATCGGTGATGATTATGCCCAAGTCTCTTTCTTCCTTTGTGACTGCCAACAGCTCCCCTCCCAGCCTATAGGTGGCTTCAGGGTTTCTCTTCCCTATGTGCATGATCTTGCACTTCTTTGCATTAAATCTCAGTTGCCACTTTTCTGACCATTTTGCTAGTTTATCCAGATCTATTCTCATTCTGCCCACCCCATCTGAATCATCTACTCTGTTGCAGATCTTGGTGTCATCTGCAAACAGACAAGCCTTACCCTCTAGTCCATCTGCAATGTCACTAATGAAGATAGTGAAGAGGACTGGCCCCAGGACTGATCCCTGTGGTCCCCCACTTGTGACTTGCATCTCTTCTGACTGTATATCATTTACCACCACTCTCTGTTTTCTGCCCATCAACCAGTTTGCCACCCAGTTGACCAACTTCTGACCCACCCCGAGCCTACCCAGCTTATTTATTAATCTTCTACGTGGAACAGTGTTGAAAGCTTTGCTGAAGTCAAGGTAGGTGGCATCTACTGCTCCCCCTTGGTCCACCACTCTGGTTACCCAGTCAAAGAAATCTATGAGATTAGTTTGACAGGACCTTAATTTTGTAAACCCATGCTGTCTTAGATCCTGTGCCCGTATGGATTCCAGGTGTTGCACTATCCTTTCCTTAAGGAGTGCCTCCATAATCTTGCCCACTACTGAGGTAAGACTGACTGGTCTATAGTTTTCTGCCTCCTTCTTACTACCACTCTTGTGGAGCAGGATAACATGAGCCCTTCTCCAGTCTTCTGGGACCTCACCTGTGCTCAGAGACTCACTAAACAGTTCTGCTAATGACTCTGCTAGTTCTACCCTTAGCTCCTTAAGTACCCTGGGATGTATGCCATCAGGTCCCATTGCCTTGTCCACCCTGAGCTTAGTGAGCTCTTGTAGGACCCTTTCTTTTGTGAAGGGAGTAGTGCTCACCTCCCTCCCCCCTGTGTCCATGCTGCTGAGCTGTGGGCCCTGCCCTACCTTCTTTTTAGTAAATACTGAGCAACAGTATCTATTTAGGATAGATGCTTTTACAGGGTCCTCCTCCTCACATGCCCCCTTTTCTCCTTTGAACTTAGCAATACCCCCTCTGGACTTTCTCCTTTCACTAATGCATCTATAGAAAGTCTTGTCACCTTCTTTTACTGTCCGTGCTAGTGTTTCCTCAGTTTGAGACTTTGCCTGCCTTACTGCCTTCCCTGCTTCCCTTTGGGCAGTTTGGTATGCCTCCCTATCTTCATCCCGCTGTGTTCCCTTATATTTCCTGAAGACCAGTCTTTTGGCTCTGACCTTTTCTGCTACTGAATTTGAGAACCAAAGTGGTTTCCTTCTTCTTTTGCACTTCCTTTTCTGTCTAACACAATGGGATGTTGCTTCAAATATTTCATCCTTAATGCTTGCCCACTTTGCCTGTACCCCCTCACCTGTGTTTCTTTTAGACCGAGCTAGCTGAACTCTGTTGGCCATCTTATCAAAGTCAGCTCCTCTGAAGTCCCATATTTTTGCCTTGGAATGGGATGATTTAGATGTAGTGGCCAAATTGAACCATACCATGTGATGGTCACTGGCCCCCAGGTGACCTTCTACCTGGAGATCTATGATCCCTCCCCTGTTAGTCAGGCCAGGAAGGGCTCACCAAGTGGTGGCTAGGTAGTATTGTTTGGCTGATGTTGGGGGGAATGGGGGATCTTGATCTTTTGCAGAACAGATCACCCGGAGGCTGACAGGAGTGCTGGACAATTAGGACGGGGTTCACCACTTTAAGAATATGGTGGCGCCTGGGCGGCAGCATCCTTGGGCTAGAGACTGCAGCAACATGGCATCCCAAATGGGGGGACATCTCAGTAGCCGGTTGAGAGTCACTCCTCATGCCCCAGATGCCGGGTACATTGCATAGGCTTGCAAAGTTAACAGCTTTCTTATGAAGGGAAAACTGGTGTTCAATAATAATATACAAGCCAGCCAAGACTACCTGGCAGTGCACGTTCAACATGTATTCATAATTGGTTAATAAATGCATGGCTGTGGCCTTTTAACTCCATTGCCCTGTGTGTGTCTCAGTTTGTTCAGGTGGCATGGGGGGGTATTGTGCCCTGTAAGGAAAAGATGCCATCTTCTCCAGTTATAACATACACAGATATGGCACCAACAGTGGTTGAGGCTGAGCTAAAACCTCCATTGGAATTTGAGTCTGACTCCCCTCTAGAGAATGGTGACAAGTCCTCTGAAAACGATGCTGACTCCTCACATGTGCCTGATTGAGACTATATTCCTTTGATTTTGGCCCCAATCATGGTGATGATAATAATGATGTTGATGATGTGTTTGACGATGATGACAGAGTGCCCCATAAAAAGAGTTATGCCACAACCACACCCAGTCATGAAAAAAGTAAAACCTCTTGCTCTGCCACCCTTCCCAGTGGTGGTCATGGTAGCCAGACAAACCATTACATCCACAGACTCCCACTCAGTGCCTCCTTCTGCCACCATCCTAAGGCCCCTGTCTGCTGCTACTACTAGCTCCCATTTGGTTCCTGTGCCTCCTGCTGCACCTCCTCAATTAAGGCTCAGAGCACAGTCATATTCCTTGCCTGGTGTAAAAAAAAAAGTACCAGAACAGTGTGGAATAATTTTTTGATATGATCAACTGATGAACGTAAAGTATTGTATGTAAACTGCAAAGCAACCATTAGTAGGGGGAAGAAACTCAGTGGCACGGGAACCACTGCCATCAGATGACACCTAATGCAGCAGCACCCTCGGGTACTTGCTCATCCTACAGATCTGACTGAGCCGCATAGGGGTGACTGCCACAGCTCAATTTTAGCTAAATTTAGATGCAGTAGTGCCTGCAGAGCTGTAGGACACTGCACAGCTCCTTCAACATTAATTTTAGCTGATCAAGTTTTTGGCTGTGTCAGACTTGATTTGTCTGCATGAAATCCAAATTAATTGCACTCAACTTTTACTGCTCAAGCCTCCCGCTGTGTTAACTCTGAGCTAGTTTTTCTTCCCAGTCCCACCACCTCTCCCAGACCTCCTTTAAATACACCATAGCAATGCCCTCCTTGGCTTTCTGCCATCCTAGAGATCCACGCCAGGGATAAAGAACTCACTACTTTCTCCCTTATATCTATTTAGACTTATTCTCTTATTACCACCAGATTCTACCTTTCCTGGAGTCATGGCATACTTCACTATTGCCTTTTTGCTGCTAATAAATAGTGCTCCCAATGTATGCTACCTTAAAAATGCTCACTACTCAAGCCGTGACCTGGAACCCTTCACCTACATTGCCTCCTATCACTGCACTACTCTCTACTCTACATGCCCGCCTCCCTTTACTCATACATCACCTTCTTCCTCCTCAATCTCCTTACTCCCTTCTCCCATGTCACTTAAAGCTCTCCTCCTTTTAGCCCCAAGTTGTCATTCAAGCCTGTTCCTAACTAGCACTCAGCTGTCATCCTCATTAACACCAGCCACAAAGGAAAAAAAACTCAGATCACATTTGAACTCCTTAAAGAAACTGTTACTCCTACTTCTTTTCTGCTCAGGCACTGTTGAGATAAACCCCGGCCCTCCATTGCTGCTCACCTCTCCTACTGAATTTGCAGCTGCACCTGGATTAAAAATAATGTTGATCAATATACTGAGCCTGCCCAAACAATTAGACCAATTACAAGCATGGGCCATCCATACTGAACCCGATCTCATCGTTGTCACCGAATCTTGGTTTAAAAAAAACATTACTGACCAACAAATTAATCTAATGGGCTATAATCTGTATAGGGCAGACAGGGACTCGGGGGGGGGGGGTGAAGTAGTCATCTATGTTGAATCCAAGTTCACAATTAGTGATATCTATTGCAAATCAAAACAGAAGGAATATGAGATTGTTTCTCTGAAGCTCCACCTTCCTTCCTTAGAATGCATCACTTTTATTGGTGGCTATAGGCCCCCTACTGGTGGGACCAATGTCCTTAATATCCTAAAATCCCTTGCCAGTAATGCCAATTCAGAAATGATAATCCTTGGGGACTTCAACCTGGATTGGCTGTCCCCGAAATCCCTTGGCTTGAAATACCTTTGCGATGAACTTGGCCTTGCCCAGTTAATTAGCAAACCCACGAGGATCAATACTTTAAAAATTGCAAATAGCTCACTCTTAGATGTGATATTAACCATTCATCCCCACAAAATTTTACATGCAGCGGTCTTCCACAATGACATGAGTGACCATAGTATCGTAGTCTGTACGAGATCACAAGCTAAAGCTTACCATCAGCCCAAATTCATCACTAAACAGTCCTTTCATAAGCTCAATGCCTTAAACTACTTGACTGACCTAAGCAAGGTCAGATGGCAAGATCTCTTTCTTGCTAAATCAGTTGACGAGGCTGTTACTGTCCTCAATGACAACCTTACTACCTTGGCTAATAGACATGCACCTTTTATCAAGGTTCAGAGATGAAAAATCTCTCACCTTTGGTCCACTCCGGAACTTAAGATCATATAGACAAACCGTGATAAACTCTGGGCCCAGGCTAGAAGAATCAAGAGCCCTGTAGATTGGCAGACCTTTAGAGTAGCCAGGCATGCCAGTGTTAAATGTATTCACTCTGCCAAAGCAAACTTCTACGTTTCCACCCTAGAACAGGCTAATGGGAACTCCCACAAAATTTGGAGGACTCTGAAGTCTATTGAAGGTCGGTTGACTGCCCCTCCATTCCATCTAAGATCCACAACAAAGGTACAGTCATAGAAAGTAATCACCAAATACTTGAAGAATTTAATTCCCACTTCATCACTGCCGGCCTTTCCTTCGACTCTTCACCGTATGCTGCTCGTATTAACAAATCAAGACAGATCAGACACAATGCTGCCTATTTCAGTCTGTTCATTTCAGTTGTTCCCCTTTAACTTCAAAGAAGTTGAAGACTCGCTTATTAACCTAGATACCTATAAAAGCACTGGAGAAGATGGACTTGAACCACTCTTCCTAAAACTTGGTTACACCTACCTTACTGCACCTATCCTCCATGTACTCAACCTCTCTATTTCCATCACCACAGTTCCTTCTTGCTGGAAATCCACTCACATAATTCCCCTATTTAAATTGGGCAACCCATGTGACCCAAATAACTACAGGCCCATCTCAATTCTGCCCATCCTCTCAAATGTTTTCAAAAAATTGATCTATACACAACTAAAGAACCATATCAAAACCCATTCTCTTTTAAACCCAGCACAATCTAACTTTCATCCTTATCACAGCAACATCACAGCTTTGGCCAAATTTACTAATGATTGGATCTCTGCAATGGATTCGAAGAAAAACGGGAGCAGTTTTCTTAGATCTCAGTAAAGCTTTCGACACCATAGATCACAACTTATTAGTGAATAGCCTTATCAAACAGGTTCCATCCCTTCCACCACTCAGTGGTTCAATAGTTACTTATCCAGAATGACTCAGAAAGTTAAAGCAGGAGGCTTGTTCTCATCCTCTCTGCCTATTACCAAGGGAGTTCCACAGGGCTCCATCCTAGGTCCTATTCTTTTCTCCTTATATATCAACAATCTTGACCATTAGATAACCAAGTCAAACTTGCATTTCTTTGCAGATGATACAGTTTTATACACCTCTGGCCCTACATTGTCTGGAGACAGGGATCTTCTCTAAGCTGACTTCGCTCAGTTAGAAACCAATTTAATCAATGTCAAGTTACTCTTAAACACCAAGAAAACCAAAGCCATGATTTTCTCCCCACACACCTCCCCCACTATTATTCTCGACTCACCTAAAGACTTTATCATCACCTCCTTAGGAGAACCACTGGAAATTATCTCAAAATTCAAATGTCTTGGCATCTGTCTTGATAACAAACTCTCTTTTAATGATCATTTCGATGACCTGTCCAAGAGATTAAAAGTCAGGCTAGGTTTTTTCTTCTGCAATAGGTCTTTCTTTCCACTGGAGATCAGAATCAGGCTTGTCCAGGCCACATTCCTCACCCTATTTGATTACGGTGACATAATTTATAACTCTTTAGCAATTACCAACCTCCATAAATTAGACACCCTCTACCACCGTGTACTGCAATTTATCACTAACTCCCCATACCGAACTCACCACTGTGATCTGTACACAACTGCTGGCTGGACCTCACTTATCATTAGACATACGCTCCATGCTGGAATCTGGACCCTAAACCTTCTTCTGAATAAACTCCTGAGCTACCTAACTTCTCTTGTCTGCATCTCCTGCAGTGTTTACTCACTCAGAAAGATGGACTTTATCCTCCTTGATGTACCCAGAACTCATACCTCCTTTGGTAAATGTGCCATCTCATGTTCCCTTCCAACCATTTGTAATCGGTTACAATCCTTGCTGAAATTATCCAGTATTGTCTGTTAACTTCTTCAAAAGGATAGTTATTGATAAACTAAAAAGATACTTAGTATTCCCCACTTCGCCACTGCCCGATCCTCACCCTTTTTACCTGTACTGTACTCCCCTACTCCTCCTGTTCCTTATACCTCTTCATAGGCTCACGCTCTTTATACCAGCACTGTTACTTTTCATCATGAGCATTATGTATCACATGGAATCTTTATTGTATGTTAAGTACTACATAGAAACATAGAAGTTGACGGCAGATAAGGACCGCAAGGCCCATCCAGTCTGCCCATTTCTTTTTCTACCTTATAAATGTGCCATCGGCCTTTGCTCTGTCAGTGACCTATCTATTCATAGTCATTTGCATTGCTCCCTTATGCCTATCCCATGCCTGTTTGAAGCCCTGCACTGTATTCATAGCCACCACTTCTTGTGGTAAGCCATTCCATGCATCTACCACACTTTCTGTGAAAAGAATTTCCCACATTCCTCCTTAATTGGCCTCCTCTAATCTCATGCTGTGTCCTCTTGTCCTGCTATTTTTCTTATATTTAAACATGTTAGACTCTTTCACCTTGTTTATGCCCTTAAGGTGTTTAAATGTCTCGATCATATCACCTCTCTCCTCCTTTGCTCAAGGGTATACATATTGAGCTCCGTTAATCTGTCCTCATATGTCTTCTGATGCAGTCCCTGCACCATTTTGGTTGCCCTTCTCTGGACTGCCTCAGTTTGGTTAATGTCCTTGTGAAGTGTGGCCTCCAGTACTGCACACAGTACTCCAGATGGGGCCTAACCAATGTCTTGTACAGAGAGTTATTACTCCCTCTTACAACTTGTGATACCCCTACTAATACACCTAACACCCCTAGCCTTACCTACTGCTTTTAGAGGTCTGCTTGGATGATTTTAGGTCATCAGTGATGATGATGCCAGTCTCTTTCTTCCTTTGTGACTGCTAGCAACTCCCTCCCAGCCTATAAGTGGCTTCAGGGTTTCTCTTCCCTATGTGCATGATTTTGCACTTCTTTGCATTAAATCCCAGTTGCCACTCTTCTGACCATTCTGCTAGTTTATCCAGATCTCTTCTCATTCTGCCCACCCCATCTGGATCATCTACTCTGTTGCAGATCTTGGTGTCATCTGCAAACAGACAAGCCTTACCCTCTAGTCCATCTGCGAGGTCACTAATGAAGATGTTGAATAGGACTGGCCCCAGGACTGATCCCAAGTACCCCACTTGTGACTTGCACCTCTTCTGACTGTATACCATTTACCACCACTCTGTTTTCTGCCAGTCAACCAGTTTGCCACCCAATTGACCAACTTCTGACCACCCAGAGCCTACCTAGCTTATTTATCAATCTTCTATGTGAACAGTGTCAAAAGCCTTGCTGAAGTCAAGGTAGGCGACATCAACTGCTCCCCTTGGTCCACCACTCTGGTTACCCAGTCAAAGAAATCTATGAGATTAGTTTGACAGGACCTTCCTTTGTAAACCCATGCTGTCTTGGATCCTGCGCCCCTATGGATTCCAGGTGTTGCACTATCCTTTCCTTAAGAGTGCCTCCATAATCTTGCCCACTACTGAGGTAAGACTGACCGGTCTGTAGTTCCCCGCCTCCTCCTGCTACCACTCTTGTGGAGTGGGATCACATGAGTCCTTCTCCAGTCTTCTGGGACCTCTCCTGTGCTCAGAGACTTACTAAACAATTCTGCTAATGGCTCTGCTAGTTCCTCCTTTAGCTCCTTAAGTACCCTGGGATGTATGCCATCAGGTCCCATTGCCTTATCCACCCTGAGCTTAGCAAGCTCTTGTGGGACCCTTTCTTTTGTGAAGGAGTAGTGCTCACCTCCTCCCCTGTGTCCATGATGCTGAGCTGTGGGCCCTGCCCTACCTCTCTTCAGTAAATACTGAGCAAAAGTATCTATTTAGGACAGATGCCTTTACAGGGTCCTCCTCACATGCTCCCTTTTCTCCATTAAGCTTAGCAATACCCCCTCTGGACTTTCTCCTTTCACTAATGTATCTATAGAAAGTCTTGTCACCTTCTTGTACTGTTATGTTATTCTCTATATGTATTGTGTACTTGTCTGTATATCTGTTTCAGGACCTTCTTGTGAACGAGCTTGTTCAATGGAGTTTTCCTGCAATAAACTTGAAGTTGAACTTGAACTTGATTCAGATGATGGTGATAATTTTAATGAGTCAGAGCTGGATCATGGTAGAAGTAGCAGTCCTTCCCTCTCAGGCAATTAATTGTAGTGGCACAGGGAGAACAGTTATGCAGCCTCCTCCTCCATCATATACTAGAAGAAGATCAACTTCTGTAGAACTGGTAGCATAACTTGATACAGTACTCCTATCACCAACATCTCTGCCACAGCAAAGCAGCAGTGCCAGTTCCTTGGCTAGTCCCCTTGCAAATTCCAAGCAATTAACTATAGTTCAGTCAGTTGATCACAAGATCATATTTGACTTTAAGCATTTGACAGCTTTTGAAATTACAGAGCTTATTTGTAAAATGATAGGGACAGATCTACAGCCTTTTTCTATTGTGGAAAAGGTTGCATTCTGAAGGCTGCCTGTATATTTACTGCTGATATATGAACACCATTCAGGCTTACATTTACCTGAGGAGTAGTTCCAGAGATTCAACAAGCAGTCAAAATCTGCATTGTGCATGCACTCAGTGAGGAAGGGGGGGGTTGTACACTTTACAACATATATTTGGACAAGACCATCATGGGAATATTTCTCTGACCACACATTAGGTTTCTTTCTGCCAATCACAAATCAGTGTAATCTAACACTAAAAGGCAGTACAGTGGAATGGCATTGCTCAGTGCCAGTGTTATGGATGATGAATGCACTGCAGTCACCATATGTAACACTCTATAAAAACTGTGGGAGGAATGCATACTAACAAACAGATTATGAGTAGGCATGACAGTGACAGATAATGTGAATGACATGATAAAGGCTTTCAATGACAATGACCATGGTGGAAAGGAGCAGAGTAAACATAAATTGCTTTGAACATACATTAAATGTAGTTGTTCTCCATGCTTTATACATAGAAACATGGAAACTTATAAACTGTCAGCAGATAAGGACTGCTAGGCCCATCTAGTCTGCCCGTAGGCCCTATACAGTGTATGTGGCCACTGACCCTATGTGATCAATGGATTTTCATCACTCACTCCCCTCTCAAGCTCCCCTTGTGCCTGTCCCAGGCATGCTTAAACACCTCCACTGTGCCTGCCCCCACTACCCCCTGTGGCAGACTATTCCAAGCATCAACTACCGTTTCTGTGTAGAAAACTTTCCTCACATTACCTTTTAATCTACCCCCTTAAAATTTCATATTGTGCCCCCTTGTTCTAGTACTTTTCTACATTGAAAAGGTCCCCCACCTACACCTTATTTATGCCCTTGAGACACTTGAAAGTTTCAATCATGTACCCCTGCTGTCTCCTTTACTCCAATGAGTACATATTGAGGTCCCTTAGTCTCTTGTCATATGCTTTATGGTGCAAGCCATGCACCATCTTTGTTGCCCTTCTCTGGATAGTCTCCACCTTATCTATGTCATTGTGTAGGTGTGGCCTCCAGAACTACAGGCAGTAGTCTATGTGAGGCCTTACCAATACAGGGGCACAAGTATCAACAGTCTTATTGCAATGACATGTAGAATAATCAACCACTTCCACAGGTCTGTGAAAGCAACTGCCACAATATGGACATTCCAGCAACTAGCAACACAGCCTCAACACTCCTTGATACTGGACATGCCTTCTAGACAGAATTCTACATATCACAAGATAGGAAGCTAAGCAGAAATAAAAAGGCTGCACATTCAATGTCAATGCACATGACATTGGTGGAAATATTCATTGCTGGAAAACCATAGACCAACTTCATCACATCCTTGCCCCATTTGACAGTGCTACCTGAGAACTCAGCAGCAGCAGTGCCTCTATTAGTGAGGTCATCTAATGATGCATATTCTCCTCAACGTCACCAATGAAATACTTGACAATGATGACTACTGTTCTAATTTAATACAACTAGCATGACATTGAATGATGAGCTCCCTAGGGGATTTGACAGCATATTAAAAGATGAAAAATATGTCACAGCCACAATATTAGGTTGTTGTTTTAAAGAGTATTCCCTTGCTAAGGATCCCACTACTTTAGAGGTGTATAAACAGCACATAATCTGAGAGTGCAAGTGGCCAAGCACTCTTGACAGCTCCCCTTCTTATAGTACAACAAATAAACTATCCTTTGTCTTAGGCATGGGGTTCAAGTGACAGTTTCTATACAGAAACCTCCAGATGCATGCCTGTTTCTAGAACAGCTACTGTACAGAGAATCAGCGTCATGCACACCATGTCAAAAACATGTGGACTTATTTAAATAAGATTGAAAAAACAAGGCCACATTTAGCTATTTTGTCTCAAGGGAATTTCACTGCTGAAAAATGCTTACTGCACACTTTAATGAGCCCAAGGATCCAAACACTTCAGGAGATCCTTTGTTGTAATGGAAATTAAAGAGATCCATTTGGCAAACTTTTGCCTGGGTTTCTGCCTTTTGTCTTGCTTGTTCAGCAGCAAGTATGATGCTTGTGATCAACTGACTGAACCTTCAGAAAGGATATTCAGCACCGCTGGTGACACAGTGTCTCAAACTAGAGCTATACTTCTCTCTGAACATTTTGAACAAGTGGCATTTTTTAAAAGTCAACTTGCCTGCACTGAATTACAGTTATGACCTCCACTATGTAAAGCAAGATGAAAAAGAGTCTGATACCAAAAGGACAGATGACTAAGCAACTTCATGCTACTTAACTTTTTATTGTTGGAGAGGTACACAATGAGAAAATGCATCATGAATGCTAACTTCCAACTTTACTTAAAAGCCTTACTGCTGGCTGCTGCTACTGCTGCTGAGTTCTTCAAATAGGATAGACACTACAACAACCACCACTGTGTCTAAATAAAATAACCCTTAATTTTGACTAAACAAAACACTAACTGGTTCCCTTATTGTCACTGTCAGTGTCACTGTCACTGAACGTTATTATAAAATATTCATCACACATACTGGCAGAAGTTATATGCCATCTCCTTCACTGATTTAGAAAGAATGTTACAGTACATACAGTGCTGCTTGTATCTATCTTTAGATGTCTTCCATTCCTCCCTTACAGGTCAAAACTCTGTTGCACTAACTAGGCCACAATATTACACCTGTTCAAGACTGTACCAGAGGAGCAATGTGGGTGGGATGGAACAGAAGTAGAAAGAAACGATGCCTCTGGTTCATTCACACCAGCCTTTTCAATGCAGCAGATCCACGTCTGATGAAAGTGTAACACTAACTATTATTCTGAGTCTTCTGTTTTGTTTTCTATTCATGCTACCATTATGTCAATTACAGTTAAATTCCCTATGACTCAATAATTTCCATCATAAATTATGGTGCTACCACAGCACTCCCCAGTCCACCTTTACTCTTCCTTTTGTAAATTGTCCCTCTGTGGTTCCTCTTCTCATTTCTTTCATAAATTGTGTTGCTACCACTGCATACCTGGACCACTATCACTCTTCCTATTGTAAACTGTCCCTTTGTGACTCTTCTTCACATTTCTGTCATAATTCTGTTACTGGATATCCCCTGATGCCCCACACGACTGCTACTCTTTCTGTTATAAATTGTCCCTATGTAACTTTTATTCTCATTTCTTTATCATAATTCCATTGCTGCCACAGCATGCCCCAGACTACTGCATTGTCTTTCTTCCTGTTGTATCTGCCTCTGAAAAGACATAATAACACATAATGGTAGTTAAATGTTCTTATTGATTTTGAATGAAAATTACATAAGGACAATACTGCGTTTATCTATGTGCACATCTTCCATTTACTATGAAACAATAATTCTTTAATTTCCCTCATTAAAGATGTCTTGATTTTACCCTTTAGTCATCACTGACAATTGGTTATCCATTAAGATATTAAGGCATTTTCATCCTTAAATGCTACTTAATGCATCCTTAATTAGAGTACACAAATCAATGGTTTTTTTTGCCTTATAATTATAGATTGTTGATAGTTTTATTCTTACTTTTATACTTCATTTTAACCCCTGAATATTTACGATTAAATATAATGTTGTACTTAATTTTACACTTAATCATAATCCCTTAATATTTAAAATTATATTTTAGTACTTAATTTTACACTTACTAGTAATGCCTTAATACCTAAAGTGAAAAATATGTTAGTATTTAATTTTACAATAAATCACAATCCCTCAATAATTAAAATGTAATATAGTTTATTATTTAGCTTTATACTTAATTTAGTTTTGCAAAATCCTTGAATTCCACTGAAATCTGAAGCTTCAAACTACCTTAATTTGTATCCTTTATTTATCTGTGCATCTTTTCAAGATTGAATGAGTGGGGTTAACCTTAAAGTTCTGGTAACTGTGCTTTACTTGTAGTGTGCAAATGAAGGATTCCACCCCTTAATCTCATTCCCTTTATCCCTAAAATTAAATAGGCTTTAGTACATAATTTTAAGTCTGTGCATGTATCAAATATTATTTCCCAAATGTCAAAAATAGGCATCACAAATATTTGGTTTGACTTCCTGAAAAGCCCACTATTATTTTCTTTTTTTTTTTCTACAGCATATCATTCTATGTTGCTACTTTAATTTTTACCTTTCTTCACTCTCAACACATGACATTTATGCAAAATTGAATTTTTAACTTTCTATTGATTTTACCTTTAACATTTTAATATACAGTAGCTTAAAATGAAACTGTTGTGTGATTTGACCCCAAATGATAAGCAAGCAATAAGACACAATGAGGCATGGGTTATGGCCTGATAAGAGCACAACCCATGTGTGTTATGAGGCATGACGTTCTTGTGCCAAGTGCCTTTAGCACCCGGGATGTGCTCTTATCAGGCCATAACCCACACCTCGGAGTGCATTATTGCACTTAAAAAATGCCCCACCATAAACCCCCTAGTATGTGTATATATTAAAAAAAGTAAACTAAAAAGTGTTATACATACCAAACATAGACAAATAGTCCATATATAGTCAGATATAACATGCAGCTGCTAGAGAGCATTGGTGTCTGTCTCTCCTCTCAAGTCTGTCTCTCCCACAAAAGTCTTGGCCCCCAACACACAGTTTTTTTAATTTACTTTATTTTAGTTTTATTTTGGGGTTGTTTTCAAGCTACAGCCAGCTGACCACTTGACTCTGAGTGAATGTGTGCCTTAGCAGTTGCCAGTGTGGTTTTCTGTTTTGCGGTTTTGAAACCTTACCTTCTGCTCTTTGTGCCATTTCAGATTGGGGATTTTAGTTGAAACCTGTATTGGTTCAAAACAAAAAAAAACACCCTAGTCTGAAATAACCAGTGGAAGACTAGGTCTGGTGAGCCAGGAGAAAAGACAAGAAGGAGAACCAGATGAGCGAGTTTCCACCATGGTTTGAAAATTGAATCCTGGCTGCACGTGCTCATTTTTCACTGCATCAGGGTGGCTTTCTGAACAAGAGCAGAAGAGGTGACAGTTCTATATTTTAAATGAGGAACAAGGCATATAAAAGTTTTTGCCTGTGATACCGATTCTACCATGCTGTGCAGTGTAAGCTGTGGCTGCAGTAAGGGATGTTGGGTTGCTGTGTGGGATGGAGCAGGGGGGAAGTCAGCTCAACCATGCAGGGATGCTGGCACAGTGATATCTTACTTGTGGTGAGTTTTGATTGGCTGAAAAGGTGCTGGTTGGTATAATATGCCCTGTAAAGGACACGACCATGGTTACCTCTCAGCCAATCAGGACACAGAAATCCACAGACCACTTTATAAAACATATGATAAAGTGAAATGCCTTGATTTATATATTTTGTATTCCACATGAATAAGTTCTGCCAATTATGTCTTGTCATCTCATATACCGTGCATATATGCTTGATAATTTAAAGAACTGTAACTCATTTTTTAAACTTTCTTTTTGTTGCTAAATAAAAAAAAAAAAACAAAGTAGTTTCATGTGGTATATTGAGAAATGATGACTTGCGGTATTTTTAAACAAAACAGTCTTATGGTCCTATAGGATTGGGGGTGCAAAGCCAAAAGTTGTATCGTAAAACTTTCTTTCTGGTCTCTTAGAGCAACTCTCAAGCCACCCATCCCTAACAACATTTCTAGACTCTCTCAGTACCTACCTGCCAGCTTCTATTCTATCACTTGCTCTTGGCAAGAACTGCACCCCATTTAAAAGAAGTAGTCATCTTAAATTCATACCTACAAACAGATAGAAACATACAACTGTACTGTTTATCTTTAGTTCTTTATTTCATCATGAATTTTCATTTTGGAATTAATAGCATGAAAAATAGTTATTAAAATGAAAACAATTTTATCACTCCAGCTGGTCGCAATAAAGCAACAGTAGAGCTGTGCAGGGGCCAAATGTTGTCACCCAAATACCATGAATAATTAACTTTCTAAGTATTCTGGACCACTTACCATATAGTCCCACATTTTGTATTATTCATAATCAGATTCATAGTCACCTCATCATAACAGAAATTTGTTTTCTAACTGATCTCTTTGCCCTTAATCTGCATCCCCTAATATCATAGCACCCAACCAACTTCCTACCCCGATACAGAATATAAAAAACAAAATGTGCACCAAGGAAAAATGCTGGCTCTTGCCTCCACACAGTCACCCCTTCTGTAGCCTGATTCATCATTCACAAAAAATATGCTATTATCTTCTGTTCCAGAATCCCTATACGTGATTTTTTTCATAGCCTATAGGCAAAATATCTGTCTGTCCAGTTTAGTCAGCCTCACCCCTGTAGTGTAAATTCCATGCTCCTCATTGTAGCACTGAATGAATGGAGCAAATGAGTGGGTGCATGACTGGTAGGGAAGGGTGGGGCAGTAGAATCTTCAGTGATTCTAGGCATGCTGACTGCTCAGTCTGATTAGAATCATTAATGACACTGCTGCCCCATCTGGTGGGCAAAATTATCAAATTCTGAATTTGCTGAGACATGCACTTGCAACATGCTCTCCTCACACATGTACCTAAGTGCCTTGACTGCATATTCATGGAAACTCTTCATTATGCTACAACCTCAACTCCACCAGGTGGCAGCTGCCAAGTGGGATGACAAGACCCCTGCTCCCAGAGGGAGAAGAACAGCCCTCTGGATGCTCAGTCCTCCCTCCCTCTCTGGACTGAGTCCCAGTGCCCAAAGTCTACACGCAAACCCTTGACACAAGCATGGTGGTTGGTGGTGCTGACATTGAGCCACCAGGTCAGCCTTTGAAGAACAGTTGTATCCACATTCATATAGACTAAACTTCCATAGTTAATGTCAAGAAGTGTAAGTTGGGCAACATTGCCTTTCATCATACAGCATAGGAACAATGAACATTCTGAGTTAACATCCCAAGGAAAGGATGAAATGTACCCCTGCAAGGTGAATAGATTTGCTTATGTTTTAGAAATAGCATCTAAATGAAGACCCTTCAATTGTATGCTAATCTCATGGACCCCATTCTAATGTATTGCTGTATAAAGTACAGATTCTGGGGCTTGAGCTTTGCTCTCAAAGTCCCTGTAATGTCATCTCAAGCCCTCAGTGGAAACACAGCCTTGTTCTGTATGGTTGCCCATATACTATTTTATATATTTATAGTATGGCCATTGACATGAAGGAGGGGAAAATAACCCATGATGAGGAAAACTCTGGAGTTGAAAAGCCTCTAGCTACTATCCCACCTGGCTTAACATTTCATACATTTTTATTGAAAGGAATATGAACCTTTGATATGTTGCTTGCTAATAAGAAGGTGTGAAGTTGTCCTTTCCTTATGTCTTGGAAAGACTTCCACCTTTGACAAGGTACTATAGGACATGACCTTGGAACTAAAGGAGTCCCTGCAAGTGTTGTGTCCACCCTTGGAAGGCACACATAGGTTTAACTCAAATGCTTAAGGAACATCAGTGTTGCAGACTGGATTCCAAAGAGAAGAAGAAGACTGAATAGAATAGTTCCTTCAGGCACGAATACCCTGGGTCTCACCTCTGAATACAAGGCCCATAGGAAGATAAATTGGAGTCGATTCCTTGATGGGCACAGCCTAAAGTTATAGAAGGCCTCTTGATGTAAATGTTCATGTGATGAACAAAGCCTTTTGGGGTGAAAGTGTATGAAGCCCATGAGAAGCACTGAGAACACAGGTGAGAGTCTAGTAGTATTTGATTGATATTCCCTTAGTTTATGGTGCGAGTGCCAAGACATTTTAAATTATGGTACTAATTAAATTATGATAGGATGGTAAGATAAAGAATTGCCTATTATAATGCATCATAGTATGAGTGTTGAGCACTGAGTAGAGGAGCCAAATGACCACCTAGTCAAGCAGGTGAGCAGTTATTATGTAAGTATTATAAGTAAAAAATGAAAGGTACAGCAGAATGCAGGCCTCAAAATTCAGAAGGCAAAGAACAGACATTGCTAGAATGCAGGAAAGTAAGATCATGCCTTCAGAAAGGAAGGCCAAGAAAAGACAATGAATCAAGAATCACAGCATGGTCACAGTTACAGGGACAGAGGCCAGAGTACAGCATACCAGAAGGATGACAGCCCCAACCCCTCCCATCAGACCCAGAGTCAGGAAGCAGTAATAACATTCACATTAAGAAAATAGCTCCAACAGTCCATGTCAGAACCAAATACAACAGTAGGAGCAAGGCAAAAAAATCCAGAAGAGCATGGACCACCGGCAGAAGAACTATGCAACAGGCAAACACATCCCAAGCATGAAGAAGATGGAAGCTCAGGTAGCATGGCAGGATCCAGAACAGAGGGCAGCAGGCACTGAGATATCAGGAGACAGGAGTAAAAAACAGCTAGAAGCATTGAGAAACAGTGCCAAATGCAACATAATGAACAATGCTGCACCCCTCCAGCCAGACAAGATGAAGATACAATGGCACCGAATACCAAATATTTAGGCAAGAGATCGAGCAGAACTGCAGCATTATAAGCAGGGTATGGAAATTAGGACTTCACATCCTCGTAGTAAAAGCAATATGGCAGCAGTAAAGGACCAAAGCAGGAGCAGCAGGAGCCATGGAAGCAGAAGGACAACCGAGCAGCTGCCATGATGAGTTGGTAAAGAAACAATTGTCTAAAGGATACTTGGGGTGTATCTTTTAAATAGCTTTCAGTGGGGCATGGCATGAGTCTTACACTGCTCCACCATACCACAGGCATAACCTATGCTACTGCCTAGCTGGCATGTTGCCAGCAGTACATATGCGATCCTATAACTGTGCTTTAGAAGCATGTTGGTGATTATGCTGAATGTGCAGCATGTGCAGGATAAAAAAAAAAGTTAATGGTTAATATCATTTATGTTTATGTCCTCTGTGTATGGCATGACCTCATGAACAAACTTCTGTAGTTACTATGGATATACTGCATCACTTGACCCTGTGGATGTATATAATTTATGTTACCAATTAGCACAGTGCATATTTGATGCCATTCAGGAATCTGTACCCTTGTTAGAAACACTGCCTGTTAGCTACTATATGCCACTGGACATAAATGTGACCATTTAAAGTGCATGGTCTGCTAATGTAAACAGGGATCTCAGAACATGGCAGTTATTTATCACACATCAAAAGGTGCTCACAATATGGCACTTAAATGCAATCCTTACATTTTCTGATAGTGTCTGCTGCTGTGCACCAAAAATATGCATAGCATAAGCTTTCCAAGTCAGGCTGTAACTTTGTTTTAGTAGTAAATTATTTCTCCTTTCAAGAGCAAATCTTGTTTCATATATTCATCTAGAATTACAGACATGTCTTGCCATTAATTAGCCTCATCAGCACGATTTAGCTGTATTCTAAGCACTGTGAGGTTTCCTGGATGCACATAAAATAATTTGCCTAAAGGCACTGGTGAATCATGCAGGAAAATTTTGTGCATATGGAATAATCCAATTTAACTCCATATGGGACAGTATGTGATGCTGAAACATGTTTAACTGGAGAAACCACTATGTATACGTTACTACATAAATACATAGATTATAATTGACAACAAAAGACCGATAGACTTTTGCTTCTGCCTTCTTGTTTCTTGGTACTTCTACTAAGTTTCTTTAGAGATCTCCCTGCCCCATCTCCCTTTCATTTCCAATTGCCCCCTTAAAATTGGCCTGTATGGTTTTCAATGACAGCATTGTCCTGTCTTCATCTTAGAACACCAGGCATCTTCACTGCGGCCAAAATCAAATTTTTTTCAGTTTTGCTATTGACCAGTGATGTGCAGAAAAAACAAACAAATAAAAAAAAAACTTAAACTGTGTTTTTTTTTTTTTTTTTTTGCTCCCCCCAGCTCTGGGCTGGCCTCTCCCTCAGGCCTACCCATGCCCCTCACTGCCACACTGCCCTGATACAGCCACCCATCACCCCATATTGCAGCCCCCTGGGGTAACCCAGACTTAACCCTTCACCAGGTGGGTCCCTCTCCTCTGAGTGGAAAGGCAACCAGCACAATTCTTGGCCCCGGGTTCTGCTGGAATGGTTCGTGCACTACTCGAGGTCTCATGGCAGCAAGAGCTGGTGACCATCATCCGGTCAGCCACAGGGCTCTTTTTCTGTTTGCTCCCTGGGGACGTGTGCCACTAATGTCAGGCATATGACGACATTCGCCATACCCCATTAGTTAGTGATAGCCCACGTGTTGCCATGCCCCCAGCCTCCACCAGGGTTCAGCAAGCACCAGGTCACTTCCCTTCCCTCCCCTCCCCCCCGAGAGAAAGTGAGCAGACATCCAACACTTGAGCCTTCTCTCCCCAACTGGCCCTCCAGTACCCAGGTCCATTCCTGAACCTGGGTCACTGCTGCAGCAAGTGGAGATCCAACCACTGTGCCGATGGGCTGGTGACAACTTATATTGTTTTAATGAAAACACTGCAGATGAAAATATATTACACAGAAAGCAAAGATATAGGGGCTTGCTATATATTCAGAACATTTACATGTATGATGTGGTTCTGCATGAAAATTTGTGAAACACTCCCGTGGCAGGAAAATTTCTCTCCTCAGTGTCCAAGGACCTTGTCAGAATTCAATAATTCTTTTTATGTTTTTACAAATTCTGGGCAGGATTTGTTCTGATCCCAGCATTTTTAAACTATGCATGAGCAACCAGAATTTATGTTCAGATATTTTGGTAATTGCACCCAAGAGATGCATCACAATTGCACAAACCAGTAAAATTGCACCAAAGGCAACATATATCTGTTTTAAAGAGGAATATAAACTTAATGTTTTTGCACACCCCTAACTAAGATGAGTGGGGCTTGATTTTCCAAAAGCATTGTATTTTACACAGGTTAATCTTTCACTTTCAGTACAGTACAATGCATGTATAGTAATAGAAATGCCTCCTCACACTACAGTAGACAAGGACATCACCAGATTTGGGAGCTCCTTGCTGAGTGATATCATTGTACACTGTGGGTCAGATTTAAAGGAAAGGCATTTTGTCGTAATACTGTTTTCATACACATTGCATCAATAAGTGCTTTACCAGTCACAAATAACTGCATTGGGTGTTTACATGAGTATTTAGAGGCTAAGAAAGATAAAGGATGGCAAAGGAATTCTCAGGAAAGATACCGAAGGATAGGGCAATGAGTGAGAAAGATGAACAGAGAAGGGACATCCTCAGAATTGGATATGTACACTCACTGGCTCAGCGGTAATGGTAAATTAACTAATGATTTTCATCGCATATATTCATAACTATCTAGGCTATTCCATACTATTAGGGGATTGGCACAGTTTTTTTTTTCTCTCATTGGAATTATTTTTTTCTTTATTATTTTCCCAAAGCTTTTATATGGACCCAGGCTGTCTTTCTGCACCACCATAAGTCAACATATAATTATCTCTGATACATCATAGAGTAGCTTGCCTGCATGTATCCTAGATCTGACTTTTCCTTTACCTCTAAGGCTTAGTCCAATGGGGTTAGCTGCTAACAGAATTTCCAACCAGCAACTGCAGATTAATATAAACAGGGATGAAAGAGACCTTTATTATATGTCTTCACTCTTTAACTGTCTGAAGAAGAGCAAAGCAGTAGCATCTACTTCAGTGACAGAAATAGAAAACATTTACTGTGGGAACCCTTTACCCAGGAAGGGCCATGGGCAGAGACAAATGATGCTCCATTCCACTATTAGCACTACCTTTACTGGGCAGTGTTAGTGGCTCAGCAGGTTGCACACTCACCTCTGAGGCCGGAAGATCAGAAGGCTGTGGGTTCTGTCCCCACACCAGGCACTTGGGTTAAATTCCAATAATGACACTGTAGTGCAACATGGGGAGGGGGTGCTACACTCCTGAGGTGCCGTCTTTCAGATGAGACATTAAATCGAGGTCCCGTCTGGTTGTTCAGGTGGACGTTAAAGATCCCATGGCACTTCTAGAAAAAGAGCAGCGGAAAATTTATTGAAAACAGAAACAGGAAAACAACTATATATGACAATCTCAACAATATTTTTTGTGGAATTCTATATAATCATTTCACAACAGGTTCAGGTAACAGCAGCATCCGTATCAATAATCTAAGTAAGAGCAATCAACAGCACCAAAATAATATTCAAAGGTAACGTACAATATTCAAATTCTATACTTTTTGTAAGTCATTTATAATTTTTCATTCTAATTCTAGAAAAGTACATTCTTTTTGTTGTAAAGTAAATAGACAGCAAGCCATCCAAATGTTCCATTTGATTACAAATATAAGATTCAGTGTCCCCTTATTCCATCATCTCCACTGGGGAGAGAAATGGCGATACATTAACTTTTGATAAGTAACTGTCTTAAATAGTGATGTATTCCATTGTTGGGCCAGAAACTTCCAAAAGGGCTTAATATAAGAACATTCAAAGAATACATGTGATATAGTTTCCTACGTAAGAGTAGGGGAGTTTATTAGAGAAATGAATCATACAAAACACATTTGAGTAAAAAGAAAAGGATTATACAAGCTTACTTCAGCATTATAACAACAGTTAAGATAGCAAGTTCATGAAACTAATGCATTCATGTTGTAGGAACATCAGAAGTAGTTAGTCAAGGTAAATTTCTCCAATGTGCTTCCAGTACCTGTCTTGGATAATTTTTAAATTCTTCTCAGAATATTAACCACAATTCTCTGGTAATATTCATTATTATTACATTAATTGATATATCTTTTTGCTGCAACCTAAATCCACACCTTGCAGTCCAAATATACCATTTGATCTCTAAGCAAATTATATTTAGTGTACTTTCATGAAATTTCTGCCACCCTCTGTGGAAAATGCCATGCACGAGTTCATCATATGTCATTGCTGAAAAATTAGGAACAGACCAATGTTCTGCTAAATCAGCCCAAAATGCTTGGCTAAAAGTACAAGTAAAAAATAAATGCTCTATAGTTACTTCCTGTTGCACACAGTCCTTTCATATGCAATATCTTTCTGTAAGTTTGTTTATATTTCTGATTACTTTCCATGGCAACTAAGCCAATGACAGTCCCACATTTTCGTTGGGATCCTATTATTCATTAATAAGGCTAATTGTGCATACTGTAAACTTATGGGCTGTAAAGGAAAAGTCACAGGTTCTGTAAAGCTGGCACCATCAATATGTCTATACAATTGCTTTCTACTAGTACTTAGAAAATGGTCTTTTTATTTCCTGGCATCTGATTGGCGAGTACCCTTGCCAAGGGGGTACATTAACTTATAATAGATGACCAGGAAATAAAAAGTGTCAGCCCAAGTACCCCTTTACCCACTCAGGAATTCCTGTGCCCACCCTGCTTTCTAATTGGCTTAAACCACTGCAGGGATTTTTAAATCACCGCCATTTTTTTTCTCACTTAGCGAGAGATACTGGCCACCTAATGGCATCTACTTCAGTGAGCCCACCTGCCTGCTCTGATAAAACACATATTGACTACAAATGGGCTCATTTCTAGCTCTATAGATTTTTTTAGTACCCCTCCTTCTCCCATGCCTGGCGCTGCTCTAATAACCGACAGCGCAAGTTTCAGTGAGAAAGACATTTACCTCCCTGACGGCACAGCAGTCCATGTTACTAACCCCCCTCACTTACACACACATACATCTTCACAGTCCCTGACCCTCTGTATTTATAAATGTAAAAAAAAGAGGAGAACTGCTACCAGCTCACTGCACCTCGCTCCCTTCTCCATACCTCTGCCCTCCCGCTCCAATGTCAAACAGCCATGCTCACTGCAACTCGCTACCTTTGACATAACTTCTGTGCACCTGCTCTCTCTGTCAAAGGCAAAGCAATGTCAGTATTTTCTCCTGAGAAGCCTCAGACTACTTTTGTGTGGTTGGGGGGGGGGGGAGAGAGAAAATAGTGGTCATGTTCCACATTCACAGTCTGGATACTGTAGTCTCGTCACCATCATGGAGTCTCGTGTGGACTTGTTCCAGCTACTGCTTGCTATCCGCTACCCACCGCAGTGCACTCCAAAGGAAACAAAATGCAAACAGAGCCATTTATAAAACATGTGTAAACAGTCTTTAGTGGTAACTTGGTCAAACTCTGTGTAGCCCTGTGTGTGTGGGGGGGGGGTTACCATGACAACAGGCTCCAAAACCAAAACTACAGGACTGCCACTAGGACAAATGTGGAGGAACTATCTTATTACAGTACAAAATAAATAAAATAGTTACAGTTTTAACATTTAAATAGGTTTTCGTTTTGTTTGTTGGACAAAAATAATTCAGTGGCCCATTTTCTAAATACAATAATAGCCTCCAGGGTGGGTGATATGGGCAATACGGGACCTTCCAGGGTCTATAAGATCCTCTGCCTGTGGTGTTGGGCCTCATTATGCCCCTGTGTGGTCTGGAATTGCCAATACTGCCCACTCTGTCAGGTATTATTGCTTGCCTACTATTATCTGACTTGTGATATTCCAAGTTCTAAATTTAAGAAAAACTTATCTATAAAAGTTTGGGAGAGTGGGGTCTTGTCTAAGCTTTATTGCTTTGGACGTCTCCCAGTTTTGAAACCATGACTGGATAGCATTATATATGTACGGAACCTATACTTTATCCTGATTTACTAATAAAGGCCTAATAGTTGAATAAAAAAAATACACTAATAGAATACAAGGGGGTTAACCATATTTAAACACCCTAATTTATATGGCAAATATGTTATATTCCTTTTATTAGGATTTAATCTGCTTCCTCAGACTGCACAAAAAAAAAGGCTTAGCAGACTTACTTCCAACTTCCTAGGAGGCGGGTAAACTTTACTCACATATAAGAATTGTGGTAGTAACTTTGTTTTAATTAACACTATATGTTTCTTTTTACTAAGTTTCCAGCTGTTCCACTTAGATACCATAGTATTTCCTACTTCATGTTTTGGTGACCAGTTTAATAAATCTAATTCTCCTCTTCCCCACTATAAACTTAAAATCTTGATCGACTGTTGAGAAATAGGAATTCCAGATATTGTTACTGACTGCCTTTGTGCTCCTAGCTGTACACCATGACACTTCACTTAATTTAAACTTGTGCCTAACACTGAAGAGTAAAGTTTGCAAGTCTTTATAAATGTTACAATTGAAGTCTCTTTTGGCAACAGAAGATACAGATCATATGCATAGACAAGGCATTTATTTGGGCTCTGAAGTGTATCTAGTTGCATAGACCTGATACTTGAATGGGCATTGAACCTCCTTAATAAAGGGTCAATACAGAATACATATAGGAGTGGGCTGAGGGGACAGCCTTGTCTGACCCCCCTTTTTATAGGTATTATTTGCCCTAAGTGCCCATTAATTAGTGTCGTTACTGTCGCTGTCTTATATTACACTTGTACCCATTTTATAAATTTCTGTGAAGTCAGCACTTCCCACAAGTACATGTGGCTGATCGAATCAAATGCTTTGCTTTGGTCCAGTGAACACAAAAACCCTGATACTTCATTTTTATTGCTTCTAGTGATGATTTCTCTAAGCAATAACAAATGCTCAAGAATATTAAAATTTTTGACAGAACATGCTTGTGCTTGGCTAATTCATGTTCTGCTATACGAAGTCATCTAGTATTTAAAATTTTTGCTATTAGCTTGAAGTCCATTTTTAACAGATAAATAGGCCTTCAATTGTTTAATAATTGCATATTACCTGATTTACTGTATGTATGTAGACTAATAATCCTTGTGCCATACTGAGTGGTAATGTATTCTGAAGTACAAAAATAAAAACTTGTGCAAGCTCTGCTGATAATATTTCCACTACAGTATATATTTATAAATTTCAGTAGTCAAGCCATCTATGCCCAGAGATTTGTTTACTGGTAATGTCCTAACTGCTTCTAAGACCTCTCCTGAATCAATACCTGTGAGTATTTCTTGTGTAAGAGTTACAGGGTAATCAAGAATGTCAATATCTTGCAAAAAATGTTGTACTTTCTCAATATGTATTACTTTCTCCCCAAAAAAAACTGTAGTGTATGAAGTTACAATTTCATTTATTTTGTTAGGGTCATGATGAACCTGCCCTGTATGATCCTGCAAACTTTACATTTGTTTTAGTTGTGCCCTTAGTTTACAGGTATCATATGGGCATATTGATGAAACTGTGTCATATAAACCAACACTTTGTTGAAATTTCAAAGCATCTGTTTTTTTTGATGATATTTAAACATTGCTTCTTTTATATGCAGAACTGGTTCTTGGTAATTATGCATCGAGATGTGCAATAAAGAAATTACATTTTGAAGTTGTTTTCCATCCCATAAATATTGTAGATACTGCTCATCTCTTTCTTTTTTACTTTGGTTTTTTAATAAGACTGTGAATTCTTGTTTCACATCCTCCCATCACTGAATAGGGGAATCATACAGAAAAAATATAGTTGTTTTTTTTTTGCAGAAAGAAAATATTGGCTCTGTGTATGGCATTTCTCATTAGTTAGTAAAGAGAAGTTAAATTTCCACATACCTCATCCTATTTTAATTACTGCCCCTATCCCTATAGAGAGTAATGAATGATCTGAAAACTCCACAGGATTCATGGCAGCACTTGAAATTTACAGGTTTTTAGATATAAAGAAACAATCAATTCTTGTAGACCGATGGCCTGCGTGAAATGTGGGAATTACTGTTCCTAACTGTGAAAGTAAAGCATCAAGTAAATCTGCTTCCTTTATAACTTCATTGAGGCAGTTCATGTCACAAAAAGCCTTCATCATTTTAGTTTGTGGTCCCCTATCCCGTTTGTCCAAACCACAGCTGAAGTCTCCCCACCCAAATTACTGCTTGTGCTGCATGCAAATATGGCTGTATAAGTTTAAAAAAGGATATTCTTTCTGCCTTAGACTGCATTGTGTAGATATTAATTAAATGAAACAATTTCCCTTGGTAACAGATATCCAGCAATAATGCCCGTCAAGGTGCCAGATCTAATAGTTAGATGCAGTTTAATTCCAAACTATGGAACACAATTCCTACTCCTGAACATTGGTCTGTACCTATTGACCAATATGATGGCCCTACATACCAGGCAGCTTTTGCTTTTTGGATGTCAGATATTGTATGCAACCTAGTATCCTGTGTAAAATAGATGCCTGGTTGTTGCATAAGTAAAGCTGAGAAAAACACATCCCTCTTCTCTAGACTTTTAATGCTGTTTACATTAATTGACTGGCAGAAAAGGGATATAAAAAGGGTGAAAGGAACAAGTCAAATATGTTAAAACAATACTCATTTTCTCCTAACCCCACTTCTAATGCCAGGTCTAGTTTTATATTTAACATTTGTTTTTTTCTTCTTCCCCTCATTTTCAATTTGTTGCTTTGTAGGGGGTTCTTTGTCCATACCAGAAGCTACCTCTCCTATTGATACCATAAAGGAGGAATCTGAAACCTCCTCAGAATCACTGTCATCTTTAGGGAGGTTTTGATATCTGTTCTGCAGTGGGATGGTTTGCGTTTTTGCTAACTTGGATGCTAGAATGGCTTTATCAGGCCATTTTCGGGCTAATGTGCCTTTCCTAGTAACTTTAATCATGGGGGGTGCCATAACTTCCACAGCTACATCTGAAGGGGTTGTCGCTGCCTTCACATTGCTTGTTTCTGGTAAAGGCTGGTCCAAAGGTGGGGGGGGGTACTACTGCCATAGGGTCAGTATGGTGTTCAGCTGTCTGTACCAGTGGAGCTAGTGGAGGGGGAGTATGCACATTTGCTGTTTGCTGTCTCTGTGCTACAGCAATTAGTAGTCTTGGCTCCTCACTGTCTGCCCCTGGGTTAGTATTATGTGCTTTGCAAGAGCAACTTTGATAAGAATGCCCTTTTTCATCACACAGGCTACAGACTAACTCATTCAAACATTGAGCACTGACATGGCCTAATTCATTCATAAAGAACATCTTACTGTATTGCAAATACTACTTATGTGACCCTCAGACACATACTTGTAGCAGGCCTTTGGTTGGCCTGCATAAAATAATACCCCTCTATCACTCCCCAGAAAGAAAAAGAGTTTGGCAAGTATTGCAGGCCTTCTCCGATTGATTTAAGCATTACTTTGTATTTCCAGCCCCTCTCCAATACTGTTCACTATCAAAAATCGCTGTTGGTCCTTCCAAAATTGTACACCTCTGCTTTATCCAGTAGGTTAAATCTGTGACACTCACTCCCTCATTCTGAAAAAGTACTGTTTTATGTTTAGTTGCCAACTTAGTAATGGGTATGGCTTAAAAAGGTGCCCATAGTGGAGTGCTTTTCAGTTCATTATATTTCCTCCAAAATCTCTCCAAGCTGCTAGATGTCAAAGCTGATGTCACAGGTATGCTCTCCCGAAACATGTATAAGAGCATAATTCTCCAATGCAAAAAATTCTAAGGAGTCCTTAATTAATGTTTTCCCAATATATACTCTGTCGGGTACATTTGCCAGTCCCCCTTTATACAACAACTATACTGCATTATAGCGTTTAGCTGGAGCAACAGGAAAATGAAAGAAAGATGCAAAAGATTTACCTGCAGCCTCTGGTTTTTGATTTAGAGGAGCATCAGGAATTTTTTGCTTAGTTAAATTTAGTTTGGGTTGCTCTGCCAAAGCTAACTCTTGTGTAAGGTGCAATGGGGACAAGTTCCCTGCCATGTCTATAGTTTTTTGTTGATCTGCTAAAGGCATTGTGATAGGGGACGTACCTGAGACCCATTGTTTTCTGTCTGTCATTTTCTCCCATCCAGCGGCATATAGCACTGCATCCACTGACCATTATTCAGTGATGTTTTTAGGTACAGATGGGTCAGGGGCCTGTAGTGTATTCTCCAAGTCGACATCTGGATGTGTAGTATTGTAGGCCGACGCGGTAGCTGGAGCCTTTGATGCTGCCATGGCAGCAGAGTGAATCAGCTGAATGTCAGTGCCTGTCATCAATAGATTCTGCTTATCAGTTCTTACCGCAGTAGAATCGTTAGGTTTTATGTGGGAAAATGCTTTTTCTAAAGCTCCTGGTTCTGTTTGGCTTAACAATTGCTCACCCTCGGAAGTTGCTTCCTCCATCCAAATTAATCTGCAATGTCCCTCTTTCGACTGTTGTGAAAGTTCAGGTACATCGCGTTTTGCCAGAAAAGCTTCTTGATTTTCTATTATCTCAAGCAATTGCCATTTCTGGCATTCCAACCTCAAAAATTCATTGTCTTCTTCATCCAGCAGAGACTTCTGCAAAGCAGTATTTCCAACAGTGTCTTCCAAATGCAGGTCTCCCACCTGCTGTGTTCCAGACCTTAGGAAAGCAGGAGGTGGAACAAACCCTCCTGCCTCCTCCATGTCCATCTCCTTCTCCAGGCTCTCACCGACTGCCATCATGACCAGCAGCAGCAGTGACCCCTACCACAACAGTAGGGAAATTTCCCCAATGTCCTGGCCAAATTTCCCCCATTCACTATAAATACCACTAACAGCGTAATCTGGTTCAATTTCAGCTGTCTACCATCTGTATCCCTCTCCCCCCGGTTGCCCCTGAAAAAGGGACTTCTAGTCTTAGTGGGCCTACCTGGTCAACAAAATTCAATAAATAAATAAAACTTATAATGTTAGCTCCATCCACCTGTCATAATATACACAAATTAGTATTAATTACTCAAAAAAAATATGACTGCAGCTGATGTTATGCTCTGATGTACTTCACGTATATTGTTTATTGCTGTGACACAATTTATGTACCTATACAAATTTTGTACTAAGGACAGCCAAACTGAATTGCAGCATCTTGTTTGCAGTGGGAATCCATCTTCTACTACTCAGAGGGGAGGAACTGAAGCATGGAGGGTCACTGAGTTGATCAGGTCCACACAGTAAACCAGTGGTTGGGGTGGGATTCAAACCCATTATGCCATACCATACTTTTTAGGTATTTAGCTAGCAACTAGTGAGTAAGGTATGTTTTGTTTTAAACATTATTGCTCTGGTGGCTTGTGGATGTATGGCAATGTGTATTTGGTTCCAGAAAGAACTGGGAAGATTTGGTTTGTTTGGCACATCCTAAGGAAGGGTGGTTTATTTTTAATGACATAGAAGCATGTGTTAGTCAACGTGGAGTTTTTGTCAGCTATAACATTTTTCAGGCAAAAACATTAACATACCCGTTTTTATTTTCATTTTCTTTCATTCATTAATGAAGCCACAGGATTTAGAAGTTTCTAAGAGTTCCCATTCCTGTGCCAGGCCCACCATTAAAAAAAATTAACATTTTCTTTCAGTGTCGTGCTGCTTACTATCAGAAATATGTAGTAGAAAGGACATTCAGTGTTGTCACAGCAGAGATGGCAGCCTGATCCTGGAGCACTCACTCAGCTAAATTTAATAACCCTCAGCAGAGCATAGAGTTTGGTTCCAAACCAACAACAAATTATAACAAGAGGGACATAAAAATCAGGTAAAAGTCTACCAAGTGGCAAATCCAGCTCCTGGTGGAGGATGCAGTCAGATGGGGTCAAGATTCAGAACTTTCACAGACATCTACTGTGGCTCAGGCCTGTGATGACTTCACTATTAGACCCAGAAAGACCATTCCCAAAAATAGTACACTGAAAACCATTTTTCATGAGGTACAAGTGTTTCAGGTGCAGATTAAGGATACTCATAAAGACACTGGAAAATAAATAACTACCCTTGAACAAAGAGCAGACAAAGCTGACAAGTAGCTCACCTCCACAGACACCAGGCTTGATGGGCTGGAGGCCTCAGTTCAGGAGCTGGCAGAAATGCAAATATACATTATAACTCACCAAGAACTCGGTGAGACAAACAAATAAACATATCTATGGACTATGCAAGGACTCAGAGGGTTCAGACTGGCTTTTTTAGATGGCTTTCTGCAGACTAGATGCTGCATATCTGCTCTACATAGTGTACCAACTGTGCTCTGGAACCAAAGCCCAAGACCCCAAACGCCCAGACCACAATCAATTTACACCCCCTATCCAGCATGTCTTATCCCACAATATTCAGAAAGGCAGAAGGCCTACCGATTGGCAGATGATGCTAAAAAAAGATCTCTAAATTGCAGGAATCCTTCCTGCTCACAGGACTCCAACCTCATCACAACAACCACCTCTTCCTCCGAGATGGCAAATTAAAACTGCAGTTCATCATAGGAAGCAACAAGCAGAGGTTACCATTGCTAGTGTGGTGGAACAATTGAAAATATTCTGGAAGATCCAGGAGTCCAGTTAAAAGTGCCAGGACAGATCCCAATACATTTTAAAGTCATGATAGTATCTTGGGAGACCTGGATTTGGGGTTGGGAGGGCGCACAGTTCCTAGCAGGACCAGTGGGGATGCCATTGTGGGGAGACCAGCAGGACCATACAGGTCTGCACTGGAGCCATTAGCATTGTCAGAGTGCCAGGATTGGAACCATCAGGGAACTGCAGGAGGTGGGGAGGGAGAGATACTTCAGCATTGCCAGAGTGCCAGGATTGGAACAGTCATGGAACTACAGGGGGTAGGGGGACACTTCTAGTCACCAGAGCAACACAATTGGAATTCATGGCCTAGAAATTATTTCTTGCTGACTGCTAAGAGATATACTCCTGATTTTCTACGGTAAGAAGGTCCTATGTCCATCTATCCGCACACCCTGATTTACTCTTCAGCTCTATTAGTATAAAGGCAGTGCATCCGTATTTATAATTTTGGTGCTGGCAAGATTATCCTTGATTCTGTGGAACCACTTTCCCCTTTTCTTACTCTGGGGTCATCTTGGATCTGGGCTGAGGATCTTATTTAGTCAAGAGACTTGGAACTGATTAACATTTGCACATGTTTATAACACTGGGATTTATTTCCCATCAGAGAATCGTATAAGACATTGAATGGCTATAAGTCCTACTGTGCCACTTAATGGGAAACTGGACTTGTTCTCCAAAGTTCCTCGGACTTTTTATTTTCAGAGCACATTTTGGCTTCAATGGTACCTGTTACATATACCATACTTTTTAGGTCTTGACCCTCCTAGTCTTTATGAACTTATGAACTATATCTGTGCACAAAATAGTCAAAGAGATAAAGCATTTTGATGCCTATTTCAAGTGCCTCACAGCATTGTTTAGATGGTTCTGAGAGAATAATTTTGATATATGCTAAAGCAGCTGTACTAAATAATCAGAAAGTGATTATGAAAATTCTTTTTGACTGGAAGCATGAAACCACAGTTCTGGTTTCCATATCTGTAAATATTTTTTTCTAGCAATTTTTATATTGCTTGCACGCATGTGCAAGAAACATAGTGCCATCTTCGGAGATTTCGGAGGTGTGTCACCTCCTCCTCCAATTCAGTCAGTGAGCTGGCAGGCGCAGCCCCTGTAAGCCAATGCATTTTGGAGCTGTCTATGACACGCTCCAAAATGCAGTGGCATATTAGATTGAAAGGGGAGCTACGCCTAGTGGAACACCTCGATAAGCGTAGCTCCCTCTCCTTGCACGCAGGCGCACGCCCCTGCACATCCTGTGTAGCCGACGGGTGCCCAATCCCCGCCGGCTGAGCTGCTGTCATCCCCGTGCTGGCGCCACGCTGGGGCCCACCCAGCGTGGCAATCAGTCTTTGCTGATGGGGTGCCTAATCCCCGTCAGCTGGAATGCCCCATCCTTGTGCCACGCTGGGGCCACCCCAGCGCGGGCAAACGGTCCCACAATGTCTTTTTTTGTTTTAAACCTGTGAAACAAAAATGTTCCCATGGCGCATCTCCCGACACCCCCTCCCACAACCTGCACCCACCCACTGCGCACCCAGCCTCCCCACACCCCCCCTCACCCCATACTTACCTCCGGACTCTGGCGAAACGATCTTCGGTGGACCGGGAACACGTCTGCACTCTTCAAAGCCGACTGCGAACTGAGGAAATGATGGTAAGCTGTATAATGGGCTAGATAGGAGGGGTTCAACTTTAGTGCATATCTCAGGCATTTTTGGAATTTTGCACAATTTTCAACATGGGGTTTTAGGACCCTTCTCATGAATGATGTCACTGTCATGGTGTTTTCGGGCCCAAGGGTGATTTCACACAGTGAAAGTGTAGTGACTGAAAATCACCCTTGGGCCTGAATACCACCATGACAGTGACATCATTCATGAGAAGGGGTCCCAAAAACCCCATGTTGAAAATTTGGTCCAAAATTCAAAAAATGACTGTTTTATGAGCATGCCTTGTGCAGTTCCTACGCAGGCTCGTAAGTTTGCGAAATTTCAATATTTTCACTCCAGATTTTCAACATTGCCATTTTACCACACCTTCTTATGAGTAGTATAGCTGTCATTTTTCACATCTCACCCAAAATGTGTTTCCGCCCTTATAGCACAGAATGGCGCAGTCGGTGTGCGAAATCAATGTACGGGACAAATTAAGAAAATCACAGTGACACTGTTCATGAGCAGAGGTCTTGAAATGGCTATGTTGTAAATTTGGTGAAAAAATTCCTAAAAATGACTGTTTTACGAGCTTGCGTTGCGCAGTTCCTATGCAGGCTCATAAGTTCACAAATTTTCAATATTTTCACTCCAGATTTTCAACATTGCCATTTTACCACACCTCCTCATGAGCAGTACACCTGTCATTTTTCACATCCTGCTCAAAACATGTTTCCACCCATGTAGCGCACAATGGTGCAGTCGGTGTGCGAACTCAGTGTATGGGACACTTTAAGAAAATCACAGAGTCACTGTTCATGAGCAGAGATCTTAAAATGGCAATGTTGAAAATTTGGTGAAAGAATTCCTAAAAATGACTGTTTTACGAGTGTGCGTTGCACAGTTCCACGCCACGTAGGTTTGCAATTTTCAATATTTCCTCCAGATTTTCAACATTGCCATTTTACCACACCTCCTTATGAGCAGTCACCTGTCATTTTTCATCCTGCCCAAAACGTGTTTCCGCCATGTAGCGCACAATGGCAAGTCGGTGTGCAAACTCAATGTATGGGACACATTAACAAAATCACACTGACACTGTTCATGACCAGAGGTCTTAAAATGGCTATGTTGAACATTTCATGAAAACTTCCTAACAATGACTGTTTCTGAGCGTGCGTTGCGCAGTTCCTACGCACGCTCGTAAGTTCACAAATTTTCAATATTTGCACTCCAATGACTTCCAAATACCTAAACAGCACATAGAAGCAAGCAGCATTCGGCATTGACAAATGCTTGTTAGTATTTTAGTTATTTAAAATTTATTTCCATTGTTGAGGATCCACAGAAAATATGGCTGGTGCCTAATTTTCAGCCAAGCTCCCCCCTCACGTTACATCACATCTTTTGTTTACTTCTGTGGGACCCTGTGCTGCATGTTCCTGCTGTAGCTATGTAGAAACTGCGAGTCATGCACATGTGCAGTTGGCAGCAGTATTCCAATTCAACATGGTGGGCGGGAGAAATGTAAACTAAAACAAAGGAAAACTGATCAAATTATGGGGTGATAGCACAGCAAAACCAAGAAGGATTACCAGGTATGTGCTCAACAGAGCACAGTGAAAAAAATGTGGCAAAATATTACTTTTTTTTTGTCTAGTACTGTTGCTTTAATGGACAGCAGTTCTGAGCCTGTGTTTGGTGTTTTGGCTCTCCCTGCTGTCTACTGATCTTTATTCAGGGTTCAGGAATTATGACTACACTTGTTAGGTGGATACTAGATAACATGAACGTACTCAGTTGTATGGCCCTAAGATAACTCGGGTCTCTTTCATTTACTTTTATTTATTTTTTCGAGCAGCATGTTTTTTTTGTTTGTTTTTTTTTTACCACTGGATAAGGCTGGATTTCTCATGATTCCTTGCAGAGTATATTTCTGTTAGGCATGTTGCAAAGTTTTAATTCACAGGCAAAGTTAAGGTGAAGTCACAAATCTGCCTCCACAGATAATTTTGACTACGTTTTTCTGTTTAATGGAATTCACTATCCTTGACTTTGCCTGATAACTTTGCCTGTGACTTCTCTTTGGGGTACACCAAGGTGAAGTTGGGTCAAAATGAAGATACGTTTTTTACCTGTAACCCTAGTGACCACAGTATGGTCACTTGCAGCCGCCTGAATACCAAAAGGAAGAGGAGACCATCTGTCTCCTCCCCTCAACAGTCGACAGCAGCATATGTCCCTCTTGAGAGAGCCTGTCATGTTACCATGTGCACACAACTTCTGCCACCAGTGTATTTATAGCCACTTGGAGGAGAGCTGTGTGGGCTATAGCTGCCCTCTGTGCCAAAAGGAAGGAAGGAAGAAACAACAGTGCCACTCCATCTTGGATGAAGTAGATGAGTTGGAGTTCTCGTGACACAAGGCAGTGCATATTTGTTTAAATGATTAGGAACACCGTGACCATGAACAAAGGAGACTGTTTTGCCTCATTTTAGATGAAATAGATGGGTCTGAGTTCTCTTAATGCAAGTACATTTCTATTAGTTTAAATGATTATGGAAAACTGTGAACATGACCATGAAGAAAGGAAACAGTGTCACCTCATCTTGAATGAAGTAGATGTGTTTGAGTTCTCTTGATGCAAGTACTGTAAACTTATATTACTTTAAATGATTATGGTAAATGTCAGTTTATTTTAATAATGTGACTATAACCATGAAGGAAGGTAGAGAACCGATGCATGATCATTTTAGATTCAATAGATGGGTTGGAGCTGCAGTAAATAAATGTATTTTTTTTAAATGATATTGGAACATTATAATTTATTTTATAATGACTGTGACATTTAACATGACCACGATTGTGACCATTTGTATAAAGTGAGGATGTGACATGAGTAGAGCTGTGCAGAATGTGGAATTACACTGGTTCTTCTTCAGAATTCCACCTACTGTGATCTGCAGAAAAAATATTCAATGGAACAGCATTTTATTTCATGGAAAATTATTCCACAACAATTTACATGGAAAATATTGAGATCTGTGGAATAATATTCCGTGGAACAGCATTTTTTCCGCAGAAAATCATGCTACTACTATTTTCTACTACATAATTGAACCATTCCATTTCTGGAGGAATTTTGGCAGAATTTTGAAAATTCCATGGAATTTCATTCCACCGGAATGTGAAAATTCCATACAGCACTAGACGTGAGTACTAAGGCACAGCTTCCCAGCTCACCATCTGCCTTTATTACCTGCAGTACATTTAACAGCATCTGCCTCTGCACCCACAGAGATGGGATGAAGAATGGATTTTAATGTGACCTAGACTTTAACATGATCATGACTATGACCATGTTTATGATGCGAGCATGGACGTAACATGAGCACAGATCATGTGTTCCAGTAAGGCAAGGATTCCCACATCACCATCTGCCTCCATTACCTGCTGTACTGTACATTTAACAGTGTCTGCACCAGCACCAGAAGACGTGGGGTGAACTATGGATTTTAACATGACCATGACTTTTAATGTGATCATGACTGTGACCATGTATATGACATGAGGATGAACATGATGTGACCACAGTGCATGCATTCCATAAGGCACAGCTTCCCATATCACCATCTGCCTCCATTGCCATCTGGACCGTGTTGGGGTGACAATGGGTGTTTTGGGGGATGATTTATGCACTGTGACAGTTGTTGAGTAGATGCAAGTAAATGTATATTTCTTTAAATGATTTCATAAAATTTAATGTATTTTAACATGACCATGACTTTTAATGTGACCTTGACCATGAAGGAAACTAGACAGCTTGTGCTACCTCATTTTTGATGCAATAGATGTATTGAGTTGAAGCAAGTAAATGTTTTTTTAAAATTATTATGGAACATTACATTTATTTTAGCATGAGCATAAATTTTAATGCTGAAAGAAACTCTTTCAGTGGATTGTGTCTTTACAGGCTTTTTCTTATATGTGTAGATTTTGGAACACAACACAACAATGTATAAGTCTACAGTGTTGTACACAGATAGTAAACAACAGCATCACAGCAATTTGTTTTTCTTTTTTTTTTAGAAAAATAATTCACACCAGGGATTAAAGAGACTAGGAGACACTCAAGATGCAGCAAATCAGGTAATTAGAATGACATTACTATGTACACACACACACAAAAAAACTACCAACAATCAACAAAAATGAAATCCATACAGTCAAAATACAGTGACAAAAAGAATTCTGTTAAACTCACCTAACTGTTCTACAGAACTAAAATAACAAACCACAGAAAATGGGAAAAATATTCAGACAAAACACTGACTATAGCAGCAAGGACAGAAAACACTGACTAGGCTAGTCTACCTTCCTCTTGCTGGAGTTGCTGCACCTAAGCTCCCCCCTTTCCCCACCCCCACAAAGCACTGCCTCATTACAAGACGTGCATTGTGAGGAAAATCCACTCCCTGAAAAAATAGGCAGATTTTCCCCACTTTGCAGAGTGGATCTGGTGTGCGAAGCCCAGCTTGCCCCCACCCCAATAAAAACTCTGCAAAATGTGAAGTTTGGCAACTCCACTGGCAGAGTTCAAACTCTGCATTTAGCAGAGTTGTTTTACACTAGTGCCCCCCCCCGGCTAATCCCCACCAGCCCAACAGTCATTTTTGGTCCCACTCCACCACCCCTGGCCAATAGCAGGCCCAATATGAAAAAAAATAAATCCATCCTACTATTGCCAGGCACCAGCCTCAACTGTAATGTACATCCCTGCTGTCTAGTGTTCCCACCCACTGGCCAATTACCAGCACAAGGTGAAAAATTCAATCCCCCCCAGTGTCCAAGCCTAGTGTCTAGAGTCCCCCCCCTCAAGCTGATTACCAGCCTGTTGCAAAAAATAAAACAAATACAAGATCCACTCAGCAGCCCACCCCGTCGCTGGGTGTCATAACAACTTTAGAAACAATTTCCCAGGTGTCTAGTGGAGCTCCCCCTGTATTTACTGCCACCACCCCACTCCCACTCAACCCTGACTGGGCCACCTGCCCTGTCCTCCACTCTGCTCCATGGCTGGCAGCCCAACTAAGCTCTCCATGAATGAGTGGATGCACAGCTATCACTGTATAGTCAAATGGAACTGGAGACAGCCTGGTGGCAGTTGCTATAGACAGTATTTTCTGACTGTTAATTTTAATATTATTCTTTGTCGTTCTGTCAGAGTTCCAGCTCAGAGCATGCTGCAAATGCCCACTATCACATTTATGATGACAAATATACAAGGTGGCATCCTTCACTTCCCTGGTGTCTAGTGGACCCCCCACTACTGCATTTACTGCCCCTCACCCCGCTCCCCTACCCCAACCATGAGTGGGCCACTGGTGCAGCCCTCCTCTCTCCTCCACAGCTGGCAGCTCAACTGAGTTCTCCTTGAATGAGTGCGTGTGGCACTGTACAGTCGAATGGAGCTGGGGAGAGCCTGGTGACAGTTGCTATAGCCAGTGTTTTCTGACTGTTAATTTTAATATTATTATTTTTTTTTTTTTATCATAATTTATTATAATCTTCATTACAGATTGTACAGTCAGGACATCACATAATTTATATAAACATATGCAGACATACAGAATAAAAATTATTTAAAACATATCACACATAAAATTAGAATGATAAGAGAAGGAGGGTACAAAGGGGGGGAAGGTAAAGGGAGGGAAGTGATAGCACACCAATGAAAATTCATCAGTCCTCAGCCATTATATTACTGATATTTATAGTTAAAGACACACATAACATAAGATCACAGGGGGCATAACAAAGATCTTATCCTCTTAAGCACATTGGGCTAGGATTTCTAAAACATTGACCTTTTCGTTCTCTGCCTGATAATGAAAGAAAGGAAGCCATCTACTCTTAAATTTCTCTTTACCTAGACGGATCCTAGCCATTAGTTCCTCAATGTCTAATACATGCAGACAGATCAAATAATAGGTCTCAATAGTGGGAACATCCTAAGTTAGCCAGCTGCGTGTAATGGCGTTAAAGGCCACGTCCACCACAATATTATACAACTACTGCTGGGCCTTGCTCTTAATTGCTAGGGGGAATAACCCCAAGATCCAGTTCACTGGGATTCCTGGTAAATCAAAACCAAAAATAGTTTTCAAAGCAGACAAAGTGACTGCCAAAAAACTTGCAGCTTAAAGCACTCCCCCCAAAAAAATATGTGTATGTGTTTCCCTGTCCCCACACCCCCGCCAGCAGACCTCTGAAGGGTTCTGACCATAGTGCTTGGAAACTATGGGTGTTCTAAAATAGCAGATCACAATCTTCAATCTTAACTCTCTCCAGGCATAAGAAGCAGTAATGGAGTGTACTGCCTGCCAGGACCTCACCCAGTCCGAGTCATCCAGCTCCCAACCCATCTCAGCCCTCCATGCTTGTTTAAGTTTAACCAATAAATCCTTCTCAAGGGTGGAGAACAAGATAACCAGCCTGGAAATTAAACCTTTAGGGGTCTTAAGACAGATTTCAAGTATAAACATCTCTGAAAGAGGGTTATTATTAGGGCCTTTCCCAAATTCGCCTATTCTTTCCTTCTCACGTAAAAAATGGCAAAGTTGTAAGTATCTATATAAGTCTTGGGAGGGGAGACCATATTCAGCTGAGAGTTGTTGAAATGATTTAAGGGAATCTTCTCTATACAATTGACCTAGAGTTACCAAACCTTTCCTTGCCCATATGACAATCCCCATGTCCCATCTGAGCGGTGCAAAATCAAGACATGCTCTGATAGGAGTGTTACCTCCTATTGATATAGGAAGTCCCAGCCTTCTGTTTACCTCTAACCAAACAGTTTTAACGACTTCTGTCCAAGGATTATTTATGCGCAGACATGAAATTCCTTTTCGGTCCATAAATATCAAGTCTCCTATGTCTCCCAGTGAGGAGGGTGAACTTTCTCTCTCAATCCAGAGGGGGATCTTCGTTTGGCAGGGCAGAGACCAACAGGTGAATCTGGGAGGCCCAGTAGTATTTTTTAAAATCTAGGAGACCAAGGCCACCCTTCTCTTTAGATGCAGTTAGGACATTCCATCTCACCCTAGGACATCTGCCCGCCCAAATGAACTTGGAGATTGAGGACTTAAGGGATGTCCAGAAATGGTCAGGAAGTTTTAGGGGTGGGGACTGAAAAAGAAAAAGAAAGCAAGGGAGCACATTCATATGTATAATCTCAATACATCCCATTAAAGAGAGGGGGAGTGCTTCCCATCTGCCTAGGTCTGCCTTAACTGTCTGTAATAGCTTGAAGTGATTAATTGAGTATAATTTATTTATATCATTAGGGACCAAGACCCCCAAGTATCTGAAATTCTCCTTTGACCATTTATAGTTGCCAATGATTGGGAGTGTATCTTGGTGTGTCTTGCCCAAAGGCAGCAATACAGTCTTAGAATCATTAATTTTAAAACATAAGACTTTACCAAAATCCCCCAACAGGGAACTGACCATAGATAACTGACTAACTTTGTCCTCTAAATACAGCAGAGTATCATCAGCATACAATGAAATTCTAGCTTCTACCCCTTCCACCCTAATACCTCTATATTCCTCTGATTGTCTAATAAGAGCAGCCAGTAGTTCCATACTAAGGGTGAAGAGAAGTGGAGACAGAGGGCACACTTGTCTGGTACCTCTACAAAATTTAAATTTCATTAGACATGACCCCATTAACCTTTACCCTTGCCCAGGGATCCCCATATAGGTTAGCAATCCAACTACGGAACTTATCCCCAAATTGGAATTTAAGAAGAGTGTGGTCCAGAAAGACCCAGTCCAGGTGGTCGAACGCCTTCTCAGCATCGAGAGACATTACTACCCAGAGAGATCCAGGAAGAGGTGCTTCCGAGGCAGAGGGAACATTGAGTGAAATTCTAATATTATCCTGGATGTGTCCTCCAGGAATAAAACCCACCTGATCCAGATGTATCAAAGTTGGGATGAATTTCTGAAGGTGATCACCCAAAATTTGTGCGAAAATCTTTGCATTTTGATTAATCAAAGAGATGGGACAGTAACTTTCACAGGCAGAGGGATCATTCCCGGACTTGGGAAGGTGATTAACCACCACCTCCCCCAAAGAGAGTGGAGTGGCACCCTCTTCATGTGCAACATTACAAACCATCAGTATTAGAGGAGCTAAATCAACCAAAAAGTATTGGTAGAATTTGGCAGTGAAGCCTTCAGGTCCTGGTGCTTTTCCTCTATTAAGGGACTTAATTACTCTTTTCACCTCCACCTCCAAAATGGGGGCCTCTAACAATATTTTCTGGGAGTCTTCCAATTTAGGGAGAGTTCACTGTAGGAATTCTGCAACCATCTTGTGATGATCTGGGGATCTTTCTTGACTATATAATTTAGAAAAATATGTACAAAACTCATCTCCTATCTGAGGGGGATTTGTCAAGTCTAACCCTGAGTGTAGTGCTCTGATTCACAGAAACATAGAAGTTGACAGCAGATAAGGACCGCAAGACCCATCCAGTCTGCCCATTTATTTTTCTACCTTATAAATGTGCCATCAGCATTTGCTCTGTCAATGGTCTATCTATTCATACTCATCTGTATTGCTCCCTTATGCCTATCCCATGCCTGTTTGAAGCCCTGCACTGTATTCATATCCACCACTTCCTGAGGTAGGCCGTTCCATGCATCCACCACCCTTTCTATGAAAAAGAACTTCCTCACATTACACCTTAATCGGCCTCCTCTAATCTCATGCTATGTTCTCTTGTCCTGCTATTTTCTTATACTGAAACATGTTAGACTCTTTCACCTTGTTAATGCCCTTAAGATGCTTGAATGTTTTGATTATATCACCTCTCTCCCTCCTTTGCTCTATGGTATCCATATTGAGCTCTGTTAATCTGTCCTCATATGTTTTCTGATGCAGTCCCTGCACCATTTTGCTTGCCCTTCTCTGGACTGCCTCAATTTGGTTAATGTCATTGCAAAGGTGTGGCCTCCAGTACTGCATGCAGTACTCCAGATGGGGCCTAACCAGTGTCTTGTAAAGAGGGATTATTACCTTCCTCTTCCAACCTGTGATACCCCTACTAATACACCCCAACATCCCCCTAGCCTTACCTACTGCTTTAGTGGTCTGCTTGGATGATTTCAGGTCATCTGTGATGATGATTACCAAGTCTCTTTCTTCTCTTGTGACTGCCAGCAACTCCCCTCCCAGTCTATAGGTGGCTTCAGGGTTTCTCTTCCCTATATGCATGATCTTGCACTTCTTTGCACTGAACCCCAGTTGCCACTCTTCTGACCATTTTGACAGTTTATCCAGATGTCTTCGGGGGATATATCTATCCACTTCTTGTTTTCTTAGACGTAGAGCTAACAAACGAGTTGCTCTACTGCCGGTCTCATAATATCTCTGTCTGGTATATCGGAGGAAATTCACTGTCTTTCTTCTCATTTCACTATTATACGATTCCCTAGTTTCCTTCAGTTTCAATAAAATGGTTGGATCTCTAGATCTTTTATGTTCTTGTCCCAGTCTAGTCAGGTCATTCAATAACCCCTCTACCTTTGCTTTTTGAGGCCTATGCTTATGTGAAGCATAACTAATAATTTTTCCTCTAAGGACTGCTTTTAAGCCATCCCAGATTAACCGAATATGTGTATCCTCCTCCCTATTTTCCTGTATATAAAATCAGATGCTGTCCTTAATTTGGTCCACAAAAACCTTGTCATTCAGTAGACCAGAGTCAAAGTGCCAAACTCCTTTATGTTTAGTATCTGACCACTGAAAGGTCGCAGTGATTATGGCATGAACTGAAAAAGTGACTGGGTGGATAATCATATCCACCACAGTGTGTGCATTCACCTTTTGCATATAAAACCTATCTAACCTAGAGTAGGAGTCAGAGAACTCAGAGTAAAAGATGCAGTCACTGGTACCAGGATTTTGCAATCTCCAGGGATCTGCAAGGCCACCCTCTATGATTAATGACATAAATAACCAGTAACTGGAAATACCTCCTGACCCCTGCCTGGCCACCCCACAATCTAATTCCTGGTTTTCCACACAGTTCCAATCACTTGCAAGGATAATATGGCCTGGGGACAGGGAGGCCACCTTGGAAAAGAAGTGACAAAAAAAGCTCCTTTTGGTGGGGCGGGGCCATACACTGAAGCAACATGTATGGAGTGACCCATAAACTCCCCTGAAACAATAACAAATCTGCCCGAACCCTCAATTAAGGTCTTATGAATTTTAAAGGGTAGGCCTCTTCTGAACAAAATCACCACCCCAGACTTAGAGGCGTCTGGATGGGAGTCAGAATATACAAACCCAACCCACATTCTTCTCAATGTTGCATGTTCTGAAGAAGAAAGTTTGGTTTCCTGTATGCAGGCTAAGTCACATTTTAATTGACCCAGTTCTTGAATGACTCTGGCTCATTTTACTACTCCATTAATACCTTTAACATTAATTGAGGCAATTTTAAGAGCCATCATGAGAAAACAGATAACATATCATTCCCTCAAACCCTGTGCCTATACCATATTCTTTTCAATAGAGGATCATTCCAAAAGGAGAAAGGTGTGCTTAATGGGTTAAAAAAAATTACAAATACCTAGACACACATAAGATATTTGACAAGAAAGTAATAAAAAAAAAGAAACATTATAAGAAACTGAGAAAAACATACCCAGCATGACTTTAAGTGCAGGTCAAAAATAAGAATAGGTACCAGTTAGTCAATGAGTACCAAAACTCTTCTGAGCTTAGCCCTGAGGACTGATGGGTAGCCTCAGGAGAATAAGGCCCTAGGCCTTAATATAGGAGTCAAGCGACAATACGCTAAGGGCTGAGCACCTAGATAACCAGGGGCCTAAACCCTCTCCTAATTTTAATTCTTCTGGGTTATCCGGTGGTTGGGGCAAATAACCCAGGGCAATTTTGAACACCAATTTATAGTAATCGAATAGCAACATTATTGCATTGAAATGACAATTTAAGAATATAACTGTTTGTTTTAGTAAGTCAGAGTTCTATAGCTCTACAGTAATAATAATTAACATGTAGATATCATCTTCTGCCTAAGAATATATCAGACATCCAGAAAAATCACTACTTCTGAAAGGGGAACACCACCAAGTGTACAGTCCTATCTGACCCTCCCCCCGGGAAAAAAACCCTGGATACAAAGATCTATTAGGCTTGGGTGAATCAGATTCTGGAGGGTACCGAATTCTGAGAGTGTTTAATTTAAAAGTACAAAGCATAGTACCCCATTTATAATATGCATGCCTTCGATACGTATCTGATATAAGTTATTAATGAAAGCCTCCACTCAGCCTACTAGTAGCTGTAATATTCATCGCTATAGTATGGCGCAGCAAACAAATAATTATCTCCAGTCTAGTTGGAATACAAAACACCAGAGCAAAAGTGTCCTGTTCTAATATACAGGCCTACAATAGATATCAGATTTAGAACATAGATACGAACATACGAAATTTGCCAGCAGATAAAGGCCTAGAGGTCTATCAAGTCTGCTGGAATGTGCAACTAGCACCCCTTATTCTGCAGGTGCCCCTCCCTTCCACCCTTCCCCTTCATTAACCCTCCCCCTTATCCTGTCTCATCCTCATTTGAAGCAGTCCACTGTTCTACTGCATACCACTTCAGCAGGTAACTCATTCCACCCAGCCACCACCATCTTTGTAAAAAAGTGTCTCCTCATCTCCCTCCTGAACCTTCCTCGCTCCAGTCTTATATCATGGCCCCTGGTGGCCCTCTCCTCCCTTACTTTGAATAGCCCCTCTGTACCCATCTTGTTCATTCCTTTCATGTATTTAAAGGTTTCAATCATGTCACCCCTGTCTCTCCTCTCCTCCAGTGAGTACATGTTCAACTCCTTCAACCTCCTCTCGTATGATAAGTCCCCCAGCCCCTTGATCATCTTTGTCGCTCTGCTGCACCCCCTCCAGTAACTTAATGTCCCTCTTCAGATACGGACGCCAGTACTGCACGCAGTACTCCAGGTGTGGTCTAACTAATGACCTATACAGTGGCAGAATCACCTCCTCCCTCCTCGAGGATATACCCCTTGCAATACAACCCAGCATTTTGTTGGCCTTTGCAGCTGCCTTCCTACATTGTGCCGAGTTGTTCATTGACCCTGTAATGAGCACACCCAGATCCTTCTCCTCCTCTGTCTGGGCTAGCTGCACTCCCCCTAGCTGGTAACTCCTCCTTGGGTTCTTCATCCCAAAACGCAGCACCTTGCACTTTTTGGCATTAAAGCCCAGTTGCCAGGTGTCTGACCAGGTTTCAAGCTTTGCCAGATCATCCTGCAACCCCTGTCATCCCACTAGGTCATCCACCACCGCACCTACCTTAGTATCATCAGCAAACAGACTGATCTTGCTCTTGATGTCCCATGATATGTCTGCAATGAATATCCCAAACAACACTGGTCCCAACACTTAGCCCTGTGGAACACCACTCATCACTGCCCTTGGGAGTGAGAGCTCCCCACCCACCACCACCCTCTGTTGCCTTCTCTGTAGCCAGTTTCCTACCCATCTCACCAGCTTTGCACCCGCCCCTGTGCCTACTAACTTCCTTCCCAGACTTCCATGTGGCACTGAGTTGAATGCCTTACTGAAGTCCAGATACAGGACATCCACTGCATGGCCCCTGTCCAGTTGCCTAGTTACCCAGTCATAGAACTCGACCAGGTTGGTTTGGCAGGATCTGTCACATATGAAGCCATGCTGTCTGCTGTCCTGTAGTCCTTTGGCCTCTAGGATGGCCACCAGCCTCTCCTTCAGGATAGTCTCAATTAGCTTACCCACAATGGATGTGAGGCTCACTGGTCTGTAGTTTCCCGGTTCATCCTTGGGGCCACTCTTGTGGAGGGGCACCACATGAGCCATCCTCCAGTCCTGAGGTACACACCCTGAATGTAGTGAGGCATAAAATAGGTCTGCCAAAGGTCCTGCAAGGACCTCTGCCAACTCCTTCAGTACCCTGGGGTGGATGTCATCTGGGCCTGGCGCCTTGTCCACCCTCAGTGCCTTCAAATCCTCTCGAACTCTGCTGTCCATGATTTCCCCATCTGTCACCACTTCCCCACCTGATTCTGCCATTTCTCCCACCTTGGGTGTCATCCCACTCTTCTCTTCTCTTTAGTAAATACTGAGCAGAAGTACTCATTTAGTGATTCCGCCTTATTGCACCCTGCTTCCACCCAACCCCCCTCCTTCCTAATCCTTACTATGTGGTCCTTACAGCTCCTTTTCTCCCTGATGTACTTAAAGAAGTCCTTCTCCCCCTTCTTAATGCCTTGTGCCAGCCTGAGTTCCGTAGATGCTTTGGCTCTCCTTACTGCCCTTGTCACCTCCTTCGATTCTGTCAAGTACTCCTCCCTGTTCTCCCCCCCTCCCTGGTTTCTTGTACTTCCTAAAGGCAGCTATTTTCCTCCTTACCTTTTCCATGACCTCCTTGCTCAACCAGATCGGTTTCTTAGCCCTAGCCTTCTTGCTCTGGGCTTTGCAGCAGGTTTTGGTTGCCTCCACTATCCCCAGCTTTATGAGCTCCCACCTCTGGTTAGTGTCCATACTAGATTGAATTCTGGCCAGGTACCCTTTTACCACTTCCCCATCCTCCCAAAGTTGGCCCTCCTGAAGTCCAGCACTATTGTGCCAGATTCCTCCTTCCTTGCCCATATCAATGTGAGCCATACTGGAGGTGGTCACTCCCTGACAGCAGTTCCTCCGCTGTAAGTTCTCTCACAAAGTCCCCATTTGCCAGCACAAGGTCAAGGTATTTTCTAACCTGGTTGGTTCACTGACCATTTGCAGCAAGAAGCTGTCCTGGAAGGCATCCAGCAGTACCTGCTCCCTTCTGTTCCTGGTTGTTGGGGTGCTCCAGTCCACTCTGGCATGTTGAAGTCCCCACAATCACCACACTACCCTTCTCTGGTCCTCCTGATCTGTCCCGCTAGTTCCCTGTCTAACTCCTCCGTCTGAGATGGTGGCCTGTCACCACTCCCATTCTAAGAATCCTATTCTTGGAATCCTGGATTTGCATCCAAAGTGACTCCGTACTACACTCCTCCCCTTCCTCCCTTACACACTTCAGTCCTTTCTTCACATATAGTGCCACCCCCTCCACCTTTCCCAATCACCCTGTCCCTACGAAATAACCCGTACCCTGGTACAGACAGGTCCCAGTCATTGTATTGGGTGGCCCATGTTTCCGTGATGGCTACAATGTCCACCTCCCCTGAGAACCTGTAACTCTGCAGTTTTCCTCCCAAGGCTCCTAGCATTAAGGGTAACCACCTTCCACCCTCCCCCATCCTGCCCTCCTTTCCTAGCATCACCAACAGTACTTGCCATTTGTCCTTTGTCACTGTTATGGTGGGTAAGCTCATATGATTTCCCAACCTGTGGTCTCTGCATTTCTCTTCCCCAACTGCCACCCCCCACTCCAAGTTTAAATTCCCAACTTCCTTTATGTACTCCTCCATCCTCTGTTTCAACACTTTCTTTCCTCCTCACTCAAGTGTAGTCTGTCCTTGGCATAGAGACTACTGTCCTCCGAGGTCCCTCCCCACGCCCCCAACAGCCCATACCCTTTAGCACAACACCAGGTTCTTAGCCATCCGTTAAATTCCTCTATTCTCAGCTTTCTTGTAGTGCATGCCTTTGGCACGGGAAGTATCTCTGAAAAAAGTTACTGATCTTCCTGCCCCCTCACATAATTGTGCTAGTTCCTCAAACCTCCTCTGGACTGTATCTACTGTCTTGTCAGCCAGGTCGCTTGTCCCAAGATGTATAATTAAATGAGGCTTGTCCCTACCCCTTCTAGCATATTTCAGAACAGACTGTCCCACCCTTTCTGCTGTCATTCCTGGCATGGCCTCCACCCAAATGTGACTATGCCTCTCCCTCTTGCTACCCCACCTAACTCCTCTTAGTATTGAGTCCCCCAGCACTAAGATTCCACCCCTCTTACTCCCTGCTTGCTTCCATTCATCTCCCTCTCTCATTTCCAGGTCCTCTTCTTCCTCCTGCACATTATTTCCCCCTTTTACACCTGTTGCAATTCTCCCAGCAGAACTTCCTCCCACTCCAGTTTGGTCCAGGCATTTATCAATTACTCCTCTAATTTCATCATTTCCCTCCTCCACCTTCTTCCTCTCTTGCAGTGCACAACTATTTTCTGAAGGCCCTTCACAAATGCCCCGCTCCCTCTCTCTTCATAATAACCTGTTCTCTCCTTTCCACTCCATGTCTTTTGCCACTTCTTCGCCTCCCCTCACAAGTCCCTATCTCCTTCTTCCATTTGTCTTTTGTCTCCTGACCTGGTTTCCCCGGCAATTGTTCTTCCTGGCCTGGGCCCCTTTGTCTCTGCTTCCCTTCTTCTGCCCCTCTCCTCACCACTGTTGGCTTAAATCGCCTTCCCTCATCTCCCCTTCTCCCTCCCTCCAGTATTGGGCTAAACCCACCCCCAATCTGCCTTGCCTGTCTTAGTTCCTCCTGCAGACCCTCAATCTCCTTTCTAAGTTTTTCTATGTGGTTGCACACTAAACATCCTCCCACACTCCAGGCAATTTTTAGAAAGATTGGTGCACCGCAGTTGTTGCAGCCTACCACCCTACCCATTGCTGTCATTGCCCACCAGTGACCCCCCACCCTTCCAGATGCAGGATACCAAACACTCCCCCAAGTCTCCCCTTTCCCTCCTCTATCAGTGCAAAACATTTTCTTTATTTCCCTTACCTCCTTTGTTGCACACGTTTAGATATATTGAAAGCCTCCACCCAGCCTATTATTGACAGAAATATTTGTCGCTATATTATGGCACAGCAGATAAATATTTATCCACAGTCTAGCTGGATTACAGCAAGGATTAACAGTAAACTGTCTGCCTGTTACACATTATAACATTTAGAAAATAAATCAGAAATGCCCAAAGGGCAATTATCTCCAGTCCAGCTCTTATTCTGGCTTCAGGTGATGAGGATTAGTGGGGGAAATAATCACAGGTGGGAGCCAGGAAGTTGTGCTTCAATACCAATGTCCCACTCAAAATAAGCCACCTGCTGTTCTAGGGCCTATTCAGATTAAGCAACTCTGAAAATTAACTAAAAGTATCAGCCCAACAAATCAAAAACAGTCCTGGAAATAGGTATACTGCCTATACTGGCAGGATGGTCTGCATCTGTCCAGGAAGGGAACAAGTCTTTTGAGCAATCGGTTTAAATGCTTCATTGGCAAGCTTTTAAACTAGTCAAGGGGGGAGGCACTGATAAGCAGCAGGAAAATCCCAGCCTCTCCCTGCAAAACAGGGTACTAAATGAAAAAATGACCAAGGTAGAAAGGTCAGTGGGGGATGCTGCAACAGAAGGTAAAGCCATCAAAAAATGGAGAGCAATGAGTACCAATGCCCGTAGTCTGGGTAACAAGCTTCCTGAATTAGTGGCCTTGATGGAGGAGGAACATCTGGATATCATGGCAGTCACAGAAACATGGTACACACAAAACCATGACTGGGACATAAACATACCAGGATACACTATCTGCAGGAGGGAAAGGGAGGGTAAAAGAGGAGGAGGAGTAGCTCTTTACATAAGGGAAGGAATCAAAGCAACAGAACAAAAGGGTAAACAGGGAGGAGAAGAAGCACTGTGGGTAAATTTGGAGACAGGCAATGGCACCACAATCCGCACAGGGGTTGTATACAGACCCCCTTGTCAGGGGGAGGAAATGGACAAGGAAATGATAAAAGTATACTTAGAATGGCAGAAAAGGGAGTTATTGCTGATGGGTGATCTGAATATGTCAGATGTTAACTGGAGTGCAGTTGCAGCAGCCACTTCAAAGGTGGGGTTATTCTAGATGCCCTACAGGGGCATGCCTTGAGACAACTAGTATTGGAGCCCACTCGAGAGGGGGCAATCTTAGACCTGGTTCTCTCAAACGGAGATGGAGAGAGGATCACAGATTTAGAAGTGGGTAGCCATCTGGGAACTAGCGACCATCGAACAGTATGGTTCACAATAAACACAGCAATAGAGTCAAGCCATACAAAGGCAAAAGTACTGGACTTTAGGAGCAAAAGGAAGCTGGGAAGGCAGTCAGGACAGCAAAGGCCCAAACCGAGGAAAAGATAGCCAACTCAGTTAAGAAGGGGGATAAAACCTTTTATAGGTACATCAGGGAGCGAAGGAAGACCAAGGGAGGGATAGTGAGGCTTAATAAAGGGAGGAGGGTGGGCAAGGGTGACTGTGAAAGGCAGAGATACTAAACAAATATTTTGCTCAGTATTTACAAATGAAGAGGCAGGTACCTAAAACAAACAGTAGAAACACTCTGGATACAGAAGTTGATACCAGCCCATTTACAGAAGAAAGAGTTCTGAAAGAACTCTTAAAACTGAAGGTGGACAAAGCATTGCGGCCTGATGGGATTCATCCCTTAATTCTAAAAGAACTAAGGGTAGAACTAGTGACACCACTGACTACCCTCTTTAACAAATCATGGGAGGATGGGGTGGTACCCGAGGACTGGAGGAGGGCATATGTGATTTCCCTTCACAAAAGTGGGAGCAAGGCAGAAGAAGAAACTACAGACCTGTTAGTTTAACCTCAGTGATAGGGAAAATGATGGAATCACTTCTGAAGGAAAGAATTGTCAATTATCTAGAGGCCAGAGGGGCACAGGACCCAAGGCAGCATGGATTCACAGCGGGAAGGTCATGCCAGACGAATCTGTTGGATTTCTTTGACTGGGTGACCAAAGTAGTAGATCAGGGAGGGGCTGTGGACATGGCTTACCTAGACTTTAGCAAGGCATTTGACACAGTCCCACACAAACGATTAATATACAAGTTAGCCAGCCTGGGAGTGGGTCCCAAGATGACAGCCTGGGTAAAAATTGGCTGGAGAATAGGACACAGAGAGTAATAGTAAATGGAGTCCACTCTGAAGAAAGGGGGGTTACTAGTGGGGTACCGCAAGGTTCAGTATTAAGACCGGACCTCTTCAATGTCTTTATAAGCAACATTGCAGAGGGACTGGAAGGAAAAGTATGTCTCTTTGCAGACGATACAAAGATCTGCAACAGAGCTGATGCACAAGGTGGGGTGAAAGGATGAGAAGGGACTTGGCAAGGTTAGAGGAATGGTCAAATGTATGGCAGCTTAGATTCAATGCTAAGAATTGTAAGGTAATGCACCTGGGAAACAAAAACCCAGGGGAAGAGTACACAATAGGGGGTGAGATACTAACAACAACAAAAATGGAAAGGGACCTGGGGGTAGTCATATCAGATGACCTAAAGGGGGGCAAGCAATATGAGAGGGCAGCAAGGAGGGCTGGAGGGATGCTGGGATGCATAAGGAGAGGCATCACCAGTAGAAAACAGGAAGTTATTATCCCTCTGTACAGACAGCTGGTGAGACCCCATCTGGAGTACTGCATGCAGTTCTGGAGACCCAGTCTCCACAAGAGACATAGACAGGATGGAAGCTGTCCAGAGGAGGGCAAGTAAAATGGTGCAGGGTCTGCACCAGAAGACATATGAAGAGAGACTTAAGGAGCTTAATATGTATAGCCTCGAGGAAAGGAGGGAGAGGGGACATGATAGAAACTTTCAAGTACCTCAAGGGAATCAACAAAGTCCAAGAGGTGGCATCTTTCAAAAGAGGTGTGCAAGAATAAGGGCACAATCTGAAGATGAGGCAGGCTCAGAGGTAATTAAGGAAGTATTTTTCACATGAGGGTTGTGGATGCATGGAACGGCCTTCCCGAGGAGGTTGTGGAGTCAAAAACAGTGGTGGAATTCAAGCATGCATGGGACAGTCATAAGGCAATTCTAGGGGGTGGGGGTAGGAAGAAGTAGGCTGCTGGTTAACTAGGATCTGCAGCTTATCCATTAGGTAGGGAAATGGGCAGACTGGGTGGGCCAAGCAGTCCTTATCTGCAGTCAAATTCTATGTTTCTATGTAAGTTCAATAAACCAAAAGTGTCGCCATTCCACTGTATATCCCCCAAGCACCAGAGCGTAAAAAGCCCTGAATGCCCAGAACAATGAAGAAGGCTGATCTGCCAACCGCACAGAAATCTTCAAGTCTTCTTTTTCTGGACCCATTTAGAGAGGTCTGCATGTAAAGGCAGTAAGATATCTCCTCTTCTCCCTGCACATTTATTAGGGCCAGGAGCCACTGACCAGAGAAATTCTTCTATTTCTTTCTCCACCTGTTCCTTCTTGGTATCAGAAACTGGAATCTCGATGGCAATGAGGTAAGGGGTAGCTGCTAACAGCGAGTCAAATACTTTGACCCCTTCTTTGTCTTAGATCCATAGCCTTGTGGGGTATAGAAAGGATGAGAAGGGACTTGGCAAGGTCGGAGGAATGGTCAGATGTATGGCAGCTCAGATTCAATGCAAAGAAGTGCAAGGTAATGCACCTGGGAAACAAAAACCCATGGGAAGAGTACACAATGGGGGGTGAGATACTGACAACAGTAAAAATGGAAAGGGACCTGGGGGTAATTATATCAGAGGACCTAAAGGTGGGCAAGCAATGTGAGAAGGCAGTAAGGAAGGCTGGGGGGATACTGGGATGCATAGGGAGAGGTATCAATAGCAGAAAACAGGAAGTTGTTATCCCTCTGTACAGACAGTTGGTGAGACCCCATCTGGAGTACTGTGTGCAGTTCTGGAGACCCCATCTCCACAAAGACATAGACAGAGTGGAGGCTGTCCAGAGGAGACAACCAAAATAGTGCAGGGTCTGCACCAGAAGACATGCGAGGAAAGACTAAAGGAGCTTAATATGTATACCCTTGAGGAAAGAAGGAAGAGAGGAGACATGATAGAAACTTTCAAGTACCTCAAGGGAATCAACAGAGTCCAAGAGGGTAGTATCTTTCAGAAAAAGAGATGTGCAGGAACAAGGGGACACAATTTGAAGATAGAGGGGGGATGGCTCAGAAGTAATGTGAGGAAGTATTTTTTCACAGAGAGGGTTGTGGATGCATGGAGCAGCATCCCTGAGGAGGTCGGAGTCAAGAACAGTGGGGGAATTCAAGAATGCATGGGACAGACATAAGGCAGTCCTAGTGGGGGGTAAGAGGAAGTAAGCTGTTGGTTAACTAGGATCTGCAGCTTATCTGTTAGGTAGGAAAATGGGCAGACTAGGTGGGCCAAGCAGTCCTTATCTGCCATCACATTCTATGTTTCTATCTTTCTATCTATGGTATGCCTTGTAGCCTTTTTCTCTGAGGGCTTGGACTACCATCAAAATTCTTATCCTTTTAGCAAGCATCAGTGGAGGTTAGTCCTAATCTAGGTAAACTCTCTGACCGTTGAGATTGAGATCCCTTTTAGCCCAACCCATTCTGAGTACTTTTTCCTTTGTGGTATTGTGTAGGAATCGAACTATGATAGATCTGGGGGGAGCACCTCTCTTTGGTTTTGGGGCAATGGCATGGTGAGCTCTTTCAATATGCAAATTAAAATCATCCCCCAGATCCAACTCCTTCTTCAGCCAGGCATCCACATAATTTTCCATATTGGGAGGCTCTGCTCCTTCTGAAATCCCAAAGATCCATAGATTGTTTCAGTGAGCCCTCGCTTCTGCATCCTCCACACCTAAAGTCAGTTCCTGCTCCCTTCTTTGTAGGTATGCAAGGGATCTTCCATAGGCCATATGTTCTCCCTGTAAATTCTCCATGTGGGCCTCTACATCTGCCGTATGATTTTCTAGTTTTTTAAAGTCTCTCTGTATGCCCGAGAATCTGGCATCAATATGATGTAGTATTTTAATCATATGATGACCATCTGCTTTTGTGAATGTGGAAGCAGCATCTGACCCAGAACCCTCTGATTCATCTCCTGAGGCTGTGAAAATTGAGGACCAGGAGAGTGCCAGAATGAAAGGCCTCTGAGAGGTTCTGTCCACTGAAGTGCTTCTGCTAGGAGCAGGAGGTCTATTTTTAGTTCCCCCCATATCCCAGTTAAGTAGAGAACAGCGATCACTTAGTTTTTGTAAGCTTTAACACACAATGGTGACCGATTACAGAAATTTATGCTGCGCAAGGTTATGGAGCTGTGCCCTAGACTGCCATCTATATGCGTGACATCACTGGAAGTCTTAATATTACTCTTTGTTGTTCGGTCAGAGTTCCGGTTCAGAGCATGCTACAAATGCCAATGCTCACATTTTTGATGACAAATAAACAAGGTGGCATCCTTCACTTTCCTGGTGTCTAGTGGTCCAACTCGCCAGCTGATTGCCAGCCCAGTATGAAAAATTAAATTCCCCCAGTGTCCATTTTTGTGTCTAATACCCCCCAGGCCAATCACTAGGACATTGCAAAATAAAACAAATCCAAGGTCCACTCCCCCCTTCCCCATCACTGGGCACCAGAACAGATTCAGAAATAATTTCCCTGTTGTCTAGTGGACACCCCCCCACCCCTGCATCTACTGTGTACCACCTTGCTCCCCCCCCATCCTGACCCCAAATGGGACACCAGAACAACCCTCCACTCTACTCCACATCTGGCAGCCTGACTGAGCTCTCAATGAATGAGTGCATGCTTGTACAAGTTATGACAATGGGGCTTGTGGCAATTGATGTAGGGGGGGGGACCATTAGACAGCAGAGATGCTATCCTGTCAAACTTCTCCTTCCTTTTGGTTTTTTTAAGTGCAGTTTGCACTTAAAACTTCCCAAAGGCAATGTGATGTTACTCTACTGATTTTGATTAATTTTCCTCTACAGGCAGCAATTTAGAGAAATGGCACAGTGGGGCGGAGTTGCGGATTCATGGGGAATTCACCCCTGAAGTAAAGCTCACTACACAGAATACAGAAAATCAAACTACAACTTTGGACTACCTAAATAGCAAAAAAAAAAAAAATACAAAAATAATTGGTGATCTAGAGGTACAAGGCCCAGTAAATACTTAATGGAGTGATTCTTTTGTGGGAAAAAAATGGTGTGTTTTAAATAGCTTCAGAAGATATTTAGGCAAAAAAGCTACACACCACAGTTAACTCCAGCTCTCTCTCTCCCACACACTGCACTAAGTTCAGCCTATACATGGCAATACAGCTCATTGCAGCAGCCTGTGATCTCCTATCTCATGGATCCTTGCAAAGCTCACCTTACAACCCTAATTCAGAGGCAAAGTTCACCTTTTCACCATTCTCAAAGTTCTCCATTAACGCGGAGCAGAAATTCAAGAATTTCAGAAAATTTGTGAATTTCTCCACAAAGCGAATTTCTCTAACTCTCCCCAGACCTAATCCCTGGATAATTTTATTTCTGGAAAGAGCTGTGAGACTGGTCTGACAGTCATTACATGTTGATCATGTTTCTCACTCACATTTTAGATTGGATCCCTTGTATTTGTTTCTTCTTTCAATCTGTTATTGGGAGTAATGAATACTCCCAGGAGGCATGGGGGACCTGTCACCCCGATTTTACTTCATCTCGAGGTCTCAGGATCCAATACCATACCCATGCCTCGAATATATAGGGTGGGTTTATTACCTGACTCCCCAGTTTGGAAGACATAATAGTTACCCTCAATGAGGAGACCCTATTGATCAGTAGACTCACACTGTTTCTGTTCAGGTAGTACTGTCATGTTGGCACTGTCCTGCAAAGTGTACTTATTTTGCCTGTACTCATTGATCAACAGCCTCTATTTCTCAGTTTGGATCAGTCAACCATGCTTTATGTAGAGGCCCATCGGTGCAATTTGATTTTATCATTATTATTATTATTATTATTATTATTACAACATGCATGTCAGTCTCTGGACAACTGTAAACTCATAAGGCATGTTCACTTAAAGTGGCAAGAGCAATCAGGGCTACAACTTGTCAGGGTTTTTAAATTACAATAGTAGTATGTCATCTTTTAGGATTGCCTAACAGGATGTGAATGGGTTAGTAACCCCATTAAACATACAAATGTTATTACTGCATTTAAATACTTCAAATCAAACATTCTTCTTCTACAAGAAATACACTAATCAGAAGCTGAGCATATTAAGTTACAGAAGTATAGATTTAAGCAGGTACAGTAATGGCATCTTCTTACAAAAAAAGGCAGAGACAGAGGGGTTGAGATCCTACAGGAATGTAATTCCATTCTTAGGGCTGCAGGTAGGCGAAGCCTGTAACCCTCTTGCATTAGCTTTAAAAATGAGCTTACCATGGAACTTCCTATGTGGACTTTTGGAAGTATCCATCCACAACTGCAAAACAGTGTGCTACCCCTCAGATTTTTTCTATTTGTTGTTTTGTCTTAAAGGCATCTGAAGGGAGGGGGGATGCTACTGTCTCATCCAACTTCTCATGATATAAACAAAAAAAATAACTTTTGAAGCTGCTGTGTTATGTAGCCCCTCAATTTAACCAGTGCAGGGCTGCAAACTGAGCATCTGTCCATCTCAATCAAATAGATTAATTCTAGTTCTTTCAGCAGCCTAGGGGATAACTCATTATCTCAAAGCATACTGAAATTTCCCTTATTGAAGCACTGAAGCAGCCAGGGTCTCATTAAGCAGACTACAGTGCCAAATTACTGAGATTCCAGCTCCAGCTTTGCTCAAACACCTCCTTCCTCCTTACAGACAAACTAAGTTTTAACCCTTGTTCCTATGGGCATTTATTGGGCTTTGAGACCATTGTCTTCTGTTTTTCTCTATTTTTTCTATTCAGCCTTTGCATATTTGCTATCCAGTGCTAGTGAAAGGTGGGGGCTTACAACACCTCTGTTTATCCACATAATCAGATTCACTGCTGATTTTTCCACTCTGATGTATTTAATGCTCATAAAAGGTGCAACTCAGACAGCACTGGACAGTAAACTAAAGCACTTTGTTTATCCACAGGGGCAGGTACAGTGCAGGCCCCCCCCCCACCGACTCACCCACTGTGATGAATGCAGTGCTGGTAAAAAGTGGATAAAGCCCTTAGTTTATCCACAGGTGCCATGTGAGGCAGGCGCAGTGCAAACTTACCCATACTGTGATAGATTTAGTGCTGGTAAGAGGTGAGGAACTGACACCACTTGAGCTTTAAACCTCTGGTAATCCACAGAGACAGCTACAGTGTGGGGGAAGTGACAGTGCTTGGTTTCCACACTATATCCATTTAGTCCTGGTGTATAGTGAGGGACTGCCAGAACTGAAGACTGAAACCTTTTGTTTATCTACAGTGACAAGTACAGTATGTGACTGGTAAACAATATGGGACTGGCACCACAGGAGACTGAAGCCCTCTGTTAATCCACAGGGGCATATGCAGTGTACAATTGACAGTCCAGGGTTTCTGCACTGTGATAGATATAGTACTGATGAAAGGTGGCAAACTGACAACACTACAGGCTGAAGCCCTCTGTTTATCCACATGGGTAGGTACAGCATGGGCAGGGACAGTGCATGGTTCTCACACTAATGGTTTTAGTGCTGGCAAAAACTAAGGGATGGGCATCACTGGGGATCACGCTTCTGGCTTCATAACCACAGTCTCTATTGACAGGTCATTTTAGAAGACCACCACCTTCTGGAACAAAATATGCTTCCTAACGTTATCTCTAAGCTTGCCATCTGTGACCTACAGAGCATGTCCCTGTGTCCTGCAGGAGAACATATCCATATGTTCAATCCTGTCAATACCCTGAGAATAGGAAGCCTGAGATCATGCCCCATATCAACCTGCTGTTCTACAGGGAGAAGACGGTAACAACTACTAGTAAACATAAATGTGGATATAATCTGTTTAATCCTTCCAGGTATTCTTGTTTTGAAAATGTGGCTTCTCCTTAACAGTGTTATCTAAACAGAAAGCCCACCAGCAAATTTGTTTTTATTTTTAGTACTGAACACATTCTCTTTACTGCTGCAGTAAATATAAACACTGTAGAAAATATGAAGACACTGATAGAGGGAAGCTTACAAAGGATGTCTGTAGGCATTTTAGGTGGCTGTATAGATATGCAGAATTAAAAAATGCTACATAAATTCACTGCCACTACGGAAGTGGCAGGTGGGGGGTTTGTCAACACAAAAAGGGGGCTTGGTCTGCACTCAGAGAGGAGTGAGAAGGTCCATTTTCCTATGTGAGATAGTGACCCACATGGTGTAAAAAGTTGGGATTATTGAAAATATGATGGATCATAATGGTCTACAGAACCCAATTTCTTAAAGCAGCAGTTTTGTCATCTAGGAAGAAAAAAAGGTGGACCGGAATTGACAACCATCTGACATTTTTCACAGTCCTTCACTGAAAAATGAATAACAACACAATTTAAGTTGCTGCAGTATAAGATCGCACCAAAGAAATGAACATCTATGCCAAGCTGGTGTTTCTCTGCTTGACATATGTGTTAAATTATTTTGGCAGGGTCTTTATAGACTACAGTACCACAATACATTTTCTTGACCTTATCCTCACTTCCATCCGAGTGCACCCTAATCCCCTTTCTGCCCTGATATCATGATATTTAGGGCTTGTTAAGTAAAGCTGTATCCAAATGTCCTCCCCGTGGACCAAGTGAAACTTTCAATGCCAGAAAAAGACTAGGAATGCATTCCCTGGCCTTGAATAAATTTAATTTGGGGTGGTATTATTCTTTGCACATTCTTGTGTTCTATTATTCTAATATGTTCACATTTTAAGTTATGAGGCTATGTTGAATTTTGCAAATGCAGGCTTATAACATTGGTAATGTAAAATATTTTTACCACACATTTTCAACATAGCCATTTCAGTAAAGCAACTCATGAATGTGACAACTGTTATTTTTCAACTTCTACCCCAAATATGTGTTTGCAGCCCAAATGTTGAGTTTGCAATCCCTGCATAACATCACCTTTAGGCCAGGAGTTGAACATTTTCTCTGCTCTTCTTTATGAGGCAGGGTCATCCCAAGGCTGTGTGGAACATCTGGCGTAAAACTATATAAAAAAAATTTTTCAATATTTTTAACCCAGATTCCTCTCCTGCAGCCATTTCGGCTCTGGCCAGAGTTTGTCAACATTGCTAAGACATATGCAGATCAAGAAGGAAGGCTACTACTGGTGACAGGAATCTTACAGTATAGATGCCTGACAATTGTCAGCATGTACTTAACCTCTAGGTGTTGGTGCCTCAGCCACTCAACAATTACTACATAAAATGACTAGCTTTGCTGAAGGGGAAATTGTAATTGGTGGAGATTTTAATTTACTAATGGATCCTAGGGAGGAAGCCACTAACTATTGCCCTTCACAAGCAATGACTAGGCAGAGGTATGGACATAGATTATTGAAAGAGTTAGGATTTATTGATGTCTGGAAATATCTTCATCCTACACACTGGAATTTCACATTTTACTCCCACCTACATTCAATTTATTACTGCATATTGTATGAAGTCTGGAGAACATCTAGATTGGGTATATAAGGCAATGACAGATTCAACAGTATTATCTAATCATGCCCAAATAACACTAACCCTAACACTAGATAAAGAGGTAGCACTTTGACAGTGGAAGTTCAATACCACATTACTGAGAGTCAGCATTTATACAACATGTAAAAGACAAAGGTCAGGATTCACAAACCTCTTGAAATTCCCACAGCTGTGTGAAAAACCAAGTGCAAGTTGGTTGCCATTTGTGGATCCGAAGTTTTCCTGCAGCTGCAGGTATTCACAAAGGTGGAGCAGGATTATGACTGGCTCCATGATTTATGGCAGCTTACAGGAGGTGTTGCCAGAGAAATTCCTGCAGCTGCGTTAAACAGTTATGGCCAGTGGGACCAGCTGTAACATGCTCTGCAGCTGCTGTGGACATGAATAGCAGTCTCTGTAGCTGCAGAGATTTTTGTATGCAACTTGAGTTGTAGTGTGGGACTTTGGAGTTGCGGTATGGGACATAGTTCCAAAATATTTTGGGAATCCAGCCCCAAATCTCCAAAAGCCAGACTGGTGGCATGGAGGGCAGATTCACTGGGTGACACTCTTCATGCCACACTGCCAACCTGAGATCAGAAATGGACACATGTCACTCAGGTGCTGGCCAATGGAGGCAAGACTGAGTGTCCATAGGACTGGTCTCTTCCCTTAGGGATGGAAGTTGCTGTGTCTCGCTGTCAACTGCCACCATGTGGTATCTGGGTGGCAGCACAAGGGATTCATATATTGGACAAGGGATTCCACATACAGATTGCTGTGGGCATCTCTGTAAAGGCAGAGCATGCACATTGTGCTCATTGCACATCCATGGTGCCAGGGAGCAAACAGGAAAAATTGAGGATGGGCATTATGAAGCCCCACCCTTAGTTCTGTAGTTTGCTCTGCCTCTCTTGTCTGGAATATAGAAACATAGAAACATAGAAGTTGATGGCAGATAAGGACGGTAAGGTCCATCCAGTCTGCCTATTTCTTTTCCTACCTTATGAATGTGCCAACTGCCTTTACTCTGTCAATGGTCTATCTATTCATACTCATCTGTATTGCTCCCTTATGCCTATCCCATGCCTATTTGAAGCCCTCCACTGTGTCCATATCTACCACTTCCTCAGGTAGGCCATTCCATGCATCCACCACCCTTTCTGTGAAGAAGAACTTCATCACATTACCCCTTAATCAGCCTCCCTCTATTCTCATGCTGTGTTCACTGGTCCTGCTATTGTTCTTATATTGAATCATGTTAGACTCTTTCACCTTGTTAATGCCCTTAAGATTTTTGAATGTTTCAATCATATCACTTCTCTCCCTGCTTTTCTCTAGGGTATATTTATTGAGCTCCGTTAATCTAGCCTCATATATTTTCTGATGCAGTCCCTGCACCATTTTGGTTTCCCTTCTCTGGACTGCCTCAATTTGGTTAATGTTCTTGTGAAGGTGTGGCCTCCAGTACTGCATGCAGTACTCCAGATGGGGCCTACCCAGTGTCTTGTAAAGAGGGATTATTACCTCCCTCTCACAACTTGTGATACCCCTACTAATACACCCCAACATCCCCCTAGCCTTACCTACTGCTTAAGTGGTCTGCTTGGATGATTTCAGGTCATCTGTGATAATGATGCCCAAGTCTCTTTGTTCCCTTGTGACTGCCAGCAACTCCCCTCCTAGCCTATAGGTGGCTTCAGGGTTTCTCATCTCTATGTACATGATCCTGCACTTCTTTGCATTAAACCTCAGTTGTCACTCATCTGACCATTTTACCAGTTTATCCAGATCTCTTCTCGTATTGCTCACCCTATCTGGGTCATCTACTCTGTTGCAGATCTTGGTGTCATCTGCAAACAGACAAACCTTACCCTCCAGTCTATCTGCAATGTCACTGATGAAGACATTGAAGAGGACTGGCTCCAGGACTGATCCCTGAGGTACCCCACTTATGACTTGCATCTCTTCTGACTGTAAACCATTTACCATCACTCTCTGTTTTCTGCCCGTCAACCAGTTTGCCACCAAGCTGACCAACTTCTGACCCAACCCGAGCCTACCCAGCCTATTAATCAAGCTTCTATGTGGAACAGTATTGAAAGCTTTGCTGAAGTCAAGGTAGGTGACATCAACTGCTCCCCCATGGTCCACCACTCTGGGTACCCAGTCAAAGAAATCTATGAGATTAGTTTGACAGGGCCTTCCTTTTGTAAACCCATGCTGTCTTGGATCCTGTGCTCCTATGGATTCCAGGTTTTGCACTATCCTTTCCTTAAGGAGTACCTCCATAATCTTGCCCACTACTGAGGTAAGAGTGACTGGTCTGTAGTTCTCTGCCCTCTCTCTGATACCACTCTTGTGGAGCAGGATCACATGAGCCCTTCTGCAGTCTTCTGGGACCTCTCCTGTGCTCAGAGACTCACTAAGCAGTTCTGATAATGGCTCTGCCAGTTTCACCCTTAGCTCCTTTAGTACCCTGTGATGTATGCCATTAGGCCCCATTGCCTGGTCCATCCTGAACTTATCAAGCTCTTGTAGGATCCTTTCTTTTGTGAAGGGACTAGTGTACACCTCCCTCCCTCCCCCGTATCCATGGTGCTGAGCTGTGTGCCCTGCACTACTTTCTCTTTAGTACATATTTAGCAGAAGTATCTATTTAGGATATATGCTTTTACGTGGTCCTCCTCCTCACATGCCCCCTTATCCCCTTTGATTTTAGCAGTACCCCCTTTCAAATGTTTCCTTTCACTAATGTACCTATAGAGAGTCTTGTCACCTTCTTTTACTGTTTGTGCTAGTGTTTCCTCATTTTGGGCCTTTGCCTGCCTTACTGCCTTCCCTGCTTCCCTTAGGGTAGTTTGGTATGCCTCCCTATCTTCATCCCACTGCATTCCCTTATATTTCCTGATGGCCAGCCTTTTGACTCTGACCTTTCCTGCTACTGTTTTTGAGAACCAAAGTGGTTTCCTTCTTTTACACTTCCTTTTCTCTCTATCACAATGGGATGATGCTTCAAGTATTGCATCCTTAATGCTTGCCCACTTTGCCTGTACCACCTCACCTGTATTTCTTTTTGCCAGGGCTACCTTAACTCTGTTGGCCTTCTTATCAAAGTCAGCTTCTCTGAAGTCCCATAGTTTTGCCTTGGGATGGGATGATTTTGTCTTAGTGGCCAAATTGAACCATAGCATGTGATGGTCACTGACCCCCAGGTGACCTCCTACCTGAAGATCTGTGATCCTTTCCCTGTTAGTCTAGATTTTTGAACCAGGGGTAGGATGACCCTCCCCTTGTCCCTGCCCCAGGGAAATCTATGAGGACTATGACTCTCAACTAGTAGAAAGTTAGTTGATGGCCACAATGCATGATGAGAGGGCTGAGAAGTTGCCCATTTTTCCTAAGGAGTACAACGATAGTTATGGAAATAAAGACAATATCCCAAAAAGAGTAAGATAAATTTTCCCCTGATATTTCTAAAGGGGTACACTGGGATATGATAAAAGCTATCCTTTGGGGGGAGATAATAAGTTTTACCAGAAGAAAAAATAAAGAGAACATTGCCTTAAAGAACTATGATGAAATATTGCAAATTTTACAGATGCACACAAACAAGAAGATTCCTCCTTGCTTCTGAAGATCATACCAATGCAATCTGCAATACAACACATATGGAATGTCTAAACAGAACAAGCACTTATATACTATACGTCAAGCAAAAATATTATAAAGGATGGACAAGGGCATCTAAGATGTTTGCCTATCAGCTTCCCCAGGCTCAGAGAGCTAGGACAATAACCAGAAATTTAGATCAGAAGACAGGCGCACACTTCCACACAACAGCAAATGTTTTACAGGTTCTCAGAGGCTACAATGGAAACCTTTACACACAAACCCCTGAACCTGCTGGTATAGATTATGGCTCTTCTTTCAGCAATTATAGCTACCTTACCTAACAAAGGAATGATTAACCATTGTATGCCCTATTTCTCCTACAGATATAATAAAGATAACTAAATTTAAAACATGAAATACTGTAGTCCAGGCCCTGCTAGGTATACTTTAACATTTTATAAACATCAAAAACATATCTTATAGCCTGACATAACAGCTGCCTTCTGAGAAGTACAAGAAGGGACAATATCTCCTGATAGCTGGAGATATGGCAACATTTCAGCTATACTTAGAACAGATAAAACCCCTCTCTATTGGAATATTGTAAATCAGTTTAAATGCTAAATGTTGATTATAAGCTATCTGCTGGAACACTGGCCTCCGTGATTGAATCCCATCTTCCCTCCATAATATATAGAATAATGCATGGGTGGGTGTGTGTAACCAGAATTTGACACACACCCGAGGTGTGGGATGCTACAAAAACCCTGAGGGCAAAGCCTAAGAGTCTTACACAAGCATCCCACTTTGAGGGTGTGTTTAAAAAATTCTCACCCATATATTATTTTATTTAATTAATGCCCAGCATTTTTTATGCACAGATTTCACAGGTTTCTGATGTTGTGTTCCATTTCTGACTCAATGTTTTTTCTGTGAGGAAATCCATTGAAGCAGTTCACAGTGGGTTTCTTAGCTCATGCTAAGGTGAGCATGAGTGAGATTGACAGGGGCCAATTATAACCTCCCAGGTATAACTGAAAATATCAACTGGGAGGTTGCAACCAGCAATAAAACTATCCTCATCTACATATAACAAATGTTGGACATTAATTAAAATGTTTTTATTTCCCAATGTGGGACAACAGATAATATCAGAAGGACCTTACACTTGATTCAAGATATCAGTAACCACAAATTGCTATAAGTCATTCAAAGCCTTAATACACAAAAGGCATTCAACCAAGTGTTATGACATGTCTTACATTATACCCTACAAAGCCTTAAATTTCTGGATGCCTTTTTTACTCTCTTTGTTAACTTATACACAGCCCAATTAGCAGTTATAAAAGCTAATGGAACTTTTTCATTTCAGTTCACCTTAACCAGAGTACTGAACTGGGTTACCTGCTTTCCCCTTTATTTTTTGCTGGTATCCATGCATAGAGCAACTCAACTGCAGCAAGTCAGTTTGGATGGTGTGAACATACACATAGCAGTTATGAAATGGGCTATGTGCTATTAATAGCACATTATAAGGTCAGTGCTTTTGTTTCAGTAGGGAGTAGTTATTTTATGGTGTATATAGGGATTTGTCCGTTGGCTAAGTTTCTAGCTGGTCATCTGGTGCAGTGGATATAGTCTGGGGACTGAGATACTTTGGTTACATTGCACTTACTGCCGCTTTTGTGAGAGTCAGTGCTTGGAAATTATTTCACCTATTGGTTTCATTTACAGTTTCAAAGACTTGTTATCCACTTTTTTATGACTTATGTTTTGCAGACTTATTTGATTTGGACTCTGATGTTAAATTTATGATTTATATTTTTTGTGATTTCTAGTTTTATTTTATATTTATTGGGGTAGATTAGAGGAAGTTAATATTTATTAATTTGTGTGCATATTATTTCTTTTATTGTCTTGTTATTATCATTATTTATTTGTTATTTTAGGGTTATTTATTTTGGGATTGGGTTGAGTTAGTTTATTGTGTTGGGTTTTACTGATTGTTTTTAAGATGTGTTGGGAGGGCTTTACGATGGTCAGGTGCTATTCTCCCACTCTGCTCCGGAGCCTCCACCCCTTTCACTGTCCCCGCTTATCTGCCGATGTTTTTATTAAGTGTCATGCATTGGGGATAATGAGAAGGCACTCGAGGGGTGGAGGGGCTGGTCTGAGTGGGAGAATGGAAAGAAGTGGGCAGATAGGAATAGTTGGGACTAGAAGATGCCCTGGGGTGAAATGGGATCAGGAGAGGGGTCCTCCCTGCCTGATTCCCATACCCAAGGGCTCTGCAGACTGTGGGCAAGTACTGCACTCCTCCCTGAAAACCCATCCAACTCAGGCAGTGCTTTGTAATGCCAGGTCTATTAGGAACAAGACTGCTATTATTGCAGATCTTGTTGCAACATCTGTCCTAGCATGTATCACTGAGACCTGGCTTGATGAGAATGCAGGTCCAGTACTAGCCTCTGCTGCTCCGGCTGGGTTCTCGGTGATATACCGCTCAAGATTGGATCATAGAGGCGGGGGAGTAGCCATCTTTTTTAAAATGGAGTTGAGTCTTGTGGATGTGCCAGTGGATAGCACTTGATCCTTTGAGTGTATCCTGGGAGAAGGTGTGGGGTTCAGGATTCTCCTCATCCCCGGTGATGGTGGAGAATTCCTGAAGGAGTTTGTGGACTTCATTGTGGACATGGCAATGAAGTCACCCAGATGGTTAGTACTGGGTGACTTCAATGCCTGGGTCGATGATGAACTCTCGCACTTTGTAAAGAACCTCCTCCAACTTATGACTATGTTGGGCCTCTCATAGGTAGTTACCTCTGCTACCCATATAGGGGGTTACTCATTGGATCTAGTGTTTCCACTGGATTTGGAGGTCACGCATTTGGCGGTGGAACCAAATGCATGGACAGACCATCATACCATAAGATTCAGCTTCGGGGCACCCCCAAATAGACCTGACTTTATGGAGATGGTCCAGTATCGCCCTTTAAGGGGAGTCACCCCAGAGGGTCTACTGGCGGTACTGGATCTATCAGGCATTTCAGGTGAGTGCATGGGTCCAGAGGACCTTGTTCTTGCCTATAATAAGGCAGTGAGTGAGGCCCTGGACCTAGTTGCTTCTGTCCGTGTTCACCCACTCACTCAGCGCCCAAAGACTCTATGGTTTGATGAGTCTTTAAAGGAACTGAGGAGAGTGGGGCAAAGGCTAGAGAGGGCTTGGCAGAAATCAGGCCTTGATGCAGACAAACTTAGGTTGATGGACCATTATGGTTCCTATCAGTCAGCAATCACCCGTAAGAAGGCAGAATTCCTGTCCAGGGAGATTGCTGCTGTGTGGAACTGACCAGCTCAACTCTTTCAGACCATCGACAGACTGTGCAATCCACTTTGTCTGCAGTCTGGAAGAGATTTTTCACAAAAAAAATGTGATGAGCTTGCTCGGTTCTTCACAGATAAGATTTCCAACATCAGGTCGGGTATCAGCCAAGCTCCCTCTTTAAGGGATTGCTGTGATTGACGCGAGGAAACAAACACCTCTGTTGCCTGGTCTGACTTTGGTAGGCCGGAGCTCATGGATATTGTACGACCAACCAGCTGTAGTTTGGATCCAGGCCCTACGTCACTATTATTAGGTTGTGTAGATACTATCAGTCCAATCCTTGCTGAAATTGTCTGGAAATCTTTGGAGCAGGGGGTCTTTCCAGACCCCCAAAGGAGGTGGTCATTCGACCACTCCTAAAAAAGCCTTCATTGAATCAAGACTGCTTAGCTAACTATAGACCTATCTCTAACCTGCCCTTTGTCTGTAAGGTTACTGAAAAGGTGGTTGCACTACAACTGGATGACCATCTTATAAATCACAATGTCTACGATACTCTGCAATCAGGATTTAGGAAAAGACATAGCACTGAGACCGCCCTTGTCCGGGTTTTAAATGATCTCCTAATTGCAAGAGATCGAAAGGCTCACACTATTCTAGTCCTTCTTGATCTCTCTGCAGCATTTGATACTGTGGACCATGGTGTGCTTTTGGAGCACCTGCAGCTTTATTGTGGACTGACTGGTACAGTTCTACATTGGTTTCGATCTTTCCTAACAGGTTGGAGGCAGAGGGTTGTCACTGGAATTTATTCCTCTGACGCCATCTCCCTATCCTGTGGGGTGCCGCAGGGCTCCATTTTGGCACCCATGTTGTGTGCCGTATATATGCTGCCATTGGGAGACATTATTAGGTGATACGATCTGGGTTTTCACTGCTATGCAGATGATACCCAGTTGTATCTGTCCTTTAATCCCAGACAGGAAGATGTGATCTCTATGCTTAACAACTGTCTATCCAAAATCAAAGATTGGATAAGTACCAGCTGGCTGAGGTTAAACCAGGATAAGACTGAGGTGCTGGCTGTGGACCCTGGTCGCCTTGAGGTGGGTTGTAGGGCTGGGATTCAATCGGGCATATGGCTCGATGGTGTCCAACTCCCAACCTCAGACCAGGTAGGCAATCTAGGCGTTATTGTAGACGATGGCCTGACCCTAGAATCTCAAGTGTTGGCCATTGTCAAATCCTCATTTTACCATCTTAGGATTATCACTCAGGTGAAACACCTGGTTCCTCTGGCTGACCTTTCTACCTTGGTCCATGCCTTTGTGACCTCTTGCCTTGATTACTGCAATGCCTTGTACCTAGGGTTACCAGGGGTTGATATCCACCATTTGCAGCTGGTGCAGAATGCAGCGGCCAGGCTTTTGACTGGGACACCTAGAAATAGTGATATTACACCTGTGCTGTGTGGACTGCACTGGCTGCTGGTTCAGTGGCGGATCACCTTTAAGGTCGGGCTACTGACCTATAAAGCCCTACATGAACAGGGACCGCGCTATCTGCAAGATCTCCTTATTCCCTACTGTCCCTCTCACTCACTCTGATCCACCGATGAGGGATTGCTAGAGATTCCCAGGGTTCATTTAACGACATCTGGGGCATGTGCATTTTCTTACGCTGCCCCCACCCTGTGGAATTCTCTACCTCGCCGGATACGAGGTTGCCGGACCATCGAGAGTGTTAAATCTGAGCTGAAAACCTTTTCATTTTTAAAAGCATTTAAAGACTGATTTTACTATTAATATTTTGATTATTACTTAATGTTGCTATTGTACAGTGCTTTGGTTTTTGAAAAGTGCTTATAAATAAACTTTTACTTACTTATTTACTCCTGTGTGGCTGGCAGACTCAGGTGTGTTTGAATCCCACAGCCCCCACTTGCATACTGTGTGATCCTAAGCAAGTCACTTAACTTCCTTGTGGCCCCAGGCTACACCTGTAAACAAGCTTTCAGCTTAGTGTGTCTCTCCTGGTAAAAAAAAACCCACAAATAAAACAAAAACAAGGCTGAGGTACTTTGATTTCATTTTGAGCCAATCCTGACATTAAAGAAGGGGTTCCCCTTTCATAGGATCACTCCTCGATTTGATACCTGGGAGTTCAAATACCCAGAACAACTGTTCTATACTAACTATGACATACTCAAGCACACACTGATTTGGTAGGTGGATATATCTTCCTGTTCCTCTTATTCAGAGAATATACTTTATTAGAATGAATCTCCTCCCAAACTGTCTTTACTTATTTCAAACTTTACATTTAGCACCCATGGCCGAGGACTTTCGATCCAGAAAAAAAGCAATTTCCCACTATATCTAAAATGGTAAAAAACATACAATATATAGCATACTGAATACTGCAGTTGCCAAATGAACAAACTCTGGCCAGAGCCAATAAGGCTGCAGCTGAGTAATTTAGGGTAAAATCATTGAAAATTACCAAACATTATGAGCCCACATTAGCAAAATGTAATGTAGGCTCATACAATTGTTGTTTTGTAATATTTTTACACCAAACTTTCAACATAGCCTTGTTATGACCCTGCCTCATGAAGAAGGGCAGAGCATATGTTCAGCTCCTGCAAGGAAGGTGCTTTGGTGCAGGGACTGCAAAATCAACTTTTGGAACTCAAAAATACATTTTGTGCAGGAGCTGAAATTTAGCATTTGTCACATTCATGTGGTGCTGTAAAGAAATGGCTATATTGAAAATTTGGGATAAAACTATTGAATATTAACAACCTTATGAGCTTGTCTTCATAAAATTCAATGTATGCTCTTAACTGTTTTTTTTTTTTTTTAATATTTATACACCAAATTTTCAACATATTCTTCTTATGAACAGACCTCATCATCAAGGGCAGAGAAAATTTCAACTCCTGCCTGAAAGGTGATTTCGTGCAGAGACCGCAAAATCACCTTTCAGGATGTAAATAAGCATTTTGGCCAGGATTTGAAAAATGACAGCTGAAGTGCTGTAAAGATATGGCTATGTTGTAAATCTGGGGTACAAATATTGAAAATTATCAAAGTTACAAGGCTGTGTTTGCAAAATTCAATGTAGGCTTTTAATTTTTTTTTTTTTTTTTATATTTTTACACCAGATTTTTAACATTGCCTTCTTATGATCCAACCTCATGAACAAAAGCAGAGAAAAGTTTCAACTCCTGCCTGAAAGGTGATTTTGTGCAGGAACCGCAAAACCACCTTTTGGAACAGATATGCCTAATGACAGTGCCATTGTTCATGAGATGGGGTCCCAGAAAAGACATGTTTAAAATTTTGGCTAACAGTATGCAAAACTGGACAAGTTATGACACTTCAAAACACCATTGAACTATATTTTACTGCATACCTGTTTCTTCAGTTTGTGGTCTAGCTTTGAAGAGTGAAGACTTGACTGTGTTCCAGAGTGCATTAAGGCATTAGACCCCCAATAGATAAGTAAGGGCATGGTGAGGTGTGGTGGGTGTTGAGTGGGAAGATCACGTAGGGGGTAAGGAATGGCCACAAAATACATCAAATGACTTTTTTTTTTGCAGGTAAAAAAACAAACAAACAAGAAAAACAGAGGATTCCTGCACTGGGGGATTGGACACCCCTCAGTACCACTGTTACATTTCTGGGGAGATTGGTGTGGTGGCTGCTGAGAGGGAAGGTTGGGTGGCAAAAAAAAATGATTAATATACTGTATATAATATATAAAAAAGGCACACGTAACCACGCATGTGTGGTAGTGGGGAGGGTCAGTAAGTGGATTTGTGGTCAGAACACTGGGGGATTTGGCACCCCCAGTGTAACTGTTATGTTTTTATGGGGTGTGGGGTTGTGGATGCTGAGAGAGAGGGTCAGGTGGGGGTATATCTATAATTTAAAAGAAAAACAGATCGGCAGTCACACCACACACTGCCGTGTCCAACATGTCTGCCACACTCTACTGCACATACACGACTACTAGCACATGCGCAGGAGAGAGTTGTAGTCATCTTTGACATGGCAGAGTGTGCTGTTTTCCAAAATGACAGCCTTTTTTTCTTTTAAATTATAGATATCCACCCACCTGATCCTCCCTCTCATCACTCACACTCCCCCCAGAAACATAAGCATGACACTGGAGGTGCCCAATCCTCCAGTGTCGTGAACAGGATGCCGATGCTTTTTACTGGACAAAATAGTGCACTGTGACTATAAACAATGAGTGGAGTGTTCCGCAGATACCACAGAAGTGGAGGGGACTGTGGTGCAATTCCAACATGTTGTTCAGTCAGAAGGAATGCACTGAGGGGGTTGTCTGATCTGCAGGACAGAAGGACAGTTGGAGTCACAATTAAATTCCCTGAGGTGGGAGATTGTAAGGCTATCCAGTACTGAGGGGGTAGATCACAGCGCAGGCTTTGTAGACATGATTTCAGGAAGGGGTTTAAATTGGCACACATTCAGGAGTGTGGAGGGGTGGGTGCCACTAGGTTCATGAGTGAAAAGTGAGGAAAGCCACTTCAGGGGAGTGCCTCCCTAGATCCGGGTGAGGTGCTGGATGGCAGAGGGTGGACAGCTGGTGGAGAGCGGGTATAGGCCCTGATGGGATGAGGATGACTATCCCCTATGGGGAGGGGCTGCTAATGTGGCAGTTGGGATCAGCACTTCAAACAGGTTTGCAATTCTGGAATCCTTGCGAGGGTCAGATAAGTGGATGAGGTTGGAGAGCAGGGGAGTAATTGGGTGGAGATTAGGGGAGGGGTTGTATATAGGAAGGTGGTTCAGGGAAGTGAGGGGGGGAAGGGGGGGATTGGTAGTAATGGTAATCTGTGGACCAGTGCAGGAGGGAGTGGGGTTGGTGGCCTGGTAGCGCGAGGTGGGGCAAGAGGGAGAAGACACAGGAAGTTCTGCTGGTGGGGTTTGAGTGAGATGGAGGAATGTACCGCTGGGGGTTTAGGGAGTGGATATAGCAGCACGGCAGAAGGGGAGACTGCACGGTCTAATGAGGTGGGATTTATAGGTGACAGTGTAAGTGTGGACAATAGGGTGAAGAGAGTTGTTCCTACTCAGGAACCTGAGCTGAACGGAATGGTAGGTGATGGTGTAAGGGTTGACAAGTGGGCATTGGAGGTAGTTCTTCCACAGGAACCTAGGCAGACTGGAATAACTCATGCGATTATTCTCGAGGTGACATTGGAGGTGAGTGGTGAAGCTGGCTGGCAGAATGAGGTTATTGGGGGGTTCTGATACTGTAGTTGGTGTTGGGGTTTGGGGGAGCATCCAGGGATGCAAAGGAGGGAGTGCGGGTGGGAAGAAGAGGGTGATAGAGGGTTAGCAGGAGGTGTTCCATCCAGTAGGGTTAGAAGGCATGGGAGGAGGGGGGCAGAGGGGGAAATCAATGAGTTAACCCAGAGAGGTGCCAGTAAAGGATAAGCTAGTTGGGGGAACCCTTAACCATCTTAACCATTGGGGAGCAGATGGAGTGAAGGTACTAGTTCAGTGAGACTCTATAATCAGATGTATTAAGTGGGGAGGAAGGAGTGATGGTAGGGGGAATGGGGTTAGAGTGGAGTATATGCCAGGCATGACTGTGCACAAGGCTGCATTCCTTGTGTACTCAATGGTGAGGAATGCTGGGGGGACTCCCCACATCTTGGTGCATATGGGTGCAAATGACATGGAGGGCAGCAGTGTGGACGAGGTGCAGGCCCAGTTTAGAAAGCTAGCCAGGGTCTGTCTAGCTGAGAGATGCATGGTCTCTTTCTCGGAGGTTCTTCCAGTTAAAACAGCAAGTGTGGAGAGGAAATTAAAAATTCACAAGGTCAACAAATGGCTGAAAGGATAGTGCTGAACCAAAGGGTTTGGGTTCATGGGGGATTGGTATGTAATTTGAGAGGACAAGGAAATTTTCGCTAAGGACAGACTCCACCTGAGCGTATTAGGAAGGAGGTCCTTAAGCAAAGGCTGGGCGAATTCATAGAAAATAGATGGGGTTGAAACTTGTAGAGTGGGGGAGGCTGAGGCTAGTGTATCAGGTGGACAATCTCAGCATGGAAGGGCTTTGGCCTTTGCCCCTGACAGTCTCATCGGGTGGTGGAGTAGGGGACTTGGGCCCACACAGGATCTTGAGGGAAGGGGAGTAGCTGTGGGACTAAGGAAGGGGACATGGTGGATGGTGGTCCTGACCAAGGTGAGAAGTCTGGGAAACAAGATCCCTGAATTGCAGGCATTGATGACCGAGGGGAAGGTGGACATGGCTGTGGTCACAGAGATGTTGGCCATGCAGCACCACAAATGGGAGATGAATATTAGGGGTTCCAAAGTACTTTGAAGGGACAAGACGATGGGTAAAGGTAAGGGTGGCTCTATACCACTTAAGATGCAGTGATTTGCAGGACTGCCTGGTTCCTAAATCCTGTACCCTTGCAGGTGATCGGGCCTTCACTGTCTACGCACCAAGAGTGTGGAACTCCCTTCCTGCTTTAATTTGCTCCTCTTCCTCCCATCCCTGCTTCAAAGTCTCCCTATGGGGCTTCCTAAAATCGGCCTCCACCTGTCTCTGTGCCTTATAGACCCCCTGCTGAGGCACACTTTTTCCCCGCTCAACTGTTAGGGAGCGAGGCTCCTGTTTTTTAATGCACTTCAATCCTGTAACCGCTTGATGTAACATTATGTTATCAATTTGCACTTGGCCCATGCCCTGCCTACCTGTTCTTGAAGGGGTACCCAGCCTTATCTATCCCTCTTTTCCCAGGTCTCTCTCCTGCACTTTTGTACTCCTACTGTTAACTATCTACCCACCCCTCCCCCCAAGGGTATGGCTTACCCCATATTGTTTGCTTTGTTGACAATGACTGTATTATTCTGTATTATACTGTCATCTACCTATTAATCTGGTATGTATTTTATGCTGTTATCTACCGATTAAACTGTTGCACCCAAAGTTTCTTTATGCTGTTAGCTACCTATTAATTTCTGTTATGCCTGAAGTTCTTGTATGTTACCTTGACTCTTCCTGATGTTCTTGTATGTATGTACCTTATAATTCTCCGGGGTCACACCTGAAAATAGGCACTTGGCTGTCTAGTGTGCTTACCTGGTAAACAAAAGCAAATAAATAACATTTAATACGTTAGGCATGGTATCCATTGCACAGGGAGGAGATTGCTGAAGGGCGCATTGTGGCATTATAGTTTACCCTGAAGGATCCTAGGGATAGGAGGGTAAGGCTGATAGTGGTGTGTAGGCCACCCACCCTGTTGGAAGATCTAGATGAGAAATTAGCGGGGAACCTGAGATCTCACTGCAGCTTGGGTAGGGGTAAGACTGTGGTATTGGGGTATCTGAACATGGCTGGGGAAGACAGGGAGACCATGGTGTTGTCATCAAGGGAGCAGCACCTCCTGGATGCATTCTAGGATGCGTTCCTCTCCCAATTGGTGGAGGAATCCACCAGAGAGGGATGGATCCTGGACTTGGTGCTGACAGACCAGGACATGGTCAGGCATTTGGTTGTGGAAGACCCTTAGGAAGGGAGTGACCAAACCACAACCTGGTTCACCCTAGACATGGGCAGGATTGGAAATTGCAGCAGGACAATGGTGGTGAGTTTCAGTGGGGCTAACTTCAGTTGCATGTCGGCAGTCCTGGAGAGACACCTAGGTAGGAACTGGCCAGATATGACCATGAGGAGCAAGTGGGAATTAATAAAAAGGGGCCTTTTGAAGGCCACAAAAGCCTACACCAGGGTAATCCACAAGAATGCCAGGGCTAGGAAGCTGAGCTGGTGGACCAGGGAGGTACAGCAGGTGGTTAGAGAGAAAAAGCTAGCCTTCAAGAGATTTAAGCAGTCTCATGGGGAGAACGTCAGGGAGGAGTACCAGAAGATCTCCACACAGGCAGATAGGGTGGTGAGAACAGCCAAGGTGGACAAGGAGCTGCGGCTGGCACAGGGGATCAAAGGGGAAGAAAATATTTTTTCAGATATATCGGGGGGGGAGGATGTGAAGGGGGCGGCAGATTGATAGTTTAAAAAGTTGGAGGGGTGGGCCAAGGATGCAGTGGAGCAAGTGGAAGTACTCAATGAGTACTTCTGCTTGGTCTTTAAGAAGGAGTTGGGGGAACCGACTCCACAGGGGGATTGTGGTAGGGAAGTGGGGGTGGGAGAGGGACTCAATGATGGGGAGATACCCATGGACAGGGTGAGAGAGGCACTGAAGTCCCTGAGTGGGGACAAGGCCCTGGGTAAAGATGGGATTCACCCCAGGGTGTTGAGAGAACTCATGGATGTCCTGGCTGCACCACTAATGGACTTATTCAACTCCACCCTTCAAACAGGTTGGGCACCCCAAGACTGGAGGGAGGCTCATGTCGTACCTCTACATAAGAGCAGTCTGAGGGAGGAGCCAGGTAACTACAGGCTTGTCAGCCTGATGTCAGTAGTGGGTAAGCTGCTGGAGTCCATTCTTAAGGAAAGGTTAGTGGAGTTCCTGGAGGCCAATGGCTGCCAGGATAAACGCTAGCACGGGATCATCCAGGGTAGACCGTGTCAGATGAACCTGGTTGAATTCTATGGTTCGGTCACTAGGTCTCTTGACCAGGGGAAACCGGTGGATGTCCTGTACCTGGACTTCAGTAAAGCTTTCAGCACGGTGCCACACCACAGATTGCTGGACAATCTGAGGAGCCTGGGCTTGGGGGGGAAGACACTGGGGTGGATGGGGAATTGGTCGAAGGATAGGTTTCAGTGGGTGGTGATTGAGGGTGAGCTCTCATCTTCAAAAGGGTTATTAAGTGGGGTCCCCCAAGGGTCAGTGTTGGGGCCAGTTCTATTTAATGGATTTATTTCAGATATCAGGGTTGGAGTTAGGAGTAGACTGATTCTATTCATGGATGACTCAAAGTTGGGGGCAGTGGTGGACAAGGAGGAGGGGATTAGGATGCTGCAGGAGGACTTGGAGACACTTGAAAGGTGGTTGCATACTTGGCAGCTCAATTCCAATGCCATGAAGTGCAGTGTACATCACTTGGGTTCAAGGAACCCGGGGCATGACTACAATTTATGTGAGGTGAATCTGACAGTCTTCAGGGAAGAAAAGGATCTGGGTGCGACAATAGATGCAAAAATGAATAACTGAGCAGAGTAGTAGGGCATCTGTGAAGGCAAAGAGGATACTCGGGTGCATAGCCAGAGGCATAACATCTAGGAGAAGGGAGGTCTTACTGCCCTGTACAACTGCCTTGTCAGGCCACGCCTGGAGTACAACATGCAATTTTGGCACCCGTACTTGAAGCAGGACATGGCCCTTCTCGAGAGGGTACAGAGAAGGGTATCAAAAATGATCCACGGCCTGAGTGACCTGCCCTATGAGGTAAGACTAAGGGAGCTGAACGTGTACTCCTTGGAGAAGAGGAAGGATGGGGTGGGTATGATAGAGGTTTAAAATATTTGAAGGGGATCATCTGGGTTACCTCCGAAGAGCTGTTCTAGCTGCAGGAGGATGGAACCACTAGGTGGCATTGCATGAGACTGGTGGGGGAGGAGAGTTAAGGGGGAGGTGAGGTTGCACTTTTTCACGGAAAGAGTGGTAATGCCTTGGAACTCACTGCCATCTGGATTGATGGGGATGGTGACAGTGGAAAGATTTAAGAGAGGGTGGGACAGACGCAGGGTTAATGTATGGGTGGGAGAAAAGTGTCATGATAATGGGGCAGCAAGAGGTCACATTGGGGGAGGGGGGAGCCGCAGTGAATTCTCTGTAAGTGTTGATACTCAAGCAAACTCGATAGACCCATAGGCCTTTTCTGCTGGTAATTTAGTATGTTAGTATGATTCCTTTTCTCATCACAAGAGGTCTGCAGGGCTGCAATGGGCTTTAATGGGCAGACTAGGTGGGCCAAGCAGTCCTTATCTGCCGTCATAGTCTACGTTTCTATGTAATCACTACAACTCTAAAAAGGAGGCTTTTCTCTGCCATCTACAGGACTACTTTAGAGTGGCACAATTACAAATTACTTTAGACTGGTTATACTCATCAATAACTTTACATTGAAAGCAAATAGAATTATAAGAAAACTACACCATCATACCGGACCTGTTTATTGCCCTTCTATGTGGAGGTGCTGCTCTCGCTGTCCAGTTCCAGCAACACAACAATTATTAAATGTTTGGATATCTCTACTCCATATGCCTAGCATCATAAAGTATGCTAGGTATGTAGAATGGATAATTGCTGATGATCAGGCTACTGCCTTTCGATATGACCATACATTCCAAAGATGGAATAGACAAGGGCTACAACATAATCATCAGTATTACAGTAACAGATTCCTTAAAAGTTTTTCACAGCTCCAGAAAGAATTCAATCTCTCAAGAATAGATTATTATATATTCCTGCAGATCAGTCATTATTTGGGGAATAAGTTTGGACTGGAATGTAACCAAGATAATACAGTATATTGCTACTAATTTACTGTATTTTCTTATTCACATTATAGAAACCACTAGCTCACTCAATTTTATTTTTAAAGCACACAAGGCTTTTTGCAGTAAAGCAAAGGGGAAGCCACAGAAAAAAAATAAACAATGTTAGGAGGCTGAAATGGGCATCCTTGTACCATAAGGAGACTGACACATGGCCGGTTACAGGCAAAATAAGAATGCATCTAGTTTTCAGTGGAAAGAGTTCCGATAGTTGACAATAATAAGGTTGATCTGCACCCCACAAATTACTGCCAAATTTGATTATTTGTCCCAGACATTATGCTGAAGGGGATGTGAATCTACACCTGCCACACACACGCTCACTCGTTTTAGAAGTGTAAGGTGTATGTGTAAGTGTAAGGCTATCAGCCCCATTGGGAGTCAGTGGCAGCAGCATTAAATGAATTCTTAATTAACAATTCAAGTAGTCCTCTTTTTTTCATATAACCCCCCCTCCCCAATAAGAGAGCAATTATATAAAAAAACTGTTGGAAATCTGATTAACTGCAGTAAAGATGGCAATTACACAGAGATGGCTGACTCCAGATAGTCCAAGTCAATAAGAATGTGAGGATATAGTTATGCTTATGTGAAAAATGGAACAAATAACAGCAGGGCATAGTTTTCGACCCCTCATGCTACTTTTGTTAACCAGTGGAATAGCTGGTTAGACTGGCTAATGTATCATAGAACTGATTTAATTCCACATGACTGAAAAGGTTTTTATTCTAGTTCAGAAAGGGGTTAAGGAATAGCTTTTTTCACTTTCAAAGACTTTAGCAATATCAAAAATCTCTAACTGCATATACGGGAAGTTATGGAGACAAGACACCAGAACAGAACGTTTAAATAATTTATTGCTCAGCCACAAAACAATATTAACAATAGCTCTGTTCTTTTCTTCTACCAGCTGGAACTGTAAATAATGCATTACAATATATGCATGACAATGTATGTAATTCACTGCACCTGGAAAATGTAAAACTTTTTCAATAAACAAATAATTACAAAAAAGAGACATGCAGTAGCATCATCCAAATACATCCATAGTATGAATATAGTATGTACATTTAATAGATAAGCTAAACAGTGGAGACTTAAAAATTGTGAGAGGTGGCTATCTTTAATGACTTGAGTCATTATTTACAAAATGATCTATAAAGCAGTTTAATATACTATGTTTAATACTGCATTTTCAGAGGTGGAATTACACAATTAGTCCATTCATGTCCACCTGTCAATTCATATTGGGCGCTATTCACGAAAGGACTGCCGCTACACGCTAAAGTGGCATAAAGTCAGGTGCACAGTTGCATGCTGTGTAACACACATGAAATATGTAGCATACATGAACATGCCAGTAACACCCCTATGAGGATGGGGCAGGGTTGGCAGAGGCACACAGCAATGCTCAAGGACTGGGACAGCATGAGATGCCTGGAATGCCCCTTGACTTCAACCTATATGGAGATGCAGAAGCACTATGCTAGAGAGCTACTTGGACAGCCACGGAAAGATGTCAGCGGAGGATGTCAGAGTGGAAGCCAGGACTGATGACCATGGATCGGTGGAGACCACACCACAGACAAGCAGGGCAGGGACACTTGGCGTGGGCTGTGATGGCGTCAAGAGGCTGCGGTCCCCCAACTTAATGGTGGTGCAGGTGGCCATCCTGGTGACAGAGTTCTGACAGCACTACGATGTGCTGTTTGGGTGGCAGGCACTCAGCATCCCACCCAAGGCGAAGGCCCGGATATGGCTGGACGTGCTGGTGGCCATAAACACCACTGAACTGGAGGCACACACCTTGGTTTGTCATAAAGCACAAGTGGCACAACCTCTGGTCCCAGGTGAAGAAGTTGAGCCAGACATGACAGTCGCAGGATGCCACAGGGGGAGGTCCACCACCACCAGACCCTCCCCTCATGCCCATCAAAAAGATGGAGTCAGACATGATAAGTGACACCACCACAGACTGGGAGGCTGACAGCCTTGACAGATGCGAGATGAGTGCAATGTACCTGTACACAGGGCAGCCAGACCATACAGCAACAGTGAAATGGACCCTAACCACCTGTCACCCTTCCAACCCACAGTGCATGATGACAATAGTGCCGGGTGAGGGACCATCTGAGATTGGAAGAGGAGCACCACAGTGGTCCAGCGATGCAGGTATGTAGTGACATGGACACAGGGTGGTGCACAGCATCGGATGAACATGCATGTGTACTGACCGATGACTTGTCCCACCCACACGGTTACGCAGCAAAGCTCAGACAGCACACAGGAGGGGGAAAAACAGCCAACTGCAACGTCAGAGGAATGGTACAGGCATGATGATGGAGGAACACCAGAATGACAGCAGGAGGAGAGAGGCAACCAAGCCACAGTGGTAGACACACATGCCAGCGAGGAAGGGGGGATGCCTGCGGATCACGATAAGGAGGACCACACGGTGCAAGAAATGGACAGGAATACAGAGGAGGACACACTGCAACCAGAGGACAGCTGCATGGTGACTGTGGGGACGTCATCACTTGCCTCACCACCGGACACCCAGGAGTGGGACACAGGTGTCTCAGAGGGCCCCACACCCACAAGACATCATAGGCAGCATGGCAGTGGCTCGGCACTGGCAAGCTACTACTCTGACCTCTGCCAGCTGGAGCATGACTGGTTGTAGGAAAGCAAAGACTGCACAGAGGCAGTGAACCTCATGATGGAGGTCATGGGGGCATCCGTGCAGGCTCAGGAGAGGCTTGCAGTGAGCATTGCCACCAGCGTGAGGGCACAGGAATGCATGGCAAAAACTGTTACCATAGGTGCCTGTGCCCAGGACAGATTAACGGAGGAGGTGGTGGTGGGTGTCCGCTCGCATGAGCAGACAGCAGAGGCATTCCTGACCATAGCTATAAACCTGGCCATGCAACAAGCTGATCCACCCACCACAGGCGCACCACCAGCACTGACTGATGCTGCACAATCAACATAATTGGCATAGGTTGTAGGACATGACAATGCCTCACAGCTTGCGGTGGTAGCCCAAGCAGCGACAGCTGCTGTACCAGGTGCAGGCAACATGGCCCAATGGTCACAGCACTTACAGGTGGCACAAAATGCCACACAGCTAACAACCACACCATGCAGCAACAGGGGGGAATGGGATGAGGGTGCAGATGAGGTGGACAGCCACAGACACTAGCCACACAGTGATAGGGAGTATCTGACAGCACTGACCCTGGCCGTCAAGCACAAACGCCCCACACATCCACACCCACACTGACCACCATGGCACACCACTCAGTGGTGCACTGCAACACCCCATGGACTAGCACTGCCTCGTGGGGCACTACAGAGCACATATACGGTTCACAGGCACACCACAATGGGCCACCCAAACACGTGCATCCCGTGCTCAGTGTCATGCATGGCATGCATTGGGCAGGCCTCCATACAGTACACAGCACAACACACCAGCGACTGTCAGTGCACACATCCTGTGCCCATTGCACGCTGTTGGCAGCATGGTCTTATGCAGCACATGCTGTCTCAAACACGTTAGTTCATCATCACCAGCATGTGCTAATGCTCACCTATTGAATGTGCCATGGGCCATGTGATGCCACATGGCCCTTGCCGCCATGCATCCCACATCATGTTGTCTCCTGGGTGGCACCCTATGCCATCACTGGGTGGTGCTGGTCCATGGGGTGGCTGTGGTGGTTCCTCACCACGCTCCTCAGGGTGTGCATCTGGGGGCTGTGGAACACTGTGTCTGATGCATATGTTGTGCAGCATGGCACAGGTGGTAAACACTCTGCACACCATCCCTGGCGAAAGCATCATCATGCCACCTGTGTGGTCCAAGCAGTGGAACCGCATCTTCATCAGGCTGATGGCGCATTCCACAATGCAGCATGCCCGCACATGTGCTGCATTGAATACCTCCTCCACAGTGTGCCGTGGTGCCAGGTATGGTGTCAGGAGGATCATCCTCAGTGGGTATCTGCTGTCACCTGTGGAAGACGGGTGGAACATAGACATTAGGCTCTCAGTAGTGCACATGCTGCAACCATAACATCAGTCATTGACAGGTGCTCACCCAAAAGCCAACCATATCCCTTCTCCTGCTGGTCCAGATGCATCACAGCATGCTGTTACCAAATATGTAAGAGTAGTGGCATGACCCCAGGTATCATGTTAGGATGTTTGTGATGATGCCCATTGTGTCGCATATGACCTTGCAGTTTATGCTGTGGTACCCCTTATGGTTCCTGTATGCCTCCTCATTCATGGATGGTGTGAGGATAGGTACATGCATGCAATCTATCGCATCAAGAGTGTTAGGCATGCCAAACCTGTCCAGGAACACATCCCTGATGGCGCTGAGCTCCACCTCGGTCATGGGGAACGTGATGTGTTGATGCAAGTGGCACACTAGGGCATTGGTAACCTAGTGCAAGGCCCTGCACACGGAGGACTGGCTCACACCTGTCATGTCTCACATCACTCTCTGGAAGGTACCCATGGCATAGTATTGCAGTGCACACAGCACCTTTGTCTTTATGGACATGGCCATGGAGCACCTTGTGCTGGGATATATGGCATCCTTCAGAAGTTCACAGATGACTCTAGTGTTTCATGGTCAAGCTGGTACTGCTGCAGGATGTCTGTGGTGTGGAGGCACCATCCACTAGCCGTGGCCTGAATACTCATTGGCAGCCCCATGTTCAGGCATGGTGCTCCACCAAGGGCATCCTCTGTGAGGACCATGTGTAGAAGTGCCCCAGGGCACATTGCACTACCACTGCCTGTTGTGCCTTCTGTGACCACAGAGTGGTGTTGCAGGTACACAGTTGTGTCTTGTGCATGCTGTGTGGCATGGTGCATGTGTCCTATAAGGTATGGCATACTCATGTGATGTGGGCAGGCCAGCCACTGGAACGCCATAACTGCACTGTCGGTCATGGCTGCAGCTGCTCCACCAATGCCACAGGGCAAGGTGCATGGCAGCCACACCATTTGCATCAGGTGGCAAAGGATGTATATCAGGATGGTGTTCCAGCGGGGGCCACATGGGAGGTCACAGAATAGCGGCAGGTAGGTAGGTACCACAGCCTGTTCAATTACCTTTTCAGCTCTGTGCCTGTTGGGGCAGGGGTGGTGATGCTTTGAGTGTGCATTTCACCATTGCTACCTGTGTATGTTTACATGGGACCCAGAGGCATAAGGCCATGCTGGTGCTGGAGCTGTGTGAAGTGAGTGGGCAGGACATGCAGTGGTAGTGACCCCTAGTCAGAGGCTGCCCCATGACATCCTGCTGTGGCTCAACCTGTGGCAAAGCACATCCGACATGGTGTACAGGGACAATGAGGAGACCTGCAGGCCATATGGTCCCACTGGCAGGTATGTGGCCCTCGGTACTCTGTGTGTGTGCCTGTGAGTGTGTGTGTGTGACAACATTGCATAGGTGGCCTAGCCATCATTGCGGGTACTGACGTATGTCCCCTGTGTTTGCTATTGTCGTTGCAGCATTACTGTGGGCCTATCAGGCACCTGGTACTGGAGAAGTGCAAATTCACTGATACAACCCTCGCCCAGGAAGAGACCCCATTGACCAGCCTGGAGGTGGCCATGGAGGAAGAATCATCGTACTGGGCAGGACAGACTCCCTGCATTCCCATCCTGTCCCAGACCCTTCTCTGCTGTTATGCTGCCCTGTGAGGATGTTGTACTGTTGTCTGCCATTAAAGGTGTTTCACTGCAAGGCCTTGTATGTGCCTCGTTCTTCACCCTGGCACAGTGTGTAAGGATGGGCATGTGTGTGTGCATGTGTGCTGTGCATGTTGGGCTGTTCATGCTTCTGTGACTGCTACTTGTGTTGACTCTGCTGTGGGTGTGATCTGTGTGCCACTGTATGTCCTCCTGGGAGTGCGGCGTTGGTTGTGCCTGGTGGTTGGCTGTAGTCGCACCAGTATGTGGCATATTCTGGGCAAGAGTGTGGCCATGCCATGCATCACTGCGTGAGTGTCCGGCGTGGTTTTGCCATTGTGGGCATGGTCACCTCCATGACAGCACGCTTCACAGGAAACTCCTGCTGTGTGTGCGGCATGTTGGCCACATTATGGCTGCTTTCAAACTGCATATTGTCTACACGGGGACATGATGCACCATTCCAATGTATAGCACATCATCCATGCACATATGGTATCCCGAGCATATGGCATATGCAGGCATGCCCTTGAGCAGCCGCATATCCTCCATGGCACACTGCTATGCTTGCCGCTGCTATGCACACCCCTATGCATGGTTTGTGCATACCGTGTGGTGGTTGCATTCACTGCTTCAGTGCATATGCACCTATGTGCAGGACTTAAGCACTGTGCAGGGCCATGTAGCCTTTGTGAATAGGGCCCATTGAGCATGTCCTGTGTTTATTACCCTGTAGTCAGGCATCAACACTCTTTTTGAAATTATTTAATTTAGTACTGTCAGTTAATGGAAGGCTGCAGCCTGTAGTTCAAGGCGGAGGTGTAACTTGCCACACACACCTCTTTTGCCTATTTAAGGGTTGCATTCCTCACTGCACACACAAGCACTTTTTCCTTGCAGCCAGAGGCTCTGTTGGTTTGTCTTTTCCCCTGCAGCATGCTGGGCTTGCCCTCGTGTTGCTGTTTCAGGGCTGCTCGGTTTCTGCTGGACTTTTGTTTTGTGTTCTCCTGCTTCTTGATTAGTATTGCTTACCTTCGGCTGCTGAGTGCTTCTTTGTGTTGCTTTATCCTGTCCTCCTATGTTTGAGTTTGTTTGCATTTTCCTTTTTGGAGGCTTTCTAGCTTCCTGTTCACTTGTTTGTATCATGCTAATCCTGTACTGGTGCTATTTGGTTCCCATTTGCTCACTAGCTTTCAGCAAACCTTCAGCGCAAATGCAATTCTTATAGAAACATAGACATAGACTTTGACGGCAGATAAGGACCGCTAGGCCCATCTAGTCTGCCCATTTCCCTACCTACAGGATAGGCCGCAGATCATAGTTAACCAACAGCCTATTTCTTCCTACCCCCCACAAGAATTGCCTTATGTCTGTCCCATGCATTCTTGAATTCTCCCTCAGTTTTAGACCCCACAACCTCCTCAGGAAGGCTGTTCCATGCATCCACTACCCTCTCTGTGAAATAATACTTCCTCACATTGCCCCTGAACCACCCTCCTTCTATCTTTAAATTGTGTCCTTTGTTCTTGCAAGCTCTTTTTCTGAAAGATGCTACCCTCTTGGACTTTGTTGATTCCACTGAGGTACTTAAAAGTTTCTATCATGTCCCCTGTCTCCTTCTTTCCTCAAGGGTATACATATTAAGCTCATTTAGTCTCTCCTCATACGGCTTCTCTTGCAGACCCTGCACCATTTTAGTTGTCCTCCCTGGACTGCCTCTATCCTGTCTATGTCCTTGCAGAGATGGGGTCTCCAGAACTGGACGCAGTACTCCAGATGGGGTCTCACCAACTGTCTGTACAGAGGGATAACAACTTCCTGTTTTCTGCTGGTGATGCCTCTCCCTATACATCCCAGTATACCCCCAGCCCTCCCTACTGCCTTCTCACATTGCTTGCTAACCTTAAGGTCATCTGATATGATTACCCCCAGGTCCCTTTCCTTTTTTGTTGTCGTTACTACCTCCCCCCATTGTGTATTCTTCCCCTGGGTTCTTGTTTCCCAGGTGCATTATTTTGCACTTCTTTGCATTGAATCCTAGCTGCCATACTTCTGACCATTCCTCCAACCTTGCCAAGTCCCTTTTCATCCTTTCCACGCCTCCTTGTGTATCAACCCTGTTGCAGATCTTTGTGTCATCTGCAAAAAGGCATACTTTTCCTTCCAGTCCCTCTGCAATGTCACTGATGAAGACATTAAAAAGGACTGGACCCAATACTGAACCCTGCAGGTACCCCACTAGTAACCCCTTTCTTCAGAGTGGACTCCATTTACAATTACCTTCTGTGTCCTGTTGTCCAGCCAATGTTTTATTTAGGCTACCACCCTGGGTCCCACTCCCAGGCTGGTTAATTTGACTATTAATCTTTTGTGGGACTGTGTCAAATGCCTTGCTAAAGTCTAGGTAGGCCATGTCCACAGCCCCTCCCTGGTCTACTACTTTGGTCACCCAGTCAAAGAAATCTATTAGATTCGCCTGACATGACCTTCCTGCTGTGAACCCATGCTGCCTTGGGTCCTGGTGCTCCACTGGCCTCTAGGTACTTGACTATTCTTTCCTTCAGAAGTGACTCCATCACTTTCCCTACCAAAGAGGTCAGGACTGACAGGTCTGTAGTTTCCTGCCTCTGTCTTGGACCCACTTTGTGAAGGGGAATCACATCTGCCTTCCTCCAGTCCTCGGTACCACACCATCCTCCCATGATTTATTAAAAGAGTAGCCAGTGGTTTCACTAGTTCCTCCCTTAATTCTTTTAGAATTCTGGGGTGAATTCCATCAGGTCCCATTGCTTTGTCCACCTTCAGTTTTAGGAGTTCTTTGCAGAACCCTTTTTTCTGTGAAAGGACTGGGATCACTCCCTATCAAGAGTGCTTCTGTTAATTGATTAGCACTTCTCCTCTTTGTGAATACTGAGCAGAAATATTTGTTCAGTATTCCTGCTTTTTATTGTCCTCTTGCCCACCCACCATTCATTCTATTCAGCCTCACTATCCCTCCCTTTGTCTTTCTACGCTCGCTGATGTACCTATAAAAGGTTTTATCCCCCTTCTTAACTGAGTTGGCTATCTTTTCCTCAGTTTGGGCTTTAGCTATTCTGACTTCCCTCCCTGCTTCCTTCTGCCTTAACTGGTACAGCTCTCTGTCTTATCTGTATGTTTCAGCTCAGTTCCTGCTTCCCTGCTTGCTGCCTCAGTGTTTATCCACCTTAATTGGTTGCATCTCTGCAGGCTCACACGGCAAAGCTAGCCCATGACATTCAAACCTACTTTCATGCAATTGCACCAAGCAATCCTTGCTGTTGTTTCAGTACATTGCCTCTCCCTGCAATTCTGCTGTATGTTTAGTGTGGATGCTCCTAGAAGCTGTAACTACTGTAAAACAGTTTACTTTCATGCCATGTTTATTTGGCCCTCCATGGTCAAACACAAATATCCGTGCTAGGCTGAATTCACGAGCCGCTGCTCTCTGAGCACTTATGGCTTTCGAAATGGACAGTTCACTGTTACAGAGTTATTCAGAGCAAAGTTAATCAGAGCAATTACCAGGCAATTACCAAGTGGCATTTAAAGGCAGTTACAGGTAGTTATGTAATTAGGTAGTTAGGGAGGTGTTATCTGACCTATAACTTCCTGTAGCTGGCGACAGTCCAAGAACTTTCTTTGCCAGCAACGTCTCTCATGAAATGATGGAGAAATCACAGTAAACCAAGTGCAAGTATCCCTTTGATAATGAATGGATACAGCCTGAGACACTGTCACAGCAGCCTGGTGTTGAGCTCTCAATTGCCAAAGCGGCCTGCCGTGAACTCCCTGGGACATCTTCCCCATCTTCTCCATCTTCCCCCTCTTGAAAAACATGTGCCCATCCTCATATGTCATCTACTCGCAAGAGGTGCAGTTTGAGATTGGGAAGTACTGTATGCAGCAGAAACTGGGGTAATGGCAGCAGTATGATTTTTTCACATCCAAATATGAACAGCTAATAAATGAAATTATGGTCCATGGCTTCAAGTCAGACTACCTTTCACAAATTTGTACTGCACCGGATCCAATTAATTTGTCTTCTGTTTTACTCCACAAACAGCGCAGGTGAACTTCCCTCTTGATGGAGTGTGTGGAGGAGCAATTATGGAAAATTGTGGGCTGAATAAGAGAGCAGACTGCCATAGTAAATGCTTAAATTGTCTATGCAGTGGCACTGGGGATCTTGAAGGCCAAATTGCCTCATCTGTTACAGGAGAATGGGAGTCATGTAAACATTACCACAAAATGGTCCTGGGCATTCTTAAACAGAATGCAGTATTGCAAGCATAAGGGTGCAAAGGCTGCTCTCAAAACCCCTAAAGACTTCCTGCAGCTAAAAGCAACCTTTCTGAATTGCATCATCACAGCCAGTACCCAAGAACTTGTTCCCCCCAAGCTAATTCTTAATCTTGATGAAACTGGCGAGTATATGGTACCTATGTCAGAATGGACAATGGCTCTAATGGGCTCAAAGCAAGTTGCTGTCCTTGGTTTGGGAGATAAGTGGCAAATTTCATTGGTATTCACATGTACAATAGCTAGTGATTTTTCACCATGCCAGCTGACCAACAAGGGTAAAACTGCAGCCAGTCACCCTTAGCGCTCCTTCCTGCCTGACTGGAATGAGACACATTCTGAAAACCATTGGGCAAATGAGCAGTCAATGCTCCAATATATTGACAATGTTATTGCCCCTTATTGTGCCCTTACTTGTACCAGGCTCTGTCTGCCTGAAGAGCAAAAGTATATCCTGATTCTGGATCTGTTTAGGGGCACACTACCTCACCCATGGTGGATAAACTAGAAAGCCTGTGCATTATACCGATTTTCATTCCAGCTTCATGTACAGATCAACTGCAGCTGCTCGACATTTTGGTTAATACAATCTTTAAAGACTACATGAAATAGAAGTTCACTGATTGGTATGCGGTAGTTTTATCTGAACAGCTGGAGTCCAGAGAGGAGATTAAGGTGAACCTCACAATGCTGACTCTCAAGGAATGGCACGCACGATGGCTACACGCCAGTTTCCTTGAACTGTGCCAGAGGTGAGAAGATGTTGTTCATGGGTTCCAGGAAGTGGAAATATTGGAGACACAAAGGGACAGCCTAAACTGAGCCCATGTAAGTCACTGAGTTACTGTCAGAGAGTCATTAATCAGTAAACTCAACTACTGTATTTGCATTTATGAGGTCCATGTTACTATACAAAGTTTTTTTGTTTTTTTTGCAGGTGTTATTGAGCTGCTGTGGAGAATACCACATGCACAGACAGGAGCAAATTGTGCACTTTGGACTGTATTTTTTCTTAAAAGTTGGGAGGGGCACATTACACTTCTAGACACAGTATTGTTGTTCATGTAAAATAAAGCATGTAGAGTGCTGTGCTAATCTGCTTGCCTCGATTTGTCATTACATTGCCAGAAATATTAGCGTTCAGACTATATTAACTGATATAGTGAAAATATTCTGAAAGCTAATATTTCCTGTTCTACAATATTTGCTGCTGAATACTGATCATTACTTTTATATACTGTTTCATTATACTCTGGAGGTCAGCACAGCTACAGCTGTCACTGTAAACTAGTTTTAAAATCTACATTTGGGTCACGGCACTTTACTGTTGCTTCCTTGTTTTTCCTATGGTGGGAACTGGGGCTTGTGGTAAAGTCGTGGCCCCATGTGGTCCAAATTCCTCATGAGTGAATCCTACATCCACCGCAAAAATCCTCTGAGTATTTATGCCACCTTTAATTGGCTTCCTTAATGGGACTGGTTGGCTTGCATCCTTGCAAGTTATGTGAATTGCCACTTCTCTGACCTATGTGCATTGCTTACTCTGCCTCACAGACCTACTGTGTGTGCAGGTCCAATCATTGCTTACATGGAAGTTTTCATCTATATGCTTGTTATAAAACTTGTTTGACCTACATGAGGATCTACAATGCTCAGCACTCCTTTAAGCTTTCCGCAGAGGCATGCCAACCTTGACCATTAGTTACCATGGTGAAGGGCTTTCCCTACAGCCAACGGTGTTGCTCTGCACCCCAAAGTCTGCATCTTCAGTGTGTGAAGCTTTGGGTCCAGGTCCTTCTCACCTGGCCCATAGCTGGGAATGTCCTCACTCTTGGTGGACTTTCAGTCGTCAACCATACCAATGGCCCCTATCGATGTAGCATTAGAACTTCAGCAGTGAAGGGGTGGGTCTCTCATGAAGAGCCCCTTTAGCTGCCTGAGTGGGTTTGGAGTTACATTTTAAACCTATTCTCTCTATGACTGTCTCTCATTTACCTGCTTTGTTTTTTGATCAGTAGGCCAGCTGAGCACCTCTGCAGTCTTCTTTCTCCTCCTTCTTCCACTTTGGGGAGTAGTGTTGCAGAGTTAGCCTTGCAACCTTTACAGCATTCCTGTTAGAAGGATAGAGCAGAGCTTTCATCCAAACTGGAATATTTTCCCCACTTCAACTGAGTTTTCAAATTGCAGCAGCAGAGCAATCACTAATCAAAAACATCCCAAGCCTGTAGGGAAGGCGACCTAGGCCTTTGATGCTCAGAGATTTCCTTCTAAAGGATTTTTTTCCCTCCTCCATGCCTCAGGTCATAATATTTAGTTAGCTTTAGGCAATAATCCCTTGGTCACTTAAGTAGGTTTCCGCTGTTGGATGGAGTGGGTGGCTGTCCCGTAAGTGTCCTGTCTCCCACTTTGGCTATTCTCTCTCTCCTTAGGAAGGCAGGCCTCCACACCTTACAGTCAGACCTCCAAGTGGGTCACTATTCACCTGTTGTTTCCTGCCTAATGTATTCAAATATATTACCAACTGACCTATACTACCAACCGACCTACGTACAGGTTCTCAACCCAGATAAATGTTCACTACCTTGCATGCTTTGCTTGACTCTCTTTTTGTGCTTCTTCCTAAGGTACCTTTTGACAAGGTCACTTTTGACTCCTGCAGCTCATCAAGGGGTGGAACCCTCCCCTAGAGTTCTTTGCCTTTGAACCCCAACAGGGTGGTATATCCCATTGCTAGAGATGTGAACAGCCAAAGATGATCTACATTACACAGGCACATTGAATTGGAATGCTACAGCCTGTAGTTTAAGGTGGCAGTGCAACTGGCCACACCCCTCTTTGGCCTACTTAAGGGCTGCTCTCCTCACTCCACACACAAGCATTGTTTTTCTTGCTACTCCATCCACCCCTCCTCCTCCAGTGGCACGCCTCTCTCTCTCTCTCTTGGCCTTCCTCCTAAGAAACATTTAGCCAAGGGAATCACTCCTGCAGCACCATAAGGGGTGGAACCCTCCCCTAGGGTTCCTTGCCTTCATACCCCTAGAGGATGGTATATAGAGCTGCAGTAATGTAAAATTCCCCCCACAAAGTGGTTGCGAAGTGACCACTTCATGTTAGTGATCCGCTATGCGGATGCCCATTCTAAATCCTCACTTCACCACTTCACATTGTAATTATGGTTTTGCATTGGCATTCCACCTTATTCCGCTTTTATATGGAAGTAAGAATTCACAGGCAGCCCACACACATCACATGATTTACAAAGTGTAGGTCACATGCTTCAGGCAGGCAGGATGGTGCAGGCAAAAACTCTCTAATGTGGGCTGACTTACACGTTTTTCATGGGATGTGACAAATGACTCAGCTCTGCGAATGGCCAGGGGTGGGGTGAGGACATGTGATGAAGAGGGGTGCACAGGTGACAAGTCCACAAATGAAGTTATTTTCCCCATTTTACTTACAAGGGTTGATGTACCACTTGCACTAGATATACTGCATTGACCAACACTGCCACCACTGTAACTCTGATAACCACTTGACAAGATTTCTAAATTATAATCCTCCCCCTCATCATGCCTATAGTAATCCTCTGATGTTATTTTATCACTACTGCAGACATTCCTTCTTGGTCTTACCCTCATGGAAGGGGATAATGTGCTCAGTAAAGTTGATGATGAGGGTGAATGCCCCATTATGGCATTAGCTGCCATCTGGTGCCAGCTTCAGAGTGCCATGTGCCTGTTCTTAAGATGTGTATGCTTTTCCCCATGACCAGATGACTCCCCTTTTTACCTCGACTCACACACACAGCAAAGCTGGCAGATTGCAACTGATTCATCATTTGCATCTTGGACAACAAAATCCCAAACAAGGGATTGTGATCCCCTACTTTTAACATGTCCATGATGCTGCTTATTGAACTCCATTTTTAAACCCCTGAAATGGGGGGTGTGCTACATGATTTTTCAGGCTGGACACACTTGGACTCCAACTGACCATCATGACTACCTATGATTATTACCGGGTCATCATTATTACATCAACAGGAACTGCTAAATCACAACTTTTTTGAGGAGGGGGTATTTAACGCCAACAGACCCAGACACAGCCACCTTCACTTTCTTTTTCTCCGGTTCCCAGATGGGGTCACTAACATTATTATCATATTCATCAACATCATCTGCATCCACATTTTCATCTTGGATGCTGTCATGTGGAGAACATGTTCCAACTACAGCATCATCATCATCATCATCATCATCATCATCATCATCACCCGATATTTTTGAGCCACACTTTGAATCATTGGATGGCAAAGGCATGACCTCAACAGCACTGGAAGAAATGTGACATTGTGAGTTATCTTTGCCAGGATCAGAATCATGTTCAACTGCCATGGGGATGTTAATGGGGAGTATGACATCATCTGCACTGTCAGTCATAGCTTTAGACTCAACTATATTTATTGAAATGGTTAACTGGTCAGAAGTGGAGCTTGAGGCAGCAATACTCATGCCAGCAGAAACTGCACTAACACCACCAGCTGGGACAACATACAGTAGTAGCCATAGACACTGACAGCTATTTCCCCAAATTTCTGTGATATTTCCAGAAATATCTTATGCTTTTTGCATTTAAACAGTAGGGGCAGCAGAGAGAACTCTTCAGATATCTGGAAATAGTTGGCAATGTTTGTGGCTACCACCGTAATCTCCTCCAACTACAAGAGAAGCTACATATTGTGTTGTAAAAAACATTGACGGAGAAATTCCTTTACTGACATCAGCTATGCACTTCTGCTTGCTACCATGCCCAAGTGCAGTCTTGCCACTGGCAGCAGTGCCATGGCCTAGAAACAGCATTGCTTGCACGTCTCTTTGCAGGCATTTTGGGGATCACCCATAAAATGTTAAACAAATTTAGATTTCTGAACTTTTAGTCTGGGCCGGTGGATATAAAGCCCAAAAAAAACAACAGCTGTGGCTTGCAGATGGAGATTGGGCACTAAACAGATGAAAAAGAACAGACAGATTAAGATTGCACTGCACAATCAAGAAGAGATGCAGACACAAAGTTACAACAACACCTTAACCAGTGCTCACAAGTCACAATCCAATCTGGAAAAGAATATCTTTTACATGTTGGGGGGGGGGGTGCAGTGCACTGCAGTAACAGCCCAAAACTAAGATACCACAAAGCAGTACAAAATCATACAGGTGCAGTGGATAGCAGGTTCACACTGCTGCAATTACTCTGTGGTACATTTAAATATATCTGATTTGATTGCACACGTTGCACACACACTCTACAAGTATTGCATAGCAAATTGAAAACTTCAGTAATATAACCAAATATTTTAAACAAACTGAAATTATGCACTGCTGCACCACAACAATCAGCAAAAAAAATATCAAGAATTACTGAAAATATTACTGTGTGTACAATAACATAGTTATACAACAAAAATATAACCAAAACAGACAGACTGCTTTTTTCTCCCAGTTTCAGCCTACCTCCACCACAGATATGCCCCTCCCACAAAGCACACTTCAAGTGTCTGTCAGTACACCCACTGAATGTTCTAAATTAACATTCAAAATCCACACACAAACAGTAAACACTTGACGATATGAGCACAGGAGAGTTTTCTACAATCGATGTACAAAATTTTGAGCAAAAAAAAAAGGCTCAAAAAGACTTTTTTAACAGCTTTAGAGGATTTGAATTGCACACTAGACAGAACTGAGGCTGTGCAGAACAATCTAGAGCACATGTGACCTGCAATCCCATGGATCACTGCAAAATTCGCCTTGGAGCTCAATAACAAGGCAAAGTGATGAGAAGTACATTGATTTCTATGTACTTCACATTAAAATTGGTACAGAAATGGTTGGGGAAGGCAGAAGTAATGCAAAGTCATTGTTATCAATGGAATTTGTGTTAATCATTACGACGCGAAGTACTCCACTTTGCGCTGCGGATTACTTTGCGGATTCCACATTACTCTGCGAATTGCTTCGCGGAGTGAGTTTTGGCCACTTCGCCCACCTCTAGAGGTATATCCCTTGGATAGAGAGGTGAACAGCCAAAGATTATGTACATTACACAAGCATGAAACCAGTTGCACAGGCACATTGAACTTCTTGCAGTAAGTTGTTCCACATTCTCATCACCCTATGTGTGTAAAAAGGTTTCATTGTATTTGTCATAAATAGGAAGTTTGTAACTGTTTGTTGCGTCATCTTAATGCATATGTATCCTGTCCTCTCCCCAGATTTGGTGTGTCCATCAGTTCCTTGTCATTATATATAAAACAGTAATACTAGCTCCCCCAACCTTCAATTCCATGTATTACATTCATTGCCCTGTGTTGGATTATTTTTCTATTTTTATATTCTTGCCTACATTTAAACCTCCCTAGAATTAAGAAACATTATCTATTGAAGGCCTAACACATGACCTGTGCAGAGGTAGTGGAACACTTTCTGACCTATGGGTAAAATGCTTCTTAATAGTACTTATTATTGGGTTTGCTATTGTATGTGTCATAGTAACCTGCTTTCTTTGGTTTTAGATCTTCTGTGACGTATAACCCAAGGTTCTTTTTTGCACATGATTGTTTTTATCTTAACCCTATCCATATAATATTGTGTTTTTTTTTATTGTTAATCCTAAATGAATCACCATAATTTTTGAGATGTTGAATCTCAGCTTCGATTTGTTGGAACATTTCACAATATTATTTAGATCTGTTTCAATTTTCCCAGCCTCTTCATCTGAGTTTGCCTTCCCACCTATTTTTGTGTCATCAGCTAACTAGTTACAAGTGCTATGTAAGTTATTTCCCAAGTCTCCTACACAAACTGTAAATACTACAGATCCCAGTATCAATCCCTGTGGCACACCACTTGTGACATCACCCTCCTTTCATAGGTTACCCTTTATTCTGACTCTTTGGATTCATTTTATGACCAATTTCCTATACATCTTATTATGTTTTTTTTATTTATTCCTAGTTGTATTTGCTTTACAATTAATTTGTTATGCGTCACCACATTGAATGCTTTGCTTAGGGCTAAGAAAATTATATCCACAGCATTTCCATTATCTCATTCCCTAGAATGAGCCAAAGAAATTGAGTAAGTTAGTAATACAAGACCTGCCATGTTGTAGTTTATCATTAATTCCTAGCCTCTCACATTCTTCCTCAATAAGTCTTTTAGCAGTTTTCTCCATTAGCTTTCCCAATATAGACATCAGACGTATTGGTCTATAATTACTAGGTAATTCTTCATTGCCCTTTTTAAATAGTGGGATTACCTCTGATGTCCTCCACATTCTTAGTATTTCCCCTGTATTAATGAACTAGGTAAAAAGGTACTTCAAAATTGGGGTTAATTAATTGGCTCGTTATTTAATTAGATTGGACTTATGCCATCAGACCCTGCTAATTTGTTTATTTTTAGTGCCCTTATATTGCTTTTGATTTCATCTGTGGTAATCAAGAAGCTCTTTTCATACGTTGTTTTAATGTTTGTAGGTCTGTCATCATCCTGTTGGTAAATGGAAAAGAAACATGTATCAGGTTCTTTGGCTATTTCTGTATCATTTGTTAATAACTTGATTTCCATTTTTATTGGTCTTGTGTTGTTGGTCACCTTTTTTAATTAACCTAACTATAAAAAGCCTTAGTATTTTACTTTCTGCCAGTTTCGTTTTTTAAAAACATCTGAAATCATTTAAACAGCACTATGGAGGAAACCTAATACAAAATTAAGACCTTTTTTTCTGCATAAAGTGCACCTTGACCTCCTTGGAAAAAACTGCTAGCACTTTAGCAAAAAGAACACTCAGAAAGGAATCCATCTCTGCACAAAAGCTCCCAAATCATTTTGTTACTTTAATAAACACTGCTAGCCTTTCACAAACATGAAACACTGGCTGACTTTCATAATTATTCTTGAGGGTTGAGACCAAGAGTGAACCACACGCAGGCTCAGCAGCACACTGCAATCCCACCCCAGGTGACCTGCTAAACAATTTATCTGCCACCACCCATAAATAACCATCTGACCATTAAAGAGAAGCTTACACCCATTGGTAGGCAGCACTTGGTAAGCAGCTGACTGCTCTAAGACAATATTAAGATATTTAGTTAAGGCTCAAGTCATACTAACTTATCACTGCTCAGCTGCTGAGTGCCTGCCACAGCCCTGCTCACAAAAAAATGTGTTTTAATGATGTGAAGTAAGAAAGGGGCTGCATGGATATAGGTAGGCTTACAGTGCAGTGGGGGTGCGGATGGGGGCTGTGGTGGCTTTCAGTACCATTTATTTTGCAAGAAATTGTAAATGTTAAGTGGGGTACAGTATGTACATGCAGTTCTACTCTTAACAGGTGCAATTGCATGCAGTGTAAACAAATAGCATACAAAAGCCACCACTGCTCCAGACCACATTTTAAGCCAATCTATACCACTCCAAGCTCTTCCCTATTTTGTGTCACTAAAATGTATTTTTTGTGGTCAGGGCTGTCCCAGCACTTGGTGGCTGAGAAGCTATCAGGCTATATGACTGATCTTAAAGTAAAGTAAATGCCAGCCACTGGTGCAGTGGTAGTGCTCCCACTCATGATGTTAATGAATTAGGTTTTGAAGCAAGCCCAGGAGTTGGAGGGCCAGCCTGGGCAGGAAGACTGTGCATACTATGGACAGCTCTTTTCCTTGGGAGAGAATGGTGGGAAAGCACCCGGTGTTCTAGTGGCCTCTAGTGGAGGTTAGGGATGACAGACAGCTGGAGCTTGTATGCTTGGGGGACGTAACAGACATTTGGTTGTGCACCATAAATCACTGCATGCAATGCCCCACCTGGGGACTAAGCTTATAAAACAGCCAGGCCGAGCAATAAGGATGTCTGCTTCGCCATGCCCTACACAGCTGTCTGAGGCACTCAACCCTCAAGGATCAGTTTCAGGCCTTCGTTGGGGGGTTAGCTGGGACTCCTTCCCTCTGGCCCTGCCCTGGAGGGTAAGTCAAAGTGTACTCTGGGAGGTACAGGTAAGTCCTGGCAAATGGGTGGGTGGACAGAGGTGAGCAGCTCCACATCCAGGAGAGCCCCCAACACTCCCAACTTCCACAGTCCCAGTTTCCCACTTCTTCTCAGTCCCAGCTCCAGACTCTCAGACTCTACCTAGTCTTCCCCAGCCTCACAGTCACTCCCAAGCAGTCCATCTCAATTCCATGTTCTGCCCAGAACCTATCTGGCTGTCATATTTCTAGACCTCAAAGTCCTACCCTTCCACATTTACCCATTTAGAATAGCATTTCTAGAATAGCACTTGTTAGAACAGCAGTGCAACAATAGAGTATACAAGAATAGTTACAGAAGTAGAATAGTGAAAGGTAATTACCACTACCCCTCTAGCTGTCATGTTAGGGGAAGGGAGGAAGGAAAGGAGATTTTCAAGTAATGAGAAACTGTGGTAGCTAGACAAGCTGCTCCTGTGGTGGAGAGGGCTAAGGCATGGAACAACTCAGCTAGTGCAGTACTGGAGACCAGGGTTCTGTTCCTGATCTCCTGATCATCATCTTTTGTCTCTCACCACTGAAGTAATTTTTATTCTAAGTACACTCACCCTTGCAGTTTCCCTCCCCTTGGGTTTCACCATTTCCCCGACAACCAACTACCTATAGAGTTGATTATAATAATTATGGGGGGTGTGCCAGACAGAACCATGCCCTGGCTGAACCCTCTGCCAACTCTCCCACCTTCTGCAGTCCCTGCCCCCGCAGCAAAAAAAAAATGTCCAGTGATTATTTTGAGGCATGGTAGCAGTCCTCGGTGTATTTCTGAACTGCTACCATTGGTGATATTATGTCCAGCAAAGTTTTTACTTTGCACTGTTGGGGCTGCACTGTTTTTTACAACACTATTGTTGTGGTCGGCATTCTTACTTAGTGCCCTTCCTCAAGATCCCTCCTAGATTCACTCCTGGAACAGCGTTCCCCCATTCCAGCCCATGTCTAGCACTGATTCACTTGATCTGCAGTTTTTATTTATTTTATTTATTTAGCTTTTGTTAACCAGGTAGGTACACTAGACAAGACAATTGCCTATTTTCAGGTATGACCCGGGAGAGTACAGGAATAATAGATTTAGGTACATACAATGACATTGTACAAATTAGACATGTTACAGTTCATGTGAGGATACAGATTCAACACAGCATACAAAACATGGTAAGGCATAGATTATACAGTATTAACATAACAAAAAAAACACCTCGTGGGAGATAAGAGCAGTAATGTTGCAGATTCAACACAGCATATGAGTGTGGTAAGGCATAGATTATACAGTATTAATATAACAACATAAATACCTTATGGAAGCCAAGAGCAGTTCCAGGGGCACAGTATCAAAATCCTTCAGATGTGACACTATATACAGCTTAGCAACCTCTTGGAGTCTGGTCTTTTTTCCAGGAGTAGCTCCAGAGCAGAGGAGTGATGTGATGGATCAATTCTCGGGGGTTTGGGGCAGCCACAGGCTGAGGCAAGTTTGAGATGATTCCATAGGGAGGAACAGAGACACATCTGCGTCAGCAGCCTTGATGATTAACTGGATGTCGGGAGCCTCAACCCCTCACATCAATGCCAGGCATCTGATGAAAGACAAGAGTGAATCTGGAACACTAGATTCTTTCTTAAAAGGTACCATACCTCAGTCAACCAGAGGACAGCCACCAATACAGAAAAAGAAGGGTACATTTTCAGTAGTTTTATTCTCAAAGTCCCTTCATATTTCAGTATTCATACCATTCAACCATTCATTTCCCATTTTTTTAACTTTGCTCTTTATTTTTTGCTCCCAATATCCCTTCAAATACCCTTCAAATGACTCATCATTTTGAGCAGTTTATTCTGAGCCATTATTATTCCATTTTGTTTTATTCTGAACCATTCATTTTCCATGTTTTATCTTTCATTGTTAAGATTGCTCCCTATATCCCTTTGAATACCATTCAAATGACCCAGCATGAAGCAGTTAATTAATTATTCTGAACCTTTATTTTACCTTTTTTTTTGTTTGGCTGTTCAGTTTTTCTGTTACTGCTTTTTTCCCATTTACTACGGCTGTCAACCAATAGTTGGATGATAAAAACAAATTACAAAATCCATGGTTTGGTTGAAATTAGCTGAGGGGCAGAAGAAAGAGGATGAGGCATTTTTCCATTATATAAGGGGTAGCATAAAACTAAAGAGATAAACTAGGCTGCGGTAGGGGACAGGAGAGGGAGAGAGGAGATAAAAGTAAGGCCAACATGCAGAATCAATGTTTTTGTTCGGTTTTCACATGAGAAAAGGAGTCCCCATTGCTGGACTGTGCAGTCAATCTGACAAGAGAGAGGGAAAGGGGACCAATTATGCTCCTATGCCAAAGAAAGGGTGTTAAATGGTCTGACAGAAATAAAAATGGAAAACTCTATGACCAGGATATTAAGTTTGCCCAGTCGCAAATCCTAATTTGCCTCTCTAAACTGAGTTTTGTATTGATTTCCTATATTGAAAAGCTCGGTTAGCAAGGGCAAACTTTGGGTCCTATGTGATAACGGCGAGTGAAAATGATAAAAAAAACAAAAAATGGCAATGTACACCTACGACAAACACAACACGGCAACACATGATTGCTAAGTATGCTGGGAGCTAAGCCCCCTTCCAAATAAGGATTCTCAACCTGGGGTGCATGTCGGGTGGTGAAACTTGTAAAAAAAAAACTGGTGCAATGCATAAAGGGTCCACACTGCCCCAGACCCAAACCCTGCACCCACCCCACCACAGACTGCCACCCTCCTCACCCCACTATATGATCAGCTCGGCAGCCTTCCACTGCACAGCTTCCCACATACCTTCCTTCCTCTTCTATCCCCCAATGTGTGGTTCCAGTCATAGTTTCAGTCACCTTCTCTGTTGCCCTTTGACACCTCTCATAGTAGCCCAAAACATAGGTGCTGAGATTGAGTAACCGTTATTGCAGTCGCTCAATCTCGGTCACCCTCTTCACTGGATACCCAAACTTTGGAGGGGGGAGGTGCAATGCAAATGAAGGGGCAGCAACCTAATTATTGCCACAGTTCATTATTCAGAGTATGTCAAAACCCCCATAACACTTAGGATCCTATTAAATCAACAAACTGAGACCCAGTCCAAACAGGATACACATGAAGGAGAAAAAATGCCAGCAGGGACATCATGGCCATAAATCCTATGGTAAATCTCCAGAACAAATTTAACCCCCTGTTTGAGCATGAAGCAGAAACAAAATCTAAACAGGCTGAAAACCAGGGACTAAATAGAGACATCCTAGTAATAGGGGATTCAATTACTAGAAGGATGGGCACTTTATTGCATAAAGGTAGAAATGAGCATACTATGGTTTCCGGTGTCAAAATGGGTGACATTAGGAAAATGATTAAATGCTTGATCTATAATCTCATTGAACCCTTAGTCATTATTCACATGGGAGTAAATGATATTGGCAACAGGCATCTAAATGACATTTACACTGATTATAGTGCAGTTGCAAATGAAATTCAGAAAATAGGAGGGGATATAATTATATCTGGGATTATACCAACATGGAAGAGATATTCCTACAAGATTAGAAACATTCTGAAAGTAAACAACTGGCTAAGGCACTGGTGTAATGTGATAAAATCTGGCTTTATAGACAATTGGGATACATGCAGGGATGACAGGCTTATGACCTATGATGTGCTACACCTAAATAAAATTGGGGCAAGAACCTTAGCTAGGTCTTTCAAACAGCAAATCTACACCCATTTAAACTTTTGAATGGGGGGGCAGGGGCATATATTCAAAACATTAACAAGACAACCATCAGACTGATAAAATAGAAGGATGGAAATGCCTATTGCTAAATTCTAGGAGCTTGCCCAATAAGATGGAGGAATTGAAATATAGAATGGAGATAAACAAAATCCAAGTATGTGCTTTAACAGAGACATGGTGGGACCAGAAGAATAATTGGGGAAACCACATAAAGGGCTATCAACTGTTTAGCAAATCACAGGAATACAAAAGGGGAGACGAAGTAGCCCTATACATTCAGGATGTTATTCAGGTGGAAAAGGTGGAGCTGGACTGAAATAATTTGGAACAAGTCTGGGTAAAAATTAACCCTATTAAGTCACCAAAATTCCTTTTAGGGGTACTCTATAGACCACCGTCTATAAGCAAGGAAGAAGATCAGCTGTTACAGAAATACACCCTAAATTTAAATCCTGCATATAAAATCATTCTACTTGGGAATTTTAGTCTTGCTGGCATTTTGTGGGACTCCATTAAAGGGACAACCAGAGTAGAAAGGGAGTACACAGATGCATTTGATCAAGCAGGCTTGGAACAGCTGGTCCATAAACAGACAAGTGGTCAAAATGCCTTAGATTTAGTATTAACCAATATGACATCCAATATTCAAAACTGCATCACTATAGCACCCCTGGGAAATACATTGTTACATGGTCACTTTTGATATACAGATAGAAAACCTGGCTATAGCAGGCTATACACACACACTAGCTTGGAATGAAGCAAACTTTAGTGCAATCAAAGATAGAATGGGGAAATGGGATTGGAACAAAGAATTTGCAAACAAAACAACACCGCAAATGTGGGAGGTCTTGAAAGAAATATTAAACAAGTGCATCAAAGATCATATTCCTACAAAAAAAAGTATCAGAGAGGAGCAAAAACACCAAGTTGGATGAACTATAAAATAAAAAGATGATTAAAATAAAACAAAAACTCTTCAAAAACATAACAGTAAATAGAAAGAGTGCCAGTTGGATTAAATATAGACATCTACAAAACAGCATAAAAAAAATTAGAAATGCAAAAGCAACATATGAAATTAAGCTAGCTGTAAAAACAAAGGACAACTACAAAGCTCTCTATGCTTATGTAAATGAAACTAAGAGCAGTGGACAAAAGACAGGTCCACTAGAAGGGCCAGATTGGAAGTTGGCAAAAACAAACAAAGATATGGCAAATATTCAGAACAACTATTTTGCCTCAGTCTTTAATAAAAATGGAGGTATGAAAAGCATAGTACATCAGGGAAATAGCAATGAAAACAGCCCTATAACAAGCATTTGTCAATGCCGAATGTTTGCTTACTGATATTAGCATTGGGAATGCAGGAGTTAGACAGATGCAGAATAGGTATGGCAGTGATGTATAGAACTTCACTCCAACCCCACCTCCACCCTGCAGAGGTGGACAGGCATTGGGGTATGTGTTTGGGTTGTCGCCCATAATGTTCATGCCATTTTATCTCACCCTATCCTGCAGACACCAACAAGTGTTGAGGTGTGCCTTGGGGTGTTTGGCTTTAAAGTCACCTTATTCCATAAGGACTTATGCTGAAATGGGTGCAGTATAGGAGAATAGGGTGAACGCTGGGGCCGGAGAGTCCAAAGCACACCTCGATGCCTGTAACTAGCTGCAGGGTTGGGGGGTTGGGGTGGAATGGCATGAGCATTACAGTTGGCAATCCAAAGGCACACCCCTGATGCCTGTTGGTCTGTACAAGGTGGGACGTTATGGTTAAAAACCCTAATGCCCTGGGGGTTTGTTGGTATTTGTACTACAAATTTTCAACATGGCCTTTTCGTGACCCACACCTCATGAAGGCATTTGGGACCTCTTCTCATGAACAGTGGAACTGTGATTTTGTTAATGTGTCCCAAACTTTGAGTTCCCACAGTGACCATGTCATTCTATGCCAGATGTACGAAAACACTGATCGGGCAGGATGTGAAGAATGACAGCTGTCCCATTCATAGGGAGGTGTGAAGAAATGGCTATGTTGAAAATCTATAGTGAAAATATTAAAAATGCTCGAACTTCCAAGTATATGTGGAAACTGCGCAACGCATGTACATAACACAGTCATTTAGTGGAACAATTTCAACATAGGCATTTTGTGACCTCTGCTCATGAATGCTATCACTATAATTTTCTTAATCTGTCCTCAACATTGATTTCCCACAGGGACTGTGCTATTTTGCATCAGATGTGTAAATGCATATTTCAGGCAGGATATGAAAAATGATAGCTGTACTGTTCATAAGGATTTGTGAAAAAATGCCAGTGTTGAAAATCTGTAATGAAAATATTACAAATGCGAAAAATTACTAGTGTGCATAGAAACTGCGCAATGTACACTTATAAGACAGTCATTTCATGGACTTTTGTCACTAAATTTTCAACATAGGCATTTTAGCACCACTGCTCATGAACAGTGTCACCGTGATTTTCTTAATCTGTCCCAAACACTGACTTCTCACAGCGACCACGCTACTGTGTGCTGGAAGTGCAAAAATGCATTTTGGCCAGGATGTGAAAAATTACAGCTATACTGTTCATAAGGAGGACTGAAAAAATGCCAATGTTGAAAATCTGGAGTGAAAATACTACAAATTTGAGAAGTTATGAGGGTGTGTGGAAACTGCACAACACAAGCTCGTGACACAGTTATTTTATGGACGTTTGTCACCAACTTTTCAACATAGGCATTTTAGGACTTTTGCTCATGAAGAGAGTCACTGTGGTTTTCTTAATATGTCCCAAACATTGATTTCCCACAGGGATCATGCTATTCAGGGCCAGAAGTGTGAAAACACATTTTGGCCAGGATGTAAAAAATGACAGCTGTACTATTCACAAGGAGGTGTGAAAAAATACCAATGTTGAAAATCTGGAGTGAAAATATTACAAATTCACAAAGTTACAAGTGTGTGTGGAAACTGCGCAATGCATGCTCATAAAAAAGTCATTTTTGGGAATTTTTTCACCAAATTTTCAAAAAGGCTTTTTGAGAACCCACCTCATGGACCGTGGCACTGTCATTTCATGAATCAGTCCCAAAAGGTGATTCCACACAGTGACCATGAAATCACCTTTTGGGACTGAATAATGCTGTGACAGTGACTGAATTCATGAGAGGGGCCCTAATAACCCCATGTTGAAGATTTGGGTGCCAAAAGTTAAAAAAATGGCCAAGATATCCACATAAGTTGAAAAAACCCTATTTATGCCATTATACAGCTTACTGCCATTTCTTAAGTCCAGATTCAGCTTTGAAGAGTGCAGGCGTGTTCCCGGTCCACCAAAGATCATCACACCAGGCTCCAGAGGTAAGTATGGGGTGAGAGGGTGTGGGGAGTTGGGGTGTGCAGAAGGTTGGTGCCGGTTGGGGGAAAGGGCACAAGAGACCCCGAGGGACAGTTTTCTTTGTTTCAGGGACACAAATTAAACTAAGGTAGTTGCAGGGAAGGTTTTTTTTTTCAGGTTTGTTTTTGCACACTGTGGTGGGCTCCCAGTGTACCACCTGCATTTTGGGGGAGGGGAGACTAAAGCTGATGGGGATTGGATCCCCCATCAGCAAAGAAAGACTGTTTTGGGGGGGCACAATGCCAACAGGGAGTGGGATCTCCCATCAGCAAATTAACTGGGTTGGGGGCATGCCAACAGGGGGATTGAGTGCCCACTTTGGCTTTCTCATGGGGCTCTGAGGCAATGGCTATGCCACCGCCATGTTGATGGGAATGTTACACCAGGCAAGGTACCACCCTGCAATGACGGGTCGCTCCGTCATTGCAATGGAATGGCTGATGCTGCAATGACAAGGTGGCCCATGACCACGGCAGTGAAATCATTTCAACTTGGTAGCACTTTGCAGAACCAGTTTAATCAGGACACTGAGCTTGCATTGGGTGAACACTGCCAAGCCCACAAATGCAGTGCCAGCATTGGCTGCCACAGTGCTGCACCTCCACAACCCATTTCTCTTCTAATCTGCCACATAATGTTTCTTACGTATGCGTGCAAGCAAACAAAAAAAATTGAGATTAGTGATATACAAAAATGACTAGCTGCATTAAATCCCATCAGATCCCTAGGACCAGATGGTTTATACCCAAGGCTACTAAAGGAGCTGGCCAATGGATTAGCACCACCACTTGGCCATCTCTTTCAGGCATCCCTAATCAGAGGGGAGGTAGCTACCTCATGGAGGGAAGCTGTAGTAATATGACTTTATAAAAAGGGAAATAAAAAAAGTCCTTCAAACTACAAACCTGTGAGTCAGACAAGTGTGTTATGCAAGATATTGGAAGGAATCATCAAAGATTTTATCACTACCTTTTTGCATGAATATGAGTTAGAAGATAGCACTCAGCATGGCATTAGGTGGGGAAGGTCATGTCAAACAAATATGTTGGACTTTTAAGACAGAGTAAGCAAAAGATTGGATCCAGGGGGTCAGTGGATGTAGTGTATTTAGATTTTACAAAGGCATTCGATAAGCTCCCTCATTTAGAGCTAATTGAACTCCTTCACAAAATAGGAATGCACAAAAGCATTATAAAATGGATATCCTCATGACTTTCAGATAGGAAACAAAGGGTTTACATAAGGGGAGCTGTATCAGACTGGACAGAGATAACTAGTGGAGTACCGCAGGGATCAGTCCTTGGATCCTGCTTGTTTAATATATACAGTTCCACATTACATTTCAACCATAAGATGCTATGGCTCGCAAGGTTTGTGGATGATTGTCACTTGGGAGTGGACTTGCTGTATCAAAATGATCATTTGGAACTTCAGAAGGCATTGAACCATGTTGGTGCATGGTGCAATACTTACAAACTGCAAGTAAATCCTGGCAAATGCACAGTGATGCATTTGGGCACAAAAAATACAGCAGCCAAATACAAGCTAGAGGATATAAACCTGAAGGCATCAGCAGAGGAGAGACCTAGGGATAATCATTACAAATTATCTACAATTTAGCACTCATTGCACTAACATCACCAGGAAAGCAAAAGGGATCTTGCACTGTATTCTTAAATATATATCAAGTAGGGATAGAGGGGTGTTATTGCCACTGTATGGAGCCTTGGTAAGGCCTCTGCTCAAGTATGGAGCTCAGATTTGGTCACCATACCAAAAGGGTGACATTGCCAGATTGGAGAGTTTACGAAGAAGGGCTACATGTGCAGTTATGGGGATGGAAGAAAAGGATTACACACACAGATGGGTAGAACTGAATATGTTCACAATGGAATACAGAAGGCTGAGTGCTGACATATGCATGCTGTTCAATGCTTTACAGATCAGGACTTATGGGAAAAACTAGGTTTAACACTCAAAAGTTGGCCACATGATACCAGGGCACATGCTTTACAGCTGAAGGGAGACAACTGTAGAACAAGACGAAGACAAATGTGGTATACACAAAGGATTATTCCTAAATGAAACAATCTGACAATAGAAGTGGTGGAGAGTTCTTCTATTGATGTTTTTAAACACCAATTGGATAGGCTACATGTAGCAGGCAAAATTGAAATTAAATTTAAAAAGAAAACAGGGAAAAGAAAGCATCATGGACATGTGTCCCTTTAGCTCAGTAACTACCTATGAAACCTACTTGAACCAAGCAAGGGTGTTTTGCGTGGTCCCCTTACACAGCATATATACCGCTGACTTAGACCACAACTTACACCCACTCAACCCAAGTGGTTGGTGGGGGAATTGTGGCAGCCCTCCTCTCACTGATCCTGTTCAAAAACAACAGTGTTCCTGGTGTGTAGTTGTCCCTCCCCACACCCACATCCATGCTCAGTGGTTGGATACCCATTTTGTGGTGTTCTATGGTCCGTCACCCCACCTGATCATTTGCCTGATGTTCAAACAAAGTGTCCTTGGTGTCCAGTGGTTCTTCCACCCCACCCGATGCCCTGCCCAAGTAAGACAAAACTGTTTCTTTTATAGTGGTCCCTCTCCCCTGTGCAATCCCCATCCTGGGTTTGACAACCCCCATCATGATCATCATCCCACTACTGACTCACAGGATGCCATGTGCCAAGTATCATCCCCCTCAAAACATAGCCATGGCCCAGTTCACATTCACTGATCCTCTTCCCCCTTAGTCTGACTCTCTTTGGTACTTGTGGACCCACCCACATGTGGCAGAGACAACAAACACCCCCATGGTCTCCTGTACCTGTCTATCAGAGTGTCCTGTCTATTTATAGGGACAGCCCTATAAATAAGCAGTGCACTTCTAAATTCAGTCAGATGGTGGGCAGCCAAGGTGGTGTGTGGTGGGCTATGTTGCTCACTGGCAGTTCACAATGGCACTGATAAGCAGATATGGGAGACCATGGGAGGTGGGTTGTTGTTGTTGTGGGTGGGAGGGGGGTCCACTAGTACCAACGAGGGACAGGCTGGGAGGTGGGAGTCTAGTAAATGTGAATGGGGCCAGGGCAGTGTAGTGGAGGGAATGATACTTTCCACCTGCTATCCCATAAGTCAATGGCACAGTAATAATTGCAGGGAGAGGGTTGGTAAACCCAGGATGGGGATCTGATGCAGGAGAGGGACCACTAGATTACAGCAATAGTTTTGTCTTACTCTAGCAGGGCATCAGGTGGTGGGAGGGACCACGGGACACTAAGGACACTTTTTCATGTGTGTGATTGGGTGGGATAAGGGACCACTGGACACCAAGGAATATTGCAAATGTGCATCTGTCAGACATTGGGTGGGGGAAGAGACCACTGGACACCAGGGACACTTTGTCTGTCCATCTGATGGGTGCTCAGGTGGGAGAGGGACCACTGGACACCAGGGACACTTTGTCTTTCCATCTGGAGTTTATTGGGTGGGGGAGGGGCCACTAGACAGCAGGGACACTTAGTCTATTGGGCAGATAATCAGGTGAAAACCAGGAACACTTTGTCCATCAGGTGGGTGGTCAGGTGGAGGGAGGGACAACTCTACACATAATAACTTGCACAAAGGGCATTGGTGCGAGTTGGGGGAGGAACCACTGGACACCAGGGAATAAATATTTCAACATTGGGCATGGGTGCAGGTGGGGGGAGGAACCACTGGGCACAAGGGAATAATTATTTCAGCATTAAGCATGTGTGCAGGCAGCAGGAGGGACCACTGGACACCAGGAAATAATTAATTCAGCATTGGGCATGGGTGCAGGTTGGGGAGGGATCACTGGACACCAAGGAATAATTATGTCAACATCAGGCATGGGTGCAGGTGGGGGCAGGACCACTGGACACAAGGAAATAATTATTTCAGCATTGGGCATGTATGCAGGTGGCAGGGGGGTAACCACTGGACACCAGGAAATAACTAGTTCAGCATTGGGCATGGGTGCAGGTTGTGGAGGGATCACTGGACACCAGGGAATAATTATTTCAACATCGGGCATGGGTGCAGGTGGGGGGAGAGACCACTGGACACCAGAGAAAGATTTATGTTTAAGATTGGGCTGGCAATTGGTGGGGGGGATCACTAGTACCAGGAAAAGATTTATTTTTAACATCAGGCCAGCGATCAGCAGAGGGGGGCACAAGAAGCAGAAATAGCTCTCTGGGACTGGACAATTAGGGGTGGCTTTGTGCAATCCAGCCTTGCTCACCATACAAATGAGCCCATAATTGGCATGCAAATGGCCCCTTATTGTCTTGCATGCCGAATTCCCTCATTTGCATGGGTCTGTTTGAATACTGGAAATTTAGTACAGGCATAAGTCATTGTGGCACTTTATTTTGGGAACCATCTCTGCTCAGCGCTACGTGGTTAGTGCTGGGTCAACATGGCCCTAGATTCAGTAAAATAGCACCAGTGCACTATTCCACAGACTATATAATGTTTGGGCACCCGGGTGAGTGAAAGGCATAATGCCAGTTTTTGCACTGTGCCTTTGCGTCTCTTTGAATAGCAAGATCAATATGTCTGAATAGTATATATATTCGGATTTCTTCACTGAGTCGAATACTAAATTTAGTATTAAAACAGTCATTAATTTGTCTTTGAAGACTAATTTTTGCCATTTTTGATTATCTATAGAAAATAGACTTTGTATTTCCAGGTCTCTGATTGGCTGACACCCCTGTAAGAGGGGTACATTAACTTTCCATAGACGACCAGGAACTAAAAAGTATCAACCCAAGTGCCCCTTCACCCTGCTAGCTAATTGGCCAAAACCACCACACAAAATTTGAAATTGATGCATTTTTTCTCTTACTTGGAGAGAGATCCTGCCCACCCCCCAAACAGTGCCTGGTTCAGTGCCTGCTGCCACAAGAATGTGCACACCACCTCCGACCTCAGGGCTCACATTATACAACTGCAACAAATAAAAGAAAAGACATATTTTAAAATGAAAAGCAAGCTGTCACTCTGATTGGCTTCATATCATGATGGTCACCAGTGTATTGTTTCAAACCTGCAGCCTGCACTGCTAAATGTCATTCCCCAACAACTACTATCAGGCAGTCTTCTCCCCTCATCCTATCACAAAAGCGCAAACTACAACAAAACTAAAGATATATTATATAAAATAAAGTTTCCACCCTCAGCAAACACCTGCACTCTCCCAAAAGCCGGCAAACTTAGTGAATCCTGCAAGCCAGCAGTGCCTCTCCTTCTCTGGGGAGTCCACCTTACTAGAATACCACCACCGCTACTCTGTCAAATCCTCTTTCATGCTGTTACATTTTAAACTGTGCCCTACTGAGTGCCCTTGCTAAAAGGCCCACATAGCAATGTACCTCTTTTTTATTTTCCTAGCATGCTCAGCCTCTGATGCACTGAAACACCTGCGCTGAAGCGTTCATCAGCCAATTTCCCTTTTCCTTGCTCAACTCAGACACTGCCATTTATGCTCCACAGTTGAGCCGATCAATTCCTGCTCACACAGTGTACAACAAAACACAGTTTTGTAATAGGGGAAAACTCTAGAAATTATCATATCACAAAACTTATGAGAAGGTAAACTGTAAAGTATTGAAAAGTACATAAAACAAACACAAACACAGACATAGTAAACTAATAAAAAGGGATCTTATATGCACCAGCTCCCTGTAGTGGAAATGCAACCACTCAAGGGTCTGTTTTACAGAAACTGCTTTTTTCATCATTGTTATTAAAATTTGTATTCTTTTCTTAATGAAACCATTATAAAAAAAAAAATCTAAGCTGATGCTCATTTTCTAAGCACAATAATACCCTCCAGGGTGGATGGTATGGGCAATACCGGACCTTCCAGGGGCTCCGTCTGTGGTGTTGGGCCTCATTATGTCTCTGGGTGGTCTGGTATTGCCCAATACAGCCCATCATGTCAGGTATTATTGCTTGCTTAAACATCCTTACTAAAAATACATCTCTAAGAATAGTAAATTCTAAGAAGTGTTAAAATGTTTAAGTAAGCAATAAGACATGACAAGGTATGCAGGGAACATATTTTACCACATGGCCAGGGATGTAGTAAGGCATGAGGCCACAGGCTGAGTGACTTTAGCTGCTGGCCATGCAGTAAGATATGTTCCATGAACACCCTGGAGTGACTTATTGCACTTATAAAATGGGCTCTTATTTATTTTTAACTTCTTACAGTTAGAAAAATCATGTAAATATGTAGAAAAAAAGATTTACTTCCATGAATTTAGTGTAAAATAGTCCTCCTGCCTATTACAGAATGACACCATTATGTATGTTCTGGTCACAGTTTGTCCTTTTCTTGCACCAGTAGTTGTTTAATTTCTGTTCTGTGTAATGCAGGAGCACTATCCCTGCTCCCCATGTACTTGTGTAGATTTTTTTTTTAATGGGATGGAGCTCCATGTGGGGAGAGAGAGAGAGAGATAGAGAGAGAGAGAGAGAAAGAACTGTGTTTTTTTTTTTTGATGAAACACAGTACGGCAGCACAGCAGGTATAGAAGTGATGGGCAGTTGTGGGCATGGACTCAGAGAAGCACCAGTGGGGTGAGAACAGAAAACATTTCTGCTTTTGTTTCACAAAATTGCTTTTTTATGGATAGAGAGAGAAAACAACTTTTTTTTTATGAACCACAGTACAGCAGCACAGCAGGCACAGAAGGGATGAGCAGTTGTGGGTGTGGACTCAGAGAAGCACCAGCGGGTTGAAAACAGAAAACATTTCTGCTTTTATTTCACAGAATTGCAATTTTTTTTTTATTACAGGTAAGGGCGGGGAGTGGGCAGGGACTTCAGCAGTTGCGGGCGAAGTTTGAGCCGAGGTAGCGAGGCAAAAGAAAATGGTGGCTTTTAAAACATCAACATTCTAATGACTCACTGACTTTTAATGCTATGTGGTCCTGCTTTAGAGTACATGTTATTATCCTGTGCATGGAACAGATTTCATGCACGGGCAATAACCAATCAGAAAACTGGATTTGCTGTCCTAATTTTATAAGAGTAAATGATTACTAAATAAGGTTTAGAAATAGAACTGAAATGCTCTTTAAAGTACAATTTGGTTAATACTACTGCATCATAAATGAAGATTACAGTCAGCCAAGTAGTTCACAGATATTTATTCAATCAAGGGTAGGCACACTACAATGCATTTCAGTTGTACTAAGCAAAGAGGCAGCTGAAACAACCAGCAACATCAAATAATTTTAGAGAAGGTAAGCAATCATAAAATGTGGGGTTTTACCGAGAAATAATATGATACAAAAAAGGTTGACCATATCCCTTTAAAAGCCTAATGAACTACATGTTCTAGAACTCTACTGAGTCAGTGAACTACATTTTCCAGAACCACTTCCTGTCCCAGCCCAGACTGAGGAAAAAACATACATGAGCACTGATTTTATTTGTTTATTTATTGAAATGTTTCACCAGGAGGGCACACTGGACAACAAGTTGCTCGTCTCAAGGTGTGACCTGGGGGGAAGGGGTTACATAGGGTTGTGAAGGATGATCAGTTACAATAGTATGTGGGTAGTAAAACAATACAACATTGTAAGATTATGCAACAGTTGGAACACAAGGTATTGTACAAGAAACAGTAGTGAAACAGTGGGTAAATTTTAATACATGTCGAAAATCATAAAAAAGAACATATAAACATACAAAACAGTAATAATGCAATAGAACCATTATAGTGCATGAGTGAACCAGGAGCAGGCTCAAGGTAGTAAGCAATTGCTGTTGGAGTAAAAATGATGGGTTAGGTTGTGCACACAGGTGACCCAGAAAGGCAGGTGGAGAAGACAGGGGAAGAGGAGTAGGGGTAGCCATTTCCTGATTCCCCCTTCAGGATATGAAGATCCCTGCCGGGGGGGAGGGGTCAGGGTAGGAAGGCAGAAACTGGGTAGCATTAAGGAGGGTTAAAGCAGATAACTGATGTTAGTCTCCATTTTGAAGATCAAGCTGGTGTTGCCTGCAGTTAACATTTGCATGTATGAGATAAGTGCTCATGTTTAAATAGAAGAGTGCATCATTTTAACTGCCTGAAATGTTAAATACAATAAGGGGATTATTACTCAGATATTAAGCGAAATGCTGTGCAGTTTAAATTGTGAATACATTGTTGTGAAGAAATGTTCTGTGCTCTAAACTCATATAGCAAAACCTTTGAAACGGCCTTAAAATACACAATTTATTTTCAATCAAACCACTCTTTAAAGTGTCTTGTGTGAATTGTGCCTCTAGATTACATTTTATTTGTGTTTTTTTTATGGATATGGTAATTTTTAAGGTTGTAACTGGGGCAGAGGAGTTACAGAGCAGCAGGAAGATATTCTGAATGCATTTGCTGTGTGCATGTCCATTCAGTAGCCTGTTTAGCTATATTTACAGTGAAAAGACTACAGTTTTCAGTTTTTTTTTATCTACAATCTGGAGTAACCTACAGATAAAGTAAAATGTATTTACTGCAGATAATTGAGTGTTTGAATGTTTGTGTGGGGGGGCTACTTTTTGCATTTAATATTTTATTTGATTAAAACATTTGCATATTGTGGTAGATAGGGATAACAAAAGCTCATGACTCACAGCTGGAATAACCTCCTTACTCCACCTTATTCTTCTTTTTCTTACCCCCCCCCCAAGTCTGTTGCACAACAGCACTTCTTTTCAGTCTGTTTCTTTTTATTTTAGGTTGCAGTGAATTGGCCACCTACTGCTATCCTGTTTTTCCTCTGTAATCTTTTCTAAAACTTTTTTAGGAGCCATAATTCCAGTGGTCTGTCCATGACACTTCCCCTTATTCATGCTATATTGTTTTCCCTATAAGCTGATTTAGTATGTACATGTGTCCAAATTAAGATTATTATCAAAAATGGAAAGCTGTTTGCCTTCAGCTTTCCTTTGGACTAGTGCACACCTATCCCATGCCTTTAGAATTGAAAACTACTTGTTTTTACCCCTTTGGGGTAGTGCATGAGTGTTTGTGAGTTCAAAAAAAAAAAATATCTTGAATCCCAGTAATATGAGTCCGAATAGGTTTTTGTTTCTAAAAAGAGAAAGACGCTTGCTTTCCGCTCCCTTTTTCTCCAGTGCACACTTTTCTTGTGCATTTAAAATGAAAACTGTTAGTTTTTGTCCCTCTAAAGGCTGGGGCGTAATTGCCCAGTGTCTGATAAACGAGAGCTGCAAGGCTTTATGTTCAAACAAACAAACCCCTCCTTTGAAATATACTGTATCTCAGAAACAGGTGTTCTGTGCTGCTGTATTGTACATTCTTGGACAATTAAAAAAGACAAAGATAAAAGATAAAGAAAGTGTACAGCGAGGTATTGTACCTGTGGTTCCGTAGCATAAGATGGTTGCCACAGCTAGCTGTTCCAATCAGCAGTTACTTCTTAGCAGGGTGTAGGATGCAAATTCCTATAGAGAGATAGCAGCACCCTCTCTGCTTTATTTATATGAATCCTAGGTGTCACTCATTGGAAAACAGGTGGTGTCTGGATTCATTATATCCTCTTTTTTTTCAATTTGATAAGGAATGAGGAAATGTTTATTTTGATATATGTTATTGAATGGCATATTTACTGACTATTTGGTTTACCTTTTCACTAGTATAGTGTATTATGTGTATAGACAGGTATCCAAGTGTAATATAATGTTGTAAAGATTATTAACGGTGGGATCTAATCCTTATGGAAGGAGGTTGGGTGCTATTTAACCCAGGATCTAACACCCTTTCAGCAGATGTAGTTTGGAAAACAACTTGTGTGCATCTCCTGACTGGGTTCTCCATAGGGAGACCTTGCAGAGACTTTTATTAGAGATCTAGCGAATTGTAGTCCCTGAGATGTGCTTTTTGTTTTGTTTATTGTACAGTTGTTTATTTGTGCTTGTTTATTTTATTTTTTTTCATAAATCTAACCACATCTATTTAGGTGTGATGTACCATATTTGACTGTGTTGTGCCTGATCTTAACTACCCCAACCCACAACATTGGCACCAGGAGTGAGGTAGTGTGGAGGTCTGAGGAATACTTGGAGACTCAACATATTGGACACTGTACTTGGTATCTTGATCAGTGCAGGAACAGTCGGTATATGGCCCATCTGGCAGACACCATCACGATGATAAAGAGCATCTCCACCAGATCCCAAGTGATTAAGACTGGGAAACCTCTACTTCCTGGTTTACAGTAAGTCCGGTAACCAGACTTAAGGTTCCAAGAGACACTCCGCCAGTGGTGATTGTCATGGAAGCTGCAAAACCTGAAGATACCAGCTTGGGTGAGGACCCAGAGGAGATTCCACCTGAAGATGTTTCAGGACTGTTGAAATGGCTCACTGTTAGACAGCTGGAGCTGGAACATCAGAGGATGATGGATTTACAACAACAGAAACAGGAAAGACAAGAATGAGAACAAGAGAGATGTAGGCAGGATCAGAGGTGGGTGGACACAATGAAGGTATTGCAAATTATTGGGGCTGGTCAGGAAGCTCCTAAGGACATAAAAATAACGAAAATGACTCCAACTGATGATATCAAATCTTACTTAACTGCATTTGAGAGAGTAGCAAAAGCCTGTAGGTGGCCCCAACAACAATGGGTAGTTAATTTGGCTGCTTATTTATCTGGTAATGCTAAGCTGGCATACACTAGTATGGATGCCCAAACCTCCAATGACTATGTGGCTGTTAAAAAAGAAATCTTAAGGTGTTACGATATTAATTTAGAAACATACCAGTAACAATTTCAGACACTAAAACACTTGACCCATGTGCCCCCAAGAGAAACATTTATCAGACTAAATGACTTGTGGACTAAGTGGTTGCAGCCTGAAAACAACAGCACAAAATACATTATTGAACTGTTGGTATTAGAGCAATTTATCACAATCATGCAACCTGATGTACAACTGTGGATTATGGAGCACAACCCTGAAAATCCAGAAATTGCTCTGACTCTGGCTGAAGATTTCCTCTCAGCTTGCCAGCCCCTGTAGAAAGGGTACCGCAGGACAGATATTGCAGGTCCAAATCCTTCACCTACACCAATTATCAGCACAACCATCACACCAGCCGTAAGAACTCCCTATTTTTCTTCTTCTGGGACTGGGACTGTTAGACCAAGAGGGGATGGCAGGAATTATGTGGCAAAAAGACTTGACCCTAATATAGAGTGCCACTATACTCATGCCTTGGGGCACATAGCCAGATATTGCCCCAATAAGAAGAAAGACCCAGCTTATTTGGCTTCAATGTACTTGGGTGCCATTGTAATTAAAGCATGTTTAGCTGGAAGAGACATTGAATGGTTGGTGGACTCAGGAAGTTGACAAAGTCTTATACGTGCAGACTTAATACCCCCTGTGCCACAAAAGACTCTGTCAACTGGGGTTATCTGTATTCATAGGGATGCACGTCAATATCCTATCACAGAACTGGAAATTAATATTAATGGTTCCCTGAGGACATTAAAGGTGGGAGAGATGCCAATCTTGCCAGTTCCTTTAATTATAAGTCAGGATCACCCTGACTTTAACTCTCTTGTCTTGGCCTGTGATACATCCTTGGTAGCAGTAACCACCAGAGCACGACAGATACAGGTGGATCAGATGAAATTATTATTTCTTTTTTCAGATGAGATGTTTGAAACCAAACTGAAGCCAAGAAAGACCTGGGCTGAGAAGAAGATCCAGAGGGACTGAAAGAGGGAACGAATGAATGGTATTAATAAGTGCCTTCTGTATCCCTATCTGACATTGTACATGAACAACACTCTGATATAACACTAACACCCTAGGGACCCTATGACTAGAGAGAAAAATGGGATACTGTATAGGATGTGTACCCACTCTAACACCAATGAGCATGTGGAACAGCTGATAGTTCCTACTAAGTATAGGTAGAACTTGTTGTTTTAGGGTATGACCTACCTAGTGCTGGACATGCAGGTAGAGATAGAACCATCGCTAGATTATTGCAGAGGTTTTACTGGCAGGGGTTACAGGAGGATGTAGCCACCTATTGTAAGAGTTGCCATGAGTGCCAGCAAATAGGGCAGGTCTAAAGCAAAAATAAAGTACCACTGATGCCCCTTCCCTTGGTTACACAGCCCTTTGAGCATATAGCCATGGATATTGTGGGACACCTGGAGAAAAGTAAGAAGGGCAACCACTTTATTCTGGTTATAAGTGACTACGCAACTAAATACCCAGAAGTAATACCCCTCAGAACCATCGCTGCTCCCAAAATAGCAGACAGACTTCTGGAATATTTTAGTCACCAGGGTATTCCAAAGGAGATCCTAACTTATCACGGGCCTAATTTCAGTGCTGAGTTATTAAGAGAGCTTTATAAAGTACTGGGGGTCACAGCTATACACACTACACCTGATCATCCACAAAAGAATGGTCTGGTGGAGAGTTTTAATCAGACCCTTAAGTGTATGATCAGGAAGTTTGTGGATGATGAGGGCAAAGATTGGGACCACTACTTACCACTCTTCCTCTTCATGTACCGGAAGGTGCAACAAGCCTAAACTGGGTTCTACCTGTTTGTTCTTTTATACGGGCGAAACCCATGTGGTCCTCTGGACATGGTGAAGGAAGCCTGGGAAGGTAACAATGTGGTAAAACATGTCAACATATTGTATTATATGACATAGCTACGCAAACGGCTGATGACATACACTAAACAAGTTCATCAGAATTGTATTGCAGCACAACAAAAACCAAAGCTATTATATGATGTGAATACAAAGGAAAGGTCCTTTCTACTAGGGGAAAAGGTGTTACTATTGCTCCCTTCATCAGAGAATAAATTAAGGATGAAGTGGTTGGGTCCGTATGTAATCAAGGAACACATAGGACCAGTAACATATCAAATTGAGGCCCCTGGTAGTAAAGCTAACCCCAAAATATATCATACCAACTTTTTGGAAAAATGGCATGATAGACAAGAAGAGTAGCCTTGTTTATATGTCCTGCCTGAAACCCCTGCTGCTGACTTAGAAATTGCATATAGAAGGCTAGAACAACCAGATGGCATCAATGCCATACATATCAGTCCTGACCTTTGTGAATGGGAATAGAAGGATTTACAAAAACTGTTACACCAATATGCTTCAACATTCACAAGTATCCCGGGAAAGGCTATTAGTGTTCAACATATTATAAAAACTGGCTCTGTTCCCATTCGTCAAAAGGCTTGTTGGTTACCAGAATATGTCAGGTCTGATGTGGACTTAGAATTGTGGAAATGAAAACAACTAGATATTGTTGAGCCTTCCGTCAGTCCTTGGTCCTCCACTGTAATGATAGTTCCAAAAAAGGATTTCTGTGTGCTGAATCAAGTGTCCCAATTCAATAATTATCCCATTCCAAGAACTGATGATATTCTGGATGAATTGGGCAGGCCTGTTGCATCTCGACACTTGATCTAACAAAGGGCTACTGGCAAATACCATTAGAAAAAACATTAAGGCAGAAAACAGACTTCAGCACCCGAATGGCCTATATCAGTTTGTCTATATGTCTTTTGGACTGCACTGAGCACCCGCTACGTTTCAGAGGTATATGGACCACCTATTACATCCTGATGAAGAGTATTGTTCAGCATACCTCGATGACGTTGTGATATTTAGCCCTGATTGGACTACACATCTAATCCATCTTGAAAACGTCATCAGAAACATACGGAGTGCTGTTTTAACTATCAACCCCTCTAAATGTACTCTGGCTACCCAAAAGACTAGATACCTGGGTTTTATACTAGGTAATTGGGTGATTAAACCAGAAATAGAAAAGGTGGAGGCAGTGGCAGACTGCTCTATACCAGAGAAAAAAAAAACATGTCCATTCTTTTTTAGGGTTCATGGGGTATTATAGACATTTCATTCCCAATTTTGCAACTATAACTGCCACACTAATTGATCTGACACGTAAACAGGTTCCTAATAAAGTATCCTGATCCCCTGCCTGTGAAGAAGCCTTTCATGCTATCAAGGCTGCATTATGTGCCTCTCCTGTTTTGAGGTCCCCTGACTTTAGCCAACCATTTGAGATTCATACAGATGCTCTGAAACAGGTCTTGGATTTGTCTTAAGTCAGACCATCAAAGGTGAAGAGCATCCAATTGTCTATATTAGCTGCAAGTTATTTCCTAGGGAAACTAAATATGCGACAATTGAAAAGGAATGTCTGGCCATTGAGTAGGCTATTGAATCCCTAAAATTCTACTTATGGGGAAGACACTTTATGTTGCTTATAGATCACAGCCCTCTTTGCTGGCTACATCAAATGAAAAACAAAAATGCTCAGATCCTTCAATGGTATCTGATGTTCCAACCATATAAATTTGACATAAAACATAGACCGGGGAGTAAACATAAGAACGCTGACTATTTGTCTAGATATGGAGCAAGCTGCTTATCTAAACCATGACTTCTGAAGTTATAAATATGTACCCCAGGGCAAACTGTGTGCATTGCATTTTGAAATTTAGCGTAGTACATTGTTACTAGAAACATAGAAACATAGAAGTTGATGGCAGATAAGGACCGCAAGGCCCATCCAGTCTGCCCATTTCTTTTTTCTACCTTATAAATGTGCCATTGGCCTTTGCTCTGTCAGTGGCCTATCTGTTCATAGTCATTTGTATTGCTCCCTTATGCCTATCCCATGCCTGTTTGAAGCCCTGCACTGTATTCATAGCCACCACTTCTTGTGGTAAGCCATTCCATGCATCCACCACCTTTCTGTGAAAAGAATTTCCTCACATTCCCCTTAATCGGCCCCTCTAATCTCATGCTGCATCCTCTTGTCCTGCTATTTTTCTTATATTTAAACATGTTAGACTCTTTCACCTTGTTAATGCCCTTAAGGTGTTTGAATGCCTCGATCATATCAACTCTCTCCTCCTTTGCTCAAGGGTATATATTGGAGCTCTGTTAATCTGTCCTCATATGTCTTCTGATGCAGTCCCTGCACCATTTTGGTTGCCCTTCTCTGGACTGCCTCAATTTGGTTAATGTCCTTGTGAAGGTGTGGTCTCCAATACTGCATGCAGTACTCCAGATGGGGCCTAACCAGTGTCTTGTAAAGAGGGATTATTACCTCCCTCTTACGACTCGTGATACCCCTACTAATACACCCTAACATCCCCCTAGCCTTACCTACTGCTTTAGAGGTCTGCTTGGATGATTTCAGGTCATCAGTGATGATGATGCCCAAGTCTCTTTCTTCCTTTGTGACTGCTAGCAACTCCCCTCCCAGCCTATAGGTGGCTTCAGGGTTTCTCTTCCCTATGTGCATGATTTTGCACTTCTTTGCATTAAATCCCAGTTGTCACTCTTCTGACCATTTTGCTAGTTTATCCAGATCTCTTCTCATTCTGCTACTACTACAGAATTATTAATTTTGTTTTAGAGTGCCCTGGGGTGGAGCTTCTGTGAGGGTGGGTGGAAGCTCCCTCCCATCCCTTTGAGAATGTGGATGACAAACCAATGGTTCCCTTTTGATTTGCACTTAGGCAGGGGGTATGTGGTAGATAGGGATAACTAAAGCTCATGACTCACTGCTGGACTAACCTCCTTACTCCACCTTATTCTTCTTTTTCTTACCCCCCCCCCCAAGTATGTGCACAACAGCACTTCTTTTCTGTCTGTTTCTTTTTATTTTAGGTTGCAGTGAATTGGCCACCTACTGCTATCCTGTTTTTCCTCTGTAATCTTTTCTAAAAACTTTTTTAGGAGCTATAATGCCAGTGGTCTGTCCATGACACTTCCCCTTATTCATGCTATATTGTTTTCCCTATAAGCTGATTTGGTATGCACATATGTCCAAATTAAGTTTATTATCAAAAATGGAAGCCATTTGTCTTCTGCTTTTGTTTGGATTAGTACATACCTATCCCATGCCTTTAGAATTGAAACTGCTTGTTTTTAACCCTTTATGGTAGCACACAAGTGTGTGTCCAAAAGAAAAAAACAGCTTGAATCCCAGTAATGAGTCCAAATATGTTTTTGTTTCAAAAAAGGGAAAGAAGCTTGCTTCAGCTCACTTTTTCTCCAGTGCACACTTGTCTTGTGCATGTAAAATGAAAACTGTTTGTTTTTGTCCATCTAAAGACTGGGGCATAATTGCCCAGTTTTTGATAAATGAGAGCTGCAAGGTTTTATGCTCAGTTTGTTTTATTTTCCTAGCACTGGTACAGCTCACATGGAAAGAGAAGAAGAGCAGCCATCTGTTTTAAGTTGCCCTTAGTTAGAAATGTAGTTCTCTACTCGCAAGTATGCGAGTCTGCTGTAGCCAAGGGGGGTGGACTGCCCAAGTATAACATGACAACTGCAGACATTTAACACTTCAAATTACACGGGTTGTGTTTTGTTTGTAGAGAATTGTTTTTCTTTTATCTGTAACAAAAAGTTACTTGGAGGAGACAAACAAACCCCTCCCTTGAAATATATCTCAGAAACAGGTGTTCTGTGCTGCTGTATTGTACATTCTTGGACAATTAAAAAAGACAAAGATAAAAGGTAAAGAAAGTGGACAGTGAGGTGTTGTACCTGTGGTTCTGTCGCATAAGATGTTTGCTATAGCCAGCTGTCCAGTCAGTAGTGACTTCTTAGCAGGGTGTAGGATGCAGTCCCCTTTAGGGAGACAGCAGCACCCTCTCTGCTTTATTTGTATGAATCCTAGTGCCACTCATTGGAAAAAAGGTGGAGTCTGGATTCATTATAGCCCCTTTTTCAATTAGATAAGGAATGAGGAAATGTTTATTTTGATATATGTTATTGAATGGTGTATTTACTGAATATTTGGCATACCTTTTCACTAGTATAGTGTATTATGTGTATAGATAGGTATCCAAGTGTAATGTAATGTTGTAAAGATTATTAGGGGTGGGATCTAATCCTTATGGGAGGAGTTTGGGTGTTATTTAACCCAGGTTCTAACACCCTTTCAGCAGATGTAGTTTGGGAGATGACTTGTGTACATCTCCTGAGTGGGTTCTTCGTAGGGAGACCTTGCACAGACCTTTATTAGGGATCTAGATTATTGTAGTCCCTGAGCTGTGCTTTTTGTTTCTTTGCTTTGTTTATTGTACAAACAGTTGTTTATTCATACTTGCTTATTTTTTTTGTATTTTTTAATAAATCTAACCACACTTATTTAGGTGTGGTGTACCTGATCTTTACTACCCCAATCCACTACACATTTAAGCAATAAGGCATGACAGGGTGTGGTATATCATGAGATATCATCATGCCTTGGGTGGTTGGGCATGAGGCCGCAGGCCGAGTGCGTTCAACCACCCGAGAAGTGACAATATCCCATGATATACCACACCCTGGAGTGCCTTATTGCTATTGTGAACTGGAATACAAGTTTTAGCAGTAAAAAAATAAAAAATAAAAAAAAAAATGTTTAAATCCTTCTGAAAATGTATTTTCTGAGGTGGTGGAGGAGTACTTTTTAATAAAACAGTCCTGGAGAGCTCTGGACTGCAGGTGGCACTGTTGTAAGTCGAGTTTATTGGAGGAGGGGTGAACTATGTATCTCTCTTAGCACCAGGAAGTGAACTCTGTTCTTCTTGCCTTTGACTTGGTGCTGCTGGGTCACAGGGTCAGTGAAGATGTGTGCATTTTTTTTTTTTTTAAATGTTATGTGTGGTAAGCTGGAAGCAGCATTGTAAATGGGAAGGACATCTCCCAATAAGTCACCCGAAATCTGAAACTTCTGCTTGGCTGGACGTTAGTGTTTGAAAAAGAAGTTAGGGCCAGTTTGGGATCCTTTACTGTTTTTTTTTTTTAACTATCATTAAACGCTGCCTCGCACTAATCTGTCTTGTAGTTAGATGCGACGAGGGGTCTGCGAGTGCTGGCTGTTGGCTAACATTTATGTGTGGAATGTGAGGGCAGGATGTGGAGGATGTTGTGGGTAGCTTGACCGTGGCTCCTCCTAGCAGCTTGTGTAGTGCTGCGTTTCGTTATGGGCACAGTTGAGTTTTTATTTATTTATTTATTTTTTTAATAGCGGCGAACTGGAGGTCTGACTCTCACTGTTCAAGATGAGGCACACTGCGCAGTAAGTGAGGAGGCTGGTGACCGGAGGTTTTCTGAAGCCGTGATCATGTAGCCCGATATCATCATGGCTTCAAAGACCTCTCGGTCAATCAGCTTCTTTGATTCTCGGCACCCAGTTCATAAATGTTAATCCATTATAATAAACAGTAATGATGGGATCCTTGTGATTGTTTTATGTTCCTAAAACTGCTAACTGTTATTTTTGAAAACATATCCTTATATATTCTTGAGGATTTATATTTCCCTGGATCCTGTTTGTTCATAATTGATTTGAGATGGGGTGGACTGGGAAAGCTGTGCTTTTGCATATGACTTTAGCATATGTAAAACAATTATTAAATAATAATGCTAGGATCAATGTTGTTTCTTTTTTTCTTTTGCTGAAAACTGCTGATCATGAAAATGTCACTTCTGGGTATACTTGGGGAAGAATTTCTTAATTTTCCTGTTTTCTGAAAGCATGCCTTTTAACTGATTCTTTGAATCCATGTTGCTGTTGGTTTTAAAGGTGCTCATAAATTCATATTTTGTATGGGAGCGTCTCACATTTTATTTATACATCATTGAGAAATATGAGGTCTATGGTTGCAGAAGGGTAATCTGGGGAAGGGGTCTAGTTGCAGGATGGGTATAGGTCTGGGGGAGGGTCTGGTCTGGATGGAAGATGGGTCCAGCTGGGTGTTTATCTGGGTATCCAGCTCCAGGGAGGGTGCTGAACTTGGGGGGGGCAGATCTATGGGTGGGAATGAGCATAGGAGGTCCAGCTGCAGGGAGGTTTGTCTCCTGGGGGAGGCTGGTCCAGAGCATGAAAGACTGAGCCAGTAGATGGGAAGGTGGCTAGTTGGGAGGGGTAGTTTGGGGTTTGAAGTGAGGTCCAGCTGCAGGGTGGGTGGTCAGACTGTGAGGCTGGTATAAGGCATATGGTGGGTCCAGCTGTATGTAGAGTTGTTGGTTGGTTGGTTGAGTGCTAGTCCAGGGGCTTTGGGGGGCAGCTGCAGAGATGTGGTCTGTTGGAGTAGATGCTTGGGGGGGCTCCAGCTGCATGGAGGCTGTATGACATGTAGTTGGATGCTGGTCTAGGTGCAGGGATTGTGGTCAGCTAGGGAAGAGGCTGGTCTGGAGTCTGTGTGGTGCTCTAGTGAGGTTGCTCATCATGGAAGAGGCTAGGGCTCAAAGGGTTGTCCAGCTGCATGGAGGATAGCCTGGTGCCTGGAAGGGTGATCTAGCAGAAAGGAGGGTGGTTGGGGAGAGGCTGATCTGAGCACTGGATGGTGAAGAAGGTGGTCAGACAAAAATTATTAGGATATATAACTAGAATTGTTATGATATACAATGGGAAACCTTGACTTTTTGAGATGAACACAACTGTAATTCAACAGTTCATCCATTAGTGTACATATTTTCTCTCTATAGCCCTCAACTGATAAAGTTAGTACTGTTGGCTCCACACTGTGCCATATGCACTCCCTTCATCACAGTATCATGTGCACTGCTACCACCTCACTGTTCCACACACACTTCCGACAGTGTACTGTGCCATGTGCGCTGCCATCACAGTGCATTTCCACATATACTGCCAACTCTGCATCATGTGCACTGCAGGCACATGTGCATTGCCACCATGGCCACTGCACTGTGTCATGTGCACCACTATCTCTGTATGGTGCCATGTGCCCTGCTGACTCCATGCTGTGCCACATGCTCTTCCAACACCACACAGTGACTCATGTATTGTCATCACTATATTGCTACATGCACTACCAACTTGGTGCCATGTACACTATCATTACCATACAGTGCCACTTGCACAGCCACCCACTTGCTGTTCTATATAAAGTGCCACCACTTGCTGTGCCACACCTGCTGCTGATTCTACATTGAGCCATTTGCACTGATATCAATATTTTGTGCCATGTGCATTGCCAGTTTTGCTGGAACTGTGTCTGGTGTTGACCATTGCTGTGCCCATGCTTGTGGGCCATGGGCTGGAGGCTGGGGCACCTGTGGCATCAGTTATTTTCATCCACTCACCCTTGAAGGCCCAAGTATTGATACATGCCCTGTAGGTCAGGTAGTATCCATGGACAGCAAAATTAAGGTGTATTATGTAAAAATTACTGAATCAAAATGAAGGCCTACACTTTAAGTCTACAGCCTGGCTAGTCCCCTAACCAGTTCACAATGACACCCAGCTTCAACCCAGTTTTAAAGATGGGAGGTCACATGTCATTCCCAATGTCATATCCTGAGCCAGTGACCATGGTGAGATTTGAACTAGTTTACTCGGCTTCTGTATGCAATAACTGTGTTCTCCCTGTAGCTCTTGTACTTCTCTGGAACTCTGTATACTTTTGATCTTCTTTTTTCCTTATAATAATCCTTTTTTTACTTTATTTCTACAGGTCTCAGAGGACATTGACCCTAGTATGACAGGGCACAGACTACTTACATGTCAGATAAGTATTATTTATGTTTGACCTTCCCTGTTGGTCCCATTTTGTTCTTGAAACACTACGGATCCTTTGTGAACCCATGGGTATTCTTTTTTTACAGGTATGATTGGACATCATTCCAAGACACCCATTCCAGACTCCCCAGGACCAAGGTAAAAGGTCTTGTATCTATGCTAGGTTGGCAAGCTATAATGATACAGCCTCAGCTGTGCATTGCCTGCCTCCTGCACCCTTTGAATTGTCTATGCCCTCACCCACATATCATGTTGATGCATTTGTAGTGGAACATCTGGAATCAAATGCCAGAACCAGCAGGACTGCAGCAAGCAGATTACAGGTGTCTTTAGGTTCCCACATGACATTTCCTAACCCTGCAGGAAGATCTGTTTTGAACTAAAACAGATCTGTCAGTTTAAGGGGCTTTCCTTTACCTTTACAGTGCCAACATATACTGTATGTGTGGGGACAGCCCTGACTAAGCTATTTAAGATGTTGAACATTCACCTCCCTCCCAGGTTTAGTTCATATTCCAAGGTTCAGAAGGTCTGGCATTTCTCAGTGATAAAGGCCAGCAGAAGCTGATTTTTCACCATGGTACAGAGGTAGCCCTTTGAGGTAAAACATCAACTGGGTAGTAGGCAAGCATTCTCTTCAACTCTTTTGAAGAACAGGATGGCATAATGCCAGGAGGCTGAGACACCCACTGGAAGAAGTGGTGTGTGTTGCTGGTCCAGGTGCACTGAGGTGGTTGAGCAAGGTAACATGCTAAAAGGGACCCTTTGTTTATGCTGGAATGCTGCCTCCAAGAAGGTTTGTAGGTTATAGTCCAAGCCAGGGTTGGCACCTGGGTCCAGGGCAACAACACAGAATGCTTGTCAAGCAGGAAAGAGGTTGGCCTTTTGGGGCAGGATAGGGAAGAGTAGATCTTTTTCTGGCATGTACAAGTAGATTAGATAATATCACAGAGAACAGACTCTGCCTAAAGTATATCAGCAGCATTGGTAAAGGCTGAGGAGGCAGGTGCAGCAAGAAAGCAGAGGCATTGTGCGTGAAATATAGGCTGCTGCTGTATCTCTGTGAGGAAAATACAGCAGGAAGTGCAAGTGACTTTACTGCAACAGCTGGGCAAGGAATCTACACAATTAGTATAATAATTGTGTTTAATATTATCCTGGTGTCTATACACATATGATTTTGCTTTTCAAACAGGGATCTCCATCCATGGCCCTGAAGGAGGGAGTCAAGAAAGCAGGTGTCTCATAGACTTTATCCAAGATTCACACCCACACATTAGCTTGTGCCATCTGCAGGACCACATAGCAAGAGGGGAAAAAAAGGCAGGGTCTGCAATTCAACCAGTCCATGTAAGAGCTCACAACACACGTAATGATACAGATAAGTAACTCTTCCGGTTCTTATTGACATCCTTAACATGGCACTGGACTCAATATACTTGCACCTGGAATAACTGAGGAGCATTGCCATTCTAATCTTCTTTTTAGCTCTGTGTAATCTGCCATGTGGCAGGGTAGGTTACAATAATAACTTTTAAAAGTTATGCTCTGATCTTACTGCTCACGCATGCTGTTTATTTACAGCAGAGCATATGTGTGTGGTTAGTGGGTGTGGCAGCAAGCACAGGATTGGTGGATGTGGCAGCATTCATGGAGGTATGGAATCATAAGATGTTATAGCAGGCATTATGTTATGGGGTCAGTTGGTGTGACAGCATGCATTGGGGACATGGAGTTGTGAGGTGTCATAGCGTGCATTGTGGTATAGGTCAAAGAATTTGACAGGATGTGTGGGGGATGATGGGTGTGATAGTGTATGTGGTCATAGAAACATAGACTTTGATCGCAGATAAGGACCACTTGACCCACCCAGTCTGCCCATTTCCCTACCTAGTGGATAAGCTGCAGATCCTAGTTAACCAACAGCCTACTTCCTCCTACCACCCACTAGAATTGCCTTATGTCTATCCTATGCATTCTTGAATTCCCCCACAACATAGGTCATTGGGTGTGACAATGTGAATGGGGACATTTTGCCAATTGATGGATGTGACAGCGTGCATGAAGGCATGGAATCATGAGCTGTGACAGTGTGCATGGGGTATGGAACTGGTGGGTGTGACAGCATGCATGGGAGTATGGGACTATGAGGTGTGACAGCATACATGATGTTATAGGATCTATTGGTGTGATAACTTGCATGGGGTTGGTGGATGTGACAGTGTAAAGGGGGAACATGGGGGTCATTATCTCTCACAATTCTTGCCCCACCTGCAGCAAAACAAAAGGGTACCATGCTAAAGAAAGTCACTTCTCAGCTGAGTTGTTGTGTTAAGTGTATTGCAGGGAGATGTCATTAGAGCAACCCATGATGGCAGTTCCAGGATGGGCTGAAACTGTCTGCACTCCCAGGAAGAATCTTTCCCTTACTTCTAGGAACAGGTAGGATTGGGGCCATTTATTTTATTGCTTTCATTTTTTGTAGGGTGGAGTGTCCCACAAGATCCCTTTGTGCTTTCCATGTGAACAAGGAGAGTTCCTGAACTGAGGCTGCACCATGTGGCACCATGTTGTGAGACTAGGAGCACACTGTGTAGCACAGACAGGGGACACAACTGGTGTACAGATTACCTTGGTAGGATTTCCAGTGTACAGCTGGTGATTAGCAGATGTTGGATGACACCTACATTAAAGATGTGTGCATGTCTGATCTTGTTGGATGTGTCTTAATTATTTTTTGGTATCATTCCACTGGCAGGTTTTCCCCTAAAGTGTGGTCAGTGTGATGCCAGTGACCCACGCAGGCCATTGTGATACCATGCTGCATGACCATTGTGCTACCACCAACACAAAGAATGGAAGGACACCATTGTATTACCACTGAAAGTGCACCTATTGTGCTACCAGTGACACATGGTGCCACAGTGGTCACAATGGCAGTGCAATGGAATTAAAAGAAATTTGTTGTGATACCAATTGAAGTGGTATCACACTGGCACTCGCCATTGTGCTACCATTGCACAAGAGTTTGCCACTGTGCTACCACTGTGTGTCACTACCACTGTGGACACAATGACATCATACTGGAATTGGAACAAAACCACTGTGATACCAAGAAACAGTGGTATCACAATGGTGCACATTGTTACCACAATGGTACCAGCAGAGGTGATGTTACCATTGAACTACTACTGTCTGAATGGCATCACAATGGTTACAGTGGCAGCACAATGCAATTGAAACAAATCCACTGTGATACCATTTATGAAACCCACAATGGTAGTATATTGGAAATCGCAGTGGTAGCATGATGGTAAAGAACAGGCATTACAATGGTATTCTGAATACATTTTTTGAAAGGGTATGCCTATAGTTTCGTAATTATTTTTCTTACATTTTGTGACCGTACCATTGAGAAATCAGGACCCCTCATTTGGTGTAAACTTCAAGTTCACTGAATTAAGTTTAATTTATAAAACTGGATACCGCAACCAATGCCAGTCTTGCCACCTACCCATTCATGTAGGACCATGAAGGATAGCTATATGCCATCTGCTGCCCTACAGACATCATGGCATATCAGGAGGGATGGGGATACCCTCATAGCCATGATGGGATATCAACTCTTTTAAGGGGCACACACAGTAGGATGCCTGCAAGCAATTATCTACCCCCATTCACTGGCACTGTACACAGGCCATATTCATACTTGTGCTTGCTTAAACCATGCCCCCGTGAGCTGCACCTGGGCTAGCTGGCAAGCACAGCTGGAGCACTGCATGTGGCCTATAGCTGCGCAAATTGCATATATGGCCCTATATAAATACTAATCGAGTACTACAGTGCTACTACTTTACCACTATTACAAAGTATTCAACTAGTCTTCATTGATATTCTCTTATACAATTCAGAAGTACTCATTAAGTAATTATTTACTTTTCACAGCACTGCCTTAATTTGCATATAAGACTACATAACTACTAACTGAATACTTAATTATTACTAAATTAGTCTTCAAATACATAGCTCACTTAAAATTTTTGGCTCCTAGGCAGAATACTATACTATTACTGAATATTAGCCAAACATTATCTTAAAATTACTATTTCAATACTAGCAAAGAAGAAAAAATAAAGACAAAAATGAGTATGCAGACTTCGATGAGGGTAGCACATCTGGGTTACCAGTTCTTGGACATCCCGAGCCCACAGGACCACCAGTGCCAGCTTTATGTTTTAAGAGGCAGTATAGCACTGTAGTTTAGGGCACTGAGATGCAAATCTGTAGACCTGAGTTTGAATTCCACAGCCCCCACTTACATGTTATGTAACCCTGAGCAAGTTACTTAACTTCCTTGTGCTTTCAGGTCACACCTAGAAACAAGCTTTGTTTTAGAGTGCTGATCCTGTTTAAACAATTTCCCCATTTAATTAAAGCCATTAACCCAAAAAAGGCTACACTAGCACACCTGTTTCACCATTCTAAAATACTGGACAACTGGCCATCCAGAGCACTAACAGGTTTTCACTAAGCCACTTCACAAACAGCACTTTCTCTGCTCTTTCCTATCATTTCTATCTTTATTATTTCCTTTCTTTATACTGTATGTCAGTTTTCCTACTTTGTCCCAACTGTAACCTTAAATTCTAAATGTCCCCTTTTTCTTACTTCTGTGCTGTCCAATACCTCTTGTATCTCTTGGTGCTCCATTTCTTCTCTTCTTGTATTTTTTCCATATTAGCTTAATTTTCTTTATTTTACAGGTGTGACAGGACAGGATGCTGACTCCTTCCTTTCCCCATCAGATAAGTATCATTCTATGCCTAACTTGTTTTTTCCACTCTATTTACTCTTTAAGAACTGTGGATCTTTTGTGACCCATTTTGTATATTGTATTTTACAGGTCCCTTGGACATTGTCCCTTAATGACCCACCTCTGGCTCCCTAGTACTCAGGTAAGAGACTCTTGATGTCTAAATGGGTTGACTGTAATGCTGGGGCCGCACCAGTTATGGTGTGAGTCAGAGTTGGGCTTGTGGGAGAGAGCTGAGAGGGCGTGTGTGTCTTTGTTAGTGGCTTTGGAGGGAGGGGATTAGTACTGTGACAGTGAAGGAAGCAGTGTAGTTTTGGGGACTGGAAGTGAGGATATTGGTGATGGTCATGGAGGGAGGATGCTGTCTGGGGCAGTGGAGGAGGGTGGCTAGTGTAGGGTGCTGTGGAGAGAGTGAGCTACTGCCTGGGCTGTGAGAGGCAATTGTCTTGTGCTGTAGAAGGAGGGGGGCTAGTGTCAGGGTGTGGTGTGAGGGAGGCTAATATTGAGAGTCATGGAGGAAGGGGGTTGGTATGGGGCTGTGGAGGAAGGGGGCTCGGGTTGGGTACATAACACTGTGGGTGTGATTAAACAAGAAAAGCATGAGTGAATAAAGTTTTCCGACACTGCTTAAAAGCCTCTACCCCTGGGATACAATGTACCACATCTTGGTCATGTGTTGTTAGACTCATTTCCCTCCCTATGCCCCTCATTAGAGAATCCCTTGAAAGGAATAAACAAGGCGAACTGCGAGGAACTATTTAGCCTGAGCAACAATTGAGACATGGGCAATATGAATGGAAAATGATGAAAAAAAGGTTCAAGAGGGATATGAGAAAGATCTGTTTTACAGAAAGGGTAGTCCGGTCTGCCAGTCAAGTTGGTGGGTGCCAAAACCATAAATGATTTCAAGTATTGCTGGGCAAGAGTGAAGGATGTAGTGGTTACTCAAGATGGTTGTTGTATGTAGGGTAACAGTGGGACAGATAGTAAGGGTTAATCCCCTGTATGGGCAATTGGTCCTGGGGATTAATAGGGAACTACAGATAAACTGGATGGACCTTTGGTCTTTTCTTTCATCTTTGATTGTATTTATATTGCATCACGTGTATTTTCCTGTTATCCACTATGTGAATCTCCTCCATCTTTGGTCTGTGTCCCAATGTCCTCCAGGATTCTAGTGGTGTAATTTTTTTTTTTTGGGGGGGGGGTTGCATTTGTGCCCTGCTCCTTGATGTGGGATATGTTCCCTGCTCCTTGATGTGGGATACATACTGGATGAAGGCCACACACCCACAAAAAAGAGCAAGGAATGAACTATATCTTTACAGGTACAGTACAGGGCTTGTACAAGGCATCCTTTTGCAGGTATGCTACAGGTATAAGACAGGTCTAAGCAGGCAAAGAAAAGCAATGTGCTGACATTGGACAGTACTGCTTTTTTCACCATAGATTCCTTCTCAGCCATTTAGCTAACCCTACTTGACTCCTGATTGGTGCTTCTAGTTACTAAGGCCCCTGGCAGCAAATCAAGAATGAGCTCCCCCCAGGTGGGAAACTGTCAAGGTAGCACCTCCCGACTACTGTCCTAGCTTCTTCAGAGCCCCTCATTTTCACCCTTTGTGAGGAAAACAGTCATAGGTGGATAGGGCTTGCGATTCCCTCGACACCCTACCTTATACTTTTTCAAGTTATATCCTCTTGCTGTCGAGAACAGCCGAATATCAGCCCCCGCTACCAACTTTCATTTACTAACTGGCTAATTCGGCCTCCTGCTATCGATGTCAAGATGTCCTAATGATCTTAACACCAGTCAGCATGCTTAAAACATGGCCTGCCTGGAGTTAACCTGGAGGATTTCTTGCCCCCACCACTGGTAGTCACTTAATTAAATCTATATACATATTTTTGTAATTGTGTTTTTTAATGCCCTTTTGGGCTTCTGCTGTGGCCGCTGTGGCTATCTCTGGGATCTCCCAGCCCTAATGTGCACTCCTGTTCCACCCTCTGGCTCATGTACTGACCCTCTCGGGCTTGATTGCAGCTGCATGTGGCTTGTCTGTTACTCCCCTTGGGGAGCGCTCAATTTTGTCTGCTCCCTGCAGACCTTTACAATGAAATTTATCCTATGGCATTCCAAAAGTCACAGTGCAGCTTAAATTGTGCTATACCTGCCACTGCTACTGCTGCCATCCTCTCTTCTCCCATTCTTACAACCACCACCCCCCAGGCCTTACTATTGCCAGGGGAGTGGTTTTACTCCCTGGCAGCTCCTGCCACCTCTGCACTCCCTTCCTGGCTTCAGCATTACTGTGGGAGTGATTTCTTTCAATGGCAGCTGCTGCCACCTCCCAGACCCACCTTTCAGAACTGCTGTTTCAGCCAGGGGATGTGGCTCTTCCATGGTCTCCTCCTTGCTGTTGCTTCTGCCCCTTATGGCATAAACAAATTCTGCCACTGAAGTGGTGGTTTGGGAAGGTGCTTCTATTATTGCCTCCTCCACTTCCGCCTGGTGTCTCTGGTGTCTCTGATGTCTCTGGTGTCTCTCTCCCTCTCTCTCTCTCTCTTTTCTCTCTCTCTCTCACCCATGCACAGTGGGCCGCAGCCTGAGATCTGTGCGGACTGGGAGTTACAAGTGCCTGCAAGCACTTTCACTGTAGCACGATTGCACTATGTGGCTGGCTGCAGGAGCAACCCAAGCATATCCTCCTCCTGCCACTATTTCACATCAGCAGCACCCACACAATACTTGGGCTCAAAGAGCCCCCACTAGACCCTAGAGAAGGGTACAAATTCATTTCAAAGGAAAATTGGCCTTAGCGACAGGGTACTAGACAATCAGGGCTACATTTTACTTAGCCCCCTCCCATGGCATTCCTAGCCCACAAGACCACCAGTACCTTTCTTTTATTTACCAACATGCCTAGTAGCCCTGAAGAGGCTCCATTAGCCCACCTGGCCACCAGGTACAATACTGGTCAGTGGGTAACCAAAAGGAGCTCTGGGGTTTTTGGCTGAGCCCCCTCCCAAACCACACTTCCTTTCCTCTCTGTTTCTGCTATGCTATTTTTTCCCCAGCTAACCTAATTTTCTTTTATTTGACATGTCTGACAGGACATGGACTCCTACTCATCAGATAAATGTACTTCTATGCCTAACCTGTCCTTTCCATCCTTACTGTGCCCTCTAAGAGCTATGGATCCTTAGTGACCCCCTTTTCTATTTTATTTTTTACAGGTGTGGTGGACAACATCCCTTCAAGACTCCTACCTCTGGCTCCTATAGTGTTCAGGTAAGACCCTCTACTTAACATGTATTGGGTGGATTGACTGTAATGGTGTGCCCACACCCATTACATGCTGAAAGTAGGCCCACTAGCTCTTGAGCCCCCCCAGCCATGGTGTCATACTCCCTGCCATGCCCCTCTTAGCCCTGGAAGCAGGCTCTCGAGCCCCATCCCCAGCTTCAGGCTTCCCCACTCCCATAGCAATGTTGTTAGGCTCCTGACTGCCCCAATTATGGCCATAGGTTTCCAAACTCCCAGTGTCCTGGGTGGGGGCAGCGTGGTTTGGGTGGTCCCCTAGGTGGTCCAGATGGGAGAAGAGGGTGAACATATGTGGGGGAGTCTATTATATCAGTGTCTGAAAGGTCCAGGTGGGGTCATAGCTGGAGAAGCCTTGTTGGGGGTCCCTTTAGTGATTCATATGAGTAAATAGGCTGCAGGGGAGCCTAGAGGTGGTCTCGGGGGGGGGGGGTTACAGTATGGTGGCTGTTGAATACTGGTTCTTGGAATGGTGTGAAAGAAGGTGCAGGTGGTGTCAGAATCATGATATGATGATCCTAAGGGTAGTCTGAGTGGAAGATGAAGAAGGAGTATTACAGCATACTGAATTGCTGAATCCTGATACCCAGGAAACTAAAAATTATAGCCCAGCAGTCAGTATCCTGACAGTCTGGAATTGCCTGCAACAGAGTTGGCAATCATAAATAAGGAGGTGGGGTGCAGGTGGCGAAGTCCTCTGAAACACAGAGAAACCTCCGATGCAGGAAATTCCAGACTGTTGGGATGCTGACTATTGGGCTATAATGTTTGGGCTCCTGGGTGTCGGGATTCAGCATTTCCGTATGCCGTAGTAAATCTGATGAAGGTGCATGTGGGTATCTGCCCCTGTTTTAGGGTCTTAAGGATGGTATGAGTGGAAGAAGTGGATGCAGATGTATTTCAGACCCAAGTTCTATGGACCTAGGGGTGCTCCAGGTGGGATAAGGGTGTGTGTGAACCTTGTATAAGAGTCCCATGGCTGGTACAATTAGAAAATAAGGGAAAAGGTGTGAGTTGGACACACATCGATGGGTCCCTTGTCTGGTCCTGCAAGAAGCAAAGGGTAGAGGTGAGTTTAGGACACCTGTCTGGGAGTTCAAGGGCTGGACAGTGTGGGAGATGAATGCGGAGGTTGGTGTCAAATACTTTTCTAGGGTTTGCAGGATTGGTCCTGATGGCAGAATGATGGGCATACAGTATGTGGAAAATGTCAGTTTGAGATTCCAGAGCTGGTCTGGGTGGGCGAAGAGGAGGGACTTAAATGAGGGAAGGCAGAATAGTGGTCTCAGGGTTGGTCCAGATGGAGGGATGTTGGGACATAGTTGGGAAAAGCTGATCCAGGGGTCCCACGGCAGGTCTGGGTGGGCAGGCAGGGGAGTAATAGATGTGGAAGGCTAGTCTCATTGTTCAAGGGATTATCTGAGTGAAGGAACATAGTGACATACATGGGGACAGCCAGTATGAGTTCCCAGGGATAGTCCAAGTGGGTGAAAAGGGGAGATTTTCCTAGGGAAAGCTAGACCTTGGATCCCAACAATGATCCAGATCAAGGGACATGGAAGATGTACAGTGAGGTCCACCAGAATGAAGTGCAGTGTCACAGTTTCCAGCGTGACAAAAGGGACTGACTACCATTGAAATTGCATTGTTTAATGTAGTAACTCTGCTGCAGCATGCTACAGAAATGGGTTTAATCCTGGCAAGCTTCACGTGTAGGTGGGGAGGCAGATCCAGTGCTCCCAGGGCTGGTCTGACTGGGTGAACAATGGAAATGTAGACATGGGAGGCCAGTCATCTCAAGGCTGGTCTATTTGAGGATACCATGGGGACATAGGTGAGGCAGGCCAGCCCAGAACTCCCATGTCTGATTCAGGGTGGGAGACAGGCAAAATGTAGGTGGGGAAGACTGGTCTGGGTTCCAGTTGCTTGTCAGGGTGTGCTGAGAGGGGACATGTAGGTAGGTGATGCTAGTCAGAGGTTCTAGGGCTGGTCTGGGTGGAAGAAAATGAAGCCCATAGGTGTGACATACATTTTTTTTTCTGATTTGATGGCCATTTGATTCTTATGTTTCAGGACTGTTGCCCTTAAGAAGGTATTTCAGGTACAGTTGAAGGTCTTGTTCATAACAGTTTATTACCATTATTTCAGTTTTCATTTGAAGGCTAATTTGCATTTTTCACAAGTTTTGAAGGGTATTTGAGAATACATTGAGAAGTTTTTCAATAGATAAAAACTGGTGTTTGAGGTATAATTGAAGCCAACTTGATTTAATTCAAAAACTGAAGTAAATTTAAAGGCCTTCATTTTAGGTGGAAAATAAGGGTGTTCTGGGTGCAATTGATGAGCTTTTTCATAACAGTTTTTTACCAGTCTTTTAACCTTCTATTTGAAGGCTAATTTGCATTTGTTGTGGTTTTTGTGAAGGTCATTTGAGAACAAATTGAGAAGTTTTTCAATGGATAAAAATTGGTGTTTGAAGTACAATTAATGAATTTTACTGCTTAGAATTCCTTAACTGGGTATGTTTAAAAACTTTTATGCCTTTTTTTAAAAAAAAGAGATTTACTCTGATTTCTTCAGAGTCACTGTTTGGGCAGGAGAACCCCTGTCTCCAGTAAATCTCCTATTGTGCTGGCTGTCTGTTCTCATGCCCTCCACAGAATATCTATCTTAAACACCCTACCTTTGTATTTGCCTTGCAGCTTCAAGTTATATTGGCTACAGAGACAGCCTGCTGTGCCAGAGTCGACCACTCTCCCCTTGGACCGAAACTGCAGGTACTGATGAGACACAGAGCAGAGACCCCTCCGTGGTCTTCTAGTCTTTTGTTTTTCTCATTTGCAAGTTATACATCTCTACTACTTGAGAGCACTGTTCGTAAGCCAGCACTACTCAAAGGGCTAGAATCTTTCTGTCTTTCTATAAAACACAAGATATCCTGGTACCTAATCCTCCTTATCCTATTCCTTATTAAGGGTGTTTAGAGATCCACTTCAGCCCCTAAACAAGGCCCACTCACCTACTCAGAAACCATTTCTCACTACCCAAGGGGAGCAAGGGCTGACTCCTGCAAACATCTACCCTCTAAACTAGCACCCCAAATCTATGTACCCTGTCTACTCCTAAAATCCCAATAGCTGCCCTTTTACTATGCAATACCATGGCAGTTGCTACCAAAGACAACAAGCACTGCAGGGCAAAATATATTGCAAAAGGCTGGATCTACTGGGCATGAATACTAAGGAAGCTGCTACTACTATTTCTATTAATTTCTGGAAATGTTCACCTCAGTCCAGGACCCCCCATGGCTAAGTCCCCAATGAGCCTGGGGCACTTCAAAATAGTATCTCTGAACATACTCAGCCTCCTACCCAAGATGCGGCAATTTCAGGCATGGGTGGAACTGCTCCAACCGGATGCTATAGTGCTCACAGAGACCTGGCTCTCCCTGAAGGTCAGTGATGGCACCATAGCCTTAGATGGCTATACTGTGAACCACCAGGATAGATTATCCAAACCCGGGGGGGGGCTGTTTGGTTTACATCAAGAGCAGGATCAGAGGCCAGCTACTGCCTACTAGTCTCCACACTAAGGAGGCACACATTTTAAGCCTCAAACTTACCCTTTGCCAACAGAGCAAAGTGTTACTACTTTCCACTGTTTACATACCCCCTGGTACCCACACTACTGGTGTCCAGCAAATAATTACCAACCTAAACCAGTATAGGCAAAACTGGGAACACATCATTGTCAGTGACTTTAACATCAATTGGGAAGTCCAATGATGCATCCGCTATCCATAACCAGATCTCAGGCCTTTACTTTTCATAGTTGGTAACTCAACCCACCAGATATAACTACAAAATGGGCACAAGTACACTAATTGACTGGATCCTCACTACCTGACCAGAACACATCAACGAGGCCTCAGTCCTACCTGACACCCTTAGTGATCACTCCCCAGTTATGTGCACCTGGTCAAATAAGTTCTCCAGAAGAGCTCCCCAGGTCATAAGAAATAGATCACTGAGAACTGGTCAGCTGAATGCCTTTAGACAATATCTCAGACTGGTGGACTGGTCAGCGTTGCACAAGACACATGATGGCAACAAAGGACTTAACTACTTCATCACAACTTTTAACAAGAAATGTGACATATTTGCCCCCTACAAAACTAAAAAATTAAGAGAGATTACCAAACCATGGCTCTCTGACCCCCTCACTGAGCTCATGCACCATAGGGACAACGTGTGGCACAAGGCCAAAGCAATGGGTAAACATCCTGATATCGTTGGCTATAAAAAAGTCAGGAACAAATGCACCAAGCTCATTTCACTGGCTAACGCCTCCTGTTACAAAGACCTCCTGAAATAGAGCTTGGGAAGAGAGTTTTGGGACTCTATAAAGTCACTTACAGAAAAAGGCTCCAGAGCTCCTCCTGAATTAATTATCACTACAACAGAGACACTCCAGGAGGCTTGTGATATTGCAAATGCTTTTAACCTGGCTTTCACTGACCTCAGTACAGTACTACCCAGGGACTATCTATCCCCATCTTCTCCAAATCGGCCCTCAAAAATAATGATACATTCCTTACCGATCAGAAGCATTCCCCCTTTCGACTTTATGCAGCTTCATAGACATAAAACCTTAAAATATGTTAAATGGACACTAGGGAAGACTTCTATAGGTAGTGACCTCATTGATATGAAGTTGAAAGCTCTGGTACTAAGTGAGGAAGCTGAACCTCTCACTAACATGTTCAATGCCTCTCTAAGATCAGGTGTCTTCCCAGACAAATGGAAGGAGGCACTGATTACCCAGATCTTCAAAACTGGGGATACTAAAACCTGTACAATTACAGGACCATCTCTATCCTTCCCCCACTATCTAAAGTCCTTGAATGTGTGGCATCGGACCAGCTCACAGAGTTTCTATCCAAGTACAATCTACTTTGTGCCCAGAAACACAGGTTCAGAAGAAATCACTCCACCCTCTCCACCCTGGTTGATTACATCTCCCAAACATATGATGCTTTTGTTGATGGATTGGTAGTGGGGTCTACACAGACCTTACAAAGGCATTTGACACCGGCACCCATCAACTCCTTCTCCAAAGCCTCCTCTTATCAGGCCTGTCCAGGGACACAGTGGCATGGTTCAACAGCTACCTTTCTTGCAGGACTCAACTAGTCAAAATCAAAGACAATCTCTCAGAGCCAAAGGGAGTGAGAATGGGTGTCCACCAAGGGTCAATACTAGGGTCACTTCTTTTCAGTCTCTTTATAAACCCCTTACCATCAGAATGACCAGTGCACATCATGCTCTATGTTGATGATGTGGTTATCTCTATTAAAGGAAAAAATCTGGCCGCAATCTCTGCTGAACTGCAAAACATTTTCCACAGAATTGAAAAATGTTTCTCCAGTAACAAACTTTTGCTCAGCTACTGTATAAATAAAGTAAGAGCATGCTCTTCTCTGTTCAACAGAACAGGAAGATGTTTGGGCATCTACAGGTCCAGAGTCTCAAAGGTGACACACTGGAAGAAGTTAGCACCTTCACATATCTCGGGGTTCATTTAGATGAAACCTTAATATTTGGTAGTCATATTGACCACGTTGTTAAGACTGCTAATGCAAAGCTTGGTGTCCTCTATCACCACCGACATTCTATGACCCCAGAAGCCCTGAAAATGATCATAAGTTGCTTGGTCTTATCCACCATAGATTATGGCCTTGCTATCTTTGGTGCTGACACTGACACTGCCCTCAAAAGAGTAAACAGGGAGGAGAGGATGCACTGTGGGTCACCCTGGAGACCAGAAATAGCACCACAATCTGCATGGGGGTTGTATAAAGACAACCGTCTCACAGAGAGGAAATGGACAAGGAAATGATAGAAGGCATCCTTAAGATGACAGAACAAGGGGAGAAATTGTTGAGGGGGACCTGAATATGCCAGATGTTAACTGGAGCACCTTTGCTGCAGCCACATCCTAGAGCAGGGTCATTCTCGATGCTCTACAGGGGGAATGCCTCAGACAGCTAGTGTTGGAACCCACTCAGGAGGAAGGAAATCTGGTACTCTCTAAAGGGGACAGAGAGGATCTCAGATCTAGAAGTGGGTAGCCATCTGGGAACAAGTGACCATAGTGTGGTTCATGGTAAACACAACCGCAGAGTCAAGCCATTCAAAAGTGAGGATACTGGACTTTAGGAGGGCTGACTTTGTCAAAATGGGAGAGTGCCTTAGAAAAACACTAGCAAAGAGGCAAGTAGGAGGGGTGAAGGAAGAATGGGAAAACATCAAAACTGCCATTATAGAGGCAACAAGCCTTTGTGTGAAGCAAGTAAACAAATCAAAATGAAAGAAAAGAACACTATGGTTCTCAAAAGAGGTGGCAGGAAGGTTAGGGAGAAAAAGATAGCACTCAGGAAGTATAAGAAGTAGCAGGACAGAGAACTGTACCAGTTAAAGCAGAAGAAAGTAGGGAAGGCAGTCAGAATAGCAAAGGCCCAAACCGAGGAAAAGATAGCCAACTCAGTTAAGAAGGGGGATAAAACATTTTATAGGTACATTAGGGAGTGAAGAAAGATCAAGGAGGGACAGTGAGTCTTAATAAAGGGGAAGGTGGGCGAGCAGAGAGGGACAGTGAAAAAGCAGGGATACTGAATGAATACTTCTGCTCAGTATTCACAAAAGAAAAGATGGGGGAGGTAGCTAATCCAATCAATAGAAGCACTCTGGATGGGGGGGGTTGATACCAGTCCTTTCACAGAAGAAAGGGTTCTGAAATAACTCCTAAAAATTAAGGTGGACAAAGCAATGGGGCCTGACAGAATTCATCCCAGAATTCTAAAAGAACTAAGTGTAGAACTAGTGACACCGCTGACTACCCTTTTTAACAAATCATGGGAGGATGGTGTGGTACCTAAGGACTGGAGGAGGATGTCTGTAAATCGCTTTCACAAAAGTGGGAGCAAAGCAGAGTCAGGAAACTACAGACCTGTTAGCTTGACCTCAGTAGTAGGGAAAATTATGGCAATCACTTCTTAAAGAAAGAATTGTTGAGTACCTAGAGGCCAGTGGATCACAGGACCCAAGGCAGCATGGATTCACAGTGGGAAGGTCATGTCAGAACAATCTAATAGATTTCTTTGACTGGGTGACCAAAGTAGTAGACAAGGGAGGGGCTGTGGACATGGCCTACCTAGATTTTAGCAAGGTATTTGACACAGTCCCATGCAAAAGATTAATAAACAAATAAGCCAGCCTGGGAGTGGGTCCAAGGGTGGTAGCCTGGGTAAAAAATTGGCTGGACAACAGGACACAGAGGATAATAGTAATTGGAGCTTACTCTGAAGAAAAGGGGGTTACTAGTGGAGTACTGCAGGGTTCAGTACTGGGTCTGGTCCTTTTTAATGTCTTTATAAGTGACATAGCAAAGGGACTGGAAGGAAAAGTATGCCTCTTTGCAGACAACACAAAGATATGTAACAGGGTTGAAACACAAGGTGGTGTATAAAGGACGAGAAGGGACATGGCAAGATTGGAGGAACAGTCAAAAGTATGGCAGCTTAAACTCAATGCAAAGAAGTGCAAAGTAATGCACCTGGGAAACAAAAACATAGGGGAAGAGTACACAAGTGGGGGGGAGGTATTAACAACAAAAATGGAAAGGGACCTGGGGGTAGTCATATCAGTTGACCTAAAGGTAAGTAAGCAATGTGAGAAGGCAGTAAGGATGGCTGGGTGGATACTGGGATGTATAGGGGGAGGCATCACCAGTAGAAAACAGGAAGTTGTTATCCCTCTGTACAAGCAGTTGATGAGACCCCATCTGGAGTACTGCTTGCAGTTCTGGAGACCCTATCTCCACAAGGACATAGACAGGGTGAAGGCAATCCAGAGGAGGGCAACTAAATGGTGCAGGGTCTGCAACAGAAGCCATACGAAGACAGACTAAAGGAGCTTAACATGTATACCCTTGAGGAAAGGAGGGAGGGAGAGAGGGGACATGATAGAAACTTTCAAGTACCTCAAGGGAATCAACAAAGTCAAAGAGTGTAGCGTCTTTCAGAAAGAGATGTGCAAGGACAAGGGGACATAATTTGAAGATAGAGGGGGGATTGCTCAGAGGCAATGTGAGGAAGTATATTTTCACAGAGACGGTGGTGGATGCATGGAACAGCCTTCCTGAGGAGGGTGTGGGTTCAAAAACAGTGTGGGAATTCAAGGATGCATGCAACAGACAAAAGGCAGTTCTGGTAGGGGATAGGAAGAAGTAGGCTGTTGGTTAACTAGGCTCTTCAGCTGATCCAATAGATAGGGAAATGGGCAGACTAGGTGGGCCAAGCAGTCCTTATCTGCTGTCAAAGTCTATGTTTCTGTTTCTATGTTTCTAAAACCCTACTCAACAAAACCTGTCACCTGCTTCTGGTGTGGATCACTGGACACATTCTTGTGCCTTCTGTCAAGAGACAGGATGGATCCCTCTTCACCATAGGATTATATACCAAACGTGTCTGCTTGCTAAGATATTCTTGCTGGGGTTTACCCCTAGATAAACCTCCTTCCTATTCCAAGCTGTGCAACTTACTATTAGGACCCAAAATGCAGTTGAGGGGAGGGGGCTTGTGATACCATTCAAGCACACAGCACAAGCCCGGAGATCCCTACTCCTTCTGTGGTCCAAAGTGGCTCAACAAACTCCTCAAGGACCTGATCGAGTATAGTAAGGTTAGCCAATTCAAATCAGGCCTCCAAGCCCACTTAGCTCAAGAGAATGTCTGAAAATGTTTCCATAAACCCTAACAATATCTAGCCCTTGCCAAATTTGAGATCCCTGGCTCCTTTCATACCACCCTTCGGACACCAGTATAAACTGTTAAAATGATCCCCTTCCTCCCAGTCACTATTGCCCCTACCTCACATCTCTCCCCCTCCCCTTGACCTTCCCCCATACCACCCCACCTCCTTCTTCCTGTCGGCTCCCCCCTTGCCATCCCTCCCCCCACTCCCTTGGATCACCCCCTGGTATTCTCCTCCTTCTCCTCCTCCTCTGCCTGCTCCCTCCCTCTGTTCATCCCTACCATGATTCTCCTCCCCACCACACTCCTTCCCCTATACCAGGTGCTGACAGAGCCTTCTCTGGCTGCTTCAATAATTCAAGCATGTTTAGGATTCTAGCCCTCTTGCTGTACTCGGCATTTACCCTCGCATAGTTTTACGTTACAATCTGCATCTGAAATGTAAACAGCTCTCTCTATTTTGCACTGAACTCAAATCTCATCATGTTGTGTCCTGGGCTACCAGGTTCACTAAGTTCCTTTGCAACCAATGTACTCAAACTTTTGTAACTTATAATGTAACTCACTACTGAATCTGTGTAACTCTATGTAACCTATGTGTTGTTTGATTGTCTTATGTATCTGTTTGATCTGGAACCTTTGTAAATGAGTTCCTGACTCAAAGGTATTAGTCCCAATCTGAAGTAAATAAATAAAAACAATTGAAGTCAATCTGATATACTTCAAAAACATGAAAATTACTGGATCAGATTTTAAAAAACTGAAGAATATTTGAATTGAATTTGAAGGCCTTCTTTTTCTGTGTTGGCAGGTACAGTACCAACATGGCCCCCCTGCCTTCTCCAAAACAGATGACTTAGGACTGGAACCCTTCCCCCATCTCAGTCATCCCAATGTGGGAGTCCATGGTTCAAACATGAACCTGAGGCTCCAAAATGGGCAGAGAATGACCTTTCCGCTACGCCATTTAACTAGTTCCAGAGGCCTAAAAACTTAGAGCAATAGTGCATGTTATGGTGAGCTGCTCTTTTCTTCCATTATGAGTGTGCTAGAGCATTTTGTTTGTTTGACATAATTTCATAGGTTGTGTCTGAAAGTAGGTACTCATTTGTCATGCCCAGTTCACAAAAACTAATTTAAAAAATAAATAATAGAGTACTCCTTTACCTTTGGCTATTACTCCCAGGTTTTCATTGGTATTGTCAGTTGTTTTTAAACACCACCACCCCATATGATAAGGGAGCAGTATCTGTTGTGTACTGTATCAGTCACCTTAGTCACAAAACATGTGATGCTGAACTAGAAGGGCAGGATTTTCAAACGCCTCAATGCAGGTGCAGTTTCCAGTTTTCAGTTATGCCTGCATCAAAATAAACATGCGTAAATATTTTAATTCTGCTTTCAAAGTCTGTGATGCTTTTGCAAAAGATGTACTTGCCTTATGGTACAAGCAGACATGTGCATCATGTATTGATAAATGCGTCACTTTTTTGACACAAGTTTCATCCAAAGAATGGTATTTCCAAAAGTTCTCAGTCATAACGCTGTTGCTTCTAAACTGGCAGATCTGTAGCACACAGATGTGACAAATAATTGCGTAACATTTCCACAGCTGCTTCAAAACTGACATGTCATGGTCAAAGATACACTTGCGTTGTAACTGTGGTGTAGCTGCAGCACAAATGCAGACTGCATTATTGTTGCATCTCTTTTGCAAGCTAATCTGGATGCAAGTGCTGGTACAGCACAATGTGGTACAAACATTGTCTGATGATAGGACAGTCTTCTGATCCAGATCCAGCTGAGGTTTGTGATGCAATAGTGACACAATTTGCTATTGTGTCCATCTCAGCTCTTTAAAAATACAGGCCAAAGTATTGAAAATTGCAGAAATCACACCAGACAGTTATACCATCTTAGGTGGCCTAAAGTATTTAAGCAAGCTTTGGGGATACGGGAAAATTGTGCTGCAAATCAGTGATGCACCTTTGACCCCCCCCATTCAAAAACAACTGAGAATGTTGATGACAACCAGATAATAGCCATATAAAATGAGCACTTCATTAATTACTGTATTTTCAATTAAATGTTTGTTGGCTCAAAATGGAGAAACAGGCTGGCCCCATTGCGCTGTGGGCTGAGGCATCCACCTTACTTTACACCACACTGGTGACCCAGGTATGGAAGCAAGCTCGGATTGCCGGGGATCGGCCTGGCAGGAGAGGATTGAGCATCCAGAGAACTGCTCCCCTCTCCTGGGGAGGGAGGGGATGTGGATCTGCAGCACCAAGACTGGGAGCCCTGCACCTGGAGGACCCTCAGGAAATGGGTGGAGGTGTCGGTGGATGTCCTGCAGGTGGGTGTGGGTGCATGCCCGCCATGTGCTGGATGTTATAGCGCATCTGCACCTCTGAGGGGGGGGAACAGAACAAGGAAAAATCCCAGCACTTGGGAGGATGATGACAAGCCCTCCAGCGGCCCCACACAAAATGTCAGACTCTGCCCAGTTGGATCCCTGATATTCTCCACCTTTCCCCAGCCTGCCAACTGCATTGACAGAGCACCAAGGTAGGTGATGATGGCCCCGCCTTGTGGGGTTACAAGCCTGTGTGGGTTTAATGGCAGATGTGGGAGTAGGAGAAGAGCTCCAGAGGGGGATCTGACCTGGGGGGTCTCAGGCTGGGTGGGACACAGCAGACTAAGAGTGGCTACCTCTAAGGGAGGTCTCAGGAGCCAGGGACTGGAGGGAAAAAGAATTGAACAAAAAAAATGAGAAACGGCATGTTAGAAGGCAGGTAAAAAAGGCCAATCTAAAATAAAGTGTAATGTTACCAAATATTCATTGTAACATGCATTGTTGCTTTAAGGGATTTAACTGGAGTTTTTTTTTTCTAAGAGACCCTCACAGAGAAGGCAGAAATTACAGGATTAGTAATTAATTAACAGTGAGATTTCCCAAACAAATCCAATGCATCGTGGGCAATCCAAGGTATAGTTAGTCCCACTCAAGCAAGGGATGGGTAGGGGATCCCCACCTCTTGTCTGAACAAGCATATCAATGGGGCTATCCAACAATGCTAATACATAGCTAACCATTTTATAGGAACACTGGGGGCTGATAACACCTCCCTCTCACAGTAGCCTATTCATTTCAAAATACATTCCTTTTTGGGTCTCTATAAGCCCAGAAAAGGTTTGTACTCTCCCTAATATATGCTGTATAAGGTTGTATTTCTTGGCTAGGGTCAGCCTTCTCTGGGCTGTACTGTTTCCAATACAGGTTTTGGAGATGGACCATTTGAATGAATGGAGTCACTAGTGCTGGGCCATACATTTCCCAAACTCACACCCTTTGCCTCTGTTCACTAACCTGTAAAACAAAAATATAATACTTTATCCTTGCTTCCTCCTCAGATCTTACATTCCTGCATGTTCAGTGAGTTTGAAGGATTTACTAGTCTGCCCTGCAGGTACATTTCCCCTCCATCAGCTGCATGACACTTATGAGCCCATGTCCACAATGGCCTCACCTGGGGAGAGGGTGTATGCAACTAATTTAATTATGGGTTGCTCATGCAGCAAACTTAAGCAAAAGTAATGCACTTATTCTGCTAAAGTAGACTGGCCTTGTGGAGACTACAGCTTGCTGTTCCCATGGTTTGCATTGCAATATTTCATTTACAGCAATATTAACAATGCAAAGTAGGGATCATTTCAGGTAAAATACTTATATTTTGAGAACTCACATAGCTCTAAATGTGCCTAGTTTTGAAGATATATGGTACTCCCCCCAGCCTGTCTTGCATTTAACAGCCTCAGAAAATGCTAAGGTGATTAGAGCTATTGAGAAACTAATTGCAGTAATGGAAAAGAAGAAGAAGCAGTGTTACAATAACAAGCAATTGCCAATACTGAAAGTTTTCTTGCATGCTGTGTCAGTTAGGTGTTAGTGTGACCCCTAAAGGAAATCACCATCTCAATAAGATATCAGCTGTCAGTGAAATAAATTACCTATGCAGACCAACAGTCAATGTCAGATAACAGAATTTGGGCAGCCCATGCGATGTGTCTTTCCACAATTCCCATGATCTTTTTCAGAGTAGGAAGTGTATGGACAAGGGGTTCCAATTTTGTAACTTAATATTAAACAAATAGATATAATAATGAAGACGATACAGACAACACAGGCCAGTGAGTATGCAGGCCAGTGTACAGGTTTATTACAGCTTGATATATAAAATGTTATATTATAACTAATTCAAGCTGTTTGTGAGCATTTTGTCATCCTGTCCCAAAGCAACTTGCTTGAAGTCAGAGAATCAAAAGAAATTAGCATTTGGGCAAAAGAAAGGGGTAGGGCATTGGTGGATAACTGTATTGGGGAGAAAGCCAATGCAGTCAATGGGGGGCGAATATGAAGATGGGAGAGGGGGACCAGGCAGAGAATAGGCCAAGGCGGGGCTGTTGTTGGACCAACTGGGGAGAGAAGGGGGTTGGGGCACAGGTGGGTGATGATCTCATGGGGGGGCATGTCCAAGAGAGGGAACAGGGTTACGGAGTGGGGATGGGGCAAAGAAGGGAGCAGGTGGGGCAGGAGGGAACAGGGACATGGAAAATGTAGGCATAGATGTGGATAGGAACCTGATTAGTGGGAGACATTTTGGGGGAACTGGAAGGAAATGGTATGGTCATCATTCTGTGTGACTCAGTATTGAAAGGAGTGAGATGGGGAGGCAAAGGCACTAAGAAAGGTTGCATATAGATGGAATGCATGCCATGCAGCAGGTAGGGTCATGCAGTTTATTCATAAGTGTGTGGGGGAGGGGGATCTCACATAGTGGTGCACCAGGGCATGAAGGACATGGAAGGGAGCACAGTCAAAAAGGTGTAGAAGAGGTTCACGGAAGTAGGGAGACTATGCAAAAAAGGAGGGTGCTCAGTTGCTTTTTCAGAAGTTTTCCCAGTACCCAGAGCAAGTGCGATGAGGAAACAGAGGATAGTGGAGTTTAACACAGAGCGACTGCCACGGTGTAATTCCAAGGGTTATGGTCTGGTGGTGGAGTAGGGTGAAACATAGGAAAACAAGACCCTGTATGCCCTAGGCAGGTTACACTTGAGTAAGGAGTGCTCAGCAATCCTGAAGCAGAGGCTGGAAACATATATGGCAACCAGAATAAAGTTAAACTGATTGGGGGGAGGGTAGAAGGTTGGACAACAAACTATGTCATCAGGCCTGGAAGGCTGGGAGGCCTGCCACCCTAGATAGGAAGAAGGGAACAGGGGGATGGGATTCAAATAGGGGAGACATGAAAGGATTACAGAAGAGCAAGGACAGGCAAGGGACATACTGCAGGGTGGTTTCCCTGAATGCAGGGAGCCTGGGAAATAAGGTAGCAGAGCTGCAGTCACTGATGGCAGAAGGGGAGGTGGACATAGCTGCCCTTAGTGAAACATTGGCCACACAATACCAGGACTAGGACCTTGTGATCCTGGGGTACAGGCCGTACCAGAGGGACATGAAAAAAGGGAAGGGGGAGAGGTAGCTATTTATGTAAGGGAAGGTATACTATGTAGCAGAAAGGAGGAGGAGGAGGAGGGCAGGGCAGAGGCCTTATGAGTATTAATCCAGGACTCGAAGGATAGGAGAGTTAGGTTGGGGGTTCCACCTCTCCCTCTGGGCTGGAACAGCTTTCAGATAGGTGTCTGTCCTCAGGTATTCACTGCCACCAGCTGGACTGTCTTCCAGCACCACCTTCAAGTGTACAAACTTGAATAATCAAAAGTGCAACTGCACAAGTTAAAGTCTGGTAGTGTGTCTCTCTCGGGTGTCAGATGTTACACAGAGTTTACCTCAGCCAGTGGAAACCAAATATTACCTCAGAAGAATGACATCACAGTCACAACTGTTGAGCACATAAATAGCTTTTTACTTAACAGAAAGTGCACTGAGCATTTACAGGATATATATTTACAACACAAGAGAATAACACTGATACAGGAAAAGTAAACAAATGTTTTTAAACAACAGATGGCAAAAAAAAAAGGCTATTACTGGAATATGTTAGTATTAAAGTTACCCTTCCCTGTCCTTACAAGACACTCTGGACCCTGTGCTAACTGCCAGCTCCCATGGACATAGCTAGAAGGGTAGGCTCTAAACTTATTTACTCCCCCCCCCAGCTTCCAAAGTAAGAGGAACACCCTTCTCTGTATTTCAGAAGGTTATATACTCTCTTGAGAATAGGTCATTCCGATTCTCCCTTTGAATGCACCAGTCATCTAACATGTATGTATTTAATTGTCACAGTCAGAGTGAACACCTATCAGTGACCAATTATATTCCCTTTTACCCTTAAGTTTATATTTGAGTGAACCAATCTCTTCAAACTGGCCTGTGTGTGTGTGGACATGTCCACTCGAGATTTAGGACCCAGGTCTTATCTAGCCAGATGCTGCAGATACTGCTGGAGAGTGGATTTTAGCCTGTGTGTTTTTTTTTTCAAACTGCTAAAAAAGCACCAGCTAGAGAATCCAACCACCAAGCACATAATCCAAACCATTAACTCTTTCCTTCCCATTTCTGTCACAGTGGTGTATAGACCACCTTCTCAAACAGAGGATATTGATAGGCAGCTGGGGGACCAGATATGGAAGATCACAGCAAAGGGTAACACAGTGATAGTGGGGAACTTCATCTTGCCTGTGGTGGATTGCAGCACTCCACTCACCTCAAGTGCCATGGAGCAGAACCTCTTGGAAGCATTCCAGGACAGCATCCTGATACAGATGTTTAGGGAACCAAGCAGGGATGGAAATATACTGGACATTGTGCTGACGAATGGTAAAAGCCTCCAGGATTTGGGGGTGGATGATCCACTGGCAGGGTGCGACTACCAGACAGTATGGTTCTCACTTGCAATGGCAAGGTGGCACCCACAACCAGGGCAAAAGTGATAGACTTCAGGGGGAAGACTTTGGCAGGATTAAGGAAATATGGGGGGCAGCATGTTAGTATCCACCCACATATTGATGCTAACCAGAAATGGATATTATCAATTGTGGGATAGCAGAGGCCACCAACTCCTGTAAAATGATCCAAAGCAAGAAGAATAGGTCTAAGATGCAAAGTTGGGTATACAGGGAAGTGTTGAGGTGGGTGAGGGAAAAAATGACTGCCTGTAGAACGTACATTATATCCAAATGGGAGGAGGATAGAGAGGTGTACATGAAGAAATAAAGAGAGGAGAGTAGAATGGTCAGAGCAGCTAAGGCAACAAGGAAGCCACCAAGGAAACAACTTCTCTGTGCGTGCAGATTAAAGACAAGAGAAGCTCATGTGTGATGAGACAGACTTGTACATCCTTTCGTTATGTCACATTCTATCATTTAAAAAAACATAGGCTGACCTGACACACCTTTAATGGAGACTGCAGCTTAGGGCAGAGGGTCTGTGCAACAAGTTGCACATTTCAGACTTAGGTTGATGCTGCTAGATCTGGCTACTGTAAAGGCAAAGTTGGATGCCTTACCTTAAACGTGCAAATTCATTGGGTTAATCAGATTTACAGTGTATTGTAAGTGTGGTTGGTATCTGAGCAAGTAGAGGCAGTAGTGGAAATAAAAAACATCTTACACAGGGAGACAGAAATGTGGGGAATGGTGCAATGCACTAGCTATGGAGCAGCAGTCTTCTGGGAGACTCTCTGGAGGCTGCATTGCTACCCTATCTGCAGACACCTCTCTGGTCTGAGGGTGGAGGTTGCTTGTCTCCATACTGACCTGGCAAGGATTCAGGAAACCTCCTCCCCCACCCAGGGACTACCCATGCCACTACCCCTACCTCAGAGGTTGCCAAGAAAGAGCAGTGGTTGGACCACAGTGGGCTCAGGGACAGTGAAGGTGGTGGAACAGAGGTGCATCCCTCCAGCTGTGCCTCTCCACAATTCATTTACCATTCTGGTGGAGCGTGGTACCTCTGTGGAGGCACCCACAGTGGAGACCAAGGAGGATGCTGTTAACTTCTACAAAGGAGACCCACAGGAGAGTGTCACAGGACCTCAGAGAGGAAGGAAACAACTTCTGGTGGGGGACTCAATCATTAAGAGGGTAGAACTGGGGAGGGAGGGATGGAGGGGAGAGGGAGGTATGATGCCTGCCTGGCACCATGGCTTGGAGGGACAGGAAGTGAATCATCAGGATCATGGGAGGAGCTGTATGGGAGAGGGAGCTGGATGTCATTGTCCACCTAAGAACAAATGGCCTGGCTGGGAATGGGATCAGAGCAGTGCAGCAGGAGTTTGTGGAGTTGGAGTGGAGCCTTAGACAAGTAGCACACATGGCAACTTTCTCAGAAGTGCTACCTGTCTATGGCAAGGGTGAGGCTAGGGTACTCTGCACCATGGTATTCAATGACTGGTTGAAAAACTGGTATGGAGGTCAGGGATTTGGCTTCATTGGAGACTGGGGGTCCACCTGGAAGGATGCAGACCTATACTGGTGTGATGGTCTGCATCTGTCCGGGAGGAAACCAGGATCCTATGTGATAAGGTTAAATGCTTCATTGGCAAGCATTTAAACTAGCCAAGGGGGGAGGCACTGAATGGACGCAGAGAAATTCCAGCCCCCCCATGCAAAACAGGGTAGTTGGTGTAATTGATACAAAGGTAGAGAAGTCGATAGGGAGCAGGACAGGGGTAAATCCAGAAAAAGGCAAAGGCACTAAAGACAGGGATGGGCCTACAAGGGGAAACGCCATCAAAAAATAGAGGGCAATGAGTACCAATGCCCATAGTCTGGGTAACAAGCCCCCTGCACTAGTGGCCTTGGAAGAGGGATATCGCCTGGATATCATGACAATCACAGAAACATAGTACACAGAGAACCATGACTAGGATGTCAACATAACAGGGTACACAATCTACAGGAGAGACAGGGAGGGTAAAAGAGGAGGAGGAGGAGGAGTAGCTCTCCACATAAGGGAAGGAATTAAAGAAACAGAACTAAAGGGTAAATAGGGAGGGAAGTAGGCACTGTGAGTCACCCTGGAGACAGGAAATGACACCACAATCTGCACAGGGGTTGTTTAGAGACCCCATCTCAGGGGAAGGCAATGGACAAGGACATGATAGAAGGAATCCTTAGAATGGTAGAAAAAGGAAAGATATTGTTGATAGGGGACCTGAATATGCCAGATGTTTACTGGAGTACATTTGCTGCAGCCACATCCAAGAGCGGGGACATTCTCGATGCTGTGCAGGGGGCATCCCTCAGACAGCTAGTGTTAGAACCCACTCAGGAGGGGGCAATCTTAGACCTGGTACTCTCAAACAGGGATGCAGAAAGGATCTCAGATTTAAAAGTGGGTAGCCATCTGGGAACAAATGACCACCAAACACTGTGATTCACAATAAACACAGCTGTAGAGTCAAGCCATACAAAAATAAGGCATTGGGGTCAAAATGTCTCATGGCAAAATGCTGTGTGTCTTAATCGCGTTGCACGATTCCGGTTTATTTTATTTTCAGTGGGGGGACTCCACTCCTACACCCCCCACACACCCTGTTATGAGGGGCTGTGCCCCCAGACCCCCCCACTTTGGATTCTAACTCCAGGGGGGGTCCAACACGGAGAGCGCACAGGTCCATGGTTCGCCACAATGCCGTACGCTATTAAGCGAATGACATTATGTCCCGGTAAGCAAAAGTAAAAGTGTTGTACTTTAGGAGGGCTGACTTTGGCAAAATGGGAGATTACCTCAGAAAAGCACTAGAAAACAGGCAAGAAGGAGGGGTGGAGGAACAATGGGGAAAATAAAAAAACAACCATCACAGAGGCAACAAGATTTTGTGTAAAGCAACTCAACAAAACAAAATGAATGAAAAAGCCACTATGGTTCTCAAAAGAGGTGGCAGGGAAGCTTAAGGAGAAAAGGATAGCATTTAGGAAATATAAGCAAACACAGAAGGATCAGGACAGAGAACTATATCAGTTAAAGCAGAAGGAGGCAGGGAAGGCAATCAGAATAGCAAAGGCCCAAACTTAAGAAAAAATAGCCAACTCTGTTAAGGAGGGGGATAAAATCTTTTATAGGTACATTTGGGAGCAATGAAAGATCAAGGGAGGGATACTGAGGCTTAATAAAGTGGAAGGAATGTGAGCAGAGTGTGACAGTGAAAATGCAAGGCTATTAAATGAGTAGTTCTGCTCATTATTCACAAAAGAAGAGGAGGGGGAGGTACCTAAACCTAACAATATAAACACTCTGGATAGGGGGTTCAATACCAGTACAGTCACAGAAGAAAGGGTTCTGAAAGAACTCCTAAAACTGAAAGTGGACAAAGAAATGGGACCTGATGGGATTCACCCCAGAATTCTAAAAGAACTAAAGGTAGAACTAATGACGCCACTGACTACTTTTTTTAACAAATCATGGGAGGATGGGGTAGTACCTAAGCACTGGAGGAGGGTGGTTGTGATTCCACTTCACAAAAGTGGGAGCAGGTCAGAGGCAGGAAACTACAGACAAGTTAGTTTAACCTCAGTGGTAGGGAAAATGATGGAATCACTTTTGAAGGAAAGAATTGTTAAGTACCTAGAGGCCAACAGGGCACAGGACCCAAGGCCGCATGGATTCACAGTGGGAAAGTCATGTCAGATGAACCTAATAGATTTCTTTGATCGGGTGACCAAAGAAGTAGACCCGGAAGTGGCTATGGACATGGCCTACCTAGACTTTAGCAAGGCATTTGACACAGTCCCACACAAAAGATTAATATACAAGCTCGCCAGCCTGGGAGTGGGTCCCAAGGTGGTAGCCTAAGTAGAAATTGGCTGGACAACAGGATGCAGAGGGTAATAGTAAACGGAGTCCACTCTGAAGAAAGGGGGGTTACTAGTGGGGTACAGCAGGGTTCATTACTGTACTGGTCCTCTTTAATGTATTTATAAGTGACATTGCAGAGGGACTGGATGGAAAAGTATGCCTCTTTGCAGATGACACAAAGACCTGCAACAGGGATGATACCCAAGGTGAGGTGGAAAGGATGAGAAGGGACTTGGCAAGGTTGGAGAAATGGTCAAAAGTATGGCAGCTTTGATTCAATGCAAAGAAGTGCAAAGTAATGCTCCTGGGAAATAAAAACCCAAGGGAAGAGTACACAATGGGGGTGAGATACTAACAACAACAAAAATGGAAAGGGACCTGGGGGTAGTTATATCAGAAGACCTAAAGGTGGGCCAGCAATGTGAGAAGGTAGTAAGGAGGGCTGGGGGGATACTGGGATGCACATGAAGAGGTATCACTGTTAGAAAAGCAAAAGTTGTTATCCTGCTGTACAGACAGTTGCTGAGACCCCATCTGGAGTACTGTATGCAGATCTGGAGACTCCCTCTCTGCAAGGACATAGATAGGATGGAGGCTGTCCAGAGGAGGGCAACCAAAATGGTGCAGGGTCTGCACCAGAAGACATATGAAGAGAGACTAAATGAGATTAACATGTATACCCTCGAGGAAAGGAGGGAGAGGGGGGGACATGATAGAAACTTTCAAATACCTCAAGGGAATCAACAAAGTCCAAGAGGATAGCATCTTTCAGAAAAAAGGATGTGCAAGAACAAGAAGGCACAATGTGAAGATAGAGGGAGAATGGCTCAGAGGTAATGTGAGGAAGTATTTTTTCACAGATAGGGTTGTGGATGCATGGAACAGCCTTACTGAGGAGTGTGTGGAGTCAAAAACAGAGGGGGAAATTCAAGAATGCATTCGACAGACATTAAGGCAATTCTTGTGGTGGGTAGGAGGAAGTAGACTGTTGGTTAACTAGGATCTGCAACTTATCCATTAGGTAGAGAAATAGGCAGACTGGGTGGGCCAAGTGGTCCTTATCTGACATCAAATTCTATGTTTCTATGTTTCTGTATCTAAAAGTACTATGTCTCAGCCTGGCTCAATTGCCTGCACTATCTTTGTTGCTGCTGCTTCTTCAATTGACCCCACTCAGCTGGTTGCTGGTTGGTGTCATGTACTTAAAAGGAGGCAGCCACTGTCTGATAGATGTAATTGCCTCCTTTCGACTACACAAAGTTTGATCCATCAACCAACAGAACAGTGTCTTAGTCAGCCTCGTTGCTCATTGGCCTGTCAGTGTCGAGCCTCCTGCAGCCTGTGCTGCACTGGATGTGACAAGTGACACACCTCTGAATCCTGCTACTCATCACAATATATTTGCTTCTCACTTGCACGTTTAACCAAACTTAAAAAATGTTTAAGAATGAAAATTACTTTTCATGCAAACCTAATATAGAACAGTCTCAAGAAATAGATATCTGCAATGGTCAATAGTTTTTGAATGTATGGAAATTTAAACTATTCTTTTCAGTCAGTTGCAGTTATGCTGACTAAATAAAATTAAACAAAATGACATGGTCATCTACATCTCCGGACCATCAATCACAGGGATGGAGGCCCCTTTCCATCATGACTTTAATAATATGCTGAGCTGATTCCATCAAACCAACTCAGGGTAAACACTAAAAAAAAGTCTCAATTGTCTTTGGCACCAGACAAAAACTGACAAGGCTTTTGACACCTCCAGTGTTCACCACCCCGGAACGTACCCCTCTTGATGTGCTCCCTGCCTTCAAATATCTTGGGGTCTGGCTGGATAACAATCTTGACTTCTCAGTCCATATTGATGCCATCCACTCCAAACTTTGTTCAGACATGGAGCATTGTATCTAAACAAAGACTGCCTCTGCCTCCCTGTTCACCGTAAGCTGGTAACAAAAACATTCCTCCCTGTGTTTGACTAATCAGATATAGACTATGGCACTACTCCTGCCTCATCCCTTGCCAGACTGGAAACCCTCTTAAATGCCTTCTGTTGTTTCACCACCACTCCCCTTTTCACACACATCACTGCTCTCTTTATTCCTCTATATCTGCCACAACTCTACTGCACTGTCAAGAGGCCTACTGCTAAGTCTTCATTGCTAAGTACTGGTTTGGGACCCTTCCATCATACCTCTCCTGTCTCCTATCCCCTGCTATCCCTAACTTCTACCCACTGTGCTCCAGGGAATCCAGCTCCTCTTTCTTCCTTCCCCATCCCCACTCAACTGCCATTCAGTCTGTCTTCTCCTACCATCTCCTCTCCCTCTGGAGTCAACTATCCTCTACCATTCATCTAGCCCTCTCTTTCCCTGCCCTTAAGCACCTGCACAGACTCACGCCTGTTGCTCCTTGCTGCTGTTTCTCAACCTCCTGGGCCTCCTTGCCTCTTAGTGGTCTTGAACAACTGCATTAGGTTTATACTGCCCCTTTCTAACTCTGTTTTGTCTGCATACTGCATTTTATTATTTCCATTATGCAAATGTTCCCTTTGTATGCTTTTGTTTTCCTTTTCCCTCAGTTGCACCTAGAAATGAGTCTTGGCTCAGTATGTCTTTCTGGGTTACCAAATTTTAAAACAAATAAAAAAAAACATTTCTGAGATGTTTGGTGCATTCTGGGAGTTGCAGTTTTTGGGTTACTTTTAGTTTGCAACATGTACTGTAGAATCACAGATGGAAAACTACAGTTCCCACAGGTTTTAAGAAAACCACAGACTCTCAGGAACACCAGTCTGTCAGGAAACCCTGACCATTAGTGAAGAACAGAAGGACCAAATGAGGGAAAACAACAGAGATTCATAAAGTTAAAAAAAAAACATTGTTCCATAAGAACTTTACAAAGTTAGGCAACTTATTCTCACTTCATAAAGTTCTACTTTGCATTATTGAAGACTTTGAGAAATCACAAAAATAATACTTTTTTGCGAGTGAAATTCAACAGAAGTTCTCAAAAATGTCAAAGTTATTCAGTGCTGCTGTACTTTGAGGTATACTTTACTATATTACACTAAGCTTTGTTATTCCCCTTGTTTTTCTGAGGCCTCTAAACCAGGAGGTTGACTTTAAAATATGTATCACCAAGCTATGAAGATAATTGTGGTGTAACAATAAATAAAGCTTTACCTTTTTTGCAGCATAAAATTGGTACTGCTGGTATTTTTCACTCACTTGTCAAATGAGTGAATTGCACTTTTGTGCATTTTTGTGTAGTTTGAGCCTTGAGCAGTGCACCCAACCTTTTAAATAAGTCAAATTGTGTCTTTTTTTTTCTCTGAGACAAGTGCTTTAACTTTCATGGCCGTGTTCAACACACAGTTAGAAAATATAATATGATAATAGCAAATATTTAAAAATAAAAATATTGACAAGAAGTATTGATGTCTTGCTGCCATTGTATAGATCCCTGCTTAGACCTAACATGGAGTATTGTGCTCAGTTGTGTTGCCCCCATCAAAGAGGTGATATTGATAGGTTGAAGAGAAGGCAGTGCAGGTCCACTAAAATTATAATAGGAACAAAGAAGATGGAACTATGGGACTAGATTAGACCACTTGAAACCATTTTCAGTGGAACAGAGAAGAGTGAGGGGGAATATGATACTGGTTTACAGATCGATGAGAGCAGGTACACTAGAATTAAATCTTCAGTTAGGTATTAGATCCCCCAAAAGATTATACACAAGAAGACATACTTTGAAATTAAAAGGGAAAACACTTAAATAATAAAAAGAGCAGGCTTTCCTATCTAAAGGTTAGTTTCCCCTTGGAATAAATTATCGTCTAAAGTAGTATGACCTTGTAATATATGGATAAACCTCAATAATAGTGTACTAAGTCATAAAAACATTTCCCAGTAATACACTACTGCTCTCTCAATAATACTATCCTGATAAGTGATAATACTATCGTTTTTGTTGATAATTCTACAGTTCATATTCATCCCCAAATGTAATATTATCAATGAACTTCAACAGCATGAGTGCAGCAACCAGCGCATGCTGAGTGTGTGTTTTCTGGCAGAAAGCCGGCTCGCCGCTTCCAGTTTTCTTAGTTTTGATTTTCCACTTCCATTTTGCTGTTTACTTAGTGCAGTTCCTCTTCTTGCAGCAACTGTCCCAGACACACCCAGCAACACAAGGTAAGAAAATAAAACTGCCTTGAATCCATATATTACAAAAAATAACAAATATATAGATGTGTTACAAGGCAGTAATACCATCTCAAGGTTTTTGGGACTTTGGGAACCTCTCAAGCTTCGGTCTCGAGGTTCCATGTCCCCAAAACCTTGAGATGGTATTACTGCTTTGTAATACACACTTATCTATTTTTCTGTTTATTCTATAGAATGGTTTAAAACTGGACTAGATAACTGTATGAATTCTCTACAGGACTGATTAAAATTGGACTAGATAATTCCATGAATTCCTCAGGCAACAAAGGTTATAACCACTGTTAAGTGGCTGGAGGACAAGGTGGATCATGGTCCTCTTGCTCCAGTTAGGGCCATATGTTCACCTTTTCGAAAGTGGTATGATAGCAAAGAGAAATAATTATTCAAAGGGAATGGCAGTCAACCACTGCCACAAAAGAAAATAATAGAGATCCATCCTGGAATTGGAGCAAGTATGTGTTTTTTTTTTTTTGTTAGTTATTTAACCAGGACTAGCACACTAATCTGAAAGCTTTTTTACAGGTGTGACCTGGGAGCACAGGGAAGTTAAGTGACTTGCTAAGTTCACACAGTATGCAAGTGGAAGCTGTGGGGTTCAAACTCAGGTCTGGTCTGCTGGATGTCACAAGATTTGCAGCTCAGAGCCTTAAACCACTGTGCCATACTGCCTTATGACCACAACCATCATTCCCCATAAATCTGGAAGGCCATCAAAATTCTTTGTGTGGGACTTTTTTATTTATGACACAGAAGATGACACTGTGGCCAAAGCAAAATATCAGTTTTGCCAGGCCAAGTAAGCTGTAGCAAGAAAAGCATCTTGTGTTGGCACAGGTTGGCAGCATCATACGAATAGTATCTTAAAAATAACATATGGCTGGGTAACAGGCATGTCAACAGAAATTGAGAGCAGGAGGTGTGGGAGGTAGACAAATTTCAGATGGGGAGAAGAAAGATACTTTGGAAGAACAAGTTGAGAGCATTTATTCTGTACCTCTGAAAGTGGCAAAACAGACATGAACAACAGTAGCACCCTAACAATATTCCTGAGAAAAAAATCATTTGTTGATGCTGTCAGTTGTGACATCTGAGCAGTATGCTAATTTCACAAACATTTTTCCAAAAGCCTCGCCTGCCCCTCAAAATATGATTCAACCAAAGAGCATCAATATCACGTGAACATATTGAACATACAATGTGCCAGCAGATAAAGGATGTATAGTCTATTTAGTCTGCTTGAATGTATGGTTCCCACTGTGTTTATACAGGGAACTGCCCCCCTCCATATCCTCCTTGACCCCTATCAAACACCCAGCATGATTTCAGCCAAGGAAAATTTTGCTTGTCAAATCTACTGACCTTTTTTGAGTCAGTAAGTGCAACACTGGATCAAAATATGGGGGTAGATGTGGTATATTTGGATTTTTCACGGGCCTTTGACATGGTCCCACATAGGGAGCTGGTAGAAAAACTAATTAATATCAAGTTTAATCAGACTCTAATTTCTTGGATTAACTTGTGGTTGAATAATAGAAGGCAGAGGGTGAGTGTTAGAGGATACACATCTGACTGGGTCCTAATGAGTAGTGGCATCCCATAAGGTTCTGTGTTGGAGCCCATGCTCTTCAACATATTTGTATCAGACATGCAGGTATCGAGCAACAACTAGACGTGCAAGTATGCTGATGACAGCAAGGTAGGTGCCATTGTTAATAATCCCTATGATGGACAAAAGTTACAAAAAGACTTGAATAACTTATTACTATAGGCTAAAAATAACAAATTGGGTTTCAATATTGAAAAGTGTAAAGTAATGCACTCTGGGCACACAATTCCAGATGTGCAATATAAACTAGATGGTGTAATAATATCAGAAATCACAAATGAAAGAGATCTGGAAGTCATTATAAGTAATGACTTTTCATTCAATACGCATTCAAGAATTGTAGCCCAGAAGTGCCATAAATTGATTGGCTATATACTGAGGAATATAAAGATCCATGAATCAGGTGTTTTTATGCAACTGTATTCTGCCCTTATTTGATCTCACCTTGATTATTGCTCCCCCTTTTGTGCCCCACAATTGGCTCATGACAAAAAAACTCCGAAACGGGTACAAAGGAAGATAACCAAGAGGGTAAAGAGCATGGAAAATAGATGCTATTATGAGAGGTTGTAAGAACTGAATATGTACTCACTTGATTACAGGAGACTTAGAGGAGACATATGTTATATCTATAACTTCTATGACAATTTATTTCTACATGCAGCAGTGGGTTAGGAAAGGTGTTACAAGTCAGCCAACACTAGGACACACACCAAGCAACTCAAAGGCACTAGTTATCGAACCAGTAAAAGGGGTAGCTGGTTTAGACAATGCACTGTGTAACTATGGAACAGTTTACTGAGTGAAGTGGTCTATAGTGAGTCCCTAAAATTTTAAAAAGAAATTGGATAACTTCATGGGGGACAATAGGAGTAGGAAATTCCATTGATAGAGTGATGAGTCTTAATAGGTCTTTGACCTCTAGACTCTTACCCAAACTATGAAACTATGAAATACCTTCTTCTCCCTCTCTCCTCTTCCTCCGGAAACCTTCCCCCTCACACTGTCCAAACCCCTCTTAAAGCTATCCACAACTGTTAGGCATACCACCTGCTCTGGCAGCTCATTCCAATTAGCCACTATGCTTTTGTTGAAAAAGTGCCTCCATTTCTCCCCTCTGAACATTCCTCCTACAAGCTTTATACTGCTACCTCTAGTGGTTTTGTTTCTGCTATAATTGAGGAACTTTAAGGTACTTGAAGGTCTCAGTCATGTCCCCCCTCTCCTTTCTGTCTCCTTGAGCCTCACCTCATCAGTGTTCTCTTGCTGGCCCTGGATCATCTTGGTTGTCCTTCTCTAGATTGTTTCTGGGAAGTTGATACTGTGTCTTTCTTAATAAAAAGGCACCAATACTACATACTGTGCTCTACGTTTGGTCTTACTAGTGACCTGTACAGTGGCAAATTGACCTTCGTATTCATGCTGGTGATTCTGCTGACTATGCAGCTCAGCATTTGATTTGCTTTTGCTACAGCATTCCTGCTTTTTGCCAAGTGTTTCAGACCACTCTTGATAGTTACACCCAAGTCCTTTCTCTCCTCTTACCTGGTTATCTGCATACCACCAAAACATTATTTGGTCCCTGGGTTTTTCACCCCTAAGTGCATAACTTTAACTTTTTAGCATTGAACTGCAGTTGCCAAATGACAGACCACTTCTCTAGCCTAGCTAGGCCATCTGTGAGTTCCTGTCTCCCTACTATGTGCCCTCCATCCCACAGAGCTTTGTGTCATCCAAGGAGAGGCATATCTTGCTCCTGATCCCATCCTTGATGTCACTTATGAATATGTTAAGCAACACCGGGTCAAGCAAAGAGCCCTGTGCATCCCCACTGGTTGCAGGTCTAGTTTCTGAGAATCCACCCCCCCACTACCACCTTTTGGCTTTTGTCCTGTAGCCAACGTATGACCCACCCAACAAGCTTAGCCCCATCCCTAGGTCTTCTACTTTCCTTGGCAGTCTCCTGTGAGGTACAGAGTCAAAAGTCTTGCTGAAATTCAGATACAGGATATCAACTTCTTGGCCCTTGTCCACTGTCCTGGTGACCAAGTAAAATATGTCAATTAGGTTTATCTGGCAGGATCTCCCCAACACAAACTCATGCTGCCTCAAGCCTTGGAGCCTGTTATCCTCCAGAAAGGTCACCAATCTCTCCTTCAGGAAAATCTCCATCAGCTTGCCCACTACTGAGGTCAGGCTGAATGTCCTGTAGTTCTCCGAGTCATCCTTCAGCCCACTTTTGTGGAGAGGTACTACATGTGTAGTAATCCTGGGGCATGATCCCCCATTCCAGAAAGGTGTGAAACAGGTCTGCCCGGAGATCCACCAGAGCCTTTGCAAGTTCCCTTAGGACCCTTGGGTGCACGCTATCTGGCCTTGGGGATTTATTTACCTTCAGGGCCCTTATTTCCTTAAGTACACCATTAGCATAAATGACACCGTCTGTGACTCCTCCCCACCTACCCCCACCTCCCTGTTCCTATGTGGTACTGGCCTGTCCTTCTCTCTAGTGAAAACTGAACAGAAGTACTTAAGTACTTAAGTACCTCTGCTTTCTCTTCACTATCCTCTGCCAAACCACCATCTTTCTTTAATCTAAATATTTCATCCTTGGTGTTTTATTTTCTTGCTGATATATTGGAAAAATACCCTCTCCCCTGATTTTATCATTGTTCTAGTTGAACTGTCTTTTTAGCTTTTGCCACTCTAACCACTCTTCTTGTCTCCCTTGGCTTTGCAGAATAATCCACACTATCCTCTTCCTGCTGAATACATTTGTACTTCCAGAAGGCTGCCATAGTGTCACCTATAGCTTTTGCCACCCCCTTTCTGAGCCAGCTGGGCTTTTTGGCTCTAGTTTTCTTACTTTTGATTTTGGCACACTAACTAGTACCCTCCATCATTCACACCTTTATAGAGCTGTGCAGAACATAAAATTCTGCCCGTAAAATGTGCACAGAATGACCATTCCAATTCCATGGAATTCTGCAGAATTATACACAATTTTCAATTTTAGTTGTTATGTAATATTTTTAAAAGTCCATGTCCAAATAGCAACATATTCAGAACAGAAACAGTATCCAAAGGCTTACATCAGTATACCAAAGTTCAGTGTTGTAGATGGAAAAGGCCAAACATTTAATCAAAATTGAATTTTCAGTTATTTTGAGATCATTTTAATTTTTTTATCCAAATTTCTTCACAATATCAGTATTTACAGAAGCTATTGGAATGCATATATGCACCATTTGTTAAGTCTCAAGCTTCAATGGGAGCCAAGTTATAGGTAGCCAAATATTTTGCCAAAATTTGGATTTCTGTAATTTTATTATAATTTTTGATAGTATTCATTGAAATGTTATAAAAATGGACAGGTATACATATTATCACTACATTTTTATTTGTTGGTAGTTTCATATTTCTAGCTTTAAATGGGACTGAGTTATAGGCTGCTAAACATGTTGCCAAAATTTAAATTTCAGTTAGTTGCTTCCAATTGTAAAACTACATATCCAAATTTAACCAGAGTTGAAACATTTAAACTACTATACCACATGATCATATCTGAAAAAAGTTCATATTTTCATCTTTAAATGGGATTGAATTAAAAGTAGTCAAACTTTCACAACAGTTAAAAATGTAATTTTGCAAAAATGTAAACTACAGATTTATAAACCCCTGAAACTTTAAAACTAGAGAATACAATACCATTACATTTGGCAGGTTCTTAGACATTACAAGGAGACTGTGTGTGCCAATTTTATTAATTGCTTGCTGTAAGAAATTGCAAAATAATATCTGTACTTAAAGTCAAATCCCATGAGTCTTTGTGAAAATTGTAGAATTTCATGAACAATTCCATAAAACTGGAATTTTCGAATTTCACTCGGCCTTATCTGTGGGATTCTAATTAAAGGATAGAGGTATTAGAGGCAGGTAGCGCAAGGGGTCACCATGTTCTGGAGTTAGATGCACAGTTTCACCAAGAAAATGGACAGCTAAGCTGAGTAGCACACCACTGATAGACCCCCAGATTGGAGCAAGAAAGCAAAGAGTGTTAACAATTCCTGCCTGAATGCAGGATATTTAAGGATCACATCCAGTAAATCCATGATCTGGGGAGCCTGATGTACATGCAAGTCTAGGACTTAGAGGTACTCAAAAAGATGTAGTGGTGGAAGACAATGTCTTAGGCAGCAGGAAGAATGAATTCTGGCTTTTCTAACATGGAAGGTTGATAGGAAAAGGAGTAGGTGAATCTCGTTTTAAGGGAGTTTGTCACTGTAAAGAAAAAAAGAGTGCATCAGTGGGATCAGTAGTTCTATTTAATCAATCTGGCTATGCCATATGTAATTTTCAGACGCATCATATTGTTACAAAATCTGGCACATTGTTAGAATAACTATCATCACAAAATCATGCTAAATTTAAGATCCCTGAACCAATGGACTCCTGTCCCCTTACTGCCCCTCCTGCCCACTCCGATCCTCTGATGAGGGATTGCTAGAGATTCTCAGGGTTCATTTGAAAACATCTGGAGGAAGAGCATTTGTCTTTATGGCTCTGACCCTGTGTAATTCTCTACCTCATTGGATACGAGATAGCCTGACCATAGAGCATTTTAAAACAACTTTGAAAACCCTTCCGTTTAATCTGGCATTTTCTGGTTTCTGGTATTAATGGTTTATATCAGTCAGTTGCTTATAAAGAAGAAATGTATGTGTGCTGAATTTCATGAATATTTTAAATATGTATTAGGTTGTGACATTTATGTACATGTGATTTTATATTTCTGATTGTAAGAGCGCCCAGAGCTTTGAGAAGGTGCTTTTTAAAAATAAACTTATGATGATGATGATGCCAAAAGAGAAGTGTGTGGGGGGGGGGGAGTAGTCTCCCAGCAAGGAACAGCAGAACTACAAAAAGCTCAGTCCAGCCTATCAAAAGAAGTAGTGATATGTACATTGTTAATGTTAAATTCCACAAAAAATTTCTGGATGCTTCATCTACAGTATATGCTATCATAAATATGTGAGAAAATGTTACTAATCATTTTTTTGTTTCTTCTACAAAATTAAACCTGCTTAACCAATGTTCCAGTTGTCTTAGACTTCAGGATACACTGGCAATGGATATGCATGTCAAATGTTAACTCTATGTATGCATGAGTAGAGAAGTTACAAACATCCACATTTTTGATAGTTTTCACAAAGCTTTGCAAATATTTATATAGTAAAATTTTGAACCCCTGTAACTTAAAAATCTCTAATTCTCTCCATAATTAGCTAATTGTATAAGCATTATAAAAAAGGTTATCCATACTAATTTACACATGTCTAGCTTCAAAGGTGCCTGAGTTATATGCAGATGAAACATTTTCATGAAATTTACTGAAAAAAAAATGATGGATTTTGAGCACATATGACTTTTGTGGCGAGCTGCTGGCTGGTTTTCATGCCACATTTGGCAGCAAGAAGGGGACATCAGCTGCATCAGTGGCTGGTAGGCTGAATGTGGGGCCATTTTCAGGCTGCAGTTGGCGGCAAGGCAGAAAAGGTCATCTGCATTAGCGGCTAGGGCAGCACGACCATAGGAAAGAGCAGAGCGGCTGGAGGCACAGTACAGTGGCAGGAGGTCCACTGCAGTTGGAGGTGAAACCAGTATGGGAGAGCACTGAGGGAGTTAGGGCACCCTGATTGGAAGAAGAGGAGGCTGAATGAATCAGCCAGCCAATCAACAAGAGCAGTGCCAATGAGGCCCGGCTTTAAAAAGTCAGCCAGGCCAAGGGAACTAAATCACTTTTGGGGTGAGCAGCTGGTTGGTTTTTCATGCCACAGTTGGTGGCAAGAAGGGGGCATCGGCTGCATAAGTGGCTAGTAGACTGAACTAGGGGCTGTTTTCGGACTGCAGTCAGTGACAAGGCAGAAGAGGTCAGCCACATCGGTGGCTAGGGCGGCACAACCAGAGGAAAGAGCAGTGCATCTGGAGGCACAGTACAGTGGCAGGACGTCCACCGCAGTCGATGGTGAAACCAGTACGGGAGAGCGCTGAGGGAGTGAGGGCACTCCTGATTGGAAGAAGAGGAAGCTGAAGGAATTGGCCAGCCAATCAGGAGGAGCAGCGCCAACAACTCTTGGCTTTAAAAAGCCAGCCAGGCAGAGGGAGCTGAATCACTTTTGGGGCAAGCTGCTGGCTGTTTTCTTCTTCCCGTCAACCCTCCAGAACCCCGGCCTCTATTAAATACCGGATGGAGGAGGAGCATGATAATGGAGGAGGAGCAGGCAAATGCTGAAGAAATGAGGAATGACAAAGAAGTAATAGAGGGCAGCTGGATGAACAGGGAAGCATCATCACAGTAGAAGATCTGGGACTACCTGATCTTTGAAATCTATCACAAAGGAGCTGTAATTGTGGGACTTATTTAAACTCTACACAAGGGAAGTTACAGAAAGAACTGGACTGATGAAAATTCAAAGATGTGACTATGATCTGGTGGCTGGACTATCTGAGTAAGAACTGGTGATGGATTTGGTGTCTGGACTATCTGAGTAAGAACTGGTAAATGTATACAGTATCGCTAATGGTGGTGAGGAAAAGTCTGGGGGGTTAGAGGGCATGAGTGGGGAGTGCTGAAAATGATTGCAACAGTCTTTCTCTGCCAAACTTGTGCTCTTGAGAAACTGCTTTGGAGGGGTGGGGCTGGGGAAATCTTTTCTTCTGTGGGTTAAAGAGTTTTTAGAAGTACTAATGTCTTGTTAAGGTTACTATTGAGGGGTGAAGATCTGGGGCAAATTTCATACTCTGGGGATTCTGTAATGCCATTTATTAGTGGTCAAATCTGCTAAGTATCTTACATTATTCCATTGGCTGAGCAGACATGTCAATGGCAGGGCAGCGTAGCTGGGGGAGCAGCCAAAGAGATGGATTATTTGGCAGAGTGGTGGGATGTAGCGTGTGTAGGGCAGCCATGATTCTAAATTGTGCCTGAAGGAAGGGAGGATGCTTTTTGTGTAAACAGCTTGCACTGCTGATGGAGGAATTTAGGTGGCTTAGGTGGGCAATGCACAGGGGGGTGAAATGTGGAGGAGGGGCAGAGAAGCAGGGACAGTACCAGCTGGGAAAGGAGAGAGAGCAATTGGAGGGTTCCAGCAGGGGATTAGGTACATGTATGGAGGAGTCAGGGGTTTTGAAAAAGGAGGATGGAAGGAGGCCAACTGTGTGCAACAGAGTCCCGGGAGAGGTTAGTATCAAACCCAGGGGAGGGACGAGGAGTCTTAAGACAGGAAGTAATGAGGCAACTAGAGCTCAGAAGGTGTGGAAGATAGTAGGTTCAGGAAAAAAAAGACAGAAGCCTGATACTGTGAGCCAAAATTCAGATGGGGCACAACAGACATGGGAAAGACAAGCATGGTGGTGGAGCTGGAAAATAGATTTGCACCCCTCGTTATACTGGCTGGGGAGGAAAGTGGCTGCTAAATTTGGGAGACAAGAGGGAAGATCTCTTGGGAGCAGGGAAATTGTCTGAAAAATTGGAGGACCATTTGAGGTCATACCAGATGAGGCACTAGATGAACCTGGGCTCAAGTTAAGTAGCAGCAAGGAGCCCATGGGGATAGTAGAAATGGCAGGGAAACCAAAGGAGATAGGGATGGGGCCTTCAGGGGCCATCACTAGAGTGGAGCGTATGTGGAAGGGAGAAAGGGTAGGGAATGAAATGGAAAATGCACTGGCTTTGGCGCACAAAGAGGAAACTATGCAGTCAGAGCAAGTGGTGAGGAAGAGAATTCCCTCAAGGGGGGCACAGTGCACAGGAAATTCAGAAATAGTGTGTATATCAAGAGCTGAGGGGGGACAGAGCCAGTGTGGAGAGGAAATATGGGGGAGCATGCTCCAATGGAGTTACTGATAGGGGATGTGTGCCCACAGAGGTTAAGGAAGAGGCAGAGAAAGGGAAGAGGGTGGATGTGGTAGGGGGCTGGTGGGAAAGCCCAAAGGGAGAGGAAGTGATGAAGTTGTATTTTGAGAAGGCAATAAACCGGACAAGGACAACTTGGAAAATGTAAACAAGGAGGCCAAGAGGAGGCATGACCTAGGGCATAAACTTGAGACTACTCAGAAAGAAGCAAGCACAAAGGTGGCACTCTTAGGGACTCAATTATTAATGGAATCAGATGGGGGAGGAAGGGAGTAAAAATTGTGCAGTATGGGTTCAGTGTATGCCAGGAATGACAGCACTCGAGGTGAGACACAATATTTCATTTTGTGGCAAGCATCAGGATGAGAGGACGCAACTAGGTCCCACCTGGGTACAAATGACCTGAAAGGGAACAGTCTAACGGAGGTACAGGCAAGGTTCTATGAACTTGTTAGGTTTTGCAGTAGCACGGTTTTTCCTTCCATTTCGTTCTTGGAGGTGTTGCCTGTACCAAGAGCAAGCACACCCAGGAAGGAAAAATATAGTGGAAATCAATAGATGGCTGAATGGATGGTGTGGGCAGATGGGGTTCGGTTTGATAGGTGACTGGGGTTTAACATGGGAAAGAGAGGGGTTGTTTGTCCCTGATAGACTGCATCTGAACTCAGAAGGCGCAGCTGTCCTGAAGAGTAAAATGACCTGACTTTATAGTCAGGAAGTTAAATTTAAACTAAATCGGGGGGAGGATTACGACAGAGCCACCCAAACAGGTTTAAAAATTTAGAGGCTACCAGCCTTCCCCCCAGGACAAAGTAGAAATGAAGGAACCTAGTGACAAAATAGAGGGGTTCAAAAGGGAGGATAGGGAAGGGGGGGGCACATGGTGAAGGGGTTTAGTAGCAAATGCCAGAAGCCTGGGTAATAAACCAGGGGAACTAGAGGCCACCATGGTGAATGAGGGTCTCAACATAGTAGCAGTGTGTGAAACTTGGTGGAATGAGCATCACGCCTGGGAGACAATCATACCTGAATACCGGTTGTTTAGCAGAGACATGGTGGGGAAAAGGAGAGGAGGGGTAGCACTGTACGTCAACAAGAAAATTACAGCTATAGAGGAGTTTGAGGACGGAGGGGAAATTGGGATAATGTGGGTCACATTGGACAGAAGAAATGGTGAGTAATTGAGAGTCAGGGTGGTTTACAGACTTCTTATGCAGGGGGAAGAGTGTGATAAATAGCTTATACATTCAGTAACTAGAATGGTGATGTTACACGAGGTCCCTGCACCCTAATTGGTACCCTCAGAGGTATACCGTAGACAGCTAGCACTTAGGTATAGGTTATACTAATATTTAGGGCTAAGGGCATCTACTGTATAAGAATAGATGTCAGGACATGAATGCATGTTGTTGTAATATACTTTGCTTGCTAATACACATATATTCTGCATGTATTTTCTGTGTATTTCTTACTTGTCAGATGCCAAGACACCTGTGTCCTTGAAGTAATTGTAATATGTAAGGCGGCATTGCCACCTTTTGGTGATTTGTACCACTACACTGAGTTATGTAAGACTCTGTATAAGAACTCTTTTGTTCTCTAACTGATGACTATACAGAATTGTATAATGTTATCTTGGACCGTGGAGCCACCTCTAATTTAGCCAATATGGCTCATCTCTGTAACTAGAAATGTTTCTATCTTTTGGTAACCATAGTAATTATCATAGGTATATAATGTAATGCACAAGCCTTACACCTCGAAGACCCGAGAAACCCCAAGAGACAACAGAGAAACCTCGAGGTGTAGGGAAAGCTTAGCACTGGCTCCCGGTTCGTATTGGTAAGAACTGCTTAGGGCAACTGTGATTTATCCCTTGGTAGTAATAAACCTGTTTATTACTCTAATGCAATGTGTCTGTGATTACTTGCATTCCCAATATTGTCAAGAATCTGAAAGTGAGGTTTAGACCTCTCAACAAATTGGTGACCATGTGCAGGCGATATTTGGTGTTTGTAAGTTTTCTCTTGTTACTCAAACTCTTTCTCTTTCCCACGGGGACAGTAGGTGTACATTCCCATATCACCTCTCCCATTTTACAACCTGTTTGTAGTCACTTGCAGAGTCTGGCTGACTTTTCGGGTGTGGTCGATGCCGTCTTGACACACTTCATAACAGTTTTGAATTGCAAGTCTGCAAATAATACAGTAGCCCGGCTGTGTTTAAAGTACTCATGCTGTGGATCGATACACAGCACACTGTCTTTTTCACAGTTTGAATTTTTGTTCCCTCCCACACCATGGCCACAGTATCAGATATCTGCACAGAACTGAGACTCGATGTCTTGAACTTCCTTGCCTCCCATGGAGGATGGGCTGACTTCACGTGGGACACAAGTCAATCCAACAACCCTATACTGGGGATTTCAACCCAGTATGCAGAGACGAGACAATCAACCAATAAGCGTCATGCTAAAGGGTTGATGGTCGCGGCTCTCTACGCTGCTTTGGAAGACTCCGGAGCGAGGTTTCGAACCCTTGATCTGCAGATTTCATCTCTTAAGCAACAGATGGGTTTGCAGAAAACAGAATGTATTAGACTCCAGCAGAACTTGGAGTCTGAACTCCAAACTCTGAGGAATGAAAAGGATTCACTATTGCATCATTCAGCCCAGGCTGGAGAACAGGAAATATGTATGTTGAAGCAGGAGTGTGAAAGTTTGAGACAGGATAGGAGTCAGGCAGTGCAAATGAATGATTTGCTGAGTGCTGCGAATACTCAGTTGAGTGACGAAATGGGTGAGCTACAGGACGAGATTAACCAGGTACATAATGATTTAGAAGTAGCTTACAGGGAAAATCACGAATTGAGCGCCGCATATAGAGTTTTGCAAAAGCAAAAGCAAGATCAGGTTGATATGGATGTTGCAAGTGTAAATCACGATGAATTGTAGAACTAAAATGGCGACACTGAGCCATCAGCGAGAGGTTCTGGCTGGACATGTTAAGTCAATGGGAGACGTAGCCCCTGCCTTTCATTCGTCATCGGAGGGGGAGTTATCTGATGATGACATTTCACAATACAACACCCAGTCACGCCCCTACTATGGCCCAGACTCCACACCCAGCCATTCACAGCATGGCGGGTCCCCACCCCCAACTCCCCATGTCACACGTCTGCGACGTTGTGACGCTCATCATGGGAGACGCCAACATGGTGGCCCCCATGATGGGGGGGAGCAGGCCCAAGCCTTGTCCCGATGGCACCTCCAGTAGCCGATATTAATGTGAAAGACAGGCAATAGATAGAAACCATGATTGAAACTGCGATAGGCAACATACCTCTTCCTGAGAGGAGTAAAAGGGCTATTAAAACCCAGATTAGGCAGCTTTTCCAAGAGGCTGGCACTCAGGAAGGTATTGTCCGCACTGTGGCTGAAGCTGCAGCTCATGCTGCCTTGGACGGTGCTCGAGACAATCTAACTTTGCTTGATCGACCCACTAATCCCTTACAAATGGCCTACTCTGTTCAGCAAATTGCTGACAGCATTGGTCGGATGATTCAGCAAATTGCTGACAGCATTGGTCGGATGAATCCATCTGACAATCTCAGCTGTCACTTGGAGAAGGTGCGTTCTAAATGCTAGATGCTTAGCCTCGCTGCAGAATATCAGGTCCAAATACTATGCCAGACCATCGATCCTGGTTTGTGGGCCAAACTCCCCGATGCTGTTCGCCAGGATGCGAATGCTACCTTTGACGAGGTTGCAGCTGAACTCATTTCTGATCACAGCCCAGGGGTAGTAGGAGTGATGCTTGCATACCCTGTGAAGCAGAATGCAAAAGAAAGTCCAGCGACTTACCACCGGAAACTCTGAATGGCCTACCGAGCAGGAAAGCACCTGGCGCAAGAAGCTGCGGATGTAGATCTTATTGAATATAAGACCCTGTTCCTTAGGAACATGATTCCAGCAGTAAGAGAAAAGGTAGAGCCAACCACTTACCCTAATATGGATAGGCTTGCCGATATTCTTCGGAAAACCGAGAAACTGTATCAACTGTATATCCATGATCTGGGCTCTGGTTCCAAAAAGGTAGCTGCCGTGGAACCCATCCCGGAGGCCACGACACACTACACAGTGGAAGGGCAGGCTTAATGCCAACAGGCCCAACATCAGCCAGCACCTCCAGCTGATAATCAACACCCCCAACAGGCCCATCAACAACAACCGCATCAACAACAGCAGTGGGGTAGGAACCAGAATTGGCATAAGAACAGGAAGCATAAGGTAAGAGGTAAACCACAACAGAGAACGGGTCCTTTATATAGGGAGATGGCTGAAGAGAATTGGAAATTTCAAGAGCTCCTGGGACAAGTGCATTCTGTGGCAGATGCTGTTCCTGCACAAGCCCTTGCGGCTGTACAACCGGCAACCCAGGACACAACCGGCCATGGGGACACCGGCGGTACAGGCCCCCAGGCCCATACAGGTCTGAACCCAGAAGCTCCTCCCTATATAGCACCAGGACAGCATGGTGAAGTGATTCACATGAGCCAGGCCCAACCTCTGCATGCTTCCGGCACTAGGATTTACAATTACAGGCCCCAGTCCGTATTGTAAACAAGCTAGTCTTGGATACAAACGGAAGGCCCTGCACTGAGGCCGAGGTCGGGGGCTTCCTACTAGTAGTTTTGCTAGATACAGGTGCAGCTGTATCTGTGCTACATGATGAACACCTGGACACATCCCCTTGGTCCACCAGACGGAGGACCAACATGTCAGGAGTCGACGGTACTAGGCTACCTGCATACCGTTCTCTGCCCTTACCGTTAGAGCTAGGCCATTTAAAGGCCTCACACACTTTCCAACTAATGGTACTGCATGATCATCCTAGCATTATAGGAATCGACTTCCTTGCACCGCATGGCTGTGTGGTGGACTTAGCTAACATGCTACTGATACAGATTCAGGGTCAATATCATACCATTTTGATTCCTGATTCACACGTTGTGGCAATGATATCAGCCAATGACAAAGAGTATGACGTCATAGATTTGTTCAAGAATCATGAACTTTTTCCAAAGCTCCTACCTATTCTGCAACGACATTTGGAAGCATTTGCAGTCAACAAGCATGACTGTGGCAGAATGCACACCGTCATTGAAGTGCCAGGCCCAGCACATGAGAGGCAAAGACAATACCCTTTCCCAACTGAGGCCTTGCCTTCTCTCAGAGAAATGATCAAGTCACTCCTCAAGCAAGGAGTAATCAGAACTTGTGTTTCCACTGCCAACTCCCCAGTATGGCCCGTGAAGAAACCCACAGGCACCTGGAGACTTACTATTGACTACAGGAAACTGAATCAGGTCACCCTAGTTGTTCCCCAACTGTGGCATCAGTACCAGATGTGCTACGACTTCTGACCCCTGATTTGAAATGGTTCAGTGCTCTGGACATCTCCAATGGTTTTTGGTCATTGCCATTGGCCCTTAAGAGTCAATATAAGTTCACCTTCACCTTTGAAGGAAGACAGTGCACGTGGACTTGCTTGCCACAAGGATTCCATAACAGTCCATCCCTATGCCATCTCCACATGATGGATGCCCTCAAGAGTTTCTCTACTCCCCAGTGTCTCTTACAATATGTGGATAACCGGTTGCTAGCAACAGCCACACAGGAACAACATTTGGATCTCTTGGATGAACTATTGACTCTCATTCAGAAAGCAGGCCTGAAATGCAACCCAGCAAAAGCACAGCTGTGTCAGAAAGAAGTACTCTTTCTGGCTCTGAAAATAACTGGCCAAGGTCGAAGCCCTACCTGGATGAAGGTACAGGGATTGCAAGACTTGCCATTACCTACCAGTGTGGCAACTCTTCAAAGGTTTCTAGGTATGGTAAACTATTCGAGAGATTTCATTTGTGATTTTGCTCAGAAATCTGCTCCTCTGTATGAATTACTCAAAAAGGATGTACCATGGACTTGGGGCCCTATTCACACCCAGGCTGTGGCATCACTGAAGCAGGCCTTGGCCTCTGCCCCAGCACTGGTCAACCCCAATCCAGCACTACCATTTCATCTGGAGTGTGCCACCTCTGACATTGCTATGTCAGCAGTGCTGGCCCAGAAGGTGCATGGCACCTTGACACCCATTGCATATGCCTAACAGCTCTTGACTCCAGTGGAACAGAAGTATGGCCTTTACGAAAGGAACCTTCTGGCCACCTACTGGGCTGTCAAGCACTTCTTGTATATCATTGGGTACTCACCACTGATTATGAACACCAACCACACCCCAACCACCTTCCTGCTCTCAGACAGAGTGAAGGATGGGTCAGTCTCTAACACCAGACTGACACACTGGTCACTTCTTCTCCAGGACAGAGATATACAGGTACAACCAACTAAAGTTCCATCTATGCTAGCTCATGGCCTCCTTTTCCAGGGAGAACCCCATGACTGTACACTACAGTCACCTGATCTTCCTGATCCAGGTCCTTTCCTCCCTGCCACTCCACAAATACTTGATAGCACTTCTTTGTGCTGTGTCTTTACTGATGGTTCAGCATCCTACTATCAGGGAGAACAAATTGTAGGGATGGGCATTTTGGTGATTTACCCTTATGGGAACACTGTCAAAATATCTAAGTGCTGTAGTGTAGCATCATCACAGTATGCAGAGATGGCAGCGGTGGCCTGCGCCCTCGAGTTCATCCAGCATGGAACCGAGGATACCATCACTTTTACAGACTCTAATTGGGTTTGTTGTTCCCTTACAGAATTTCTTCCCTTCTGGCAGAAGAACTCCTTCCTCTCTTCTGATGGCAGTCCAGTGAAGTACAAGGAATTGGTAATATACATACATTCACTGGCACAAAAATTTGCAAACAAACTCTATGTACATAAGGTTAAAGCCCACTCTCTCCATGACCCCTATCATGCCTTCAATGACACAGCAGACACCCTTGCTAAGGAAGGGGCCCGAGGGGGGGACATCTGAATGATGGACCATCCATAGGCTAATGCAGCTGTACATATTGCAGCACTCAAGAAGAAAACTGAACCTTTTTCCCCCATGGACCTCTCTGCAGCCCAACAGCTTGACACTGAACTCAAAGAGGTGTTCAGATTCCTTGACAAAGGTACTGAAGAGAAACTTCCCACACATAACCCCTATTGGAGGCATGAAGGTAAGTTGCGCTTGTCACCAGATGACAAGCTCATTTGGTTCCAACCGGATGACTCTACCGCTAAGTTGTCGGTGGTCCCCAGACATTTAAGACCTGAATTTTTGCACCAAGTGCATGACATTCCTACTGGTGGACACCAGGGAGCAGAAAATACCCTCCAATGACTCAAGACCACCGCCTGGTGGCCGGGTATCACCAAATACGTGAAACAATACACAGACAACTGTCTTGTTTGTACGTAAAACAACCCCATTCCTACCAAGCGAAATGCCAAACTTTTACCACAACGACATTCTGGCCCTTGGCATGCCATTCAAATTGATTTCATTGGCCCTCTGACCAACACCAGCAGAAATAACAAGTATGCTCTTCTGGTAACTGACCTCTTCTCGAAATGGGTAGAAGCTTTCCCCACTAAGACATGTACAGTGAAAACTACTGCCAAACTCCTGGTGGAACAGATTTTCTCCAGGTGGGGTCTACCTCTTAAGGTAGATTCTGACAAAGGAACCAGTTTTACAGGTGAGTTGATGAAAGAATCCTTGAACTCCTCAGAGTTCAGCAGAAGTTCCACATACCTTATCACCCTCAATCCTCAGGTCAAGTAGAAAGAGCCAACAGATGGATTAAGCAAATGCTTTCCAAATTCATTGAGGACAATCCCAAAACCTGGGATTCCCTATTGCCTTTCTTATGGCAATTAGGGGCACACCTCAGCCACCACCCAGCTCACACCCTTTGAGGTGATGACTGGTAGACAGATGAGATTACCTGAACACCTGTTGTTTGACCTGCATACCCCCACTGCAGACAGTGTGTCTGTGGACCAATATGTGGAAAAACTTAGAAAAGACCTCATACACAAACACTTGTATGCTGCCAACTGCATGGGAAAAGCCCAGCAACAATCCAAAATACAGTTTGACAAACATGCACAAGAAGTGGATTGGCAAGTTGGAGATCAAGTAATGGTACTTCAATTTGCACATCCCACCCACTCCTTCTCCAATAAGTGGGAAGGCCCATACCCTATTGTCAATAAGCTCAGCCCGGCAGTCTATCAAGTTAGACTCCTCCACAACAACAAGTTGACTGACAAATGGTTACATGCAAACCAGCTGAAACTGTAAAAAGGAGCTTAAATTACTTTTCCTCACCCCATTGGGCGGAACTGTACTAACATACTAATCTTTGATCTTCCTTTTCATATATATTGACAAGATGGCTATCTTGTTCCATTATTTCCTACTCTCAGAAGATATCCCCTGCATCCAAGGCACGGTACCGGACCTCCTACGACATCTCGATCCTCCAACACCTCCTCCAGAGGGAGTATCCATCAACATACCAGATAGTATGATCACTGTCCAGGAAGGTTCCGATGCTTACCTAACTGCCTCGGTTGTTGCTCCTGATAAATCTACCCTTCAAATTGAGTGACAAACCACATCACAAGGACAAATTCTCCTGTGGCCAAACTCTCCAAAGGAACTTTCCAAGGTTGGTCCAATGCTAAATTATCCCCAAATGGTTCACTGTCCTTGTTACAAACTGCACTAAGACATTCTGGTTTGTACAACATAACAGTCTTAATAGATCCTTCTTACAATAATTCTTTGTCCAAAGATTCTGCTCATAAATTCTGTGCTATACACCACATGGCATCTGCAGCCATGTACCTCTCTGTGTTACCACCCACTGACAAGCAGCTTTTGGAATGTCCAAAGCACATACCTGGTCCCCGTAGTGGTCTAACAGCCACTGCCCTCCCAGGTTCTTTGATTAATAACTTACAGTTTATGCATATACCTGTTTTGTTTAATCTTACTTACTGGAATATGAAAGAGTTTGGTATGTGTCACAATATTAATACATCAGCATTTTATAGTACATTATTGCTTGATAGTTTAGCTGCATTTCAGATTTGTATGCAAGACCCAATTGTCGGGGTCCATTCTACTGAACATAGAGGCAACTTCAGGAGGAAGCCCTCTCCTGATAATCTAACTCATAAACGTAGCAGACGTGAAGTTGACAGTTCTGATGTTACAGGTGCAACGGGTACTGTCACAGGCCTTTTTGGTACGGCCATGTCTATCTGGAATAAAGCAGACATTGCTGCTATCAAAAGTCATTCTGCCAAATTCTCCACTGGTTTGGTCAATAACATTTTACCTCCATTATTGCATGGTGTGGATGGCCTTAGTCAGGAAGAAAGATACACTGTACACAACATGCACGACATTGCTAAGGCATTCACTGATTCTAAAGATAAGATCAACGCACTCATACAACAGAACAACAAGGAAGCAGATAAACAATACATTGCTTGAGAGATACTCTGCTCTGCTTATGGCTCCTGCATTATCACTACCATCAATAACCTCTTCCGTGATCTAGAATCTGGAAGAATACCTGACATTATACTTGATAGATGCATTTCCAAATGGTATTGTCCAAGATGTAAAACTACTAGCTGTGTCTCCATGTGTATGCAACAGACTTTGACTATTCCTCTCTCCACAGCTAGGAATTTGGGGTTTGTGACCAGACACCCTAACACTGATCCTTGTTTTACTGCTAAGAAATGTTCCATAACAGATACCATGTTTGTTTCTTTCAGTGTCTCCTTACCACGCTTTGATCCCACTACAGCCTTGTTCGACAAGCTTGCACTGGTTCACTCGATTGGGCATTTGGATGAAGACATCTACAGAGAACGCCTGGATCTACCACCTCTACTGGTTTACCATTCTTTCCTGGATGCCTGGGTGGCTCCGCCCATGGACTGCTGTGTGAAAAAGCAATATATTTATTTGTGCCGATGTGATGTATTTGATGTTATCCAACCTGTTTGTGGCTACTCTCCAGACATTATTGATTGGACTTTCACAATGGATGATGACATCACTGCCAACTCCTTCGACTCAACTTTGGCTCCAGATAAGCTCTACCAGTCCTATCATGGAGAGGTTCATCTCCTGTCAACACAGATTTTGAAGATGACCTACACCTGCCCTGTCCAGTTGCAAAAGTGGAGACTGCCTACTGTGCGCTGACAGTATAATTCCAATGGCGAGTATTGCGTGGTTACGAATTATAAATCCTATACATATGGATCTGTTACCTGTGCTATTGATTATCCCAATTTTTGTTTTGTTCCCCATCAGAAGACTGTTATTGGACATACTGTTATAACCCCCATCCCCCTTCTGGATGCAGACATTATTGATGGTAACCAAGATTATCCACTCACACTGTCAGAATACTTGCCATTCTTTAATGTACACATAGACCCTCTCACACTTACACTGAAATCACTTTTAGACAGGAAAGACACACACTTCATCCACATCAGCAATAATATGTTCAATGCCAATGAAGCTGTTCTCGCCTTGATTAATGATGGAGATATGAATAATGCATTAACTAACACTTGGCTAGAGATTACTTTTAAAGGTTTTGTTATTATACAAGCATTTTTAATTTTCATTTTGATTATTATGCTTTGCTGCCTACGGTGCACACTACGCCAACACCATGAGCAGCTTGAGTTCCTTTACAAGGCTCACGTGTCGGGTTTGTAAACGACCACTGCTCCTGTCCTTTCCCTGCACATCTGCCTGTGTTGCCCTTGGAGGCAACAAGGTGGGAATGTTACACGAGGTCCCTGCACCCTAATTGGTACCCTCAGAGGTACACCGTAGACAGCTAGCACTTAGGTATAGGTTATACTAATATTTAGGGCTAAGGGCATCTACCGTATAAGAGTAGATGTCAGGACATGAATGCATATTGTTGTAATACACTTTGCTTGCTAATACACATATATTCTGCCATGTATTTTCTGTGTATTTCTTACTTGTCAGATGCCAAGACACCTGTGTCCTTGAAGTAATTGTAATATGTAAGTCGGCATTGCCACCTTTTGGTGATTTGTACCACTACACTGAGTTATGTAAGACTCTGTATAAGAACTCTTTTGTTCTCAAACTGATGACTTTACAGAATTGTTTAATGTTATCTTGGATCGTGGAGCCACCTCTAATTTAGCCAATAGGGCTCATCTCTGTAACTAGAAATGTTTCTATCTTTTGGTAACCATAGTAATTATCATAGGTATATAATGTAATGCACAAGCCTTCACCTCAGAGACCCGAGAGACCTCAAGAGACAACAGAGAAACCTCGAGGTGTAGGGAACGCTTAGCACTGGCTCCCGGTTTGTATTGGTAAGAACTGCTTAGGGCAACTGTGATTTATCCCTTGGTAGTAATAAACTTGTTTATTACTCTAATGCAACGTGTCTGTGATTACTTGCATTCCCAATATTGTCAAGAATCTGAAAGTGAGGTTTAGACCTCTCAACAGTGAACAAAGGAAAAATTCTACTAGTGGGGGATCTAAATCTTCCCGACATAAACTGGAAGATCCCAACAGCAGTTTCATATAGGAGAAGGGGGATCTTAGAGGCACTGCAAAGCATATTCCTACAACAACAAATTAGGGAGCCCACTAGGGGACAGAACCTGTTGGATGTAATCCTCACAAATGGAGACTTTGTGGAGGAGGTGGAAGTGGGGGAAGAATTAGGCCTGAGTGACCACAGAGCTGTTCGGTTCAGAGTGAAAATGGGCAGGGAAGAAAACAGGATGAGAACTAGGGTATTGGATTTCAGAAAGGCAGACTTTAACAGGATGAGGAAGGTAATGGGGGGGAATTCCAAGGTTTGGGAATATGAAGGATGTGAAGAAATTATGGATGGCTATTAAGGGAGGGATGCTGAAGGCCACTGACATTTGCATCAAGAGAGTCAGAAAAAACAGGAGAAGGAGGAGACTTTTTGGTATACAAGAGAAGTGGTGCGGGTGGTCAGGGAGAAAACCAGGGCATTCAGGAGGTACAGGATGACACAGAGAATTGAGGATAGGGAAGCCTACAGGGAAAAGAGAAGGGAAACAGGGCAGAAGATAAGGAGGGCTAAAGAGGTCACTGAGGAGAGAATAGCAAAACAGGCCAGGAGGAGAGATAAAACTTTTTCAGGCATATGGGTGAGAGAAGGAAGGAACAGAATGAAAAAGGGAGGTTGAGAGGAGAAGGTGTAACAAAACTGGAGGGGGACTTCAAAAAAGTGGAGGCATTAAACAAATACTTCTGTTTGATCTTCACAAAAGAGGATGATGGTAGAGGGCCAGTGCTGGAAGGAAAGGCTGAAAACTGCAGGCAAATGGATTCTACGGAGTTCACAGCAGATAGAGCATGTGAAAAACTGGGCAGACTAAGACTAAGGTTGAATAAGGCAATGGGGCCAGACAGATTACATCCGAGGGTACTTAGGGAGCTGAGGGAAGAGCTGGCACCACCTTTGGTGAGATTTTTCAACTTGTCAGTGGAAACAGGTGTGGTGCCTGGGGATTGGAAGAGGACAGATGTGGTTGCACTACATAAGGGGGAAGCAAGGACAAGGTCAATAACTACCACCCTGTCAGTATCACCTCAGTGGTGGGGAAGGAAATGGAAATGCTGCTAAAGGAAAGGGTGGTGGAAAATCTGGTGGCAAATGGTATGCAGGATGAAAGGCAGCATGGCTTCACAAATGGAAGGTCATGTCAGACCAGCCTGATAGAATTTTTCATTTGGGTGACACAGGTTGTGGACCAGGGCAGGGTGCTGGACATGGCCTATCTGGACTTCAGTAAGGCCTTTGACACAGTCCTAGACAAAAGGCTGGTAAACAAGCTGGAGAGCCTGGGGGTGGGTCAGAGAGTTACTAGGTGGGTAGAGAACTGGCTGACGGGAAGGTGTCAAATGGTGGTGGTAAATGGGGTACCTTCTAGGAAATGGGTAGTGATCAGCGGGGTGCCTCAAGGGTCAGTACTGGGGCCTCTACTCTTTAACATCTATATCAGTGACCTAGCGGTGGGATTGGAGGATAGGGTGTGCCTATTCATAGATGCTACAAAGGTCTGCAATAGGGTAGACTCACAAAGAGGAATGGAGACCATGAGGCGAGACCTGGAGAAGCTGGAGGAGTGGTCGGAAGAATGGCAGCTAAAATTTAATGCAAAAAAGTGTGTGGTGATGCACCTGGGGAAGAAAATCAAGAAGGCAATGTACTTCCTTGTGAAGGAAGAACTCAAGGAAACTAAGCAGGAGAGGGACCTGGGGATTATTATTTCAAGGAATCTTAAGGTGGGGAATCAGTGTAGTAACATGGTGGGAAGCCAAATGGTATGTTGACCTGTATTGTGAGGGGCTTTACCAACAGAAGGAGGGAGGTGCTACTGCCATTATACAGAACTATGGTGAGGCTGCACCTTGAGTATGGGGTGCAGTTCTGGAGACTGCACCTATTGAGGGATGTTGAGATGATGGAGAGAGTTCAGAGAAGAGCAATTAAGATTATGTGAAGGATGCAAGGGAAACCATATGAGCAGAGGTAGAGGGAGCTGAACCTGTACCCACTAGAGACTAGGAGGGAGAGAAGAGGACATGTATGAGACTTTTGAGTACTTAAAGGGAATAAATAAAGTTAAGGAGGGGAGCTTGTTCAAAAAGAAGGAGGGAACAAACATGAGGGGGCATAGCCTTTAATTGGAAGGTGGGAAATACATATAGAAACATAGAAATTGATAGCAGATAAGGACCGCAAGGCCCATCCAGTCTGCCCATTTATTTTTCTACCTTATGAATGTGCCATCGGCCTTTGCTCTGTCAATGGTCTATCTATTCATACTCATCTGTATTGCTCCCTTATGCCTATCTCATGCCTATTTGAAGCCCTGCACTATATTCATATCCACCACTTCCTGAGGTAGGCTGCTCCATGCATCCACCACCCTTTCTGTGAAAAATAACTTCCTCACATTACCCCTTAATCGGCCTCCCTCTAATCTCATGATGTGTCCTCTTGTCCTGCTATTTTTCTTATATTGAAACATGTTAGACTCTTTTACCTTGTTAATGCCCTTAAGGTGTTTGAATGTATCGATCATATCACCTGTCTCCCTCTTTTGCTCTAGGGTAAACATATTGAGCTCTGTTAATCTGTCCTCATAAGTTTTCTGATGCAGTCCCAGCAGCATTTTGGTTGCCCTTCTCTGGACTGCCTTAATTTGGTTGATGTCCTTGCCCAGATGTGGCCTCTAGTACTGCACGCAGTACTCCAGATGGGGCCTAACCAGTGTCTTGAAAAGAAGGATTATTACCTCCCTCTTCTGACTTGTGATACCCCTACTAATATACCCCAACATCCCCTAGCATTACCTACTGCTTTAGTGGTCTGCTTGGATGATTTCAGGTCATCGGTGATGATGAAGCCCAAGTTTCTTTCTTTCTTTGTGATTGCCAGCAACTCCCCTCTTAGTCTATTGGTGGCTTCAGGGTTTCTCTTCCCTATGTGCATGACCTTGAACGTCTTTGCATTAAACTCCAGTTGCCACTCTTTGGACCATTTTGCTAGTTTATCCAGATCTCTTCTCATTCTGCCCACCCCATCTGGATCATCTGTTCTGTTGCAGATCTTGGTGTCATCAGCAAACAGACAAACCTTACCCTCCTGTCCATCTGCAATGTCACTGATGAAGATATTGAAGAAGACTGGCCCCAAGACTGAACCCTGAGGTACCCCACTTGTGACTTTCATCTCTTCTGACTATATACTGTTTACCACCACTCTCTGTTTTCTGCCCGTCAACAAGTTTGCCACCCAGTTGACCAACTTCTGACCCACCCAAGCCTTCCCAGCTTATTAATCAATCCTCTATGTGGAATAGTATCGAACGTTTTGCTGAAGTCAAGGTAGGCAATGTGACGTGGACAGGCAGTTCTGAGCACTGTATCATTATTTTTTTTATATAAAATGTAGTACTGACTGTCTCTGCTGAGAAATCTGGTACTCTTGAAATTACCCCCCCCCCCAGGTTTCAGCTGAAAGATTAAAGATATGAGAAACTGCTGAAAACAGCATGTGAGATCACACACACTCAGTTTTTAGATACCAGGTGTTACATGGAAGGCCTGAACCTAATTACAGGCTGGAAGAAGCTTGAGTTGAGCATATCCATGTTATGACTTTCCAAAGGAAGAAAAACAGGTTGTGATGCATTAGTGCAAAAATCATGAAGACGCTTTTATGTCCTGGAAGGGGAAGCTTATTATGAGATCAAAGAAAATGTCATTTGAAGGACATGAGTCACGTTGAAGATTGCAGAATTAATACTTTGAAAAGACATCCTGTTTTTGTTTAAGATATATATTTTTTATACATAATCTGACAAAGGAGGAGCAAGATGACCTCACACAAAAGGGGTTGGCCAATACAGTATGCTTAAGGAATAGTCTGTTTTACTTAGACACTTTACCTAGACTCTGACAAGGAAAGATCTGTGAGCACTTTTAAGCAGATATTTAGAAAGAGAGTCAAATCTAAGTACTGTAAGTAGGAATTGCACAGTTTAAACCTTGTTCTTTTTAAAGGTTTGTATGTCTTGTGATATAAGAGTTCTGTATTTTGTGTTTATTTTAGTAAAATTATTTTTAGGACATACTTGGTCTGTCACTGACTTCTTTTTATTTGTAAGAAAAGTACATATGGTTACAGCAGACAATAGACATAAGCTTGAATGGTGATACCAAACTGGAAAGAGAAGCGTTTTAAATCTGAAGTCTTTATTAAAGTTTTTAAGGGTTCATCTCTGTATACTTCGTTAGGTGCCCAAAAGCAAAGATATCTGGCCCCCCGTAAGACAGAAATATCTGAGTCTGTGCATTGGGTATGCTAGCAAGAGGTTCACAGTTTGAATCCCTCCAAGACTTGAGACCAAAGGTTGATCCGAACTCACAAAACAGACAAGAGGGTTACCTTGTTCTGTTAAACTGTTCACAAGACTGCACTCAGAGGTTGCCACTTTGGGAGTAGAAGGCCTGACCTGCTGAGTCGGTCTGTGACAGGCTACATCAACTCTTCCCCTTGGTCAACCACTATGGTTACCCAGTCAAAGAAATCTATGAGATTAGTTTGACAGGACCTTCCTTTTGTAAACCCATGCTCTCTTGGATCTTGTGCTCCTATGGATTCCAGGTGTTGCACTATCTTTCCCTTAAGGAGTGCCTCCATAATCTTGCCCACTACTGAGGTAAGACTGACTGGTCTGTAGTTCCCTGCCTCCTCTGGAGCGGGATCACATGAGCCCTTCCCCAGTCTCCTGGGACCTCTCCTGTGCTCAGAGACTCACTAAACAGTTCTGATAATGGCTCTGCTAGTTCAACCGTTAGCTTCTTTAGTACCCTGGGATGTATGCCATCAGGTCCCATTGCCTTGTCCACCTAAGCTTAGTGAGCTCTTGTAGGACCCATTCTTTTTTGAAGGGACTAGTGCACACCTCCCTCCTCCCTTTGTCCATGGTGCTGAGCTGTGGGCCCTGATCTACCTTCTCTTTAGTAAATACTGAGCAGAAGTATCTATTTAGAATAGATGCTTTTACATGGTCCTCCTCCTCACATGCCCCCTTATCCCCTTTGATCTTAGCAATACCCCCTCTGGACGTTCTCATTTCACTAATGTATCTATAGGAAGTCTTGTCAACTGCTTTTACTGTTTGTGGTACTGTTTCCTCAGTTTGGGGCTTTGCCTGCCTTACTGCCTTCCCTGCTTCCTTTAGGGAAGTTTGGCATGCCTCTCTGTCTTCATCCCACTGCATTTCCTTATGTTTCCTGAAGGCCAGCCTTTTGGCTCTGACCTTTTTGCTACTATTTTTGAGAACCAAAGTGATTTCCTTTTTATTTTTCACTTCCCTTTCTCTCTAACACAATGGGATGTTGCTTCAAGTATTGCATCCTTAATGCCTGCCCATTTTGCCTGTATCCCCTCACCTGTATTTCTTTTGCCAGGGCTAGCTTATCTCTGTTGGCCATCTTTTCAAAGTCAGCTCCTCTGAAGTCCCATGTTTTTGCTTTATAATGGGATAATTTAGTTCTAGTAGTCAAATTAAACCATACCATGTGATGGTCAATGGCCCCCAGGTGATCTTCTACCTGGAGATCTGTGATCCTTTCCCTGTTAGTCAGTACTAGATCTAGGATAGCCCTGTCTCTTGTGGGTTGTTGTACCAGTTGTTTGAGGCCCTCTCCCTGCAGGGAATCCCCCATGTGTCTAGTTCCGGCAGATGTTCCTGCTGGTATTGACCAATCTGTATCTGGCTTGTTGAAGTCTCTCATTATAGGAACCTCCCCTTTAGCTGTTATGTTTTCTGTATCTTCTAACAGTAATGTTTCTATGTCCTCCCCATTGTCTGAAGGCCTGTAGATAACCCCAGTTTGTATGTCTGCCCCATTTCCTGTTTCCAGGGTAACCCACAGTTCTTCTGGCTTCTTATGTGTTTTCTGAATTTCTGTAGCTTTGATATTTTCATTGACATACAGGCCACTCCACCCCCCCCCACACTCTTCTGAACAGTACATAGCCAGGTACTGAAGTCTCCCAAGTGTGGTTACTGGTAAACCATGTCTCACTAATTGCTACTATGTCCAGTTTAGCCTCTGTCATTATTGCCTGCCAGTCTGGGATCTTGTTTCCCAGACTGTGAGCATTTGTGTACATGATTTTCCATTAGCCAGATTTTGATGTGTTAGTTGCTGGGCAAGGTCTGGTGTTTCTCTTGTGTGTCATATGGGGAGCCGGAACTTTTTCCTTTTTCCTTACCTGGTGATGCATATGAACTACACACATGCTGAACTCCTGTTTGACCATTAGTTAAGGGCGGAGGGATGTTCTTCTCATTCGACGTATCGGGTGCTGCACCCCTCTCCCCATTTACTATTTTAAATATTATGCAAAGATGTCAAACTGCTGCCCCAATGCACTGACTTCCTCCTTAGTCAGATGCAGTCCACCAAATTTAAAGAACTTTCGCTCCCAAAACTGTTGCTAGTTCCTTACAAATTTGTGTTCTTTTTCCTGGTGCCAACCCTTGAGCCACATGTATAGCACCCCTAGCTCCCCCTCTCTGACCTTCTGTCCATCTGACCCCCTCTTCCAGACTGGCAGGATCTCAGAGAAGGAGATGCCAGGTGAAATGGATGATAGTTTGTCTCCTAGCCTTAGCAGGTGTTCCTTGGTCTTTACAACTGACCAGCTGGCGAGATTGTTAGTCCCTATGTGTACCAGGATGTCAATGTTTTCTCCTGCTTCCTGAACAATTTTAGCAATGTGGTCATTGTTTCTCCATGCTGATGTACCTGGGAGACATCTGACCATTACCCCTGGATGGAGATAGGCATGAACTCCCCGAACCATGGAGTCTCCTATGATTGGAAGTTTTTTGGATTTCCTTTTTGCTTTTTTGTTTTAGTTCCTGTTTTGAGTGACTGCAGTGTCCTGCTCTGCAGTGTCTTCTGCCCCTTTGTTTGATTTCAGAGATAGATGCAAATACCTTTTTGTAGTTTTTATATGATTTGTGGAGGTAATATGTTGGAGAGCACCGAGTGGTGGGGCACCAGATTTGACCCTCCTAACCACCTGCCAACCTCCCAGACCAACTACCCTCTGCAGTCGAGGTGCTTTTGTTGGATGTTGGGGAAATGGTGGGCAGTTCTTATATATTCCCTCTTGAATATCCAATTTGAGGCACACAATCTCTGCCCATGCTGCCTGGAGCTGAGCCCTTAGATCTCCAATGGCCCAGCATGTAGGACAGTGTCCTAAATCCTGTAAAACTTTTCTTCTAGAAAGTGTTCCACAGTACTTGCAGTTAATGATATCTATTCCAGATAAGTTATTGGGTTTATAACCTGGTCAGAGTAATTAGAAGGAAGAAAATGAAAGCAAAAGTTTGATTTTGTGTTTTGTTTGTTTCTTTCTGTATAACCTGTTATAACAAGATTAATTACTAGTGCCCCTGTAAATGAAGTCACTGTGTGGATACCCCTCTGATCCATCCCTTCCTGCTTTGCCACAGGAAATGTCATAACTGTGCTACCCTATAAAAGGAGTGTAGTGTGGGTGGGTGGTTGGGGATGGGGGTGAGTGGCTGGGCTCTTCCCCTGACAAAAAAAAGAACCACAGACGAAAGAAGCAAGGAGGCAAGAGCAGAAACAATCAGCCAGCAACAATGCAGTAGCACTGAAAGCTTATCCTAATGATAGATACAACTGAAAAACACATAAAGCACCACCTGTAATAATTTCACAGAAGATATACCCTGAAAGAAACACTTTCCTACAGAGAGAAATAAAGCAATAACAGAAGGTATACCTTGCAAAAGACAATTTGAATCAGAAGATTACAGCAGTAATCTGTTAGCACACACCTGTAGGCACACCCTGTAATAATGCAGCAGAAGGTAAACCCAGCAACAACAATTTGAATCAGAGAAAAATAAAGCAATAAAATGTTAGCAACAAACAGTAACAATCCCTGTGAGTACAAAATAAAAATAACAACGCACAGTGAATCTGCCTAGCCAAAAGAAGCCTTAATCCTTTCCCTTGCTCTGGTAAGGTTCTTTCCTCTGTCCTTTCAAGCAACCTAGAAGAAAAGAGCTCAGGTTAAGCTAGGTGCCTTGGTCAGCAAACCTAGTCTTCCACCTGTCAGAGGGCAGTTCTTCATGGAGAGAGTGGTGGAGGCCTGGAACAGACTGCCAGAGGAGGAGGTGGTAGGATCCACAATGGTGGAGAGATTCAAGAGAGCATGGGATAGACACATGGGATTGGGAGGAGGAGGGAAAATCCAGAGCCAGTATAAAGGGATGCCCCCCACAAGGGAGGATGTAATAGGGCAGACACGATGGGCTGGTGTGGTCCTTTTCTGCTGTCAAATATCTGTGTAATCTGTGTAAATAATTTTGAGATAATGCACCATAGTGTCATGAAATCTGGTACATTGTTAGAACACTTTTCATTAAGAAATCATGCTAAATTTCAGACCCCTGACCCAATAGATGGTTAAAGTACATGCAGATAAAAATGTTCATGAAATTTCACATAAACAATAAAATGTCATAATTTGAGCACTTATAATTTTGAAACCATCCATCCAAATTTCATGAAATTTGACTTGTTAGTGGCCAGTGACCAAAAGAGTATATTTTACAAATTTCAGAGCTCCAGCTTGAACAGCAGCTGGATATAACCAAATTACTACATTTTAAAAATTCTGCAAACATTTACAGATATTTGTGAAATTTCAGCGAAGTTCCGTGGATTCTGAATTTTTCCAGTTCAGCACAATTCTACTCATTTACTGTTGCCCATTCTGTTCCACATCTATTTCCCTTCTGATCCTAGCAAAGGGACCTACTAGAATTCCTCCCCTACTACCAAAGTCAGTCACATTTTAATTTTTGATTTTATTTATAAAATATTTCACCTGGAAAGACAACATGAGCTGACGAACAGCTTGTTCCCAGAAGCGTCCTGGGGGGAGGAGGATTCACTGATTAGGGGAGGCTAAACATAACGCAAGAAAACAATAACAGAGCAAATCCAATACAAAAGAGAGTACAGTAGTACACAATAACAGAGCAATTTCTTTACAGCAGAGAGTAGTAGAATACAGCACTATAGCACACAGGCCTGAGGCTGAGGTAGAAGAACAATTATTTGGAAAACTTATATGGTGCACCCAGAATTCATATTAAAGTTCAAAGTTATGTGTTAGTTCTGACTATCTCCCTGCAGGACTTGAGATCTTGAGAAATTACCATGTTGATGCATAAGCGCTGGACCATTTGGTGGAGGAGTTCCATGTTGTCTGCTGCTGTTTGAAAATAAAGCCTTTTTGTGGATATTATACTTTGGCACAGCATGTGTTTATCTGAGTGTCCAAGCTGAAAGTCAAGCCTGTCATGAGTACAGTTACTGATTATGTAGAGCATGCTTGATTTGCACCAGGGGGAAACTATTTTTGTGTCAGTATTGGAGGAGATTAACACTTGGTTGAACCTATGGTCTTAAAAGGTAGGTTTCATAGCCAGTGATAATGAAGCAATTGTTGTCAAAGCTAATAGTGATTGAGTTTTGTTGGGGTGCAATGCTGTCCATGCTACCTGAACCTGGTTGTGACAAGAGTTTGTGTCGCATTCTGGTATTAAAGATGTGCTCTTAGTATGTAGTCAAATTTCTGGCCATTTTGCATTATCCATAAGATCACTGGCCAATTGTATGCACTGCAAGTAAAACAAAATTTGGTCTATGCCAATGATGTATGATTTCTTGAGGTGGGTATGCTTGCTCAATGTTGAGCATGGGTCCTATATAGATGCCCCGTCACCCAGCAGGAGAGGAAGGATGGCTACCAGGTGTGGATTCTCTAGAATACCCCCTCTCCTGTGAAAGTCAGACTGCATTGCCACTTACTGAAGGTCAAATTGCTTTCCTCTAGTGAGACTGGAATGGGTACCATTAGCAGTACAAAGCTGGTTGGATCCCTGGAGCTCCTGTGGGGGAACAGGCCTGGGCCACCTCAGTGCCGTCACCAGGTTTGGTATTGGCACCCTCCTCTGTCCATCGTCAAAGCTCCTCTGTGCCTTGCTGCTGACTCCTCAGTGTCTGTTGATCCTCTGACCTCACTGAAGTGAATGGGGCAGATTTATTTCAATGGGCTATTCATTTCAAAGTTTTGAACTTTAATTCGTAATTTGTTTGTGTTTTTTCAATATTTGATCTTTTCAGTCAAGGTCCTTTTGAGCCTCACGAGTCCTATGGATATCAACATAGAAACATAGAAACATAGAATGTGACAGCAGATAAGGACCACTTGGCCCACCTAGTCTGCCCAATTTCTTACCTAACAAATAAGCTGCAGATCCTAGTTAACCAACAGCTTACTTCCTCCTACCCCCCCCCACTAGGACTGCCTTATGTCTGTCCCATGCATTCTTGAATTCCCCCACTGTGCTTGACTCCACAACCTCCTCAGGGAGGCTGTTCCATGCATCCACAACCCTCTCTGTGAAAAAATACTTCCTCACATTACCTCTGATCCGTCCCCCTCTATCTTCAAATTGTGCCCCCTTGTTCTTGCACATCTCTTTTTCTGAAAGATGTTATCCTCTTGGACTTTGTTGATTCCCTTGAGGTACTTGAAAGTTACTATCATGTCTCCTCTCTCCCTTCTTTCCTCAACTTTCAAATCCACATGAAATGAATGTTTGTGGCATACTATACACCGACATTCAAGTCAAACAACCAGTTGGGAAGGATTTGAATGTTTAGCCCCATAGACTTCATGAGGGTGGGGGGAGGGGGTTAAAAAAATGCTCAACACAAAAAAGTAGGTAAAAATATTAAAAAGCAAAAAGGCATGCCTTAAAGAACAATAACAAAACATTGTACTGAAAGGGCCTTCAAAATGAATTTTGCCTATTCATTTCAATAATGTTTTTTCTTCAGTTCATAACTTTTTAGTTTTTTAATATTTTTACCTATTTTTTTCAGTGGCAGTATATTTTCATCCTCACCGTCATGAACCATATGGGTGTCAGTTTGCAAATGATTCACAAAATGGATTTTCACATGGACATTGGGGTATGCTGCAAACACCATGAAGACCTATTTCGTGGGGATTTGAAAGTATGCAGCCATAGGGTTCGTTATGGTGGGGCTAACAAGGAGTTCAAGACAAACATAGGTAAAAATAAGAAAGAGCAAAAATAGTATGAAAGAAAGGTAAGGACGTCACTGAAATGATATGCCAATTGAAATTAATAGTCCCTATTCATTTCTATGTGGTCAGCAAACAGAGAAACAGTTTTTCAAAGTACCCCAAGAGTTCAGCATTGAGGTATAAGAGAAGCCATGATGAAGGACAATGGTGGGTGATAGTGAGAGAAGGCAGGTGTGGGGTGGAGGAATACTGCCTGAGTGGAGTTGGGAGGTGGGGGGCAGCTTCTGTGCCACTGACAAAAGAGTGGCAGAGATTAACAGATTGGTTGATTTTTTAAAATTGGGTTCAATTATTCATGCTTCACAGGCAGTGAGTGGGGGATCTGCCTCTATTAACCAGACCACCCAGCTGTTCTGTGTAGAAAGGCAGGCCACTGGTAATGTGTAGCAGCAGTTTGAGTCAACATGTGAGTCTGTATGTATTCAACTGCCAGATAGTATGCTTGGCTTCTTAGACCATAACTGGCACCTGAATGTGATCCTGACCTCCTTGGATCTCACTTTTTACTTAGGATCCCTCCTTTTGAACACCCAGCTGGCATGTTTCATGCCTGTCCAGTGGTTTTACTGCTTGCATAGAGCCTGCAGTGCCCTGAATATAGCACTATACAGGTCAATGCCAGATGATTGTGCTCTTTCACTTAGGGCCCAAATGCAATCCAAGATACAGGTCCAGCCACCCTCCCAATGGGACTGCTGCTTCATATACTGCCTGCAGGTCACTCACAAAACAAGCTACATATGTGGCCCAGTGCATATTATTATACAGCAGGGTCAATGACAAAGCAATTTACCGGTCTGGTGCAGTGCAGATTAATATGTAGCTACTTAGTGAGTGGCCTGCAGGGCAATTCCTCATATAGTAAGCTACAGGTCTGTTGCAGTGAGCTACAATATGCAGCTGCTTCAGCAGTGTCCTGCAGGGCCACTCACCAAGAACGCTACAGGTTTGATGCAGTGCACGTCAATATGCAGTTTCTTCATCAGTGGTGCACAGGACCACTCATGAGGCAAGCTTCAGGTCTTGTACAGTGTGTCACTTAAGCAATAATACACAACAGGGTGTGTGTTGTTGTGGAATGAACCTACGCCATGTGTGGAGTGCCACAAAGTGCAGCTGAGTGCCTTTAACCACACAAGAAGTGGATAAATCCTACTACTGCACACACCCTGAAGAGCATTATTGTGAGTAAGTATCTGTGTCTGAATATGTATACAAAATTAAAAAAAATAGGGTAAAAGGTTAAACATTTGATCAGCAGAATCTTTACCAGTTGTCTGTTGCAGGATTTACTCGCAGTCATGTGATATGTTTTACAGGACTTTTATGACTAATTTTATAATACGCAACTACAGTGTTCTATGAGTGACCTGCAAGGCCACATGTGAAGCAAGCTACATGTCTGTTGCATAAAGCATCAGTAGATACCTGCTTTGGCAATAGCCCACAGGCCATTTGCGGAAAAAAAAGCAACCAGACTAGTGCACTACACATCACCATGTCCCCACTTTAGAAAATAATCAGGATTTTCTGTCACAAAAGATTTTAACATTTTTAACCACAAAAGAACTGTTGGAAAACAGTCATGATTTTTCTGTTGCAACTGATGTTTTTTTGCACTAGTGACTGTCTCCACTGTACCCACGTGATGCAGCCTGGTTCTGTTCTGCCTGACATCCTCCAGCAGGGAACCGGACATGGACTCATCTCCACTCCTCATCCCCCAGAGGCCCGGCCCCCTGGTTCTGAGCCCCCTGGGGCTGGACAGCCTCCTCCACTGGTGCTCTATCTAGAATTCAGTTGAGCAACCAGGGAGAGTTGGAGGAAATGTTGGGTGTGTGCTGAAAAGGCCCAGCATTGGACATGAGGGCTGAACCATGGGCTCACCTTCGCCTACCAGGTGCCAGGGAGTTCCACTTTGTTCCACCCACCGGTGCGGTCATGCAGTGGCATCAGCATGTGGAGGGTGTGCTCCAATCCTCTCCCGCAGATACCCAGTGACACTGTGCCCCATTGGTTGTCCCACCAAGGAAGTTGGAGCCCCCAGCCTCTGCTAGAAGCTGCTACCTGACAGGGAATTTTCTGAACCCCACCCCAGGAGAGAAGAGCAGTCTAAGGACCCTTGATCCTCTCCTTCCCTGCTGACCCCCAACGACCCGAGCTCGTTCCTGAACTCAGGTTGCTGGAGTGACATGAGGTGTGGCGTCCATCACCTCAACCCTCTGCACCACCAGGCTGGCCACAACTGATGTTTTTAAAGTAGTGATAGTTATTCAGCACTTTACCCTGCAGGCTCAGGGTACCTCAAAAGACATACACTGTACACAGAATTTAAGAAGAACAGAATTAACCATATTAAATTTAATACACAGATAAATAGTATAAAATGCAGGATATGAGTATAATAATTAATGTGGCCAGCTCAGCATTGGCAACACAATAACTTGTTGACAAGAGCCAGGGGAAAAAAATGATCACCTAGCCCCCTCATAAAAATCTCAGCTGAGGGGTCCTCCCTGATATACGCTGGTAATGAATCCCTTCCATTGCAACGGTGCTACCACAAGAAAAGCCCAGTTCCCAGACTGCTTTAAACAAGATCTGAGGACAATCAGGAGGCCCACTCACTCAGCTGAACAGTAGGGGGACCAGGAGCATACAGACAGAGAAGCTCTTAGCTGGTCTATGGCTAAAATGTGTCCAGCTTTGTATTCCTTTTTTCAATAAACTTTGGTTGATTGGTGACTGTTCATTTTGTTTTATATTGGAACTTCACAAAGTCCCTAGGCTTATACTTGGACTTTTGTTGATGTTTAATTTAGTTGAATTGTTTACAGTTCTCACAGTGGCTGTGAGAGGGCTGCCTTGATGTAATGTTTAAATTGTCAAACTTTTATTTCTCTCTGGCGAGAGCAGAGAGAGATTTGATATTTTGCCACTATTTTTGTTCGGTTCTGTATCCAAAGAACCATTTAACTGGCAGGTTTTATTTTGCCTGACTATTGCTTTGCTTTATTATTTTAGCTAGTTTTGAATGTATCAAGGTGTGAATGTTTTTATGTAATGTTTTGTTTAATGTCTTTGAACTGTTGGGGTCTTAAGGGCTGTCAAACTGCGTATGGAGTGGGTGGGCTAGATTGTTTCTTTTTATCATACTTATTTTACATTATTTTTTTCTTACTATGTGCTTAGCCAGGCCTGTTTTTGTCTACTCAGCAGATCAACTACAAAGGTGTCACATCTTCAGGGGGTCCCCCTTGTACCTTGCCTATAGGTGTGCTTGATCACTGCAGGAGGCTGAGGATCCTCCAGGAGCACTGCTCACAATGTAGACCTACTTGGTGGGTGAATTTCAAGGGTAATATCAGGAGTGTGGGGTCCAGTAAGTGCCTGCAGAGTAGAAGGTATTTGGAAAGGGGTCCACCATGCCTTTTTCTCTATTCCTCGGGCTCCTGAGCTTTTTTCTCAACAGGTGGCTAATGGAACAGCCAACTTGGCTTCTCCCCTTAGGGTAGTTCTCTGTAATGCCAGGTTTCTTAGGAATAAAACACTCATGATTGAGGCCTTTATTTCAGATTCCTCTTTAGACTAGGTATGAATCAGAGAGGCCTGTTTGGTCGATGACTTGGGTCCTGTGCTTGAGTCGTCTGTTCCGCCAGGGTTTTCTGTGGTGCATTGCCCTAGGTGGGACTGAAGGGTGGCGGTGTAGTCATCTGTTTTAGCTCCACCCTCCAGCTGATGGGATGCCCTTTGGAACAGATTAGATCATTTGAATACATGGTCATAAAAGGTGGATCGGGCAGACCAGAAACTTCAGAATCATGCTCATCTACCGTCTTCCTGGTTGTGGGCATGAGTTCCTGCTAGAACTGGAGACTATCATGGCTGACCTCATATTGGAGTCATCCAAGATGATGGTTTTGGCAATTTCAGTGCCTGGGTTGACAATGGCACATCTCCTTTTGCTTTGCAGCTCCTCTGGGTGATGTCATCCCTGGGCTTTGTGCAGCCAGTTGCCACCAGGACCCACCACCATGACCATGACTTGAATCTAGTCTTCCTAATCAGTTTTGATATTACTAATGTCAAGATTGATCTGTTTTTTTGTCCCGATCATCATGTCATTCATTTACTCTGTGGGGCTCCCCAGTTAACCCAACTTGTGGAGATGGTCATGTACCAGTCTTTTAAACATTTGTTGCCTCAGAGCATCCTGGCAGTCATGACATCACAAGCATGCAGACAGCTTGCATGATAGGTTTTGAGTCAGCTGTGGAGGGTTATAATATGGCTCATTCCTCTGCATTCAACTCTCTAGCGATGGTCCATGTAGAGCCCTTTGCCTTCACACCTCAGGTTGCCTTGGTATGATTCTAAACAGAGGAAGTTGAAAACCAAGGGGCAGAAGTTGCAGCATTGCTGGCGGAGGTCCCACTCGGAGGTGGAAAAATTGCCTCTGAGATCTCACTGTTCTAAATATCAGTGGGTAATCACCCTGAAGACAACAGTGTTCCTGTCATGGGTCATTGCTGCTGGAAGGAACCGTCCAGTTCAACGTTCCAAGACTGTCGACTGATTGCTAAACCCAGTCAATCTGCAGTCTTGTAAAGTCTATTTTTGCAAAAAATGTCAGGAGTTCAACCGTTTTCTTTAGACAAAGTATCCTCCATCTGGGCTGGGATCTCCCCGAGCAGCCTATCATTTGGCCAATGGTGTCCACTCCTTGAGGGATGTAGGAACTCTGCTTATGTGGGTCAAGTCTCAACCAGTATCATTGAATGATATCTCATGGATGATTTTTGGACTGTGACTCACTTGCTGTATACTGGACTAGGGCCAACCAGACTTCTTTTCGAATGCTGGGTTTCACTAGCTGCAGTTGTGACACAGATCATCAGGAGTTACCTTCTTGATGGTGTCTTTCCATCTACCCTAAAAAAGGCATTGGTGAGGCCTCTTCTTAAGGAGGCTTCTTTGGACCCTGATGATCTTGCCAACTACAGACCTGTCTCAAATGTTCCCCTTCTTGTGAAGTTGATTAAAAAGGTAGTGGCACTGCAGCTAGAACAGCACCTGGAGAAGTATGACATATATGAGACCTTCCAGTCCAGCTTTTGGCCTCACCATAGTACAGAAACCACCCTTGTCCAGCTACTCCATGATCTCCTTTCAGCAAGAGATAGTGTACAATGTTCTATCTTTGTTCTTCTAGACTTTGTATTGACTTTTGACACAGTGGATCATGGGTTGCTTTTGTCTCAACTTAGGCATTATGTGGGATTGCAGGGCACCATTCTGTGGTGGTTTGAGTCCTACATAACTGACAGGATGCAGCATGTGATACTTGGCTTTTATACATCAAGAAGTGCTGCACTCTGCTGTGGGTTGCCTTAAGGGGCAATCCTGGCTGCCATGTTATTCACTGTGTACTTATTGCCCTTGGAGGAGATCATCAGAAGCTATGGATTGGCGTTCTATTTCTAAGCCGATAGCACCCAGCTGTATGTGTCTTGTGATCCTGATGACAGGCTGGCTATCTTGAAACTGAGCAAGTATCTTAAAGATATTCAGTACTGGATGGTAGCTAGCTGGCTTAGACTCAGTCTTTCTAAGATGGAGGTGCTACTGGTGGAGTCAAGTTAGATTGATTCTATGGCAGCACCTGGGGGTTCTGTCCTTCCACCGTTGGGGGGAAAGACCCAACACGCCATTGATAGGGTTAAAAATCTGGGAGTCATTGAGGACTCCAAACTAACTCTGGAACTCTAGGTGTCAGCTGTTGTCCAAAGTGGCTATTTTCATTTTTGTAACAATGATCAGATTAGGCACTGTCTCAAGCCGGCTGACCTTGCAACACTAGTGCATGCCTTGCTCTCAACCAGGCTGGATTGCTGCAACCTTCTTTACCTGTGGCTGTCCATGAGACTGATGCACCACCTGCTGCTGAATAAGAATGTGGAGACCTGGTTGATTGCCAGGACAGATCATTCTGAACATATCATGCTGGCTCTCCATGCTCTCTACTGGGTTTCAGTTTGGTGGTACATCAGTTTCAAGGTTTGCTTGTTAACATACAAGGCGATATATGATCTTCATCTGGGCTGTCTGAAAGACCTCCTGATTTCATACACTCCTGCTTGTACCCTCCAGCTCGTGGTCTCTGTTCTACTTTCCTGCTTAAAATCATTGGATGATAGGGTAGTCAGTGTGGCAGCTCTGATTCTTTTGAGGTGAGAAGTGGCTCCTTTGTTGGCCACTTCCAAAACTCTCTGAAAATTCATTTTTTTCAGTTTATGTTATGGCCTGGCTTCATACTTATTTGTATTTGTACTTCAAGTTTGAGTTTAGTAATTGCCTTTCTGTTTTATTTGATCAAAGCCTCAGGGATTGGGCACCATATAAACGAGCTCTGGCCAGAGCCAGTAGTGCTGCAGCTTAGACTGTGGGTGAAATACAGCACTGACCGCTATGTCCAAAATGGTAGCTGGAGTTCTCTGCACATGTGCGATGACTGTGCATATGAACTGAACTCCTGTGTCACAGCGGCACAGTCTGCCATTTCCAAGATGTGCAGAGAACTCCAGCCACCATCTTGGACACAGCAGACAGTGCTGTGTTCCACCGGTACTGACAGACAGGCTAGTGTGGTGAACATGTTGAGACTGCTGTTCACCTCCACTATTTAACAAGTCCATTCAGTATCTGGAAAGCTCCCTTTTCTCCATAGTGCTGGCAAGATGTCTGCAGTGCTATGCCCACTGCAGCCATAATAAAACTGACCTTGGCATTGGCATATTTTGAATGTAGCAGGCTACTTCAATGGAAGCCAGTGCAGCCTCCACAGCATTTAAGTGGTATGGCACAAATGGGAAACTGTGGCAGTCAACCTGGCTGTGGTGCTCTGCACCAGCTGCAAATGGTGAGTCAAACCTCTTGATAGCCCGAGCTACAAAGCATTACAATAGTCCAGCATTGATGTCATCAGCACATATACTAGTATATTTTGGTCCTCAGAATTTAGATAGGACATGAATCCATTGATATATCTTAGATGAAAAAAGTAACCATGGACCACAGCCGACACTTGATATTCTTGTGTAAACTTTCAATCATTGCTGATGACAGATGTTTTACCCTATGTCTGACAATGAGATAGGTAGCATCCAGTTGTACCTAATAGCTCCACTCTCAACTCTGCTGATCAAAGAGAACCCACATCCACCAGAAACACTTCTGTCTTGTCTGGATTTAGCCTAAGCCAACAGGAGGCCACCCAGTCATTTATGTCAACTAAGCAACTGTTCAGCACATCAGCAACATTTTTCTCTCCAGTGGCAAATGATAAATATAACAGATTGTCTTTAGAGTAGAAATGAAACTCCAGACAATATTCACAACTGACCTCACCCAATGGCTGCATATACATCACAGACAACATGGAGGACAAGACTGAACCTTTAGGCACCCCACAGCAAAGGGCAACAGAGAATAAGAAAAAGAAATACCCAACACAACCTGCTACACACTACCAGTGAGAAAGGACCTGAACCACCTCAAAACCATATTTCTGAGTCATCCCAAGTCCTTCAGTGAGTTGTGAAAATCCCATGGCCTACTATGTCAAAGTCTAACAAGAGATCAAGGGGAACAAGAATGGAACATTCACTTCTATCTGCAGCCAGGGGAAGGTCATTTTACACCCTGACAAGTGCTGTCTTCATGCTAAAACACCAGCTTATCCCCAACAGCAAGACTCATAGAAGGTAAACTTTGCCAGATGAGCCTCCAGCTGTGCTGCAACTACTTTCTGCACTGCCTTTCTTAAAAAAGAGGAGGTTTGAGATGGGCCTATAGCTGGACAGGATGTTAAGGTCCAGAGCTGTTTATTAAGGAGGGGCTTCACAATAACCCTCTCCAGTGCTGTGGTGAAAAAAATCCTCTCTCGAGGAACACCTGACTATCTTCACAATGTCAGGCCCAGGGACTTCAGACAGTCCATCAACAGACTGGTAGGTCCCAGATCCAGCACACAGACAATGGGATATCTTTCTGCGATCAGAAATATTCTTCGGTTGGCATTAACTGAAAATCACACCACACTAATGGAAAGCCCTCGCTAGATAATAATTGGACATTGTTCAGCCATGACAGCCAATTGGGGGACTGATGATTGCACAGAGTATACCCTTTTGAGGGAGAATTGTTTAAACTTCTCACATCTATTTAGTGATAACAATCCCATAGACTTTAGACAAACTGGATATATCAGTCTGTCAACAGTGTGAAAGAGCTAAGCCAGCCTGCTCAGCCCCACAACAATCCCCTTTAACAGGAATGCTATATTTCTCAAGGTGATTGTCCTCTGATGCCCCCTTGTAATGAGGCTTAAGGGTTAGTCAATCCTTCAGCAATCTTGATCTCTTCCAGGAACACTCCTACTTTCACCCTCTGCTCTTCAACCACCTCATCAAAACCTGGGGAAGCTCTGGTGGGAGACTACTGGGCATACAAAAATGGTGTGAGGGAGTTATCTGCTGCTGTGACAGGTATGTTATAAGCCCATACTGCCTCCTCAACTCCCTAAGCACACACCAGCAACAGAAATCCAGTGCAACCAAGAACCCAGATGTCTTCAGATTAAGTAAGTTGGTACTGGACTAACTCCACAGTGGGGGATTTTCTTACGGGGGGCTGATTTTAAAACACAAATTTGTAGGTAACTGGCAACAGTTTTGGGAGCAAAAGTTCTTTAAATTCGATGGACTGCATCTGATTAAGGAGGGAGTCAGTGCATTGGGATAGAAGTTTGACATCTTTGCAGAATATTTAAAGTAGCAAATTGGGAGGGGTGCGGCACCCGATATGTGGAATCGGAAGAACACCCCTCCCCCCTCAGCTAGTGATCAAACAGGAATTCAGTATGTTTGTAGTTCATTTGTAATACCAGGTAAGGAAAAAGTTCCAGCTTCTCATATGATGCACAGAAGAAATGCCAGACCTCACCCAACAACTAGCACACCAAAATCTGGCCAATGGAAAATCAGGTACACAAATGCTCACAGTCTGGGGAATAAGATCCCAGAACTGTGGGCAATGATGACAGAGGCTAAACTGGACACAGTAGTCATTAACGAGACATGATTCACCAGTAACCACACATGGGAGACTTCAGTACCCAGTTATGTACTGTTCAGAAGAGACCAAGGTGTAAAAAGGGTGGGTGGATTGGCCTTTTATGTCAATGAAAATATCAAAGCTACAGAAATTCAGAATGCACATAAGGAGCCAGAAGAACTGTGGGTCACCCTGGAAACAGAAAATGGGACAGTCATATGAACTAGGGTTGTCCACAGGCCTCCAGACCAGGGGGAGGACATAGACACATTACTGTTAGAAGATATACAGAACATGACATCTAAAGGGGAGATTCTGATAATGGGAGACTTCAACATGCCAGATACAGATTGGCCAATATCAGCAGAAACATCTGCCAGAACTAGACACATAGAATATTCCCTGAAGGGGAGAGCCTCAAACAGCTGGTACAACAACCCGCAAGAGACAGGGCTATCCTAGATCTAGTGCTGATGAACAGAGAAAGGATCACAGATCTACAGGTAGAAGGTCACCTGTGGGCCAGTGACATTCACATAGTATGGATCAATTTGGCCACTAGAACTAAATCATCCCATTCCATTCCATGGCAAAAATATGGGACTTCTGAAGAGCTGACTTTGATAAGATGGCCAACAGAGTTAAGCTAGCCCTTGCAAGAAGAAACACAGGGAGGGGGTACAGGCAAAGTGGACAAGCATTAAGGATGCAATGCTTGAAGCAACATCCCACTGTGTAAGAGAGAAAAGGAAGTGCAAAAGAAGAAGGAAACCACTTTGGTTTTCAAACACAGTAGCAGAAAAGGTCAGAGCCAAAAGGCTGGCCTTCAGGAATTATAAAGGACTGCAGCGGGATGAAGATAGGGAAGCATACCAAACTTCCCTAAGGGAAGCAGGGAAGGCAGTAAGGCAGGCAAAGGCCCAAAAAGAGGAAACACTAGCACTAACAGTGAAAGAAGGTGACAAGAATTTCAATAGATACATTAGTGAAATGAAAAAGTCCAGAGGAGGTATTGCTAACATCAAAGGGGATAAGGGGGCATGTGAGGAGGAGGAGGACCATGTAAAAGCATATATCCTAAATTGAAACTTCTGCTCAGTATTCTAAAGAGAATGTAGGGCAGGGCCCACAGCTCATCACCATGGACACGGGGGGTGCACTAGTCCCTTCACAAAAGAAAGGGTCCTACAAGAGCCCACTAAGCTCAGGGTGGACAAGGCAATGGGACCTGATGGTATACATCCCGGGTACTAAAGGAGCTAAGGGTGGAACTAGCAGAGCCATTTGCAGAACTGTTTAGTGAGTCTCTGAGTACAGGAGAGGTCCCAGAATACTGGAGAAGGGCTCACATGATCCTACTCCACAAGAGTGGTAGCAGGGAGGAGGCAGGGAACTACAGACCAGTCAGTCTTACCTCAGTAGTGGGCAAGATTATGGAGGCACTCCTTAAGGGAAGGGTAGTGCAACACCTGGAATCCATAGGAGCACAGGATCCAAGACCGCATAGGTTTACAACAGGAAGGTCCTGTCAAACTAATCTCTTAGGTTTATTTGACTGGGTAACCAGAATGGTGGACCAAGGGGGAAACAGTTGATGTCGCTTACCTTGACTTCAGAATAACTTTCGATACTGTTCCACATACAAGATTGATGAATAAGCTGGGTAGGCTCAGGTGGGTCAGAAGATTGTCAACTGGGTTGCAAACTGGTTGCCGGGCAGAAAACAGAGAGTGGTGGTAATACAGTCAGAAGAGATGCAAGTCACAAGTGGGGAGCCTCGGGGATCAGTCCTGGGGCCAGTCCTCTTCAATATCTTCATCAGTGACATTGCAGATGGACTGGAGGGTAAGGTTTATCTGTTTGCAGATGACACCAAGATCTGCAACAGAGTAGATTATCCAGATGGGGTGGGCAGAATGAGAAGAGATCTGGATAAACTGGCAAAATTGTCAGAAGAGTGGCAACTGGGGTTTAACACAAAGAAGTGCAAGATCATGCACATAGGGAAGAGAAACCCTGAAGCCACTTATAGGTTGGGAGGGGAGTTGCTGGCAGTCACAAAGGAAGAAAGAGACTTGGTCATCATCATCATTACAGATGAACTGAAATCATGTAAGCAGACCACCAAAGCAGTAGGTAAGATGTTGGGGTGTGTCACTGTCAGTGGCTCAGTATGTAGCACACTCGCTTCTGAGGTGGGAGATCAGAGGGCCGTAGGTTCAGTTCCCACATCTGGCACTTGGGTTAATATCCCAGTACTGACACTGTAGTGCAGCATGAGAGGGATGCTGCACTTCTGAGGTTCCGTCTTTCGGATGAGACATTAAACCGAGGTCCCATCTGCCTGGATTGGTGGTAGTTCAGGTGGATGTTAAAGATCCCATGGCACTTATCAAAAAGAGTAGGGGAATTTTTTATGAAGACTAGAAAGCAAACCAAATACACAAAAGTGTTACAGCACACCAAATCATAATACAAAATTAAAGATAAACATAAAAGATAATACAGCATCCAAACTAAAAAATTATCAAAAATGTTAAAGTCCCAAAAAAAAGATTAAATAACAAAAGTTGAAACCCCCCTCCACACTATAATATATGGAAAAATTATATGAAAACTTAAAAGAACAAAAATATATATACACAAAAGTGTTACTGTACTCTGAATTAAAATACAAAAACAAATAATAAACAGAAATACGTATTTCATCATACATGCAACACAAAAAACCCTGTCATTAGAGTCCTGAAAAACTGAGTAGTAAATGCTGAAAGTCCTCCCACTCGCTTAAAAGAGTAGGAGAATTTCCCTGGTCTCCTGGCAAAATTTCCCTCATTCACTAAAAAAATACCACCAACTGCTTAATCTGGTTCAAGTTCAGTTGGAATTCATCTGTATCCCCCTCCCCCGGGCCGTGCCTGAAAATAGGCAGGATTTGTCTAGTGCACTTACCTGGTCAATAAAAACTAAATAAAATAAATAAATAAATAAATTAGTAGGGGTATCACAAGTCATAAGAGAGAGGTAATAATCCCTCTTTACAAGACACTGGTTAGGCCCCATCTGGAGTAAAGATGCCTGTTGAACATGATCTCTGCACATAAAAATACCAAACATCTCCAACTGGGTATTAGTATGGATGCTGAGAAGGCGTTCGACAGGGTCGACTGGGTGTTTCTGAGTGAAACTCTAAAGAGATTTGACCTGGGAGAGAAGTTCGTTAATACCATTAATAACCTATATAGGGCTCCAGAGCCACGGTTAAGGTCAGTGGACATCTCTCAGAAAGATTCCCCCTCATGAGAGGCACAAGGCAGGGTTGTCCCTTCTCCCCACTCCTCTTTGCCCTGTCATTCAAACCACTTGCTATCAAATCAGAGCTAATCCCTCAATTCGAGAAGTAGAGGTAGAGAGCCACACCCAGAAAATAGCATTGTATGCAGATGACTCTATCTCTTTTTTCTATCTAAGCCGGAAACTTCAGTCTCTGTCCTAATTTGTACCCTGGGGGAGTACGGTACATTGGCAGGTTATAAAATTAACCTCTTAAAATCCAAAACAGTAATCCTGAGTGGGAGCCCCTCCAAAGCCCTCAAAGAATCCTTTCCTTTTGCCTGGGCCAAGAGAAACATGGTTAAATACCTTGGTATATATGTCTCATTCGATCTTTCCCTCCTTTATAAAAATAACTACATTAAACTATTTCAGACTCTACAGGCAGACATAGCCAGGTGGTGGCTCCTTCCTCTGTCCCTCTATGGTAGATCACAAACTCTTAAAATGAATGCCCTCCCTATAATTTTATTTCTATTTCAAATCCTCCCAATTCAACCCCCTAGACAATTTTGGACTAACCTACAGAAAGAGGTCCAAAACTTTATTTGGAACAAGAAAAAAACGAGGTTGGCCAGGAAGATATTACAAACTCCCAGGGACAAGTGGGGTCTGGCCCTTCCAAATTTCTATTTTTACTTTCTGGCAGCATGGGGTGCACAGATGTGTTCTTGGGTAAAACGTCAGGTTGACTCTGGATGGTACCACCTAGAAGAGGTGGCAGTCGGGAAATGGGCCTTGTGGGCTTTTCCTACTAGCAACATGCCACTAACCATGGTCAGAGAGATCATCAACCCATGGATCCTTCAGTCCCACTGGATACTTAAAAAGCTAAGGAGGGTTACTGGCACCCCAGACGGATCTGGCCCACTTTCTCTAACTAGGTTTGTAGCCTCCATTATCCCCCCAAGAGGGGACCCAGGATATCAATATCGGGCCACTCAATGGCTCTCTACCTTCTTTCAGTGTATTGATAGAAACAACTGCTACTCTTTTACTCAATTAAGAGATAAATTTCACCTCCACCGTGAGGACCATTTCAGATATTTACAAGTCTAACACTGTATTACTTCTGAAAACAGGTTCCAAAAAATAGAGAAAAAAATACCCTAGAAGAGATTTTCTACCATAACTGTGTGATTAAGGATGTTCCACATCCTCTCTCCCAGCTGTATGGTATTTTAATTAGTCTAAATAATTCAGGCCTATATATAATTAAACTGAGATGGGAAGAAGAGCTAACTATCTCGATTCCACAACATATTTGGGACAGTAGACTGAACAGAGGTTGGCAAGTGACAAGTTCCCAATCCTGGCGAGGATTTCATTGGAAGATCCTTCTTAGATACTTCCTCACTGCCCTCTAAGGCAAAACACTTTAAAACGGGAAGTTCAGACGTCTACTGGAGATGTGATAGAGCTAGGGGTCCCAAACACATATATTCTGGGAATGTTCCATAATTACCCCATTCTGAAGAGAGGTCCACTCTCTTATACAGTGAATAACTGGCCTACAGATCCTGTTGAAAGGGGAAGAGATGGTACTGGGTCTTCCTTTCTTGATTACAGGACCTAGACAGCAAAGGCAACTACCACAGATTATGAGAATGGCAGCATTGAAGTCCATTTCATCTAAGTGGCTCTCCCCCCATCCCACAATGATAGAAGAGTGGAAGGTCAGAATGAGACAATTAGAGTCCATGGAACAAATCACTTATACTCTAAGGCAGAATAGGGAAAGGTTCAGTAGTATCTGGTCCCCTTGGCAAGCTTTCGACCAGGATTAGGATGGCCTCAGATGTTCTACTATATGTGTTATGGTATTTCTTTTAAAAAGAAAGAGATTCTTTGAAGATCTGTTTTACTTGGTTCTTAATAATTTTAAGGAGCTACTGTACTAAAGTTTGGTACATCCTGAATGAATCACCAGGATGCCTAGGTTGATTTACACTATGTTAGATTAGCTAATTAGATATAAAATTCATCTTCCAACATAGTTTTGGCTTTTTGCTGTTCATATAGATTATGCCTGGATTGAGGGTGACTGATAAAATCCCTTTCTTGGGAGAAAGAGAGGGGAAAATAGATTAATGATAAGGTGAATGAAGGGGAAGGAAATCAACTAAGTATTGTACCTTGGTAAACTTGTTGTAGGATGGATAGAAATTGATCAATCTGTGTATCAACTTCTTGATGTTTTTATTGAAATGGTTACCTTATCAAGTATGGAAATGACCTATCAAAAATATTCCATCTAATAGAACTATGTAATGATGTATAAAGTGATATAACTAATACACAATAAAATTTGAAGCTAAAAAAAAAAAACAGCACACACCACCTGATAATGTCCTCCCAATGGCAGCATATGTACCATGAACAGCAAGGGCAACAGGACTGACTCCTGCAGAACTCCACAACATAGAGGCATTGGCTGCATGATGCTAACCCCATTATCACCCTTTGCACTCTATCCATGAGAAAGGACCTAAACCAGTTGTTGATTGTCCCAGTTAGTCCACAGCAGTTCCGCAGTCAGTCCAGCAGCACCTCATGGTCCACAGTGTCAAATGCTGCCAAGAGACTGAAGACTAAGATGGTATGCTGTCCCCTATCTCTCACCATTGGGAGATCAGTAGGTAGTGTGATTGCAAACCATCTGTCCATGTCTGACCACAAATGTGGGTGGAGGGTCTCTGTTGGTCACTAAGTGGGAGAGGGGATATTGATACTGTAGACAGGGACAGGAGGTGTTAAATGTTCTAATTGTTAATAGAATACAGTGACCACCTTCACTGTGCTTTGGATTGGAGCAAACTAGCCAGATCAATCTTCACAGGCCTCACTAAAGTGTTTGGCTTGGTCAACCATTCCCTCCTATGAAGTAAATTACTTAACATTGGATTCTTGATTGAAGCTACCAATTGGGTCTGCAATTATCTTGACAAAAGATCATAGGCAGTAAAGTACCAGTTCTCCCTATCACACTACAAGCCTGTGACAGAAGGAGTCCACAAGGTTCCATCCTTGGCTCCCTACTTTTCATCCTCTTCATCAATGAACTCCTGAAAGTTTGTTCTAGCACTACTCTTCTCCTGTATGCTGATGACACAGTCGGCATAGCTACTCACAGCAAGCTTGACATTATAAATAATTGTTTCCAATTTGACTCTACCTCCATCTGTGATTGATTCACAAGCAACCTCTTCAAGTTTAATTCAAAAAAGACAAAAACAATGCTATTCCACAACAGGAACAATTCCCCTTCCCCCATTTGCACTATGTATCTCCACTACCTCTGGAGCTCCCATTGAGCAGGTTACTGCTTTTAAGTATCTGGGGTTAATCCTTGACTCATGCCTTACGTATGCCACACACATTGACCACCTTGTCAAAACTTCAAATTCCAGACTTGACCTACTTTATGGACATAGATGCTCCCTTTTTCCAGAAGTTAAGCAGCTCCTTGCCAGAAGCAACATACTCAGCCTTGTCAACTATGGACTTCCAGTATATGGATCTGCTTGTGACACAGTACTTAACAGGTTAAAGAGGCTGTTGAATAGGACATGCTGATTTGCCCTAGACCTCAGGTGGGACTCTCATAAATGCACACACTATTACAACACACTGTTCAGTCACAAAAGGCAAATGGCTTGTGTTATAGTTAAAAAGATTACCTCTGCGCACTAAGAACACCTGGGGGTGCAACCAAAGGATAGCCAGTCCCAAGAACTCGATAAACTTCAAAAAATGGTAGCACTCCTGAAGAACAAAACATTAAGCCGTCTGGTATTATTCAAAATATTTATTGAACTAGTAGCAAGCGGCAGCCAGCAAATCACCCCAAGTGAATATGTCCTCATCCAATGCTTTGCCTCCAAGACAGAGGCTTCGTCAGGGGTCTGACCACAGAAACAAAGTGCAATACATTTATAGTGTCATAGCTTGAGACATCATCATATAAAGACACATTCATTACTTCATTTAAAGAAACAGCACACACAATTTAAGCAAGGCCATCACTTTCAATATAAACTATCTATCTGGCTCTAATGCCTAATACTAATATTGGCCTTACTAATGACATTTACAAGCTAAAATTATAAACAAAAAATGTTTTTCAAATAAAAAAATATACAAAACTGACTTACTAATTGCAAACTAAATCAGGAGAAATGTATTAAATATTAGCTAAAGCACAATTTAATTATACATTATTCATATTTCATTACTTAAACAAAATATATTCCATTCATTTCCATTTATTTGAAATGGTTATCTACCCAGGTTGACTTAACCTTCTTGGGGATACCAGAGACTGCTTGTTGTTTCATTCTTCAGGAGTGCTACCATGTTTGAAGTTTATTACAACACACTGGTTGGCTAAACTTGGACTTGCGGATACGTAATACCACTCTGGTCACTGGAAAAAAGTGCACTGCTTGGGCAATTATCCCCTGGTATACTATCACTGCTAATCCCCTATACCTCCTCTAATTGTGCTAGAGGGGTATTGCGTAACTCCCTTGTATTACCTCATCATAAAACCTCCATGGGTCAGGCCTGCTTCTCCTTCCAATTCACCAAGCTGTGGAACTCCCTCCCCCCACCTCAAGGTCCCTGACTCCCTCGCTCTGTTTAAAATCCATCTGCTAGCATCTCTCTCTCCCCTTATATTCACTGCAACTGCTATTGGTAGCTGCCTCTGTCTTCCCTCTGGTAGCTCTCTTACATTCCTCAACCCCCCCTTCTAGCAACCACCTTCTCCCCAGTCACTGAAACCTCCTTTCAGTTGTTCCTTTCCTTATCCCTGTCTCCCTCACTCCTTCCTTCTGTAGCTCTGCCTTCCTGTCACATTCCTCCACATCCTGTAGATCTGCTCCCCGTCACCCTCCCCCCCATCCCTACCTATAGCAAAAGCACAGGTGTTGCCTATTATTCCAAGTCTGTATATATGTATATATGTATTTATCAAAATGTAGTTATCTCACTCTGTTACCTTACACTGTATCTTGACTCTAAATCCTTTGAAAATAGACACTGCCTAAAGGATCTTGAGTGTGATAAATATTGAGACTGAGTGGATGAGTGGTGTGGGAGCACTGGGGGGATTTGAACTTGTGAATGGACCAGGGACAGTGTTCTAATAAGTACAGTGGGCAGATAAGGACAGAGAGACTGCTAGCCACCAGGGACAATGTTCTGTTAAGCACAATGGGCAGTTCGGGAGGCTGAGGGGACTATTACTTACCAGGGACAATGATCTGCTGAGCATAGTGAGCAGATTGGGGGTGGGGGGATGACTAACCACCAAGGAAAAAGTTCTAATACCTACAAAGGACAAATGGGGCGGGGGGACCAGTAGCCACTAAGGACATGTTTTAATATAAATTGTGGTTAGATCAGGGGTGGGGAGATCGCTAACCAACAGGGAAGCTGGTTATTAAGCACAGTGGGGAGAGGGACCACTAGCCACCAGGGTAATTTCTAGTCTTTTGCAGTGTGTTTTTTTGGGAAGAACTAGACCACCAGTACAAGAAGCCCTGACATCAGTGGGGGGAGGTTCAGTCATCTGGGGGGGCACAAGACCTCCAGTACAAACAACGATGACATTGTGGGGGGGGGGCAAAAACACTGTTTACTCCTGGCCTGCGAGGAGGCCCTCATGGAATTTAAATGACTGCCTTGCTTGTGCCATGAGGTCATTTTCATCTTGACATACCAATATGGCAGATTGCTCCAGTTGAATAATCGCTATTAGTGAGTCCTAACAATCAGATTGCCCTTGCAATTCCCTATAGAGCCCTATTGTCCACATACCTCCTGTGGCCAGAAGAGGAGTGGAATTTGTGATCACAACCTGGTTAGTGTCGAGCTGGAATATTGGAACTTGCCATTAGCACTCTCAAAGTTCAATATACCTATCTTATCTGACAGAACATACATAGCAGGCCTATGCTGGTGGTAGTTTGTCAGATAAAGAAGACACATATAGATGGGTACCCCAGAGCTCGATTCTGGGCCCCCTACTATTTTTGATTTATGTTAATTCCTTACCACAAATGATAAAAAGATGAGACATATATTTATATGTGGATGATATGGTATTGATGGGTAGAGCAAAAAATAAAAGCAAACTATAAAATGTCATGCAGCTTGACTTTAATATCTTACAGTACTGACTAAGGGAATCAAAAATGGTGTTAAGTAAGAAAAACAAAACATGTTATGGAATATACAGTGTTGTAGACCAAAATGTGCTAAAACTGATTTGAAAAATAACCTGGAAATACTTATATTAGACAAACAAAGATTGGAAGTAATAACCTCCTATAAGTGTCTAGGAGTACAAATTGACAGTATGCTCACATTTAGTGATCAGATAGCCAGTACTCTAAGTAAGGAAAATTAAAGGTTAAAAGTTCTTCTCAGGAAAATGTTGATTCTCCCAAGAGAATCAAGCAATTGGATTGCACAGCAGCTTTTGTTACCTACTGTATCTTTGAATATGGTAATATAATCTATCAACACGTCACTCGGGCACAGTTAGATAAATTAGATAAGACTTACTCTAGGATAGCCCAATTCGTGCTGCGGTGCAGTTATGGTAGTCACCATTGTAGTATGTTACAACAAGGTGGGACCTCTTAGAAATTCAAAGGCAAAAGCAACTGGGGTAAAGGCCTTTAGAGATTTTGGTAGTGAAATCACTTCATCTAGATTTGCCCAGACAAATAAACATGGACATAGTTTGAGAGAACTGAAAAACATGTTAGTGGTCCCCTTTGTGTATAACTCTTATAGTAAAATGCAAAGGTAATATTACTTAACAAAAATACGAAATGAACTTGTACCAGAGGTTAGGAATGTGAAAATCTTGGGCGTTTTTAAAACTAGTATTGATACTGTATGGAAGGAAAGATGTACCTGCTTTGACTAGATCATAGGGGCTTTTGGGGGGCATGCTTAGGTTTTCCCAAAGATCCTAACAGTTCTATCTGTAGGATAGAAGATAGAACTAAGATAGAACTGTAAGACAGACGTATGTTTTGATATACCCTTCCTAGATGGTCTGTGTTGTGTAAATACTTTTTAAATATCTTTTGCACTTTTGGTACGTATTGTGTGTATGTAAAAACACTTTTGTTTAGTACTAATTGTATGTGTGTAAAATATTATTATTTGCAACCATTTGAATATCAAGACAACTTTGTAAAACAGGGCTATCTACTCCTGAAAGTTAAATCTTGTTGAAAAATAAATATTTTTATCTATCTATCTATCTATCTATCTATCTATCTATCTATCTATCTATCTATCTATCTATCTATCTATCTATCTATCTATCTATCTATCTATCTATCTATTTGCTCCAGGCACTAACTTGCAGCTGGAGCAAACATTTAGTGGGACAAAGTCTGAACCTTAACACAGACTGGCCCCAATGTTTTACCTTAAGCAGCCTTTATTCCTGTTCTTCATGATTTCATAAAAAAGTTGGCTAGCCTCTTCAAATATCAAGTTTCACTTTTTTTTAGCAATGTCATAAAGGCAATAAATATCAGTCCACAAAAATATTAAGGCATAGAAACACGGAAACATAGAAGTTGACTGCAGATAAGGACCGCAAGGCCCACCCATTCTGCCCATGTTTTCTTTATTCTGTCAATATCCTATCTATTCATACACATCTGTATTGCTCCCTTATGCCCATCCCATGCCTGTCTGAAGCCCTGCACTGTATTCATATCCACCACTTCTTGAGGCTGGTCATTCCATGCATTCACCACCCTTTCTGTGAAAAAGAACTTCCTCACATTACCCCTTAATTGGCCTCCCTCTAATCTCATGCTGTGTCCTCTTCTCCTGTTACTTTTCTTATATTGAAACATGTTAGACTCTTTCACATTGTTAATGTCCCTTAGATGTTTGAATGTTTTGATCAAATCACCTCTCTCCCTCCTTTGCTCTAGGGTATACATGTTGAGCTCCATTAATCTGTCCTCATCTTTTCTGTTGCAGTCCCTGCACCATTTTTGTTGCCCTTCTCTGGACGGCCTCCATTTTATTAATGTCCTCGTGCAGGTGCAGCCTCTAGTACTGCACACAGTATTCCATATGTGGCCTAACCAGTGCCTTGTAAAGAGGGATTACTACCTCCCTCTTAAGACTTGTGATACCCTTACTAATACACCACAACAGTATATCATTGCTGCAGCAACTCCTTGATTGCGAAGACCACCACAGTCACAGAAATCGGGCAAAATTCACCAGTCGCTGTGGTGGTCTATATGGTGAGTGGGATTGCCTTGCTGGGTGTTTACCCCCCTCAGTCCAACTCTGACTCGGAGTTAGAATCCTAAAGACCAGGGTGTGTGGGGGTGGAGCCCCCCACATGGAGCAGTTAAGTGGGCGCAGCCCCCCGATGGATACACAGAGGCATCCCAGACACTGCAATGCCGACAGTCAGCACTGCAGCTGTCACTGTCAGAGATGTCTATGTAATGACTGTCGCTGCGGCCAGGGTAAACCCACCCCAACATCCATCTAGCCTTACCTACTGCTTTAGTGGTCTACTTGGATGATTTCAGGTCATCTGTCATGATGATGCCCAAGTCTCTTTCTTCCCTTGTGATTGCTAAAACTCTCCTCCCAAACTATAGGTAGCTTTAGGTTTTCTCTTCTCTATGTGCATGATCTTGTACTTCTTTGCGTTAAACTCCAGTTGCCAATCTTCCAAACATTTTACCAGTCTTTCCAGATCTCTGCTTATTCTGCCACCCCATCTGGGTCACCTACTCTGTTGCAGATCTTGGTGTCATCTGCAAAACAGACAAACTTTACCCTCCAGTCCATCTGCAATGTCACCAATGAAGATACTGAAGAGGACTGGCCCCAGGACCGATCCCTGAGGTACCCCACTTGTGGCTTGCATCTCTTCTGACTGTATACCATTTACCATCACTCTCTGTTTTCTGCCTGCCAACCAGTTTGCCACCCAGTTGACCAACCTCTGACCCACCCCAAGCCTACCGAGTGTATTAATCAATCTTTTGTGTGGAACAGTATTGAAAGCTTTGCTGAAGTCAAGGTAGGCGACATCAGCGTCACCACCTTGGTCCACCACTCAGGTTACCGTCAAAGAAATCTATGAGATTAGTTTGACAGGAACTTCCTGTTGTAAATCCATGCTGTCTTGCATGCTGTGATCCTATGGATTCTAGGTGTTGCACTATCCTATCCTTAAAGAGTGCCTCCATAATCTTGCCCACCACTGAGGTAAGACTGACTGGTCTGTAGTTCCCTGCTTCCTCCCTGCTACCACTCTTGTGGAGCAGGATCACATGAGCACTTCTCCAGTCTTCTGGGACAGCTCCTGTTATCAGAGACTCACTAAACAGTTCTGCTAATGGCTCTGCTAGTTCCACCCTTAGCTCCTTTAGTACCCTGGGATGTAAGCCATCAGGTCCTATTATCTTGTCCACCCTGAGCTTAGTGAGATCTTGTAGGACCCTTTCTTTTGTGAAGGGAGTAGTGCTCACCTCCCTCCCCCCATGTCCATGGTGCTGAGCTGTGGGCCATGGCCTACCTTCTTCTCAGTAAATACTGAGCAGAAGTATCTACTTAGGATAAATGTCTTTCTTTGGTCCTTCTCCACACACTTCCCCTTATCCCCTTTGATCTTAGCCATACCCCTTCTGGACTTTACCCTTTCATTCAAGTATCTATAGAAAGTCTTGCCCACTTCTTTTACTGTCTGTGCTAGTGTTTCTTCAGTTTGGGCTTTTGCCTGCTTTAGTGCCTTCCCTGCTTCCCTTAGGGAATTTTGGTATGCCTCCCTATATTCATCCAACTGTGTTCCCTTATATTTCCCTGAAGGCCAGTCTTTTGACTCTGATCTTTTCTGCTACTGCTTTTGAGAACCAAAGCAGTTTCTTCCTTCTTTTGCTTTTGCTTTTCTCCCTGACACAATAGGATGTTGCTTCAAGTATTGCATCCTTAATGCTTGCCCACTTTGCCTGTACCCCCTCACCTTGCCAGGGCTAGCTTAACTCTGTTGGCCATCTTATCAAAGTCAGCTCATCTGAAGTCAAATATGTTTGCCTTGAAATAGGATGATTTCTTTCTAGTGGCCAAATTGAACCATACCATATGATGGTCACTGGCCCGCAGGTGACCTTCTACCTGGAGATATGTGATCCTTTCCCCATTAGTCAGTACTAGATCCAGAATAGCCCTGTCTCTTGTGGGTTGTTGTACCAAATGTTTGAGGCCCTTCCCCTGCAGGGAATCCACTATGTTTCTAGTTCTGGCATATGTTCCTGCTGATATTGACCAATTTGTGTCTGGCATGTTGAAGTCTCCCATTATCAGAACCTCTCCTTTAGCTGTCATGTTTTGTACAGTATATATTTTAACAGTAATATGTCAATGACCTCCCTCTGGTGTGGAGGCCTTTAGATAACCCCAGTTCGTATGGATGTCCCGTTTCCTGTTTCCAGGGTGACCCACAGTTCTTCTGACTCCTTATGTGAATTCTGAATTTTTGTAGCTTTGATATTTCATTGACATAAAGGGCCACTCCACCCCCCACCCCTTTTTGCACCTCTGTCTTGCATGCTGTGCTCCGATGGTTTCTAGGTGTTGCACTATCCTTTCCTTAAAGAGTGCCTCCATAATCTTGCCCACTACTAAGGTAAGACTAACTGGTCTGTAGTTCTCTGCCTCCTCCCTGCTATCACTCTTGTGGAGCAGGATCACATGAGCCCTTCTCCAGTCTTCTGGGACCACTCCTGTTCTCAGAGACTCACTGAACAGTTCTGCTAATGGCTCTGCTAGTTCCACCCTTAGCTCCTTTAGTACCCTGGGATGTATGCCATCAGATCCTATTGTCTAGTCCACCCTGAGCTTAGCAAGCTCTTGTAGGAACTTTTTCCTTTGTGAAGGGAATTGTGTGCACCTCCCTCCCCCCGTGTCCATGGTGTTGAGCTGTGGGCCATGCCCTACCTTCTCAGTAAATACTGAGCAGAAGTATCTACTTAGGATAAATGCTTTTCCTTGGCCCTCCTCCACACACTCCCCCTTATCCCCTTTGATTTTAACAATACCCCTTCTGGACTTTCTCCTTTCATTAAAGTATCTATAGAAAGTCTTGTCCACTTCTATTACAGTCCGTGCTAGTGTTTCCTCAGTTTGGGCTTTTGTCTGCCTTACTGCCTTCCCTGCTTCCCTTAGGGAATTTTGGTATGCCTCCCTATATTCATCCAACTGTGTTCTCTTATATTTCCCTGAAGGCCAGCCTTTTGACTCTGATCTTTTCTGCTACTGTTTTGGAGAACCAAAGCGGTTTCTTCCATCTTTTGCTCTTGCCTTTCTCCCTAACACAATGGGATGTTGCTTCAAGTATTGCATCCTTAGTGCTTGCCCAATTTGCCTGTACCCCCTCACCTTGCCAGGGCTAGCTTTACTCTGATGGCCATCTTATCAAAGTCAGCTCATCTGAAGTCCCATATTTTTGCCTTGAAATAAGATGATTTCTTTCTAGTGGCCAAATTGAACCATACTATGTGATGATCACTGGCCTGCAGGTGAACTTCTACCTGGAGATATGTGATCCTTTCCCTTTTAGTCAGTACTAGATCCAGGATAGCCCTGTCTCTTGTGCTTGTTGTACCAATTGTTTGAGGCCCTTCCCCTGCAGGGAATCCACTATGTGTCTAGTTCTGGCATATGTTCCTGCTGATATTGACCAATTTGTGTCTGGCATGTTGAAGTCTCCCATTATCAGAACCTCCCCTTTAGCTGTCATGTTTTGTATATCTTCTAACAGTAATGTGTCTATGTCCTTCCCCTGGTGTAGAGGCCTTTAGATGACCCCAGTTCGTATAGCTGTCCCATTTCCTGTTTCCAGGGTGGCCCATAGTTCTTTTGGCTCCTTATGTGAATTCTGAATTTCTGTAGCTTTGATATTTTCATTGACATAAAGGGCCACTCCACCCCTCCACCCCTTTTTGCACCTCTGTCTCTTCTGAACGGTACATAGCCAGGTACTGAATTCTCCGAAGTGTGGTTACTGGTAAACCATGCCTCACTAATGGCATCTATGTCCAGTTTAGCCTCTGTCATTGTTGCCATCAGGTCTGGGATCTTGTTTCCCAGACTGCATGTGTAACCTCCAGGGGGCCCTATCCCAAGGGCTACGACCCCTGCCTGATATGTTACTAACAGGTTGAGGGGCCTGGATCCAATGGCGGGTGCCTCCACCCAGATGTCAGGGTTGAGCCAGTCTGGTATGACTTGGTCGCAGCCCTCTGGGTCACTGCAACTCCCCGTTCTTCCCACAAGTGGCCCACACAAATCAATCACAGTACCCTCACTGTATACAGTGACCCCCGGGCTTGAACCAATCAGCTTGCTCCGGGGATCCCCTGAAAAGTAAGATGCTGTTACACAATAATCACTGTACAGTAATTCACCATAAACACACAAGTTAGCCAGTATACCTTTGCAAACAATCAATAGAAACATAGAATTTGACGGCAGATAAGGACTGCTTGGCCCACCCAGTCTGCCCATTTTCCTACCTAATGGATAAGCTGCAGATCCTAGTTAACCAGCAGCCTACTTCTTTCTACCCCCACCCCCTAGAATTGCCTTACGTCTGTCCCATACATGCTTGAATTCAACCACTGTTTTTGACTCCACAACCTCCTCCGGAAGGCCATTCTATGCATCCACAACCCTCTCTGTGAAAAACTACCTCATTACTTACCTCTGAGCCGCCCTCTATCTTCAAATTGTGCCCTTGTTCTTGCACACACCTCTTTTGAAAGATGCTACCTCTTGGACTTTGTTGATTCCTTGAGGTACTTGAAAGTTTCTATCATGTCCCCCCTCTCCCTCCTTTCCTCGAGGCTATACAGTACATATTAAGTTCCTTTAGTCTCTCTTCATATGTCTTCTGGTGCAGACCCTGCACCATTTTAATTGCCCTCCTCTGGACAGCTTCCATCTTGTCTATGTCCTTGCGGAGATTGGGTCTCCAGAACTACACACAGTACTCCAGATGGGGTCTCACCAGCTGTCTGTACAGAGGAATAACAACTTCCTGTTTTCTGCTGGTGATGCCTCTCCCGATGCATCCCAGTATCCCCCCAGCCCTCCTTACTGCCCTCTCACATTGCTTGCCCACCTTAAGATCATCTGATATGACTACCCCAGGTCCTTTCCATTTTGTTGTTGTTAGTATCTCACCCCCATTGTGTACTCTTCCCCAGGGTTTTGTTTCCCAGGTGCATTACCTTGCACTTCTTAGCATGAATCTAAGCTGCCATACATTTGACCATTCCTCTAACCTTGCCAAGTCCCCTCATCCTTTCCACCCCACCTTGTGCATCAACTCTGTTGCAGATCTTGTGTCATCTGCAAAGAGACATACTTTTCTTCCAGTCCCTCTGCAATTCACTTATAAAGACACTGAAGAGGACCAGTCCTACGCTGAACCCTGCGCAATTCCCACTAGTAACCCCACTCTCTTCAGAATGGACTCCATTTACTATTACCCCCTGTATCCTATTCTTCAGCCAATTCTTTACCCAGGCTATCATCTTGGGACCCACTCCCAGGCTGGCTAACTTGTATATTAATCTTTTGTGTGGGACTGAGTCAAATGCCTTGCTAAAGTCTAGGTAGGCCATGTCCACAGCCCCTCCCTGATCTACTACTTTGGTCACCCAGTCAAAGAAATCTATTAAATTCGTCTGGCATGACCTTCCCGCTGTGAATCCATGCTGCCTTGGGTCCTGTGCCCCTCTGGCCTCTAGGTACTTGACAATTCTTTCCTTCAGAAGTGATTCCATCATTTTCCCTATCACTGAGGTTAAAGTAACAGGCCTGTAGTTTCCTGCTTCTGCCCTGCTCCCACTTTTGTGAAGGGGAATCACATCTGCCCTCCTCCAGTCCTCAAGTACCACCCCATCCTCCCATGATTTGTTAAAGAGGGTAGTCAGTCGTGTCACTAGTTCTACCCTTAGTTCTTTTAGAATTCTGGGATGAATCCCATCAGGCCCCATTGCTTTGTCCACCTTCTGTTTTAAGAGTTCTTTCAGAACCCTTTCTTCTGTAAATGGGCTGGTATCAACTTCTGTATCCAGAGTGTTTCTATTGTTTGTTTTAGGTACCTCCCCCTCTTCATTTGTAAAAACTGAGCAAAAATATTTGTTTAGTATATCTGCCTTTTCATAGTCACCTCTGCCCACCCCCTCCCCTTTATTAAGCCTCACTATCCCTCCCTTAGTCTTCCTTCGCTCCCTGATGTACCTAAAAAAGGTTTTATCCCCCTTCTTAACTGAGTTGGCTATCTTTTCCTCGGTTCGGGCCTTTGCTGTTTTGACTGCCTTACCAGCTTCCTTTTGCTTTAACTGATACAATTCTCTGTCCCGCTCCTTCTGTGATTCCTTGTACTTTCTGAATGCTTTCTTTTTCTCTTGAACCTTCACTGCCACCTCCTTTGAGAACCATAGTGGTTTCTTACATTGTTTGGTTTTGTTTATTTGCTTCACACAAAGGCTTGTTACCTCTGTGATGGCAGTTTTTATTATTCCCCATTGTTCTTCCACCCTCCTTCTTGCCCATTTGCTAGTGCATTCCTTAGGCACTCACCCATTCTGGCAAAGTCAGCCCTCCTGAAGTCCAGTACTTTCGCCTTTGTATGGCTTGACTCTATTGCTGTGTTTATTGTGAACCATACTGTTAGATGGTCGTTAGTTCCCAGATGGCTACCCACATCTACATCTGTGATCCTCTCTCCATCTCCATTTGAGAGGACCAGGTCTAAGATTGCTCCCTCTTGAGTGGGTTCCAATACTAGTTGTCTAAGGCATGACCCCTGTAGGGCATCTAGAATAACCCCACTCTTCGAAGTGGCTGCTGCAACTGCACTCCAGTTAACATCTGGCATATTCAGATCACCCATCAGCAATATCTCCCCTTTATCTGCCATTCTAAGTATACTTTCTATCATTTCCTTGTCCATTTCCTCCGCCTGAGAGAGGGGTCTGTATACAACCCTTGTGCGGATTGTGGTGCCATTGTCTGCCTCCAAATTGACCCACAGTGCTTCTTCTCCGCCCTGTTTACCCTTTTGTTCTGTTGCTTTGATTCCTTCCCTTATGTAGAGAGCTACTCAATCTGATTTATTTAGGGGGAAATAACAAGGAACAAGGACTGGGGGGAAATCAGGTTAATTAGCTTACCACCCTAATATATAAGTAGCTACCAAGGGCACTGTGCACAGGCCTAACCTATAAGTCGCTGTCTCTGGGTACCCAGGCAATAAAGGCTAGTCCCTCAATGCAGCTGGTTGGGGCCCTAACACAGAAATGAGCATTTGATTCCTATGAAGATCAGATAGAGCCAGCAGGCTCAGTTAGTATAGCCAGTAAAGAAACCAGAAGATCTTGCCGTCCCTAGAGCATTTGACAGGGAGCTACCCTGATTTAGTACTCACGATTCCAGTAGAAAAAGCGCTCTCACACTACTTGCAGGATCGAGCCTGGAATTTAAATGCTTCTCCACACATTTATATGAAAGGCAGAGGGGTACCATACCAGGCAGCTGCTGTATACCTCCCGATCGCTTTCACTGCATACACCGGGATAAACGACGCAGCATCACTTATCCTGACAGACCGAGCACGATTAAAGCAGATTCTCCAGTCCTCTACAGGGTGAGCCTGGTAGGTAGCTGCTCTTTTGCACAGCCTCCGCTGACCACTGCCTAGCGGATTTAATCCAACACTTTCTGGCGTTTGAAACCGCAGACTTCTGGCCTTCCACACACGCTTCCCGCGTGAACAATCAACAGCATGGATCCCGGAGCTCCTTCCTCGCTGACAGCCACAGCATCTCTGTTCCTGGGCAGTTAGGGCAAGCCTCACAATTTGGGTGCCACCCGATCCCATAGGTGGGCTACAGACGCCAGTCACTTAATACTGCCCCTATTGGTGTAAACAAGGCGCCATAATCCAGACTTCACTTTCCAGAATTATTAGCTGTGTCCCATTGGTCAGCCGGCTCTCTTAAGAGTCCTAACTCTGGTTGGCTGCTGCTTACTCCATTTCAGGTACCCCCCTTGTTCCCATTGGACCCTCAAACAGTCCAGGTCCAAAATGGAGGGGCCAAGCACACAAAGTCCCAGCTGCAATGGAAGCAGGTTAGACAAACTGTAATTTCCTAATACTCTAAACAATTATAATCAGGCAGTTACATCTCTCAGGAGGGTTCCCCTTTGTGCTTACAGCGACTGTAAAATTGGAGAGATTTCACTGCAACTCAGGCCAGATTTGAGAAGGGAAGCACAGTCCCCCTTACACAGTCACTGGAGCCTGCAAACAGGCAGCTTTTAAAGAGACAGTATGCAGAGGCTCTAAAAGCACTCACTGCAGTGCCATTTAAAATGGCTTAAATGCCGGACACCATCCAGACTTGGAGTACCCAGCAAGCTACTGGAAGACTTCTGGGAACCCCCCATTTGAAAGGGGGTTACACATGCATTTGTGTACATGATTTTCCATTGGCCAGATTTTGGTGTGTTAGTTGTTGGGCTAGGTGTGGGATTTCCCCTTCATGTCGTATGGGGAGCCAGACCTTTTTCCTTACCTGTTAATGCAAATGAACTACAAACATGCTGAACTCCTGCTTGACCACCAGCTGAGTGGGGGATCTTCCCATCCGATGTATCGGGTGCTGCATGCCTCTCTCCATTAGCTAGTATAAATATTCTGCAAAGACTTCAAACTTCTGCCCCAATGCACTGACTCCCTTCTTCGTCAGATGCAGTCCATTGAATTTAAAGAACTTTCACTCCCAAAACTGTTGCTAGTTACCTACAAATTTGTGTCCTTTTTCCTGGCACTGGCCCTTGAGCCACATCTTTTACTCCCCTAGTTCCCCTTCCCTGATCTTCCGTCCTTCTGTCCCCCCTCTCCCAGACTGGCAGGCTCTCAGGGAAGGAGATGCCAGACAAAATGGGTGACAGTTTGTCTCCCAGCCTGGTCAGATGTTCCTTGGTCTCCACAACTGACCAACTGGTGAGATTGTTAGTCCCTTTGTGTACCAGAAGAGTAATGTTTTCTCCTACTTCTTGCATGATTTTAGCAATGTGGTCAATGTCTCTCCATGATAATGTACCTGGGAGACATCTGATCATAACCCATAACCAGAGGTAGTTGTCAACTCCCCAAATCATGGAGTCTCCTATGTTCAGAAGTGTTTTGTATTTCCTTTTTTTTTTTATTTTGGTCCCTGTTTTGGGTGAGTTTTGTAGCACTAGCTCCTGTGCTGCAGTGACCTGCACTGCAGTGTTCTCTGCCCCTTTGTTTGATTTTGGAGATAGAGGCAGATATCTGTTTGTAGTTTTTATATGGTTTGTGGAGGCAATACGTTGGTGAGCATTGAGTGATGGGGCACCCAATTTGCCCCTCTTAACCACCTGGCAAACTCCTGGATCAACTACCCCCTGACGTTCAGGTGCTTCAATTGGATGTTGGGGAAATGGCGGGCAGTTCTTGTAATATATTTCCTCCTGAATATACAATTTGAGGTGCACAATCTCTGCCCATGCTGCCTGGAGCTGAACCCTTAGATCTCCAATGGTCCAGCATGTAGGACGGTGTCCTAAATCCTGTATAACTGCCTTATTGAAAAGTGTCCCACAGCACCTGTAGTTAATAATATCAATTCCAGTTAGGTTGCTGAGTTTATAACCTGGTCTGAGTAATTAGAAGGAAAATAAAAGCAATTTTTTTTTTTATATTATTTCTGTTTGTTTTTGTATAACTTTTTATAAAAAGTGAAATTAATTGTGCCCCTGTGAGTGAGGTCACTGTGTGGATATCCCTCTGATCCTCCCCTTCCTGCTTTACCTCAGAAAATGTCACGACTGTGTTACTCTTTCAGCAAAAAATAAAATAGTAGCAGACAGTAATTTTGCTTAGCCTAATGGTAGATAAAAAAGTCACAAAACCTGTAACCACCACCTGTAACAATTTCACAGAAGATATAACCTGCAAAAACAGTTTTCTACAGAGAAAAATAAAGCAGTAAACAAGGAACAGCACCTGTAAGCACAACTTGCAGAACACTTTAACAGAAAATACACCTTGCAAAACACAAGTTGAATCAGAGAAGATTACAGCAGTAATCTGTAAGCACAAAACAGTAACAAACCTGTTGGCGCACCATGTAATAGTGCAGCAGAAAGTATACCCTGGAACAGCAATCTGAATCAGAGAATGATAAAGCAGTAAAATGTAAGTTAAAAAAAAGTAATAAAACCTGTAAGCACAAAAGAAAATAATAACACACAGTAAATCTGCCTAGCCAAAAGAAGCATTAATCTTTTTCCTTGCTCTGTCCTTACAAGCAAAGCTAGAAGAAAAGAGCTCAGGTGAAGGTAGATGCCAGCAAACCTCGTCTTCCACAGCATACATCCTATAAAATCTACTTAGCAGTTAGTTCGGTGCATGGCACAAGCTTATTGCTATTGTGAAAATTTGCTATAGTAAAAAATACTTTGAATTCAGAGACATGTTTGATGTGTTTGTGTCATAAATCTCTGAATGTATATTAAGGGTAAAACTGGGCAGACTGCACGAGTCAATGGTCTTTTTCTTCGGACATTGTCAATGATTCTATGCTTCTATGAATGGTATGGTTAACATACCATCCAGTCAACTCTGGTAATGAGTACTGCCATTGGCTGGTATTTTTTTTGGTCATTTTATATTTATTCCAATTTTGAAATGCATTACAAGTAAAATACTATGTGGAGCTATAAACACTTGGACTACATTAGGCAATATCATGCTAGGGGTGCAGCAATACTGTCAACATTTGATACATAAATGGAGGGGTATCTTTTCTATGGTTCATGGACTACCCATTTTCATTAATAATTGTACATGGCTTTACCAAAATCATAAGTAACTTTCTAGCTTTTTAACTTGTCATATTTTCATGTAATACAAAGTCCCTACTTTAGACAATGGCATGTATTCTGCAGATACATATACAGTATTACAACCTTTTTTTCTCATAGTATAGTGAGAGCATAACCAGCCTGTATAGGCAAGTTACTGTTTAAAACTTGTATAACTTTAGGGAAAAAGGACATTGTTTAACCAAGAAAGGCATACTAAGCTAAACCTTGTTCCCAGGTGCAACCTCTGAGTGGAAGGAAGTAAAGTGATTTGCTTAGGGTCACACAGTATGCAATTGGGACATGTTAGATTCAAACCCAAGTCTCCAGATTTACAGCTCAGTGCCCTAAACTACTGCACTACTGTACAGAATACTGCCTTCTAAGAAGATAGAGGGAAGTCAGTAGCATTCAGAAATAATATGTTTACAATTTTCTGTCCACATATACTGCCATATTTTTATCCATAGTACCCACCCCAAAGTAAAAGCTTTTTGTTACCCTTAGCTGCCAGGAAACATGGTCATGATCGGGAGGATTACTTATTGCTATATATTTCTCCAGAGCATCATAGAATGCTTACAATAATCAGATTTGAACTATCCTGCTCCAAAACATTGGAAACTCAATATACTAAGGAAGGTACAACAAAAGTTTGATCTGTTTTTGTAATTAAAGATTTGAGAAAAATCTTTCACATGTTGTACTGCAGTGACTGCTTAATAACAAATGTAGGTTTGCGCATTAGGGTAAAATTTTGAATTGCTATTCCTCAAACCTTCATGAAATCAGCCTTGTACTCCTTGATCCCATGGACCTGGAAATGGCCACATATCTGGAAAATGTTTTTAAAGAATAAGTAAAGTGTTGAAATACCTTCACTATTTAATGATGAGAGCACATACTTGTCTGCGTGTTTTGCCTCAGAGGTCTAACTTGTCTTCTTGTTAATGTGTATAGGGAACCAATGCAGTTGTATTTTGTGGCATTCTTACAGCATCTTTGTAATATGAGATGGTTGATTTGCACTTAGAAACGATGATTGGGGGGATCCAGACCTAGCCTGTGGTTAATCAATTTACAGGCTGTACAGTTTGCTTGACATTCTTACCTTGATTATCTTCTAACATGGAACTGTATTCTTAATTTTATCTCAAGTTCCTTGGAAGTTGTTTTTTGAAAGATAACTTTATGTCTGAATAGATCTTTGCTGATCTTAATCTGTATGTATTTTATGTGCCAACAGCATACCTGTAAGCACCTATTGTGGTCAGGTACACTCTTTTTTTGCATTTATTCAAGTTCAGAGGTATATTAAGTGTAAATGCTTTTGGCTGCATTATGATGCTGATGATGTCAGTGGTAGGGCTTTTAGGTCTTGGTGTAGTGTTTCAAACTTACAAAAGCCTGGATTCAATCACCAGAGTGGAACGTGTTTTTCTTTTTTCATTACAATGTGCTGTACTATATGTAATATGAGAGAAATTGTTACATGGTATTGCTAATGATAGTGATATTCTTTCAGCAAGAATTGAGGATTGAATGCAACTTTGAAAGCACTGCTTCAAAGAGACAGACTGTTAATTATGAACATCCACCACATCTGTGTGTGGGGGGTCTGCACTCACTGTTGGATGCCCTTTTCTACAGCATGCATCTCCTGTATAGGAAGCTGAGTTCAGCAATAAAACTAAAACTACAGACTAGTAAGCATTAGATGCCTAGGTTTGATCCCAAAAGTGAACGTTCTTTTGTCTTTCTCGGTGCAGTTTAAGTAGCATGAGATAAATCTCTGGATATCACTTTCTAGATGTCACTGCTGATGCTATTGATAGACTTTCATCAAGGTTTCAAGTTCTATATTGCTGATACCTTGAAAAGTTACAGGTCAGATTTTGGTGTTTGAACGCAACTTGGTAAAAACTACTTCAAATAGACTTAACTAAGCATTGACTGCAGCTGTGTATGTGAGTGTCATTGCTTGATCTAATTTGTCAAAGCATGCATCTCCTGTATATGAAGCTTACTACAGTGGTAGGGTTACAGGTTATAAAGCAGTAGAAGTTAAGGAGTCTGGGTTCAATCCCCAGAGTGGAGAGTTTTTTCTTTCCCTCTACAGTTTATGTACAACTAGTGAAATTGTTAGATGTCATTGCAGATGATAGTGGTAGACTTTCAGCAAGGTTTGAAAAGTTCTAAATTGCTGATCATGTGAAACATTCCGACTCAGACTTTGAGGTTTAAATGCAACTGGTAAACACTACTTTAAATAGACATACTGTTAATTATGAGCATCCACTGCAGCTGTGTAGGGTGGTCTGTACTCACTGCTAGATGTCCTTTACCACAAGGTGTTTTTTTTTTCTATATGATGGTTAGTATAGCAGTAGTGCTGCAGGGTACCAAGCAGTAGACAGTCAGCTGCCTAGGCTTGATCCCCAGAATGTTCAGTTTTAATTCCTATCTGCATTTTATGTAGTATGATAGAACTTGTTAGTCTTTATTGCTGAAGTTAATGATAGGTGTTTAGCAAGAGCTATATTATTCAGCCGGAGTACAGCGACTCTCAAGGGAGAGACAGGCATACTGCTGCATTCTATTGTGGGACTAATTTTGCATGTGTTAATGCTTTAGACTTGTACCAGGAGCAGGGTACACTCAACTTAGCAGCAGCCCTAATTTCCTGGTGTGCAGGGGCTGCTGGGCTACTGGTGGAGCCGACCTTAGGTTCTCAGTGGCAGATCTTGTATTATCCACACAAACAGTGCCTTGCTACAGTACAAGTCACATTAAACTGTTCCTCCAATGAGTTGCTGTTGCATTTCTGACTGAGTTGCATAAGTGTTGCTGGATCCAGCACAAAATCTTACACAAACTGTTTCCTGAGAGTTAAAATTCAGCTTTGCATTGCAGTGCAACTGGACTGCAGATGAATTCCAACTGAGTTGCAAAAACATTCTACAAACATTTCTCATTAGTTGGTTAAGCATTGAAAAATTATACAATATGAGCTGGCAATGTGTTGCCAACTCAAAAGAACAATGCTAAACCAGCTCATTGATGGATCAGTTTAATGTGACTTGTACTGTATTGTCTGAACGTTTAGACTGTGGACAAAAGCACCTATGCATGAGTGGGGCCTTTTATTTGTTTTATAAATAATTTTTCTGTTGCTGTCTATACTGTGGCACCAGAAGCAGGAAGTGCAGGCACTTCAGGTTATTGCCCTTAAATGGAGCCCCGTAGTGAGTAGAGTGAGTGTACATGGGGCCCCATGCAGAGACACGTGCATCTGCAAGTGTCTGTTGTGTCTGCTGTGTACAGCTGGGTACCTGGACCACTCCATCTTGTTGATATAGCTCGAAGGTTAGGGAGTCTGAAGTTGGTTTGGGTTACTATCCATTACCTAACATAATGATGGCAGTGGCTGGCAAAATGATGGATTTAGACAAGTGCTGTGCACACTATGGCATGTATACAGTGAGTGAACCACTGGCAAGGTTTGTGTGTGATGAATGCAACCTTATTATAAAGTTTCATTCTGAAGTTGCTAATCTTAGAAAGAGGATTCAGGTCCAGACAGGGATTAACTGAGTGGGAAATGTCATTGACTCTGTAGCAGACCAATTCAATGAGGACTCTATTAACCACCAACAAGGGTTTTCTACAGGTACTCAGGTATATATAACCCCCAGGGCAATACCAGTTGATTATGGCAGGGATCCAGCTGAGTGGTATTTGGTTCAAAAAGCTATTAAAAAGGGCAGAAGAAACATTGGGGGGTCATCTAACATACTTACTCTAAATAGGTTTATTTTCTTAGCTGATATTGATGAAGCTGCTTGTATGGAAGGGTAAACTAATAATGACATACCACTCCCTGAATGGTTTAGTATGTTATCTGGAACTTTGCCTAGTCATGAAGCAGAGCCACAGGCAATGGATACTGTGCCTTATCAGAGGGGTATGAGAACTGCAATGTTTTAGCCACTGGGGACACACTATTATGGTACACAGACCACACATTATGTAAAGATTAAAACACCCATATCACTGTTGGTGTTTTACCTGGGGCTAGGATTAGGGATGTTAAGCAGCTGCTGTCAGACCTCCTCTCCAACACTGTACAACCAGTTACTTTGCTGCACAGAGGTGTGAATGATTTGGGCAGGAGGAGCATAACTGATATACAGAGAGATTTTGAACAAGTTGGTACATCCCTAAAAGAAAAAGGGTGTGATCTGCTGATTTCGGGGCTTTTCCCTGTACCTAGAGTCAGCCCTAACAAAAACAAGGACATTCTGATGTTAAATGGGTGGCTAAAGACATGGTGCTTCAGGGAGGGCTATACTTTCATTTATCATTGGAACTGTTATCAGGATCCAGGGCTGTTTGCCAAGGACAAATTGCATCTAAATAACAAAGGGAAAAGAATAGTGGCTAATAAATTTAGGCAGGTAATTAATGAGCATTTAAAGTCTGTAGGAGGGGGATGAGGGTATCTCCATCAAGAGGGGAGCACCACCCAGGCATTTGGCACAAGAAGCATGGAAATGCTTACTAGTTAATGCACACAGTCTCACCAATAAGCATGATGAACTTGTTTATGCTCTAAGGGAGTCCAATATTCAAATATGTGATTTAACAGAAACATGGTGGAAAAGGAAGGACACCTGGGATAGGCATATCCAGGGCTATCATTTATATAGCAGGGAAAGGGGTAGTATTGGGGGGGGGTGTTTATGCTGCTGGTAACATACCCTCTGTAAATATGGTTACCTTTCAATGGGAACCTGAGGAGGTCCTCTGGGTTAAATTTCTCCACCACATGATACCAATATTAATAGAGCTGTTGTCTACAGGCCACCATCAAACTCCCACATTGAGGTCAAACAACTCCTAGACTTCTTAAACAAGTTGAACTCAGCTGACAGAACTATGCTGTTGGGAGATTTTAACTTCCTGGGAATGATTGGACTAACCAGAAAGTTAAAACTTCTGCAGAGCAGGTTATCATGGACTCATTTAATTTAGCCGGTTTGGACCAGTTAGTGACGGAAGGTACTAGGGGCAACAACACACTGGACCTAGTCTTGAGAAATATGGCCAATAACATCTGAGACTGTAAGGTTGTAGCACCTCTAGGTTCAAGTGACCATTCAATGGTCAGTCTCTGGTATAGGGGTAACCTAGGTAAACCAATTGGTAACACCTTAGTTTATAATTATGGTAAGGCTGATTTTAAAAGCATGAGAAGAGAGTTATCATTATTGGAGTGGGAAGATGATTTCACTAGAAACATAGAAATATAGAAATATAGACTTTGATGGCAGATAAAGACTGCTTGGCCCACCTAGTCTGCCCATTTCCCTACCTACAGGATAAGCTGCAGATCCTAGTTAACCAACAGCCTATTTCTTCCTACCCCCACAAAAATTGCCTTATGCTTGTCCCATGTATTCTTGAATTCTCCCACAGTTTTAGACCCCACAACCTCCTCAGGAAGGCTGTTCCATGCATCTGCAACCCTCTTTGTGAAAGAATACTTCTTCACATTGCCCCTGAACTGCCCCCCCATATCTTCAAATTTTGTGTTCCCTTGTTCTTGCACCTCTCTTTTTCTGAAAGATGCTACCCTCGTGGACTTTGTTGATTCCACTGAGGTACTTAAAAGTTTCTATCATGTCCACCCTCTCCCTCTTATCCTCAAGGGTATACATATTAAGCTCCTTGTATGGCTTCTCTTGCAGACACTGCACCATTTTAGTTCTCCTCCTCCGAACTGCCTCTATCCTGTCTATATCCTTGCGGAGATGGGGTCTTCAGAACTGGATGCGGTACTCCAGATGGGGTCTCACCAACTGTCTGTACAGAGGGATAACAACTTTCTGTTTTCTGCTGGTGATGCCTCTCCCAATACATCCCAGTATCCCCCCAGTCCTCCCTACTGCCTTCTCACATTGCTTGCTAACCTTAAGGTCATCTGATATGATTACCCCCAGGTCTCTTTCCATTTTTGTTGTTGTTACTACCTCCCCTCATTGTGTTATCTTCCCCTGGGTTTTTGTTTCCCAGGTGCATTAGTTTGCACTTCTTTGCATTGAATCCAAGCTGCCATACTTCTGACCATTCCACCAACCTTGCCAAGTCCCTTCTCATCCTTTCCATGCCTCCTTGAGCATCGACCCTGTTGCAGATCTTTGTGTCATCTGCAAAGATGCATACTTTTTCTTCCAGTCCCTCTGCAATGTCACTTCTAAAGACATTAAAAAGGACTGGACCCAGTATTGAACCCTGCGGTACCCCACTAGTAACCCCTCTTTCTTCAGAGTGGACTCCATTTACAATTACCTTCTGTGTCCTGTTGTCCAGCCAATGTTTTACCCAGGCTACCACCCTGGAACCCACTCCCAGGCTGGTTAATTTGACTATTAATCTTTTATATGGGACTGTATCAAATGCCTTGCTTAAATCTAGGTAGGCCATGTCCACAGCCCCTCCCTGGTCTACTACTATGGTCACCCAGTCAAAGAAATCAATTAGATTTGTTTGACGTGACCTTCCCACTGTGAATCTATACTGCCTTGGCTCCTGTGCCCCACAGACCTCTAGGTACTCAACAACTCTTTCCTTCAGAAGTGATTCCATCACTTCCCTTCCACATAGGTCAAACTGACAGGTCTGTAGTTTCCGGCCTCTGTCTTGGTCCCATTTTTGCGAAGGGGAATTACATCTGCCTTCCTCCAGTCCTCAGGTACCACACCATCCTCCCATGATTTGTTAAAAAGGGTAGTCAGTGGTTTCACTAGTTCTTCCCTTAATTCTTTTAGAATTCTGGGGTGAATTCCATCAGTCTCATTGCACTGTCCACCTTCAGTTTTAGGATTTCTTTCAGAACCCTTTCTTCTGTGAAAGGACTGGGATTGACCCCCCTATCCAGAGTGCTTCTGTTACTTGGATTAGGCATCTCCTTCTCCTCCTCTTTTGTGAATACTGAGCAGAAATATTCATTCAGTATCCCTGCTTTTTCATTGTTCCTCTGTGCCCACCCACTACCCATTCTATTCAGCCTCACTATCCCTCCCTTTGTCTTTCTATGCTCCCTGATGTACCTATAAAAGGTTTTATCCCCCTTCTTAACTGAGTTGGCTATCTTTTCCTCAGTTTGGGCCTTTGCTATTCTGACTTCCCTCCCTGCTTCCTTCTGCCTTAACTGGTACAGCTCTCTGTCCTGCTCCTTCTGTGTTTCCTTATACTTCCTGAATGCTATATTTTTCTCCCTGACCTTCCCCCACATCTTTTGAGAACCATAGTGGCTTTTTCTTTCATTTTGATTTGTTTATTTGCTTCACACAAAGCCTTGTTGCCTCTGTGATGGCAGATTTCATGTTTCCCCATTGTTGTTCCACCCCTCCTTCTAGCCTGTTTGCTAGTGCTTTTCTAAGGCACTCTTCCATCTTGCCAAAGTCAGCCCACCTAAAGTCCAGTACCCTCACTTTTGTATGGCTTGACTCTGTAGCTGAGTTTATCATGAACCACACTGTTTGATGATCACTTGTTCCCAGATGAATACCCACTTCTAGATCTGAGATCCTCTCACTGTCACCATTTGAGAGTATGAGGTCTAAGATATTTCTCTCATGAGTGGGTTCCAAAACTAGCTGTCTGAGGCATGCCACCTGTAGAGCATCAAGAATGGCCCTGCTCTTGGATGTGGCTGCAACAAATGTGCTCCAGTTAACATCTGGAATATTCAGGTCTCCCATTAATAGTATCTCCCCTTTCTCTGCCATCCTAAGAATGCCTTCTATCATATCCTTGTCTATTCCCTCCCCCTGACATGGGGGTACGTATACAACCCTTGTGTGGATTGTGGTGCCATTTCCAGTCTCTAGTGTGACCCACAGTGCCTCCTCTCCTCCCTGTTTACTGTTTTGTTCAGTTGCTTTTATCCCTTTCCTTACATAGAGAGCTACTCCTCCCCCTCTTCTCCCCTCCCTGTCTCTCCTGTAGGTTGTGTACCCTGGTATGTTAACATCCCAGTCATGGTTCTATGTGTTCCATGTTTCTATGACTGCTACAATATCCAGGCATCACTCTTCCATCAAGGCCACCAGTTCAGGGAGCTTTTTGCCCAAACTATGGGCATTGGTACTCATTACCCTCCATTTCCTGATGGCCTTACTCCTTTTTGCCCCATCTCTGTCCTTATTGCCTTTGTCACTCTCTCCATTTACCCCTGCCTTTTGCCCTATTGACATCTCTATCTTTGTAATTACCTCACTTACTACCCTGACTTTTTTGGGGGGGCGCTAGGATTTCCCTACTCATTTCCAGTGCCTGCTCCCTTGGCTAGTTTAAATGCTTGCCAAAGAAGCATTTAAGCCTATTACCTAGGATTCTGGTTCCCCTCCTGGACAGATGCACTAGCCTATCAGTTCATCAAATGTGGGATTTGTTACTAAATAAGATCATTTGTTTAGTGAAAAGTTATGAACCTTCTAGTATGAAATAGACCAAGACTAGAAAAGGTTCCCCACCTTGGATGACATACAGGGTTAGGAAAGCTATCATGAAAAAGAATAAATCCTTTATTAATGAAAAGAAAAGCAACCATTATGAATGCTGGGAAACCTACAAAGGAGCCCTAAAGGAATCCAAAAAACTAATTAACAAGGCTAAAAAATTGTATGAACTCATTTTAGCTACCAGAGTAAAAGACAACTATAACTATAACTTTTATTTATATGTAAGTATGAAAAAAAGGTGGTAGCAAGGAATGTATGCCTCTAAAAAATAGTGATGGGACCCTTATCTCAGATAATCAGAGATGGCTGAGCACTATAACAACTATTTTTTTTCTGTCTTTAATATTAAGACAAAAAGCACAAAAGAACATTTAATTAGCAAGGATGAACATGGACTACAGCTAATGGAATCAAATATTAGAGACAGATTACAAAAGCTAGATCAGAATAAGTCTCAAGGTCCAGAAGGGCTGCACCCAAGAGTTATAAAGGAGCTTGAGGTGTCCCTGACACCCCCTTTAACTTTTTTATTTCAGGAATCCATCAACCAGGGAGAAGTTTTGGGGGGTTGGAGGCAGGTTGAAGTAATGCCAATTTACAAAAAAGGTTCTAGACAGTAGGTTGGTAACTATAGGCCAGTGAGCTTGACTACAGTGCTGGGGAAAGTTTTGGATGGTGTTATTAAGGATCACATCTCTGAGTTTTTACATAAATCAGGAAATATTTACCAGTCACAGCATGGGTTTACCAAGGGATGGTCATGCCAGACAAATCTTTTAGATTTCTATGGCAGGATCAGTAAAGCACTTGATGACAGAAACTCGGTGGATGTTATCTTTTTGTACTTTGCCAAGGCATTTGATAAGGTGCCACATGGTGAATTGGTTGATGCCTTAATAGATCATGGTATCCTGGGGAACCTGTCATGCTGGATAGAGGCATGGCTATCCAGCAGGACACAGAGAGTATGTATCAAAGGGGACTACTCTGAATGGGCAGAGGTTAGTGGGGTTCCTCAGGGCTCCATATTGGGCTCATATTTGTTTAATATATACATTTCATCTATGAGCACTAAATCAGGGACATGGCACTCAAAATTTGCTGATGATACTAGAGTAGGGCTGGTGGTCAGTACAAAAGAGGATGCTATAATCTTACAGTCTGCCCTTAGGGAGCTAGAACAGTGGACCATAATTAATAGACTGACCTTCAATACTGATAAATGCACAGTGATGCACCTGGGTAAAAGTAACCATATGTTTAAGTATGTACTGGGGGGGTGATCTTAAACCTGTATTGGATGACAGGGATTTGGGTATCAGAGTCAGTAATGACCTCAGCTTTAAACTACATTGCAACCAGGTGATTAAAAAAGCTAGCAGCATTTTGCACTGCATTAATAAGCATATCAAAAGTAAGGCCAAGGAAGTATGTCTCCCACTTTATATCTTGCTGGTAAGCACCCACGTGGAATACTCTTCACAGTTTTGTCTCCAGGTGGAAAAGGGGACAGAAATGCACTCGAGAGGGTCCAAAGAAAGGCAACCCAATCTATGACTGAAGTATCAGGAAAAGCCTACCAGGAAAGATTACAGATACTGGAATTGTATTCCCTGGAATACCGAAGGATTAGGGAGGATATGTGCCTCATCTTCAAAGGACTGGCAGATGCTCTGTTATGGAAGCAGTTAGACCTTGTTCTTAGGAATATGGTATACTGTACAAGGGCTCAACCTTTGTAAATGTATGGAGAAAACTATAACACCAATAGAAGGAAGCATTGGTTTAGTGTCAGGGTGATTAAAGTTTGGAATGAGGTACCGGTTGGAGTAGTGGCAAGCAAAACTATGGCTGAATTTAAGACCAAACTGGATAACCACTTGATTTTAAATAACATAACATGGTATCCCTAGTACTGTTAGCAAGCTGTAATGAACCTATCAGTCTTCACAGTGCTTTGTATACATCTATGTAATCTATGTAAGATTTGACTTGCTATATTGCTAATAACTTGAAAAGTTCCAGATCAGACTTTGAGGTTTAAATGCATCTTAGGAAACATTACTTTCAATAGACATACAGTTTATTATGAATATGCACTGCAACTGTGTGTGTGTGTGTGTGTGTGTGTCTGCACTCAGTGATAGATGTCCTTTGTAACAGTATGTATCTTCTGTCTAGAAAGCTTAGTACAGTGCTAGCACAATAGTCTACCAAACAGTAGAGAATAGAGGGTTGTGATTTGATCCCCAGAGCGGAAGAGTTTATTCATTATCACTATAACTGATTGATGCTGGGTCTCAGACACCATTCCCCTTGCCATTCCCCTTTTTATTACCAGGGGAAGCCTGTCAGCCTTCTATCTGGGCACATAATTATTTCATACAGATCTTCTTTTCTACCCTTAGTACCATTGGTACTTGATTTCTAACATTACAATGACTCTAAGTGTGTTGAACAATAAATGAGTTATATCTAAAAAAGTGTTACCCTCATCCTTGTGATAGTTCAACTCATTTGAATATTGCAGGTGGTTCACCAGTGTCAACAGTGAGGTTAAATAGGTACCATCTGTAGGTCAAAGGTTAGTACTGCATACTGGTCCTGTTCCCATTATGAGTATTTGAGCATCTCAAATGTGAAGATCTCTTGAGTAAATGCTTTCTTCCATGTAGGATTCTTCAAAGAGTTTCTCCTATTGTGTTTACCTGTCAAAAACTTTTCAGGCTGAGGACCTTAGTAATACTTTTCTAAACCTTTGTTAAAATACATTGCATTCATTTATGGTAATGGCATCAGATTTTGGATAGCACATGCATCATTCACCTCCAAGAGCAAGACTGATTATAGGTACTGTAGATAATATTGATTGCCTTTCTCTAATATTTCACAACTTAGTATTGGCATGAACTGCTCTATTAATGTTGTGCATAACACTTATGGCATGTGATGTAGTAAATGAGATTTCTATTCACTGAGCTCATGCCATAAAACAGACACTTTCCTGGCATGCTAAGAGGTCATATTTCAGAAACTGACTTGAACTCCTAAGCCCTGTTCCTTTAAGAGGTGATGTACTCAGTCTCCAGGGGAGGACACTGGCAGCAGCACCACATCCATCAACCTGAGCAATAGCTATGACATTAGTTGCAAAAACAACTGCTCATTTTATACACTTTGCAACAAGATTGATGGAACCAAGTGGTCACAAGTAGGAGTGTTGGGTTAACTGATAAAGTTTGCACTCTGATTCAGTCCATTCAATGTATATAGTGTCTTTCCTAAAGTTACTTAAGTGCTGTTCATAATACATATCCAGAGTAAAATAGTACACATTACAGTATAGAATAGTTGAAACAATAACAAATAGACCGAATACAAAATTATTCAGATAGTCCATGTGATTCAAGATAAGACATTCTAAAGAGATGCATCAAACTGGTATTGAGTATGAGCTTGAAAAAGGCAGCTGAAACAGGCATATTTAAACTGTGAAAACAAATGTGTTTGAAATATTCATTTGAAAGAGCAGAGTATTCAGTGAAGCTGCAACCTTAGTAAAAAGGCCCAGCTTCACCATCTTCAATGACAGTGACCATGAACCAAGTTCTGTAAAAAGCCTGAGAAGTCAAAGGGTCTGTTGTGAGCTGGATTGAGCATTTCAAACAATAGGTGACCATAGATGGTGGTACAGTAGGGACAGCTACTGTTGGTGGTTCACCAGTCTGAAGGGAGAGGTTAAACAGGTACCATATATAGGTTAAGGATTAGTATAATGGTCCTGTTCCCAATCTGAGAAGTAAGACATCTCAGCATTTACATCCTCTTACATGTGGGATTCTCCAAAATGATTATTCCATTGTGTTCTTTAGACACTATTAAGATCAAATTAAAAGAAATTAAGAAAGGGTCCTCTCCTAGCCCAGATGGCATTTCCGAGGATATTATTTTCATAATGAAAGAGTACTTATGTGTACCACTTAAAATGTTATTTGATAAAAGTAAAAACACAGGTCTTGTTGCATCAGAATGGAAAAAAGCAAATGTGATACCTTATTTAAAAAGGAGAAAAAAGTTCCCCAGAAAATTACCGCTCTATTAGTTTAACTGCTATTTTTTGTAAAGTGTTAGAAAGAATAATTAAAGATGAATCAATCTCAGCTCTGGTAGCCATAGACCCTAGTCAGCATGGATTTGTTAAAGGTCGATCTTATGCAACTAACCTAGTGGGTTTTTATAACTTCGTTCGTGACATTCTGGACAAAGGTTTAGCTTGTGATGTGATTCTGTTGGAATTTAAAAAAGATTTGATTCTGCTCCACATTGGGCCTTAACTCAAAGGTTACAGGCTCTCAACATCAATCTCTTTTTTATTCACTGGATCACAAATTGTCTGTCTGATAGAAAACAGAGTGGTCATCAACAGCTATCAATCTAACTGGAAAAATGTGGAAAGTGGGTTCCCTCAGGGACCAGTTTTGGCTCCAGCTATTCTTCAGATATTTATCTCCGATTTATCTCATAACATCCAAAGCAAAATCACGAAATACGCTGATGACTGTAAAATCGCCAACATATATATGTCATCTGAAGGTCATGGGGTTATCCAGAAGGATTTAAGTATCTTAGAAGCATGGTCTATAAATTGGAACTTAAAGAGGGACTCTGGCCAAAAGTGCTACATTGCAGAATTAGAATAAACACACCCTCCAAAAAATATACCAAACATTAGGTTTCTGTGTTACTTCATTTTAAAGTTATGGGCTATTTTGTAACCCTGATTTCACTACCTGTTCAAAAAAGCCAGTATCAGTGAAGAAGTACTGATGATGTCATCTCCTGAACTCACAGTCTAGCCCTCCCTGTCAGCAAGCTTATAGGACCTGTTTCTTCAAAGTTAAATGATCATTCTGCAATGGTTTCCACAAGTAAAACAGGCAGCACCATTCTAAAAACAGCGCTATAGAATGTATGTATTTCAGGTTTTGTAACACAGTTGACAAATGTGTATTTTAATGCCTTTTTGATATGGTTCATTTCTCCAGAGTTGCAGGATACTGAGTCAGTATGCCTCCAGGATGCTGATACCATGTAAAGTGCTACTCTGCAGTGCCTGTTTGGAAGTTGTATTGCTACAATTGTTGCAGTGTTGGTAACTGCATTGCCATTTGTCAGTGTCTGCTTTACAATAAGTTTTAATAGGCACCTTATATGTGTTAATTCCTACTAGGGGTGGAAGTGTTAGCCCTGGTACAACAATCATTGTAATGTGGAGTACAACACAGATGAACCCGAATGTAGATCAAGTAACAGCCTGTTAATGAGAACATAGAAAATGAGCTCTACTCAACAGAATATCCTGTTCATTTATACTTTGATTGTGAATAAAATAATGATTGAGTGATTAAGCACTAAGTTGGCTGCTACACAGAAACTCTAAGTAAGGTTTCAAAACAGCACTACCTCTCCCACCCCCATTTACATGGTGATGGAATTGATTTAAAATACCATCCTGAGAAATCACTTCAGTTGAATGATAGGTGTGAATGATCACAGCCTTTCATCACGTCAGAGACATGCAATCTGCAAATCTCACAGTAGTGTGCTGTGATTTAATATCCAGCAACCCAGGAGAAAGGGACCACAACAAAAAAGCACCAAAAACAAAAATATGAATTTGTCAACTTTGTTACAAAACCTGAAACACACATAGGTTTTAAAGCAGTGTTTATTGAATGGTGCTGCCTGTTTTACTGGAGAAAACCATTTGCACATAGTTTATAAACTTTGGAGAAGCAGGTCCTGTAAACTTGCTGACAGGGAGGGTTAGACTGTGAGTTCAGGAGATGACATCGTCAGTACCTCTTCATTGAAACTGGCTTTTTTGAACAGGCAGAGAATTTAGGGTTGTAAAATGATTTGTAACTTTCAAACAAAGTAACTTAGTTATCTCAGTTTTGGCATGAAGGTGATTAGGCTATGTTGATCCATATTCTGAATTTATTGATGCCAGTCACTTGTGACCATAGTCCCTCTTTAAGGTTTAATTCATCCAAATGCAGTGTGCTACACTTTGGAAAACATAATCCAGAAAACAGTATTATTTGTGTGATGTTGCACTATTCAACAAAGATAGTGAAAGAGATCTAGGAATTACCGTTGATTCATGTCTAAATTTTGATCTCAATATTACAAACATTATTAGTAAGGCAAACATAACCTGGTGGACTATTCTTCACAATATAACATCAAAAGACCCTGATATTTTGTTACCTTGGGCCTAAGTAATACCTTATTTTGACTATGCCTCACAACTCTGGAGTCCTTTTAAAACAGAAGATATAATCAGAATTGAAAAACTACAAAAAAAAGTCACAAAATCAGTTGTCTCGAATGAAGCACTCTTATACGAGGAAAGATTGTCTAAATTTAATCTGATGTCATTGGAAGAATGGAGACTCAGAGGTGATCTTTTGTTTACCTGGGATGTCATTCATGATATGTATTTATCAGCTGAATGTGACCTGGACTTTAACAAGTTTCTGTTAATACCAGAGGCCACCCATTACAACTTGTGAGAAGTAAATGTAACTCTAAGAAAAGGGCATACTATTTCCTTCAGAGAATGATTGGACCTTGGAATGGGCTGCCTCTAATGGTTATTGTTAGTCAAAACAAAAATACTTTTAAAAATGGAGTGGATGACTATATGAGGTCAGGTAAGCACTTAACTTACTATATGCAATATTTGAGGCACAATGGGCCCTACAGCCTTTTGTTTCTATTTGTTCTTATTATGGTTCTTAGTAAATGCTTTTTAGATTGATGACCTTATTAACACATTTCTAAGGCCTGATAAAAATTTGCCTCTATTCATTGTAGTGGCAACATCAGTTACTGGACTGAAATTGCATCAGTCTGCACCAAGAGCAAGACTAATTAAAGTTATTGTAGATATAATAGGTTGCATGACTTTAAATTACAGCTTGGCATTGGTGTGAACTGCTCTGTTTATTTTGTGCATAACCCTTATAATGTTAGAATAGTTGAAGAATACTTTTATTCGCTGACCTGATGACATAAATCATGACATTGAAATGTATATACTCTGCACCTACCGTTATTGTAATTATCATTATTGTTAACATCTTGTTCATTTTGTATTAGTATATTTGATCTGTGATTGTATAATTTGCCCCTGCTAACAGCAGGTCCACCTTGTAAATGAGCTTGCTCAATGGTGATCGCCTGGATAAATAAAGATTTGATTGATTGATTGACTGAAAACAGAAGTTTGCCTGGCTAGCTGAGAGGCCTCAGTTCAGAATCTAACTTGAACTTCTTATGGGAGGAGGTTGCCAGCTAAGCTATCACCATGTGCTGTATACATGTATGTGCCTGAACAGTTTGAGCTACTCACTGATGGTATCCCATGGGGTTGGGAACAACAACCAAATATAAATCCCAGGTACATGCAGTAGCATACCTGGTACTCTCAGAACCAGCCTGAACAATCACTCACTGCCCACTGTTTCACTAGCTTGGGCAAACTTGTGGAAGTAGAGGTGTACAAAATTAGAAAACGTGTCTTTGTAGAGAAATGTGTGACTCTGCCTCAGTTCACTAATTTACTCTGCAATGTGAAGTGTTCTAATTCTCATCACGGTCAAAACTTCACAAATGGCAGATTTGATAACTTGGCCTGTGAACTGGAGCTCATAGGCAAAGTTCACAGTGTCCCATGGGATTGGAGGTCACGTTTTACTGCAATGATCTGTATTGTCATGCATATGCTGACATCAGTGCAGTTTTATGAACAGAGAGTTGGTGTTTACTCTGAATCTCTGTACCCAAAAATGTTACAAAAGCAAGATAAACATGGAGTATATTCACCAGAATCACTCCTAAAAGTGTCAAGAGTGCATTGCACCTCTAGATTACAGTAGCAATTTCTTTTGTACTTTTGTCTGATTCATTTACTTTAAAGTAGTTGTTTCATTTTGTGTAGTAAAGCACTGATGTGGGTGAGGACAGCTGTGCTAGCTAATAGAAACAAGCCAGCCTTGTCTGTGAACACTAGTGTTATTTTCCTCAGTGTTTCTCCTTATTTATTTTTTTTTGTTTTCTGTGATTTATTATTTTAGTTCTGAAGAACAGTTTGGTGTGTTTTATTAAATTATCTTTGTCAGCCTGGTTTTACTGTATTGCTTGTAGTTATGTTGTTAAATTATTGAAGTTACAGTTTTACTATAATAATGATAGTAACTTATTTATAATTATTTCAATTTTTGTGTGTCTCCTTATTCCCTATTATATATTGTTTGTATAAAAAAAAGAAAAAAACTTACATTTGTATTGTTTTTACAGTAGCTACTGTTAGCTCAATAAACAATTGTGTTATTTAAATCACAATGCTCTACTGAGGTGTTTTGGTGTCTCTGCTGCTTCCTGTATTTACTTTAACTGCAGTGTTGAAATCAACCAATAAAAATGCCCAGAAAGAGATGCTGCAGTAATGTTCAAGTTGGTGGCAGTGGCGATATTGCCAAGAAGAACATAAGTTATGTGGTTCAGGAGGGTGTTACTTGAAAAGGAATAATTGGTGCAAGGGGTGGGGAAATTATTGTGGCCACATTTTTCTCAGTCACATCAGTGGCATCAAAGCTAATGGGTACTGGCAGTGCTGGAGGTGGAGGCAGCAACAAAAGGATCCATTCAAGAATGCAAAAAATGTCTTCATCTAGAAATGTGGTTGAGGATGATAAGGTGGTTGATGTTCCCATTTCTGCTGGTGATGGTGGTGTTGTTGAGCCTGAGCATGACTCACAGTCTGATGTGAGAGATATGACTGCTGCATGCAGGGATGCTGAGAAGGAAAGAGAGGGTAGAGAAAGTGAGGATGAGATGGAGAAGGACAGTTCTCAGGAGGAGGTTATCAGCCTAGTAGGGGATAGGGATGATGATATGGATCACATAAGAGAACATGAAAATAAAAAAAAGGAGGGCAATGCACAGTTTCAGGAAATAACCAAAGTGCCTCCTCCCCCCCCCCGTCTATCAGCTATTGCTGTGCTTAGCACTGTTGAGACAATAACACAATGTGAGTCATTTACTGTCACAGCATTGCTGAAATCATACCCCAAAACACCCATTGCCACCCCTCCAATGTCTCAGTACCTCATCCACCAGCATGTAAACACAAAGGCGCCAATATCCCTAGTTTGAAATTTTTACATCCTGGACCCAGCTGGTGATATAGTGGCTATCAAGTGTGTGTTAGTCATGGGAATAAAGGCAGCCACCTAGGCAGTGGTGGGCAATGCACACACATGAAGTCCAAGCACCTGTTAATCTGGACTCAGCACCAAAAGGAAACTGGTGCAGATGTGCCTTCTTCCTTATCATCCTTACTGTGCAAAGCATCTCAAAGTGGTATGGATACAGTCCTGGTGGAGTCAGATGTGATCACAGATGACTACTAGCTATGAGAAGGAGAACACTGTGGGGCTGCCTAGAAGTGACCATAGTAGCACTGGTGGTTTGAGTACTAGCAGCCAGAGTCATGGAAGAATATCATCCCCAGTCCATAAAACACACAATATGATGTTATTAATTCGGTCAGCATCCATGACCCCTCCAAATCAAATACTACCCCACAAGCCATGCTGCCAGTGTGCAGAGACCAGCAGTTTTATATCCCAACACCCCAAAAGATGCAGCCTACACTGCATAGCATGTTTGAGCTTCATACCAAATACTCAACCAGTCATGCTTTTGCTTGGGAACTGAATGCACAACCAATGAAATGCTAGTAATTGATCTCTTGTCATTCTGTTTTGTGGAAAAATGTGGGATTCTGAAGGTTGATGGTGCATGCCCGTCCAAAATGGCAGATTCGGATGCGAACCTGTTTGTCCACCTGTGTCATTCTAGAACTTTATATGACTGTCACATGTAAGGTACTACATGTCCTACAGCATTCAGAATGACAATACTTACATCTTAGTATTGATATGTGAACCATTGGCGAAAGAGCTGGATGCGCTTATCTGCGTATTACTGGTCATTGAGCACAGGTATCTGGGGTAGTATTTGATGCTGGAATGCTGAAGAATTGTATAAAGAACAACTCCTGTGGTAGCAACATTCTGGGTATTCACCACCACTCCATGCTGGCAATGAAGAGTGTAAGTGGATCACACATGGGTCAGAATATGTTTGATCTGCTCCTGACTGACGGTGATGAGTGGCTGCATCCACATTGCCTGAAACTGGGATTCATCATCAACAATAATGGTTCCAAAGTGGTTAAATGCATTAGCAATGGTGAGATTCTCAGGGTTCCATGCATGACACACTGTCTTACTCTAGTAGTGCAAGAGTTTCTATCATATCCTGAAATCAAGTCCATGTTGACTATGGCCTGACACATCTATGCCCATTTTGCTTATTCTGGAAATGCCTATGACCATCTAAGGCACCTGCAGACCCAGAACAAGCTGCCTCAGCACTATCTGATGCTGGAAGTCATCACCAGATGGAACTTGACACTGTACATGATCTAGTGCCTGTACAAGAAGTACAAAGCCAACTGAGTACATAGAATTTTAATTTGAAACATAGAAACATAGAATTTGTTGGCAGATAAGAACCACTTGTTCCATCAGTTTTTCCCATTTCTCCCTCTCTACACTATTACTGCAGACATGCCCAATCTGCAGCTTTTTCTCCCTCCCCCTTCATTTTCACTGATTCCCTTGTGCTTATCCTATGAATTTCTGAACCCCACCACTGTTTTCAGCCCCATCATCTCTGCTCAAGGGCTGTTTCAGGAATCCACCATTCTCAATGTGAAGAACTTCCTCACATCTCTCCTGAGTCTACTCCCCAGCTTTATATCATGTCCCCTTGTTCTTGAGCACCTTTTCTTCTGAAAACTACTTCCCTCCTGCACCTTATTTTTTACACTTGTGAGGTATTTACAGGTCTCAATCATATCCCCCATCCCTCCTCTCTTTCAGTTTGTACATATTCAGGTCCTTTAGCCTCTCCTCATATCGCTTTTGATGCAAACCATGCACCATTTTAGTTCTCCTACTCTGGACTGCCTTCACTCTGTCTATGTCCATCTAGAGATGCGGTCTCTAGAACTGGACATAGTACTCTAGGTAGGACCTTACAGGTGATCTATAGAGAGAAGACACCACCTCCCTCTTTCTGCTGGTGATACCTCTCCCTATGAATCCCAGCATCCCACTAGCCCCATACTGCCTTGTCACTATGCCTGGCCACCTTTAGGTCATCTGATATGATTGCCTCCGGGACTCTTACTAGCTTGGTGGTTGTCAATATCACTCAAAACATTTTGTACTTCACTCTTTGGTTTCTGTGTCCTAAGTGCCTTCTTTTGCACATTTTCATATTAAAACCCAGCTGCTGTACACTTGAACACTCCTCTACTTTTCTCAGGTCTCTGCTCATCCTTTTCAACCCCCCTCCCTGAGTGTCCACCCTATTGCAGATTCTTGAGTCATGTGCAAAGAGGCAGAACTTACCTTCCAGTTCCTCTTCCATGTCACTTACAAAGACACTAAAGAGGACTAGTTCCAGCACTGATTCCTTGGGCACCCACTGGTCACCCTTCCTTCCTCAGAGTGAACTCTGTTTATCACCACTCTCTGTCACCTATCCCCTAACCAATTTCTTATCCAGTTTATCACCTTGGGACCCACAAGCTACCCAGCTTGCTTGTTAGCCTCCTATGTGGAATGGTGTAAATACCCTTACTGAAACCTATGTAGGTCACATCTATTACTTCACCCTGATCTAGTTCCTTGGTCATCCAGTCAAAGAAATCTATCAGATTTCTTAGACATGATCTCCCCTCTATGAAACCATGGTGCCTCAGGTCTTGTAATGCACTGGTTTCAAAATTTTCCACAGTCTTTTCCTTCAGCAGTGATTCAAATAACTTTCTTACTACTAATGCCAGGCTGACAGGCCTATAATTGCCAGCCTCCTTCCTGCTGCCACTTTTGTGTATTGGAGCAACATCTGCCCTCCTCCAGTCCTCCAGAACCAATCCTGTTTCCAGGGAGATGTTAAACAGAACTGTCAGATGTGCAGCCAGATTTCCTTGAGCTCCCTCAATACTTTTGAATGAACCCTATCAAGACCCATTGCTTTGTTCACCATTAACTTTCCCTCCACAATCCAAAAATAAGTAACTATATCTGGGCAAGAACCATGCAGCAGCATGATTCAATAACCCTAGTGATAAATTCCTGCAAAGAAAGAAACTGTGACAACAGATGGTTATAAATACATTGATTTCAAATACCCTCCCACCACACAACCATAAAACAGACAAAAAAAAGAGTTACCTTTGCTGGTAAGTCACTAAAAAACAAAGTGATACTCAAGTTGAAGATCATCATCCAGATCCAGTTATTGTAGATTACATTCATAAAGGCGCAGCACATATACATTTTTTGAAAGCACATCTTATTTCTAGACATCATGCTAACTTTTCCAGCAATGAAGATTCATTTTAATTTTCCAGGTACTAAAGTGCATCTTGGCAGTTGCTGTGGAGACTCACTCACCACAACATCATTTAGCAGCAGCACGTAAGTTGGGATAGCAAACGGATCTCATTTAAAGGTGTCATAAAAATTTACAGCAGCAATGCATTTGACATCATGACCCATGTATTCTCATACTTATGCCTGAAACTACTGGAATAAAGAATTGTGCTTTTCAAAAAAACATCTTGGATTGTGATTTATGTACAGTTTACACAATGTGTGTTACAGCAAGAGTGCTTATCAGGCATTTGCACACTGAGATCTGCCATGTGGCAGCATAATAGCAGCCTGTCTATTTTTTTGGGGCACTACAGGAAAATTCTGGAATTCACAAAATTATTGTGAATTGTGATGAATGCACTATTAATCAAAAGTTTGTTACAAACAAGAGTGGTTAGGCAGTTACACACTGGAAAGTTCTGTGTGGCAGCATGTAGCAGCCTGTCCAGTTTTTTTGTCACACTACAGGAACATTTTGGAATTCACAGAATTAATGTGAATTGTGCTGAATGCACAACAAACACAAAGTGCATTACAACAAGAGTGATTGGGGCAGTTTCACACTGTGAACTACTATGTGGCAGCATGTAGCAGCCTGTCAAATTTTTTGTGGCACAACAGGAACATTTCTGTAATTTACAGAATTAATGTGAATTATGATTAATGCTTAATTAACAGAAAGTGCATTACAGCAAGAGAGTTTGCGGCAGTTACACACTGTGAGCTACTGTGTGGAAGTGACTGGCAGCAGGCAGCAGCCTGTTCATTTTTTTGTAGCACTACAGGAAAATTCTGGAATTTACAGAATTAATGTGAATTGTGATTAATGCACAACTAACACAAAGTGCATTACAACAGGAATATTTGAGGCAGTTACACACTCTCAGCTACTGTACGGCAACATGTACCAGCGTGTTCTCTTTTTTGGCACACTTGAGAAAAATTGTGGGAGAAGACAACTTATGTAAATTGTGATTTATGCAGTTAACACTAAGCGAGTCACAACATCAGTGTTTGGGCAGTACAAGCACACAGCTTAGTACATGTACCACCACCTGTAGCAGACTGGCACATTTATTCGGGTAGTTGAGAAAAATTAAGAAAAGAGATAGTAACAGAGATGAAAGTTACTGAGAAAATATTGGTAGAAAATAAATGAATAATGCACAACAGGGTGTGTGTCGTGCTGGGATAATGCCACGCCTGGGGGGGTTGGGCACGAGGCTGCAGGCCGAGTGCATCCAATACCCCAGGCATGGCGTTATCCCAAATGACACACACCCTGGAGTGCATTATTCCTAATATACATTGGCTCGTTGTTATATATAAAATAAAAAAAATAATTTTAAAGAATGTTTTTATTAGTGTGGAAAAATATTTTTGTTTCTTAAGAGGAGATGCAAAAAAAAAAGGCTCATCTACATCATTATCCAAAAAATCATCTAGCTCCAATAGCTCATCTACATGGGTTTGCAGTGTGGAGAATAGACCTGTGGCGTCATGCTGGGATAACACCATGGGTCCAGCCCCAAACTGACCAATCACAGTCCAAGATTCTTTCTTGCCATTGTATAATATACATTTTTGTATTTTGGTGGGATTTGTTTCCTAAGAGAGTAGCAAGAGTACAAATAAAAAGACAAGGAACAGTAAGTGAAACAATACAGTTATATAGTAAGGATAGACTTAAATGTTTTTGTATTTTTAAACTTTTTTTGTTTTTTAGAGGGAAGCAAATGAGTATGACCGTTGGAAGGAAAAAACTAGAAAGAGAATAGTAAATACTGTAGGTCAACAGTAACAGGGATTTAACCTGCTTCACTATTTTAAAGCAGATGATAAGTGTCAAGTTCACTGAATGCCATTTCCACCAGGACCTGCACAACGACAGCGGTGCTCAGCCATCACCTCAAGCAGCTTCTCCTTATTGGTGAGGATAATTTTAATATCCTTCTCCACCTCTGTGAGGCAGCATCAGAGGTCCTCCACTTCTTCTTTTAGGTTGGCAAGCTTGATTATTGATGCTGTTGTTGCTGGAAATGTGGATGCAGCTGGTGCTCCTGGTTCAGTAGCTTGAAGCAAAACTGAGGGAGGACCACTTCAAGAGGGATTGCCCACTGGCCCACCATGCAATGTGGGCTTCCCCCTTTAGAAGGCAGGAGTGACGAAGTGCAGGTGTCTGGTCTTGTTGGAATAAACTTTATTTGCATTTTGCAGCTATTTCCGGTGTTCAGAGTGCTCCTTTAGCTTAATTTCTGTTAGTTTGTTTCAGGTCAGCCACCTTCAGCTGGAGCACCACCTCATAGTGTTTGTGCTGTTTCATTCTGTTTCTTACATTGAACTTCCCTGATGCCCTGTTCATCAGGCCTCTGACAGCACAGATGGACCACCACCTCCACCATAATCTCTCTCTCTGCTTCCCGCTGTTGATTCTCCCAATCTGTCTTTTAATTTAGTTTTAAATGTGCTCTTTGACAGCAGTACCCAAGTGTGTACCCTGCTTGCCCCAGCTGACCCTGGCCTTGCATAAATTGTCACTAAGGTCAGTGGTAAAAACAATCTCACACTAAGGAAGTTTTGGGGTATTGGTGGTGTGGGCAAGCTGCTGTTGCAGCAGTAACAGAGGAACCACAGAATGATGACCAGGACTGTTTTGTGCGTGTGGGGGTGGATAGTCCTGGTGGTGAAACCATGATGGGGGGCATGGATGGGGTTTGCTGCTCCATCCCTGGAGGAACAGAGGGCAGCTGTTCCTCATTATTAGTAATTTCTGGCTCCTTCTGCTGCTACTGGTCTGGGACAAGACTTATCTCCTTCTGCTGTATATGTAGCTCTGTTGGAGGATCAGGTTGGGCTGCTACTGTGGTTGAAAGGTGGTAAAGTGCTATGCGGGGCTCGCTCCATGAAAAAGCCAGAATGGTGAAGAACTATGACACCACCAAGGGATTGAACACCTCAATGACAACTCACCATCACAATCCAAATCAAAAAAGAGAGACAGAAAAGAATCAAGATAATGAAAAAAATAAAGCTAACAAATAAGTCTAAAAACAAAATTCAGAGTTAAGATTAACCATTAAAATATTGTTCCTTAACTAATATACAATACAAGAAAGACAAAAAGATAAAGAAATTACTGTAAGTAGCATTTGAAATCTATATTTTCTCTTGTGCAGAACAGGATCCTTTCACTTTCTCAGTCTGACTTGAAATGAGAAACAGGAAGCAAGTCAGGCAGTCACTGCATAGAAAAAGTTCCAAAACAGAAGTATGCAAGCTGGAGCTATTGGCATGGTGCACGCTAATAAGGTGGCCTGCCTCAAAATGCAACAATCCAAAGAAAGAACAGTGGCTAGGGGTAGCTTGTGTATCTGCAGGACATCTGCCTGAATTCTGTGTGCCTGTGTTTATTTCTATTTGCATTAAGCAGAATAAATTGGCATTTTTGCACCAGCATTCCGAGTGCCGCTGTTCTTTGTTTGGATAGTCACTGCATAGAGATGTACCATACAAACTGCAGAAACTCTTCCATGTGAGTTGTTTAACAAAAGTCTCACTTTCAGAAAAATGTGTCTTGGCAATAGCAAAGGAAAATTTACAAGGCAAAGTCACAAGGTGAAGTGGGAAATTCTCAAATTTTTCACATAGGGAAAAAAAATTGCAAATTTATATGTGAAGGCAGATTTTGGCAATTTGCCTGACCTTTGTAGGCAAATTAAAGCTTTACAAAATTTCTATTGGGGAGGCAAGTGGCTTAATAAATGATGGAAAATTAAAGAGCAGGGCTGGAAAGTGGTTTGCCAAATAGGGCAGTACTGCTGAATAGTGGATTAAACAAAAGAAAAAGCTTGTTTCATCAACTGTCTAATTTTGAAACTAATAAAAGACTGGCACTTTATGATATCAACGTTCTCAGTGGTAAATAATCAGAAATTATCTCTGTTAGATATTGAAGCACTATGCCAAGGAAATTTGTTTTTGAAACTTTTTTTCAGTTATTTTAGAGATTACAGATTCATTAAAAATAGCATCAGAAACAACTTTTTAACCAGCCCAGTGGCTCTGGCTGGATGAGCACTCTTCCAATATACGAGACACCCAAGTCTGATCTTCAGTCCCTCACAAACTCCCTTACCCATGTGATTTGGTCTGGAGCATGATGTGGAGACATGATGCACTGACCCTGGGAGAATTGTGCCGAGCATCTTCCTCTATAAGCACCACCTGCATTTGGGGAATGATCATGCCTTAGTTCTGTGAGTGAGCCAATAAAATTGGCGGCTTCCCACCTTCAGATTGGTGCCACAGGTGCTCACTTGCTGCACGCTGGTGAGGTGGGAGGGCCAAAACCAGAAACATCCTCAAACTGAAGCAGTTTGATAGCCAGAGCATTTGGACATCACTCTCCACTACCAGCTACTCCAACACCATAGATGGTGTCTCCCATCACATTATTTAGAGCAGTGGTGGAAGATGACTGGTTCTAGATTTTCAAAGGGTGGCACAAATGCCCATGTGTCTAAAAAAAGGTAAAGTGTTTTTTGAGGGTAAGTTCTGCATGGTTTCTGGGAAGCAGATGGCAGCTCGACAGTTTGATTCCAACATCAATAGTCTGATGATGACAGGGTCTGCTTTCACTTCACTAACACCATACAAAACCAGTCATAACTTTAGAATTTCTTGTTATATAAACTTGAAATTCAGAGTTCCTATCTCCCAAGGAGTCCCGCACAGTGACATCTAAGCCCGTTTTCTACCAAATAGATAAAGTGGTCTTCAAGGGTAATTTCTGCATGATGGCTGTGAAGGAAAGGGAATGTACAGTAAACTGCCTCCAGGCCAATGCATTTGCTTCAGTATCAAAACAAAGAAGAAGTTGCATAGAAACATAGAAATATAAAAGTTGTTGTCAGACTACTTAGCCAACCTAGTCTGCTCAAACTTCTCTATTTATATTGCCTCCAGAGACCCTACTTGGACTCTGGCTTACACCCTTTCCTACTTCTAAGATTCCCTTGTGTTTATCCCATGCATTCTTAAATTCTGTTACTGTTTTAGCCACCACCACTTCCTCTGGAAGGCTGTTCCACTCATCCAGCACCCTCTCCATGAAGAAGAACTTCCTCGTGTTCTCCCTGAGCCTTCCCCCCTCCAGTTTCATATTGTGTCCCTTTGTCCTCGAACATCTTTTACTTTGAAAATGCTGCCTTTCTGTACCTTGTTTCATACCTGGAAGGTGACTGAATGTCTCTATCATATTCCCCCACTCCTTCCTGTCTTCCAGGGAGTACATATTTAAATCACTGAGTTTCTTTTTGTAGGGCTTCTGATGCAGCCCTGGACCATTTTGGCAGCTCTCCTTTGTGCTGCCTCTACCCTATTGATGTCCTTTCAGAGGTGGGATCTCCAGAACTGAACACAGTACTCGAATTGGGGTCTCACCAGTGATCTATACAGGGGCACTATTACCTCCCCCTTTCTGCTGGTGATCCCTGTGCCTATTTAGCTGAGCATTCCTCTAACATTTCCCACTTCCTTGTCACACTGTTTAGTTATCTACAGGTCATCAGAAATTATCACCCCAGGTCCCTTTCCTGCTTTGTGACTGTTAGTACCTCTCCTCCATTTGGTATGTTGGCCCCGGGGTTCCTGTGCCCCATATGCATGCCTTTGGACTTTCCTGCATTAAAAACCAACTGCCAAATCCAGGACTAGTCTTCCAGGTTTTTAAAAATTGTCCCTCATTCTAACTACCCTCTCCACAGTGTGTCCATCCTGTTGCAGAACTTCTTGTCATCCGAGTGCGAACAGGCACACCTTCCCTTTCAGACCCTCTGCAATGTCACTTATAAAGACATTGAAGAGGACTTTCCACAGCACTGACCCCTGTGACACCCAACTAGTCACTTTGCCTACTCCAGAATGGGTGCCATTTACCACCACCCCTTTATTCCTATTTCTCAGCCAACTTCTCACCCGATTTTCCACTTTAGGTTCTACCCCTAGGTCCATCCACTTGCTTATCAGCCTCCTATGCAGAACGGTGTTAAAGGTCTTGCTGAAATCCAGGTAGGCCACGTCCACCACTCCTCCTTGATCCACCTCCTTGGTCACCCAATCAAAGAATGCAGTCAGGTTTGTCTGGCAAGGACCCCCCCTTCGGTGAAACCATGTTGCCTCAGATTCTGTAGACTATTGGAAAAAAGGTATTCCCCAATCCGTTCCTTCTGTAATGATTCCATTACCTTGCCCACCACCAATGTCAGGCTGACAGGTCTGTAATTCCCTACCTCCTCCTTGTTCCCACATTTGTGTAATCGGACTATATCCATCCTTCTCCAGTCCCCTGGCACCTCCTCTGTTTTCAATGACAGACTGAAAAGGTTTGTCAGAGGTACAGCCAGCATCTCTTTCAATTCCCTCAATATCCTAGGGTGCACCCTGTCTGGGTTATAATGTATGTTTTGAATGTCTTGTTATACAAACATGAAATTTAGTATACATGTTCTCCCACTTGGCAAGCAGTGACTTGGAATCAGTACAGAAGGATAAGAGTCCATAGTTGAGGGAGGGGAGTAGGACACCCCTGGCAAGAGCTAGGCGGGCATTGGTTGTAAGGCAGTTTTTAACCCAATATGCTAGACAAGCTTGGCATTTACAGTCCTACAAGTACTCTGCATGTAGTGGTAGAATTTGAGATGCAGATCAAGTGTAATCACAAAGTATTTAATGTATAATGCTACCTACAGGGGGGTTCCATCAGTGCACTTGATAGACAGAGGGACAGGGCAGTTTCTTAATCTGGCTTGAAACCAAGAAGCATAGTTTGAGTCTTTTTAGTGTTCATAACTAATTTGTTTTTAATGAACCAATCTTGCAGTTTGTGGAAGTCCTCTGTAAGATGAGATCTGATGAGATTTATGTTCTTAGAACTGTAGAGAAGCATCAGGTCAATAGCATACAGTGTGGCACCACACTAAATGATAATGGTAGGGAGGCTGTTTATAAAACAAAAGAAGAGAATAGGCCTGGGATTTGATCCCTTGGGACCCCATGTTTAACAGGAGCATACTCAAAGATGGAGCTATTGAATTTAACTGCTTATTATCGGTTTGACAGGTAGTGCCTGAAGCAGACGACAGCATGAGTGGGAAGGCCCTTTGTCTTGCAGTTTGGAACATGAGACTGTGGTCAAACAAATCAAAGACCTTAGAGAGGTCAACAAAAATGCCCCCCCGTGATCTGACCCTTATCCATGGCTGATTGAATGCCAGTGTCCACCATGGTGTGAGCAGTGGTGGTGTAATGGTCCTTAAGACAACCATGTTGCTCAGGCATTAAGATATCATGGGTGTAGAGGTGTTTAGTAAGTTGGTAAGTCACAGCATGGTAATTAGTTTGCTAAGTTCAGGGAGTATCGTAATGGGGTGAAATACTTCAAGACATCTTGTGTCCCCAGCCTTAAGGACAGGGACAATTCTGGCAAGCTTCCTGCTGTTAGGGATAGTGCCAGACCCAAACAAGAAGTTAAAGTTGTGCTTGACCACAGGGACATTGATTCAAGCACTGATTCTCAGTAGTTCAGGTTCAATGCCATCACACCCTGAGCTCATATATGGAGAGATGTTAACTAGGAGCATGACTCTGGCATTAGTCATCACCACCATGAGGTACTATGGAGGATAGTGTGAGGAGAGATTGGGGGGCATGAGCTGCCAAAGGTGTCCTTCTCATTGGAGAAATGGGAGGTGAAAGCTGTAATGTCTATAAATTGCTGCTTAAAATCATCCACAATCATAGTTGTGTTGCTGCAGTGTACTGTACTCCAACTCCTTCTACCAGAAAGTCACTGGGATGCTGCATAGATTATCTTCCAACCAGGCCCCTGATGTTACTCCAGAAAGATGTTGAATCTTTGAAGAAGCAAACAGGGTTTCACAGCAAAAACACTTTTGGCAGAGCCGATTTCATTCTTGCAAATATTCCACAGTCTTCTGTACTTTTGTAGGTCAGACAGGGATTGGGATGCCTTATAACAGTGTCACTTCCTGTCTCTCTGCTTAAGAAGCTTAAGGAGGTCACTGTGGAGCCATTTTGTTGCTGTGCCTTTTATATTCCTTTTGAAAAAGGCATCATAGGCTTCATGTAGCAAGACAAAGGGCTTGGTGACAGCAGCCAGGCTGTGATGACAGAGGTGAAGAGGTATACAAAGAACCAGATGGTGTTTACAAGGTCTGAGAGAAAGATACCTGGGTCAGACTTTGAGTAATCATGGAGGCTTATGATTTTTGGTGACACTTTGGGAAGGTTAATTTGCATGGTGCAGTACACTAGGGAGTGGTCTGAGATGGCATCAGGAAACACACCAGCTTGCAGGATTCTATTGGACTTGTTTGTCAAAGTCCAGTCAATCAGTGTGTGGGACCCCCATCAAGGACAGCTCAGTTGGGTGAGATATAATTCTGAGTGAGGCCAAGTTCAGATAGAATGTTCTCAAAGAGCCTACAGCTTGAATGCAGCCAATTTAAGTGAAGGTCCCCTATGATGAGAACATCATTTGACCCCACAGAGCTTCTGACATGAGCAAGTAGTTGAGAACAGGCTGTTAAGGACACAGCTCTGAGGATTATACACCCATATAAGCTGGATTTTCTTGATGTTTGCCTGGTAGTATAGTGTATAAGCAGTCAACAAGTGACTCATTAGGTCAGGTGGCTGGAAATAGAGAGACATTCAGGTGTGATTTATAATTAACAAGTAAGGCACCTCAACGTTTTGTCTCAGGAAGGTCCAGTCTGTAACCTGGGAGGGAGCAAGCCCAAACATCCATAGTGGGTTTGAGCCACATCTCAGTTAGACAGAGAATGACAGGTTCATAGGTGTTTGCTCAGACCGTTAATTCCACCATTTTAGCAAGTACATAGAAACATAGAGGTTGACGGCAGATAAGGACCGCAAGGCCCATCCAGTCTGCCCATTTCTTTTTCTACCTTATAAATGTGCCATTGTCCTTTGCTCTGTCAGTGGCCTGTCTACTCATACTCATCTGTATTGCTCCCTTATGTCTATCCCATGCCTGTTTGAAGCCCTGCACTGTATTCATTGCCACCACTTCCTGAGGTAGGCCATTCCATACTTCCACCACTCTTTCTGTGAAAAATAATTTCCTCAAATTTCCCCCTTAATCAGCCTCCCTCTAATCTCATGCTGTGTCCTCTTGTTCTGATATTTTTCTTATATTTAAACATGTTAGACTCTTTCACCTTGTTAATACCCTTAAGATGTTTGAATGTTTCGATCATATCACCTCTCTCCCTCCTTTGCTCAAGGGTATACATATTGAGCTCCGTTAATCTGTCCTCATATATCTTCTGAAGTAGGCTTCAGATGTTTAAATAGGCTACCTTTAAGCCTTTACAAGAAATCCAGTTTGTTAAGGATGTGGTGGGTGTGGGCATAGACCCTGGGTTTGGGGATATGTCACCAGCAAATGTGAGGTGTGGAAATACCAGCCATGAGGAAACATGTGTAAGGCATAGTATATAGAGAATAGTGGATAGGCAACTATGCACAACTTGTGTGTTGTGCCACAGAGGGGTTTTGATTCCCTGTGACCTCAAGAGCAAAGCTTAAGAGGTCTGTTGGAATCAAAAGTGAGGTGGCACAACTCACTGGCTGGGCACAGAGTTGCCCATCCACAATGTGTTATAGTGTATGGTGCCCCGAACATAAAATGAAAAAGAGTTTGATCTCTTTTTTTTATAGGCAAAAGAAATGTTGCTGCTGTGACTTATTCTGGGTTTTTAGAATGGTTGCTAGGTCAGTGATGTGGTGGTTAGGAATCAGACATCCCAACATCTATAGCATGGGCATTCATTGCTGGTTAGTTGCATTTGGGAAGGTTTTTAAAAAAAACAAAAAAAACATGGTTCTTAACTTTTGCTAAGTGAGAGGATTTACTTTGAGGAATTGTTCCAGGGAACTGTGTTTGCTTTTGTAAGTAATTTGAAATATCTGGTTGATCCTGCATTGCTTTTGTCTTAGAAGTGAGAATATCTGGTTGATCCTATATGTTTTTGTCATATCTGGTTGATTCTGCATCTGCAGGATTTGTTTCATCTTGGCTGGTTTGAGTGATCATGCCGCTGCTGAAGCTGCCCCAAGTTTCTTTCTGGTTGATCTTGCAGTTTGTGTTGCCACAGGTGTTTAGCACATGGAACTGCTAGAGGTTTTCAAAATGTTGTTTTACCACAGTGGAGTACAATCATGTTTCATGACCTTTTGAACTGTGGTACAACAACACTTTGAAAGCCATCAATTTCCATACACAACAAGCCCTCACCATGCATTATATAGCAGTGTATGGAAAGTGCAGTTTGTTCTTAGGGTGCTGAACCAGGGGCAGAACAAGTTGTTAGTGAAGTAGCCCAGTTGTGCATAACTTATCTACACTGCTGCGTGGCATGATGGAAAAGATGAATTGGTTGCCATGGGTATTGGCTGGTGAGGGAGATAGCAGGACCAAGGAGAGGACGATGGACCAGATGGTCTGCTAGATAGGTAGAGAGGCTGCAATCCCCCCAAAAAACAGAAATGGAATGCAATAACTGAACATACAAAGAGGTCTTTCTTGAAATCAGGAATAGAGACATATGAGGCATCCAGTTAAGGACCAGTTACACATCCCCACAGTAGTAACAGTTCCATAAGATAGTAGGGAGTTGAGCCCATCCAGAGATTGTTACAAGTGGTAACCCAGAAATAAATCAAATACTTTATCAAGCAGAAGACAGTAATTATAAGCAATAACCAGTACATATTCAGTGGAAGAACCTGAAAGTGGGCAAACATTAGAGTGGTGGTTGGCTACTACAAAATCAGGGAAAAATCAAAAATGTAAATGTTCCAAGTTCAAAACCTTAACCAAAATCCAGCAGCTATAGGCAAGTTCCAGTAAACATTGAGTGGGAGAAATATGAGATTGGACAGGCACTAAATTGAGAGTTCACTGCACACAACAATTTATCTGGGCAAGAAAATAACCTAACCAGAACACAGCAGCTATAGTATGATTACATTGCAATTTAATATTTTATGCTCCAGCTGTGCTGTTATTTTAACTTATTATCCAGTGATACATTTGTTTTGTATATATTTTATATTTATTCTGATTGCACTTTGCAATTTCAGTTGGCACTAGTCACTCTGGAGGCTATACCCAAAAGGCTCTGCATGGTGCAAGGTAACTTGCATCCAACATGAATGATACAAGTAGCAACTTGTGCCAATAACTGTACCCATAGTGATTCTCAAAAGCAGCCAGCAACAACAAGCAGGCTGCTTGTCTCAAAGCAGATTTGCACTATCCTTGCACCAAAAACTGGAATGTGACATGGTGCAGGGGGATTTGTGGCAGACGCATGGGCCTAATCTCAAAACATGAATGTCATATCCCCTAATTTGTGATTCTCAAAATACCCCTGGAGGACAACCATCAAAGTACATTTATGCCAGCTAGGAGCTGGTATAAGTGTACTTTGCCTTCCTCAGGGGTTTGTGCCATTGTGCCCCATCCGATCCCCCATAGGTCAGCAACAGCCCCAGTCACCATTGTATATTAGTACAAAGGCCCCTGTGCTGGGAGTCATGTGATGTGGGAGCCAAGTTAGCAGCAAAAGTTTGGAGCTCCATCCAGACCCTTTAATTTTCTTAAATTTATCCCCTCTGCTGCAGCTAAAAGTGGTTTTCTTTTGCAATTTGTGGCTGCTGTGACTACCAGGAAGATGCTGGAAAATGCTGAAATGGAGACTACATCACAAACCATCCTTACTGCATCTCAACATTCTGAGGCTGATGATGATCAAACCTTGTAGCTAGAAATCAAGAGGCCTCGCTGTAGCTCTTCCCTGACCTTGCTAGCAGATTATGTACCTGGGGAGCTCTCACAAATGCAAGTCTACCAGAAACTAGCTAAAATTAAGGAGACTGTGTTTGCTGTAATAGAGGACTTCAAGGACCTAAAACCAGCTTTTAAAGAACTAACTAGTTTCAGACACAGAGGTCTGCAAATCATCCCTCAAGGACTGGCTAAACCATGCTGAACCTAATTAAGGTCATGGACACACTACAGAACTGTTTTTGAAAACTGTTTTTAAAACCAGTTTAGTGAAACCATTTCAGTGCATCAACGTTACTCAGTAACCATTTTTGATAATGATTTAGTGTGTCCACACTGCTAGTGTTAAACCCGTTCTCCTTGTAACTATTTTGAGTTAAGTCCAACACACAAAACTGTGCTTGCCTGTATACATTACAGCTAGAACTCTTTTAGTTAAACCATTACAGCTTAAAATGTTTTTACTTCTGTCCAGACCTGTGGGTAAAACCATGCTAGCCCTAAAATGTTTTTAAAAATGGTTTTAAGACTAGGTATCTAGCAGGGTTTAAAAACACTTTTGTTAAAATGTTTGAAGGGACTTGTAGTCTGTCTGCAAACAGTGCTAGTGGGATTTAAAATGTTTTAAGGCACTTAAACCATTTTAAGTTCCCCAGTGTGTCTAGGACCTTAGTCATTATGGAATGGAACATCTCTAATCTTGAAGACAAGGCCAGAGTAGAAGAAAGAATCTGGTCCTTATCGGGTTGCCGGAGGGGGAAGAAGGTCTCAATCCTGCTTACTTCATGCAGTAATTTTGTCAGAAGAATGTAGGACTGTCTCTCAATGGCCCCTGTTATTTTATTGAGAGGGCTCACTGGGTTCTTTGTGCTAAATCTGCTTCCAGTGGGCACCCAAGACCTATTATTTTCAAGATGCTGAACTACCTGGATCAGGATTATATCCTTTGTGAAGTGAGGAAACTAGCATCCCTTCATTGGTCTGGTACCAGGATGGGAATTGTGCAGGATCTGACACTCAAGGTGCGGCAGGCAACAGCCGCATACCGACCATTACAGAGAAAGCTTTGGGCTATGCCAATAAGACACCAAATGCTTTACCTAGCCAGATTAGAAGTTAGTACCACGGCCAGTATTAGACGATTTGATTCCGCAGAAAACGCCACATCAGAACATCCAAAACTCTTCTCAGATCTTTTTGGAAAACAGAAGAGTTCAGGCTGATGATTGGTAGCAGCAACCAGTTTCTAGACCCATTGAATCAGTGGCTTTAAGATCAGCAGACCCATCATAATGAAACCAGCATTATCCTCTTTTTTGCCTTGTTCTGGTGTGTTTATGTTCTAATTATGGATACATAATCTGCACTGGTGATTAATATATCCCCAATTTGGGAAATCTGGGGAGCGGTGTCTTAATTTCCATTTCCAACTTTAATTTTCAACTACAGTAACTCTGTTAATTTCCATTTATTCATTAAAGGCACTGGGTTACAGACTATGTCCCTCACTCTAAAAAAGTAATAAATAATGGGCATATTGCTGTTTGAGTTAGCCGATTTTGCTTAATCCCACTTAATATTTTCTTACAGCCATAGCTAAAATAGTTATTTTCATTGGGACCATCACAGTTCTAGTACTTTCTGGACATTTCCTATGGCAGAGCCTTGCAATATGTTGAATATATGGTGGCTTACCACTCCCCCAATGGAAGATTTCTAACATGTTATCTTACATATTGTTTTTGGAGATGTTTATACAGTTCTAAGCTTCACTGACTGTACTGCAGTAGCAGCTTACTTTCTTCATAGGATATCACAATTTGAAATCCATATGTTATCTTAGTCTAAAGTCTAGCTGTTTATCCAGGAATATATATAATGTTTTGGGTTTGTTGCCTGGCTAAGACTGCACAAGGGGTTTTGTATTCTTTAAAGCACTCTAAAGATACTGGGTTATCCTGGTTGTTTGAATAACAATATGCATAGTTGAATGTTTTTATGGGATTTTCTAATGGGGGAATTTCAGAACTTACAATTAAGTCTGCATTTATATAGAATTGGGGTTAATATTATTAATACCATTTATTTTTGGGAGGTAGCTATAGAGGAATGTATTTTCTTAGCACTTCTTTTAAGATGGATACCTTTCTAACTTTTTCTGATAAGTGTCCTACAATGAATAAGTCCCTACATGCAACTACTTTTTCATTATTATACTTTTTTCTTTGTCCAGGTTGCTGAAAATTATGTTTTTTTCCTGGCTTCTTACAACAATTTTATTATTGTTAACACATCATTGTTTATTTTTGTCGTAATATGGTAGGGAGGGAGAGGGGAGTTTATTCATATTGATATCTGTATAGTGGTCTGGACAAGGGCTCCCTCAGCCCAGCTTGCAGACCACAATGGTTAGGAGTGGGAAGTTGGCTTGGGAAGTTTCTTTTTTAACCTATGCTATTTTTTTGTTTTTATAGCTGGGGTGAGGCAGGATTGTTTTTGTTGGGTTTTAATGTCATGTTGTAACTGGAGATGCCTTTTATGGGGGGTGAGACACCTCGTGCACCATTAGGTTTTTCAGGTCAGGATACTTTATTTGATCTCTGTGTACCTTACCATGGCCTCTGTGCTTAACCTGGTAACATGGAATATTGGGCGCAGAGGGCAATGTTAAAAAAACATGTTATTATTCATCATCTAGCAAAATTTAGTCCTCATACAGTGTTTCTCCAGGAAACCCACTCATTAGAGACAAAGGCTCATCTTTTGTGTAAATCCTAGGTAGGACAAGCCTTAGATTCAGTTAACAGTCAACAGCATGGGCAGGTCACTGTGTTGATTGCCAAAACTTTCCCATTCATTTTACTTAATTAACTTATAGACCAGGAAGGTAGATTTGTATTTGTTCATGGCAGATTAGTCTATCTGGAGATAGTTCTGGGAGTTGTATATGGGCCCAATTAGGACACCCCTTCTTTTTCCCACTCGTTTCCTTCACCCCTGCCCCCTATAGTCATTTACCTATAATAATAGGAGGCAACTCTAACCTAGTCTTCACCAAAAATGTTGATAGGTTGTACAGAACAAGAGTAGGGCTGATGTCAGCCCAGTGAACCCTTAGGGAATTTTTAGATTAATTAGGTTTAGTTGACCCCTGGAGGAAATTCAGAATACACATGAGGAACCAGAAGAATTGTGGGTCAACCTGGAACAGGAAGTGGGACAGCCATATGAACTGGGGTTGTCTACAGGCCTCCAGACCAGGGTGATGACACAGACACATTACTGTTAGAAGATATATAAAACATGACAGCTAAATAGGAAGCTCTGATAATGGGAGACTACAACATGCCAGATACAGATTGGTCAATACCAGCAGGAACATCTGCCAGAACTAGACACATAGTGGATTTCCTGCAGGGGGAGGGTCTCAAGCATCTGGTACAACAACCCACAAGAGACAGGGCTATCCTAGATCGAGTACTGACTAACAGGGAAAGGATCACAGATCTCCAGGTAGACAGTCACCTAGGAACCGGTGACCATCACATGGTATGGTTCAATTTGGCTGCTAGAACTAAATCATCCCATTTCAGGGCAAAAATATGGGACTTCAGAGGAGCTGACTTTGATAAGATGGCCAACATAGTTAAGCTAGCCCTGGCAAGAAGAAATACAAGTTAGGGGGTACAGGCAAAGTGGGCAAGCATTAAGGATGCAATACTTGAAGCAACATCCCATTGTGTTAGAGAGAAAAGGAAGTGCAAAAGAAGAAGGAAACCACTTTGGTTCTCAAAAACAGTAGCAAAAAAGATCAGAACCAAAAGGCTGGCCTTCAGGAAATATAAGGGAACGTAGCGGGATGAAGATAGGGAGGCATACCAAACTTCCCTAAGGGAAGCAGAGAAGGCAGTAAGGCAGGCAAAGGCTCAAACCAAGGAAACACTAGCACAAATAGTAAAAGAAGGTGACAAAACATTCTATAGATACATTAGAAAGGAGAAAGTCCAGAGGTGGTATTGCTAAGATCAAAGGGGATAAGGGGGCATGTGAGGAGGAGGACCAAGGAAAAGCATCTATCCTAAATAGATACTTCTGCTCAGTATTTACTGAAGACAGGGTAGGGCAGGGCCCACAGCTCAGCACCATGGACACAGGGGTGGGAGATGTGCACTAGTCCCCTCACAAAAGAAAGGGTCCTACAAAAGCTCGATAAGCTCAGGGTTGACAAGGCAAAGGGACCTGATGGCATACAACCCAGGGTACTAAAGGAGCTAAGGGTGGAGCTAGCAGAACCATTATCAGAACTGTTTAGTGAGTCTCTGAGACCAGAAGCGGTCCCAGAAGACTTGAGAAGGGCTCACGTGATCCCACTCCAAAAGAGTGGTAGCAGAGTGGAGGCAGGGAACTACAGATCAGTCAGTCTTACCTCAGTAGTGGGCAATATTATGGAGGCACTCCTTAAGGAAAGGATAGTGCAACACCTGGAATCCATAGGAGCACAGGATCCAAGACAGCATGGGCTTACAACAGGAAGATCCTGTCAAACTAATCTCATAGATTTCTTTGACTGGGTAACCAGAGTGGTGGACCAAGGGGGAGCAGTTGATGTTACCTACCTTGACTTCAGCAAAGCTTTCGATACTGTTCCACATAGAAGATTGATTAGTAAGCTGAGTAGGCTCAGGGTGGGTCAGAAGTTGGTCAGCTGGGTGGCAAACTGGTTGACAGGCAGAAAACAGAGAGTGGTGGTAAGCGGTATACAGTCAGAAGAGATGCAAGTCACAAGTGGGGTACCTCAGAGATCAGTCCTGGGACCAGTCCTCTTCAATATCTTCATCAGTGACATTGCAGATGGACTGGAGGGTAAGGTTTGTCTGTTTGCAGATGACACCAAGATCTGCAACAGAGTAGATGATCCAGATGGGGTGGGCAGAATGAGAAGAGATCTGGATTTACTGGCAAAATGGTCAGAAGAGTGGCAACTGGGGTTTAATGTAAAGAAGTGTAAGATCATGCACATAGGGAAGAGAAACCTGGAAGCCACTTATAGGCTGGGAAGGGAGTTGCTGGAAGTCACAAGGGAAGAAAGAAACTTGGGCATCATCATCACAGATGACCTGAAATCATCCAAGCAGACCACTAAAGCAGTAGGTAAGGCTAGGGGGATGTTGGGGTGTATTAGTAGGGGTATCACAAGTCATAAGAGGGAGGTAATAATCCCTCTTTAAAAGACACTGGTTAGGCCCCATTTGGAGTACTGCATGCAGTACTGGAGGCCACACCATTAAATGGACTTTAACCAAATTGAGGCAGTCCAGAGAAGGGCGACCGAAATGGTGCAGGGACTGCATCAGAAAACATATGAGGACAGATTAACGGAGCTCCATATGTATGCCCTAGAGCAAAGGAGGGAGAGAGGTGATATGATCGAAACATTCAAACACCTTAAGGGCATAAACAAGGTGAAAGAGTCTAACATGTTTCAATATAAGAAAAATAGCAGGGCAAGAGGACACAGCATGAGATTAGAGAAAGGCTGATTAAGGAGCAATGTGAGGAAGTTCTTTTTCACAGAAAGGGTGGTGGATGCATGGAATGGCCTACCTCAGGAAGTGGTGGATATGAATACAGTGCAGGTCTTCAAACAGGCATGGGATAGGCATAAGGGAGCATACAGATGAGTATGAATAGCTAGGTCATTGACAGAACAAAGGCCGATGGCACATTCATAAGGTAGAACAAGAAATTGGGCAGACTGGATGGGCCTTGCAGTCCTTATCTGCCATCAACTTCTATGTTTCTATGAGGATGTAACATCCCACTACATCAGATTTCAGCCTTTTCTCTGCCCCACACAATGTTGTCTCCAGAATATATTACTTTCCAATTAGTAACCATTTACTACCACCTTTGTTGGATTGTCAGATCCAGGCCAGGGTCTTATCTGACCACTTCCCTGTAGTTTTGTCAACGGAGGCCCCACATTTCAAAATTAGGCCTCATATCTGGTCATTAAACAATCTTCTATTGAAGGATTCTTTACTGATTTCCCATATTAAAGTTTTTCAGACCAATTAAATCCAGATTAATAAGGACACGATCCAGGCCACTGATGTTTTATTGGGTGTCTTAAAAGCAACAGGGAGGAGAGAACTTATCTGTATATCCTCTGTCTGTAAGAAAAAAATACAGGCCCAAGTGGATGGGTAGGTACACAGAATTCAGTCTTTGGAGAAATCACTTTCCACATCCTTCTCCGAGGAAACTCGAATAGAATTACCTCGACTAAGGGCTGATTATTCAGCCTTCTTACTGGAAAAAGTTGACAATGCCACTTCTCATATAAAAGTGAATTAAATCGGCCAAGGAAATAGCACATACAAACTAATAGCACTTCGCCTTAGACAGCAAAGAGCCTTGCATTGGATCGTGCTGTTAACTGATCCCGAGTCTGGCTCCTTAGCTAGCAATACTAAGGAAATGGCTGCTATTTTTTCAGAATTTTTATCAGTCTTTATACTTCACTACCCCATTTTACCAGCTTCCTTCAGCTGTCATGGAAGATTTTTTTTTCTCATTCATACCTTCCTTGCCTTTCTGTGGAACAGTAGGAGCTTCTACTGGATCTGATATCCAACGCCAAAATACAAGTGGCTATTTCCTCCCTTCCTCTAGACAAAGACATAGGGTCAGATGGTTTTTCGCCCCTTTTTTCAAGACTTTCTAAGAAGAGTTGGTTCCCATATTGGTTACATTATTTAACTAATGGGGTACCTACCCTCCTCAAGACAAAACCCTGTTTGAAGCCCGTATAGTTCTCCTCCCTAAAGCAGGGACATACCCTACCAAAGCTGAAAATTACCAGCCCATTTCCTTATTAAATACTGGTATCAAACTATACTTAAAAGTTTTACCCACTCACCTGTCTAAAGTGTGGACTACTCTTTTAGGTCTGGAACAGGCTGAATTTGTATCAGGCTGTAATTCCTGCGACCATTTTAGCAAATTGTTCCACCTTTTCTCTGAGTCCAGGGGGATGGGAAAGGATTTGGTATTGGTATCCCTGGATGCAGAGAATGCATCTGACAGAATGGCTTGGCCTTATCTATTTGTGGTGCTTAATAGTAATGGGTTCCCTTCAGAATGGTTCCAAGTCATAACGACAATCACCAAACTGCGATCACCATTACAGCAAGTTGAAATGAAAAACAGCAATGTACACTCCCAGCGAGGACCAGGCGAAAACCAAAAAGTATATTTATGCAGGGGGCTTCGCCCCTGAACTCCCTGACTACAGATTATCAACTCCAGGGGGGTGCATGTCTGGGAGGAAGAGACGGTCCTAAAAAAAAAAAAAAATCCCACCATTACAAAAAGCTTATCCCTCCCCTGCCTTGAACCCTGCACCAAGCGCACTATAGCTGACCTCCCTCACCCCCACACCACATGGGCAGCTTGGCAACACCACGCGCAGTACCTCCCACATACTGTCTTCCTCATCCATCCTCTTCCACTGGCCATCCTTCCTTGTCACTGTTCTTCCCTAGCTAACCTGTATCATTGCTCTTCTTCCATCACTACCATTTCACAGTAGCTCACATTACAGGTGCTGAGACTGAGTCACTCAAAAGTGAATCACTCAGTCTCAGTTGCCCATATAATGGGTTACCATTTAGAATTCATAAAAAGGATTCAAGTGTTATACTTACATCCCTCAGTGCATACCCTTTGCAGCAAAGAACTCTCAGATATTTTTGGGTTGGCCAGAGGGTCATGCCAAGACTGCCCTTTGTTGCCTTATTTATTTAAGTTATATATTGAACCCTGGGCACGAAGGATTAGTTTAGCTCATAACATTCATATTATTAAAGTGAAGGAGTTAGAAATTAAATTGTCTTCCTCTGTGGATGACACCCTGCTATATATTGCTAATTGCCATTTGTTCTTACCTGCTGCCCTTGCAATAATCGCACAGTTCAGCCAGTTCTCCAGCTACAAATTGAATATACATAAAACTACAGTTTATTCACTTCCCCCTTCTGTCCTAGAGATACAATTCTGAAATTAGGCCTTCAATGGGAGCCTAAGGCTTTTTCCTACTTAGGTATTAAAGTATCTTGTGCTCTAAACTAATTAAAATCCTTAAACCTAGACCCTGTTATCCAACAAGTGGAAGATCTAAACAGGTGTTGTAAATTGCCTTTTTCATTGTGGGGTAGAGCCAATGTAATCAAAATGAATGCCTTGCCACACTTCATGTATTGCCTAGGTATGTGTAATGTACTTCTCTCTAAAAATTGGTTTTCCAAAATCCATGCTATATGCTCTGTTTTTCTTTGACAGGGAAAACTGCCACCTAGGGCCTATAGTAAGTTATGTAGACCATGCCTTATCGGAGGTTTACAACTCCCTGACTTTTTTGGGTGTTACTTATCCCTACATGGTGCTAAATATTTTCAGTGGGGAAATCTAGATAGCCCCAGTCACCACATCCCAAGCTGGTTAAGTATCGATCATACCCTGGCAAAGACTTTCAACCTCTCGCTGACCTCCCTATTATATGTCTCCCTGTCCAGCATACCTAAAGAACTTTGATTGACCCCTATTGGATGGGATATCAAAGCCAAGTCATAACTCTGTAAACTGCTTAATCTCTCTTATCAGAATGACCTTAGTCAGTCCCTCTTTAACAATCCTAATTTTCACATTTCAGGTACCCAATTACTGCCCAGGCCTTGGGGTGGCCTGGCATCAGATTATATTAGTGAGCTCATCTGTGAGGAAAATATTCTCTCAACATCTGCATTCAGTAATAAATTCATTATTAACCCCAATTTTGTTTTCAAACTGGTGCATATTCGTCACTGTTTGAAGGATTTTTTAGGTCCCCCCCATGAATTGACTCAATGAGCCCTGTTTCTGCAAGACTAATTTCTTTATCTCTCATGGACAAACCTATTTCTCACCTTAATCAGGAGATAAACCAGAAAGCCTGAAGTGCGACCATGCCAGTTGCTTTTTATTGGAAGAATTCTCTGTGTTTGAATCATTCAGACTCCTACCGGCGCATTAATTTGTCTAACATTTGTCGATATATTAAACAAGATAGCCTTTGGTTTTACAGTTTAATATTCTTCACAATCTTTACTATTCCCCTTGGAAATTATTCAAGATGGGCAAAGTACCATCTCCATTGTGTGATGGTTGCGGTATAGAAAATGGTACCTTGTACTACAGGTTGTGGACATGCCCCAAGATAAATTATTTCTGGACACTCATAAAAGGAAACAATTCTCTTTTTTTTGGTCATGATAACTTCTTTACAGCATAAATTTGTCTTCTGGGGGAATTTACTTCTATTTCATCAACAACATATAAGTCTATTATGGCTTTAACAGCGTCAATGGCCAAATTGCTCATTCTGAGACATTGGAGAGGTAACTGATCACCTTCCTACTCTGAATGGCCTCAGAAATTTTTAACTGTCCTAAATGCAGAACACATGGTTGCTTTACTTAATCTTATGTGGCCCAAATTTCAGGCTTGCTGGTCCTTCTTTCATTCTTACTTACTGTGCAATCCTTCGGCCCTTTTCTCTTCTTGTCCCCTTTCAGGACCTAGATCAGGGCAAGTTTATACTGGTAATCCCCCCTTTCTTGTATGTAAGCCATGTTTTTTTTGTCTCATCACTTATTCTTTCAAGGATTAGAATCTGGGCTGGGTTCCGGTGGTTGGCCAAGGTGTTGGGGAAGGGCTGGGGGGAGGAATTGAATTGGTAGATGTTTTTCTCCTTTTCCTTTGTAGTTATTGTTGTTCCTTTTTCTCAAGGTTTACTTGTAATTTTGTATAGTTGTTGTGATTTCTTTGTTAATCTTGTATGTACAGTTCTTATAATTCAATAAAGTTTACTTAATTACAAAACAAAACTCTCTGGGCTAGTGCCCCCTCCTCCCAGCTCCGATCCCCGACATTAATAATAACATAGCCCTGTTGGGCTAGTACCCCCCCAGCCCCGATTCCCAATAGTAATTATTATATAGCCCTGGCTATAGGACCCTTCCAAGCCCCAATCCACTATAATAATATTAATTCCTCCCTGGTGGGCTAGCAGCCCCCCCAGCCCTGATAACCAACTATATTAACTGAAGAACCCTGTTGGGCTAGTGGACCCCCTGAGCCTCAATCCCTCTGTTTTGGTATATTAATATATCATTGATGGTCCAGTGGATCCCCCAGTCCAATCTCCCATGGCGCTCTCCCAAACTTACCTGATGGTATGGTGGTCTCCCATCCAATGCTACCAGACCACCCCACTCCCTTCTAACCCGTACCAAGCTGGCAGCTGACACAGACCACTTCTCACCAATGCAGCCAACCACTGACTGAGCTCTGCATGAGCATGTACTTTATACAGTATGCAATCATGCAGAGCTCAGTCAACTCTACAGTACCAACAGATGGGCTGTGCCAGTTGCCAGCTGGGTACAGGTTGAGGGCAGGGTGATCTGGCACACTGTCTAATGAGGCCACTGAACCATAGGCCATGTTTGGGATAGGTCTCATGGGGGTTGGGCTCTGGGATCCACTGGAGCACCAATGATATGTTAACTATATCAAAATGGAGCTTGGGGCTTGTGGGTTACCTGTCAGGGTTCTTTCAATTAATACTGTGTGAGATCAGGGCTTTGTGGTGGGGATTATTCACTAGGGCTATATAAATCTTATTACTGGGGATTGGAGCTGTAGTCGCACTAGCCGACCAGGGCTACATTATTATTACTTTCAGAGATTGGGGCTTGGGGGTTGCTTGCGCCTTTTAACTGTGTACTGCCACAGGCTTGCGGCAACCTGTTCAGGAGTTCCCTCCATTTGGGTTGCTGCAAGCTGTGGGATTTAGCTGCCTGGACACTGCCCAATAGAGAATCAGGCACAAGGTCCACGGTGCATTGGCATTTGGCTCAAGTCACCTTTTGTGTGACCTGCACTTTGCCTTTGAGAGTCGGCGCCTCTGTGTTTTTATTGTCTCTTTTGGGTCAATTTTATTAGCATTTAAGGCTTCAATGCCCATGCACCCATGCATTTATTTATTTTTATTAAATTTTTGTTGACTGGGAAGGAAGACAAGCCAATTATTTGCCTATTTTTAGCCTCGTCCTGGGGGAGAAGGATACAGATGGATGCCAACTGAACATGAACCAGATTTTAAACTGTTGGTGGTATTTTTTTTTTAAGGGTTCAGTTTTACATTTTTGTACTTGTGGCACCTGAAATAAAGATTTTGGATACTTAAATATTGTGCCTGTGGCTTATATAGTGTTGAACATTTCTGTTTTATTAATTTCTGTGCTAATGTGTTGCCAAATGGTGCTGAACTGCAGTGGAATCCCACTTATACCCTGGTTTGCAAATGCCAAACTGGGATATGTAACTTGGACCACTGCTGCATGACTGGGTACCCTTGTACCTCTCTCTCATCCTCCAAAGCTGGTTACATGTCAGGCAAGCCTGGCAAACAGATCAGGAGGCTGGGGGAGAGAAATGAATTAAAAAAGAGGAGATCCAAGCTGAACAGGCAGTGTTTGGCTTAGGGTTGCTGTAACTGTGCCTATTAGTTTGAAGCAGCTCACTTTTTTTGAGAGGGAGAATTTGCTTAATACATAACTGCAGAATTCACAAACAATTGAAGCTTAAAAATGCATTACTTGGGGTCACGTGATGGCAGCTTAGATGGAGACTTTCGCCTCCCAGAGCTCCGTTGTTCACGTTCCCGTTTTCGTTCATATTTAGCGTAGTTTCAACTCGCTAACCCTTCCCAATTGCGAGTGGGTCATGGTAATTCCCCCCTCTGCACTGCCGACCCCCGATCCAATGGATGCTTTCATGAAAAAAGCACCCCCGAGGCATTCCCCTCCTTGGACTCCCGAGAAAGAGAAGGCCGCAAAGCGGGCCAAGCAACAGGCAGCCAGCATTGTGAAGATGCCCACTCCAGAGGCTGCTTTAACTGAAGCCATGTTTTTAGAGATTATGCAACCTCTGCAGACGGCTGTTGATTCAATTTCTGAGGACCTGCATGACATTAGAAGTACTGTGGAGGCACTGACCAGGAGGGTAGGGGACTCGGAGGTTAGGATTACCTAGCTGGAAAGGAAGCAGGAAAGGAGCGAATCTGACTTCATAAATATGAGGCATAGATTGAAAAAGCTCGAAGAAAAGCTAGAGGACTTGGAAGGCCGTAGTAGAAGGAACAATCTAGTCATTATTGGTCTGCCAGAAAAGGAAGAAGGGAATGTTATTATCTCTTTCTTGCAGAAGCTTTGCTATAAAATAGCTGGTTCCCCTCTGGGGGAGTACATCATTGAGAGAGCTCACCGTGCACTTCACCTGCCCCCGACACAAGGGCAGCCTCCCAGACCTATAATTTTGAAATTTTTGAACTTTTTGGATAGGCAACATGTTCTCTCTAAAGCGAAGGAAGCAAAGGAGTTAATATGGGAAGGTAAGAAGATTTGCATTACGCAGGACCTGCCTTTCTCGGTGAGAGTTCGCAGACAAGAATTTCATTCAGTTATTTCTAAACTGGTGGAGGCTGCCAAGCCATTCAGGGTTAAGTACCCGGCTTCATTGTTGGTAAAGCATGAGGACAAATGGCTTTCTTTTGATTCTCCAGCCCAGGCCACACAGGAGCTGAAGACCATTTTCCCAGAGCTATACAAATGACTCTGGGTAGCAGCGTTTCTTGTCTGAGGTGTTGTGTATAGATACACCTGGATGTCACAGGGCAGAGTGGCAATTTTAGAGCATGCAGCATGTGATATTTCTGAGGATTTTCTGAGTTTAGGGGAATGCTATCTTAGGATTTGGGTGGCGATTGCTAGCCAGTGGCTACTGACTATTGATGTTCGTTTCAGTCCACAAAGGGACTCCGGAGTTACTTTGGACGAAGTTTTAGTAATGGATGGTTTTGACCTGGACTACTCATCATTCATATGGTCATGGCCCTAGCGTCCCTTACTGCTTTTGATGTAATTCTTTTTTTTTTTTTCTTCTTCTCTTCTTCGGGCCACTGGAATCGACGTCGAGGGATTTGTTATGGATTCACTCTGCTTTTGGGACCTCTCTTATTCTTACTGGAGGATTGTTATTTTACATGATTCACCTTATACTAGCTCTATTGTTTCCGGTAGGAGGACACGTTTTGGTTGCTCGACCATTGCCTATGGAACACATAGTGACTCTATTATCTAGTATACGGGGCAGCGTGGACTCTGCTGGGTGGCCTGATAGACTGTGCGATGCTTCCAGATGGTGCCGTTGATCACTGAGTTGCTAAATTTGCATCGGACTTATTAGCAGGGCCGAACCTGCAGGCCTTCTCCAAGGATTGAATTTTTTTTTTTCTCTCTCTCTCTCTTCCAGGGACAGGGGATTTATTGAGTGTTTATCATAGTGGGGTTGGAATTGTTGATGTAGCTGAGTTGGGTGTAGTTTATGACGTATGTCCTTTTTCCGATTAGGGTCACCTTGGGTACATTGGGGAGGGTATTTACAGTTATATTGTTATCTTTACCTATTACTGTTAAAGTTTGTTTGATACTAGAGGCTAGTGTTTGTAATGATCATGGGTGGTGGGGGTGGGCTCCGGGGGGGGTTGGGCAGTTTGGGTTGCTTAGTACTGAATCACGTGGGCGGAACACTTGGGAGTGCAGTTTCTCTGGGAACTGGGGTATGTCTGTGCTTTTAGGGTTGGGGTAGTAAATGGGGATATTAATGTGGTGTTGGAGGATGTTTGGTGGCACTTTTTTTGTGTCACTTGGACTCCCTATGTGGGAGGGTGGGGTTTCAAGGTTACACACCGATTGTACTTATTATGGTCTTCTTAACTCAGGAGCTTTGTATATATCTATATACTGCTGTAGTCCGTTTGATTGTCACTCTTTTTTTTTTCTTCTACATCATTTGATGGGCTTGAGAGTTGGACAGCATGAGTACTTCTTATAAATTTATTAGTTGGAATGTTAAAGGAGCCAAGGATAGGGTCAAGAGACAAATTATATTAAAGCACCTCCGTTATTTAGGAGCACAAATTGCCTTCTTACAAGAGACGCACCTGAAGAGGAGTGATATCCATTATTTTAGAAGGGCATGGGTAGGACAAATTTTTGGCACCAGGGTGTCTTTGAATAGGGGTGGGGTGGTTATTCTCATAGCTAGGAATATTCCTTCAAATTGGTAGAAGAATTTGGGACCCAGAGGGTCGGTACATTATTACCCATGGTTTGTTAGAGTCTTTCCCGATAGTATTGGGCTCAGTATACGGTCCCAATTCGACTCCCCAGCTTTTATAAGATTACTTAATATGGTAGTATCTAATCCCGACAAGCTTACGGTTTTGGGTGGGGATTGGAATCTTGTGCTGCAGAATGATATGGATAGATCATGTAAGAGTAGGCGAGGTTTATACGCCAGCAGAGGGCATTAAGGAGCTTATGAGTAAGGCCGCCCTGGTTGATGTCTGGAGGTATTTAATCCTACGTTTCATCAATATACCTTTTTCTCCGCGTTGCACAAATCATATTCTCGAATAGATTATATTTTAATCAGTTTGCTTGCAATATCTGGGGTAACTTCGAGCTGAGATATTTACCAGAGTTATATCAGATCATGCACCAGTCAGTCTGGAATATAGGTTATCCTTGGGGCCTAGGCGGTCTCCACAGTGGAGATTAAATTGCCAGATGTTGAAGGATGAATCCTTGCTGATGCACATTCTGGACTTTATTAAGATTTCCTGAATAATAATCGAGGTTCTGTGGATCCACAAGGATCTACTTTGGGCTGCTTTAAAGTGCTCCTGAGGGAGAGCTGATTAAATTGGCCTCTAAGAAAAAACGCAGGCAACAGGCGCAATTGGATTCCTTGCTTGGTTTGATTAGGGTGGAGGAAAACAACTTGTCTCGTGCCTCGACAGTGGCAGACTGGGCTAGGCTCCATCAGCTGCAGGCCCAATATGCAAGTTTAATGTCTCAGAAAGCGGAGCTGGCCCTTTTGAGGACTAAGCTTCATTATCTCGATACAGGGGATAGAGCTGGGAAATTGCTTGCTATACGTATCCATCAATTAGATTCTTCCTGTTTTATAACGGGAATACGTATGGGACGAAGGGAGCAAATTTGCAGGGACCCAAGGGAAATGGCGAATGCCTTTGGCTTGTATTTCCAGGAGTTATACACGGTTGACTCGGAGTGTAAGCCGTCGGCCGAGGACATTGAGCTATTTCTTGGGTCCGTGGAGTTGCCAAAAATATCACAGGCCGATGCTGCACTTTTGCGTGCTCCTATTACGGTTTTAGATAGTCAGCAGACCGTCCAGCAAATGCTGCTAGACAAATCCCCTGGTCCGGATGGGTTCCCTAGCAACTTTTACAGAGCTTGTGGCTCCCTGATATTCCCAATTCTAGAGGAAGTTTTTCAGTTTTGGTTTGATAATGGAATCTCGGACCCTGGTTTCCTGGAGGCAACGATTTCCTTAATCTTAAAACAGGGAAGGACCTCTCAGTATGGATAGTTATCGCCTATCTCCCTTCTAAATACTGACATCAAAATCTTGGCAAAAATCTTAGCTAATAGGTTGTCCAATGTTATGGACAAGTTGGTTAGTAGGGAACAAGTCGGTTTTATGAGGGAGGTAGCCCCAAGATCACATGAGGAAGTTATTGCACTTGATTACTGCGGTTAAAGATGCGAGTTTCCTGCAATACTTATCTCATTAGATGCGAAAAGGCATTTGATAGGGTTGCTGGGATTATTTGTTTGTCACCCTTTCTGCTTTCGGCCTACCCGATGTGTTTCTGAGATGGGTTCAAATCCTGTACTCCTCCCCTTCTGCCAGGGTTAAATGTAACGGGATTATGTCACCGGCCGTAAGGCTGGCACGTGGCACGAGGCAAGGTTGTCCCTTATCCCCATTACTAGTCAAACTATACTTAGAGCCTTTATTACATAGGTTGGCTAGTAACTGTTTGATTAAGGGTATACAGGTGGAGGATGCCAGATATGCGTATTCGGTATATGCTGATGATATATTATTGCATGTTGAAGACCCGGAATCCTCGGTTCCAGCTATCTTGGAGGAAATAGATGTCTTTTCCAAAATATCCTATTATAAGTTAAATCATATGAAGATGAAGATTCTTCCCTTAAATACCAATGTCAGGAAAACAGACTTATTATCATTTGGCTTAGGTTGGGAGACGAAGTCTCTTACGTATCTCGGCATAAATATTAGTTCTGGATTGAATTATATGATTAAAAATAACCTTGGTACTCTGGTTAAGACTATTTCTGGGGATTTGGATAGGTGGAAACTGCTTACTCTGTCACTTTTGGGCAGGTTGAATGTTATAAAAATGAATATTCTGCCTAGATTATTGTATCCCCTGGGTATGCTTGGAGTATACCTCCCGATGTCCTGGTTTACCCATTTACAGAGGGTGTTTAATTTATTTATTTGGAAGGGAAGAGACACGAGGTCTTATATCAAGTTAACACTTGAAATTAAAGGGAGGTCTAGCTGCCATCTCTCTTTCTATATTATGTCCGCTTACGTGAGTAAGTTGGTCTATTGGAGTGCAAGGAATGTCCAGCCGGTTTACTTGCCTTTATGGGTTGACATTGAGCGGGGGTTGGCGAGGAAGCTGAGCTGCTCTCTATGGGCTCTACTATATGCTTCCCTGTCGGATATACCCAAATCACTGAAAAATAACCCAATGGGGTGGTCATTAAAGGCCTTTCTACAGTTGCAAAATTACTTAGCAGTTAAATGGTACCTATCCACCAAGCAACCCATTTTGAGAATCCCTTATTAGGGTGGGGGTGAGGCCCTGCCCGTTACCTTTGGCCCCAGGTAAGTCACCTAAGAATCTGGATTTTGGGTGAATGGGGGTCCTCAGCCTTTTGACCAGTTGGTGAATACTGTCGGGGTTGTGGACCAGGACTTCTTCAAGTGGTTGCAACTTGGTAAGGCCTTAGCATCCATTTTCTCTCAGCGGGCTCTAGTGGATTACGGGGACCAAGACGCCGACAGGCTTTTCACCTTAGCCTCTCAGCCAAACTCTATCTCTAAGGTATATAAAATTCTTCAGGAATGGGACCACAGACTCCCTCCAGGGGTCTGTTTCTATTGGACTAGGGAATTGGGTATATCTGAAGTACCTGATCTCTGGAGGAAGCTGTGGCTCACATTGTATAAATATGTAAAGCAAGACCGGTTGAGAATGGTTCAGTATAATTTATTGCACCATTTATATTTATCCCCATCACGATTGTGTAGATATGGAGCAAAGGATACACCTCTCTGCACGAGGTGTAGGAAGGAGGATGGTACTTTATATCACATGGTTTGGTCATGTCCCTCCAATTCCAGGCCTTTTGGCGGTCTATCCAATAATCTCTTAGACCCTGTCCTTGGCTTAACAGACTTGTTTACCCTGAAGTTTGTTTGATTAGTCTTTTCCAATTGGTACTTCCAAGGTCAATAGGCTCATATGTCACTTTTATCTGCCGTGGCTAAATTGGTAATCTTAAGACATTGGACCAGTGATAAAGCCCTCCTTGTTGGGTGGTACGTGACTGTACTTTGGCAGTACAGTTGGAAAACTTATATCGCTTGTATGCAGAACAGACTTAAAAGCATATACAAGCGCTCTGGGGATCTTTTGAGCGCTCCTTATGACCTGGAGGCCTGGCCCTTGGAATATCTCAGGACCAGCTATTTAGGTTATGTTTATGTGTGTAGCCTTAGGGGGGTTGGGAGGGTGGTGGGATTTTGTTCTCTTGGACAAATGGGTGAGTTAACATCAGTCTGTTGTATATCATTCTAGCCCGCACTCTCATTCATGTACTTGCATGGAAGTGCTTCTTGTGAAAATTAATAAAGATGTTTAATAACAAAAAAAAATGCATTACTTGGTAAACCTGACAACATATTATTGTAATACTTTATTCTGGTCACTTCAGATGCATTTACTGTCATTTTAGAGTTTCTGGGGGTATTTTTAAAGCCTATATCCAGATACAGCTTTCTTTTCTACAGCTTTGGACATAAGCCAGACTGCCCCCATATCCAATTTTCAAAGCTAGAACATAACTATATTATGCCCAGTTTCCAAAACTCTGACCTAGGTATGTCCAGTTCAGTTCAGATATAAATGTGCCTGGACACAATTTTCAGACCAACTGTAACGTGGTCTGTCATTTATATCTGTCTCTAACATTTATTTTTTTACCCAACAGTGGCTATAAAATATCACAAGACAGCTAGAAATACTAAAGATAAGTCTAACTATTGAAAATAGCTCAAACAAGATATAACATGGTCAAGATATAAGTGCAATCACTGATATAAGCATTATGACACAAAAGAGTGTGGGTAGTTAGTTATGTGATAAACACATGCCCAGTTGTGTTGTGAGACATAAGGCATTGATGCTGAATGCCTTTAATATGTGGAAGCAAGGTTATCACATACTCTTAACTATCCACACACTGATGTGTCTTATTGAACTTATAAAATGGGTGTAATAAAAATCCTAAAAAAATTCTGACTTTTTAAAATTAAAAACAGGTATTTTCTTTTGATAAACATGACTAGAATAAAGTAATCCCATTCTATCTATCATCTGCCTTGTCACTCATTCAGTAGATGGAATGTTTGTTTATCATGGAATGCAGGAATTCAAACTTCTGCAGAAGTCCACTGACAAAGTGTTCATTGGTCTTTCGGAGTTACTTGGTCTTTTGGAGGTTTAGATTGCCCAGATCCAAAAATGTATTATTGGGTTGTGAAGTGGAGACAAGTATTAGGCTGGTCATGTCAAGAGGATTAAGGGAATTATATTTCTGGTAAGCATTTCCGTCCCGCTCATAAACTATTAGATGTATATGATCCCAAATTGACAATACAGGATATTTTATTGATACTGCACAGGTTTACTGAGTTAAAAGATTTGCATTTTCTTGCTTCAATGAAAATAGTTAAGAAATATACTAGACTTGTACTGCCTTCCAACCAGTTCTGACTTCCACTATATGGTATAATTTATCAGCATGGCCATGTGATATTTTTAATTAGAAACACCTAGCTGCTTGTTAGGGGGAGTCACATGGTGCACCATGAGCAGCACTAGCACAAAGAGCTCCACTGAATCTAAATCAATAATCTACTCAGATCAACCTAATCCTTCAATTTTAAGCAGCAGTGCAACTTGTCACTTCTGCTTTGTTGTGCAGTCCACCATGATTGACAAGTGGGCATCAGAAATGGAGTTAGAAGTGGATTGCCTCAACCTAGTCAACTCACCGCCACCTCTGCAGGACAGAAAACAAAGCTCCAAAGACACAAGTTTAATGATTCACTGCTTTCCCTCTCCAGCCCTTCTGCTGAAGCTCTGGCTTTGGAGCACCTTTTCAATGAATTATGGAACATCATGGAGGCAATAATAGAATTTTCCATAGACATAAAAATGTTGCAGTTTGTGATTGAAGACCAGACCTAAGACATGGGTTTCTCTGAAGTTTGAGCAACCTCAGTGGAGGATTGCTCTGAGTGGATTGAACCAGAGGTTGTTGCCCTGTTTTGCAAAGTGAATGAGCCAGAATAGTGGATGCATGATTAAGAGGGACACAGCTGTAGGAATAATTTAGTTATTGTTGATCTCCTAGAGCACTCAGAAGGTCTGGACAAATGCATTTTGTGCAGAAGGTCTGCATCAAAATAGGCAGTTTCTTGCCTAATAGCCTAACTTATGTCATTGAGAGGGCTCGACATGTGTATTGACCCATTCCACCCTAATGAGAAAAAAAACGGTCCCATAATATTTTGCCTCCTGAATGTTCTTGACAAAAGTACATATATAGGCAATGGTACTGAAGGCTAAAGAAGTTCTATGGTAAGGAAGGAAATTGTTTGTGTTTCAAGATTTGAGTCCACAAGTCTGACTGAAGCAAGTTGTTTTCCAGGACATCAAATCAAAACTACATGGCTAATATTAAATTCATAGTGACGTATACTGTACAGTTTGTGTTCTTTACTGATGCAGGGCAGAAGCAATATCTGTCTGCCGACAAAGCAAAGAAGGAACTCCCAACTTTTTTCCAGAACCTCTTCACAGCCCCAAGACAGGGAGCGGTACTGGGCACAGGAAACAGAGCAATGCCATGTGATAGAGGGAACCAACTGCAATGTGGAGCAGAAAAAAGAGAGTTGCCCATTTCACACGTATCAGTAGCTTTTTCTTGGATAAAGTTTATGCCAGTGCTACCAGAGAGCTAGATGTGAGGAGAAGAACTTGGGGTGCGTGTTCATTTGGTACATTGTATTTGTTCTGGACTTGGAGGGTTGAGAATGTTGTGGTGTGTGCAACCAAGGGACCAGACTAACTAAACTAATTACATGAAATCTTTACTTCTTGGTCTTAAAGGCTGCAAATGGTGCCAATGGGAAAATTCTGATACTGCCAATATTTTCTCCGCCTGTTATATTCATGCCATCCCCTCCCCCCCAAACCCCGCCTACCTCTCTCTCTTATGAGGATAACGAGGGACATGGAAGCACAATGTTTTGGGGCAGTCCAGTAAACTCTTGTCATGTTATCACACAGGGTTCTGTTTGAACTATTAGTTCATACATATAAGAAGTTTTCTGCTTTGTGTTTTTACTTTTCAAGTTGAAGTTTTAGTGTTTGCATAGTTGAGTTTCAAGTTATTCTTCAGAGCACATGCTTTTAAATGTAACATGGCACGCAGAGCTTTATTATTTGTTGGCTGATGAAATCTCAATGGGACTGGTGGGTGTGGATCTGCAATTTGCATCTCACAGAGGGCAGGTTGTTTTCCTGCTCTTCTGGAGCCATTGATCTGCTCTGACTTGCTATGCTGGGTCCACTGTCTAAAACAAAGGAAAAACAGAAATAAGTGACAATACTTTTTTTCTCTAAGAATGGTATTTTAAATGTGGGTTAATTAATACTGGTCAAGTCAACACTTTTTTGGTTGGGGTTTGCCTGACACCTACTGTAGGTCAGTCACAGACCATTTGGGAGGAGTGCAGTTGTCAGAAATTGGGAGGTGCAGGGGAAAGTGATGATAAATGTTAAATGTTTTCCTCTTGTGTTGGGCTAAATGTTTTCAGAGGAAAAGGAGGGAAGGCTTTCCTGGTAATAACATGGACATTTCACCATGAAAAGGGCAGGGAGAGAATATATGAAATGAGAATATTTGCAAATACAGAGGTTGATTATGGTTAGTACCTACATATACACCTCATGGAATATTAAGGGAGGACAGGTCAAAGAAAGCCATTAGTGTATTCTGAGCCATCTTAAGAAGCTGTGGACCAACATTGCTTGCTTACAGGAAATACACTTGTTAAAGGAGTGAATATTATTGTTTAGAAGAGAATTTGTGGGATCGGTATAAGGAGTGAGGGATAGCAGGAAAAAAAAGGCGCCGCAATTTTAATAGCCAGAAGTGTGTCATTTCAACTTTAAAGAAATGTGGGATCCTGAGGGCAGTTGCCTTTTCATCCATGGCCTTCTAGGCAGAAGGAAACTATTACAGGCTCAGTCTATGGACTGAAAGATGATTCTCTGCACTTTTTCACTAATCTGTCCACGGAATTGGCCGATTTCGCCCGAAACCAATATTCAGTTGGGGAATTACTTTTTTTTCCCTTTTGTTTTACCAGGTGAGACACACTAAGCTGAAAGCTTGTTTACAGGTGCAACCTGGGAGTACAGGGCAGTTAAGTGACTTGCCTAGGGTCACACAGTATGCAAGTGGGGGCTGGGGGATTCAAACACAGGTCTCCAGGTTTTCAGCCCAGATCCTTAAACCACTATGCTATTCTGCCTCCATATTTAAATTTAGTGTAGCCTGGCCTTGCTAAGACAGGTTGAGGTCATAGGGGATTAACATCAGGTCAGAGGGCATTATAAGAACCTATAGATACACTTGGACTGGCTGACCCCTGGCATGCATTATATTCCTTGGACAACATGTTTTTTTATTCCAAACCTCATAGCTCCTTTTCTAGAATACATTTTTATTTTGTGATGAGGCATGAAAATCTCCACTAGTGCTTTGTGAAATTTTCAAATTCTGGTGGAACAACATTTCATGGAATTTTTGAAATTTCACTGAAATTCTGACAAATTTCCCTGGAAATGGAATGGTGGAATTCCCCTGGAGAAAATGGCTCCAAAATGATTTTCTGTGGAAAATGCTGTTCTGTGGAATATTATTCCATGGATCACAGCCAGCAGAATTCCACAGAATAGCTAGTGAAAATCTAACAGAAATTCCACTGGTGGAATGGTCATTCCATGTTAATTTTGCAGGTGGAATTCCGCACAGCACTATCCACGGGATTCAAAGGTGTGAAACTGAGGCTTTGGTGCTGTATGACCCAGTCACGGTGCATCTGAAGCATAGCTTTAATAGAGATAACAGAGATCAGACAAGCCCTGGAGGTTTAACACTCAGTTATTAAAAGATAAAAGAATAGTGGAGAAACTGAAACAGCAAAAACAGAACTTCATGAGTGAGAACATGGACACTAGAGAATCTTGATTTGCTATAGGGGGGTCATTAAGTGCTGTCTGTGAGGGGAAGCAATCAGATCATCAACCAGAAGATAAGAAAGAAAGAAAAAGAAAGAAAGAAAGAAAGAAAGAAAGAAAGAAGACAACAAACCTCTTAACAGAGATAAGAGGGTTAGAGAAATTCTTAAAACTGTCTACCCCATAGAGAACCTGGTTAGAGTTAGACTTGTTGAAGGTTCAGTATTCAAACCTAAATTGAAAGAAGGCTTAACATGCCATTTTTCAAGCCTATACAATACTATATGTTGATCAATGTAGAAGGCGGAATGTTTGGTGATCCTTAGGCTTATAAAGCAGGTTACTATGAGGGTCATTGAAGGAATTAGGGAATAAAGGTGACACTAAACTACTTGGGAACACCAGGAATATAGTGAGTCTGTTTTGTCCGGTTTATCAGGCCCTGTATGATGATACAATGGTGGGGAACGGCAGGTAATAGCTGTACAGTGATATTTAGATACAATCCAGTTGCTGTAGCTTATGGAGGCTCAGCAGAGTAAATTGGAGAGTCCCATACTGGAGTGACAGCTGCAAGCAGCTATTATGGACCTTAGTTGAAATAAAACTCTTTGCTCAGGTGGCTTTCTTTCTAATTTTTACAAAACATTTAACCCAGAGTTTATACCTTTGCAAACTACAATCTTTAACAACCTCTACTTGGAGGGCTTCGTGTACACTACACTCATGGAAGCCATGATTACTTTAATTCCCAAGCCTAGTAAGGATGATGCTAAAGCTAGGAGCTACAGACCCATCTCCTTAATTAATCTTGACTTTATAATTCTTCCTAAAGTACTAGCAACACAACTAAGTAAATTGTTGGGGTACACTAATTTGCCCAGACCAAGTTAATGTAATGCAGAGATGGTGTCTAGTGGCTATCTGAGGAAGCTTTTCTATTTGATTTCTGCATCTAGGAGGCCTGACACACCAACATAGAAACATAGGAACATAGACGTCAGCAGATAAGGGCCTCCAGGCCCATTTATTCTGCCCTTTTATCCCTACCTATAGTGACTTAGCATACCCTAATCAATATTAGGTCCCCCCCAAATACCAATATCCCTCTGTGTCTATCTCATGCGCCCTTGAATCCTGTAACCATTTCTACCCCCACCACCTCCACTGGCAGGATATTCCATTTTTCCACCACCATCTCCATGAAGAAGTACTTCCTCACATTTCCTCTGAACCTCCCTATAACTTCATCTTGTGCCCCCTTGTCCTTGAGCACCTTTTTCTTTGGAAATTGTACTCTCCTGTACCTTGCTCTTCCCTGTGAGGTATTTAAATGATTCAGTCATATCCCCCTTTCCCTCCTTTCTTCCAGGGAGTACATGTTTAATTATTTAAGCCTATCCTCACAGGGCTTATGATTCAGTCCCAGCATCAGTTTGGTTGCCCTCCTTTCAACAGTCTCCACTCTGTCAATGTCCTTTTCAAGATGGGGCCTTCAAAACTGGACACAGTACTCGAGATGCAGTCTCACTAATGATCTATATAGTGTAATTATTACCTCCCTTCTGTTGGTGATTCCCCTGCCTATGCATCCTATCATCCTGCTAGCCTTTTCTGCTGCTTTGTCACACTGCCTAGCTACCTTGAGGTCCTCAGAGATGATCACCCCCAGGTCTCTTTCCTCCTTTGAACATGCTATTGCCTCCCCTCCAAGGTGGTATGTTGTCCCTGGGTTTTTGTACCCCATGTACATTATCATGCTCTTTTTTGCATTGAAACCTAGCTGCCAATCCCTTGACCAATCCTTCATCTTCTTTGGATCTCTCCTCATACTATCCACTCCGCTGGTGTGTCCACCTTTTTGCACAGCTTTGTGTCATCCTTGAACAGGCATACTTTCCTTTCCAGACCTTCTGCAATATCACTGTTAAAGACACTGAAGAGGACTGCATCCAACAGCAGTTACCTCTGTGGCACCCTACTGATTATTTTGCCCTCTCCATAGTGCATGCCATTTGCCATCACCCTCTGAGTCCTATTTTCCAGTCAACGCCTCACCCATTTCACTACCTTATTACCCACGCCTATGTTTCCCAGTTTGCTTAACAGCCTTCTGTAAGGAATGGTGTCAAACATCTTACTAAAATCCAAGTAGACCACATCCTGCGCCTCCCCCAATCCATCTCCTTGGTTGCCCAGTCAAAGAACCCAATCAGGTTAGACTGGCATGACTTCCCTCCTGTGAAACCATGCTACCTTGGGCCTTACAGACTGTTGGCAACTAGGTATTCCACAGTCCTTTCTTTCAGTAGTGTTTCCATTACTTTTCCCACTACGAAGGTCAGGCTAACTGTCCTGTAGTTCCCTGCCTCCTCCTTATTTCTGCTTTTGTATAGAGACACTACATCAGCTCATCTCCAGTCCCTGTGTACCTAACCTGTTTCCAATAACAGGTTGAACAGGGCAGTCAGAGATGCAGCTAGCACCTTCCTTAATTCCCTCAGTATCCTGGGGTGTACCCCATCTGGTCTCATTGCCTTATTTATTTTTATTGCCACAGTTCCCTGAGGACCCTTGCCTCTGAAAAGTACCTGTGTCCACCTCTGTACCCTTTATGCCTTTGTCCCTTATTGTCAGCCCATTTTCTGCCCCCTCATCTGTGAAAACTGAACAGATGTATTTGTTCAGTATGTACATTTTTGGTTGTCTTCCTTCACACTACCCCCTTCCTCTCCTTTCATCCTCACTATCCCTCCCCTTGCCATCCTTCCTTCACTTATGTACCTATAAAAAGTTTTGACCCCCTTTACCAATGATTTTACTATGTGTTCCTCTGTTTGTGCCTTTGTGCTCCTAACTGCCTTTCCTGCCTTCTTTTGCTTCTCCTGGTATCTCTCCCTATCTCCCTACTTCTGTTTTTGTTGGTATTATTTAAACTCCATCTTCTTTGCTTTAACATTTTCTGCTACCTCCTTAGAAAACCAAAGCAGTATCTTCTTCCTCTGATTCTTGCTGACCTGCTTGACACAGAATAGTGTTGCTTTTTCAGTCCCTTCTTTGATATTGCCCACTGTTCTGCAACCCACTCCTTTCCTCTACTCCAACTAGGGCACATTCCAGACATTTTCCCATCTTCCTATAATCAGCCTTCCTAAAGTCCAGTATCCTTGTCCTTGTGTGATTTGATTCTGCCTCTCCCCCACAAATCACACTGTTCTGTGATCACTGTTCCCCAGGTGCTCCCCTACTGTAATCTCTGCCACACTGTCTGCATTGATAATTCCAGTAGTGCCCCCTCCTGGGTAGGTTCCATGACCAGTTGTTTGAAGTGTTTGTTACCCTGGACACAGAAAAAGCATTCCACAGGTCCTTCTGTGGGTAACTCTTTGAAGTGTTGCATAAGTACAACGTCCTCAGGAATTTATTAAATGGCTACAGGTCATTTGCCAATAGCCACCTGCCAGAGTTTACTGTAGTGGGTTCTTGTCAGACAGGATTATGCTCATTAGAGGTACCAGACAAGGGTGCTATATATCACCAATGTTATTTAATTTATATTTAGAACCTTTTGCTTATCAAATTAAAAATAATCTAAGGATAAGAGGAATTACTATTGGGCAACAGGAATTTAAGCTCTTCACATCTGCATATGATATTCTCTGCATATGAGGCAATCGGGGCCTCCATTACAGCATTTCTAGAAGCAATAAACAATTTTAGTAAGATCTCTGCTTACAAAATGAATGTTAATAAGACAAGTCATATGCCCTTGAATACTGGCATGTGGAAGCAGGACAGCATTATAGACATGAGATTGCAGTGGGAGTAAAAAAGTATAACATGTTTGGCTATTCAGATATCAATAGGGTTTTCTGAATTGAAAGTCACCAACCTGGACACCTTATCACATACTGTTAAACAGGATCTTCAAAGATGGAAGGCCCTTCCCCCGTCCTTATGAGGTAGAATACATATAATTAAAATGAGATTGCTACCTAGGTTAACCTACCAACTGGGGATGCTTACTATCACTCTCCCGGTACTCTGGTTCAGACAGTTGCATAGTGCTATTTCTACCTTTCTCTTGCAGGGTAAAGTAGCAAGGCAGGTATACAATAAATGTTCTGGTCCCAAAGAAGTAGAAGGTTAAGGACCCCTTAATTTCCTTTTGTACTATTTTGCTCTCCAGGGGAGTAAACACTTGGGGAGGGGGCTGACCACTAGAAGAAGATGGTGGATATGAACCACAGTGGCAGCAAATATAAAAAGAATTAGGCAGATCAGCAGGCCTTCAAAAGAGGGCACCTCTATATACTCTATCATCTAAACTCCCTAAGAATTTCAGAAGTATGCCCGTATACTACTTTATAATAGCATATTGGCAAAATAGAAGCCAATAAGACATTTTTTAGGGTTGTCTTAATTAAGTACATCTTCAAATCTATTTTGAGAAATCCATTTATTATGGCTGCAGTGGGAGGAGCATGCAGATGTTTAGTATGTACAAAAGGGCTGATGTCATGTTTTCTGTCCGTGGAACTGGCTGAAGGTGTAAATAGTCTCTTCTGCCTTACTCTCCTCTAAGAAATGCTTTCCACCCTCAAATAAATATGCGTTCATGTTAGTCAATGGTTGCAGGGCACTATTTTCTTTCTTAAATGGGAGGTACAAGAACTGGAACCTGAGTAGTGGGAGGCAGCATTAGCTTTTTTGGGGGGGGTAAGATCCATCCCCACCTCCACCTGAGAAGCTTCTAAAGATCCACCTCCACCTTTTTTTTGGTTCAAGTGGGAGGGGCATGAGGTGGATCTATCATGTTGGAACAACTGACTATCAAAGATGCCTGGGGCATCACAGCTTAAGGTTCAGAAGGAAAGAAAAAGTAATTAAGGAGTGCCTGAAACTGCATCATTATACAGCACTTGTGAAACTGCATCCTGAAATTACAACACTTGAGGAAAGCAAGCACTTGCAAAAACAAGAATGACAATTAAGGTATAAGCCCACAAAAGAGTAAAATATGTCGCCTAAAGAAGACTATCCCATATTGGATACTAGAGTGTCTGTTTCTTAAAAGCTTTTTTATACCCCCCACACACACAGTTGAAGCACCCACCCAAATAGCTAGGGGAAGCTTTATATTTTCATCTCTCTGGGACCTGAAGTTTAGCAGTAATGTACAGTATAAAGAGAATACAGTATTGTGTTTTGTGCATTTGAATAGGTTTAGTGCTTTGAAGTTAAAATATATAAATATATATACATAGTGTTATGGGCACCTGAAAAGGAAGGAGATACTATTGAAATAAATGTTATTCTGATTATTTATTTATTTATTTATGTATAAGATTTTAAGTGTAGTTCTGCCTACGTCACAGACACATAAGCTATAAAAAGTACATTTACAGATGGATGTATTAGTCAAAACTTGCAGTGGCAAAATAAAACAAGAAAAATAATATATTGTGTTTTTTTTTCTTTCAATTGTTTAACCAGGAGTGGCGCACTAAGCTGAAAGCTTGTTTACAGGGGCAACCTGGGAACACATGGAAGTTAAGTGACTTGCTCAGGGTCACCCAGTATGCAAGTGGGGGCTGTGGGATTCAAACCTAGATCTCCAGATTTCCAGCTCAGAGCCTTAAACCACTGTACTATACTGCCTCCCTAGTTATGGCAGTCATCTATTTTATGGTTCATAATGCTGGTGTAGTAAGCAACAGTACATAGCATAGCAGGTGTAAAATGTAAATAAGTAGGTCATGCAATAGATGTGCTGAGCAGTTACTGAAGCAAGAAATGTATTTAGTATAGTAAAATATTCCTGTTATAAAACTGATTTATTTATTTATTTATACAATCGGATTTACAACCTTTGAACCAGAGGATCATTTACAAAGGTACCTTGACACAGAGAGGACAACAGTGGTACAATATTACAGTAGATTGACATACAGATTTGCACAGATTTTACACAGTAGTATACATACATTTTTACATATATTTTGTACATTTCATAAAACAATAGTTACATACATACAGATATCTGGCAGGGTGAAAGAAGGAAACCAGGTGGGAGGAGGGGGAAGGGGGCTGAGGAGGCAGTCCTGAGGACTTTGTTGAAGTGCACTTAGTGATATGCGAGCAGCCTGTTAGTTATAGGAACAGCAGCGGGTGTTGAACAGGTGGTTCGAAAGAGCAGTTTTGAAGGAGGCAATTTTGGGAGTGTTAGTGATAGTTACAGGGAGAGTGTTAGACTATGAAGGGGCTCTGTAGCAAAAGGATCTCTGAGCTAGGGAGGTCCTAGTTCTGGGTACCAATAAAGTGGCCTTGTCCGAGCTGTGGGTGGAGACTGTGGGGGAAGTATGTTGGAGGGAGACAGATACCCTGGGGTGGGAGAACCCGAGCAGAATTTTCTTCGCTAGGAGGCAGGTTTGGTAGTGGAGATGTTCTTACAGGTTGAGAAGATTAGCAGTGGAATAGAGATGACATGTCTGGATGAGCCTGGGAGCACTGGTCAGTAGTCTACAGGCCTTGTTCAGAGTGAGCCGGATCTTATTGAGTGCTGTGTAATCAGTGGCTCCATATACTGGTAGGCCATAATCCACTAGGGATAGTACTGAGGATGTGATGGCCAGTTGGAGAGCATCCGGTGGAAGGCAGTCCCTAGGGCGGTATAGGAGGCCAATCCGGGTGTTGGTGGCAGACATGAGGGCATTAATGTGAGCATGAAAAGTGAGGGCAGTGTCAAAAGTAATCCCAAGATATTTGTAGGTGTGCACTTGCTCGAGCGGGTGTTGAGTGCTCAGGAGGATAAGAAGGGGGTTATTTCTTGCTTTGTTTTGATGGTGGGAGACGAGCATCAACTTGGTCTTTTTGAAATTAATGACAAGTCTGTGCTCCTTGAACCAGCTTTCTGCTTGGTTGAAGGTGTGTTGGAGAGAGTCTTGGAGGGAGGCAGAATTTCAGTGAGAGGCATAAAGAATAGCATCATCTATGTACAGAAGAATTTTGCTGGAGCAGACACTGAGCAGGGTGTTTAGGTAGAGACTAAAAATAGGGGACACAGGATGGAGCCCTTGGGAACCCCAGAGCAGACAGGGTGGGTCTCTGAGAGTGTCCCATTGATTATGATGCACTGGGAATGGGCTGATAGGTAGCTAGAGCACCAGGTGAGGGGACAATTAGAGAAACCGATATGGTGGGGACAATTAGAGAAACCAATATGGTTGAGGGCATCAAATAGGAAGGGATGGCAGGTGATGGCAGACAGTGTCAAAGGCCTTTGAGAGGTCAATGAGCACTGCTCCAGCAAGGTTGCCAGAGTCAAAAGAGGAGTGCAGAAAGTTGGAGAATTCCTGTAAGGCTGTACCAGTGCCATGGCCCACATGGAAACCGTGCTGTTCTGGGCACAGAACAGCATATTTAGTCAGATATTCAGTGAGTTGTGTAGCCACCACTTTTTCTATGGCTCTGGAGAGTGGGGAAAGGATGAAAATTGGCCATAGTTGCTGGGGATGGACCTGTCCCCACCTTTATGAATAGGTGTGACAACAGCCATTTTGCAAACACTGGGAAATTGACCCAAGCAGAAGGACTGGTTTAGTAAGCCAGTAAGTGGGACTAGGATGTCATCCAGGACCAATCATAGTATTTTGGGATCCAAGGAGTCATTGCTTGGGCTGTTGCTGCCTAATGTTTTTAGAAGGTACAGTCTGGCTTCATGGGTAGATATTTTGCACAAGTAGAACCGGGGACGTTGAAGGACAGGGGACTGTGAATTGGGAGCTGGGTAAAAGAAATTACTGGGAAGGATAGAGCTAAGGTCTGTGAAGGAGGTGTTAAGGCAGTGAGATATGTTAAGGGGGTCAGTGGTACTAGAACCATCAATAGTAACTGGGATGGTGTAGGGGAGCAATATTTCCCATTCAGTTCTTTAATATTGTCCCAAAAGGTCTGGGCAGACCCCTATGAGGAGGTGAGGGTGGTCTGCTAGTGAACAGCCTTGGCCTTACGGATGGCCCACATGCACTTATTGCATGCAGCATTGTAGGCTTCTCTGTCTGCCTTCCTGCCAGTCTCAGTAGCTAGGTGCCAGTGGTTATCCCTTTCCCTGAGTTTTTGGAGTAGGGCGGGGGTGACCCATCGTGCATTTTGCTTTTTGGTGTGGAGTGTAGTAAGCGGTGCATAGAGATCACAGGCCTTGTTAAAAGTCTGTGTGAAAAGGTTGAGGGAGGAGTCAATAATGATAAATGTGTGACATTTGCATCTCAATTTTAAGGAGGTCCTTATGGGGTGTCAATGTTCATTATAAAGTAGTTATACTTTTCAAGTTGTCTGGGTAATTGCTTTATACTACAATTGTTTCTAAATTTAAATTATTCTATGGAGAAAATTACGTTTATGTAACTGTCTGTAAATTTATTAAAGACATTTACTTGTCCTTATAATGTATTGCATCAAATGCTGTTGCTAGGTTAAGAAGTCACATTACAATGCCCAGGGCATTAGGGTTTCTTACCATAACACCCTGCCCTGTAGGGACTGACAGGCATCGGGGTGTGACTTGAGATTGTCAACAGTAATGCTCATGTCATTCCACCCCCATCCGCACCCTGCAGCCAGTGACAGGTATCAAGGTGTGCCTTTGACTCTTCAGCCCCAATGTTCACTCTAATTTCTTATACAGTACTGTACCCATTTCAGTGTATTTCCTTATGGAATGGGTGAGTGTAAAGCTTGAACACCCCAAGGCATACTTCGACACTTGTCTGTGTCAGCAGGGTAGGGTGAGGTGAAATGGCGTGAGTGTTATGGACAACAACCCAAAGGCACACCCCAGTGCCTCTCCATCTCTGAATGGTGGGGGTCACTTTAATACTTCACTTCCATTCCTATTCTGCCTGTCTGTCTCTCTCTCTATCTATATGTCTATGTAATTATCTATCTTTCTATCGATTGCATGTATCGCTATTTTTACCTGTTTTTGAAACAAAACTGCATATCACATTTGCCTGCAATCTGAGCACATACTACTGAAACTGTGCATATTTGTACTCCACATCTGCATAGACCTCATACTTTTCTAATGTTCCCATTATCACAAGCATAACTACCTTACCCTTATCAAAAGTGACCACCTCTGAAAGTTACTATCACATTTTCTCTGCTAAAAGTCCATCATTACACCTGACTTCATGACATCAGCACATTGCTTAAATATAACTTACATCACCTCATGGACAAAAACCGTTTCTCTAAAAAAAAAATAAAAAAAATGTATAAATAATCCCAAGGCTGAACATATGCCAGCCATTACCTTTTCATGAACTGCCACCTTCTGTACCATCATGGGGATTTGCATATGTTTCCCATGATGCTTTGCATTATTGGGGTATGTTCAATAGAATTTTCTTTAAAATGTGGTTGTCCAGCCAATATATATATATTTTTTTTTATTTATTCAATCTTGGATTACAATACCTGTGAGCAGGAGACCGCTCTTTTACAAAGGTTCCACATCATAAAGGGTGGGTATACATACATTGTGGGCTTAGGAGTATCTAGCCAGGTGAGTAAACATAGACAAAAAATACATTGTAAATAGGAAACAGAGATGGTTTTAACACTAGGATAATTCAGGTAACAGTAGCAGTCTTGGTGGCATTGTCAGGTAAAAGACAGTAAGCAGCTATCCAGAAAGGAGAGTAGGAGGCACTGAGTGTGGGGGGGGGGTGGCATGATGACTATTTAGGGGGAGTTGGGAGAGGAGAGTGCAGAGTATTGCAGGGCAAAAATGGGAACATCATCTAGGATAACACATACCTCAGTAGCATTTGCTCCGGGGTTCTTTTGTAAACCTATATTGATTACTATTCCTTCCATTAAAATGTACACCTCCATATATTTTTCTAATAATGTGTATGCCTTCCTTAGAACAGAAACTAAAACAAATCTTACTACTTTCAAATCATTGTGTTGTTTCTCCACACCTCCTTCACAATTACACACAACTTCACCAACTTTATTATGTAGCTGTGGTGGATCTGACTAGATTTTGTTATAATAGTGAGCAACCCCCTTAATACCAGATTTTGAGAGCACTAGGAATACCATCAGTTGAGCACCTTTCCATATGAGGTTGATTCATTTTCTTTGCCATTTTTCAGACTCAGTACTCTTTTTTATTTATTTGAAGTTTTAGATTACAATATCTTTGAGCAAAATTACTTTTACAAAGATTCCATGTCAAGACTCAGTGTATCAACAGTACAGAAGACACAACTGAGTAAATTGATCAGCATAGTTTATGATATTTTTAAAACAAAAAACTTAAGACAAATAAAAGATGCAGCTCAAGGCCTTGTCCAGAGTATTACTGGTATATAGCCATGCATTAGTTTGCAGAGAGGAAATCTGAAAAGACTGAGTAGAAATGTAATGCTTGGTGGTGGGAGAGAGGAGGGGTCAGAAAATAGAGAAGGCTGATTTGATGAGTGGTACTTGGCGGGATTGTAGAAGGGAAGGACAGGCTACTTCACAATTAGATTTCTCGGGAAGTTGTGTCAATGCAGTAGTATTTTACCATTTGACCAAGGTGTTTTATCAGTTCTGCTTTAAATTGACCTACTTTTGCAGCATTCAGTACTGAGGTGGGGAGGCCATTGAGCCATAGTGGTTCCCTATAGGCAAAGGAACACTCTGCTAGGCTAGTCCTTCTTAGGGGAATGCTGAGTGTGTTGGATGATATGCTTCTAGTCTGGTGAGGGGTGTGCATTGGCTGTATTAGAGTCCTGAGTCCTTGAGGGAGTTAGGTTAAGCATTGCCTTCTTTCCCAGCAGGCATAGAAACATAGAAACATAGACTTTGATGGCAGATAAGGGTCACTTGGCCCACCCAGTCTGCCCATTTCCCTACCTACTGGATAAGCTGCAGATTCTAGTTAACCAAAAGCCTACTTCCTGCAACCCCACTATAATTGCCTTATGTCTGTCCCATGCATGTTTGAATTCCCCCACTGTTTTAGACCCAATGACCTCCCCAGGAAGGCAGTTCCATGTATCCACCACTCTCTCCATGAAAAAAAATTTCCTCACATTACCCCTGAGCCGTCACCCCTCTATCTTTAAATTGTGCCCCCTTGTTCTTACACATCTCTTTTTCTGAAAGATGCTACCTTCCTAGACTTTGTTGATTCCCTTGAGGTACTTGAAAGTCTCTATCATGTCCCCCCTGTCCCTCCTTTCATCAAGGGTATATATAGTAAGCTCTCCCAGTCTCTCTTCATATGGTTTCGGCTGCAGACCCTGCACCATTTTAGTTGCCCTCCTCTGGAGTGCCTCCATCCTGTCTATGTCCTTGCGTAAATGAGGTCTCCAAAACTGCACACAGTACTCCAGATGGGGTCTCACCAACTGTCTGTATAGTGGGATAACCACTTCCCTTTTTCTACTTGTGATGCCCCTTCCTATGCATCCCAGTATTCCCCTGGCTCTTCTTACTGACTTTTCACATTGCTTACCCACCTTTAGGTCATCTGATATGACTACCCTCAGGTCCCTTTCCATTTTTGTTGTTGTTGTTAGTACCTCCCCTGCTATTGTGTACTCTTCTCCTGGGTTTTTGTATCCCAGGTGCATTACTTTGTACTTCTTTGCATTGAATCTAAGTTGCCATATGTCTGACCATTCCTCCAACCTTGCCAAGTCCCTTCTCATCCTTTCTACCCCCTCTTGTATATCAACTCTGTTACAGATCTTTGTGTCATCTGTAAAGAGGCATACCTTTCACTCCAGACCCTCTGCAATGTCACCTATAAAGATGTTAAAGAGGACTGGACCCAGTACTGAGCCCTGAGGTACTCCACTAGTAACCCCCCTACCTGGTACATAATTATCTCTTCTAGCGGGAGCCAGCCAGATTGGTCATATAGATCGCAAGTGTGGGTGAGTTTGCCTAGTTTTGCACTTACAGCTCTAACGTCATGCTCAATGTGCAGGTTGAAGGTAAGGGAGTCATCAAAGGTGACACCTAGCTATTTGAAAGTGTTAATCTGTTCCAGAGGTTTATCTTTGCTATTGCAAATGTCTAACTTACCCACCTTCCTCTTTGCCTGTTTGGTTTTCTTGTAGTTGAGTAGTTTATTTTGATGGAACCACTCCTCCAGTTCCTTGAAGGTGCTTTCATGCTCAATGGTAAGTGTGCCCACATGCCTCCTTGCTAGCAAATACCATGGCATCATCCACATATAACAATATAGTCAAAGAGCAGGAGTTGGGAAGGGTATTCAGAAATAAACTCAACAGGATGGTTCCTAGGATGGAACCCTTGGGTAGTCCATTGGTCATGTTTCTGATGCTGGACAGGGCTCCATTAATTTTCATTTGCTGCATTCTTTCTGTGAGGTAGCTAAGGAACCAGTTGACAGTATTAGGGAACAGTCCTAGAGCATGCAGTTTAGTTAAGAGAATGTGGTGGTTAACAAATCGAAGGTTTTTATGAGGTCTATGTAGATAGACCTCACCTGTTTGCTTCTGTCAAGAGCTAAGTGGATAAAGTTAGTTTATACAGTGAGAGCAGTAATCATACTGTGTGCCTTCTGGAATCCTTGCTGCTGAGGGCATTGGGTATTATACTTGTGTAGATATTCTGTTAATTGGACAGACATGACCCTCTCCAGGGTTTTAGATATGGGGGAGAGGCTAGAGATGGATCTGTAGTTTGCGTGTATGGCTCAGTCCCCATTTTTGTACACAGGAGTAACTTGGGAAATTTTCCAGAGTTTAGGAAACTGTCCAAGCAAGAGTGACTTTTTGAAGAGCTTAGTGATGGTGGCAACAAGTTGATCCCAGGTGAGAGTAACTAACTTCATATCTATAGAGTCACTTCCTATCCTGGTCTTGCCTAATACTCGCTGGATGTATCTTTTGGTGTTGGCCATGGAGTTTGTTTGATGGAAAAAAGTAGCAGGTCAGCTCAAGCGTGGGTATTAGGATTAGGCATGTGTGTCATTTTGCTGTCTGCCTGTTCAGCAAGCTAGTCCAATGGGAGGATGCTACTAAGGTCAGAGAAGGATGCATTGAAAATCTTGGCTATCTCTAAAGGATTTTGAGTTATATTACCATTGTGGATTAGCATGCTGGACTGTGATCTGTTTCCTTCGATGGTTAGTGCCTTAAGTTTAGTCCAAAACAGTTTCCCATTGCTCGTATACTTCCCAAGCTGTGCTTGATAGTAGTTAGCCTTGGCTATTCTAATTTCTCCAATATACCTATTTCTAACCACCTTGTAACTTTGAAATCTGCTGGCCTAACTGTTACTTTGGCTTTGTGCCAAAGGTGATCCCTAACATGCATACTTTCAAGTAGCTGTTATGTAATCCAACCATTGTTGGGGCCTTTAGTTCTACATGTTTGTATTGGTGCATATATGTCATAGGCACTTGTGAGCTTGATTATGAAGTGTTCAAGTGTCTGGTCTAGGTTTTGGATTGAGTCAAGGGAGGACCAATCCATTAGTGTGAGGTGCTCTTTAAGATATTGCAGTTGACCTTTGTGAAATACTCTACTTTAGAGGGTAGTGGGCCATGGCTTTATGATTCTCTTGGACCATTTACACATGACAGGGGAGTGATCACGGATGTTATCTGGCAGTACCATAACCTCAGTGATCCATTCTGGGTGATTAATGAGCACCCAATAAATCATTGCGACATTCCCTATGCGGTAGTTAATTCTGGATGCACCTTTTCCATTTGTGTTTGGTATAGGCTGCTGATAAGGCCTTGTGGGTAGTATTGTCATGTCCAAGCCAATTAATGTCTAAGTCCCCTAGTACAATGATTTACCATTGCTTACTGATAATGCATATTTGCTCAGAGAACAGTTTTAACCCCGGGCTTTGTTTGCCAGGAGGTAAGAAGACTGTGGTCACAACTAGGCATTTATTTTAGTCCCCTAGTACGAATTTTATAAAGAGCAGCTGAATGTCACTGAATTGGCTGTCTATGTTGAGCATGTGTCCCTGTATATGGTCCTTCAGGTATACTAGACAGCCACCCCCTCTTTTAATGGACCTGTCCAGTCTGAAGAAGGTGTGGCCATCAAGTACAAGGGAGGAGTCTGGTACTTTGGGGGACAGCCGTGTTTCTGTGAGTGAGATGAGGTCAGGTTTGTGCTGCAAAATCCAAGCTTGAAACTGTGCTTGCTTTGCCAGTAGGCTTCCAATGTTAAAGGAGGCTATCTCAAGGCAGACTCAAGAGTCAGCTTAGGCCTGAGCCAAGCCTGAAGGGCCAGGATTGGGTTGGACATTCCCTGATATCAGCAGCAGCATCAGAGCTGTTTTACAGTCTGGGAAGGTGCTGTTAGTAAGCAGTCTATTTATCACCCACCGAATTGTAAATTTAATTGGAGCCAGTGGCCATGTTGGGGGGTACTGGGTCTGCCTAGGGGGCAGATGAGACTTGCACTGGGGGAACTTATCTGCCGTGTGAGGTATAGGTAGTTGGAATCACTTTCTGACAATAGGAGGAGCTAGGAAAATAGAGTCATGGGGGTGTACTAAAGAGAATGTGAGCACAGAGGTCAGTGCATAGTAGCAGTCCTGTGCGTAAAATGGCTAGTAAGGGTACTGCGAGTGGCTTCATTTTGTATGTGTGTGTGGGGGGGCTGCCACTGAGTGAATGGAGTGATTATCAGAAGAAGCAGGGAATAATTATCTTCTTACACTCAGCCTTAGGCTAGTGCAGGATTTAATGGTCAGAAAGTCCCTGCAAATAATCTGTGGTTGGGCCAAAGTGCCTCAGGTGATGTTGATTGTTACAGAGAGTATCTTGGAGTGTGGTCACTACCATGTGGGCTGTTGGAGTGGGGGAAGGTAGGAAAAGGCCAAGAGGCAGCCTATGCAGGGGAGTCAGAATGAGCTGATTGATTTCACCTGAAACCTCCTGCTATTAATGAAACACTATCTTAGGGTAAGAGGGTGGCTGGGGAAGGTGGGTGGCCAGTACTAAGTAGTGCCATGTAATGCATGGTGCCGCTTAGGAGGAGCAGGTAGAATAGGATTTTGTGCTATACCTGTCGTGAGAGTGGAGGTTGCTTCAGGGTAGTATGGGGGATGGGGGGAGGACTCCTTGTATGCTGCCTGCCATCGTGACCCCCTGGAGGTGCTCACGAGTGCTGAGTTACATCCTGTAGTTGGGAGCAGGAGGAAGAGAAAATACAGTGAGTTAAATAGGTAGGAGCATGGGTGGGCTAGGGGCAATCTGACCTTTGAAGGGGGAGAGAGAGAGAGAGAGAGGGAGGCTGCATTTCAAGTTCAGACACTAGTTGACTGAGGGAAGGGCAAGAGAGAAAGTCAGCATAATACCAAAAGCAGCCTAAGTATAATTCATTAGTTTAACATGTTTGCCATTCCTTCATTTAGTGCACACTTCAGCTCAGGTAATGGGTACCTCCTGGTCGAAAGAAGGTGGTTTTCAGTTAGATGTATTAGTAACAATAGCATAGTAGCCCAAATGCTATATCTAAACCATATACTGAATTTCAAAATGTAGACCCTGACAAGCTAATTGACATATGCAACTACTGGCAGAATGAACGTAAATTAGACATCTAAGAAAAAGAATGGCAAATATATGGAGTGTTTATGTAAACTTATTAAATGTGACTGTTACAGATTAATGCAATTTAAATTCTTACAGAATCTATATCAGATACCAGGTATACTAAACAAAATGGGAAAATTAGACACAACATGTACTGGATGTTGTAAAGAGAAAGGCTCACTCTATCATATTTTAAGGTCATGTAAGAAAGTGAGACCCTATTGGGATGACATCAAATACCATTCGGATCCATTGTTGGGTCTACAGATGCTTTCACTCCAGAGGTTTGTCTGGTGGGAAGGTATCGGGGAAAAATAACTGGATCAAAAAAAGGGCATATCACATTTGCTGCAGCAACAGCAAAGCTCATTATCCTTATGCATGGGATGGATGACGAGGTGCTAAGCCAAGATGAGTAGCATAAGAAAATGTTGGTTGCTCTAAATGCAGAGAAACCATTTATACAAAATGTATTGCCACTGGTGAGACAGACTACATGTATTTCATCTCATTATGTAATATCTTGGGAGTGGGGGAGGGACACCTTTCAGGGAAGACATGGGGAAGTAATAGCAGAGGAGATGATAGCCTGGTGGATGGAGCAACAAGTGAGTGCAAAAGGGAGGTTCCACAGATGGAAAATAGTTCAGAGGTGGAGGTCAGTAGCCTGTTCATATTTGCGCGGGGGGACAGGACAGGGCAAAGGTTAGGGGAGGCAAAGAGGAGGCAAGACAGGGGGGATGAGAAGGCTTTGCAAGTTGTGGTGCAGGGGACTGGAGGCTAACAAGAGGTTGAGCAGGATAAGCATCAGAGAGTCATAATTCTAGGGGATTCAATACTTAAGGGTATAAGATGGGGGGACGGGCTGCCAGAAAAAGTAACATCTGGGTAGAATGTATGCCAGTCATAACAGTGACTAGAGTGGGGTAGCATATGGGCAGATATGTGGGGAAGGTGGGAGGGAAAGCCACACATTGTGGTGCACCTGGGAATGAATGAATGATCTGGAAGGGAGAAGAATAGAGAATGTACAAGACAGCTTCAGGGAAGTGGGAAAACTATGCAGCAAAGAGGGAACAACGGTAACCTTCTCAGAAGTTCTGCCAGTGCCAAGGGCTAGTACAGACAGGAAGAAAAGTATCAGTGACTTCAACAAGTGGTTGAGAGAATGGTGTGGGATCAAGGGGTATGGATTGGTGGGGGGCTGGGGTAGCACATGGGAGAACACAGATCTTTATGCAGAGAATAGGTTATACCTCAGCAGGGCAGGGTCACAAGTGTTGAAGCAGAAGCTGGGGGATTTCATCAGTGAGAGGTATCATTTAAATTAAGAGGAGGGGAGGCATTGGAGGTGGGAATCACCAGGAGAGGTGGTCCCATGGACCTCCCCCCACCACAGAGATAGATACGACCCTAGGCAAAATAGGGGTTGAAGTGAAGGGTAAGGAAGCAGAAAGAATAGGAGCAGTGTGGAAACTGGTTTCACTAAATGCTAACAGCCTGGGGAAGAAGTTGGCAGAGTTGCAGGCATTGATGGAAGAGGGGAAAGTGGACATAGCTGCCATTACTGAGATGTGGGCAACTAGCACCATGACTGGCACCTAACCATCCCGGGGTACAAACTATTCTGGAGGGACAGAGATTATGGGAAGGCTGGGGAGGCATTTATGTAAGGGAAGGGATCAGATGTAATAGGGAGGAAGGGGAGGAGGGCAGGTCTGAAGTAATCTGGCTGCAACTACACAGCCAGAACTGGACCCCAAGATTTGTCTGGGGGGTTGTTTATAGACTTCTGGCCCAGAAGGAGGACATTGAAAGGGAACTGGGGGGAGCAGATAAGGAGAAATAGTGACAAAGAGAGCACAGTGGTGGTGGAGGACTTTAATCTACCAGGGGTGGATTGGAGAATCCCAGCAACCACTTCCGCCAGGGAGCAGATCCTCCTGGAAGCATTCCAGGATGGCTTAATTACTCAGAGGGTAATGGAGCCAAAGAGGGAGGGTACTATACTAGACCTGGTACAAGAAGATGGGGAATAGGTCAGGGATGTAAGGGTGGAAGAACCTCTGGCAAGCAGTGACCACCACACAGTGTGTTCTCAATCAATCTGGATAGGGAAGTAGCCACTACAAAAACTAGGGTTCTGAACTTTAAAAGGGAAGACTTTGGCAGGATGGGACACATACTGGAAAGTCATATGGCAAGCATCTGCCCAGAAAAGGACATGGAACAAAAATGAGCAGTCATCAAGGTAGGACTGGCTGAAGACACTAAAACATGTGTCAAGAGCCAGAGCAAGAAAGCCAGGTCCAAGAAACCAAGTTGGATGAGTAGGGAGGTTGTGGAGAAGGTGAGGAAAAAGGCCGGCCCACCGGCGCAGCGGTGGGATTTCCGCTTGCGACGCCGGTGACCCGGTTCGAGAACGGACTCGGGTCGCTGGAGGGCTGGCGGGGAGAAGGATAGAGCGCCCCACGGACTGCCTCCTTCTCGGGGGAGGATGGGATGCCCGGAGTCTGTGCGACCTGGTGGAGACCAGGAGTCACACGCTGCCGACACCAACAACGCTGCACTGGAGGCGGGCAGGACGCCTGCCATTGCACGCCCCACCTCCCAAAAAAGGGAAAAGGAGAATGCCTGGCGAGCCATTAATGAAGCCCAGCACAGCTTCAATTAACCCCTCAGACCAGCCCCTCTGACCTAGTCCGACGTCCGCGCATGTGTCACCAGTGCGTGGCCCTCCGTGGGGAAAGCCACGGGGTATCAGAAGGGGCCGTGGTCAATGTGGGGGGGTGGAAGCGCGAGTGAGCTGACGTCACGGGCTCCTGATGGCTAGAGCCGTAAAAAGAAAATAGAAAAAAAAAAGAAAAAAAGAAGGTGAGGAAAAAGAGGAATGCATTTTGGACCTACAAGAGATCCAACAGGGTAGAAGACAGAGAAGAATACGCGAAGAAATCCAGAGAAGTGAGCAGAGTGGTAAGGGCACAAAGGCAGCTAGGGAACGGAGGTTAGCATGGAGGATCAAAGAAGGAGAAAAGGATTTCTTCAGATATATCAGAGAGAAAAGGAAGAACAAGGATCAAATTGTTATAATCAGGAGGGGAAGTGGGTGGTTATAAAAGGGGTCTGAGTAGGCAGAAGTACTTAATGAATACTTCTGTTCAGTCTTCACCAAGGAGAGGGATGGGCCCGTACCTGAGAGGAAGGGCGAGGTGGGAGAGGGTGGGGGAGAAGCAACCACAGATGGGGAAATCACAGTGGAAAGGGTAAGGGAGGGCCTTAAAGCCCTGAAGGTAGACATGGCACCTGGCCCAGATGGAGTCTACCCCAGGGTGCTGAGAGAGTTGGCAGAGGTCCTGGAAGGGCCATTGGTGGACCTGTTCACTACCTCTCTGAACTCTGGGTGCATGCCCAGGGACTGGAGGGACGCCCATGTGGTACCTCTCCATAACAGTGGGCCCAAGGACAAACCGGGGAACAACAGACCGGTGAACCTTACTGCAATTGTGGGAAAAATAATAGAGACAATTCTCAAGGAAAGATTGATGCAATTTCTTGAGGATAACAATCTCCATGACTACAAGCAGCATGGGTTTGTCTCGGGCAGATCCTGCCAGATGAACTTGGTTGATTTGTATGACTAGGTTATGAGGGCAATGGACAGGAGACATGCGATGGATGTCCTTTACCTGGATTTCAGCAAGGCCTTTGTCTCAGTGCCACACGGTAGGCTGACCTGCAAGTTGAAGACTCTGGGAGCAGGGAGGAAACTGGTCAGATGGGTCAAGAATTGGCTGCAGGATAGACAGCAGAAGGTAGTAGTGGGGGGGGGGGCATCTGAACCCAGGGCAGTAACAAGTGGTGTACTATAGGTCTCAGTGCTGGGACCAGTGTTGTTTAACATTTTCATAGCCAACATTGCAGTAGGGATTAAGAGTAAGGTTAGTCTCTTCACAGACAACACAAAATTTGTGCCGAGGTAGATGAGGAGGGAGCAACAGTACTTCAGAAGGATTTGGCAAAATTGGAGGAATGATCTTACACTTGGCAACTTGGTTTCAATGCCAAGAAGTGCAAAGTGATGCATTTAGGAGGCAAGAACCCAGGACACAATTACTGGCTGGAGGGTGTCCCATTAACAAAATCCAAGGAGGAGAAGGATCTTTGAGTGCTGGTAACTGGGTTGATGAACCACTCTGCTCAGTGCAGGAAGGTAGCAGCGAAAGCAAATAGGATGCTAGGGTGCAAAACAAGGGATTTTTCAAGGAGTATGGAGGTCATCTTGCCCCTGTACAGGTCCCTGGTGAGACCGCACCTAGAGTACTCAGTGCAATTCTGGCACCCACACTTGAAAAGGGATATCAAACTACTGGAGGGGGTACAGCGCAGGGCAACAAAAATGATCCTGTGATTGGGGACAGACTATATATGAGGAGGGACTGAGAGAGCTCAATACGTATACCCTGGGGGAAAGAAAGGGGAGAGGAGATATGATTGAGACCTTCAAGTAAGTACCTGAAGGGTTTGAACAGAGTAGACACCAAGTGTATGTTCAATCTGAAGGGCGGAAGGGAAATCAAGGACACTTTATGAAGTTGGAATGGGCAGGCTCAAGAGAGAACTGAGGACACAGTATTTCACAGAAAGGGTGGTGGCAGGGTGGAATGCTCTGCCAGAGGAAGTCGTATCACTGCAAAGTGTTGGGGCTTCAAGATGGCATGGGACAGATTCAAGGGAAGGGTACAATCCGGGAGCCGGCAGGAGATGGGGAGAGGGCATATGAGGGAGGGGGGGCAGCTGCAGTCTAATGGACTGAAGTACTGCATACTTGAGCAGACTAGATAGACCAAATGGCCTGTATGTGTTGGCAATTTTGTATGTTTGTATGTTATCTATATAGTAAGTTGGCATATTACAGCATGTCTCAAAGTGAAGGGTTACTTGTCGGTTGCTGTAGTGTCATAGTTGCTGTTTTGCATTCTTGACCTGATATAATCTCATACTTGTTTTTATACCTCATGTGAGTCAAAGGAGCCCTGGAGAGAATGAGTGCAGGAGGGGGAGTGGAAGAACAGTGGAAGTGTCTAAAGGAAGCCTTACTAGAAGTAACAAACCAATGCATGAAACTGGTATCCAAAGGCAAGAGAAGGAGAAAGCCAATGCAGTTCTCAAGAGAGGTGATGGTAAAGGTCAGAGCAAAAAGGAAAGGGTTCAAGAAATATAAGAAGACCCACAGGGAGGAATACCTAGAGTGTCTAAGGAAAGTGGGAAAGGCAGTAAGGAGGGCAAAGGCATGAACTGAGGAATGTATAGCACAGTCAGTTAAAAAGGGGACAAGACACACTTCAGGTACATCAGCGAAAGAAGGAAAAACAAGTTGGGGCTTGCAAGGCTGAAGGGAGAGGGAGGGGAATGCAAGAATGGTGACATGGAAATGGCAGAAATACTGAATAAATATTTTGGTTCAGTATTCACAGAAGAGAGGAGGGGCAGGGGCCACAGTAGTACAGCAGTTGCCAAGAGAGTGAAGAGGTGGACAATGGTCCATTCACAGGGGAAAGAGTCCTGCAGGAGCTCAGTAAATTGAAGGTGAACAAAATGATTGGACCAGATGGCATACACTCAAGAATATTAAGAGAAGCGCGAAGGGAGATAGCAGAACCACTGGCAGCCATGTTCACTGAGTCATTCAACACAGGGGTGGTACCAGAGGATTGGAAGAGGACACATGTGGCCCCTGTACACAAATCCAGCAGCAGAGAGGAGGCAGGGAACTTAGACTAGTCAGCCTCACCTCAGTAGTGGGGAAGATCATCAAGACATTGCATAAAGAAAGGATAGTGGGGCCTCTAGAAGCCATCGGAGCTCAGGACTATAGGCAACACAGATTCACAGTGGGGAGGTCATGTCAGACAAATCTGGTTGATTTCTTTGACTGGGTGACAAAGGAAGTAAATCAGGGTGGGGCAGTTGACGTTGCTTACCTTGATTACAGCAAAGCCTTTGACACCGTCCCACATATGAGGCTGATAAACAGGCTGGGCAAGCTGGGCACAGAGGACAGGGTGGTAAACTGGGTTAGAAACTGGCTAACAGACAGGAGGCAGAAGGTAGTGGTAAATCGGGTGCAGTCTGGGGAGAGGAGGGTGACCAATGGGGTGCTTCAGGGATCGGTCCTGGGACCAGTCCTGTTCAATGTCTTCATTAGCGACATTGCAGAAGGGCTGGAGTGAAAGGTCTTTCTGTTTGCAAATGACACCAAGCTCTGTAACAGAGTGTATACCCCAGAGGGGGTGGAGAAAATGGGGAGGAACCTGGGGAAGCTTGAAAAATGGTCTGAAGACTGGCATCTGAAGTTTAATTCAAAAAAGTGCAAAATGATGCACCTGAGACACAAAAACCCTGGGGAAATCTACAGGATGGGGGGGAGTTGCTGACAGTCACAAAGGAGGAACGGGACCTGGAGGTTATTATTTCAGACAACCTGAAAATGTCAAAGCAGAGTGCTAAGGCAGCAGGGAGGGCCAGTGGCATGCTGGGGTGCATAGGCAGGGGTATCACCAGCAGAAGGAGGGAGGTAGTGATGCCATTATATAAAACCATGGTCAGGCCTCACATGGAGTACTGTGTGCAGTTCTGGAGGCCGCACCTTCTTAAGGATATTAAGAGGCTGGAGAAGATCCAGAGAAGGGAGACTAAGATGGTACAGGGCTTGCAACACAAGACTTATGAAGAGAGATTAAGGGACCTCGATATGTACTTGCTGGAAGAGAGGAGGGGAAGAGGGGACATGACAGAAACATTCAAGTATCTCAAGGATGTAAACAAGGTGCAGGGGGGAGACATTTTCCAAAACAGGAGGAGCACAACAATGAGGGGACATGACATGAAATTGGAAGGTGGGAGGTTAAGAGGAGATGTAAGGAAGTTCTTCTACACAGAGAGGGTGGTAGAAACATGGACTGGTCTGCCTCAGGAGGTGGTGGGAACGAGCACAGTTGATGGATTCAAACATGCTTGGGACAGGCATAAGGGAACCATAGAGGTACAGCAGCAGTTGGGTCAGAAGCAGTAATCTAGTACAAGGGCTTATGGGCAGAGTAGATGGGCCAGGCGGTCCTTATCTGCCAACAATTTCTATGTTTCTATGCCATAGTGATTAAGGTGCTCCTTTATCAACAGTTAAGGGTAGGGTGATGTGTCTTGTGTATCTGTCTTGTCTATACTGCAGAGTACTGTGTATTGCATCCTTAACAATTTCAATTAAAAATACTAAATTAAAAATGAGACATCTGGCTGATTTAATTTATAATAATAATAATAATCATCATCATCATCATCACCATTATAATCTTTATTTGATAAGCTCAATTCACAATGTACAGTACCAAAGCGCTGCACAAGGAATAAAATAAACAATTTAAAATCAGTAGGAATTCTAAAAACATAAGAAAGCATTCCGAATCCTAACCGTATCTTAAAACAAATAAATATAATTAAAATCATAAAATATTAATCCTCACCAATTTAAATGTATTCAGGAAAAGCAAGTCCAAAAAGATGTGTTTTTAATGTGGTTTTAAAGCTCTAGACTCTCAGGCACTCTCGTATCCAACAAGGTAGAGAATTCTACAGGATTGGGGCAGCAAATGCAAATGCCCGTGCTCCAGAAGTGTTTAACTGTACCCTGGGAATCTCCAGCAATCCCTCGCTGGCAGAGCAGAGTGGTCAGAGGGAACAGTAAGGATTCTGAAGATCTTGCAGATAACTCAGACCCTGTCCGTGTAGGGCTTTATAGGTCAGCAAGCTAACCTTGAAGGTGATCCGCCACAGAACTGGCATCCAGTGCAGTTTGCACAGCACAGGTGTAATGTGAGTGGATCGGGTTGATCCAGACAACAACCTGGCCACAGCATTCTACACCAGCTGTAAGCAATGGATATCAACCCCTAAAACCTGTAGGTACAGGGAGTTACAGTAATCTAGGTGTAAGGTAACAAAGGTGTGGACCAGGATTGGAAGATCACCCGACAGAATAAAGTCCTTAATCTGGGCGATGTTCCTTAGATGGTAAAAAGAGGACTTGACCACAGCCGACACCTGAGAATGAAATGTCAGCCCATCGTCAAGTATCACCCCAAGATTCTGCACCTGTTCAGAGGTCAGCAACTTGGTACCCCCAAGCCAAAGCCCTGAGGGATATCCCACCACCGGCCCCTCTATCTGGTGACCCAGTTCCACCACCAACATCTCGGTCTTGTCAGAACTAAGCTTTAACCAGCTGGTATTCATCCAGTGCTGGATTTCCAAGAGGCAGTTGGTAAAGACTGAGAGCACACTATCCTGGTAGGGCATCGCCTTCATGGAGTTAGGAAACTCACTTGTCTCAAGTAAGCACCAGATTAACTCTGCTAGAACCGGGCTGATGACATCCACACACCCTATTAAAAGGCGGGTAGGGCCCAGATCTAAACTACAGCTCATTGGCCTGCATGCCTTGGAGAATCCGTATAATATCCAAGATCTCCAAATGATCAAACTCCATCCAACAAAACCGAGGAGTAGTGACCTCACACCGACCACCCACCCATACAGCGCACTGATCAAATCTCTGATCTGATGTCAGCAACCTTATCAGTAAAGAAGTGAGCAAACACCTCACACTTAGCTTGAGAAAATGCTCTCCTAACTTGCAGACAGGTTGGATTGCACAGTCTGTCTACAGTTTGAAAGAGCTGAGCTGGTTGGTTCTGAGCTGCAGCAGTCTTCCTGAACAGGAATTCTGCCTTCTTATGGGAAATTGCTGACTGATAGTCTCTATAATGCTCCATCAGTCTAAGTCTGTCAGCATCCAGGCTGGATCTATGCCAGCTGCACTCTAACCTTCATCCAACTCATCTCAGCTCCCTCAAGGCCCCATCAAACCAGGGGGACTGAGGGCAAAGAGTGAGAGTGCTAAAGTGGACATGAGCCAGGGTATCCAGAGCCCCCATCACTGCTCTATTATAAGCCTGGAGCAAGTTCTCTGGACCCTCACTTGCACCCGACAATCCCAATAAGTCTAGCACTGCCAAGAGGCCTTCTTGGGTGACTCCCTGCAAAGGGCAGTATCAGACCATCTCCACAGGGGCAGACCTATGAGGGGGACCCAGGAGATTGAACCTTATAGTGTGGTGATTGGACCATTCAACTGGCTCCACCACTAGGTTAGAGTTCTCTATCCCTGGGAGGAAAACCAGACCATGATTGTGAGTTGCAAAGGTAACTGCCTGTGTGAAACCCAACAAAATCATGAGTCGGAGGAAGTCCTCACCAAATTGCTAGAGTTCATCATTGATCCAGGCATTGAAGTCCCCCGGCAAAACCAGCCTGGGAGAATCCAACACCATGATGATGATCAAGTCTGCAACTTCCTGAAGGAATAACTTCTCACCTCCGGGTGGACTGTAGATGAGAATGATCCTGTACCCAACACCTGCAACCACATTACACTCAAAGGACCTGGTATCCTCAACTGGCACATCAGCAATGCTCAATCCTGATTTAAAACAAATTGCTACACCCCCCACCCTTGTGATCCGATCTCGCACAGTGTATCACTGAGAAACTGGCTGGAATCGCTGCCTCCAAAATCAGACCAGCATTATCATCCAACCAGGTCTCAGTGATGCAAGCCAGATCTGATGACCCAACAAGATCAGCTATAATAGCCATCTTGTATTTAATAGTTCTTGCATTGCACAATATCGTGCGGGTCGGATGAGATACTGGAGCCAGCCAAGCTACCGGCCCACTTACTGTGGATCCCTTGGGTGTAGGCGCCAGACAAGGAAAACCTCATTCAGGATTCTATTACACCCCAGGGCATCTCCTGGTCCCAGAGGACTGTCTTTTACACCTACAAGGTCCTTCAACTGTTTTGATACCATAATTGATTTACATAAGTTGGGATGAAATATGGGTTTAAAATCCTTTTTTGCAAGGAGAGAACAAAATATGGACTCAAATTCAAGTGAGAATGTATCCATTTGCTCCCAAAATGTTTTTTGTCCCCAATCTGACTTTTGTCCACCTCTTTCTCCTGCTTTGCAAGTCTTTTTGAAAGGTTGTGAAAATGATATCGAGTTATTATCTAATGAAAATTGACAAAATTATTTTCACAATCTAAGTAAACGAGGAAATAGCCTAAAAAGGACTAGGTGAAAATACGGATATCACCATCAAGCAGGCAGACAAAGGGTGGGCTATAGTAGTAATGGATACTAATAAATATGAGTCTGAGGTAATGAGACAACTTGCACAAGAAGAGTTTTATACTAAATGTATGCATGACCCTACTATACAGTAAAAAAAAATATTGTTGGTTATTTACATCTACCTATGGAAAGAAATTGGTTTCCTATGAATGTTATTCTGTTTTTACTGTTGACTTCCCCATCTGCCAGACCATTTATTGTCTCCCTAAAATACATAAAAGTTTAGTTGATCTGCCAGGGAGACCTACTGTGTCTGGCAATAATTCATTAACTGAGCCCCTTGCTAAATATGTGGATTTTTATTTAAGTGATCTAGTGAAAATGATTCCTTCATATATCAAAGACACAGGTAATGTCTTGGAGGTACTGAATGATATAGCCATACAGGATGATTGGTTTTTAGTTACCCTCGACGTTACAGCTTTATGTATGAATATTTCGCAACAGGAGGGCTTGAATGCATTAGAATATTATTTGAACACTAGAGAGACATTGAATTCATGTACTGAATTTTTGTTACAACTGGCTGAATTTGTGCTAACGTGTAATACTTTTTCTTTAATAATGAATTTTACTTACAAAAGAAGGGCACTGCTATGGGGGCAAGTTTTGCTCCTAATTATGCAAACTTGCTTATGGCTAAATGGGAACATGAGGTAATTCAGTCTGAAAGAAATCCATATCTCCATAAAATAGATCTTTGGAGACGTTTTATAGATGTTATTCTGGTCATCTGGAAAAGGAATTTGAATGAGCTCTCTATATTCATTGAATATCTGGAACTAAGTTGCAAGGACCTTAGATTTAGCATGACAGTTAATCAGAATGAGATTACCTTTTTGGATCTTGTGATTAGAAAAGATGGTAGGGGTGGCCTTACCACTGATCTGTATCGCAAGCCCAATGGATGGTAACACTTTACTGCTGGCAAGTAGTAATCACCCTAACATGTCATCAGGGCAATTCCTAAGTGACAGTTTATTAGGACCAAAATGAATTGCAGATCAGAGGAACTCTATATTGCCAGGGCAACAGAATTGAGAGAGACTTGAGGAGAGAGGGTACCCACTAGATTTGTTGTTAGAACCTGAAAATGAAGTGAGTAAAATCAAAAGGGAATCATTATTAAGAGACAAAAGAAAAGAAAACACTAGTGTAGTGGACCCCCAGCTTTCTTTTGTAAGCACTTATAATCCTCAGTCCAATCAAATTGCCAATATTATTAGAAAACACTGGCATATAGCTAAACAAGACCCTGGACTTAGTGATCTTGGTGACAAAGGATGCAAAATGATATATAAGAGGGGAGAACCATTAAGGATACTGTTGTGCACTCTTTACAACCAGTGAAAAATGCACCACAGATGTGGTTATCAAAAAGGAATGATGGCTGTCACAGGTATGGTAACCGCAAATTTTGCCGGAAAGTAACAACTGCAAAAACATATGCCAACCCTATTTCAAATAGAAACACACCAGTAAAAGGCTTTAGTACATGTAACACTAAGGGCCTGGTGTACATGGCCAAATGCCAATGTGGTAGTTTCTATATTGGAAAAACTAAAAGAATGTTTAAACTTAGAATTGGAGAGTATGAGAGAGCAATCAAGGGTGAAGATTTGACTAATTCACTGGCAGTGCATGTTTTAAAGACTAGAAATAGGAGAGAACATATTTTTAATTATATTGGAATTGAGAAACCCTTCCTTTCCAGGAGAGGGGGTGATGATGATAATTTGTTGTTAAAAAGAGAGCAATATCAGATTTTCACCTTTAAGACAATGGAAGGAAAGGGTTTAAATGGAAGAACTTGAGGTAAAGCCATTTCTGAGAAAATAAGTTTGAACTATTAGTGATTATTGTTGTTAAATCTGTCTAACATGTTTTTTCTATCTTTTTCTTTCTTGTTACAGATTTGCACCAGCATCCCTTTATGCTGTTATGTTTCCTTAAAACCATGTGCAATCTCCCCTTTTTTCTATCCGTCAATAAATTCCAGGTTTGATTTTTTTATTTTTATTGTTTACAGAATGCCTAATGTTTTAGTACTAACAGTCTTTTGGTAAGTGTCATTACTGGAGATTATTAATTACCAGTGAAAGAAGGTAGAAAAAGAAACAAATATATGCCTGTCTGTATAAACACTTAAAGACTGCTACATTCTGTTCATTTTATCTGTTTTTAATAAGTGTTAATAATATTTATAGTAGCTCTCCATTAATTAGATTTTTGTGCGTATCACTTTAAATGTCACAATATAAATGGATTGTTTTATTCTGTTACCCTGTACCTTTGAGAAAGCCCTGATAGGGCGAAACGAGTCAGGTGACTTTGGGTAACCAGGAAGTGGCTTGCTTCAGGCTTGTTCTATGCTCATCACCGTGGTTTCTTTGCTCCTGTTATATGCACTTTAAATAAAGGATTTTGCACAAGAGAAGAACTGTTTCAGATTTGGTGATTCGGTGAGTCTTTTGCTGTCTCTACATATCAAGACAGTGTCCTCAGTCTTTACAAAGTGCTGGTTTTCTGTTGTTCGTTTTAAAACCATTTGATTAGACCTAGCATGGCTTCATCCTGGTGCAGTAGTCCTTTCTACATTGACTTCTCCTGGTCCCCACTACCCCAATCCGACCACTCAGCTCCCCCCCCCAAGTCCAAGACCCACCCTCCTACTCCCCACTATCCCCAGAGCCCTACAGTGATCTTAAACTGCCATGGGAAATGGGGGACAGTTAAAAGGGCGGAGGTCTCAGGGCTTGGAGGGAGAGTAGTGCCTGGCATGGAGAGCAGCCTTTAAACACATAATTAATAGAGCCAGAACCCAGCTCCCAGTTAATTGTAAAACAAATTCTAATCACTACAAAAACAATTAACATAAAATTCCAAGAAATAAACTAAATAAAATATAAATGACTTCTTGCCCTCCCCCAACCACAACTTAAGTAACTTAAGTAACACCTGAAATTATACTAATAAATCCTGCACCAATGAAAAATGTATATATATATATATATATATATATACTAGCATACTAAAATGCCAGCAGAATAGGCCTAACGGTCTTTCACATCTGCTCGTTTGGCCAGCCCCCACCCTGGGAGCTGACCTTGCTGCCCCCCTCGCCTTCTCTGGCTTCTCCCTTCCCAGTTCCGGATATTCTCGCTGCATTGGATTTTGCTTCCAGAACCCTTCCCCTGTACCTGTCCCACCCCCTATTGAACCCCTCCACCGTCTCTGCCTCCACCAGCCCCCTAGGTAGCGCATTCCATGGCTCCACCACCCTATCAGTGAAGTAGCACCTCCTCCTTTCTCCCCTGAATCTTACACCCTCGAGCTTCCACCCATGCCCTCTAGTGGCTCCCTCCTCCTTCCTTCGAAGCACCCTGACTGTTCCTCCCCTATTTACCCCCTTCATGTACCTGAAGACCTCTATCATGTGCCCCGGTCCCTTCTCTCTTCCAATGTGTACATATTTAGCTCTTCGAGCCTCTCCTCCTAGGTCCTGTCCCCCAAGCCCCAAATCATTTTGGTTGCCCTCCTCTGGACCCTCTCCAGGAGTTTAATGTCCCTCTTTAAGTGTGGCCTCCAAAACTGCATGCAGTACTCGAGGTGTGGCCTTACCAAGCAGTTATACAGAGGGAGTATCACTTCCTTCCTTCTGGAGGTGATCCCCCTAGCGATGCATCCCAGCATCCTGTTGGCCTTGGCTGTTTCCCTCCTACAAGTCTCCGAGTTGTTCATCTTGACATCCACCGCCACCCCCAGGTCAATCTCAGCCATCGAGACTTGTAGCATCCCCCCCCGGTGTACACTTGGCCCGGGTTTCTGGCCCCCCCAGGTGCAGTACCTTGCATTTCCCTGCATTGAACCTCAGCTTCCACTTTCTAGACCATCTTTCCAGAGCCTCCAGGTCCCCCTGTAGGGCCACCCTTCCCTCCTCCCCATCCACCACTGCCCCCAGTTTTGAGTCATCTGCAAAGAGACTCATCTCACTCCTGATACCTGTCCTTATGTCAGAGACGTAGGCGTTGAACAGGAGGGGCCCAAGGACTGATCCCTGTGGGACCCCAGTAATGACCCTCCTTGGGGATGAGACTATCTCACCAACTACGACCCTCTGGGTTCGGTCCTGGAGCCAATTGCCTATCCATCTGATCATCTGGTTTCCACCCATTTCTCCCAGCTTATCCAACAGGCCCATGTGAGGACAGAGTCAAATGCCTTGCTGAAGTCTAGAAAGAGGATATCCACTGGTCTACCCATATATATATATATATATATATATATATATATATATATATATATATATATATATATATATATATATATATATATATAGATATAGTGAGGCAGAATCCAATAGTAACCCTGCAGCCAGAGTGCTTCATTGAGACTCTCACCCCCAGCAAGCAAAGTTTTTTCACATATCCAGTGGAACACACTAAGGTCATATTTTGTCAGTTACTTATTTATGTAGACTGTGCACAAAACCTATTTGAAGGTTCTCTCACCACCTTCATTCAGGGAATATAAATACAGGAATAGGTAATCAAATCACCACTGCTTGAGATAAAATGTCATCCACCTCCAGCCTACAATAACACATCCAAGTTCAAACCTCCGTTCACAGTCTGATGTTACCACTAAGTCAGGGTAAGGGAAGGAAGCCCCCTTGATCAACCAGGGCCCCAACAGGAAGCCCACTAGCCGCCAGTTAGGGAACCCTCAAGGAGCTGAGCACTATAGCCCTCTGGCTACCACCACTTGGCAACTCACCAGGGAAGCCACCCAACCCGAGCCCCAACACCAATAAACTGTCCAAATCCTGCCACTTTCAACCTGCTGACACAGCCAAAGGAGGTTTCCAATGATCCAACAATCTCAATCAACCCAAATGGTGTCCACTGACAGGGGGAGAAACCAGCGTTGCTCTCGAACCACCAGAGACTAAAGCCCAACTCCCCAGCCTAAGTCAAATTGGATAGCTCTTTTTGATAAATGGAGAGTTTCTAGTTTTTAAAAAGATGCAACAGTCAGCTTTGGATCATAATACTCACATAAAATAATTACATGTAATCATTAAAAGCAATTTTTTTTATATATAACTACATAATATAAAGATGAAGGATTTGGAAGTAAGGTCAGATATAATGACATATGTTGTACCCAGACTAAGAAAAATAAAATGTTAGAACATTATAATGCATTTTTACCTAATCTGAATTTTTGGAACTAAGTAAAATTATTGATGACTGAAATAAGAGGAAAAATAAGCTATTACAGTATTGCCCAAAAGGCACAATAAATTTAAAGAGGCAAATTCTAACATTAAAAATAAGACCATTCAATATAACATACTTTCTCAGGCTTAAAATGATGCCTTTAAAATTAAAAAGAATGGATAGCATGCCACATAGTATTTGCTGGCACAATTGTAGGAAAACTGCTAATGTTGTTCACCTATATTTGGAAATGATATATGTACAGGAATGGTGGATTGATACATTACAGTGTCTTTCTATGGTTACTATAAATCAGTTACCATGGCCTTTTGATTTTTGCATTGTTTTAATGACTTTGAGGGGTTTAATCTATCAAAACCTCAATGAAGGTTTAGGATTTTGGCAACTATGACTACAAAGTGTCATATTTTACAAAACTGGAAAGCTTCTGAATTCCCTAAATTTAATGAGCAACATTTAAAGTAGTATTAATGTTTGAAACATCATGATCTCTCTTGGAAAGGTATTATAGCTAATGTACTTCCTGTGTTGAAAATATAAGCTGTATTAGAAAAGGAATACACCTATAATTGTATTATAATGGCATGGTAGTGCAACTATAGGTAGGGTTGAGAAGGCTGCTTAACATTAAACCCCTAACTTTGAACCTTAATAGCTTTGCCCTGTTCAATGAAATTGCACAACATGTTGCATGCAAAGTCTGGAGGGCAAAGTCTCTTGATTTTTCTAGTTTCATTCAAGTCAAATGTGCAGATTTGAGATCTGGATTGTGTGTTTTTAGGAAAAATTGTTTTTTTCCTGCTGTTTTCTTTATGTGTTTTTTTTTTTATCATGCCTACAGCACAGATGGTTTGGAATTTTGATTTTAAATTTTCAGGGATAGAAAGGGCTTGCTCCAGAATGTTGCCTTTCCTTGGTTTGGTGCAAAAAAAAAATCTGTTCTCAAGTTACAAGGATTTGAAATTTGGGGTCTGAGCATGCTCAGTAGGGTCTGGGATAGGCATTTGATACCCTACTAATCATGCTCAGAATCAAAATTTCAAATCCTTATAACTTGGCAACAGAGTAAAATTTTTTCAGCAAAATAATGAAAGTCCCCATTCCGGTGCCAGCTATTTCTACCCTGAAAATTTCAGACCAAAATTCCAAACCATCTGGGCTGTAGGTGATGATAAAAGAAAAAAAGAAAAAAAAACTGGATTTTTCCTAAAAACACACTATCCAGATTTTGAAATCAACACATCCAACTGCAGTAAAACTTGGCAAATCAAGGCACCTTGCCCTCCCCCAACTGCACATGCCAAATTTCATGCAATTCTGTTGAAGGGGGTGAAGCTATTAATATATTTATGCACAGCATATTCATCTACATATAGTATTGTAGTGCAAAAATACATAGGGTTGTGTATGCTGTTGAATGTTAAACCCTCAACTTTGCACCTTAATGGTTGTGTCCTGTTCAACAGAAGTGTACAGACTTGCACATGTGTATGTCTTGGGTGGGGGGGGCAAGGTCTCTTGACTTGTCAAGTTTTGTTCTAGTCAGATGTGCTGATTCTGAAATCTGGATACTGTGTTTTTAGGAAAAATCTGTGTCTCCTGTTTTTTTTTCATTGTCTGTAGCCCAGACAGATCGGAATTCCGAGCTGAAATTCTCAGGGTAGAAAAGGCTTACAGCATAATGGTGTCTTTCTTTCGTTTAGTGAAAAAACATGTATCCATTCACAAGTTATGAGGATTTGAAATTTTTGTTCTGAGCAAACTCAGTAGAGACTTTTGAAGTGGCATTTAATACCTTACTGACCATATTCAGAACCTAAATTTCAAATAGTTATCAATGGGAACAGGTGCACATTTTTTCATCAAATAAATGAAAGGCACCCTGAAAATTTCAGACTAAAATTACAAACCATCTGAGCTGTAGGTGTCAACAAAACATAAACAAAAAAAAAAAAGAAACCCCAATAATTCCTAAAATCACTTTATCCGGATCTTGGAATCTGCACATCTGACTGCAACAGACTTGATAGATCAGGACACCTTGTTCCCAGACTGCACTTACAAAATTTAGTGCAATTCCATTGAACAGAGGTGAAGCGAATAATATATTTATTTACCATATATACATCTACATGTAGTATTATATATTTAGTGTAGGGTAGGCTGCTTAATGTTAAAACTCTAACTCTGTACCTTAATAGCTTTGATCATGCACAACTGAAGTTCACAAGCTGAATCTGGGGACAATGTCTTCTGATTTGTCATGTTTCTTTCCAGTCAGATGTGCAGATTCCAAGATCCAGATAGTGCACTTTTAGGGAAAATCAGTTTGTTTTTTTTTGTCATCTTCTGCAGCCCAGATGGTTTGGAATTTTGACCTGAAATTTCAGGTTTCAAATGGATTGCCCTAAAATGGTGTCTTTCATTGGTTTAGTATACAAATAGTAACATGTTTCTATGTTATAACAATTTGAAATATTGGTTCTGTGCATGCTCAGTAGGGTTTTTTTGACTGACGTTTGATACCCTCTTGAGTACACACAGATCCAAAATGTCAAATTCCTATAACTTGGGAACAGATTAATATTTTTGTTCACCAAGCCAATGAAAAGCACCATTCAGTTGTAAGCCCATTCTTCCCTGAAAATTTCAGACCAAAATTCGAAACTGTCTGGGCCATAGGTGATGAGAAAATAAAAAAACAACAAAAAAGCCTGATTTTTGCTTAAAACACATGGGGCCAGATATTCAAAGCATTGTACCTAGCTGAAATCCATAGTGTTGGAATAGCACTGGATTTGCACAAGGCTGCAAGATTCAAAAGCTCTATTAGTGCAGGTACTGTGTGGTAGCGCCGAATGCTAATAGATAATAGTATGCAGGGGTGGGGATAGGGGAGCGCCCAGGAATGCCAGCAGCATAGCACAATGCTAAATATCACTGAGAAAAAGCTGGCAGTAATGTGACGGTTCCTCCCCTGCATGATTCCCAACCCCCGGTAGCCCCCTAAATCAAAGAAGGACCTGGTGATCACACCCCCAGCACAAACCCCAACCCTCGGTAGCCCCGTAAATTGAAGAAGGACCTGGTAGTCTAGTGGTACCCCCCCAGCACAAACCTGACCCCCGGTAGCCCTGTAAATCAAAGAAGGACCTGGTGGTCTAGTGGACCCCCACCCTCTGCACAAATCCTGACCCCGTGAAACATTACGAAAATAAGTTTTCCCTGGTAGTCTAGTGGTCCCCCCACCCCCCAGCACAAATTTTGACCCTGTAAAACATTAAGAAAGTAATTTTTCCCTGGTAGTCTAGTGGTCCCTCCACCCGACAGTGATAACCCACTCATCAAAATAGTATCCCGCGAATAGAGCCAGCGACTGGATCAGCCCTCCTCTCACCACCATGGCTGGCCACCAACTCAGGTATGAATGAGTGCTACTGTAGTGAATGGGCTCAACCGTGGTGGTGAGAGGAGGCCTGAGCTGGTCATCAGCTCTATTTGTCGGACACTATTTTGATGAGCGGGGGCATTACTACCGAGTGGGGGGCCACTAGACTACCAAGGAAATATTACTTTCTTAATGTTTTATGTGGTCAGGATTCATGCTGGGGAGCAGAGGGACCACTAGACTACCAGGGAAAACTTATTTTCATAATGTTTTATGGTATCGGGATTCATGCTGGGTGGTGGGGGGACCACTTGACTACCAAGGAAAACTTATTTTTGTAATGTTTTATGGGGTTGGGATTCATGCTAGGGGGTAGGGGACCACTAGACTACCAGGGAAAAATTATTTTGTAATGTTTTATGGGGCCGGGATTCATCCTGGTGGGAGTGGGTACCACTGGACTACCAGGAAAAATTATGTTTTATAATGTGGAACGGGGGTTGGGATTCATGCTGAGGGGTGGGGGGGTACCACTGGACTACCAGGGAAAATTATGTTTAATTATATGGAACTGGGGTCGAGATTCATTTGGGGGGGGACCATACCTCCAATTCTCCCTGACTTTCAGGGACGTCCCTGATTTTGCCTCACAATTGTCCTCTGTCCCTTGTAAAATGATTGTTGTTATGACTGAACAGTGGAGATTGTCAGCATAACATAATGTCAAACTGTGTTCCTGCTGCTTCCAGCCCGTACTTCCACTCTGACCAACAGAAGATGCTGTGGGCATGTCTTGGCCGGCAGCATCCAGCCTGTACTTCTATTCCAACAAAAAGGTGGAGCTGTGCGCACCATGCAGTAGCACCGGGCAAACTGCATGGTAATGTATGCTAAACAGCACATAATGAGATGCAATTGTGCCTGTTTGCCCACGGATTATCTAAGTAAGCTTATTTGCATGGAAGCTTTGAATACAGCTCCCGTTTGCCCCGGGCTAACCAGTTTGCACTGGGCTAATGTGCTGGCACTATGCAATCAGGTTAGCCCCGGGCAAACCTCACTTCAGCATAGCACAGTTCTGCAGTGTGTGGCTTACATTGTTGCTTGTAGTAGATGTGAGACATCTCTGTGCAATCACACACAATGTTCTTCACCTGCAACACTGGCTTGCTCCAGAGCTTAATGAGCTGCAGCTGCAGTTTCACTTTCCTGTTGCTATATTCAGTGCTGTCTTATTCCCGGGCTATTTTTGTCCTGCACTCCCAGACCAGTTTGCCTGGCTTCCTTAGCATGCTATATTCAGCAGGATTAGCATCAGGCTATTCCTTCGTAATATAGATTGCTTTTTGCTCTGGACTAAGTTTGCCCACTGGGCAGTGCTAATTTAGCCCCAGGACAAAGTTTTGATCATCTGGCCCATGATCCAGATCTTGGAATTTTCACATCCAACTGGAAGAAAACTTGGCAAATCAAGGCACATTTACACCCAGACTGCACTTGCAAATTTTCTTCCAATTCTGTTGAATGGGGACAAAGCTATCAATTATAATGACACAGTAGCAGCACTACAGTTAGGGTTGAGTAGGCAGTTTAATGTTTACTCTGTAACTTTGTATCTTAATAGTTTTGCCCCTGTTTAATGAAAGTGTGCAAAATCCTGCATGCACAATCTGGGGAACAAGGTCTCTTGATTTGCCATGTTTTGTTCCAGTCGAATTTACGATTCCGAGACTGGATAGTGCATTTTTATATTTTTTTTGTCCTGTTTTTTTTTTTTTTTTTTTTTTTTTGGGTCATCAACTTTAGCCCAGATGATTTTTAATTTTGGTTTGAAGTTTTTATGGAAGAAAGGGCTTGACCCAGAATGGTGCCTTTCCTTGGTTTGGTAAACAAATATTTTTCTGTTCTCAAGTTACTAGGATTTTAAATTTTGGTTCTGAATATGTTCAGTAGGGTCTTTTGGATCAGCATTTGATATTCCATTGAGCATGGTATTAACCAACATTTTAAATCCTTATGGAGTGTGGTTGGACAGGATGAGGGAGTATGTTGGACTTACTAGCAGGGTCATCAGTTGGTTCAAGTCCTTCCTCCAGGACAGGTCCCAGAGGGTGGTTTTGTGGAATTATTCCCCAAACCCAATGGCCCTGTCCTGTGGAGTGCCTCAAGTCTCTGACCTCTCCTCCATGTTATTCACAGTGTATATGCTGCCCTGGGTGAGGTCGTAAGATGGTATGGGCAGGGATTTCATTGCTTTGTTGATGATACTCAGCTCTACCTGTCTTTTACACCAGGAAGATCTGATGCAGTAGACTTGCTGAGCAAGTGCTTGTCTGAGATCCAGGCTTGGACATCATTAACCTGGTTGGGGCTTAGCACAGGGAAAACTGAAGTACTGGTGGTTGAGCTAGGTTGAAGGCGGAGGGGTGGAGTCCCCTGCAGATGAGTTGGGGCTTTTTATTGGCTTAGCCAAACTGGAGGTCTCCACCATTGTGAGAAATTTGGGAGTTGTTCTGGACAGCGAACTGATACTTGATGCTCAGGTTTCGCCCACTGTTCAAAATGTTTTTTATCATTTGCGTAACATCGCCCAAATTAAATCCCTTATCCCCCTGATGACCTAACTACATTGGTGCACATGTTCATTACCTAGATGCTTGCTTACTGTAACACACTTTACCTCAGTGTCAGTGGGAGTGTGATGTAGCACCTGTAGCTGCTGCAGTATGCAGTGACCTGGCTACTGACGGGCCATTCATGGTCCTGTCATATCATGCCAGTGTTGCGTGAACTGCACTGGCTGCCAGTACACTGGCACATCTCCTACAAAATAGGTCTGTTGACCTGAAATACCCTGTATGGGCTGAGGCCGGGTTACCAGAAGGAGCTCCTTCATCTCTAGAACCCAGGTGGCTCTCTCCGATCTGTGGGAGAGGACCTCCTGGAGGTCCCCAGAGCAAGGTTAAAATCTTCCTTGGATCGGGCCTTTGAAGTGGCCACCCCAATCTTATGGAATTTCTTGTGGGAGTCCTTGGTGGGAGTTGTCTTCCCTTGAGATATTTAAAAATAAATTAAAGCCTTTCTTATTTTAACAAGCTTTTGGGGTCTAAGAAACTATTAAAATATGAGAAGCGGCTTATGTTTGATTAAAAGTGATTATTTTATATTAGTGGGTGTTACAGTATTTATTGTTATTTATTCCTATTTTATAGTTGTTTGTGGATATTTATATGCTGTTTGTCTGTTTTGAGTTTTGTTAGGGGGCCGTGAGCCTTCAGGAAAGGGTGCCCAAAAGAAATAAAATCTACTACTACTACTACTACTACTACTACTACCACTTATAACTTGGGAACAGATTAACACTTTTTCTCCAAACACATGAACGGCACCATTCTGGGACAAGCGATTTCTACCTTGAAAATTTCAGACCAAATTTCCAAACCATCTGAGCTGTAGGTGATGACAAAAAAGACAAAAGCATTTGTCAATGCTGAAGGTTTGCTTGCTGGTATTGACATTGGTAGTGCAGGAGTTAGAGAGACGCATAATAGGAATGGCGGTGAAGTACTGAAGTAACACCACCCCCAACCCCAACCTGCAGAGACTGACAGGCATTGAGTGTGTGCCTTTGGGTCATCGGCCATAACACTCACACCATTCCACCTCACTCCACCCTGCAGACACCAACAGGTTTTGCAGTGTGCCTTGAGGTCTTTGGCCCTTATGCTCACCCCATTTCAAAAGGAAATAAGCTGAGATTGGTGCAGTATAAGAGAATGGGCTGAATGTTAGGGCTGAAGATATCAAGGCACACCTCGATGCCTGTCAGTGGCTGCAGAGTGGGGGGGTGGAATGGGTTGAGCATTACGGCCAATAACCCCAAGTCACAGCCACAATGCCTGTTGGTCTGTACAGGGTGGGCGTTATGGTTGGAAACCCTAAAGCCCCAGGCATCTGTTGGTATTTTTGCTCCAAATTTTCAACATGGGCTTTTTGGGAGCCCACCTCATGTACAGTGGTAGTATTATTTCGTTACTCAGTGCCAATGAGTGATTTTGCACAGTGTGTGTGCCATTCGGCACCACAGGTGTGAAAACACATTTTGGACAGGTTATGAAAAATGACAGCTACACTGTTCATGAGGAGGTGTAGAAAAAGGGCAGTGTTGAAAATCTCGAGTGAAAATATGAAACACTGGTGAAGTCACGAGTGTGCATAGAAACTGCGCAATGCATGCCCGTAACACAATTATTTGGGGGAATTTTTAACAACATTTTCAACAAAGGCAGTTTGGGGCCTCTGCTCATTAACAGTGTTACTGTGATTTTGTTAATGTGTCCTGAACCTTGATTTCGCACAGCGACCACGCCATTGCGCGCAACATGCGCAAAAACACATTTCAGACAGGAAGTGAAAAATGACAGCTGCACTGTTCATAAGGAGATGTGAAAAAATGGCAATGTCAAAAATCTGGAGTGAAAATATTAAAAAGTGTCAAAGTTACGACCGTGCGTAGAAACTGCGCAACACACGCTTGTAACACAGTCATTTTTGGGGATTTTTCCAGAAGATTTGCAAGATAGGTTTTTTGGGACCCTATCTCATGAACAGAGGCACAGTCATTTCATTAATCAGTCCTGAAAGGTGATTCTGCACAGTGACCGCGAAAGACCTTTCAAGATTGAATAACGAGATGACAGTGCATATGTTCATGAGGTGGGGTCCCAGGAACTCCATGTTGAAAATTTGGAGGCAAAATTCAAAAAAATTATGTGATATCCACCTAAGTTGAAAACCCCCCATTTATGCCATTTTATGGCCTACCAGCATTTCTTCAGTTTGTGGTCAGCTTTGAAGAGTGCAGACGAGTTCCTGCTCCACCAAAGATCACAGTGCCTGACCGCCAGAGATAAGTATGGGGTAATGGGGGTGTGGGGAGGTGGGGTGCACAGAGGGTGGATGCAGGTTGGGGGAGGGGGTGCCACCAACAGTGAAGGACTATTTTCTTTGTTTCATATACAGAAAAAAAAATGAACACTGCAGAAGTTTTGTTTCCTTTACAGGTGAAAGAAGCCAAATGTTGGGCACACTGGGATGGACTCCCAGTGTGCCCCATGAATTTTGTGGTGGCGTGATGTTGGCCACATTGGGGTGAGCTCCCAGTGTGCCACACAATGGGGTTGGGGTGGGGCAGGAACATGCCGAGGTGATCGGCTTTCCATTAAATGGAGGCACACTGGGGTGGGCTCCCAGTGTGCCACACAATCTTGGGGGGGATTCATGAACAGGAGAGACAGTGGGATCAGTGAGATGCACTGACTGGATCAGTGAATCAGACCAGACAGAGAGCCAGACTGAGAGAACCAGACTGACCGCAGCTTTCTTCTGCCCTCCTCATCTCTCGGTCTCGAGTGTGCTCAGCTCAGGGATCATCGGGCAGTGTGAGCTTGCTCTCTCACTCAGCTGTTTCTCAAAGTGCAGTCCGCTGTGGTCTTCTTGTAACTTCAGACAGCTGTCTCTCTTGACTGGATCATGCTCTCGCCCTGCAGCTGTTCCTTTGCTCTGTCCCATCCAGAACTCAACAGCCTGAGCTGCAGAAAAGATACGGGGGACAAATTTGGCAGCAAGCAGCAACAGGACTAGAAAAAAATTGTGAGGACTAGATGACAGATCTTTTTTGAGGATTCATTTTGCCAATGCCACCTGCCACCAATCTGCCACCAGCCACCAAAGTTTCTGCCACTGCCTCTTGCTTGCTCGCTCTGCCCTCAGTCGGTTGATACTTGGTGCGCTCCCCTCGCTGGCTGTTTCTCCGGACTGGACTGCACTATGGCTCCCTTGCTGCTAGTAGCTCAGTTCTTGGTCCATCTGATGTGTCTGCATGCAGACTGTTAACAGGTGAAGGAGGAGCTGACACTGCAATGATGGGGCACTCCCTGATTGCAGTGGCAAATTTGTTTCAAGTTGGTGGCACACTTTAAATCTGCTGTCATAGACAGCTTGCTTACTAATTGGTGCTTTACAGACAGGCCCAAAAAAACACTGCTAGCATTCGCCACAACACTGACACACCTCTGAAACCTACTTCTACCACAAGATGTTTCTTGCACATGAGCTCAAGCAAACATAAATAAACAGCGAAAAACCCAGATTTTTTCCTAAAAACATACTATCCAGATCTTGGAATCCACACATCTGACTGCAACAAAAATTGGAAACTCTAGATACTTTGCACCCTCAGACTGCACATTAAAAATTTCATGTAATTCCACTGAACGGAAGTGAAGCCATTAATATATTTATGCACAGTACTGTATATACAGCTACATGCAATATTATAGTGGCATGGTAGTGCAACTATAGTTAGGGTTGAATAGGCTGTTGAATCTTAAACCCCTAACTCTGCACCTTAACAGCTTTACCACGTTCAACCAAAATGTACAGAATGTTGCATGGGCAGTGTGGGGGTCAAAGTCTTTTGATTTGCTAAGTTTCCCTCCAGTCAGATGTGCGGATTCTGAGATCCGGATACTGTGTTTTTAGGAAAAATCAGGGAGTTTGCAGTTTTTTTTGCATCGCCTTCAGCCCTGGAGGTTTGGAAATTTGGACTGAAAATTTTCAGGATAGAAAGGGCTTGCAACAGAATGGCACCTTTACTTGATTTTGTGAAAAAAAAATACTCTATTTTCAAGTTATAAGGATTTGAAATTTCGGTTCTAAGCATGTTCAGTAGAGTCATTTGGATATGCATTTGATACCATCAGCATGCTCTGAACAAAAATTTCAAATCTTTGTAACTTGGGAATAGATTACAATTTTTTTCACTAGACCAATGAAAGGCACCAATCTGGGGCAAGGTATTTCAACCCTGAAAATTTCAGTCCAAAATTACAATCCATCTGAGTTGTAGGTGATGCAAAAAAAAAAATTGCAAAGAGCCCACATTTTTCCTAAAAACACACTACAAAGATCTAGGAATCCACACATCTGACTGCAATGAAACTTGACAGATCAGGATACCTTGCCACCCGACTGTGCTCGCAAAACTTTGTGCAAGTCCATTGAACAAGGGTGAAGCTATTAATATATTTTTTGGATTACTCAGCTCTCCCCAATATACTTTGCAGCTCTGAAACATGACTATTCTCCAAGGTACAAGATATCCACCTCACCCTTGTGGATTATAATCCTTTCTGCCAAGTCTTGGGCAAATAGGGTTTAGGGGTAACCCTCTATATTTGCTAATCCCTCTCCTGCTCCATCTTCATGCATGAGGCCCTCCCTCCTCTCACCAGCTAATTATAGCTAAGCTCATCAACCCAGCCACTCTCTCCATTACATAGGGGCTTTATATGCCTCCTATAAACTCTCTCCATCCTCATTGGAAACTTGCATCTCCTCCATCTCCTTGCACGCAACCTCCGGCTAGTTGATCCTGCTTGGCAACTTCAGTTTAAAATGGTTCTCCCTGGCCTCCATGCCCACATTACACAGTATAGAACTGCATAATCTAATTCAGCTCATTAAGAAGCCAACAAAACTAAACCCTCACTCCCCAAACCACTCTCTATTGGACTGGGTGCTCTCCTCTCACCCTCACTGCATTATAGCAGCAGGTACCCTCACAGATTTTTTTAATGATAACTGCTTGACTTATTGAGTCAGGAACGTGCATATTTCCCACTCTGTCCTTAAATACATTTGGCATCCCCCCTTCAGGGTGCTTGACACAAATGCCCTCCTACTTGACCTTCTCAATGCCGAATGGTCCTCCATATTCTTTGCAGCTATCATTGACTCAGACCTCAGCTCTTTCATCAGCCGTCCCTCTAGCGTATGGAACAATCATGCACCCCTAAGAAAGGTGGGATTAAAACATGTCCATCACCCCTGGATAAATGCCTCCCTAATTGCCCAGTACAAGCTGCATGATTGCGCATTGGCTACCTGCAAATCCTCCTTGACCCAGGCTGACCTCCAGACTTACAGGTCACTAAGAAACAAGTGTACAAAGGCTGTCTGGACTGCCAAAGCAGTCTATTTCAAAGAACTCCTCCACACTAGGTATGGCTCTCCTTCAAACTTCTGAAAGACCATTCACTCCCTCATAGACCCCCCTCCCAGTCAACCACCCAGTACTATCCCTTAATGGCTCCCTTATCTCAGACCCTTCCTCAGTAGCAGACACCCTAAACAAGTACTTTATTTTGTGTGAACTTCTTGACCCCCTCAAAGGCCGTCCCTGACCCCCCCCAGTCCACATTCACCAAATGACTACCATTTTCCCCAGTATCCGAACAGGAGGTTTATAGTGCTCTATTGTTACTTAATCTAGCCAAGAGTAGCCCAGATGGTATTGACCCCATGATACTTTGCATCTACACCCTCCCATCATCTTCCCCCTCACATACTTGCTAAATTTCTATCTCCCCTCAGGTACAGTAACTCTGGCCTGGAAAATGACCCATTGCTTCTCAAAGGTGGTGACCCCTCCATCCCAGGGAATTACCACCCCATCTCCGCCCTGCCCTCCCTTGCAAAGCTCCAAGAGTCACTGATCTAATCTAGGGTCTCTGATTTCCTCACCAGCAACAATACTCTATCCCCATTTCAAGCTGGTTTCAGGAAGAACCACTGTACTGTGTCCTCCTTCCAGCAGGTCACAGATGTCATTCACTCGGGAATGGATCTTAGTCACATCACAGTCACTATCTTTATAGACTTGGCAGAAGCATTTGACTCGGTGTCCCATTCAGACCTGCTTGACAAGCTCCAATCTGTTGCTTCAGTGCCACAAGTAGTGAACTGGTTCAGTTACTACCTCATGAACAGGAGCCAGTTAGTTGTGATGGGTTCCACTCAGTCATCTCCCTTCATATCCTTGCTGGTGAACCCCAAGGCTCCTTCTTAGGCCCATTTTACTCTCCTTTTTCATCAACAACCTCCCCTTAGCTTGTGTGCAAGCTCAAATCCACATGTATGCTGATATGATCAGCTATATCTCTGGTCTATCAACCCTCTAAGCCGGGGCCCCACTCCAGTGAGATCTTAACAGCATGCTGAACTGATTTCAGGTCAATAACTAGAGAGCAAACATGAAGAAAACAGTGTCAATGACATTTGGATCAAGATGAAAGCTCTCTACACTCTTGTCTCCCCAGTTTAATCCACCACTGATGGTTCCCCCCTAGAAACTGTCTCTGCCTTCAAGTACCTTGGGGAATGGCTGGACAACAACCTAGACTTCTTATCCATATTAAATGCTTGTACTCAAAGCTTCACCCTAAACTAGGAGTATTGCACTGGAACAAAGATTGCCTCTCCCTTCCCTTGCATTGCAAATTGGTCACCAAAACCATCCTCCCGATACTCGATTACACAGACATCATCTACAACACTGACCTGCCCCTTCCATCTCCAAACCTGACACCCTTCTAAGTGAGTTTTGCCATTTTGTCACACACTCTCCTTTCCGCACTCACCATTGCTCCCTCTATTCATTTCTTTCTATCCCTCCCTTCTCCCACCAGACCCACACCCTAGCCTTTATTGCCAAATTCTAATTTGGACTCCTTCCCTCCTATCTTTTTGCCCTGTTATCTCCTGCCTGTCCAACCCCTACCTGCTCTGCTTCAGAGCATCCTGATTTTTCTCCCTCCCCCACCCACACTCTAAGGCAGCACAGTCTGCTTTCTCTTTCCATCTACTTTCCCTTTGGAACCAACTGTCACCTTCCTTCCATCAAGCCACCTTGCTCCCAGCATTCAAGCACCTTCTTATATGTGCTTCTACACCTCCTTGCTGCTGCCCCTATTTCTATCACCACTAGCTTAACTTGAACTTCTCCGCACCCTGCCTTTCTGTTGTAAGCTTATTCAAATGGTAACTTATCCAGATATGTTTGTAAAACTGTACTGTTGAGACATTGAATTCTGGTTGCATTGATCTGTGCATTATCCTGAAAATATGTGTTGTACAGCCTTACCATTCAGCTCTGTATCTAGCTGTACTGCATTACATTTTGTTTACATGTACTGTCACTTTCTTTTGTATATGTTTTTATAATTTCTCCGCTCCTTGGGTCACACCTGGAAATGAGCCCTTGCTCAATGTGCCTTTTCTGGTTACCAAAGGGTAAATAAATAAATATATTTATGTACAGTATATACAGTATATCTACATGCAGTGTTATAGTGATGCAGAAGCACCACTATAGTTAGGTTTCAGAAGGCTGCTTAACATTAAACCCCAGTTCTGCACCTTAATAGCTTTGCCTCTGTTCAACAGAAGTGCATGACATTCTGCATGCTTAAACTGGGGGTAGGATTCTTTATTTGCAAAGTTTATTTCCAGTCAGATGTGTACATTCTGAGATTGGATAGTGCATTTTTAGGAAAGATCTGGTTATTCTGCTTTTTTTTTGATCTCCCACAGCTCTGAATGTTTGGAATTTTGGTCTTAAACTTTAAGGTTTGAAAGGGCCTGCCCAAGAATGGTGCATTTCATTGGCTTGGTGAACAAATATTAATCCATTTTCATGTTATAAGGATTTGAGATTTTGGCTCTGATCATGCTCAGTAGGGTCTTTTGGACAGACTGATACCCTATTGAGTATGCTCAGAACCAAAATTGCAAATTCTTATGACTTGAGAATGGATTAAAATTTTTTTACCAAACAAATAAAAGGTACCATTCTTTTGCAAGCTCTTTCCACCTGGAAATTTCAGACCAAAATTCCAAACTATCTGGGCTGTAGATGATGAGAAAAAAAAAGCAAAAAAACTTTAATTTTTCCTTAAAACACACTATCTGAATTTTGGAATTTGTACATCCAACTGGAACAAAACTTGGCAGATCAAGACACCTTGACACCCAGACTGCACATGAAAATGTTCTTGCAATTCTGTTGAATGGGGGAGAAAGCTATCAATTATAGTAGAGCAGTAGTGCACCATAGTTAGGGTTGAAAAGGCTGTTTAATGTTAAATCCCTAACTTCAAACCTCACTAGCTTTGCTCCTGTTAAACAAAAGTGTTCAAAGTATTACACACGCAATCTGGGGGACAAGGTTTCATGATTTGCCAAGTTTTGTTCCAGTTGGATGTGTAGATTTCGAGTCCAGATAGTGCATTTTTAAAAAAAAAATCTGTTTTTTTTCTGCTGTTTTTTGTCAACACCTACAGCCCATACAGTTTACAATTTTTCATCTGAAATTTTCAGTGTACAAAGAGCTTGCCCAGAATGGTTCCTTTCCTTGGCTGGGTGAAAAAATGTTAATCAGTTCTCAAGTTACAAGGATTTGAATTTTTGGTTCTGAGCAGCATGCTCAGTAGGGTATTTTGGATAGATGTTTGATACCCTACTAGCATGCTCAGAGCCAAAATTTCAGATCATTATAACTTGAAATTTTTTCACCAAACCAATGAAAAGTGCCCTTTCCACCCTGAAAATTTCAGACCAAAATTCCAGATCAATCTGGGCTGTAGGTGATGACAAAGAAATTGCTAAAAAAAAAAACCCTGATTTGTCTAAAAACACACTATCCATATCTTGGAAACTGCACATTCAACTGCAACAAAACTTGGCAAATCAACCTGCCCCCCAGACTGCATATGCAAAATATTGTGCAATTCTGTTGAACAGAGGTGAAGCTATTAATATATTTATGCACAGTATATACATTTCCATACAGGATTATAGTGATGCGGTAGCACCACTCTAGTTAGGGTTGAGAATGCTGTTTAATGTTAAACCCCTAATTTTGCACCTTAACAGCTTTGCCCCCATTCAACAGAACTGTGCGAAATTTTGTATGTGCAGTCTGGGGCTAAGGTTGCCTGATTTGACAAATTTTGTTCCGGTCGGATGTGTGGATTCCAAGATCTGGATACTATGGGTTTTTTTTGTGCTGATTTTTGTCATTGCCTGTATCCCAGATGGTTTGGAATTTGGGGTTGAAATTATAGTGTATAAAGGATTTGTCCCAGAATGGTGCCTTTCCTGTGGTTTGGCAAAAAAATATTAATCCATTCTTAAGTTATAAGGGTTTGAAGTTTTGATTCTGAGCATGTTCAATAGGGTCTTTTGGAGAGACATTTGATACCCTACTGATCATGGTCAGAATTAAAATTTCAATTCCTTATAACTTGAGAATGGATTAACATTTTTTTCACCAAGCCAACGAAAGGCACCATTCTGGGGCAAGCCATTTCTATCCTGAAAATTTCATACTAAAATTAAAAAACATCTGGGCTGTATGTGATGACCAAAAGAAAAAAAGCATTTGTCAATGCCGAATGTTGGCTTACTGGCATTGGCATTGGTAGTGCAGGAGTTAGAGTGATGCATAGGAATGGCAGTGAAGAATAGAACTAATGGAAACCCCCAACCCACCAGAGACTGAAAGATGCTGGGGGTGTGCCATTGGGTCATTGACCATAATGCTTACGCCATTCCACATCACCCCACCCTACAGACAGCAACAGGTGTCACAGTGTGCCTTGGGGTCTTTGGCCCTTATGCTCACCCCATTCCATAAGGAAATAAGCTGAAATGGGTGCAGTATAGTAGAATGGTGTGAACATTAGGGCTGACAACCCCGAGGCACACCTCGATGCCTATCAGTGGCTGCAGGGTGGGGGTGGGGGTGGAATGCCATGAGCATTATGGCCAACAAACTCAAGTCACACCCCCGATGCCAGTCAGTCTGTACAGGGTGAGGTGTTATGTTTGGAAACCCTAATACCCCGGGTGTTTGTTGGTATTTTCACTCCAAATTTTCAACATGGGTTTTTTGAGACCCCACCTCATGTACAGTGGCAGTATAATTTTGTTACTCAATCCTGAAAGGTGATTCTGCACAGTGACTGAGTCTCTCAGCACCACATATGCAGAAACGCATTTTGGCAGGATGTGAAAAAATCACAGCTATACTGTTCATGAGGAGGTGTGAAAAAATGGCAATGTTGAAAATCTCAAGTGAAAATATGAAAAATTAGGGAAGTTAAGAGCATGCATAGAAACTGCGCAACACATGGCCATAACGCAGTCATTTGGGGGAATTTTCCCACTAGATTTTCAACATAGGCATTCTGGGATCTCCCTTCATGAACAGTGACACTGTGATTGTGTTATTCTGTCCCAAAAGTTGATTTCCACAGTGACCGTGCCATTCTGTGCCACAGGTGTGAAAACACATTTTGGGCAGGATTTGAAAAATGACAGCTTTACTAATCATAAGGAGGTGTGAAAAAATGGCACTGTTAAAAATCTGGATTGAAAATATAAAAAAATGGCAAAGTTACAAACGTGCATAGAAACAGTGCAACGCACACTCGTAACACAGTCATTGTTTAGAATTTTTTCAAGAAATTTGCAACATGGGCTTTTTGGGACCTCCCCTCATGAACAGGGGCACTGTCATTTTGTTAATCAGTCCCAAAAGGTGATTCCATGCAGCAACTGTGAAATCACCTTTTAGGACCAAGAAATAAAATGACAGTGCCAGTGTTGATAAGGTGGGGTCCCAAGAACCCAATGTTGAAAATGTGGGGCCAAAATTCAAAAAATGGGTGAAATATTAACCTAAGTTGAATACCCCCCCATTGAGTCCTATCATATGGCTTACCTGCGATTCTTCAATTAGCGGTTCAGCTTTGAAGAGTGCAGACTTGTCCAGGTCCACAGAAGATGATAGCACCTGACCTCCAGAGGTAAGTATGGGGTGAGGGGGTTTCGGAGAGGTGGGTGCACAGAGGGAGGGTTGGGATGGGGGAGGGGGATGGCCAGAAAACAATGGACCATTTCCTTTTTTACAGGTACAAAAAAATAACTGGCGAAGGATGGTTTTCTTCTTTCACAGGGAAAACATTTTTTTATTAATGTGGGCACACTGGGGTAGGCTCCTGGTGTGCCACAATAGTGGGGGGGCATGCCAACATGGGGATTGGGCACCCCACTGTTGGCAAATCATTTAGAGGAGATTGGGGGGTAGGGGATCCATCTGACACTGGGAGTGGGCATCACAGTGTTGGAAGAAAAAAAATAAATTTCAGCACACTGGGGTGGGCTCCCAGTGTGCCACATCAATGGGTGGAGGGGGATGCATGCTGACATGTGGATTGGGCACCCAAATGTCAGCTTTTCAGGAGTGTGTTTTGGGGTGGCAGGAGCCACCATGTTTCAGCACACTGGAGTTGGCTCCCAGTGTGCCACATTTAATGGGGGGGATTCATACCAATGCGAGGAATGGGCGCCACCAATGTTGGCTTTTTGGACATTGTGGTGTGCAGTAGGAGCTGCCATGATTCAGCACACTGGGGTGGGCTCCCAGTGTGCCACAATTATGTCATTTCATAAGTTGCTTGTAACTCCGGCCATGCACATTACTGTGCTCTGTAATGCGCATGGCTGGAGTCTTGTCATCTGCCGCTGCAATGACAAAACTGCACCTGATTGCCGCTGCAGATTTATTTCAAGTGTTTGGCTCTCTTTGAAGTCTACTGTCATCATCAGCATGCTCACTGATTGGCAGTTGAGGGATGCACCCACTAAAGTGCCCTCTGCATTGGCCACAACACTGACACACCTTTGAAATTGGCTATTACCACAAGATGCTGTTTGCACGTGTGTGCAAGGCAACATAAAGAAGAAGTAGCAAAAAAAAAAATTTTTTCCTAAAAATGCACTACCCAGATCTTGGAATCTGCACATCCGACTGCAACAAAACTTGGAAAATCAAGACACCTTGGCCACAGACTGCCCATGCAAAATTTCATGCAATTCTGTAGAATGGAGGTGAAGTTATTTAAGCAATATGACACAACAGGGTGTGTGTTGTGCTGGGATAACATCATGCATGGGGAGGTTGGGCATGAGACCACAGGCTGAGTGTGTCCAATGCCTCAGAAGTGATGTAATCCCAGCATAACGCACACCCTGTAGTGCATTATTGCTATTATACAATGGCTTGTTTGCATACAGATTTAAAAAAAATACTGTTTTCAAATGTTTCTTTTTGTACTTATTCATTGTGGAAGAATACTGGCTTAAAGCAGCAGTACTACCGAATCAGGAAGTGATCTATCAAAATTCTGTTTCTCAGCTGTAAGCATGCGCCAAAGTTCCAGTTTTCATACGTGTAAATGTTTTTTTTCCAGTCGTCTTTAGTTTTTTAGATATTTGCAATTTATTTGAAGTGTTGTAGCACTGCAACAAATATGGCAGCTGACTAATTTTCAGCTGCGCTTTTTCTACAGGTCACATCATGTTTTTTGACAACAGCAGAGGACCATTCACGATGTCCCTGCAAGTCATTCACATATGCAGTTGGCAGCAGAAGGGATTCCAGTGCAACATGCTTAGTGGCAGATATGTAAACAAAAGCAGGAATAATTGAGTGCAAATTACTCGCGATTGTACAAGTCGTGGGGGAAAGAGTACCAGGTATACGATTAGCGGGGCACAGGGAATATACTATCAAAAAAATGCATTTTTTTTCCCGTAGTACTGCTGATTTAAAAAGTAGTTCCTTACAGTGGTTTCCACTAGGGTTGTGTGTGTGTGTGTGTGTGTGTGTGTGTATCTCTATCTGTATCTGTGTGTATTTTCTGCTTATGTTGCTTTCTTGGCTTCCCCCATCTCAGTCCACTCAGACTTGCTCAAACTTTTAGCTCTTTGAAAGATAAACGTTTGCACGATAGAATGATCTGCTGAGTTTTGAAGCAGTGTTCACTACTGAGGGCTGTTGAGCGTAAGCTATTGGGGGACTGCACATGGGGATAGGTGCTCTGAGGATGTCTGCACATGGGCACAGGTGTACTTTATTAGACATGTGCAAGGAGAGGAAGATTTTTTATGATTATTTTTAAAATTATGGTTGTTTTTAATGAGATACTGCTGACAGGATATCACAGCTAGAGCTCGCAGTCAGAGAAACGTACAGCCTCACACTACTGTTTTCATAAAGCACATGCTCGCTATTTTTCTGAGTGCAGAAAATGAGGGGGAAAAAAGGGAAAGGACAGGATACTATTTACAAAAGGAAGGATTTTCTGACTTTCAATGTGGGCACACTGACTTGGTGGATGGGAGATTTTGAGGAGTGGGCCACAGTGAAGCCGGCATACAGTGTGATTATGGACTGGTTCTGAGCACCGCTGGGGAGCTAGAAGTGAGCTGGTTAAGCTTCAAATATGTTCTCCTGGTGCAGTTCAGAGTTTTTTTATTTTATACCAGGACAAAAGTGGAGGAGGAGGGAAAAAGGGATGAGAGGAACACACCAGTTATGGCAGGTGAGGAATCGCAGATTGCGCATACGGTGCGGAATTAACTTAAGCCATTCAGTGTGGCACTGTAGCTGTTTTTCAGTAAAGTGTATACTAATCCATGGTGTGGTTCTGCGGGTGTGAGTGAATGTGTGAAAGCATGAGGGCTTCATGTTTTAAACTTTTCTTGTCAGTGGCAGAACTAGGAGCTTAGCTGGGGTATCCAGTGATATGACAGAGTCAAATTGAGTGACTCAGTTTGACCGCCTGTGATTAGAGTGACAATTACAGAGCAGTTAGGAGCACTAATGGTAAGGAGTAAGGTAGAAAACTGTGACAGGAAGCACAGAGCAATCTGGAATGGAAGTTGTAGTGAATGAAGATATAGGGGAATATTTGGACAGGCAGTTCCCAGCTGACCATTTGGTGTTGAGTTATGAGAGATATCTCTTGTGTGGGAGATCTGGGTTAGAAGCTAGGTGGTTTGGGGTAATTGTTTTGTAGTGCATTGTTGCACTTCAGTTTTTTTTAATTATTTTTCTCATTGTGCCCCCCAATATTTTTCCTATAGGGTCCCCATCCCTCCAGAATGTTGTCCACCATTAATGATGCACTCCCCCTTTTGAATAGCCCCCTCTTGAATGTTCCTCTGTACCCCAGTGTCAGGACCACCCCTTGAGTTGAAGATAATTATAATGGGGGTGCGAGAGGCAAAGCCCCCCACATGCGGGGTGTGGGGGGCACAGACCCCCCCACAAAAGAAGTTTTCTATATAGCGCTTCCGTAGTGATTCTTTGGATCCTTTGCTGCTAATGCATTGGTGAAGTGTACATCGCCATTATTGAAATCAGTGAAGTGCACTCACTGTTTTCCCACTTACTATTAAATCTTCGTCCTTATCACATGGAACCCTTAGAGGGAAAATGTAAAGCTGTGCCAGTGTCCGGAAACAGTTCTTGAAAATTAACGTGACTGGTGGGGGAAGAATGAACATGGAGGGATTTCTTTATTTAGTAATGCGGTCATGTGTGTGATGGGACTAGACTGGTGATGTTGTACTGGGATAACATCACAGGTCCCAGACTGACCAATCAGAAGTCAGCATTTTTTCTTGCATTGTATAATAATATATTTCTGTACAGTATATACAGCTACATACGGTATTGTAGTGGCGTGGTAGTGCCACTATTGTTAGGGTTGAGTAGGCTGTTTAATGTTAAACCCCTTAATTGGCACCTTAACAGCTTTGCCCTCCATTCAGCAGAAGTGCAAGAAATTTTGAATGTACAGTTAGGAGGGCAAGGTCTCTTTATTTGCTAAGTTTTGTTCCAATCAGATGTGCAGATTCTGAAATCCAGATACTGTGTTTTTAGGAAAAAATCATTTTTTTCTCCTTTTTTTGTCATAGCCTACAACTCAGACAGTTTGGAATTCTGGTCTGAAATGTTCAGCTTTGAAAGCGCTTGCCCCAGAATGGTGCCTTTCATTGGTTTGGTGAAAAAATATTAACTTGTTCCAATGTTATAAGGATTTGAAATTGGTCACCCCCGTGACGCTGAGGATTGAGGCACTGGATACCACACCTCACACCATGCCGATGACCAGAGCTCAGGAATAAGCCTGTGTTGTCAGGGGTCAGCAGGGGGAGGGTGTGGGGCAGGTTTGAGCTGCTGCGAGAAGGCTCTTCTTTTCTGAGGATGGATGATCGTGGGTCACTGGCCTCAGCAAGTCTGCACCATGGACACAGTCGCAATCGGGCCACATCCACCACTGTGTCACCGCCTGCCACATTGTCTACCCACAGTACACCTCCCTCCAGGGTTTGCTGTGGGGACTGTGTCAGGGTCCGTGGTAGGAGATGGCAATGAAGGCATGTCATCACTGCTCACAGACACACAGGTCATAGTCACACACCACCCACATACACCTCTGCTATACTGCACACATTCCACATCCATCACCATTGCACTTCTGTTTGCATTTGTATTCACTGTTATTCACTCATAGCACATTCCTGTGTGTTTCACATTTTGCCACATTAACATTAAAGTTCATTGCTCACAAGTTTGTTGTCAAATTTCTTGTCACTCACTTGGCCATCTGTGCTAGTGTCACAGTGATGTATGTTTGGTGCTCCTGTGCCCTCTTGACCATGTGGGGGTTCTGTCTCTCAAGTTGCTTTACCATTCCCTGGACCTCTGGCTCTGTGTCACTGTCAGGATGTTCCTTGGGTTTAGGCATGCATATTCCATGATTCAGAGCCATGTTGTGCAACATGCAGCAGGCAAGGAATATGCAACAGACCATTAGAGGGTTATATTGTAGGGCACTGCCAGACCGGTCCAGGAATTGGAAATGCATCATGAACATGCCAAAGACCCTCTTGATGACATTGCCTGTGGCAGCATGTGCCTCATTGTACCACTCCTTGGTCATTGTTTCTGGCTGGAGGACCGGTGTTAGGAGCCAGGGTCTCAGTGGATAGGCATTGCCCATGTGAACACATTACGTTGTGTTAGCAATGTCCTACTGTTACACACACACATCATGATTGCCTGCTGTGCTACTGTGCCGGATGTCTAGCCCCCTTCCCACAACCCATGTGTGCATTCTCATGGCACTGTCCCACCACTGGTGTGGGCTGTGTCATGGCTGCTGGTTGTACTCAGTGGCAAGATGCCCACTGGGAATGTGGCTATGCTCAAAAGCCTGGCACTGCCTGGAATGGTGCCAGATGAATGCATTGAGAGCACTGCCAGGGTACTGTGCAAACACATTGATGATGCACCATGTTGCACCACACACACCCTGGCAATTGATGGAGTAGTAGCCCTTCCTTTTCAGGTACACATCATCACCATCACCAGGCAGTGCATGTATTGTAACATGGGTGTTGTCAATGGCATCTAATACAGCTGGTAGGTGCACAACCTGATAGAATTGCTGCATGGTTTCTCTGCCTTCCTCTGCTGTGCTGGAGAATATGAGGAACTCACCTGCATGTGGCAGAATAGCATCCAGGAACTGCGTCAGGAGGCGCGAGGCAGCTGACTGCGTTACACTGATGGTGTCACCCAATGGTGTCTGAAAGGATCCTGTGGAGAGAAAACACATAGCAGCCATCACCTTTTCCTCCACAGTCATTGCATGGCTGCATCTGGTGTTAGTCTGCAGCTGCTCATGGAGGAGCTCACACAGCTGCCTCAACATGACCTGGTTCATCCTATACCGGCCCACAAGGTGGTCATCTGGGAGTGTCTCAAATGAGACTCTGGGCAGGTACAGCCTGTATGCAGTGTTATCTCCTCCTTAGCCTGTAGTGTGGGTCAAGGTGGGCCTGCTCCCTCTCTTCCTCCTCCAGCACTTCAGCCATCAGTATGACCAGCACAGCATTGTTAGCTACAGCCATCTTCTTCCTAGTGTGTGTCCAAACCCCTCCTCTGTGATTTGCCCTGAGATTAGACAGGCTTTTTATAGGTGGTAACTTGCGCTGTGCTATGGGTGGCACTACATGGCCTTGCATAGCGCTGTTCATTTGAATATAGCTTAGCACCAGTATGTATGTCCCTGCCCCTCGATTTGCACCTTGCTTACATTTTCTTTTAGCGCTGGCACTATTTCACCCATTGAATAGTGCAGCCTGGTGAAATTTCAGCACAGTTGTGGTGCAAACATTTTGTGCCCAGGTGCAAAGCTCTCAATATCTTGCCCCAGATCTTCTACAATGCAATTTATAAAGGCAGTAAAGAGGTCTGGTCCCAGTAATGATCCCTGTGATGCATAGCTGGTCAACCTCCTTTCCCCAGAGTGAGTTCCATTTATCACCACCCTCTGTTGCCTATCTGTGAACCAATTTCATTCTCATTTTACCAGTTTAGGACCCACCCCATACTGCTCATTTCCTTATTAGCCCCCTATGTGGTACAGTGTTGAAGGCCTCGCTGAAGTCTAAGTAGGCCTCATCCACGTTTACCCCCCAAAACCAGTTATACCAACTGCAGATGGATCTCACAGTACCTCTTGTTTTGATTCCTGTACCATAACACCAGAGGAGATGGGCTTAGGGCCTTTATCAGTAGACCTGCACTGAATTAAAGCTAAACAGCCTGCCAGCAAACAATGGCCTATTGCTCACAGGGACTGCTGTCATGCCAGCTTGCTGCTTCCATTTCCAGCTCCTGAATGTTTGTTTAGCCCCCCAGAACCAGCTATATCAACCTTGATTGGTTCTCCTGGTATCTTATCATGTTGCCTCCTGTACCAGGAGTCCATGATGGCAGAAGTGGGAAGGGCTTTGGGCCTTTATCAGCAAAGTAACACAAAACTAATCACTAAACTGAAGCAAAACAGCCTACTTCTCAAATCTCCAGCTCTTGAGTGTCTGTTTAGACCCCCCCAACTAGCTACACCAACTGAGATTGGTTCTACCAGTACTTCCTCATGTTGCATCCTGTACTGGAAGACCATGACAGATGGGAGGGAGTGTAGGTCCTTTTTTCAGCAAAGCCATGCTGAATTAAAGCAAAACAGCCAGTCAGCAAACAACAGCTTGCTGCTCTCAGAGACTGCTGGTAATCCAGTTTGCTGCATCCATCTCTGGCACCAAAGTGTCTGTTTGCCCCACCACCACCACCACCAACCAGCTGTACCAACTGTGGTCATTTCTTTCTTCATCTTGCCTCCTGAACTGGTAGTCTGAGAGGGCAGTGGGGGGCCTTAAGGCCTTTATCGGTAGACTGGTATCTGTGGCACGCTGTATACTGGCAGTTTATGTGAGTGGCTCCACCATGAATAGCAGGAGTCCCTTGGGAGAGTACTGAGGGTAGGCTTGGGGGGGGAGGCTACTTAAAACTTTTCCTCTTGTTTCTTTTGTCCTTTGTTAAAAAGCTGCTGAAAGGTATGAGAAAACTTGGAAAACCTAATATTTACAGATAGTTCAGCTTTTAAGTCATTACCTTCTATGGAATTCTAATCACTCTTATTCAGTACTGAAGAAATTCCAATGACAATAGAGGGCTCAGTTTTCAATGAGCCCTCTGATTGCCGCAGTTTGCAATGATCTTGAGCTGTGGCAAACTCCAGGTGAGTAAGGGACCCTGCGCTGTATTGTATAAAAATGGGGGTCCCTGTGCCATAGACCAGGGAGTTGCTGCAATCACTGGGTTGTGCCAAACACATGACTCACCTGCAAGTTTTGACAGAGGGATCCATCACCCCTCCGCTCGGCAGAACCTGAGAGAGGCTGAAAAGGTGGGGAGGGGAACTATGCTGACAAGGAGGGGAGAGGGCACAGAAGGAGCCCTAGGGAGCAAGGGGGCTTGGAGGCAACATCAGGGTGCTGGGTGGCACCTGGCGGGGGTGAAATATGCAGGTCCAGTGAGCCGCTTTTCCAGGGTAGAATGGGGTTACCAGGGATGGATCATGACTTGGCCCCAGCTGCCCACAGCCTGTCACCTGCCCCATAGTTACACCAGTCCCCAAGACAGTGGCTGGTAACTTCCCACCTCCATGCAGGGGCTGCAGTATCAGGAGACAGTCACAGTGCCCAGGGCACATCACCGACCACCAAACAAACCCAGCAAGTGGCACCCACTTCTACCTGGACTGTGGGTCCTGTCAGGCTGGTGCAAGGGCTGCTGTGAACTAGGGTCTGGGTCATGCTGGTCTGGCTGTGCCCCCCCCACCTGGACCAATCAATTGTATGCCAACTCCAGGGCACCACCACTGGGTGCCTCCTTATGTCCTCCCCACTGTTGAAGTGCCCCCTCATCCCCTATTGCACTACTAGGGTTACATCAGACCCTAGTCTCCTACTTCTGGGTCCCCTCAATCACTGCCCTGCCAGGCTGTGGCCCAGGGCCAGTAGACCACTGCCTGGCTGGTCTAAAGGCAGACCCCTCTTGCGACCATGGTGGGCTTCTGGAATAGGAAAAAAGTGGATGGTGCAGCCCAGCTATTGGGCAATCACCCTTGTGATCTGGCACATGGGCACTTTTGTCGCAGGAGTGGCACATGGGGACTTTGCCGCATAGCATCCTGATTTTGGCACAGCTGGCATTTGAAAATTGGGATAGCCACAAACTATGACGCAAGGTGCCACATGCCTCATACCTGTTTGGTGCAGGCAACTTGCATCATAGTTTTTCTTTTCAATATCAAGCCCAGGATCTTTATCCCTTAGAGTTCATTTGCTTTACAGCTTATTCCCTACTTGATATCATGATGCTCTATTGTGACATCACACAGTTGGTTGCCATGAGGATAACTAGGATGTCACAAGCAGAGTATTATGACATCAGTGGCAAGATATTCAAAACTTTTCCAAGTGCAAATTCTGGTTTGCACGTGCAAGCTGGGCTTAGCATGGATTTTCTATATTCAAAAGCCGGTTTGCACCCAGGCAAACTGTGGAGGGTGGCACAATGCAAATAGAGGCGCAAGCACCTGAATATTGGCGCAGTCTGATATTTAGAGTATTTTTGCCTTGAAAAAGCATTTTGTATGGTCTCTATGCATGGGGCAAATACCACCGTCAGAGACCATGACTTATTCCCGCACAACCCTATTGGTTGGTGGAGGAAGAGCTGCGGCCCCCCCATGTTGGTCCTGATCCACCAAAACAGTGTTCATGGTGTCCAGTAGTCCCTCCTCCCACCCACACCCATGCCCATTGCAACAGAAAATTTACCCTGGTGTCTAGTGGTCCCCCACCCCTGATGCCCTCCCCGATTTAATAGAAGATTCTCCCTGGTGTATTGTGGTCCCTCGCTCTATCTGATCCCCATCTCGGTACCTTTGAAAGCCCACCCCAGTTTGACATCCCCCGCAATCACTGGCCCACCACTAACATGCAGGATGCCTGTGGCAAGTAATGCCCCCTCCAACAACACAGCTCCAGCCTCATTCATGAACAGTGATATTCCAATCCCCCCCAGCCAGTGACTAGGTATCTAGTAGCCCTCCTCCAACCAGCAACACCAAGAACCCACCTCCGTGGTCACCCTTATCTGAATCTTTGTGTTGCAGTGAAGCGATGGTGAGCGACACAGAACTCCACTCATCACCACGGCTGCCCACCATCTGACAGAAGCAGAGAGTGCACTGCTTATTTGCCCTGTAAATAAGCAGCAAGTTCCCTGCTTCTGTCAGATGGTGGGCAGCTCAGATGGTGTGTGGAGGGCTGTGTCACTCACCGTTGCTTCACATAGGCACTGAGATAACTTGGATATCTTGGATAGTAAAGACAATGTAGGCTAGAAGCCCATCTAATTGTCTCCCACTCGTAGTGGGTTTATTATTTGGGTTTATTTTGCACAAGAAGTGCATCTAACACATTTTTGAAAGCCTCAAGTGTTGTTGCATAAACGAGGTTACTAGGTAGTGAGTTCCATAATCTTGCTGTTCAGACTGTGTAATAATTATGTCTCCTGACTGTATTTGCTATTTATATCATCAATTGTTTGTTGTGAGATCTAAGGTTGTTTTACGTAAGATTACATTTTAGGTCACACTAACCCATAAGCTCATGATTTTGCAGAGTCTTAAACAGTAATAACAGGTTCCCCCTTTTTCTTCTGGTTTCCATTGTAAACAGATTTAAGGTGTTAATCCTGTCCTTATAGTTCATGGTATTCAAACCCTTTATTAACTTGGTTACTCTTCCCTGTGTTCTGTCTAGAAGATTTATGTCACGCCTATGGTAAGGATTCCAAATTGGTGATCCAAAATCTATATGGTAGATAATATAAAGCTTGTACCATTTCATTATGCAATTACTATTCCTAGTAATAAATGTTTTTTTTTTTTATTGAATTAATTAATTGGTTAGCTATTTATGTTGCATGTCTGTAATGATCCAAAGACAAGAGTTCATTATTTATCCAAATACCCAAGCCCTGTACTCTATTAGACAATTTCAGTAGCGATCCACCAAGTTCATATAGTAGTCTTGGAGATTTGTACCCAAAATGTAGAACAGTATACTTAGAAGCATTAAATTTCATTTTATTTGATAATGCCCAATTTTCAATTTGTTTTAGATCTTAACATAGTGCTAGATATTTTTCTTGTGTATCCACTTCCCCCCAACCTTGGTGTCATCTGCAAATTTTGATATAGTGCCGCTTACTCCTGCACCCATATCACTAATGTATAGGCCAAACAGTACAGGCCCAAGCACAGACCCCTGCGGAACCCTACTGCTAACAAGTACTTCATCAGACATATATCCATTTACTGTAACTGACTGTATACAGTTAGTTAACCAGTTGCTGATCCACCTGACAATGTATGTGGTGAAGCCCAGAGTTGTTAATTTATTTATTAATAGGTCATGGGGGAACTGTATCGAATGCCTTGCCTATATTCAGCAAAATGACATTGACAAAGCTACCCTTATCAATGCATTCACTGACAAAGTTATATAAAGATACTAGGTTAGTTATACAGGACAGTTCCTTACAGAAACCATGTTGGGAAGGATCTTCCTGGCCCAGGCTGCTAATCTCCCATTCAGCATCTCTTTTGATCAGCCTCTTCATTAACTTACAGCACACGGAAGTTATGTTTATGGGCCTATAATTTGCTGTGACATTTTTGCTTCCTTTTTTGTCTATTGGAACAACTAATGCCCTTCTCCAGTCTGATGGAACATGCCCTGTCTCCTGGGACCTATTAAAAAAGCATAGTTAGTGGGCAGGTCAAAGCAGGGGCAACTTCTTTTAACAGAACAGGGTTAATATTGTCTGGTCCACTAGAGGATTTTGTTTTAAGATTTTGATGTTCAGTCAATACATCTTTTTCCTGAAACGTAATTAGTGAAATTCCCTCTAGGGAGAACTCTGGTTCCATAGGTATAGAGTCATTAAACACTGATATGAAATAATTATTAAAACATTGTGCTATCTTCTGACTGTCCAAAATAACTTCTTCATCCCTTAATATTGTAGTTATTTTATTATTAGTTTATTGTTATTGATATATGCATAAAAAACATTTATTATCCTTTGTATGAGATAACTGACATTCAAGTTTCAGTTTCTCCTCCTGAATCCTGAAGCAGCCTTTTGTTGTGTGATTTTTTTGATTGGGTGACTAGGGAAGTTACTCAGGTGGGGCGGTGGACATCGCCTACCTCAATTTCAGCAAAGCCTTTGACACTGTCACACACAGAAGGCTGACTAACAAGATGGGTAGTCTGTGTATAGGACAAAAGGTGATACACTGGATTAGTAACTGGCTAACGGACAGGAGACAGAGGGTGGTGGTAAATGGGGTCCAGTCCGGGGAGAGGCGGGTGACTCGCGGTGTACCACAGGGATCAATACTGGGACCAGTCCTTTTCAATATTTTCATTAGTGACATTGCAATGGGGCTGGAAGGAAAGATCTGCAACAGGGTGGATACTCCAGAAGGGGTGGAGAAAATGAAGAGGGACCTGGAAAAGCTTGAAGTATAGTCAGAGGTGTGGCTACTGAGGTTCAATGCAAAGAACTGCAAGATAATACACCGTGGAAGAGGGAACCCTGGGGAGAAATACAGGATAGGTGGTGAGGTTCTGACAGTCACGAAGGAGGAAAGAGACCTGGGGTTGTCATGTCTGATGACCTAAAGGTGTCAAAGCAATGTGCAAAGGCTGTGGGGAGGACCAGTAGCATGCTGGGGTGCATAGGAAGAGGTATCACTAGCAGGAGGTGGTGATATCATTGCATAAAACACTGGTAAGGCCACACCTGGAGTACTGTGTGCAGTTCTGGAGGCCACACATGTGAAAGGATATAAACAGGGCAGACAATTTAGAGGTGACATGTAGAAATATCAAAACAGCCCTGGAGTAACAGTCCCTGTTTACTGAAACGGTCACTTTCATTGTTCCAAGTGGCAACGCTAAATAGTACTAAATGTCATTGACAAATAGCACCAATATAGATCTATGGAGCACACACAAGTGGCCTTCATTTTCTGACATCACAGAAGGAGGCATGTCAGACAAGGCTATGTTTTTATGGGGGTACAACTTTGGGGTGCTATAACATTTTAACCAGAGGGAAGCGCATATAATTTTTAATACCCCTCAACAGTAGAGCAGATCTGCTATTATATATGTTTGAGGGGAGCTGGGTACCTGCCAGTAGGTACCTGCTCTTTAAAGTCCCCCCCACTAGTATATTACCAGTGTTATATACCAGTTCGATTTCATACAATAAGGCATTGTTGTAATTCTTGTCACTAGATGGGGGCCTATAGCATATACCTAAAATCAATTTGGGAGAATGAGGAGTGTACAAGTGACCACACTGTCTCAGTCTGGACATTGTGTTGGTCAGTAAAATGTAATTCACTGCACTTTATGTTACTCACAGTATAGTAATGTACTCCACCATCTTTTCTGTTTTCCCTGTTTTTATTAAATAGTTGGTAACCTTGGATGTTATTCATCCAGCTACTTGCTTTGTCCTACCGTATTTCAGTTATGCAAGCAATATCAATCTTATTGTCTTTTAAGAGAACACTTAATTCTGCTAATTTAATTTGAGTTTGGCTTCTAGCATTAATATTTAAGATTTTGCAATCCGAGAACTGTTTGTGAAGTTGGGCTTTCATTTTTTCCATGTCCACCCTCTTATCTAGTTTAAATTCCTAGATAGGATGTCTTTGAATGGCCTTCCCAGTTTATAGGCCCCCTGTTTAAGTAAGTGCAACCCATTCCAACAAAACAAACTATTATGAAAGGACTCCCAATGTGTGAGTGTGGAATATCCCTTTTGGAGAGTCTATTTTCTCAACCACTCATTGATTGTTTTGATTTTCTTTTCGTTTTTTCATCATTTGCTTTAGGGACAGGAAACATTTCTAAAAAATAAATCTCACAGTCCAAATGTTCCAAAGTTTTCCCAAGACAGAAACATCGAAACGTAGATTTTGTCAGCAGATAAGGACCACTTGGCCTACTCTGTCTGCCCATTTTCCTACCTACTGGATAAGCTGCAAATCCTAGTTAACCAGCAGCCTATATCTTCCTACCCCTGCAAGAATTGTTTTATGTGTGTCCCATGCATTCTTGAATTCTCCCACAGTTTTAGACCCCACAACCACCTCTGGAAGGCAGTTCTTTGCGTCCACAACCCTCTCTGTGAAAAAATACTTCCTCATATTGCCCCTGAGCTGTCCTTCCTCTATCTTCAAATTGTGTCCCCTTGTTCTTGCACATCTCTTTTTCTGAAAGATGCTACCCTCTTGGACTTTGTTGATTCCACTGAGGTAGTTAAAAGTTTCTAGCATGTCCTCTTTCTCCCTCCTTTCCTCAAGGGTATACATATTAAGCTCCTTTAGTCTCTCCTCATATGGCTTCTCCTTGCAGTCCCTGCACCATTTTAGTAGCACTCCTCTGGACTGCCTCCATTCTGTCTATGTCCTTGCAGAGATGGGGTCTCCAGAACTGGATGCAGTACTCCAGATGGGGTCTCACAAACTGTCTGTACAGAGGGATAACAACTTCCTATTTTCTGCTGTTGATGCCTCTCCCTATACATCCCAGTATTCCCCCAGCCCTCCCTACTGCCTTCTCACATTGCTTGCCAAACATAAGGTCATGTGATATGATTACCCCCAGGTCCCTTTCCATTTTTATTGTTGTTACTACCCCCCCATTGTGTACTCTTCCCCTGGGTTTTTGTTTCCCAGGTGCATTCTTTTGCACTTCTTTGAGTTGAATCCAAGCTGCCATACTTCTGACTATTCCTCCAACCTTGACAAGTCCCTTCTCATCCTTTCCATGCCCCATTGTATATCAACCATGTTGCAGATCTTTGTGTAATCTGCAAAGAGGCATACTTTTCCTTCCAGTCCCTCTGCAATGTCACTTATAAAGACGTTAAAAAGGACTGGACCCAGTACTATACCCTGCCGTACCCCTCTATTAACCCCCGTTTCTTCAGAGTGGACTCCATTTATTATTACCTTCTGTGTCCTGTTGTCCAGCTAATGTTTTACCCAGGCTACCAACCCAGGACCCACTCCCAGGCTGGCTAATTTGTTTATTAATCTTTTGTGTGGGACTGTGTCAAATGCCTTGCTAAAGTCTAGGTAGGCCATGTCCACAGCCCAAGCCTGGTCCACTACTTTGGTCACCCAGTCAAAGAAATCAATTAGATTCATCTGACATGACATGACCTTCCCGCTGTGACTTCATGCTGCCTTGGGTCCTCTGCCCCCCTGGCCTCTAGGTACTCAACAGTTCTTTCCTTCAGAAGTGATTCCATCATTTTCCCTACCACAGAGGTCAAACTGACAGGTCTATAGTTTCCTGCCTCTGTCTTGGTCCCACTTTTGTGAAGGGGAATCACATCCACCCTCCTCTAGTAGTCAGGTACCACACCATCCTCCTATGATTTGTTAAAAAGGGTAATCAGTGGTATCACTAGTTCTCCCCTTAATTGTTTTAAAATTCTGGGTGAATCCCATCAGTCCCCATTGCTTTGTCTACCTTCAGTTTTTGGGGGTTCTTTCAGAACCCTTTCTTCTGTGAAAGGACTGGGATCTACCCCCCCTATCTAGAGTGCTTCTGTTAATTGGAATAGGTACCTTCCCCTCCTCCTCTTTTGTGAATACTGAACTGAAGTATTCATTCAGTATCCCTGCTTTTTCACTGTCCCTCTCCGCCCACCCACCGTCCATTCTATTCAGCCTTACTATTCCTCCCTTTGTCTTTCTACACTCCCTAATGTACCTATAAGATCAATGAAATGTTTCTTAATTTCATTAGTCATCCATTTATTTATATAATGTGCACCAATATGTATTCTTACAAGTGGTTTGGGTCCCGAGTCGTTACGTATGTTTTAGCCATGTTATGAATGTCTTTCTTCCCTGCTCCCCTAAATGAACTGCAAGTTATATTGTGTTTGTCATGTCTACACTTGATTTTGTCAACATATTTGACTATGGAGTCTCCTAAGACATAATATTACCTCCAGTGTGTTGTTTCACTTTCAGTGTCCATATTTGTTTGACTCCCCCCAGCTAATTCACTACCTGGTGGTTCATGTGAAATCATATGGGTAGCAGTATTTGGTGGGTTTTGGGATGAGTCACTACTTTGGGCAGAACTACTGGGTTGAATCAACTCCTCAGTTAACAATCCAGTTTCATTATCAGTTAGGCTAATCAATGGCTGGAACCTGTTTATTAAGTCTAAAGCATGACCGATGGCCCTACGCCTATTCTTAGGTTTCCTCCCATAATTTACTTCAGTCAAGCCATCAGAGTTATTTTCTACTGCATCCTTATCCTCACTGAAACTGTTTTCTTTTATCTGTTTTTGTCGGGGGATCATAGGGCAGTTCTGTAACTAAGGAGCCAGGCTGTATGTCACTTGCCACTGTTTGCTCATTGTCAAAGGGGCCTTTTGTGTCCTCATAGTGTACTTAGCTTATGGAAATCAACTGTGTCTAGGGAGGTATGCTGTGCTGCTTGACTTACGCCTGGTTCATTAAGGTGCTCATTTTTATTACTGTCTTTTAGTACCTCAGATATTGGCTCATTGTTAATCTTTTTCAATTTATTAGACATTTTGGTCTGTTGTTTTTCAAGTTGGTCAATTTTTTTTAAATAAAAAGTAGTAATATCTTCTCTTAAAACACTATTGTTAATACATTTTTTACAGATATATAGTAAATAAGTAGGTAGTTTATTAAACAATTTGAACATACGGCAGTTTGAACATTTAAGCCCCACCATTCAATCCAGAGTCATAATAGTATCCCTCATTTTTGATTTTGTGGCAAAGGATACAATCCCCTGTGAACTAGATGTAGAGTTTAGAAGCATTGACTTTGGCCCTCAAATATTTCACAATGTTTCTTTATCTCTATTATTTCAGGTGTAGGAATCACACCTAATTCCAAGCTGAAGATGCAGTTACTTGTCAGTAGTAATATAGGTTGAATGTAACACTGTTATGAATATGATTTGCTGCATAGACATTTATATTTGTGTTTATTGATGATCTCAACACAGCTTACTATATCTCAGATCCTCTATTATAAATTTGTAAATTTATGAGGCACCCCTTACATAATATCACACTCTAGAGCTAAATGGGGACTATTTAACTTACTTGGAGTGGTTAGTGTTCAGTTCCTTTTCCCCTTTACCATGCTTGACACACTATACATGTGCACAAATGCATGTGTCACTGCATGCATCTCTGCATGCTGCCACCATGCACTCATCCCGCTTGAGCTCGCCCACCTCACTCAGGGCTTGAGCTTTATGTTCTGTGACCTGGAAGTAAGTCCTGAGTCACATGACCTTAGGTCAAACTAGCGCTACTACAAAAAGCTAAAATAAGCTTCAAATTCAGGTGTATTCCCCAAAATGGAGCAGATGTTACATGCAGTGCAGTGTGTAGGAGCTGAAAAAATACTGTTTTCTCCCTCACAACTAAGCAGTAGTTCACCTATGCAGCTTTGTGAACTACAGTCCCCAATGCACTTCCTGTTCTCTAGTACTCATTGTTAGGGAACACACACACACAGAGAGTAAATAAGGCTAAAATGTAGTAACTTTCTTCAGAGCACAGTGAATCTGTAGTTGCTGCCAGGAATGTCTCACCACTAGAAGTGGTCCCACGGCATGTGGACAACAAAATATCAGACCACTTACTTGGGGCATGAGCTTTATGGTTCATGACCCAGAAGTAAGTCCCAAGTCACATGACCTTAGGTCAAATTAGCACTACTACAAAAAGCTAAAATAATCTTAAAATTCAAGTGTATTCCCCAAAATGGAGCAGATGTTACATGCTCAATCCGCTCCGTGAAGTGATTCATGGAGCAAAGGAGGATTCATGGAGTGCTCCGAAACATGAAGTGGAGTACTTCACATTATAATGAGGAACGTGAAGTCCATTGGAAACAATGACTTTGCATTACTCCACCTCCCCAGACCACTACTCTGCCAAATTAAAGGTGAAGTGCATTGCACGCAGTGCACTTCGCTTCACTTCGCCTTGTTTTTGAGCTCCAAAGGTGAATTTTGCAGTGATTCATGGGATTTCAGGTCACATGGGCTCTATATTGATCTGCACAGCCTCAGTTCAGGGTAGTATGAATAGGAAGGAGTGGGAGACTGTGTTCTGATATCTGTCTGTGATTGGAATCTTGTAAAAGCTGTTCAAAAAGCATTTTTTGCCTTTTTGGGGGGAATCTAACTTTAGTTCATCGATTGTAGGAAACCCTCCTGTGCTGATATCATTGAGCGTTTTTGGTTTTGGGTGGATTTTGAATGTTAATTTACAACATTGAGAGTGTGTGTGGTGAAATACAGTGAAAGTGTGCTTTGGGGGAGAGGCGTATCTGTGATGTAGGTAGATTTAAGTTGGAGAAATAGCGATTTCTTTGTTTTTTGGTTATATTTTTGTTATTTAACTGACTGTGTTAATGTACACACAGTAATATTGTCAGTAAAAGTAGAAATTTTCTTGCTGTTTGTTGTGTGGATGTGGTGAAACAGCTCATAAGTTGAGGTTGTTTACATTACAAATTTACAATACGTAACATGGCATAGTACTGAAGTTTTGCATTTGCTACGCATTCCTCATTCAGCATTGTACACAAACTGTTCTGTGTGTGAATGTGTGTGCAGTGTTGCGTGCATCAAATAATAACCTTTTATTGTGCCACAGACTAGTGTAATTGCAGGTACAGCAGTGTAAACCTGCAATCCATTGCAGCTGTCTGATTTTGTACTGCAATCGTGGTATCTGTTCTTAGTTTTGCTGCTTGTAGTGCCATAAAAATCTGCACTGTCTGCAACCAATGCTCCCCCCAACCCCACATTCAAAAGGTATTTTTTACCAGATTGGATTGTTTTTGTGACCTCATCAGCACCACTGGTTACTGAAGTTGTTTTAATTCTGTGACAGTCTCAGAGTAGTCTCTTATCTGTTGCTGAAGCCACAGTTGTTTATTGGGCTTCACATCCAGTGTCCCTCCAATCAGAGAGTGAACATATCAAAATCTGAATTTGGTTATAATATTGTTGTTGATCTCCAAAATGCCTGCAAAGAGACATGCAAGCAAAGCTGCTTCTCGCCATGGCAATGTTGGCAGTAAAATGGTCTGTGAGTGCGGCAGTAGTACGCAGACACAGAAGTGCATTGCTGATGTGAGGAAAGGTATTTCTTCTGCAATATTTTTTACAGCCCAATCAGTAGCTTCACTCATAGTTGGAGGAGATGATGTTTTCCCAGCCGGTGGTGTTAGTGTTACTGGTGTTAGTGGTGGTGCAGGTAGTATTAGTATTGTTGCGTCAAGTTCTAATTCCGACCAGTGTACCATATCCAAAAATATTAAGTGTGAAGCAGTGCAAGTGAGTGGCAGTGTAGATGATGTCATACTTCTCAGTAACATCCCAGTAACTGAACCTGAGGATTCCGATAACCATGTCAATGATAGCATACAATGTGATATTTCATCCACCGTGGCACTTAACATCACTCATATTCCATGCTGTGATTCACAGTGTGGTGAAAAAATATCAGGTGATGGTGGTGTAGATACTGATGATGAATGTGATGATGATGATGATGATGATGATGTTGCTGTTGTTGCAACATGCAGTCCACATGCTTGCATCCAAGCAGAAGATGTCGATGTGTGCGACATTAATGAATATGATGATGATGTAATTGACCCCAGTTGAGAACCGAAGAAAAAGAAATTCAAAGTGGCTGTGTCTGAGTCTGTTTGCAGGAATTCCCCCTGTAAAAACTGGAGATCTACCGGTTTTAGTTGATGATGATGACGGCCCGTTAATCAATACGATAGGTAGTCATGGTGGTCAGTTGCAGTCCAGGTGTGCAGTGCCCGAAACATCACGTGCCCCCCCACTTCAGTGCTTAAAATAACGGACTTAAATAAGCCACATCATGGACATGTTAAAAGCAGAGCATCACAATCCCTTGTTTGGGATTTTTTTATTCAAGATGCAAAAGATGATTCTGTTGCAATCTGCCAAGTTTGCCATGTGCGTGTGAGTCGAGATAAAAAGAGGGAGCCATCTGGGCACAGGAGGACAGCATACACATCTTAAGAATAGGAAGTTGGCACTGTGGACCCAGCACAAGCTGGCAGCTAATACCACAGTGGGGCATTCACCCGCAACCATAGCCAGCATGTTATCCCCTTCCATGACTGTTAAGCCCAGTAGGAAATTAAATGTGTGTGGTAATGCAGTAATAAGAGCAGAGGATTACTACAGACATGATGAGGTGGAGGACCATAATGACCGAAATGTTGTCCAGTGCCGATGAGAGTAGCAGTTCTTGTGGTGGTGGTGATGAATGCAGTATGTCTAGTGCAAGTGGTACATCAACCCTGGTTGGCAAATCTGGAAAAATAATATCATTTCTGGGTTTGTCATCACCTGTGCAACTGTCTTCATCAAATGTCCACACTCCACTCCCTGCCAATGCCATTCATCACAGAGCACAACCATCTGTAATCAACACACCTCATGTAAAATGTTTGTCAGTCCACGTTATAGAGTGTTTTTGCGCATAAGCTGAAGTACACCCCGAATCATACAGTGTCACCTGAACTCAAGCTGCTGTAACGCAAATGCTGGCAATTGATCTTTTACCCTTCTCCTTTGTGAAGAATTCTTGGTTCCTGCAGATTGCTGCACGTGCCTGTCCAAAATGGAAAGTCCCATCCTAGACATACTTTTCTACCCATGCTGTCCCCTAGTTGTTCTGCACTGTGTCCGACTCAGTAAGACATGCCCTTCAGCATTCCTCCTCTCCATTTATCCATTTAAGTATGGATATGTGTACAAGTGGCAAAACAGCGGGGAGTTCATATTTGTGTATAACTGCACACTGGGCTCAGGTGCTGGGGGTTGTTTATGATGTTGGTAGTGTGAATAATCAGTGCAGTAAGGTGGATTGCCGAGGTAGCAATCTTCCAGGAATTCGACAGCATGCAGTGATTGCTATGCGCAATGTGACCTGTTCACACGCTGGTGAGAACATGTTGAATGTGGTACTGACTGAAATTGACAGATGGCTCAACTCTCTCTCTCCTTGAGAGCTGGGTTCATAGCAAGTGACAATGAGTCAGATTGGTGAAATGCATCACAAATGGTGTTTTTTTTTTTTGTGTTCCATGCATGGTCCACTGTTTAAATCTTGTGGCTCAGGAGTTTCTGCAGCACCCTGACATAAAGGAAATGCTGACCATTGCATGATGTATCTGGTCTCACTTTTCAAAATCTGGAAAGGCCCGTGACCAACTGCGGCAGTTGCAGATACAAAACAGCGTGCCTCAGCACTGCTTGAAGCTGGAAGTTGTCACCCGAAGGAACTCAACTTTATACATGGCAGAGAGGTTATGAAAGCAATAATACCCAACAGGGTGGGCTTTATTGGGAAATACCGGACCGACCAGGGGTGTGAAGAGGCCCGACGCCGCAGGCGGAGGGCCTTATAGCCCCTGGAAGGTCCGGTATTTCCCAATAAAGCCCACGCTGGAGGGTATTATTGCACTTAGAAAATGGACATTGTAAAAAACAAAAAAAAGAGTTAAAATTGTTAATAAAAATCATTTGGATTGAGTTTTTGTAATTAAATAGTTCCTCTGCCTGTATAGGAATGAAGGACTTTTGTCCATCTGGAGAGTCCATAGTTAAGAAGAAAAAAAGCCGGTGGAATGCTGTTACTGCTCCCCCACAGCAGGCTGCTTGTTTCTTCATTCGGACCCCCCCCCCATCACCAAACAGTTTTGTAGCCGCTTCCTAGTCATTTATTTACACAGTAGCTCTTACATATTTTTTTATACTGGTTGCTGGAGCCAGGAGCTGTTTGTTTCTGGAGAAAATGCGGTCTAAAAGAATGAATGAGCATGCAAGACAGGTCTTCACATTACTTCGTGATGAAGGTAATTACACTGTTAGGATGACATGTACAAGTAACTGCTGCAGTTAAAAGTATTTATTGTTTTTTCTACAAAAGATGGACTTGTTGCTTCATTACCGCTAGTGTGCATGAGATGAGCAGCATTTTGTTGTTTTCCATACGCTAGATGAAAGTGGAACTGCAGTATGAAAAACAAACAAAATGCCAGTCCTGTCATTCCCAGTACTGACAGCCACCAGGTAAATACAGAAGCAGCTTCAGTAACTGTGGGGGCAGTGGTGTGAGGGAGTCGCTTGCTAAATTTTAATAGATGCACTTCTTACTGTGATGCTGAATGCAGCAACGGCTTTTACTTTCTTTTTTTAGCGTGGCAGTGCGAGACTGTGATCGGGAGAATGGAGCCATAGTAAAAGACTAAGGCAGTGAGGAATACTTATTTCCTCACTGTTCTGAAGTGCAAAATCAGAGTGCTTTTTTTTTTTCATTAACAGGGGGGCAGTCAAGACTGAAGGTAGTAGCGTTGGAGGCAGCTGTAGTTCTCGCTAAGCGAGAGAAAAAACATGGCGGGCTTTTCAACTTTTCTAGGGTGCTTTCAGCCTATTAGAAAGAAGGCTGGGCACCCCTGGAAAATGCTACAATGTGAGGTGGCACTTGGACTGGCTCCTACTTTTAGCTGGGCATCTATTGAAAAATAAATGCCCAGCATGGAGCCTGTGTTAGCCAATCAAGTTTGAGAATCCATTCAGGCCATTTTCTAAATGAACAATACAAAGCCATCTTAGAATATCTTGTTATGCACACTAACCGTGACAGTTCCGGGGCCTCCATGTCTATGATGACTGAACAGTGGCACCTCATGGACTCTGTAATATCAATTTTGCACCCTTTTGAACATGCCACACAGGCAGTGAGTGTCAAGTTTGCCTCCATTAGCCAATCAACTCCACTGCTGCAGGTGCTGAGGCAGACATTGGTGAATGTACAGCATAGCCTTGATGTTGCCAGAGATGGTGGTAGCAGTATGTTGCTGCAACAAATGCTGACAGTATTTGACCAGAGTCATCACATTGTGAGCATTCAGCGTAGTGACAAGTTTGCCATAGCAACAATGCTGGACTCACAATACAAACGTGGAATTGCATCAATACTGGAGGGAGGGCATGAACAGGTAAAAAATATCAGTGGTCAACTGGTGTGCTTGGTTCATGTGGCACAGAAGTCACGTGCCAAGATCAGCAAACCTCAGCAGCATAATCCGGCTGAAGGTGTACCTGGAGGACCATCAAGCATATCCAGCAAGGGGAAGGGGACTGCAGTTCAGGTGGTCTATCATCCAAATTGGCTGGCATCAACCCAGTTTTGAGGCTTTGTCCCAAGCAGGTATTTGTGAAATAAATGATTTGGGAGAACAGGATGATGCATCAACAACTGGACTTAGCGCAGCACAGAGAATGGTTGAGTCATATTTGTCTAAAAAAAGGCATCTGACAATAACTGAAGATCCTCTTTTGTACTGGAGTGGAAAGGTCAGTGAATGACCAGAGCTGACCGACTGCAACTGAAGTACCTCACATGCCCACCCTCCAGTGTAAGTGCTAAGAGGGTATTCAGCTCAGCAGGTGCAACAGTCAGGGATTGACGGACAAACCTGTCTCCTGCAAATGTTGCTTTGCTAACATTCATTAAAATGAATGAGAGGCACATACCAGCACAGACTGCAGCCTCGGTATTCATACCCCAGCCTAATCATGGTGGTCATACAAATGTGGAAATGGAGCATCCTGGTGGCAATGGCAGTGGATGCCTGCAACGGCCCACCACTGACGTAGATGATGACACAAAGGAGAAAGAATTTCCCAGTGGTCAGACTTCAGACATCGATGACTGTGAGGGCAGCCTTCTTTATGAGGATGATGATGTGGTTAATGTTGGCAGGTTTTAACTGAAGTTTTTAAAAGGTGGTGTGCCCCCCCCCCAGACCACCACCACTGGGACTGATGTAAGCCACTGCCATCATGAGTCTGTCTGCTCCCTGGACCACCACCACCACCGGGACTGATGTTAGCCACTGCCACCATGAGTCTGTCTGCCCTTTAGACCACCACCACCAGGACTGATGTAAGCCACTGCCACCACTGCCACCATGAGTCTGTCTGCCATCCAGACCACCACCACTGGGACTGATGTTAGCCACTGCCACCACTGAACCTGCGTCTGTCCAGACCACCACATCCATCAGCCACAGACACAAAACTTCTTAATATTTAAACCATAAAGTGAGTATGTGTACTCATGTTTGTTATGCTGCTTCACTCCCCTTCAGTTGTATGTTTTGTTTTCTGTAGCTTTTCAGAGCCGCAATGGTAAAACACATGTGGTACACTTCTTTTGTTTCTTTTACAGGGTAACAAAAAGGCTCCATTGCTAAACCTCATTGGGAATGGTACTGTAGCTGTACTGTACAGAGAAGAAACGATGTAATATCCATGTGAAATCCATTCTGGTAAGTATAAAGATTTTATTTCATCCATTTCATTGTTTTGGAAAGACTGCAGCAAATATTGCACACATGTTGTGCTAGTTGACAAGATGTGTGTTTGAAATGTAACTTGACTTTAGATTGAGATTTGAGAACCAGGGAGGGGCACATAACAATTAAGTTGTAAGAAGTCATTCATTCCTTTTTTTGGGAAACTTCCAGATGCTTTGTTGTTCTGTCAAAATGGCCTTATCCAAAAAAGTTCTTCAACATTAGGCATCCCCCTTCCCGAGCTTGGGCACACATGCAACATGCAGAAGTCGTTTCATTAGATGACCATGACCATCCTAACAACCGGACTCCAGAAGGATGCTGATGAAATCTGTGAAAAAGTAACAAAATAAGAAACCATTAGAGACAAAACTGCAAATATGATTGCCCCATCCCCCCCCAAAAAAATACTTACCTTCATGTGCTTGAGAGTTATCCGTTTCCAATTTCAGAGCAAAAAATTCTCATTGAGCACTGGAATGTGCACACCAACTGTTTCTGTGTGACCTGTGATACAGAACAATACCATGAGTACATGTCCATGTCAACCCCTCTCCTCACCTACAAAATACACAACCATGTATCTATATCTACATCTATATCTATATATATATATATATATATATATATATATATATATATATATATATTATATATATATATCTATATATACTCACCAAGGCTGCTATTAGTGTACAGCCAAAGGGCACCCTTTAATCCACTTGAGATGATCGCATTGCATTTGCTCAAATCATCTCGCAGAACACATTGGACCAGCAACACGACACTCACAGTCATCATTTTATACTAGGGTATGTGCTGAAACACTCTCATTCTACTGTGTTACCACTTGTCAATTTTCTGCACACAAGTAGGATGCATTTTGGGCCTACAGAAAAAATGTGGTACTCTGTGCCACCACTGCACGCATGACCGAGTGCGCCATTAATTCTGGGGGACTCTGTATGTGGTGAAACACTCTCATTCCACTGTGTTACCACTTGTCAATTTTCTGCACACAAGCAGGATTCATTTTAGACCTACTGAAAAAATCTGGTACTCTGTGCCAGCACTGCGTGCATGACCGAGTGTGCCATTAATTCTGGGTGACTTTGTATGTGCTGAAACACTCTTATTCCACTGTGTTACCACTTGTCAATTTTCTGCACACAAGCAGGATTCATTTTGGGCCTACAGAAAAAAATCTGGAGACTCTGTGCCACTTTTGTGCTCATGACTGAGTGTGTCATTAATTCTTGGGGACTTTGTATGTGCTGAAACACTCTCATTCCACTGTATTAACACTTGTCATTTTTCTGCACACAAGAAGGATGCATTTTGGGCCTACAGAAAACATCTGGGATCTGTGTCACCGCTGCGTGCATGACTGAGTGCACCATTAATTCTGGGGGACTTTGAATGTGCTGAAACAGTCTCATTCCACTGTGTTACCACTTGTCAATTTTCTACACACAAGCAGGATTCATTTTGGGCCTGCAGAAAAAATCTGGGAACTCTGTGCCACTTTTGTGTGTTCTGTGATTGTTGCTGTGAGCTCATGATGTCATACTGACATTTTTACAATTAAAGCAGCATTACAATAATGTCCTGAGTCTCCTGACAGTTTTGAACTGTACTTTGTTATGCTACTTTACATTGCCACAGCCACAACAAGTCACCTCCGAGTCGTGACTTGAATGATATGCTTCTTTTCAGAATTTATGTCTGTTTTACTTACTTGACTACTTTTTCTCATGTATGAAAAAAAAATGAGCACGCCTTCCAATATTGTTTGGACCAGGTTTGTATTTATTTGCAGCTGCTTTTCAATAACTATTGTTCTGTGGTGTCATAAAACACTGCCTGCTGCATAACTGTTAATTAACAACAGAAGTGATATATAACAACTAATTGATGTGATGGAGAAAAGCAGAGGAAAACAATGACAAAGACCTGGTCAGCACCAATTTAAAAGGAATGCTCCTTTCATTATTTCATACATGAAAAAAGGTAGTACAGCAGACTCAACTACTGCAAATTCGTGTTTCATTCCAGTCAGTCAGGATGTAAGTAAAGGAAGTTGTGAGATAGCATTAAAAAATATAGGTCAGAGTTCTCAACAGATAGTTGTGCTGCTGCTTTACAGAGATTCACCCCATTACATAGTTATGGTGATGCACATAAACTAATATGTGGGGGCATTACTCCCACTGGAATATTTCTAGTTCCACAGAGTGCAATATATTTCTGTGAAAACCACCCATAATTTGATTACAGTGTGTCACGTGACAGAGGAATTTCCGATCAGAAAAGCCACCCACATGCTGCTCCCCCTTCTCAGCAATGTTAGGACGTGATGCCAGGGGAGCGCAGGTGCATGCTCCACTATAGTGAATGTCCGGCAGCTATCCTTATTTTCCTTATGTTATAAGACTGACTTTGTGGTGAAATGTGTGAATGTTTCCACTAACAAGGCTCTTCTTACTGGAAACGTGCCCACATGTTTTACCACAAACTGACCATTGTAACATAAAGAAACATTCAGAAAGCTCCTGGACAATCGGATATTCACTGTAAGGAGCACGCACACGTGCTCTCCCTGCCATCACGTCCTAACATTGCTGAGAAGGGAGGCAGAATGTGGGCAGATTTTCAGAACGGGAATTCCTCCGTCATGTGACACACTGTAATGAAATTACGGGCGGTTATCACACAAATGTATTGCACTATGTGATGCAAGAAAGATTCCCATGGAAGGGAAAATGTGTATGATTAAACAACAACAAAGAAAAAACACACAAAACAGTACAACACAGTAGTGGGGTGGGGTTGGGGAGCAGAAAACAATCCCCTAACTTACTGTGGCCGTGGGATGCCATGGTGGTCCAGCAGCAGGTGCAGCATTGAAACTATTTGCTGCTGCTGTTGTTCTATTCTGTTCACCTGCTGCTGCAAAGCACCAAACCACTCATTATTTTCTTCAAGAGCTGCCCACAGCAGGGTGATGTCAGACTGTGTTGTAAAGGCTGTGCCAGGGTCCACTGCAGCAGGAAATCCAGGTAGTGGTAGTGGTGGTGGTGGTGGAGAGGGTGGTGCTGGTGGCTGTGGTGGCAGTGGTGGTGGTGGTGGAGCAGTTGCTGTATTAGCCCTCTTCCTGCTGTGACGGTGATGAGGCACAACTCCCACCTCAGCAGAACCCTCAGCCACTGCCATGGAAGGTACAGCAGGTAGACGCCTTGCCCTTCCGTGGCAGCCTGCCATTCTGCCCTGTGGTGGTTCAGCATGTAGGTGCGCTGGCCACCGGTCCCCAAATGTGTCCCACGGGGGCCACTGCGAACCACCACAGCACACAGACTGTACAACACCACTGTGCTGTCTCCCCCCACAGAGTTAAAAAACTCCCACACTTGGAAGCTGCGGTGGGGACCAAACACAGTCCTCGCATGAGTCCCAGCAGTTTTTTCCAGGGCCACCTACTGTGACTGTGGAGGTGGTGGAGGGGTGTTGCTGGAGCCCCTACAGCTGCTGCTACCAGTGGTGGTGGTAGTGGCGGAGAAGGTGGGCGCACAGCAGCCACCGGTGGCACTGGTGCTGCTGCTGCTCCTGTTGCTTGAACATGGGGGGAAGCAACACCCAGGAGTCAGGAGTGGTCCAGCATGACACGACCTCCCCATCCCCCATGGGTTCACAATCCCCTCCGACCGCGCCCATGGGCCAGCGACTCGTCTTCCCCAGGGTCCATGTCCATCCCTCCCACACAAGTCCCCGGCACACACACACACACACACACACACATATGCACGCAGTCACTCACACACACACAAAACAAAACAACACTTATAAAAAAAAAATTAACTACCAAAAAAAAATCACAAACACAATACAAGATCTAAATAAAGATAGCTTTTAAAAAAGCTGTTGTTTTAAAAAGGCAATATTGCTCTCTCACAAGCCTTCTCCCTCTACGAATGCAAAGGAGAAAGTGAAACTGCTTCTCTGACTCACTTCCTTCCTGCCTGGCTAAAGCATGTAACTTGCAGTACTGTGAGCCATGTGATGTGTGGGGGGCTGCCTATTCTCTTCTCACTTTGCCTAACTTCTGATAAAGGCATAATGACAACGTGAAGTGGTAATTATAATGATGTGAAGTGAGCACCTTGCAGTGCTCACTTCGCGTTGTGCTCCACAGACGTGAACTAGCCACTTCACGTCCACTTCACCGGCAGATTGAAAATTCGCTGCATCTCTAGCCGGCAATTGCCGGGGGGTGATGTCAAATGAGGGTGGGCTTTCACTGGTACAGGGACAGGGGTCAGACAGGGTGAGGGATTGCTGGAGACCAGGTAGAATTTTCAATAATTAATCAGGCATGGCATTGGCTTGGGGTGACCACTAGACAACAGAGTAAATGTTCTGTTACATTCGGTATGGGTGCATGTGGGGGGAAGGACCACTGGACACCACGAACATTGTGTGTTTATATTGGGCATGGGTGGGGGTAGGGGGAGGGACCACCGGGCACCAGAGAAATTGTGAGTGTACATCAGGCATGGGTGCATGTGGGGGGTCCACTAGCACCAGAGATAGTTCCATATCTGGAACTGGACAATTGGGGGCAGGGTTGCACTCAATTGTCCAGCTACCCATGCAAATGAGCCCATACTAGGCATGCAAATGGCCCCTTAGCACCTTGCATGCCCAATGGGCTCATTTGCATGGGTCAGTCTGAGTATTGCGAGTTGCGCTTCAGCACAAGCCATTGTGGCAGCATACTTTGGGAACCATGTCAGGGCAGTGCTAAGTGCCAAAGTACTGGGCTGATATGGGCCTATATTAAGTTGAATAGTATTGGTGCCCTATTCAACTAAATATAGGATCTTCAGCCACCAAGGCTAGCTGCGCTCTACTTTGTGCATTTTGAATATCGGGCCATAGTTTCGGAATGAGCAATAGGAATTGATGAACTCTCAAGGAACAAAGATACTGTTTTTTTTGCATATGACCTCAGTAATAAATTATGGCAAGAAAAAATACAAAGATCATGAGAAATATAAGCTGCTTTAGTGTTCAAATATTATGTTGAGGCGTCGGTGGCTCTTTAAGGTTTTTCTTTTCTGTGACCTGATTCGTGATAAAATATATTGATGCTAGCTTGTCACAAATCTATGTAGAACTGCAAATTTATTTGGTACTAGGTCAAAATATAAATATGAGGCTTTCATGTAATCTGTTACTGTGTAACAGGAACTATTCACTCTTTTTTTTTTTGCTATTTTCAATGATTTCATAATGGTGCTAAAATAAAAGAAAAGGAATATTAGGTCATTCATTATAAAATAGCAGCACTAGTGTTCCACCAGTGAAAATAAGATGGAGTGAACATGTCAGGAGTGCTCAGAGCACTAAATATAATGGGTGTAAATTTAAACTGTTATACAGTATTTTTTTTTATTTCTGTTTTATGTTACATACAGTACTTTTAAAAGTATTAGGGTAAGTATGTATTTTTTAAATGTCTTAGTTGGGAGGTAAATACTAGTAACATGGAATTTCTGGGATTATGGCCTACCTGTTAAAGAAAATATGATCTGAAAAAGTCCATTTTGATTTTTTGAATCTATATTATTTTGGACTGTTTCATACACTCCCTTTACCTGTACCCGGTACTGATTTTGATTGCTGTGACATGTTTTTGTGCTGCCTCTAAAGCCTTGTCTTGTTTATTTAGATAAATCAGTTACTTCCCAGCAGCATTTTCACAACCTGGCACTGCAGTACATCACCACTTCAGCATATCAGGACATTGGCACATCAGCACTTTGAGGAGTATAGCTTTGGTCCTGGCTTTCTGACTTTTTAAGCATCATACTACACTTTACAACAGCTCTTTATATCTTCAAGGAAGGAAGGCTCAGAGGGAATTTCAGATGTTTTTTGGATGCTGTTGTGCTAATGGTACTCACTGCTCAATCTATGAGTGTTTCAGCTGTTTATCTGCTATATAGTGGATGTGATGAAATGGTTAAATTCTTTTGAGAGAACTTGGAAAAGGATGGAAGGACTTTTTTGTGTCCTTTTTGCTGGGGAAGAAAATACTCCAACAGACTTGACAGGCTGAGACACTATAGCGGCCTCTACACATTTCGATGTTTGATGCTTTTATCTGAAGAGAAAAATTAAGAAAGACATTAAGAAGTGCTAGAAGGTTTGATTGTGATTACTGTTCCATCTATTATGATTCATCATTTGGTTTGACTGTCTAAAGCCCTGAAAAACTTATAAGGAATTGTTGGTCTAGTATTGTATTGTCCAGTTTTGTTTGCTTTATATATAAATTAATAGTTTGCATACATTTCTGACTTTGTATGTGTTCTACTGCAGTACAGCATATTTTTGTACCTTAACATTCTGGTTGGGGGCTTTACTGGGCTACACTGAGCTGTAATCTACTTATTGAAAGTAGGGAGTATGAATTGCTGTGAATTAGGTGTGGTAAACACCAGATGCCAGAATAAGAAAAATCCCTGTGCAAAGAAACATAGTAATAAGACAATGACGGAAGGCTCAAATGATGTTAAATTTTATAAAGCCAAAGCCAAATCCAAGTCGTCCGGGAATATTAACCCTAAAAAGAAAGTGGGGGTTCCCAGCTCCACAAAGATCAAGATCGGTAACAATAGGTCATTTACCTCCCCCAAAATGAGGGAGAAAACAGCAAAAGTCAAATCAAATAGGACAAGCAGGGCAAAAGAGATTTAAGGGGTCAGGGGAAAACTCAAACAACAAACTATAAAGGATACATTTGCTGGAAATCCAGATGACCCTTCTGCTACATCTGCACATCCTAATCAAATTACTTCTACATCCACTCCCAAATTATCCACATCCTGGACATCTAGTTTAAGGCCAGGTTTTCAGGTTGTTAACCATGATAATACTGCCTTAGAGGGGAATGGAATAGCATTCCATACTCTGGTGATGCTGATCAGAAAAAGTTTGTTTTTACATTAAGGGAGCCTGAGAAATCTTCAGACTACTGCATTACCCACTGTAGGGCCTTAAGTGAATTAAAGCACATATGTAATACTATAGCTACCACTCTGGTGTCTGAATCAGTTCCCAGTGAATGTACTTCTGCTACTGTCCCTATTAACAAAATACTCTCCACTCAACTTTCCCCAAGTCAAACCCATGGGAAAATGGCATTGAAAGAGGTTATGGACAGATTAGAAAGTACCATCCACTGACTTAAACATCTGGATGGAATCCAGAATAATACCCCAGGGGTACAAACTGTTCCAATGTCAGTCAGCATCAATGTAAGCACGTTTGGTACTGACAAGGATAATGATAGCCTCTCTGAATACTATCACTGTTATTGAGGTCTTGAGTCAAATACTTTGTCAATGATCAAAGATGGTCAAAACAGTGACATATTAACTTATACTCCATCAATCTTATGTGAGGATATTATAACAGTGTTAAGGAATCAATATGCTGAAAATCTCATGCTCTTCAAGCAATTAATTACCAACAGAGGTGAAATTGAATCACGAAAAGAATATATAGTGATTAATGGCACACAGCTGAATGATATCCTTAGGATCTTGAAAGAAATGTATCCCCCCAGGGATTCCTCTTTGATTCCTTTAGAGGAAGATGCAGAAGATGTGCATTTAATTCCCTCAGTTAAAAACAGTAGACCTGATTTTACTTCTGTTATATTTCCCACTGATATTTCCACCCTACATGTGATGAGCAATGCCCTTCCTAATAAAGATAAAGTGGAAAATGACCCCATTTCAAGCTCAAAGCAAAAAAATAAGAATCATAAAAGAAAAACTGCCCCTAACATTAAAAAACCAAAACTAACATCAGTGAGAATAGAGAAAAAAAGGAGTAAAACAAAAAAGACCAACAAGAGAAAAAGCAAGAAAAAATCTGACCCTGTTGTAAACCAAAATCCTGATACCCACGTGGCTGCCCCTTTAAGATCTAACTGTTTAATTACACAAGAAGTTTTAACAACAGAGAGCACTGAAACTGAGAAACCAGAAAATAATACTCATGAGCATGAGTCGTGAACCAACATTTTATCAGGGCATATGGTTTAAGACGAACTGAGAGAGAAACTCTCCAGGATCTATTTCTGCATTTGTTTCATGAGAAATTGAATCTTGAGATATTACCTGGGGAAATTTATATGGATAAGAGGAATACAAAGACTGAGAGTATGTCTCTTGCAGAACGTGTCAATGTCTTTTTTACTACAGCAAGGGTTCGGAATTTTGTCTGGAGAAATTTTCAGAACATTCAAGCACTAAACTTGACTGCTGCTCTCTTGGATAAAAATGCAAGAATTTTTAATACTATTAACTAGATCCCATGCTCTAGTCAATTGGGGGCTGCAAAAGAGGGGTATTCAGCTCAGAGGGTGATCAGAACCCTATTATCTTGAGTCTTTTTGGTTGTAATAAATGGTATAATGAAACAAATGCCAAATTAGCTAAAGTTATGTGTAATCTGTTTGCTAACCTTCAAAATGTTAGACTGGGAAGAAATGGAACACTTGGAGTGTTTAGACATCCATGTCTCAGTAGTAATTTATTTATTTATTTATTTATTTAAGAGATTTACCAGATAAGCATTCTGAGCGGGGACCGCTCATTTCCAGAAGTGACCTGGGATTACATAGGTCAAAAATAGATACAGTTAAAACCCAGTACATCAGTGTTACATAGTTCAAAAATAGCTACAGTAATCACAGTACATTGGTGTGAATAGACAGCAGGTTCAGTAGGCATTAAACTTGAAAGGTATATGTGACAGTTAAATCTAAGGGTGGCAATTACATACATCTGAGAAGTGGGTAACCAGGCACGGTTTAAGAAGCCAGTGGGAGGCTGAGAGCCTGATGTCTGCTGGTAACTCATTCCATAGTTTGGGCAGTCGATGCATGAAGGCCATTTGGCCCTTTGACGTGTGCATGAAAGGTACTTGGAGCTGTTTTGAATCTGAAGCTCTGAGGGGGTAAGCTGGGGGTGGTTGGGCTGCTAGAGCACAGCTGAGGTAGAGGGGGAGGGTATTTGACCAGTATTTGAAAATGAGATTTGTACAATGTAGTTTACGCCGAGACTCTAGTGATGGGAAGGAGAGGGCACTGTACAGGTCGCAGTGATGGGTGGAGGGAGGGCAGTCGAGAACGTAGCGGCAGAATGAGTGAAAGAGGGGGTCCAGGCTGGCCAAGGTAGATGGAGGGGTGGCACTGTAGACCATGTCACCGTAGTCAAAAATGGGGAGGATCATTTTGAGGACTAGCTCCCTCCTAACAGAGGTAAGAAGGGTGCCTTTGTACCAGTACAGTGTGCCTAGTTTAGGGTAGAGTTTTTTCTGTAGTGATTCAATGTGGGCATGGAAATCAAGGTGTTGATCGAGCCAGACCCCTAGGTACCTGACGGAGGTGCAGGAATCTAGTTTGGATCCGTCCAGGGTGTGGAAGAAAGGGGGGGCTGCTAGCCGGGATAGCTTAGGATGGGTGCCAAAAGTTATGGAGATGGTTTTCTTAGCATTTAGGTGAGCTGGTTGGACCTAGTCAGTTTCAGCATGCGTCAAATCCCATTGAAGAGATGCCATTGTGTCACCGGTAGAGGGCCTAGAGGTGTACAGTACTGTGTCATCCACGCATATTTGTAATGCTGAGTTGGAGCAGACTTGAGGCAGATCATTTAAGAAAATGGAGAAAAGTAGGGGCCCACGATCAACCCTGGGGGAACCCCATGTTCACAGGAAGTGAGAAGGAGATGTGAGGGCCAATTTTTATAGCCTGCACCCTGCCTGACAGATAGGCTTGGAACCAGTTGGAGGCAGGCTGAGAGAGGCCTGCATGTTGCAATTTTGAGAGAAGTTTAGAGTGGGACACAGTATCAAAGGCTTTGGCCAAATCAATAAAAATAGCAGAGGTGACAAGGCCCTTGTCCATACCCGAGGAAATATCGTTAGTGAGCCTTAGCAAAGCTGTGATGGTGGAGTGATTTTTGAGAAAACCTGACTGAAATGGAGTGAAGAAAGAGGTGGAGTCGAGGAACTGTGTTAGTTGGGTGAGTACGAGCTGCTCTTGAAGCTTGGCCAGAGCCGGTAGGAGAGAGAGAGATCGGCAGTAATTGCTCGGCTCAGATGGATCACCCCCTTTTAGTAGTGGGATGATTAAAGCTTCCTTCCAGGCAGCTGGAATTTTTGCCATGGCAAAAGAGAGGTTTAAGAGGTAGGCTAGGGGGGTGGCTATTGCAGGGGCTGATAGGAAGAGGAGTTTGGTGTCCAGACCTTGAGGGCACTTGCCTTTGTTTGGGTCAAGGGAACGTAGAGCGGCCAAAACTTCTGCTGGGGAGACCGGTCGAAAGGAGAAGGAAGGCACACTTGAGGTCGGCAGGGGTATATCAGGATGGTTGTTGGCAGTTGCGAGATGCTGTTGGCAGTCTAGGAGAGTTTTGGCACTAGTAGAGGTAGAGAAGAAGGAGTTGAAAGCAGATGCAACTTCGCTGGGGGCTGATATAATGTTGCCCTGAAGGTTTAGGGTAGGGGAGGGTGACTGGGCCGGGGGAGAGAACAGGGTTTTAATGGTTTTCCAGAATTTGGAGGGATGGCTCAGATTCGTGGTGAGAGCGTCACGGAAATAGTTGTTTTTAGCCTGTCTTATGGCTTTAGTGCAATTGTTTCGGAGAGTGCGGTAATATTGTAGAAATGTAGGGGAGTTTAGTCACCTGTGATTTTTCCAGGCCTGGTCCCTTGCAATACATTTACCAATTATGTCAGCAGATACCCAGGGGAGGTGGTAATCCCTAACTCTTTTCTTTCTTAGGGGGGCGTGATAGTCCCATATGGTAAGGAGCTGCTTTCTGAACCTATCAAAAGCATGGTCGATTGAGGATGCTAGCTTGATAAAAGACCAGTCAGCAAGTGCAATATCATTTAAGAGTGATTGGAGACAAAGGGATTTGTAAGCTCTTGTAAGGATTATCCTTGGAGGGAGGGCAAATTGATATCTTGTTCAAAAATATTTTGGTAGCAAACAGAGTATGGCAAAACATCTTGGCTCTAGATGCAATGGGTCTTTTCTTGGTCAATATCTCCAGTCAGGATGGTTCTCTTCCTTGTTCTACTTATCACAATAGTGTCATTCATAGTCCCTCTACTAACCAAGCTCTGAATGCAAACTGCCATTTTAATGTTTCAACTGAAAATAGATTTATGACTCTTGCTGGATATACAGATTGACTGTCCAACAATAACAACAATTGTATAAAGGGTATTTTTAATATTGGGTTGGACCTTACTGATTGTAATAATGATCAGTCAGCCAGCTCAACTGTGTCAAGCCTGAGTAAAAGGGTGAACAATGTCCATTCCTAATTTCTTGGAATATAGTCTGCTTGAAGCCAAAAATACAAGAGCCCGATTGGATCAATTATATTTCAAATTTTGTCTAATTTGCTTACAGGAAACCTGGCATGCTCATAATCAAGAATTGGATATTACTGGTTATACCACTATAAAAAAAAACAGATCTAAAGAAGAGTACAATGGGCCGCAGAGCTGGTGGGCTAATCATTTACTGTATGTGAAAATTGGAATTTTCACTAATTTACAAATAGTTGTACAGAACTCAAATTTTATAGGGATTAGATTACTCTATGAAGGAATGTTGTTATTACTTTTCAACTGTTATTTCCCTCCAACTAAAGTCAGGTTGCAGTCTAATATTATATGGGCTAACTTCACAGAAACAATAACAAAGGCCAGTTGGAATATCCTAGTGCCTCTCTGCTGCTTATAGGTGACTTCAATGCCAGAACTGGCATGTTCGATGGCCTAAGTGACAACACCATCATTGGGTTTATGTACTCAGATTCAGTAAGGAATAATAGAAACATGACTGATTCTAAGCAACATTTTCTTGGTAAAAGACTGATTAAATTAATGAGTGATAATTAAATGTCCCCTCTTAATGGTAGAACACTAGGCAACATCCATGGCTCTCTAACCTTTTTCACTAAAAAAGGAGCATCTTTATTGGATCTTTTCCTTTGGCAAGGCCATCCCGATTTTTGGGATGACTTAATCATTGATTGCAAAACTGAAAGTAACCACTCTCCAGTTACAGTATATAAAAGTATGGAAAGTCTCAAAACAGTAACCCATAAAGTAGCTGACCTTGATACAATTGCTGTTAGACATGCTAAGAAGCTGAAAGAATAATAAACTGCACTTCTAGAGAGTTAATAATATAAACATACACAGATCTGATGTTAAATTTCATTTACCTGAGCTTCAAATGCTTGAATTCTGGACGAAAACACAGGCAAAATCTACTCCAGTGCTTCGCCTTCTCAGTAAAGGCTTCATGAAGGTGTTCATAAGCTGGAATGGTCTGTTTCACTGGAAGAGCATATAGTAAATCTGATAGCTCTAGTCCTTACTACTTGGCCTAGTTCCTTTAAGGATCCATTTCTAATGAATGAAAAGTTACAAACTTTTTTCTCTGAATGAGAGAATAATTTATACACATCTTATACTGGGAAGATATTTCATAATAAACCCACTAGTTGGTTCAATAATAGAGGCAGAGATCAAAAAAGACAGCTAAGGAAGAGCCTTAGGAGAACCAAAAGAAATGCTGACTCAGTTAGTGCTTCTGAAGTGAAAGATGCAAAATGAAATTATAGGGCCTTTTTAAAACAAAAAACAAGATCTTATCATGAACTTTTATGGGAGAAGATGATAACAGTTATAGACAAAAATTATACCAAGACCTTTTGGTTATTGGTTACAAAGGGCTGTAAAAGTTGGAATAATGACCTGGTCCACCAAATTGACATGATAATATGGACTGCGTATTATATTAAAATACTGTATGATTCAAATATGGCCAATTCCTGTAAAAGATTGGCAATAAATGAATCACAATATATGCATATGACTAAACAAGAAGTAGTGAAAGCTATATCTTTCCTAAAAGGAAATAAAGCTCTGATCCCAGGTAAGATCCCGGGGGAAGTTTTTTTATGCTCTATAGAAAGCTGGGCAGGCTCTTTAGCGTCCTTCTTCAATCACTGTATGCTTAAGAACAATATACCTCACTCTTGCTCCAATTTACAAAAAGAGCCGAAATGAGGACCCATCTATGCACAGACCGATCAGTCTTTTAGATATTTTGGGTAAGATTTATGCCAAAATCTTACCTGAGAGACTACTTTTGGAACTTGAAGCCCTTGGAGGACTGACCTCTGCTCAGGCCAGTTTCTGTGAAAATCACTCTACCACGGATAACTGTTATATACTATCCCACCTAATTGAAAAATATGTTAAAATTAGAAAACAGAAATTATACCTGGCAGTCACTGATTACAGCTTGGCATTCAACACCATCAACAGAACCACTTTATGGGATATAATGCTTTCTCCTTGGCTTTTCCCCTGCATTGGTAAATAGTATAATGAATTTATACTCAAATACATGGGCCCACATTTGAGTAGATCGTACTCTCTTTGAAAGCATTAGGACGAATAAGGGGTCAGGCAAGGTTGTATTTTAGCCACTCTTTTATTCTGCATTTATCTAGACAATCTACTCAAAGAAATACAGTCCATTGACTCCGATTCACCTAAAATCAGTACAAGTTTGTGCGCCTTGCTCACATGTGCTGATGACCTGGTACTCTGCTCTTTAATAGTCTCTGGTCTTCAATAAAAGCTTGATTTCCTGGCAAAAACTTTAGAATCCCTGTCTTTTAGAATGAATCTGGAGAAATCAAAAATCTTAATTATAGGAGCCAGAAAGACTAAGTATTCCTGGTATCTAAATAATAACAAGCTTGACATAGTTAGTAAATACACTTGTCTGGGTATTATTTATACTGATAACGGCTCATGGAACTCTCATTTTGAATATACTCTCTCTAAAACTAAAAAAACTGTGGGCACTTTGGGAAAAAGTTATTACTTATATGGGGGTTATTCTGTTAGTCCCCTACTTTGTGCACTGCAGACAAAATATAATGCACAATCACTATATGGAGCAGAGATATAGGGGCCGAGGCAAATTGATCAACTGGAAATTCCCACATTAAGGTTATTAAGGATCCCAATAGGTTGTACAAAGTCTACACCAGCATACTTTGGGGATTGCTGGATTACAAGCATGGGTGAATTCTAGAATAATTAACTACTGGATCAGGATACTGAGCATTCCAGATAATAGATGGACAAAACAATGATATGTAGAAAAAGAATCTTGGGAAATTGGAGAGTTAAACATTTCTGTCTGGTTCCAGCATTTAAATAGACTGCTTGACAAATGTTTTTCTTTTCTTTTATCTTTTCTCATGGAGTACAGATGGGATGGTATCAACCTAAGAACTCAATACAAACTCTATGTAAGACATAGAGTAATTCAAGATCACAAAGACATTGATCTTCCATGCATAGGAGCTTCAAAGTGTGCTACATGGTATGCTAATAATGATAACAAACATGGATTAAGACATTACTCAGATGTCCTAGAGAATCCCATTATGCATAAAAACTACACAAGATTCAGACTGGAACTCTTTGAATCTAAGATTAGAGACACCTTATATAAACATCCCAGGACATCAGTGAATTCTTGTGTAATTGCAACTCAAATGAAAGAGATTTTACTCATGTTTTACAGAAGTGCCAATGGTATGACAAAATTAGGACCATTTGGTTAAGACCAGTTATTGACTCTATAATTGCATTTACTGATGTTGAGTTAATTACTGTTATCCTTAAAACTGAGTATTCATTGATCATCCATTCTGAGGGGAAATATGTAATGCTGTCTAGAATAATAAGGAAGAAAAGACTCAGTACAACTTAAACCTATATCAATTGTTATGCAGCCTACTAAATGAATCCTTCAATCCAGTAAGCAAACTTGGGACATATAATGAACTGCTGGATTTTAAAGTGTTTTATGTATTGATGAATTTTTGTTTCATGTATATGTATTTGTGTTTGTATGTATATTAGTTTATTTGTCTTTACATTTTTGTTTTGTAACAATATTTTTTTAAAAGATTGAACAAATAAAAGAATGAATTGATATATCAGAGTTTTGGCTCATTCTTAAAGTGTCTGACTCTTAAACCTATATAGCAGACTACCAACTCTGGAATAACGATACAGTAGGCACAAAAAGGTGGGAGGGCATTTTATTATGCTATACTGTACGTTAAGCCAGAACATGGTGCAAAAGAATTCATTCTTGGCTTGGGAACAGTGGGTCCTGAACATGAAACACAGAAACATAGAATTTAATGCAGATAAGGACCAAGAGTTCCATCTATAGTAGTGTGGCCTTTTTTTTCTTCTGCCTCTAAAAAAGTGCCTCAGATCCTACCTTATCTCTTGCCTTTACTTTTTCTTTTGAATTGGTAGTCTTTCCCTATGTTTATTCCATGCTGTTTTGAACTCCCCCACTGACTTTTCCCCAACTACCTCTGCTGGGATGCTATTCCATGCCTCCACCACACTTCTATGAAGAAGTACTTCCTCACGTTGCTTCTCAGTCTACCCCTTCCAATCTCATGTCATGTCCTCTTGTTCTACAGTATCTCCTTTTTTTGAGAGGCACTACCCTCCTGTACCTTATTTATTCCCTTCAGGAATTTATAGGTCTCTATCATGTCTCCCTCTCTCTCTCTCTCTCTCTCCTCCAGGGTGTACTGTACATACTGAGCACCTCCAAATATGGAAATCAGACTTCCGTATTCACAACCTATACTTCTGGTGGGAGCTTATCAGCCACCAAAATGTAAAATTAAATGTATTTGATGATCTGCAGGACTTCTTACAAAATTCTAAGTCAAGTCACAAAATAATGGTGATTGGTGATTTCAATGTAAACTCGAACTCAATCAGAATAACAACATTTGCAAGCAAATGTGGGTCTCTCACCGCTCATAAATGATTATACTAGAATTACTCTTAAAAAGAATAGATCATCTACTATGTTGGACTTGATTTTTTAAATTTTAAAACTCAACCAGAAAATTATAACACCAGTGGTGTGTTGCCAGACTCATTCAGTGACCATCAAGTAGTTTTGTGCTTAAGAAGCTGGGACAGAAGCTTGGGCTCTGTGAAACACACCACCTGTAGAGTCTTTAAACATTTGGATTATCCAGATTTTATGTTAGATAATGGCAGCCTACTTAAAGAATTTATTAAATAAGGTCAGGAAAAAGCTAAACAATCAAATTGTCAGGTTGACTAGGAAAAATACATTTATCTACAGGCTCTGAAAAGTAATCTAAAACACCTATGACATAAAATGCAGGCTTACTACAGTGAAGTACTAAACCTAAATACTATGGAAACTGAACCATAAAGACTTTAAGAAATTACTTCAAACCTGAAAGGTTATTGCAGGTCATAATTTCCAAATAAAACTAAAAGGAACATAGTGGCACATGAGACTAATGAATCACATGCTCGGGTGGTCATTCAAATTAACGATATATTTGCTATATGTAAAGAAAAATAAAACAGTCCAACCAAAAGTCTACAGCAACAAGCTGCTGCTCCAGCACAGACCCCAGCACTTTGACTCTCACTAGTCTTCTTCAGAGGTTCCAAATGCTTTTCAAAGTGATGGTAAGTTGATGCAAATAAGTAATTTGATAGCTGAAGAATGTATCTCCTTTTTCATAAGATGTGTACAGAAACTCTACAACAGGTACCCCATAAGCCTCCAATCAATTTTCAAAACCTGAGCCACCCTCAAGTGCAGGTACATTCATTTAATTTTTCTGCAATCGTAGCAATGGATGTTATGAAATAAGTAAATACACTGAACCCTGCCAAAGTCAGAGAATTAGATGGCTTGCCCAAAAAATTATTAAAAAGGTAGGATGAAGGAGCTGGCCTAGTAGCTCTAAGGATTGAGGCACTGGACGCCACACCTCAAGCCATGCTGATGTCTTGGACTATGGAGAGAGCTTGAGTTGCAAGGTATTGGCAGAAGAATGAGAGGATTGAGCATCCAACAGATGGCTGTTCTCTCCCAGAAAGGGAGGGAAGGTAATCCCACTCCTTGGTTGCCTTCTGGTGGAGGTCGGGGGCAGCACTGGAGTTAGGGAGGCACAGAGCATGTCTACATGGTGCACACATACCTCCATGTGTGCATGTTCACAGCCACCAAGGTGAGGGATGTAAAAACAGAAAAAGGAGGTGACCACAGGCTAAGTGATGCCTTGCTTGTGACCAGCACTCAGCTCTACTACTGGATTGCCGGAAGCACCAATCTGGATGGTGAGCTCTGGGTGGTGGGAGGATGGCCTTCCACTTCCTGGCACAACCTCAGGGGAAAATTTGTAGGGGACATGGGGCTCAGTGGTATGGGGGGCAGCAGTGGATGGACATAGGTGGCAGAGCAATAGTTGACGTATCTGCCTGCAGTTGCCCAGGAAGGAGAAAAGTACATATTAATAAAAAGGTAGGAAGAAAGTCAAGGAGAGAGTCAAGTAAAAAACACATTCAGGATTGGAAAAGGGTGGCAGGACACTGGGCAGAGCAGAGAAGGTGTGAAGAGGCATGTGGACCAATGCAAGGAGCCTTGGAAACAATATTCCAGACCTGATGCCATCATGGAAGAGGCTGGAAATCAAAGAACTGCACTCAGGAGTTTCACATTTATTCTAAAGTGTTCAAATGCACTGCCTGAATCACTTTATTTGAATTACTTCTGGAGGACGCTGACCTGGATTTAGCAGCAATTACAGAGTCATAGTGCACTAAGCACCATGTCTGGGATATGGCCATACCAGTCTACTTTATGTTCAGGAGAGACATCACAGGGAGGTGGGATTGTTTTATATGTGAGGAAGGGAATCAGGGGCCATAGAGGCCCAGGGGCACCAAGAGGAAAAGAAAGGGCTGTAGGTGCTATGTGTGTGTGTCCCTGTAGACAGACTCTAGGGCTGCTAGCTGCACTGTGATAGTGTACAGTCCTCCAGCACATGGAGGGGAGTTGGATAAGCATTTTGGGAAGCCATCATCAGAATGATAAGGAAGGGGGTGCTGCTGCAAGTTGCTGATTTCAGTCTGCTGGATGTTGAGTGAAACCTCCCAACAGCAGCTGCTTCAAGGAGTGTGGCAACCCCTAACTCCCTACAAGGAGTCTTTCCCAAACAGTTAGTCAAAGAACCCACTAAGGATGGGGTAGTATGGGATCAGGTGCTTACAAAGAGGGACAGTATTGAAGATGTCACAGTGAGCAGTATCTTGGTACCACTGATCACAATACAGTGTGATTAAACATTAAGACAGGAACAGTGCCTAACCACATGAGGATGAGGGCCCTGAAGTTTAGGGAAGTGGATTTTAAAGAAATGGAGGACTGTCTCAGAAACTGTCTTGAAGGGTGGGACTACCAGGGAGGGTGGAGGCACAGTGGGCAAAGTGCAAAAGTAAGGGAGGGTAAAAATAAAGCAACTAACCTCTGTGTGAAGGAAGTGAGTAGAGGCAGAAGTAAAAAGAGGTTGTTACAGTTCTCCAAGAAAATCATTCAGAAGATATAAGGAAACACAGAGGGTGGAGGACAGGGAGGTATACCTAGTAAAGCAGATTGAAACAGGCAAGGCAGAGAGGGGAGCAAAGGGGCAGACAGAGGAAAGACCTGCAAAATGGATCCCTAAGTGGGATAAGACTTTCTTCAGATACATATTGAGAAGAAGAAAGCAAGGGTAGTGGTAGTGAAGATTAGAAGGGCAGAGGGGAGATACTGCACAGAAGACTACCAAAAAAAAAACAGATATCCTGAACAGGTATTTCTGCTCAGTCTTCACAGTGTGGAGGGAAGGGTGATAGATCACTAGGTAATAACAGGAATTGAGGGAGAGGTGGACACAAGTCCGTTTTCTGAAGAAAGAGTCTAGAAGAGACTTGCAGTTCAGAGAGAAGACAAAGATATGGGACCAGATGGGATACATTCAAGAATTCTGAAAAAAACACAGGTAGGTGGCAGCTGCCCCACTGACATCATTGTTCAACAGCTCAATGGAAGCAGATGTGTTTCTGGAGGACTGGATAAGAGATGATGTAGTCCCTCTAAATAAAAATGACAGCAGGGAGGACACTAGCAACTATAGACTGGCCAATCATACATCAGAGGTGAGGAAATTAATAGAAACCCTGCTATGGGAAGGATTGGTTGAGTATCTTGAATCCAGCGGGCATCAAGTCCACAGCCAGTATGGATTTATGGGGGGGGGGGCATGTCAAACAAATCTGATGCATTTCTTTGATTGGTTGATTAGTGATATAGATTAGGGAATGCAGTGGACATGGCCTATCTGGACATCAGCAATGCCTTTGACACTGTGCCTTACAAGACACTGATAAAGAAACTGAGCCTATGGATGGGATGCAAAATGATGAACTGAGTTAGAGACTGGTTAATGGACAGGAGACAGATGGTGGTGGTAATTATCACTCAATCAAATGATGGAGGAGTGACAAGTGGGGTGCCACAAAGATCAGCACAGGGGCCAGTCCTCTTCAATGTCTTCATAGGTGACACTGATGAGAAATTGGTAGGAAAAGCATGCCTTTTTGCAAATCATACCAAAATCTGAAATACAGAGGAGAATCAGGAAGGAGTAGAGGAATGAACAGTGATCTGAGGAAACTCAAGGAGTGGTCTAAAGCATTGCAGTTGGGGTTCAGTGCCATGAGGTGCAAGATCATGCACCTAGGTATAGGAACTCAGGCACTGGGTATAGGATTGTGGGGAGATACTGATAGTCACTAAACAGGAAATGGACCTTGGGGTTATCATATCTGATAATCTCAAGGGAGTACAGCAGTGTGGGTAGGGCTAGAGAGATGCTGGGGTGCATAACAGGGGTATATTCAGCTGTAGAGGAAGGTGGTGTTGCCCTTGTTTCGCTTGCTATTGAGACCCCAACTCAACTACTATGTCCTGTTTTGGATGCCGCATCTAAGAAAGGACATAGACAGGGTGGAGGCACTTCAGAGGAGGACCACTAAAATGATTTTGGGGTTGCACGATTAGCTCTACAAGGAGAGACTGAGGAATTTCAACATGTGCACCATGGAAGAGAGGAGAGCAAGAGGTGACATGACAGAGTTCTACTGGTACCTCACAGGGGTGAACAGGGTGCAAGAGAGAAGCCTCTTTTAAATGAGAAGTAGCACCAGGATCTGGGGGCATGCAATGAAGCTAAGGGGGGGGGGGTGAGTTTAAGAGATGTGAGGAAATATTTCCTTCACTGAAAAGGTGATAGATGCCTTGTACAAACTGTTCATAAAAGTGGTGGAGGCAAAAACAGTGGGGGTCTTCAAGCATGCATTGGATAGTCAGGGGGTATATTAGAAAACAGACAGAAAAAGGGAGGTTTGCTGGACACCAGTTCAGGTCTGCAGAGAGAGATTAGGCAAGGAACATCTGGGCAGACTGTACAGGCCAAATCATCCTTTTCTGCTGACAAATTATGTTTCTTCGTTTTTAATATGCTTCTTTAGTTATTGCCTTTCCACTAGCTATAATCTTTAGTTTATCTCTGGTGACTGAAGAATTCCCAGTGGGGTGGAAAAGTGTAAAATGCATCCCCATTCCCAAACCTGGCCTTAAGAATACTGGGCCCTATGCACTATTGGAGTGGAGTGGCTACACACGTGTATCTGAAGCGTGTAGCCACTCCACACCCTATGCACCCCCTGCACAGGATGTACCAAGGTAGGCATGCAGCACCTACTTGTCTGATTCCCTGGCCGCATGAAGAGCAATGTGCCAAGGGGGGGTGAGGAGCATGCCAGCACTATGTGCCATGCACCAAGGTGCATAGTGCTGGCCACTGGGCTGCGAAGGGGGCCCAGGGTACACCAGGGAGAACCCTGCTGTAAGCTCCCTATGCACCCTGCAAACAGGTGGAAGTCACCCGGCATCAGTGCGAAAAGCTCAACTACACTCCAGAGCCACTGCATATGGCCGCCCCGTGCCTCCCATCCACCACAGCACACATCGGTCTCCCCTCCCAGGACACCCCCCACACAGGAGCACAGGACATGAATGCTGCCCCCTGCCCCATGAATGGCACTGCCTGCCCAGCCCCCACTAATGGCAGGGTTCAGTGTCTCTCAATGCACTGCCAACTACCAACCCATCCCTGTGCACCTCTCTGGTGCCATCGGAAGGCCACAGCATTGCCCTCTACATACCACCAAAGCCGCTGGCCCTTAGACATCCACAAATCATGCTGCCAGTGCATGCCTCACTGCTTATAGGATCCACTGTAGGTCCTGGTCCAATCATCCTATTGGATGCCTAGCCGGGTATGCAACTCCACCCTTGGCTGCCCTGCGGAGTCTTGCGCTCTGAGGGGCAGGGCTATGGACAGGTGGTGGCTGGTAATGAATACTGGATGGTGCACACCTGTCTGTGGGTGCGCAGCTATGTGGGTGGGGTATGCACGGTTTCCACATACCCCCACCCACATAGGGCCCATTGTCAATAACTATAGACCAATTTCCTTACTTCTTACTGTTCCAAACATTTTTGAGAGCCTGCTCTGTGCTCAGCTGAAAGGATGTTTGGAAGAATACTCTCTGTTGAACACATTCCATTCTGGCTTCAGATCAAGATATAGTACTACCTTTGCCTTACTGAAGGTTGTAGAAGATATACAGGGGCTAGGGGTAAAAAACTCTCAGTAAAAGCAGTAGTTATTGAGTTATGAAAAGCATGTGATACACTGCATCATAGTATTATCCTATATAGAGTAAAAATCTTTGGACTGTCCACTGAAGCTAAAAGGTTGTTTTAGGGATTAACTAAGAGGGTGGGTTCAGCAGGTGTCCCTATGTAAATGTTACTCAAAATTATTTATTTAGTTTTATTTATTTAGTTTTTGTTAAGCGGGTAAGTGCACTAGGCAAACATTGCCTATTTTCAGGCATGACCCGGGAGAGTTACACAGGCAGTTTCAGTACAGAAAGAGAGTACATTCAATCAAGAGGGTAGTTGTACCAACAGGGAAAATTACATTAAACATTACAGAATCTAAGGGACCTTATGTTGGGAAAAAGGAACAACAGTACATATGGGGAACCTGAAAATACATCATTGCTGATAGAATTTACAGTACGTTCATTAATAAATGTAAACATCATAAGTACATAACAGTGATATCTAAAGGTTTAAGGACATAAACAGTAAGCCAAGCTGAGGAGGTGTTCATAGTATTTAAGTCAAAAAATAGTCACAGAGGGACAGTGGTGTATATCAGGTGGGACTGAGTTCAAGATGGTAGGAGCTGCATAAGTGAAGGACGATCTCTGAATATAAGTACTTAATTTGGGGAGCTAGAAGTGTATTTTCACAAGACCTTATGGGGTAAGTACTGTTCATAGGTTTAAGTAAAACAGTGAGGGATTTGGGCAGCCCACTGTTTAGAATGTTGAAAATAACAGTACCAAAGCAGTATTCACTGAGGGAAGATGGGGGTAGCCAGCCTAGCGTGTTGCATAGTGAGCGGTGATGAGTGAGCCAGGGGGTTGCAGATGCAAAGTGACAAATGATGTTGTTCACAACATCCAACTTCAGGAGAGTAGTCTTAGAGGTGGACTGGAAAACAAAGGCACTGTACGTGAGCTTAGAGAGCAGCATTCCTTGGGCAATAGCACAGCAAACTTGAGATGTGATGTTGAGGCTCACTGTATAGGAACCGGCCAGCATGGAATTTATTAATTTGCATATATTAGAGATATGAAGAGAGTAGTCCAATGAGGGACTGAGAGTGATTCCAAGACAGGTGAAAGTAGAGACTGAGGAACTAAGGTACCATCTTGATAAGCTATGGAAATTATCACCAACAGCGACTGGTGTTCCTCAAGGGTCCGAATTAGGGCCCTTGTTAGTTATTATCCACACAAACACTTTTTCTTTCTCTGAGCTGCCAGTCCAGTATCACCCATGGTTTTAAATTCCACTAAAATACAAACTATGTTCTTCAATAATGGCAGCAATCTGAACTTATCCAAACACTTATTAAAAATAGTCAGTTTTGACAAACTCTTCCTAAAACAGGTGCAGGCATACAAATACCTGGGTGCATTATTAGACAACCAATTTAAACTGCATATCCATATTGACCAATTAGTTAAAGGTTCTGGACAGAAACTCAGAGCATTGTATCAATGAAGACTTTGTCTGCCACTTGAGGAAAGAAAGTTTATGGTAAATGCTGTTTGTACCCATGTTGGACAACGGCAAGGTCTTGTACAGAATGATATCAGGAAAGGAGCTAGCAACATTAGATCTGTTGAAGAACAGACATGGCTGCTTCATTCTTGGTGTCCTACATGCCAGACATCGTTGTCTATTGTACCAGGGATATAATTGGTTTAAACTGGATGATCATAGAGACTTGCACATGTTAAAATGTATGTGCATGTGCCATAAGGGTTTGGTAGCCAAGTACATCTTCTGTAACTTAACAAAGAGAATAGTTAAACCAGGCTTAAGATCAGGTGATGGTATTGAATAAGCCATGCATAATATAAAGTCTAACTTGGGCATAGCCTCTTGTGCTTACCAGGGCCCTTATGCATGGAATTCCCTGCCTTTGGATTTGAGATCCTTTTCTAGCCCACTTATTGCAAGTAAGATTTGAAATTGGTTTATTTCCCAAGCTGTAAAGACCCTCCCTTGTTTCCCAAAGAATCAAAAAGGTTGATATTTTGAGAAATCTTAAAGAGCTGCTGACACAATTTTATATGTTGGGCAGGCAACTCATTCCATGAGCATGGGTTCACCATAAAAATGGTCATAGAAACAGAGAGGTTTTTGGCAGATAAGGACCTCTTGTCCCACGTAGTCTGCCCCATATTCCTTACCTACTGTGCTACCACAGACCATACTCAATCTCTGGTCTTCTCCCCCCTTGCCTTACTTCTAATGTCCCCTTGTGTCTATCCCATGCATACTTGAATCCTGTTAGTGTTTTGGCACCCACCACCTCATCTGGGAGGCTGTTCCAGGTGTCCACCAACCTCTCCATGAAGAAGTATTTTCTCACATCTCCTTGGAGTTCCCCCCTAAAGGTGGGGTCTTACCAGTGATTTATACAGCATACTACCTTCCTCCTTCTGCTGGAGATGCCCCTCCCTATGCACTCGAGCATCCTGCCAGCATCCCCCACTGCTTTATGCCACTGCTTGGTTACTTTCACTTAATCAGAAATTATTTCCCCTAGATCCCTTTCCTGTTTTATGTTTGTTAATACCTCCCCACTCATTTGGTACATTGCTCCTGAGTTTCTGTGCCCCAAAGTGCATGATTGTGCACTTTTCTGTACTGAAACACAGCTGCCATTCCCTTGACCAATCTTCCAACTTTTTCAGATAATCTCTCATTCTTTCCAACCCACTAGGTGTATGCACTCTTTTGCAGATTTTTTTGTCATCCACAAACAGGCATACCTTACCCACCAGCCCTTCCACAATGTCTATAATAAAGACATTGAAGAGGACTGGGCCTAGTACTGACCTCTGTGGCACCCCTCTTGCCACCTTACCTTCTCCAGAGTGGATGCCATTTACCACCACCCATGACTCCTATTTCTTAACCAATTTATTACTTATGTTACTACTTTTGGACCTACTCCTAGGTTGACCAGCTTGCTCACTCACCAGTCTTCTGTGTGGAACAGTGTTGAAGGTCTTAATGAAATCCAGGTAGGCTACATCTACCGCTCCTCCCTGATCCATTTCCCCAGTCACCCAGTCAAAGAACTTGATCAGGTTTTTCTGCAAGACCTCATCCCTGTGAACTCATGTTGTCTTGAATCCTGTAATCCACTGGTTGCATGGTATCCCTAATCCTATCCTTCAGTAGCTATTCCATTACTTTACCTCCAACTGAAGTCAAGCTGACAGCTCTGTAATTTCCTGCTTCCTCCTTATTTCAACTTTTGTGTAGTGGGACCACATCTGCCCTTCTCCAGTCCCCTTGAACCTCCCCTGTTTCCAGTGATAGGTTTAGCAGAGCTGTCAGAGGTGCAGCCAGCACCACCTTGAGCTACCTCAGCATCTTAGGGTGCACCCTGTCTGGTCCCATTGCCTTGTCTACTTTTAATTGCACTAGTTCCTTGAGGACTCTCTCCTCTGTAAAAGGACTAGTGTCCACTTCCCTTCCTTTAATGCCCTTGTCCATTATCTTTGGCCCATCACCTATACCTTCCTCTGTAAATACTGAACAAAAGTAATTATTCAATATGTCTGCTTTTTTTTGGTCCCCTTCTTCCCAACCCCTCACTTCCCCTTTTAGCTTTACGATCCCTTTCTTGGTCTTTCTCTTCTCACTTATATATATCAAAAGAATGTTTTATCCACTTTTTTTACTGGTTGGGCATATTCTTCTCTATTTGCACCTTTCTGGTCTTGTCTGCTGTCCCTGCCACTCTTTGTTTCTTTTTCAGACAAACAAACACTGCGCTACAGGAAAACTGGGAGGGTGCAGTTCCAACTTGCAATGACACAAAAAAACACTTGACAAGCTGCACTTCAGACTTAAATATAAATGACTTACTGCAAGTTAAGTCTTTGCCATTTAGAAATGTTATTCTTGAGCCATAGTGAGCCTGCAACCAAAACACTTTGCATGACACTCTTTGCTTCTCCTGGTAACTCTCCCTATAGTATAGCATAGAGGTTTAGGGCTCTGAGCTGCAAACCTGGAGAGCTGGGTTTGAATCCCACAGCCTCCACTTGCATACTGTGTGACCCTGAGCAAGTCACTTAACTTCTTTGTGCTCCCAGGTCGCACCTGGAAACAAGCTTTGGCTTTGTGTGCCTTTCCTGGTTAAACAATGTCCCATTTCCCTATCCTCCTCCTTATGTGTCTCTTTTACTTTTCAAATGCGAATTGTTTTGCCCTTACTTTCTCTGCTACTTCTCTAGAGAATCGTAGCAGTCTCTTTTTTCTCTTGCCCTTGTTAAAATGCATGGCACAAAGATTTGTTGCCTTTTCAATGCCCCTTTTATTTTTGCCCATTGTTCCTTGACTTTCCCCAGTTCCACTATCTCTGCTAGGGTGTCGCTGAGGCATTCTCCCTTTTTTTTGTTAAACTTGGCCCTCCTGAATTCCAGGGCTCTTGTCTTACTGGGGCTCAGTTCTGACCCAGTTCTTATATAGAGCCGCACCTTACAGTGATCACTGGTCCCCAAGTGGCCACCCACTGTGACATCAGCAACACTGTCCCTGTGGTTCACAGATCCATTCACAAAGGCATGACATGTTCTGCAACTTTTTTTTGCATCTTCCTCAACAAGTTGCCACCTTTCAAAATCAGGTGGAAACTTAAGGCACAATGCTGAAAACAGGCATTGGTGGGTAGGACACGAGGTCTCATTCTGGAGGAGGGATACCTGGAAAAAGGCAAAGCAGTGCTCTGAGGCTAGGGAGAAAGTCCCACTAGATATCAGGCACTTGCCTTGAGAACATGAGGTCAACTAAACTGTCAGGGAGGTTGATCATCATACGCTAGAAGAAGAAACCACTAGCCCAATAAGATCAAAAAGGCATGGGGGTTAGGGAGGGGAAGACTTCTGGGGAGGTGACCCATTTTCACACCAGTGTGACTGACTTGTAGCACTGTACTGTGCCAGGTGACAGGTACAATGCCATGCTGAACCCAGTTGTAGTCAGTAACCAACATGCTAGTGGGTACAAACTTCTTTTGGTTCCTCTAACATCTAGATCAACATTTTACATTGTGCCTCTGTCATGGGGGGCCTCATCCCTGTCACAACTACCTGTTTTGTGTACAGCACTGCTGGGTGGAAGCACAATGGAATATCCAGCTTTTGCATGTATTGTACTACTACCTCTATCAACAAAGAATGGGTCACATGTATTTAATCTTCACTCTTGAATCTTTATGCTCATTATATATTAACAGTTAAACAGTTTCTGTAGGTCTTACTTTATAACCTATTTTACTCCCTCCTGCCTTTTTGTATTTATTGTGTGTGTATGTACATATATATATATTATATATATATAGTCCTATACATCAAGCATGTTGTTGCAAATGTCATACCTATAGGCAAGAATGCATTTTTTATGAAAATGAAATTCTGTGCTGAAAAATGTTAACAAATACATTCATGTCTGTCTGTCTGCTACTAAGTCCTGTGCAAGTTTTGTATCTAGTTACTGACTATGCTGTGCTTCAGATGCAGCCTGATACACAGCATGCAACCTGCACACTAGGCCTTATGATATAACTCTGTTCTAACAACCTGATTATTAAAAGGCCACACTTGTTATTTGGCACACTTAATGTGACTCATGCAAAAATAACTTTTCAAACATCCTGCAAGACCAACACTGTCAATCTGAACACTAACACAAAGTGATAAAACTGTTTGCAATATTTATAGTATATGCATCATGTACCTTACCAAATGCAGATCAAAGAAATACAGTGTAGGAAGATAAAGAAAGACCAAGTGCCTACAGTGCAGAAAGAAATAAACAGCAAATGCATTAAAAAAAAAGATGTAATATTAGACTGACAATTCAAACTTTGAAACCTGTGCTAATAGTGTTGATCTGCACATCACATTACAAAATGGCAATTATACACTTCACGTCTGATTAAAAAGAAGTAGATAAACATAAAAATTAGGTGTGGTTGAACAAATTCTATTGTAACCTTTAGAGGCTACTCTTCAGAGGAGTAATTTCATTATTTGTAGAAAGTGACATATAAAATCCTTAGGTTTGAAATTTTGTAATTGGAAGGCTGGCCTGTGTTTCAATGCACAAGCAGCCAGCCATTCCTGACCTATATAAGCAGTCCCTCTCAGCGTCCTCCTGAAGCATTTTTTCTTTACCAGCCGGAAGCTCTGTCAGTCTGTCCTCTGCAGCTGGCTGCCCCCCCCCCCCACACACACACACACATTGCTGTCTCTGCTTGTCTCTGCTGGTCTTCTGTGTTTGTTCTCCTGTATGTGGTTTGTATTTTGACTCTGGCTATGTGTTTCTTTCTGTTACTTTTTCTCTGTTTCTTGGTGTTTGTGTATCTTAGGTTTTGCCTTTTGGGGGCTTTGTTTCTAAGCTCCTAGTATATTGCTAATCGAGAGCTCATGCTCCTTGCTTTCAATTAGTTGCAGTGCAACTGCAATCATTATCTGTGTGTTTCAACACAAACCATAGCTGCTCTCCATGTTACACACTTGTTTTCACCAGATTCAGACTCACTGTGAACCACAGCTATGCAGCTCAATCATGCTTTCTCAACTCATTTTACCTACCTCATTGCTGCAGTTTCATTGCACTGCCTGGTGATAGCTACTTTCAGAGCACTGCGCCTTCCTCCATCTATATTTATCAAATTCTACAACTCATAGTTACTCAATACAGATGCTGCTTTCTATGTTTGTACACTGCTATTATACTCTGAGGTCAGTTAAGCTACTGCTGATGCATTAAACTAGTTTCAATATCTGCATGTGGGTCTCAGCCCCTTCCATCACTTTCTTGTTATTCCTATGGCAGGGACTTGGAAGTGTTTGGGGAATTGTGGCCCTGTGTGGCTACTTACTTATGTTCTAAATCATGCCTCTGCTGCCAAAAATCCTGAGTATTTGTCACTTTCGTTGGCTTTCTTGAATGCCTGGCTGGCTTGCCCACTATTCATAGTGCTGCTCCTGCAACCTACGTGCAGGTCCCAGTATTGCTACTATGTTTTTCAAACCTACATACAGGTCTGACTATTGCTACTGCTTACTGACCTACGTGCAGGTCTGACTATTGCTACACTGCCTTACTGACCTACGTGCAGGTCCACTTTTGCTTATGCAATCACTACTTAACGCTCATTTACTGCAATCTGACCTCAGCTTCTCATCGGTTTCTGGGGCATGCCAGCCATACCATTCTGGTGCAGGGCTTCCCTGCAGTCAACGGTCTCACTCTGCACCCAGAGTCTGCAGCTTGAGCATGCGAAGCTTGGGCTGGGGCCCTTCTCACCTGGCCCATAGCTGGGAATGTCCTCATTCTGGGTGGACCTTCAGTCATCAACTGTACCAATGACACCTCAAGTTGTAGAAGTTAAGACTCAACGGTGAAGGGGTGGGGCTCTCACGGTGGCCCTTTTAGCTGCCCGAGCGAGTTTGGAGGCACCCTTCAAGCTATTCTCCCCATGACTGCCTCTGATTCACTTGGGTTGCTTTTAGATTGGTAGGCTGGGTGAGTGCCTCAGTGGTTGTTACTCTCCTCTTCCCACCTTGGAAGTGTTTGTTGCAGAGCAAACTGGCTCGCAACCCTCAACGGCATTCCTGTTAGAAGGATAGAGTGAGAGTTTCCCTCTAAATTGGAATATTTTCCAACCCCCCTTATTATTAGGCTTTTCAAATTGCAGTAGCAGAGACATCACTAACTAAATTATCCCATGCCTGGAGTGAAGGTAACCTAGGCCTTGGATCCCTAGAGATTTCCTCCTCAAAGTGTTTTTTTTTCTCTTCTCTGTGCTGAAGGTCATAATATGTACTGTAGCTAGTTTTAGTTAGTATTTCCTAGTTCCCTTGGATATGTTCTGCTGTTGGATGGAGGTGGATGGTGTTCCTACTTGCCGTTCCCTTTCTCCTTAGCAGCCCCCTTCAATTATCACTGTATCCAAAGCACGTATACTACCTTATTAATCTGTGTACCCACATTTTATCCAGCTGCATTGTTGTCATTTTACTTCTGTGCCTCATGGCCTGATTGCTTCTATTCTTTGATGCACTACTTTTTTTTTTTTATTATTCTATCTTCTTTTCCCCCGAGCCACCAGCCACCCAGTACTTTCAACCCGGTCACAGAACCACGGACTTCCACCCCTCATATTGGCCACTAACCCTCCGAAGCCCCATGGCTTTCCCCCCACGGTGGGGCTGCAGCGCTCCCTTTACACGCCGTAGACTTCTGGATAGTCAGAGGGCTGGCCTGAGGGGCCAATTGAAGCCACAGCAGGCTTCATCAAGATCGGCCAGCAGCTATCCTTTTCCCGGTTTTCTGGGGAGGTGGTGGAAGTGGAAGACTAGGTTTGCTGGCCATTGCACCTAGCTTCACCTGAGCGCTTTCCTTCTGGGTTGCTTGAAAGGACAGAGCAAAGAATCTTACCAGAGTAAGGGAAAGGATTAAGACATCTTTTGGCTAGGCAGATTTACTGTGTGTTGTTATTTTTGTTTTGTACTCATAGGGATTGTTACTGTTTGTTGCTAACATTTTATTGCTTTATTTTTCTCTGATTCAAAGTGTTGTTGCTGGGTATACCTTCTGCTGCATTATTCCAAAGTATGCCTACAGGTGTGTGCTAACAGATTATTGCTGTAATCTTCTGATTCAAATTGTCTTTTGCAAGGTATATCTTCTGTTACTGATTTATTTTTCTCTGTAGCAAAGTGTTTCTTACATGGTATGTCTTCTGTGAAATTATTACAGGTGATGCTTAAATTTTTGTGACTTTTTATAATTAGGCTTAGCAAAATTACAATTTGCCACTATTTTATTTATTTATTTATTTTTTGGCTGAAAATATTTTTTGTCTCAGAGGTGTTGCAGTCTCCTTCTCACATTGAAGGAGATAATTGCTTTCCTCCAACAGCTCTTCAAGGGGAGTAGGAGTATATCGGGGGGGGGAGCTGGCAAACAGTCAGTATCTTCCAGCAGAAAGAAGGGTTAAAAGGTCAGGTTAGTTGATATCTTGGAGGTGGAAGGCTAGATTTGCTAAACAAGGCACCTAGCTTCATCTGAGCTCTTTCTTTCTAGGTTGCTTGAAAGGACAGAGCAAAGAATCTTACCAGAGCAAGGGAAAGGATTAAGACTTCTTTGGGCTAGGCCGATTACTGTGTGTTGTTATTTTTATTTTGTACTCACAGGGATTGTTACTGCTTGTTGCTAACATTTCATTGCTTTATTTTTTTCTGATTCAAAGTGTTGTTGCTGGGTATACCTTCTGCTGCATTACTGTATTCCAAGGTGTGCCTAGAGGTGTGTGCTAACAGATTACTGCTGTAATCTTCTGATTCAAATTGTCTTTTGCATCTTCTGTTACTGCTTTATTTTTCTCTGTAGCAAAGTGTTTTGTACAGGGTCTATATGTTTGGAAATTATTACAGGTGTTGCTTTACAGGTTTTGCAGTTGTATCTATCATTAGGATAAGCTTTCAGGGTTACTGCATTTGTTTCTGATTGTTTCTGCTCTTATCTCCTTGTTTCTTTAGTCCTTGGTTCTTCATTTTTGGCAGGGGAAGGGCCCAGCCTCCCACCCTCATCCCCAACCACCCCACACTACACTTCTTTTATAGGGCAGCACAGTCGTGACATTTCCTGTGGCAAAGCAGGAAGGGGTGGATCAGTGGGTATCCACACGGTGACCTCATTTACAGGGGCGCTAGAAATTTAACTTGTTATAACAAGTTATACAAAAACAAACAAAACACAAAATCAAACTTCTTCTTTCATTTTCTTCCTTCTAATTTCTCTGACCATGTTATAAACCCAGCAAATTATCTGGAATGGATATCATTAACTGCAGGCACTGTGGAACACTTTTTGGAAGGGCAGTTTTACAGGATTTAGGACACTGTCTTACATGCTGGGCCATTGCAGATCTTACGGCTCAGCTCCAAGCAGCATGGGCAGAGATTGCATGCCTCAAATCTCATATTCAAGAGGAAATATATTATAAGAACCACTTGTCATTTCCCCAACAGCAAACAGAAGCACCTCGACTACAGAGGGTAGTTGGTCCAGGAGGTTGGCAGGTGGTTAGGAGGGGCAAATCAGGTGCCCATCACTTGGTGCTCCCCAACACACTACCTCCACAAACCATATAAAAACTACAAACAGGTATCTGCCTCTATCTCTGAAATCAAACAAAGGGGTAGAGGACACTGCAGAGCAGGGCACTGCAGCATAGGAGCTAGCACAACAAAACTCACCCAAAACAGGAATCAAAACAAAAAAAGCAAAAAGGAAATCCAAAAAAACTTCGGATCATAGGAGACTCCATGATTCAGGGAGTTGATACCTATCTCCAGCCAGGGGAAATGGCTAGATGTCTCCCAGGTACAGTACATCAGTGTGGAGAGACACTGACCGAATTGCTAAAATTGTTCAGGAAGCAAGGGAAAACATTGACACCCTGGTACACACAGAGACTAAAGATCTCGCCAGCCAGTCAGTTGTGGAGACCAAGGAACACCTGACCAGACCTGTTGACAAACTATCATCCATTTCATCTGGCATCTCCTTATCTGAGATCCTGCCAGTCTGGGAGAGGGGGGCAAATGGACAGAAGGTCAGAGAAGGAGAGATAGGGGAGCTAAACATGTGGCTCAAGGGCTGGCACCAGGAAAAAGAACACAAATTTGTAGGGAATTGGCAACAGTTTTGGGAGTGAAAGTTCTTTAAATTTGATGGACTACATCTGACTAAGGAGGGAGTCAGTGCATTCGGGCAGAAGTTTGACATCTTTGCAGAATATTTAAACTAGCAAATGGGGAGAGGGGTGCAACACCCATACGTCAAATGGGAAGAACATGCCTCCCACTTCAGCTAGTGGTCAAAGAGGAGTTCAGCATGTTTGCAGTTCATTTGCATCACCAGGTAAGGAAAAAGGTCCAGCTCCCCATACAATGCACAGGGGAAATGCCAGACCTCACCCAACAACTAGCACACTGAAATCTGACCAATGGAAAATCATGTACACAAATGCTTGCAGTCTGGGAAACAAGATCCCAGACCTCAGGCAATAATGACAGAGGCTAAACTAGACAAAGTAGCAATTAGCAAGACATGGTTTACCAGTAACCATACTTGGGAGACTTCAGTACCTGGCTATGTACTGTTCAGAAGAGACCAAGGTGTAAAAAGGGGGGAGGGCGGAGTGGCCCTGTATGTCAATGAAAATATCAAAGCTACAGAAATTCAGAATACACATACGGAGCCAGAAGAACTGTGGGTCACCCTGGAAACAGGAAATGGGACAGCCATAAGAACTGGGGTTGTCAACAGGCCCCAAGACCAGGTGGAGGAGATAGACACATTACTGTTAGAAGATATACAAAACATGACAGCTAAAGGGGAGATTCTGATAATGGGAGACTTCAACATGCCAGATACAGATTGGTCAGTACCAGCAGGAACATCTGCCAGAAATAGACACGTGGTGGATTCCCTGCAGGGGAAGGGCCTCAAACAGCTGGTACAACAACCCAAAAGAGACAGGGCTATCCTAGATCTAGTACTTACTAACAGGGAAAGGATCACAGATCTCCAAGTAGAAGGTCACCTGGGAGCCAGTGACCACCACATGGTATGGTTAAGTTTGGCCACTACAACTAAATCATCCCATTCCAAGGCAAAAATAAGGGACTTCAGAGGAGCTGACTTTGATAAGATGGACAACAGAGTTAAGCTAGCCCTGGCAAAAAGAAATACAGGTGAGGGGGTACAGGCAAAGTGTGCAAGCATTAAAGATGCAGTACTTGAAGCAACGTCCCATTGTGTTAGAGAGAAAAGGAAGTGCAAAAGAAGAAGGAAACCACTTTGGTTCTCAAAAACAGTAGCAGAAAAGTTCAGAGCCAAAAGGCTGGCATTTAGGAAATATAAGGGAATGCAGCAGGATGAAGATAGGGAGGCATACCAAACTTCCCTAAGAGAAGCAGGGAACGCAATAAGGCAGACAAAGGCCCAAACCGAGGAAACACTGGCACAAACAGTAAAAGAAGGTCACAAGACTTTCTATAGATACATTAGTGAAAGGAGAAAGTCCAAATGAGGTATTGCTAAGATCAAAGGAGATAAGGGGGCATGTGAGGAGGAGGAGGACCATGTAAAAGAATCTATCCTAAATAGATACTTCTGCTCAGTATTTCTTGAAGAGAAGGTAGGGCAGGGCCCACAGCTCAGCACCATGGACACAGTGGGAAGGGAGGTGAGCACTAGTCCCTTCACAAAAGAAAGGGTCCTACAAGAGTTCGAAAATCTCAGGGTAGACAAGGCAATGGGACCTGATGGCATACATCCCAGGGTACTAAAGGAGCTAAGGGAGGAACTAGCAGAGCCATTATCCAAACTTCTTAATGGGTCTCTGAGCATAGGAGAGGTCCCAGAAGACTGGAGAAGGGCTCGTGTGATTTGACTCCTCAAGAGAGGTAGCAGGGAGGAGGCAGGGAACTACAGACCAGTCAGTCTTACCTCAGTAGTGGGCAAGATTATGGAGGCACTCCTTAAGGAAAGGATAGTGCAACACCTGGAATCAATAAGAGCACAGGATCCAAGACAGAATGGGTTTACAAAAGGAAGGTCATGTCAAACTAATCTCATAGACTTCTTTGACTGGGTAACCAGAGAGGTGGACCAAGGGGATCAACTGCTCCAGTTGATGTCGACTACCTTGTCTACAGCAATGCACTCGATACTGTTCCACATAGAAGATTCATTAATAAGCTGGGGAGGCTCAGTGTGGGTCAGAAGTTGGTCAACTGGGTGGCAAACTGGTTGACAGGCAGAAAACAGAGAGTGGTGGTACATGGTATACATTCCGAAGTGATGCAAGTCACAAGTGCTGTACCTCAGGGATCAGTCCTGGGGCCAGTCCTCTTCCATATTTTCATCAGTGACATTGCAGATGGACCAGAGGGTAAGGTTTGTCTGTTTGCAGATGACACCAAGACCTGCAGTACAGTAGATGATCCAGATGGGGTGGGCAGAATGAGAAGAGATCTGGATAAAGTAGCAAAATGGTCGGAAGAGTGGCAACTTGGGTTTAATGCAAAGAAGTGGAAGATCGTGCACATAAGGAAGAGAAACCCTGAAGCCACCAATAGGCTGGGAGGGGAGTTGCTGGCAGTCATGAGGGAAGAAAGAGACTTGGGCATCATTATCACTGATGACCTGAAATCATCCAAGCAGACCACTGAAGCAGTAGGTAAGTCTAGGGGGATGTTAGGATGTATTAGTAGGGGCATCACAAGTCATAAGAGGGAGATAATAATCCCTCTTTACAAAACACTGGTTAGGCCTCATCTGGAGTACTGCGTGCAGTACTGGAGGCCACACCTTCACAAGGATATTAACCAAATTGAGGCAGTCCAGAGAAGGGCAACAAAAATGGTGCAGGGACTGCATCAGAAAACAAGAATACATATAAGGACAGATTAACGGAGCTCAATATGTATACCCTAGAGCAAAAGAGGGACAGAGGTGAAATGATCGAAGCATTCAAACACCTTATGGGCATTAACAAGATGAAAGAGTCTAACATGTTACAATATAAGAAAAATAGCAGGACAAGAGGACACAGCATGAGATTAGAGGGAAGCCGATTAAGGGGTAATGTGAGGAAGTTCTTTTTCTCAGAAAGGGTGTTGGGATGCATGGAACGGCCTACCTCAGGAAGTGGTGGATATGAATACAGTGCAGGGCTTCAAACAGACATGGGAAAGGCATAAGGGAGCAATACAGATGAGTATGAATAGATAGGCCATTGACAGAGCAAAGCCGGATGCACATTTATAAGGTAGAAAAAGAAATGGGCAGACTGGATGGGCCTTGCAGTCCTTATCGGCTGTCAGCTTCTATGTTTCTAGGTGGGGCCATGCAATGACATCTAGCATCCACCCTGCCTTCTGTACATATTAGCACCGGTAGCTGTGAGACTCCCGGCATCGGCCAGGGGTTTATCACACATCTGGTACTTCCCCAACCTCCCCCCGGAGATGGAGAGCAGTCCATGGGATGCTCTTTCCTTCTCCCCGGGCTTGCCCTTCAGGGACCCTGGTCCTTTCCCAAACCCGGTTCGCCATTGTTGCAAGCAGAAATCCACTTTGATGCAGTACTACATTTATTTTTGGGGCTCTTCCTAAGGTGCCTTTAGCCAAGAGAATTGTCCTGTGGCACCTCTAGAGTGCAAACAACCAAAATCTGAGTAACACAGTTGCACAAGGATAACAGTATACTGGCTGTGTAGGCCACTGAATTGGAAGGCTAGGCTTGTGTTTTAATGGACAAGCAGTCAGCCAGTCCCACTTCCTGACTTATATAAGCAGTTTCTCTCAGCCTCCTTCTGAAGCATTTTTTTCTTTGCCCCACCATCCTTCCCTCCTCCTCCAGCCACGCCTCTCTCCATAGGGATCTTTCTAAGGTACATAGAAGTTAATGACAGATAAAGACTGCAAGTACCATCCAGTCTGCCCATTTCTTTTTCTACCTTATGAATGTGCCATAGGCCTTTGCTCTGTCAATGGCCTATCTATTCATACTCATCTCTGTTGCTCCCTTACACCTATCCCATGCCTGTCTGAAGCCCTGCACTGTATTCATATCCACCACTTCCTGAGGTATGCTGATCCATGCATCCACCACCCTTTCTGTAAAAAATAACTTCCTCACATTACCCCTTAATTGGCCTCCCTCTAATCTCATGCTGTGTCCTCTTGTCCTGCTATTTCTCTTATATTGAAACATGTTAGACTCTTTCACCTTGTTAATGACCTTTAGCCAAGGGAATCATCCCATGCACCTCTTGGGGTGGAACCCTCTTTGAGGGTTCCTTGCCTTTGGTACCCCTACAGGGTGAATCGCCAAAACCTCAGTAACACAATTGCACAAGCATAACACTATACTGGCTGTGTAGGCCGTTGAATTGTGATTTAATGGTTCTAGTGACATATGTAAAGTACCATTATTCTGTTTGTCTTCTGTAACCCTGTATATTACCAAAATAAACACCAATGTAGCAGTAATCTATCCCTTCTAATGCTTTAAATAATGCTATTGCACCCAATTTCACTTTATCATTTTCTCTGTTATAAATGACTTTGAAAAGGAGCACGTAGGAAGTCTTTCAAATTAAAAATGTGCAACACAGCTGGTGTTCCTTTTCATCACAATTAAAAAAAACTGCAGGGATGCCAGTACTCTTGCCAGTTTTTATGTTTTTTTTTTTTTGCTTTTGAAAATTTGGCTTAGTAGCCAAGTTAAACATGTCATAGAGTGAAAAGGATCACTGAGATAATAAAGACTCCAACTTTCTATGAATATGTAGGTGTTTGATGATTTTTGTAGCAGGGGCTTGGGATCAACCTAAACTGAAGATAATGCTTGTAAGTTATTTATAATTTTTTTCAAGACCCTAATTTTATGATTTTCAGCATAAAACAAGCATTACTGAAGCAATCTATGGAAGAGAGACCCTCAGTAATAGTGGTCATAGTATGGCACAATTTTCCATCCATGTTAAAAGAAATATTCCATTGGGTAAAGCCAGGTTATACTGCTTTGGTAAGGCTAATTATAAAAAATGTTACACTACCTAAGTGGGACTGGAACAAGGAATTACAAGGACTTGAAGCTGAAAACATGTGGCAGGTATTTAGAGAGAAAATAGACACCTGTATAAATAACTTCATTCCACTTATTAATAAATATAATAACACAGGCAGGGTACCAACAAGGTTTAACAGAAATATATATGTAAAAAAAAACATTAGAAGGAAGAAAAGGGCATACAAGAGGGCTAAAAGCATAGATACTCAGGAGTGCTGGGATAATTATAAAAATGAAAAGTTACAAGAAGTTAATTAAAAAAACATTGAATCTAACTTAGCACTCATGAAGGATAATAAGAATGCATTTATTGAGTACATAAATAGCCTTATTAAAGCTAAACTCCAAATTGGGTCATTAAGAGTTAACAATGATGCCGCCCCGTTGACGTAGAGGGTTGAGGTGCTGGTGCCTTACCGGTATTATGCCCATTCGACCGGGTTCAGGAACGAGTCCGGGCCGCAGAGGTCAGCACGGGGGCAGGGCGAGCTGGATAGCACTGCGGCAGGCAAGCTCTCCCTCTAGGGGGGAGGTGGCTTCCCTCTGCTGATGGTGACCCCAGTGGAGGCTAGGGGTGGACAGGCCTCAGGGCCTGGTGGGCATTGAGCCATGGGTTGGGGAAAAAGGTCAGAACCTGCCTGTACAGCACATACGCGACTCCACATGCATGTGTGCATACTTCCAGGCACCTGGGAGAAAATCGAAGGAAAAATATGCTGGTTGCAGGATGAAGACTGACTCCTGCAGGCACCTCTCTAGGCCAGATAAGGTAAGCGCCAGTAATTTGGGGACGAGGCTGGGGGGGGGGGGGTTGGTTGGATGAGGGTGCATAAATACAAATGAAAAAAAAGAGTTAACAATGACAATATAACAGAATGTAAAAAAATGGCTGAAGTTTTTAAGGAATTCTTTAAAAGTATTTATCAACAAAAAGAGAATATAATACTAAAAAATCAGATACAACAGAAAGTAAAATGATAACAGTAACAGCTTCAAATGTTAGAAAAGATTACAGAATTTAAATACTAATAAATCTCCAGGTCCAGATGGACTACACCCAAAATTCCTAAAAAAGCATAGAAACATAGACTTTGACGGCAGATAAGGACCACTTGGCCCACCCAGTCTGCCCATTTCCCTACCTACTGGATAAGCTGCAGATTCTAGTTAACCAACAGCCTACTTCCTGCCACCCCCCACTACAATTGCTTTATGTCTGTCCCATGCATGTTTGAATTCCCTCACTGTTTTAGACCCAACAACCTCCCCAGGAAGGTGGTTCCATGCATCCACCACTCTCTCCGTGAAAAAAAATGTCCTCACATTACCCCTGAGCTGTCCCACCTTTATCTTTAAATTGTGCTCCCTTGTTCTTACACATCTCTTTTTCTGAAAGATGTTACCCTCCTGGACTTTGCTGATTCCCTTGAGGTACTTGAAAGTTTCTATCATGTCCCCCCATCCCTCCTTTCATCAAGAGTATACATATTAAGCTCTCTCAGTCACTCTTCATATGGTTTCTGCTGCAGTCCCTGCACCATTTTAGTTGTCCTCCTCTGGACTGCTTCCATCCTGTCTATGTCCTTGTGTAGGTGAGGTCTCCAAAACTGCACACAGTACTCCAGATGGGGTCTCACCAACTGTCTGTACAGAGGGATAACCACTTCCCTTTTCTACTAGTGATGCCCCATCCTATGCATCCCAGTATCCCCCTGGCTCTCCTTACTGACTTCTCACATTGCTTACCAACCTTTAGATAATCTGATATGACTAGTCCCAAGTCCCTTTCCATTTCTGTTGTTGTTAGTACCTCCCCTGCTATTGTGTACTCTTCTCCTGGATTTTTGTTTCCCAGGTGCATTACTTTGCACTTCTTTTTTTTTTTTGCAATTTAAAATTTTATTGATTTAAAGCGCCAGTATCAACACTTACAGTAATACAGAGAGAAAGCATATAGATAGGAAAATACAAACTTATTGCAGATAAAACCTGCATAGCAACCAGATAAAATAATTAAGTAAATACATACCAGGGAGGCGCCACCCACAATAAAAAAAAAGAAAAAACAAACCCCGCCTCTATCTCCCAATATAAAACTATAAAACAACCCCATCCCAATACCCTAAACCCCCCCACCCTCTCAAGGTTACAATCACTACTAAATTGAAAACACTCACACAGAAGAGAGAAAAGGAAGAAGAGAAGTCAAGAATAGGCAGAAAAGACAAAGAAAGGAAAGCACAAATACATTGCTGTACCACAGTGCATTCAATTCAGATTTCCAAATTACTTAGTAATAAGTCAAGACGCCCCTACTTAGTCATATATGCATTTGGTTTGCCTTGCATGTAGGCTATATGTTTCTCTAATTGCAACGCTAGCATACATTCTCGGTGCCATTCCAACATAGAAGGAGATCCCGTAGATGACCAGTGCCTGAGAATTATTAACTTCATAACCACAGTAATAAGTGAAACATGGGCTCTCCAATCTTTCGGGGCCATGTCTGGAAAGATTAACAATAAACAAGTTTCCGGCGTGTTCATACTGAAGGAGCCAAGGATAGGACGAGCAAGTCTGCTGATGTCCTCCCAAAGCGAGCGAATCTTCGGGCACTCCCACAGCATATGCAATATGGAGCCCTCCCCAAAACCACAGCGCCAGCATGCTGGGGAGCACCATGCCTTCCATCGGAATAAATATGAGGGAGTCAGAGAGAGATGATGCATAATATTAAATTGGACCATCCTAAGCCTATCTTGCTTGACATATTTATAAACAGAGTTCCATAGATTCTTCCAGAACTCTTGAGAATCCCCAATCCCCAGCTCTCTAGCCCAATAGTAACATACCCCAGAAGGAATTTTCTTGTCCCATTCTAAAATTTTTCCATAAATTTTGGAGACCACATGGGATTGGGTTGCTACCTTCCAAAGTTCGTCCATACTAGAGGGATAATCATGAGGCCGTGGACAGAAAAAGGCCCTTGACAGACAGCCTTCTTAAGCTGCAACCATTTAAAGAAACAATTGTCCGCCACCCCAAAGGTCTGTTTCATATAGGCAAATGACCTAGGTACCTTCTGATCTAAAAAATCTGCTGCTGTGATATGACTAATCTGGGGCCAGAAAGAGGGAGATATTGGGAGACCCCCAATCTTAAAATGCATATTTTCAAAAATAGGCTGAGTGTCTGAGATCCACCACTCAAAGCCTAGGTGCTGTTGTAATTGGAGAAAAGCCTTCAAGGACCATCCCATGGGATGGTCCTTGAAAACCTGAAAATCATGGGGAAAGGTATAATAATGACTGCAGCGGTATATGAGATGCCCTTCGGCCAGGTCCGTCTCAATATCATACCAGAGAGGTCTATAGTCCGTGGGCTGCACCTTCCTAATCCACCAGGCAAGTTTAATAACATGCTGGGCCAAATAATAGGCAAAGACCGAGGGGGCAGCCAAACCACCCCTGTTTCTAGGGGCAGTCAAATTATTAAATGACCTACGAATACGCTTACCTTGTCCTATAAAGGAGACAAACAACTTCTGCAGCTTAGCAAACCATCTTTTTGGGAGAAAAACCCCCAACATTCCCAACGGATACAGAAACCTGGGCAGGACATTCATTTTTAAAAGATTTATCTTACCCCAGAGGGTCAGAGCAATGGGCCGCCACCTATTCAGATCCTCTGCTACCACTTGTGTAAGGGTGCCCAGATTCTCCTTAATCATCAAAGCCAAACTATTATTAATCTTAGTGCCCAAGTATAATAAGGAACCAGATTCCCAACCTAAGCCTAAGGGTTGCAAATCATCTCTTATCACCCTCCGATTTAAAGGAAAATCTTAGTTTTGAGTGATTCAACTTATAACCCGACATCTTTGAGAAATAACTAATTTCCTCCAATATCGATGGGAGGGAACACTTGGCTGCACCACATGCAAAGGACATCATCAGCATAGGCTGAACAAACATAGGCTCTACTACCCACTTTGATCCCTTCGATCAGTGGGTTTCTGTAACCTACGAAATGGCTCAATATAAATGTTAAATAAAAGGGATAACGGGCATCCCTGTCTGGTGCCCTTTCTAATCTAATAGCTTGGAGAGGACTCTGCTACATTTCACCCTGGCAGATGGAAACGAATATAGTATTTTGACCCATTTTATAAACAACTCAGGCAAACCAAAGGCCGACATAGCAAGGAACAGGTAGGACCAGGAGACTCTGTCGAAAGCCTTTTCAAGGCCCAATGACAAGAGTACAGCAGGAACATCTGAGTCCCTAACCTGCCATAAGGTGCAACAGTTTTCTCAGATGGTCCTGAGGCACCCTACCCCTCATAAAGCCCACCTGCTCCCTGCATATCAATTTATCCATCACTTTCGACAACCTGCCAGCTAGAATTTTCGCCAGTATTTTAACATCAGTATTTAACAGGGATATCAGACGATAGCTATTAAGATCAAGTGGGTCTTTGCCAGGCTTCAAAATTAGTGTGGCTGTTGCCTCGAGAAAATTGGGATCCGAGACCCCGTGCCTGTGCCAGTACTCAAAAACTTCCAACAAAATAGGAGCTACCTGACTCGAGAAAGCCCTTAAAAAATTATTGGGATACCCATCAGGCCCCGTAGATTTGTCCGGAGGCATCTGCTGGATAGCTTGACGGACCTCCACAAGAGTAATGGGAGCCGCTAGATAGTTGGCTTCATCCGTTGAAATTTTTGGGAGACCCACAGAGGCTAAAAAGTTACAAATTTACAAAAAAGCTCCAAAGGCCTCAGCCATCTCCGTCGGGTCTGAACATACTTGCTCACCCTGAGAGAGGCAAATTCCCGCAATATGATGCGCTAAATCCAATTGCTTTAATTGAGTGGCTAACAGCTTTCCTGCCCTTTCCCCTGACTCTAAGTATTGAAGTTTTGTACGGCGTAATGCAAGCTCTGCCTTTTGTTGAACCAACCTGCAAATTGGGCCTGTAACTTATGCAGCCTGATCCTCTCAGAGTCAGGTGAATGTTGTGATATATTCAACTCCATTTGCTTAATCTAGCTAATAAGGGTCTATCTCTTTTTTCTGGGTATGATTTCTCCTTGCAGCAATCTTAATTAACTCCCCCCTTATGGTACATTTTAAAGCAGCCCAAACCAGATCTTTTCGGGTCACTGAGTGCTGATTAACCAGCAAAAAAGTATCAATATGCTCACTAATTGTCTGCAATACAGACTGAGCTTTTAATAGTTGAGTGTTAAGCCTCCAGTGAGGGGAACGTCGAGCAGAAGTCAGGGAAGAGCAAGATATACTTACGGGGGCATTATCAGAAATCACCCTGACAGAAATATCTGCCTGGATTACCTCGGGACTAGTAGGGCACTAACTAAAATATAATCTATCCTTGAATGGGACTTATGTACTGGGAGTAAAAGAATACTGACGACGCTTGATTCAAAATACGCCAGACATCCAAAAGAGCAGCGCACTCCATAAGACCCTTTAACGCCTCTGGCAGGGGATAATCCCTTACGCTATTGAATGTTCTGTCCAGGTCATTTTGGGACAAGGTTCCAGTCCCCAATAGTTATTGGTTGTGTGAGCCAGCCAATATCCTAGATAATACCTCCGTATAAAAAGGGGGTATCCTCATTAGGACCATAGACTGAGCCCAGCAAAATCGTTGCAGGCTACCTGAGCCAGAACAAATATAAAGCGGCCTTCAGGGTCCCAGTGGTCTTCTAGTAGTTTAAAAGGAACACTCTTAGCTACCAGTATAACCACCCCAGCCCTTTAGTTGATGCACCAGCTCAAATACTTGAGCTACCCAGGTCCTCCTAAAATACTGCACATCACATCTGTTCAGGTGCGCTTCCTGAAGGAAAGCAATGTGCGCCCAAGTGATGCAAATGCCTTAAAATTACTTGTCGTTTAGTCTATCCTTGGCTCTTTTACATTCCAGCTGATAAGTTTCAGAGTCTGAGTCATGTGAGAGTAAAATATAAGGTTCACTGAGACCTATCATAACACCTAGACTGATTACCATCAGCGAGGAGGCCCCATCTTGACATAGGAACATCTCTAAGCCCAATGCATAGGGACTCCCAGTGATTTGTAACCTTGAGCACAACTAAAGCCCACCCCCTAAAACCCCCAGGCCACCCAGCACCCACCTCTCCCCCAACCCAACACAAGTATATACACACCACTTCCCCCACCTAAAGCACTTCCCAGTTCCAATGAACTGCCCTCCAACCTAACACTAGCCACTTGATAAACATTCTATCAACCCCAAACCCCAGCCACCGCCCCGGAGCCCTCCCACCATAATTAGTCAACATGAACTCAATCGAATCTAACTGCAAGCAGTAGGCCTTAGAAAATACATAGAACCAATGGAGGACCCACTGCAAAAAAAGCACTCCACCAGTAGCACAAGTCCAATCGTTGACTGAACCAAAAGATCACATGCGAGCCCTTGTCGAAGCACTGCAACCTCAGACCAGTTCGAGCTTCCCCGAAGTAACAGTCCAGATCATCCAGTCCAAACTTGCTAAGGTACGGGGGACCCCAACCAGACCACAGGCCCCGTCTCCAACAAGAGTCCATCTTCGTAAAGCCGGACCACCCTGTAGAAAAAAGGGAGCGATAAAATAAAAAAAAAAAAAAAAAAAAAAAACAAGGAGAATACTGTCCATCTTCCAGCTGGGTAAGAGAAGTATTCCATTCTCCTCTAGTCTCCTTTTATAACCAGCAGGGACCTCCAAATAAATCCACTTCTTCACAAGGAAAACTAGGCTCTTCCTGAAATATCCCATCAGTCCATAAGAACAGCAGGCCGAAAAACTCCACATCCCTTTGACTGAACCACCATGACCATCACACTTACATGCCTGTACAATGTCACTTGAACAGGTCAGGGAGCAAACATTGCAACTCCTGCTGAGTCTCAGAGCTAGTATTGAATGAGAGCCACTGTCCATCCAGCTTGACCATCAAAATAGTGGGGTAGCTCACCCGGAAAGGTTTAGCAGCTGCCACCAGTTTAGCTACTATGGGATGTAGTTCTCGCCATTTCATCCTAACTGAATGAGGAAGATCCTGTATCACACGAATGCGTTGCCCTCCCAGAGCAGGTCTTTTATGCCTTTGACTTTGTTCAGAATGTGCTGCTTATCCAGATAATTGAGAAACTTTATAATAAATGGCCTGGGAAGTTGATCTGACGTAGAGGAGGCCGAGGGCCCTATGCGCCTCTCGATTATGTAATCCTCCACCTGGGAGAACCTCGATCTTAATGCAGAGCCTTTGAATAAAAGTTATTGAGCACTACCTCTTCTTTTCAGGGATACCAACTATCACAATATTATTGCGCCTGCTGCGCTCCAAATCCTCCAGTTTATCCTCCAATTTCTTGAATCTCCTTTACCAGCACTAATTCAGTTTCCGAGAGGCCAGCTTATTTTCAAGTGAAACCACCTTAGACTTCATATCCCCGACCCTAACCGATAGTGCATCCACTGATTTTTTGATTGTTTGGACGTCTTCAGCTACTGAGGCAATCGTTAACTGCAGCGGCTGCATAAGCTCCAGAAACCGCGCTTCCGATAGCGGGACGTCACCAGTCGGCAGGCTCGAAAGGCTAGCAGCCTGCTGTTTTGCCCTCTTCGCAGCCTTCTGTTTCTCCGGCGTCTGAGGGGGTGAGGGCTTAGGCCCTCGCCTTCTTCTAAACCCATCCATGCCAAAACCCGCCTCTTCGCTCCGCTTCCTCAATGTCTCGCAGCTCTAAAAATAGGGAATTGTGCAGTAGGGAAACGATTGAGCCCCGAAATACAGCACTATTTACCCGGTGAACGGGAGAGCTCCTCGGGCCCGCTGTCTACGCTCGGGCTGACATCACATGACTCCCTACTTTGCACTTCTTTGCATTGCATCTAAGTTGCCATATGTCTGACCATTCCTCCAACCTTGCCAAGTCCCTTCTCATCCTTTCTACCCCCCTTGTGTATCAACTCTGTTACAGATCTTTGTGTCATCTGCAAAGAGGCATACCTTTCCCTCCAGACCCTCTGCAATGTCACCTATAAAGATGTTAAAGAGGTCTAGACCCAGTACTGAGCCCTGAGGTACTCCACTAGTAAGCCCCCTTTCTTCGGAATGTGTTCCATTCACTATTACTTTCTGTGTCCTGTTGTGCAGCCAGTTTGCTACCCAGGCTACCACCCTGGGACCCACTCCCAGGCTGGCTAACTCGATTATTAATCTTTTGTGCGGGACTGTGTCAAATGCCTTGCTAAAGTCTAGGTAGGCCATATCCACAACCCCTCCCTGGTCTATTAATTTGGTCACCCAGTCAAATAAATCAATTAGATTCATCTGACATGACCTTCCTGCTGTAAATTCATGCTGCTTTGGGTCCTGTGCCCCACTGGCCTCTAGGTACTCAACAGTTCTTTCTTTCAGAAGTGATTCCATCATTTTCCCTACCACTGAGGTCAAACTTACAGGTCTGTAGTTTCCTGCTTCTGCCTTGTTCCCACTTTTGTGAAGGGGAATCACATGTACCCTCCTCCAGTCCTCAGGTACCACCCCATCCTCCCATGATTTGTTAAAAAGTGTGGTCAGTGGTGTCACTAGGTCCTCCCTTAGTTCTTTTAGGATTCTGGGGTGAATCCCGTCAGCCCCCATTGCTTTGTCCAGCTTGAGTTTTAAGAGTTCTTTCAGGACTCTTTCTTCTGTAAATGGACTGGTGCCAACCCCCCCTACCCAGAGTGATTCTATTGTCTAGTTTAGGTAACTCCTCTTCATCTTCTTTTGTGAATACTGAGCAAAAGTATTCATTCAGTATCTCTGCCTTTTCACTGTGTCCCTCTGCCCACCTCCCCTCTCCCTTATTAATCTTCACTATTCCTCCCTTAACCTTTCTATGCTCCCTAATGTACCTATAAAAGGTTTTATCCCCCTTCTTAACTGAATTGGCTATTTTTTCCTCTGTTTGGGCTTTTGCTATTCTAACTGCCTTCCCCACTTCTTTCTGCTTTAATTGATATAGTTCCCTGTCATGCTCCTTCTGTGATTCCTAATACTTTTTGAATGCAGCCTTTTTCTCCTTAACCTTCCCTGCCACCTCTTTTGAGAACCATAGTGTTTTTTTACTCCACTTTATTTTCATTATTTGTTTCACACAAAGGCGTGTTGCCTCTATGATGGCAGTTTTGATTTTTCTCCTTTGTTCTTCCACCCCTCATTTTTGGCCATTTGCTAGTGTATTCCTCAGATATTCACCCATTTTGCCAAAGTCAGCCCTTCTAAAGTCCAGTATTCTTGTTTTTGTATGGCTTGTCACCATGGTTGTGCTTATTGTGAAGCACACTGTGCAGTGGTTGCTTGTTCCCAGATGTCTACTGACTTCTAAATTTGTGATGCTCTCTCCATTTGAGAGTACCAGGTCTAGTATTGCTCCCTCCCTAGTGGGTTCTAACACTAGCTGTCTAAGGCCTGCCCCCTGCAGGGCATCGAGAATGACCCTGCTCTTGGATGTGGCTTCAGTACATGTCATCCAGTTAACATCTGGCATATTCAGGTCCCCCATCAACAGTATCTACCCTTTTTCAGCCATTTTGAGAATGTCCTCTATCATTTTCTTGTCCATTTCCACCACTTGAGATGGGGCTCTGTATACAACCCCTGTGCAGATTGTGATGCCTTTCCCTGTCTCCAAGGTGACCCAGAGTGCCTCTTATCCTCCTCCTTTACTTTTTAGTTCTGTAGCTTTGATCCCTTCCCTTATGTATAGAGCTACTCCACCTCCTCTTTTCCCCTCCCTGTCCCATCTGTAGACTGTGTATGTATGTATGTTGACATCCCAGTCATGGTTCTCCATGTACCATGTTTCTGTGACTGCCACAATATCCAATTGTTCATCTTTCATCAAGGATACTAGCTCAGGAAGCTTGTTTCCCAGACTATGGGCATTGGTACTCATTGCCCTCCATTTAATGTTGGCTTTATCTTTTTTCCCCACGCCTGCTCTTGTTGCCCTTGTCCATTTTTCCATTTACCCCTGTCCTGCCCTCTGTTGAGCACTGTACCTCATTGTTTACTTTACTACCTGACATGTTTTGTGGGGGAAGGCTTGGAATTTCCTGCCTCTTATCAGCACCTCCCCCCATGGCTAGTTTAAAAGCTTGCCAAGGAAGCATTTAAACATGTCACTTAGGAGCTTGGTTCCCTTCATGGACAGATGCAGACCATCATGCCAGTATAGACCTTCATCTCTCCAGTTGTACTCCAGTCCCCAATGAAGCCAAAGCCCTGTGCTATGCACCAGTTTTGCAACCATTCATTAAACTGTGTGGCGTGCAGCACCCTAGCCTCACCCCTGTCATGGACTGTCAGCACCTCTGAGAATGTAACCGTGCTTGCTATCTGTCTGAGGCCCCTTCCCAACTCCACAATGTCATCCTGCACTGCATTGATCCCATTCCTAGCTAGGTCATTTATCCCAAGGTGGACAATGATATCTAGTTCCCTCTCCTGTGAAGCTGCTTCAGCAGTCCTAAGGATTCACTTCTTGTCCCTCAAAGCCATGGCGCCAGGCAGGCACCTTACTTCCCTCTCCTCTCCCTTCCCCAGGTCTACACCCCTAACAATTGAGTCCCCCATCAGAAGCTGTTTCCTTCCCCTGTGGTGTCCCTTGCCACCCTTTTGTGGGTCTCCCTTGTGGATGTCCTCAGCATTCTTCTTGTTCTCCACTGAGGGTGCCATCATGAAACGTTAGCAGAGCATCGGCAAAGATTTTTCAAACATCCCTTGATGAAGGAAAGATGGCAGACAATTGGAGAGAGGTTCATGTGGTTCACATATTTAGGAAAGGAGACAGGGCAGATTTTAAAAACTATAGACCTGTCAGCCTCACATTGTCAATTGTAAAAATCTCTGAAGGAATAATAAAAGATAAAATAGAAAAGCATCAGAATGAAAATGGACTGAGGGATCCATTTGTGAGAGAGCCCTAGTACCCTTCCATAATTCTTCTCTGTTTATATGTATGAAGCCTACTGCAGTAGCATATGTGTGTGACCATGCTATTCTTTTTCTTTCTGTTCTATCCCTTGTTCTTTATTTCAGACTGGCCACATGGAATGGGACGTCTCCTTTCTTACTAAATTCTTCACTATCTTTCTGAAGATGTGGAACTGTGGTGCTCAGCCCCCCCCCTCCCCAAAGCAACAAACCATAAATAATGCTGGTGCAGCAGACTACAGCCTTAAAACATTTATTTATTGAGGCACAGGAATGTCTGTTGCTATTTTGTTTTTGTTTTTCCTGTTTGTTTATATTCCTTCTTCTTTCTATAAAGAAAAAAGGTATAAGATGTAGTGTACTAACAGTTTTTTTTTTTGACCACACAAACTAGGTTCGTTGTCCAATCCAAAAAGGCTTTGCTGCTAAGTCCAGTGTTTTTCATAGCAATGCTAATAAACAAACAAATGCAGCATTAAGCATTTTCTTTAATAATGTAAATTAATATATTATGACTGAGGCTGAGTGAGCCATGTAACAACTGCTGTGTGTGCTACTTGCTAGCCTTGCCCTGCCCTCTTTACTAGTTCAAGTTGGACATTCAGACAACAATTGTAAACAGAAGTTCAAACATGTTGAGAAAATGTGTAAAAGTGTCCTGCCTTAGTAACAAGTGTTTGGTCTCACTTCTGATACATGAAGTAAGCAGTTCTTATCCAAATAATGAGAAATCCAAGGTTGGTACTGGGTCTGTTTGAAACCTGATCAGATCCCTGCTATGTTCTGCTAGGAGCCAGCTGGCCCTCTCCACTCCATTTTTATGCTGTGTGTAAGTGGAGGGAAGGGCTAATCCAGAGATAATGATGTTAAAATTGCTCAGGCTTGCTTCTTTTTGATTCTAGGAATATGTTAGATGTATAAATATGTAAGGAAATGTGTGCACACTTTTGACCTAACAAAAGAAAGGTATATTTAAAAAAATATGTTTAGGGTTTAAAAGGGGCGGAGTCTGATGTGGTCACCTGATGGGTTCCTAGTATAAAAGGGAACTCATCCTGTGGAACATTCAGATTTCATTGGAGGATCAATAGGTGCTGGTCCAAAGCATTAGTCTGCACCTCTTCAGACTAAGACTCTCTTTGAATCCAGGATGGCTCATTGCTGGAATAGCCCTTGGAAGACTGGAGTATTGTTTTGTATTTTGTATCTTTTGTATTTCTTTTGACGTTGCAAGTTCGCAAGTTTTATTTGGTTATTTACTTAATAAAAGATTTGGCTTGGCAGCATTAAGTCTTTCCACCTTACTGTGGTCTCAGTGTCCATCATTGCACCCACACCCTTTGACATTGGTGTCAGAAGTGGGACACTCTGGTCTTACTGGTACCTTCCAGTCAGTGGACACTGAATGCAGGTGGAGACAATGGAGCAGACCCTCAGTAAGCCCAACGGAGTTCTCACATGGACTATGGCAGCCAAGTATGGAGAGATCCCTTTGCCTGGTCTGGGATTGGATGTTCGACAGAAAACAGCCAAAAAGGAGGGAGAGCTGGAGGAGGAGGGCAAGGATACCTCAGAACAGACCATTGAAGAACCACCAGAAGATATACACAACCTGTTGCGCTGGCTATGTGTAAAACAAATTGCTATGGACAAGCAAAGAGAGATGGATCTACAAAGGGCTGAGGCATGGTGGAATGATACCCTGCGAGCCATCCGAGATATAGGGGTACATAATCCACCACCAGCAGAAAACCCTAAAGACATTAAGTTGACTAAATTGGGTTCAATCAACGAAATCAAGGTGTACATGACAACATTTGAGTGAATAGCTCAGGCTTGTGGGTGGCTCCGAACCCAATGGGTCATCCACTTAGTGCCTTACCTATCTGATAAAGCCCAGCTGGCATACAGCCACATAGACAGTACCCAGGCAGAGAACTATGATGCTGTTAAACAAGCCATCCTACAAAGGTACAACATCAGCCCCGAGACCTATCGACAGCGCTTTAGGGCTTTCAAATTTCATAATGTGGACACTCCCCAAGAGGCCTATACCCGGTTAAAGGACTTGTGTCAGAAATGGCTACAACCAGTGGTGAAGACCATAGAACATATCCTGGAAATGATCATTCTGGAACAGTTTGCTTGTATTCTGCCCTCAGATGTTCAGGTATGGGTGAGGGAACACCGGATGCTGCAGAAAAAGCCATCACACTAGCCGAGGATTAGCTTATGGCTTATCCTGATCATCAACATGGACATCCTGGATCTGGTGCAACCCCACCCATGGTAAGACTTGTTTCTTCTTCTGTTGCTTCATCTGTAACTGAAGGGGGTACTAAAACTGCCCCAGCTAATAGACCCTATAACCCCAACATAATCTGCAAGGAATGCCTGGGGAAGGGGCACATAGCTAGATTTTGCCCTTGAAGAAAAGTTACAGTCACGCAGTTAGCCCTAGACAATTGGGGACAATTTGTCACACCCGTCAAGATTGGAAATCGGAAGGTTACTGGGCTCATAGACTCAGGAAGCAGACAAACCCTGATAAGAGCAGATTTGGTTCAACAAGCTGGTGAAAAGGGGTCCCGTACAGCAGTAATTTGCATCCATGGAGACATACATCATCATCCTGTGACTGACCTTGATTTACTGGTACAAGGGAGAAGTCATAACATGACTGTCGGATTGGTTCCCCTTTTACCTGTTCCTGTCATTACTGGGCATGATTATCTAGACTTTTCTTGCTTAATCCATCCCGAAGAAAGTGTGTGTGCCCTAACAACCTGTGTCTAGACTAAACAGGAACAACAATGGGCACAACTATTTCCATTCGATGATGAGGTGTATAGGAAGCCTGGCAAAACACCGAAGTCTCAACGAGAAAGGAAGAAAGCAAAATATAAATGGACTCAGAGACACACTAAAACTGTGAATGTGACAAATAATAGTGATGCATTGTCTGATATTAAAATTGATGGGTTTTGTGAAGAACAAAAGAATGATAGTTCCCTGACACCATTTATGCAGTTGGTAGGGGTACCAGTGAAAGGAAATGAACCATCCTATGTCATGAAAGATGACTTGTTATTTAGGAGATGCATACACCCCACGACGGGTGAGCAAATACACCAACTGATACTGCCCAGTAAGTATAGAGAGAAACTATTGCATCTGGCACATGAAATCCCATTAGCGGGTCATTTGGGTAGGGACCGCACCTTGCAGAGGCTACTATTAAGATTCTATTGGGAAGGTATACACACTCAAGTAGCTGACTACTGTCAGAGTTGCCCAGATTGTCAGAAAGTGGCTCCTGTGACACGAAAAGATACGGTCCCCCTTCAACCATTGCCCCTTTTTACCACCCCTTTTAGCCGCATAGCCATGGATGTGGTAGGACCTTTACCGAAAAGCTCAAAAGGAAACAGGTTCATTTTGGTAATATGTGATTATTGCACAAAATATCCTAAGGCTTTCCTACTCCAAACTGTGACAGCAGAGAAAGTTGCAGATGAGTTAATCAAGCTATTCAGTAGGGTTGGTATACCCAGGAAAATACTGACAGACAGAGGGAGCAACTTCTGTCCTAGGATGTTAGCCCGGCTGTATGAGACATTAGGAGCGGAGACCATATATACAACACCCTATCATCCTCAGACAGATGGTCTTGTTGAGTGATTCAACCAGACCCTGAAAAGAATGCTGAAGAAATATGTAGAGGATGAAGGAAAAAGGTGGGATGTATACCTACCGCTCCTTTTATTTGCATACAGGGAGGTACCACAAGCCTCCACAGGATTTGCCTCCTTCAAATTATTATATGGAAGAAATCCAAGGGGTCCCCTGGATATTGTAAGGGAACAATGGGAGGAGATAACAAAAGAGAACGCAAGTACCACCCTTGATTACCTGATAGCTTTGCATGCAAAGTTGCTGAAGTTTACCCAGATGGCACATCACCATAATTTGCACCAACAAAGTGTACAGAAGGGTTTATGACCAAGGGTAGGTACCAAATCATTCCAAGAGGGGATAAGGTTCTATTGTTACTTCCTTCTTCTCTGGAGAAGCTTATGATGAAGTGGCATGGTCCCTATACCATCTTGAGGCAAACAGGTCCTGTTAACTACGAGCTCGACTTACTTGATAGAAGGCCGAGGAAAGGTATATATCATATAAACCTTCTAAAAAAATGGGTGTAAAGACCAAACCCCAGATATTTTATTTGCCTGAGATTCACATCAGTGAAATGGAGGTAGCCTATGACAGGCTAGAAAGCAAAGGAGAAGTGAGTGATCTAACCATTAACACCACTCTGACTGAACAACAGAGATCAGAGCTGGACCTCCTTCTTGCTAAATATTCACAGTCTTTTACCTCTAGGCCTGGGTTAGTACATAGCATTAGGCACTATATGGAGGTCACTACCAATAGCCCCTATCAGGCAGAAACCTTATCGCCTACCAGAGAAAGTGAGAGGGGAGGTAATAAAGGAAGTAAGAAAAATGCAAGAACTTGGGGTGATAGAACCCTCTGGTAGTGAGTGGGCATTCCCAATTGTAGTGGTGGAGAAAAAGGAAGGTGGCTTACGCCTCTGTCTTGATTTTAGACACCTAAATGCTGTCTTCAAATTTGATGCCTACCCCATGCCTAGGATCGATGATATTATGGACAGACTGGGCAATGCAAGATACATCACCACATTCTATCTTACAAAGGGGTATTGGCAGATCCCTTTGTATGAGGCCTCTAAAGAGAAGACAGCACTCAGCACTCTCATAGGGCTGTATCATTTCTTTACCGTGCCCTTCAGGCTACATGGTGCCCCAGCCACATTTCAGCGCCAAATGGATCAGACTTTACATCAACATGAATCCTATTGCTCTGCTTATTTAGATGATGTGGTGGTGTACAGTCCTACATGGGGAGGCCCATTTACAACATCTCACTGCTGTTCTAGACTGACAAAAGTGGGTTTGACAATCAATCCATCCAAATGCAGTATAGCAATGCAGGAAACCAAATATCTTGGCTTCATTATAGGTAATGGGAAAGTCAAACCAGAAATCGAAAAGGTTGATGCAGTGGCACAATGCCCTAGACCCCTGACTAAGAAACATATTAGGTCATTTCTGGGGTTAGCAGGGTATTACCATAGGTTTTTCCCCAACTTTGCCACAATAGCCACCCCTCTAACCAATCTTATGAAGAAACACTGTCCCACTAATGTAAAATGGACCCCTGACTGTGAGAAGGCCTTCTGTACCATAAAGGCATACTTGTGTGCAGCCCCCATACTGAAAAGTCCTGATTTTACTCAGCCTTTTATGGTACAGACAGATGCTTTAGACTCAGGGATAGGAGCTGTTTTGTCCCAGATGGTAAATGGAGAGGAACATTCCATCATCTTTTTAAGCCGAAAACTGCATGAAAGAGAAACACGTTATTTGGCCATAGAAAAGAAATACCTTGCCATCAAGTGGGTCATCGAAGCCCTTAAATTCTATTTATGGAGAGTGGAGTTTGAAGTATTAACAGACCACAACCCACTCTGCTGGCTCCATGTAATGAAAGATAAGAACCCCAGAATAATGCGGTGGTATTTGGCCTTACAGCCATATAAATTCACTGTACACCACCGACCTGGTACTGCTAATAAGAATGCAGATTTCATGCCCCATTATGGGGCAGATCAATGTGCACAGTCAGACCTCAGGGAAAATGCAAGTGAAGTGAAATGTTCGTTATAGCCTTTCATTTGTTGTTTATTTTGTTTCAAATTGTCCCTGAGGTGGAGCTTTGGGAGTGGGCGGGCTAATGCTCCATCTCTCCCTCCTTGGAGAGTGAGATCTGATGATTGTGCATACGTTTCACCAAAACTGGAAACTATAAAGGATTAGTACACTAAGGGTATAGTTTCCTCTTAAGTGGGGAGGAGTATGAGAGAGCCCTAGTACCCTTCCAAAATTCTGCTCTCTTTGTATGTATGAAGCCTACTGCAGTAGCATATGTATGTGACCATGCTATTCTTTTTCTTTCTGTTCTATCCCTCATTCCTTATTTCAGACTGGCCACATGGAATGGGACTTCTCCTTTCTTGCTAAATCCTTCACTGTCTTTCTGCAGATGTGGAACTGTGGTGCTCAACCCCAAAACAACAAACCATAAATAATGCTGGTGCAGCAGACTGCAGCCTTAAAACATTTATTTATTGAGGCACAGGAATGTCTGCTGCTATTTTGTTTTTGTTTTTCCTGTTTGTTTATATTCCTTCTTCTTTCTATAAAGAAAAAAGGTGTAAGATGTAGTGTACTAACAGGGTTTTTTTTGACCACACAAACTAGGTTGGTTGTCCAATCCAAAAAGGCTTTGCTGCTAAGTCCAGTGCTTTTCATAGCAATGCTAATAAACAAATAAATGCAGCATTAAGCATTTTCTTTAATAATGTAAATTAATATATTATGACTGAGGCTGAGTGAGCCATGTAACAACTGCTGTGTGTGCTACTTGCTAGCCTTGCCCTGCCCTCTTTACTAGTTCAAGTTGGACATTCAGACAACAATTGTAAACAGAAGTTCAAACATGTTGAGAAATGTGTAAAAGTGTCCGGCCTTAGTAACAAGTGCTGGGCTCACTTCTGATACATGAAGTAAGCAGTTCTTACCCAAATAATGAGAAATCCAAGGTTGGTAACAGAGGTGGGTCTGTTTGAGACCTGTTCAGATCCCTGCTATGTTCTGCTAGGGGCAAGCCGGCCCTCTCCACTCCATTTTTATGCTGTGTGTAAGTGGAGAGAGGGGCTAGTCCAGAGATAATGATGTTATAATTGTTCAGGCTTGCTTCTTTTTGATTCTAGGAATATGTTAGATGTATAAATATGTAAGGTAATGTGTGCACACTTTTGACCTAACAAAAGAAAAGTATATTTAAAAAAATATGTTTAGGGTTTAAAAGGGGTGGATTCTGATGTGGTCACCTGATGGGTTCCTAGTATAAAAGGGAACTCATCCTGTGGAACATTCAGATTTTGTTGGAGGATCAGTAGATGCTGGTCCAAAGCATTAGTCTGCACCTCTTCAGACTAAGACTCTCTTTGAATCCAGGATGGCTCATTGCTGGAATAGTCCTTGGAAGACTGGAGTATTGTTTTGTTTGTTGTATCTTTTGTATTTCTTTTGACGTTGCAAGTTCACAAGTTTTGTTTGGTTATTTACTTAATAAAAGATTTGGCTTGGTAGCATTAAGCCTTGCCACCTTACTGTGGTCTCAGTGTCCATCATTGCACCCACACCCTTTGACACCATTACAACATGGATTCATGAAGAACAGAAGTTGTTTAACTAACCTTTTATATTTTTTCAATCCAGTTAGTAAGGCATTGGAAAACAACCTCCCAGTTAACTTTCTATGTTTAGATTTTTCAGAGGCATTTGATTCTATATCCCATTCTGAATTAATTAAAGCCATGGAGGAAATAGGTCTATTATATTCTTGAACTGGGTGTGTTCCTGGCTGAGTAAAGGAAGACAAAGAGTTTGTACAAGGGGACAGAATTCCAGTTGAGGTGAGGTTACCAATTGGATGCCACAGGGTTCAATCCTGGGACCTGTACTGTTTAACATTTTAGTGTCATCTATGAAGTGCACATATAATGTGTGGTTATGCAAATATGCAGACAATGTAAAAATAAGAGCTTTTATTAATAGCAAAGAAGATGCTGAAATATTCCAAAAATAAATGAATAGCATAGCAGACTGGGCAGATCACAAGAAGCTAAGATTCAATATTGAAAAATACAAATTAATGCTTTTTTTTGCAAAGAATTTTAAAGCAAAATATTATCTGACAGGGGAGCAATTAACAACTGATTTAGAAGGGGATTTAGGTGTTTTAGTATCAAATAAATTCTCTTTTGATGTTCAGATTAAGAGTGTTGTCAGTAAGGGAAATAGAGTGCTGAGCTGTATAAGGAGGCATATCAGAGGATGGCACAAAGAGGTGGTGATTCCCTTGTATACATCATTGGTAAGGACTCATATGGAGTACTGTGTCCAGTTTTGGGCTCCGTATAAGAAGGGAGATGTGAAGAAACAGGAGGGAGTGCAGAGGAGAGCAATGAAACTGGTAGCTAATTTTGGGCATTTGACATACTCTATGAAGAGAGGCTAAGATAATTAAATTTGTTCTCCCTGGAATACAGAAGAATGAGAGGCAATCTGGTCCTGGTATATAAAGCTTATAAAAATTGTGATGGATTGGAATATTTCAGTCTAGAAAAAACAGGCCCATGTAGAACTTCTGTACTAAGACATGTAGAACTACTGTATTATTCCAAGGACAAAGTGGTAGATTTGAGGAACACACTTGTAGCTAGTGTGTAATCAGCTAAAAATCTATATCTTAAACAGAAGGTGAGGTAAGCACTGTTCTGGAGGGGAAGGGGATAAATAGTGATGCCCACTTATCTGGCACAGAAAATAACTCAGTGGAGTCAACATCTTTTTTTTATATGTTTGCATGCAGGTATGTTTAAATTGAGGCAGTGCTGGATTTACAATGGCACCAGGGCCCACACTTGAGAGGGGGAACCACCGGCCCGGGCATCATCACTGCTTTTTAATTTTGAGCTCTCAGCTGGGCTTACTAGTAGGGAGATAGTCAGGAGCTGCCTGCCTCAATACTACGCATCCTCTGCCCGTTATGCTCTCACAACAGCCTGTAGATGTGGTCAGAGCAAGGTCACATGATGTGAAGAGGGATGGCGTGGCAGTGCATGAGTTGTACACACTTTCCCACCTTAGTCAGTGATGGTGAATTAGCCTGTGTAGCTCGCATTGCACTGCAAAGTTCAGAATTTGCACCAGCATAAAGAAAAAAAAATGTAATATTTGGACAAGGTCTCCAGCTCGATGGTATCTGTGCCTCTGATTGCTTGGGTGGGTGGGGGACTGCCCTGAGAGTAAATAAATGCCAAAGGTCAAGTTTGAAAATGGAACCATTTCTGAGAAAAATGGAGCAAAGAAAATGTCCACTGCTAATGCACACATTATCCTCTGACCCAGACCCTTGATGATGCCAATGCTGTTTAACATTTAACAGGTAACCAGTAATATAGGAGAGGGTGGGCTTTGTTGGGCCACACACACCCAAGCGGTATAGTGAAGCCTAGTGCCGTTGAGGGTGCTTCTTTTAGCAGTAGTGTTGCAGTGTTTTGCTAAGAGACTTTTTATATATATATATATATATATATATATATATATATATATGTTCTTGTTTGTTAGACACTTTCATTTTGTTTTGTGGTTTGCCACTTTCATTTGGTATTTTTAATCTGCGTACAGCTGTATGAGAAGCAGGAGGATCAGTCCTTGTTCTGAATCAAATGAGGTGAGAATGGATGAGAGAAATGCAGATTATTCCAGTTATGTGACAGGAATGAAAAAAAAAGCCTAGATTTGAAAGTGCAGGCCTTCGCCTACTACATATGCCACATGTGTTGTGCTATGAAATGCTGGCAGGCATGAAGAGTCGAGATGTGGATGCCTACAGTAGTGGGGATGCCAGCAGTTTTCTACTGTTGAAGGTATGTGTGAGTCATTTTAATTAAAGATGAGGTAACTGGTTTGGATAAGTTCAGAACCTTACAGAATCTGTGACTTTTTCTGGCAAATAACCGTATTGTAACGTTCATTCAAGTTCTGATAATTCTTAAGTTATTTAGATGTGAGTTTAACATACCTACCCCAAGCATATGCTCCTTCCAGCAGCTCTTTATCTAGTAAAAAAAAAACTGCTACCGGTGGTAAAAAAAAACAACTCAGAATGAAGACTGCAATTTACTTGTTCTAATTATGTTGCATTGTATTTGAAAAATGTGAATAAAAAGCTTAACATAAAAAAAAAAGAATGAAGACTGTAAGTTGACCCAGTGGTGAGGAGATACGAGGTGCTGTGTGCCTCATTTCCTCCCAGGTCAGTGACCCAGGTTCAGAAACAGACATGGGTCACTAGGGGATGGCTGAGGAGGGAAGACTGAGCATCCATAGGACTAGCCTCCTTCCTTAGGAAGGGGGGGTTGCTATGGCTCACTGCTTCTCTGCCACTTGGTGATGCTAGGGTGGCAGCATTATCGAGTCACATGTAGAGGGAAGTGATCCCATGTTCAGGGTGCCAGGGGTGTCTCCGTGAAGATGGTGGCCCACAAAACATTTTGGAGTATGAGACAACAGAAGGCTAATCTGGCTATGAACTGAGGAATAGAGGGCTTCACTCAATACATAAGACCTGACATTGAAGTGGCCCACTACCAATCTTGAACCCTACGATAGGCATAATGTGCCAATATGTGACCAAGGTCCCAGTCTGAGGGCCTTAATGGGAAGGGGATGCAAGTCAAGAGGCCTCTCAAAATTATGAGTGCAGAGTTCCAGGGCTGAGAAATTGCCAGGTATGAATAATATTCTAGTCCTAAAGGAGAGTACAAATAAGAAAAGAAGACAGCCTTGTACTTCAGAATACCTTGATTGTATATCCTTTTTATTTTCTCCTTTCCATGAGAAGTAGTCAGTGACCTTGAATCTGTCCTCATATGTTTCATTTTCAGAATCATTAACTCTTGATACAGTAACTGTCTGCTGTATTTTTCCCAAATTCTTCTATATATTTTTGTAGCGTCTTTCTAAAATAGCAAATAACTGTTCATAGTCATGTTGATCCTGGCACAGATAGCAAACAAAGGAAGTGATTTGATATTTTTATTGGACCAACAATAAATTTTCAGCTCACAAACTGTCAGGCCTACATAAAAACTCACTGTACACAATAGCTCCATTTGAAGTCCGAACTATCCATTGCTTGATGTTATGCTAAGGTTAATATTAAGGTTTATAAGAGTAGATAGAGACTGTAGACCTTTGTAAACCACTCCTCCACTATTTTAGTGGTAGTGTTCCAGATTTTTTTTGGCCATATGGGCATCTAGGCTACTTTTACAAAGCTCTTTATTTTTACTTATGACCACTTCCAGGGGTAAGCTGTTTCAGCTTCCCATCACCCTCTGTGTGCAGAAATACTTCCTCTTTGTACCTTTAAATTAATATTTCTTTATTTGGAGAAAATGCCCTCTTGTTCTCTTGGTGTCCTGTTTAAATCTGAAGCTAAGATCTAAGAACAGTTTGAGATGACTCATAACATCAAACATGAACATGTTTCATTTAAGTCATCTAGACTCTAGGATCTGGAGATTTATCTCACCAAATCTGTCGCCATACGACAAATCTTTGAACCACTTGATTGCTTTGGTTACTCTTCTCTGCACACCCTCAATGGACCTTATGTATTTTTTCTGATAAGATGCCCCTAGTCCATCAATGGCCTTATGTATGCCCTGTATAGTGGTAAGATAACCATCTGGTCCCTACTCTTTATAGATCTTCAATATAACACCAGACTCGGTTTGCTTTTGTTGTTACCTACCCACACTGTTCCTCCATTTGAAAGCTGTTTTTTACAAGAATGCCTAGCTTCTTTTCACATTCTGTGTGCCTAATTGTATAGTCTCCAGGCTTACATTTATTGAAAATGCTTCTATTTCCCATGTCCATTCCTGCACATTTTTTTGAAGTTAAAGTGCATTCCACATTTTTTAGCCTGTATCACTGTATTATCCAGGTTTTTTTCAATAAGATCTAGCTCTTCTTTTGCAGCACTGACACCCCATACTTTTGTATCATCTGCATACTTGCAGCTCCAGCTATTTAAGTTTACAGTATGGTCTAAGGCAACTATGATGATGTTGAAAAATATTGGACCCAACATGGATCCCTGGGGGACCTCACTTGTAACCTGACCTTTTGATGAGATGCCCATTTATTTAACCATCTGATACAAAATGGCCACACAAGGTACAGTGAGTTAAAATAGCACAGTCTTCTAGATGTCCCCAACCAAAGCCCAAAATAATGGTGGGAATACTTCCTTTGACCTACATACCATTTGTCTTTTATGCAAGCTGACATAACATATTTTTGCTAGTTGCCAGACACTGGCCTGATATATTAAGGACTTTGTCTATTAAAACCCTTAAGAGCCTCTTCCTGATTGTCCTTGGTAAAGTATTATCCCCTTAAGACTTTAATTCCTTAACTTGCTTTTTGTTCTTGTGCAGGATATGAACTTGTGGTCGTTAAGGAGACATGGACCACTTGGAATAATGTTTGGGACCTGATATTACCATAGTATACCAGGTATAGAGGGGCTATGGGTAAGGAACAAGTAGATGGTAGCCCTCTAGGTCAGGGAAGGCACAGAAGTTGTAGATGATGGGCCCTTCAGGAGAGTAGATAGACATCATTGCTGCAACTGTAGCCCATGACAACATTGGAAAAGAGGTTGTGCATGGAATAGTCTGTTGACTGACAGAAAACGGGGGTGAGCAGGATATTAAGCAAAGGGAGAGGTTGTGGTGGTGAGGGATCTAAATATACTAGATATAGATTGAGACATTTCAGCAGCTAGGGGAACTAAAAGTCAGGCCCTGCTGGACACATTACAATACTTCCTACTGGTGCAGCTGGGCAGGGAACCCACAAGGCAGGCCGTCTTTCTCTATGTGGTGCTTGAATTCATGGGAATGGTGGCTGGGAACATAATGCCATAATACTGGCCCTGGATAAAGGTATTCCCTTGTAAAAGGTTGTGCTTCTGGATTTCGGATGAGCAGATTTTGACCAGATGAGGGAATTGGTCAAAGGGAAATCTGATAGGAGTTGACAAGAGCAGGGGGTGGAGAAGTGGTGGGGAAAAATTAAAGCGACCATTCTCAAAGCAACAAAATCATTCCGGAGAATGATTACCAAGAATAGCTAACAAAAGAGACTAATCTGGTTCTCAATAAGTTAAGGGAGGCAATGATGGTCTATAATGTCCCTTCATTATTTACGAGAAGAAACAGGGAGAAAAGATGTGATGTACTAGGTAAAGGCGGAGGAGGCCAAAAAGTGATCAAGGATAAAAATGTAGACACAGATCTATATATTGCAGAGGGAGTTAAGGAAGAGGAAAAAGCATTCTTCTCACATATCCGGGTAAAAGGAAGATGCCAGGAGGCATTGTAAGGTTGGTGGAGGGCGGAGGATAATAAAGGAAGATGAATAGAAGGCAAATGTTCTGAATGATTACATCTACTCAGTATTCACAGTCCAGAAAAGTGGGCCTCTGTTGGAAAGTAGCAGAAAGGCTTCTGTAAGGGGATCCCAGAAATGGGACAGATGGAAATAACCATAGAAAGAGTAAGAAAAGGGCTTGCAGCCATGAACGTAGGTAATGCACCAGGGCCATATGGACTGTACCTGAGGATGCTTAGGGAATTGGCATCAGAACTGGTTAAATCCCTAGTAAGGCTATTTAAAAGCTCACTGCAGTCAGAGGGGTTCTGAGAGATTGGATGATAGCAGATGTGGTTCCGCTTTGCAAAGGAGGGAATAGGGAGGACCTGGGAAATGACAGACCCGTCAGTCTTAGCTCCAGTGTGGGTAAACTGAGGGAAATACAAGTCAAATAGGACCAGGTGCCCCACCCTTTGAAAGCAGTGGGCTCCAGAATAGTAATCCACATGGGATCATGGCAAGGAGATCCTGTCGAATGGACCTGAGATTGTTCTTCCACTGGGTTACAAGGGAAGTGGATAAGGGGTATGTAGTAGATTTACTCAACTTTGACTTCAGCAAGGCATTTCACTTGGTGCAACACAGAAGACTGATGAGAAGTTAGGGGTATAGGACCTGGGAGCAGTGAAGGACCTAGTTAAGGGGATGAGCAGTTGGCTGGAGGGGGACAGAGCAGAGTAGTGTTTAACAGAGCCAAACCGGGGGAGAGAGAGATAATGAGTGGGGTACCACATGGGGCAGTCCTGGTCCCTGTCCTTTTCCATATGTTCATCAGCGCCACAGGGAAAGGTATATGGAGCAGATGCATCTCCATGCAGATGTCTCTAAGCTATGTTATAGGCAAGTTAGAGAGATGGTCTAAGGTTTGGCAGCTGAAATTCTATGCCAAAAAGTGCAAAGTGATGCAAATAGGGAGTATGGTTCCCAAAATGGAATACTGGATGGGAGGGGATAAATTTGGCACTGTTTCAGAGGAAAGGGAAGTTATCATAAGTGACTTCATAAACAAACTAGCAAATGCATCAAGGCCTACAGCAGGGCAAACAGTATGTTTGGGTGTATTGGGAGGGATTTTCATTGCAGAAGATAAAAGGTTAACTATCTCTGAGCAACTGATAAGATCTCATCTGGAACACTATGCCTAGTCCCAGAGTACCCACGTGAGGAGAGAAAGAGATACTGAAGACAGTATAGTGTAGAGTAACCAAGATGATAAAGGGCCAACAAGTCAGAGCTTATAAGGAAAGGCTTAGGTCATAGACAGTGTACTCCCAGGAGTTCAGAATGGAGAGAAGTAACATGATAAAGAGCTCCCATACAAAAAAAGAAAGCTGCCTCCCGGGACCTGGTGCACCAGAGTCAATTCAAACACTGTATTGCATACAAAGTAAACTCCGACACTCACTGGAATAACAAAGGTTCAGTTTAAGCAACATGCTTTCCAAAGAAGGTGTCTTGTATTTGGGTGCAAGAACAATAAGAGAGAAAGAGAAAGAGAGAGAGCACTCCACAGCTCTGACCTGTAGAGTGCTCCCACTGATTGTTCTTGCACCCAAATAAAAGGTGCCTTAGTTTCACAGCATTTTGCTTGAACAGAGTCTTTGTTATTATAGCAACAGTCTAAGTTTACTTTGTTTGCAATTATAGAGACCTTCAAGTTCTTTATAGTGAAAAAAAGCAAGGAAAACTGTGAGGAGATATTCAACAGGAATAGTGGGGCAGTAACAATGGGAAATCAATAAAAGCTGATGGGGGAGATCAGGAGGTATGTGAAAACGTTTTACTTCACAGACAGAGTTGTTGAGCCATGGACCAAGAAAATGTGAAAGCGCAGCTGTGACAGAATAAGAAGTTTGATAGTTACTTGGGAGTAGGGAATAGAAGGGGAGAAGGGGGGACCAGCAAGGGTAAAGCCCTGTCTAGATAAAAGGTCATTGGGTATGGTCGGGTAGAATAGGGGGTACTGAATAGACCATCTCCATGAAATCTCTTCAGATGACTGCAGTTGTAACTAGCACTGCTTTAGTTGCATTCCCTCCAGTTTTTTCATCAGTCTCAGGTCTCTTGCCCACTAGCACTAGCTGCTGTGGTTTTGAATAATGTATGTGGTTAATTTTGCTTAATGTTTTGGTGTGTCTGTTTCTTGCATTTTTGGTTTTTATTCTGTTTGCTTTACTGTGTATGCCCTCTATGTACTGTAAGTTTTGTGATGTTTGTTATACACTTCCCTTCCATGATTCTTTTTTATTCTCCCAACCCTTCCGTAGGATTCCCCAGGAAAGGAGAGGGGAGATTGCAAGGAGGGAGAGACTACAAGGGGGCAGGCAGCTGTGGTTGCAGGGCAGCAGTACTGTCTGCCTGAAGACACTCCTGGCTCATTCATCAGTGCCCCAGATTGGAGATGCACAGAAAGGAAAATTTTATTTATTTATTTATTGAAATGTTTCACCAGGAAAGGCACGCTGAGCAAAAGATGCTTGTCTCATGGTGCAACCTGGGGGGGGATACAGAGGGCAGAAACAGTATACAGTTGCACATAGAAATGACGATTACACAATTTGTTACTCATCAGGGCATAAGTATATCACCTCTGAAACAATTTGTTATGCATCAGAGCATAAGTATATCACCTCAGAAACATGAAGCAGGGGGTAACATAGGAAACACTGGAACAAGAAGTTTTATATATTGTTACAGGGAGGTAGAGAAAATTGTACAAGGATTTAAATGACAAGGGTGTGTAGGTATAATTACATTAATGGCAGCAACTACTCTACAGTAACACTTTAGGCAGAGAATCGGGACTGGAAGTGCAGTAGGGGGTAAGTGCAGAGGTTGGTGGATATATGCCAGCATTTGTAGCCATAGCTAAGCCACTGGTCAGACCATATGGGATCTAGGATAGGACAGTGAGGAGTGGGAGCAGATGAGGGGGGAGGAGAGATGGATGGATGGGACTGCATGGTGAGTGGTATTGTTTCATGGTTCTGGTTCTTTTTTTTCTGTGTTTGCATATCTCAACTGTCATGTAACAACATGCTCTAGGGTGGCATCAGGGCACCAAGGGGGGAGAAGTGAGGGGATAGAGGTGGAGGGAGGCATTAGTTGGGTAGGTCAATTAGCAGCTTTTAGGAATGTGTTATTATATCACAGTTTACATGGAGGTGCAGTTGAGGTGGAGGCCTGAACAGCAGACAAAGTATAGGTGTAAGGATCTATTCTGTTTCAGCTTTTGATCCAACATGGCAGACACAAGGCCTGGAATGAGTGCCAAGTTTTAATAACAGCTGATAGCCCTGGTATGGGAGAGAGAAAGAGGGATGAGGCTTTATGGCAACCTCAACAGGCCTACCTCAGTGGGGGCAGTGGGGAAGCCAGGGCAGGAACCATCCATGCCAGTCCAGGAAACCCCAGCAATGGTAGAGACAAGGGCCATTAGGAAACAGGTGAGCAGGGCCATGACAGAACAGCTAATGCCCACAACACCTCAGACAGGTAGCCTTGATTTTGATTAGATGACTAATGACGGAATGCAGGAATTGTTTCTGCATACCTTTTGGGTGCCTATGGCAGAATCGGGGTTGCCCCTCCTCCAAAATCACAAAAAACATGGAAAGGGCCTCCCCAGAATGGGGTAATAGAGAGATCATCACAGCCACAGCTGCCAGCACCAGTGACATGAGCCACGAGGTCCACGCTGGCATCAGAGCCACTCCTTCCTCTGCAGTCCCCCAGCCAAGGCCACAGGTACCAGCCCCAGAGCTAAGTCTCTTACTGACACAAACTCTGGTTCCTTTGTCTCAATGTCTGGTACATCAACTACCTGACGCAATTCTACTGGGACTGTTTCTGGCTCCCAAGTGGGGGCTGGTGACTTACCTGATGGGTCCTCACCTGGTGCTGCTCAAGCCATTATGATCAGTGCCAGCACCAGAATCAGGTCTGCTGACGACCCTAGGATGCCACTGCCACCACAGCTAGTGATAGGTACAATCCCACTTCTCGCACTCCAGCCAGTCTTGCCCATTCCCCTTATTCCACTCCCACCCAACCCACAACCTGGCAGTCTTAGCTGGTAGTTCCTCCCAGTACTCTGCTGATAATGAAGTAAAACATGGACATGTTGTTGACTCTGTTGGCAGAGAAGGAGAAGAAACAGTTAGATGTACCGGGGGAGGGAGGTGGGGCTGGGGATTTGGAGCAGCAGCAGTCTGCACTGATGGCCCAGTGGTCATACGCTATCTGTCTCTAAGCTATTGGGATCTCATTTGCCTGATAAGGGGATGAGGGGAGTTTGTGGATGTTTTCACAATAATCAACAGGCCCAAAGAGAAAGAGGTGGGAAGAACTCAAGGAAGGACAAGGAAAAAGGTGATCGGGTAGAACAGAACTGTAAGGTAGTTATTTAGCATAACTGGGAAAACTGGCAGACTTTGTTATCTATGCTGGCCTGCTAACAAAATTGTGCCACAAAAGGCCTAGGTTTTGTGTAGTTATTATAGCCACATAATGGCAATGCATTCATCAAAATGGTGCTGGGTATAGTTGGAGTATGACAAGAAATTTTGGAGGAGGAAGCAGAATGACACTAGCAGAGTCTGTGGGGCATTGGATCTTCCTCTTCTGTGGACTATAAAAGCTGGACCATAAGCAGGGAACCTAGGAAAGGAAAGAAGGGAAGTCAGTGTTAACACTACAACCATGGGACATGCAAGGTAGAGGCCTGTAAACACAGGCAAGAATGCACCGAATTTGGTAAGAACCATCTCTTCATATAGTGCACAAAAGGGACTAGTCTATAGCCTTTTCAGGACAGACACTGCAAACCTTTCAGCCCCATGAATGGTGAAATACACTTAGCATTGATTAGAGAGATACCCTGACAGCAGGTTGCCCAGTCACTGGCAAAGAGTTTCACATTAGACTTCAGGATCCCGTACACAGGCACTCATAAAGCTTGCAAGACAGAGAACCTAAAGTATGCTAAGGAGCAACTGGACATAGTAAGAAAAAAACTGGAGAAAGAGGTAGTGCTAGGTGGGTTTAGCGGGCCCTTTGACCAGTCCCCTTATCCTCACCTTTGAGTATCACCAATAGGATTGAGGCCAAGAAGGCATCAGGAGAGATACATTATAAATCACTTGTTTAACCTGAAGGGTGATTCAGTCAATCACTACATTGATCCTGAGGACATAACAGTGTCAAACACATTGCTTGACACTGCCATAAAACTAGTGAAGGGGGTTGGAAAGGGGGCTTCGTTGGGCAAGTCTGACATTGCATCAACCTTTCACTTGTTATATCCTCAAGTGGCAGCAAACAAGGACCACAGTAGTAGACTTTAGGCAGGTTAACTTCAGGGAGATGGCTGACATCCTCAGGGAACATTAGGGTAAATCAGAGCTGGAATGTCCATGGAGGGGCGGTGGGAGATTTTGAAGCTGGGCATCCTGGAGGCCACAAAGGCATGTGTGAGATACCAACAAAAGAAGGCTAGGGCTAGGAAACCTTGATGATGGACAAAGTAGGTGTGGAAGGGAGTGAGAAACAAAAGGTTAGTCTTTAGAAGGTATAAGTGTTCTCTTATACTGGGTTCTTATGTGGGGTGTAGAATGGAAGAAGGCATGGTTGCCCATTATTGCTGTTTCCCACATCAGCTGGCCCATCTGAAACCCTTTTTAAGTAACAGGTTTTACTGAGTTACTAAGTACTACAATAGTGGGTAGTGTATTCCATATCCTACATGTCCTGCTGATGAATGAATAGTATATGCTACTCTTTTTCTTGTAGAGAGGCAGATAAGGAGGAATATCACAGGATCCCCAGGGAAGTCAGTAGGATGGTAAGATCTACCAAGGCTGAAAAGGATCTTAGATTAGCACAAGGAAAAAGGGAGGGGAGAAGGAATTCTTCAGGTATGTTAGAGACAGAAGAAATGGTGGGGTGGCAGTTTCACAGGCTGAGGCAGAAGTTGAGATGGGTAGAGGGGGAGGTAGAGCAGGCTGAAGTGTTTAATGATTATTGCACCTCATTCTTTACTAAAGAAAGTGATGGACAGCTTCCACAGGTGGGAGCAGGTTAGTAGTTAAGGGGAGGCACTCACAAATGGAGAGATCCAGGTGAGGTGGAAAGGGAGGCTCTCAAGTCCTTGAGGACTGATAAAGCCACAGGCCCAGATGGCATCCTCCACAGGGTACTGAAAGAACTGGCAGATGTCCTGGCTGCTCCTATGATGGATCTATTCAATTTCTCCCTCCAATCAGGATGTGTTCTTCTGGAATGGAAGACAACGCATGTTGTGCCACTCCACAAAAGTGTACCTTGTGAAGATCCAGGGAACTATAGACCTGCCAGCCTGACATCCATAAAGGGGAAAATGATGGAGGCCATCTTAAAAGAAAGAATGGTGGAGTTCTTGGAGGCAAATGGTTTTCAAGATGTGAATCAGCATGGGTTTGCTGAGGGGAGATCATGTCAAACCAATCTAGTTGATTTTTTTGACTGGGTGATGAGATCCATGGATAGTGGAAAGCCAGTTGATGTCCTGTATTTGGACCTCAGCAAGGCGTTCGATTCTGTCCCATATGGAAGGCTGATATGGAAAATGAGAAATCTAGGGGTTGGAGAAAAAATGGTGTGGTGGGTTGCAAATTGGCTTAGCAACAGGTGGCAGAAGGTGGCGTCAAGGAGTGAGGCATCAACTCACAGAATGGTCATCAATGGGGTACCAAAAGGTTCAGTGTTGGGCCTTATACTTTTCAATGTGTTCATTGCAGACATTGGGGAGTGAGTGAGGAGTGAAATGAGACTGTTTGTGGATGACTCCAAATTGGGAGATGAGGTGGACAGCGAGGAAGGTTGGAAGGCACTCCAGGAAGACTTGGAGAGACATGAAAATTGGGCAGACATGTGACAGCTTGGGTTTAACACTTGTAAGTGTAGCATTTTGCATCTTGGTGTTAGGAACCCAGGGTATAGCTACCATTTGGGGGGAGGAAGACTGACGGTCTCTAAAATGGAAAAAGATTTGGGGGTGGGATAACTGATGCCAAATTGAACAACTCGGAGCAGTACAGAAGAGCAGCTGCTTACGCAAATCAAATGCTTGGGTGTATTGCTAGGGAGATAACATCCAGGTGCAGCGAGGTTATACGCCCCCTGTACAATTCACTGGTATGGCCAACTTGGAATATTCTGTGTAGTTCTTGTGCCCTCAACTGAAGAAGGACATCACACTGCTAGAATGGGTCCAGAGAAGAGTGATGAGGATGATCCATGAGCTGGGGGAAATGTCCCATGAGGACAGACTTAGTGAGCTGGACATGTACTCGATGGAGAACAGAAGGGACTGGGGGGATATGATAGAGACCTTAAAATGTATGAAGGGGATAAATAGGATCAAAACCGAAGATCTGCTCAAACTAAAGGGGGAAGGGTATACAAAAGACCATAGTCAAAAACTAGTCAAGGGAAGTTACAAAGGGGAAGTGAGGAGACATTACTTCACAGAGGGTGGTGGCATCCTGGAGCACGTTACTTGAGGAGCTGAAAAGGATGGAAACTGTTAAAGGGGTCAAGAAGGGGTGTGACAGGTATAGGGGTATGATACAGGAAGGTTGGAAGTGCAGCAGTAGGGGAGCTCTGGGTGGAGGGATTGGGAAAAGGGGGCAAAAAGGAGGTGGAGCAGCAGCAGTAACTAATCAGTGAGCTGCATCTTGGGAAGATGTGATGGACCAATAGGCCTAATCTGCCAGAAACTTTGTATGTATGTAAGACAGGGATTTATTGGGTATGAAGTTCAAGAGCAGGTATTATGTCAACAATTGCATGCTGATGGGTTGTTCAGTGGCATATTCAGTGTTCAAACCATTCTACTACCTGAACAACTTTTTGTTTGAGTGAGGGTAAAGTAGGGATTGACCACTGTGCACAAATGATGTGAACATTTTATTGTGTGTGAGAATTTGGGGGTACCAATAGCATATGATAAAAGTGAGGGGCAAAGCACTTGTCTGTCTTTCTTGGGTATTGAAATTGGTACACTTGCCATTAAGTTCCACCCTCTGCCCAGGAAGGTCAGTGTACTTCGAGGGCTGTTACAGAAGGCAGTGTAGGCACACAAGCTCAGTTTGAAGAGCTGCAATAACTAATCAAGCATTTTAATTTTACTGAAATATTAATCCAATGGGGAAAACTTTCCTCCGGACACTGGCCAAGTGCAAGCTAGAAACATAGAAACATTGAAACATAGAAGCTGATGGCAGATAAGGACTGCAAGGCCCATCCAGTCTGCCCATTTCTTTTTCTACCTTATAAATGTGCCATCAGCCTTTGCTCTGTCAATGGCATATCTATTCATACTCATCTGTATTGCTCCCTTATGCCGATCCCATGCCTGTTTTAAGCCCTGCACTGTATTCATATCCACCACTTCCTGAGGTAGGCCGTTCCATGCATCCACCACCATTTCATTGAGAAAGAACTTCCTCACATTACCCCTTAATCGGTCTCCCTCTAATCTCATGCTATGTCCTCTCGTCCTGCTATTTTTCTTATATTGAAACATGTTAGACTCTTTCACCTTGTTATTGCCCTGAAGATGTTTGAATGTTTCGATCATATCACCTCTCTCCCTCCTTTGCTCTAGAGTATACATATTGAGCTCTGTTAATCTGTCCTCATATGTTTTCTTGTTTTCTGATGCAGTCCCTGCACCATTTTGGTTGCCCTTCTCTGGACTGCATCAATTTGGTTAATGTCCTTGGTGGGCTGCAGCAAGCCCCATCACAGGCTGTGAGTCACCGAGTCCATGCAGGACGGCATTCAGGTATAGTTAACCTTCCTGTCATACTGTAAAGAGTAATCATTTGGCCTGCAGAATTTACAAGCCAACAGTTGCAGCTTTATATTTTTACAGGTGCAAACTGGGAGCACAGGGGAGTTAAGTGACTTGCTCAGGGTCACACAGTATGCAAGTGGAAGCTGTGGGATTCAAACCCAGGTCTTGTCTGATGGATGCCACCAGATTTGCAGCTCAGAGCCTAAAACCACTGCGCTATACTGCCTCCCTTACTTGGATGTGTTTGGTGGCTTGGACTTTGGGACCAACTTTTGTGGGGCCTGGTGTACAAGTCCATGGCCCTATGAGTGGGTAGTGGCTGTCTTGGTTCACCAGGTCATGCTCCAAACATTCTTTCCCATCCTGGTGGCACTAGCAATTTGGAGGGAGCAATTTCACAACAAATAGGTGATATTTGATACAGATAACATGTGGGTAGTGTACAGCATCAATGGGCAACTGTGGGGGGGGCATGGGAAAGCTGATGAGGTTGTTCATAAAAAAATGATACTGAATGTACAGTTCAGGGTGATGCAAGTACCCTGTGCTGACAATGAAGTGGCTTTTGCTTTTTTTCATTTACAGTAGAAGAGGTTTTGAGAGCTGGTGCCAGAAACAGTGACATGCCTTATGGAAGTCATACCCTATCTAGGATTTGGTTATCTAGAAGAATGAGAGCTGCTCAAGTGACCACTAAAATCTAGCATGAGGGTGGTATTCCAAAGGGGGTGCACCTTTCTTGAAGTGAGGGGACAGTTAGGCTAGGAAGCTACCTGGCTGGTACCAGAAGACCAGCTGCGTGCATACCTCCTCCATATGATTCACCTGGGCTTTACACTGGCAATGGTGGAGTGGCATTTGGCAGCAACTGCCTGGATTGCAAACATAATGGGGATGAGGGACATAATGTGGTCTTTTCAAGTATGGAAGTTGCTTGATGGAGGAGGCTGAGGAGACCTTAAGATGGGGGACACACAGTGCTCATTTAGTCCAGTGTTACTTGTTAAATTTATGACAGCCTTGCCCAAGGTTTATACATTGGATTTGGATGCACCACTGTCATTGATAGCCTTTTTAGTAGCCTTTTCTGGGGCATTTATGGTGTGCAAAATCATCCTGCAAGCAAACTGTCAGGCCTTGCCTGTGGCCTTTGGCAATGACAACATGGTGGTGACCACCACAAGGTATGTTTGTTTATGGTGAAGTAAGACAGACAAGGAAGATAGGGGCTGCTGGTGTAGCCTCATGTCTCCTCCTGGGGTGCAGTGAAATATAAGGGCATAGATATCCACCTATGACCAACAGCTGAAGCCTGGGCAATAGGTCTTTTTTCTCCACTTCAGGATAATGACAGCATCAAGTGCCAGTGTGGAAGGTTGGACACATGCAGATACAGTCAGAGGGGAGATGGAACTCACAAGCATTAGAGAAGTACATGCACCCACATTAACTTTAATCATTTCTGTTCTGTTTTATTCGAACGTCTGGAATTCTAGACAATGCAGGTGTGGATATGTGGCCATTCCTTGATCCATTGTGCAACAATGAGAGCATGATAGCTCCAGGGGGGAGCAAATCTGCTTTCTTATCCCCAGAGGGTATGGATACATTGGTTGTGCATGAGGGGAATGAGATGGAGGAGAGAGCTGCTTCTCTGGATCACTGCTAAAGCTCAACACTACAGCAAGCAAAACATGCTTCTCATCCACCTCAGAGGAAATTACTTCGGTCTCATGAAATGGTAGAAATGACTTGGGTCTCTTGAAGTCTGTTGAGATGCAGAACAGGATGTTAGAACATTTGGAAAGGGTGTGTCACAAGTGGCACTTGACACAGACAGTGTGATCCAACATGATACAGAGGCAGTGGTGGCACCATGCATGGGATCCCAATGCCATAGAGAGTGCATGTGGTTTGACTAACATGACCCTGCAGCACATCATGGACTCCACTGGGGTAGGCTGTTAAAGCATGATGGGATTTTGGCAAAAATTCCACAGCTATATGCCAGAGATTATGCGATTTATGGAATGATAGATTTTTAGCTTACCTACTAAGCAGATTGAAGGAAGTCCTGGCACGATGTTCTTGGTAGGGGATGAAGCATCCAAAGCATTGGGACACTCATCGTGTGGTAACATGGTAGTCACACAGTATCATACAAGGGTTTAACAAGATTGTCACTCCTGTTCAGATGGTCCCTGAAGATGGGCAGTGGTGTGGCCTTGGCTGATAGCAAAGAGGTGTCAGCCATGGGTGAAGTATAACTCTCTGAAATTGGTCAATAGTCGGTGTTACCCTTGATGGGAAGACACTGTAGAGACTGGCCCATTCAGAGCACCACTCACTCCTCAGCAGCCTAGGGGCTTCACGAGGTGGCAATGAGTATGTCATCCCCTCCAAAGTGGAGGGTGTGTCAATACGCTTTATGTAAATTAACTGTTTAATTCATTAGCTGGGAATATTCTGCTGTACATATCATGATAATCTGCTTCATACTATATAATAATGCAGTTTTTTGGTTTTTTGTTATTTATTTAGGAATATCTATTGAGCAATATGCTAATTTACAATGGTAACCTAGTGTACACATTAAAAAACATATAATAATGACACAATAACAATTCATACCACATTAATTATACAGTATTCACATACAGTGTATACACATTTAACTAAAGCAATTACAGTTCTTAACATTTGAGAGCAGATATTTCTTTAATGTGGAAACAGATGGGCGTTTTGAGACCAGGTCCCTAAAACAAGGTGATAGTTTATTCCAGAACCTCGGAATCAAATTACTAAAGTATTGCAAAGACTTTTTAGTGTGAGTCTTAGGAGGTATTAACTGTGAAAATTGTGAGTTTCTCAGGGATGGTTCAATATGTCTAAATTCTAGCCTATCACTCAAACACTTAGGAATAAGCCCCAAACCAGACTTATATGCAAATAGAGTAGTATGTATATCCCTTCTAGTAGCCAAAGAAACCCAACCCCGGGATTTATATAGATTACAAAGATGAGAAGTGTTTGGACATCTCAAAATTAACCTGGCCAATTTGATATAGAGTACATCTAGACTATATAGTCTGTCTTGTGATGTGCCACCATATAAAATGTCACCATACTCAAATAACGTTAGAATGTGTACTTCAATAATGTAATTCAATGTATCAGAATCTAGACATGTTTGGTTTCTGAAGAGACAAATTACCCTTTTCCCACCTGACCAATTAGTTTATCTACATGATTATTCCCTGTACCTGACTGATCCAACCTGTAACCTAAGTATTTGTACATTGAAACTGCTTCCAAAAGAGCTCCTGAAAGATCATATATCTCTAGTTTTACATCTATTTTCAATTTATTTGCTGAACCAAAGAGGATTGTTTTTATTTTGGATGTATTTCGTTTTAGTTTTAAATGTCTAAAATAATTTTGTAATGGCTCAAACCTAGTCTATAGACTGGATTGAATTTCCAGCACAGAACTACAAGAGTAATACAAAATTGTGCATCCATGTAGAGATTGTAATTTACCCCCTCTATACTCTTACTGGTGTCTTTTAAATAAATTAAGAGGAGTGGCCCTAGCACTGACCCCTTGGGCATGCCTCTTACTACTTTCAGAGGAGAGAAGTCTATGCCATTAGCCCTAGTAAATTGATATCTGCTACTTAAGTAGGAACAGAACCAGACCAAAGCATTTCTGTTTAGTCCCAGCTCCGATAACAGTTGTAACATGGATTTATGATAAACCGTGTTGAAGTCCTTGGACAAATCAATCAGTATGGCACCCGTATAACACTGTAAATCATTTGCCCTACCAATGTCGTTCAAGACCCTAGACCAGTGACCACCAAGCTATGTATCTTTCGAAATCCAGACTGATATTCATCATACAGATTATACCTTGTTAAATAGTCAACCGATTGATCAGCCATGATTCTTTCTAAAATTTGACTCACAATTGGAAGTAGTGATATTGCTCTAAAGTCTGAAAGTGAGCCAGGGCTAATTGGTTCATATTAATAAATACATGGTTGTGGCCATTTTGTTCAAGCACTCTGTTTGCCTTGTTTGTCCGGGTAAAGGAAGGGTTGTGATCTAGAAGACAATGCCAGAGCATCCAATGGATAGCAGCACATGGAGTTTGTCTGGGGGAATGCTTGGATGATTCTTAGATTGGCAGATGATGGTTCTACCCAGTAGGGGGAAGGTTAGGCAGGGGTATGGTTCTCAGGAGGCAGGAGCTGTTACCTGCTTATAGGAGGGTCTCAGTTATTTAAGTGGCAGTAATAAAGGACCTCCCTTCCTTTACCCCTACCTGCAGTTGATACCCTCCCAATCCTTCCCCACAGAAAAGCAGGGGCACAGAACCTGGGTTAGATAACCACTATCCCACAATGTGAGATCGCAGTAAGTGGTCAAGAAAGAATTTTAAAATGTTTTTCTACAGAGATTTCTGTTTTTTGCCTTCTCCAGTGGGGTATGCAGGAACTAAGTGGGCAGAGAGGCAGGATTAACATAGTCATATAATTGTGACTGTGGCAGGGTAGTGTAGTAGATTGGTGACATGTTAGTCACACAGTATCATACAGGGGGTTAAACAGGGTTGCCACTGCTTTACAGATGGGCCCTGAGGCTGAGGAGAGGTCAGGCCTTTGTGGCTGGTACCAGAGCAGTGCGAGTACAGTCTATGTGGTCACAGGGGGGCCAGCGCCTGCCTAGGGAAGAACAACGTACACATGTACTATTATTGGTAACACACGAATACTGGAAAGGACTCACCCCAGTGCCGGTAAACTTGCATTGTGCAAACACTCCTTTTATTCAAGTAATCCCGGTTTTGTGCAAAAACAGTGCACAAAATGCAGCAAAGTACAAAATACAAACAATGGTGGTCACAGCCTCCTTGTTCATCCCTGCTCCCTCAGGTCGGTTTACCATCACTACAGTGACAACTTTACAGCATCATGGTCAATATTGACAACATTGCCACAATGCTGTAAAGTCTGCCTGGGACCCCAGCACCCTTCCCCAAGGTCCTGCACCCCATCCCTGACTCAGATCCATCTTGGAGTTGAGAATCTTAAGTAGGGGGGTTCAAGGGGCCACCCCCTGCATTGGGGGTGCAGGGTACACAGTCCCCAGCAAACCAAGAAGTTTTACCTTGGCAGCACCATCCCAACCGCAACTGAGGTTGATGTAGCAGTGTCAGGGAAATGTTGTCTCGACAAGAAATTGTCAGTGCAGCATCTTGGATCCCCTCAGGTCCACATCACCACTTTGTCACCTGATGCATTTTGCAATGGCTTGCTTTCTATGAGGTAATCATGGCAACCATGTAAGCTGTCTTAAATGCAAGAAATCCTTAAAAAGACAGTGTCAGAGCTCAGTTACATATAACAAGTATAACAGTGCTCACAATCCCGAATTCAGTAGATGACAGTTTAAAAATATGCAGGTTATCTTTAGTTATCAATAATAGTTCTAATAGGCAGTATCTTCACTTCAGATTTTTAATATTTCTATAAATAATTAAATTAGAATATAATTATCCTTTTCAGACTTTGCTTTCAAAAGGTGCAGCAATGGTTATTCAATTAAAGCAGGAGCGTGCTGTGAGGTAAAAGATATTTACTAAGGCACCTAACCTACAAATAGCCAGAATAACTTGTGTTTAAAATTCAAACCTGACACATAGACATTTCCAGTAGATTGCACAGTTTTTTCCAAAAACTTACAGCACTTGTTTTTGGCTGGTGCATATCTGTAAAAAAGAATAAATAAGCATAGTGAATAAGAAAGAAACTATGTAAGCAATATCTGACAGGGTGGGCGGTATTGGGGAATTCTGGACCACTCAGGGGTGTAATGAGGCCCGACGCCACAGGCAGAAACAAAGAAATATAGAATTTTATGGCAGAAAGTACTGCATGGCCCACCTAGTCTGCCCATTTCCCTACCTAATGGATAAGCTGCAGATCCTAGTTAACTAACAGCCTATTTCCTCCTACCCCAACTAGAATTGCCTTATGTCTGTCCCATGCATTCTTGAATTCTCCCACTGTTTTTAACTCCACAACCTCCTCAGGAAGACTGTTCCATGTATCCACAACTGGAGGGCCTTATAGCCCCTGGAAGGTCTTGCATTCCCCAATACCACACACCCTGGATGGTATTATTGTGCTTAGAAAATGGCACAGTAAAAAAAAAGTTCAATAAAAAACTGTTTGTTAAAAATTAGTTTAATAGAAGTTTTATAATAAAATAATTCCTCTGCCTAGTTTATGATTAGAAACCAAGCTGATTATATGCAGTTACCTCTCCCCAGCATGCTTATGTTTGTTTATTGAGAAGCCCCCCATTGTAGTGAAGCAGAAACTTTGTTTTCCATTCTACGTTTTGGTTTGTTTTTGTTTTTGTTCATCCCTACCCTGACAATGGCAGCAGGAGTTTTTCCTTTTTAATTTAAATTGGCAGCTGTTGTCATAGTGATAAGGAGGGCAACGGAAGAAATAGACAGGGTGTGAACGCGCTTGGCAACAGAGACTACTGGAGGAGACACTACTTCTTTAGTATGGCCATTTGTTTTTAAACTAGGAGCTACTGCAGTTGCTGTCTGGAGAAAATATGGTCTACAGTGATGTTGGGAGAGCTACGTTAGTTGCAGGTGAGACCAGGACAGTTATTCTGGTATCAGAAAAAAATAAAAAGGAGTAGTTTTCTGTTTTTTTACATATGTGCAGGACATGAGTTTTTTTTAGTGTTGCTGGGGTGATTTCTTCAGGAATAGAACAGAGGAGTTTGATTACAAGGGTCAGTACTTCTAGTGGTCTAAAAGGAGCATGGGCCTAGAAGTGCAATCAGCACTTTCTTATATGTGGCGGTATGTGCAGACTCGTTACCTGCTAGGTCAGATTACGAGGGGCACTTCAGCATTGGTGGCAAAGACATTTTTGGTAGGACTATATTTTGTTACATTTATTTTAGCAATGGAATCCTACAGTATGTTGGTGAGTGACAGAACTTTTATTTTGTTCCTCATAAATTCGAGTTGGGGATGAGAGGTCTCTTACTCATTAAGCAAGGGTAAAAATATAATGGCTGGTGAGACTGAAAATTCAGGGTGCCCAATAATACTTTCCGTAATGGGGCACCCTGAATTGGCACTTGTTTTCCACTGGGCATCTATCACAAAACAGACGTCCAGGTTGGAAGTGCTTTCAGCCAATCATGTTTCAGAATCCATTCCAGACATTTTCTAAATTCGTATACAGATATAAATATGCACATACTATAACCTCTTAATTTCTCTCACAACATTACAAAAACCTAACCAATAACCCCATTTGTCAATTGCTATTCAGAATTTATTATTTGTGAAATGGTTTCATTACTATTTTGCCATTTAGTCCCTTCCCATCCATTGCTTTCAATGATAAGATCCAATTCTACTCTTTCTTTAGCAGGAGGTTATCATAATCCCCTCCTCTTCAAGATAGTACTGGATTCTGTAATCCTGTGAAACAAAATCATGTTTTGTCAGCAACAGCCGTTTGGGTGAGTGTACATAGCCACAAATAAATAATGGTGATGTTCACAAGCAGCAACTACATAACTGGTAATGGGATAACATGTTATGCAGGGGGCTGTGCCCCCTGCAGTCCTCTAATTAAAGATTCTCAACACCAGAGGGATGCATGTGGGGGTTGTCAAATTAAAAAACAAAATTTAAAAAAGTCCCCGGTGCAAAACGCAATCCTGTCCCAGAACCCAACCCGGCACCCTGCCGACCCCAGCCTGCCACCCTACCCATGATACCACACAGTCAGCTCAGCAGCGGACCACCACACTACATCCCACATACTCTCCCTTCCCTTCCACCCATCGTGAGGCATGGTCCCCCACACGCACATGTATATATACACACATACTGTCACCATAGTCACCAACCCTTGTATCCTGTCTCTACCCTGCCAGGTAGCCCAGGACACAGGTGCCATGACTGAGTTGCTCTTTTTGCAGTTGCTCATTCGTGGTTGCCATGTTCTCTGGATACCCTCTAACTGTGATAGGGCTGGGGAAGCCTCTATTATATATCTGAGTAATAGGAAGAGAGGGATGATCACTGGAGATAAGCTACTGTTATGATATGTCCTTATTATTAATAATCAGCCTGGCAGCATGCTTACAGATTTCTCATGGTGAAGATCATGTGATGAAATCCAGACCAGCTATGCTGGGCAGAATAATCAGGTTAAAAAACTGTAAATAAATTGATAAGTGACATGTCAAAGAAGAAGCATTCCATACACATATGTAAAGGTGCATGTTCCTTCAGAATGGATTAGGCCACTGTTCTGTTATTTAAACCTGTGGGCTGTGCATTACCTGTGACATGAAATTATAATGGCATCAAGTTTATAATTAAAACTGAACCATGATAAGAAAGTATTTAAAACAGTAATATAGTAATGTGAAGTAAAAAGCGGCTCTAGGTTCATCATGTTCTCTCCCCATTATATTAACAAGAAAGAAATATGCTGTGCAAACATGTACCAATTTATAGGAGTTCCTACCTACTCTACAACCCCTTGGTACCCAGTGATTCTCTTGGTATACAAAACTGTATCCAGGCTTATATTAAAAGCCTATATTGCTTTCATGTTCACTGTCTCTGTTGTTAGGCTGTTCTGGTTCACCACCCTTTAGGAAAAAAGTGCCTCCTAGAAATATGCCGGCCACTGATAATTTTGGTACTCCTGACTTTATTGCCTCAAGAGTCATTTAATATTGAAGAGATGAAAATTGCATGCTGTACTCCAGGTGTGGGTTGACCAAGGCCTTGTAAAGATCTGCAACAGGGTTGATATACAAGGTGGAGTGGAAAGGATGAGAAGGGACTTGGCAAGGTTGGAGGAATTGTTAAATGTATGGCAGCTTATATTCAACACAAAGAAGTGCAAAGTAATGCACCTGGGAAAGAAAACCATGGGAAACAGTACACAATGGAGGGTGAGATACTGACAACAAAAATGGAAAGGGACCTTGGGGTAGTTCTATCATATGACCTAAAGGTGGGCAATCAATGTGAGAAGGCAGTAAGGAGGGCTGGGGGTATACTGGGATGCACAGGGAGAAGCAACATCAGTAGAAATCAGGAAGTTTTTATCCCTCTTTACAGACAGTTGGTGAGACCCCATCTGGAGTATTGCCTGCAGTTCTGGAAACCCCATCTCTGCAAAGTCATAGACAGGGTGGAGGCTGTGTAGAGGCAGGCAACTGAAATGGTTCAGAGTCTGCACCAGAAGACATATGAAGAGAGAGAGACTAAAGGAGCTTAATATGTATACCCTCGAGGAAAGGGGGGACACAATAGAAATGTTCAAGTACCTCAAGGTAATCAACAATGTCCAAGAGAGTAGCATCTTTCAGAAAAAGAGATGTGCAAGAACAAGGGGGCACAATTTGAAGATAGAGGGGGGATGGCTCCGAGGTAATGTGAGGAAGTATTTTTTTTTTAATTTAAGTTTATTCACACATTTTCCATCATAAAAGGCAGCATACAAAAAAAAAAACTGATAGAGACTCATTGATACATAGTGAAAAGATGCTGCCCCCCTCACCTCCCCTTACTGCAGTAACCCATCTCAGTGCCTGTAAATGCCGAGCCTCTAATCAAAAGATCGTACAGAAGCATCAAGCCTAGTATAAGATTAGTTTGGAACTAGAGAGATTAGTGAGTGAAGGGGATCCCAAATTATAGCATAAACTGCCAGTCTGTTACGTAGGCTGGCTATTGCTTTTTCTCTGTGCAAATTGGATAATACTTGTCTTACCCATTCCTGAAAAGAAGGGGAGGACCTGTATTTCCAATGGTGGAGAATTATTTTTTTAGCCGACAAGGCGACCATGGATATGTGAAATTTATGCACCTTGACACTAATAGAAGACAGGTCCCCCAACACACATACCTCAGGGATAAAGTATTCTTGAAGGCCCAACAGGGGTCTAAGGAAGTTTGGATTGAAACCCAAAAGGTGGAGATACTAGGACAAGACCAAAGCATATGAAAAAGTGTGCCCTCATCTTGCAAACATTTATTGCACTTATTAGAGTTTAAGTAGCCCCACTTATGAAGCTTAACCGAGGAGTAATATAAGTTGTGCAATACATGATATTGCATGAGACACAGTCTATCCTGAGAGATAAATTTGTGACATGACTTTCAGAGAGAATACCAATCCAGCTGCAGATGGGGGAGAATATTACTCCAAAATCTTGATGGCCGAAATGGGATCCCGAATTTTTTGTGAAACAAAACCTGACATAGTTTAGAGATTACACCGGGAGACCCAGAAAGTGGGGATACCTCGGGTATCAGAGAGGAGATGCCCGGAGAGGGAGGAGTACTCCCCAGGCTGATTACCAGTAAATGTCTGAATTGCAAGACTTTGAAGTAAGAAGAAGTTGGGATGCGAAATTTCCTAACCATCTTCTCCACTGATAACCAATGCCCCTCCCCATCAGTAAAGGTCAAGAGCTTCCCCTCTTCAAGTTGAGGCAAGCAAAGATGGGAAATTTGATTCTTGTTAATAGTAAATGATGGAGAGTACCATATAGACTGGGCCAGGTCCAGAAGGGGAAGAGTACTGCAAAAAAGAACATATCTGTAAGTAGACCTGTAAGGAGGTCCTTATTATGGGACAGTCTACAGCCATACTTACTTGGGATACCTTAAAGAAAAATAACGCGAGAGGGTCCAGGTTTTTGGCCTTAATTGCATCCAATTCTATTTTGAGCCAAATGGGTTGCACTTCCTCTGGGCCGGGAAATACCCACTGTGAACATTTCGAAAGGTGACTAGCCCAATGATATATAGCCAGATGGGGGATTCGCAACCCCCCTTCCAGTTTTGGAGCTGCCAGCTTATGATAAGCCAAGCATGGATACCTGTCAGCCCAGATGAATTTAGTAAAAATACCGTGAACCTTTTTGAACCAGAGTAAAGGAACAAAGGCATTGAGAAGGGACAACGGATAAAAAATCCTAGGAAATACATTCATTTTAATTATATTAATTCGGCCCCACAGAGAGATAGGGAGTTTAGACCACCTCTCTAGGTCATGTGTAATTCCCTGCAATAAAGAATCTAAGTTTTCCTTGAACCATACTAGGGGGTTATGTGAAAGTTTGATACCCAGATATTTGAAAGACCTGGTTGTCCAGCATAGCCCCAGGGGGCTAATATCAGTCTTAAAGACTTTGTGATTTAATGGAAAAAATGGGGACTTACTGGCATTCAATTTGTAGTTAGACAGAGCACTAAACCTTGCCACTTCACTTAATAAGGCCGGAACGGAGGATGGGACAGATGTATTAACAGGTCATCAGCATATGCGGTAACTTTCACTTCATGTCTCCCAACTCCCACTCCTTGTCTGGAATTGTTATTGAGAATATTTTGGATAAGAGGTTCCAGATATAAGTTAAATAATAATTGGGAGGGGGGCACCCCGTCTAGTACCTGAGTGAAGCGAAAAAGAATGGGAAAAGGCCCCATTCGTGGAAATTCTTGCCGAGGTTTTTTATAAAGGGCGGCAATCCAGGAGATAAACAGAGAAGGGATGTGGAAGGCCTCCAAATAGTGGAACAAGAAATTCCAGTTCACATGGTCGAATGCCTTCTCGGCATCCAAAGAGACCAAGCCCGCAGGAAACTCCACATCCCTGGTAGCCAAGAAGACATGCGACAAAGTGCGTAAATGATCGGAAGATGAGTGCCCTTTCATGAATCCAACCTGATTTGTACCTATTAACCCAGGAAGAACCAGTGCCAACCTGTTGGCCAGTATTTTGGAGAGAATCTTAACATCCTGGTTTAAAAGAGAGATGGGTCTATAACTTTGAACCTTTTTGAGATCTTTATCAGGTTTGGGAAGCAGAACAATCAGGGCCTCATAGAGATACAGATCTGTTTCCTCTCCAGATAGGATTTTTTGAAATAAACGACCAAGTATTGATACAAGAAGGTCTTGAAAGACCTTGTAAAATAAAGGAGAAAATCCATCTGGACCAGGAACCTTATCGGCAGGCAATTCACTAATAACCTTAGCAATCTCCTCCTGAGAAATAGGGACAACCAGAGTTTCACTGCACCTATCAGGAAGAAGGGGCAAGTAGGAATGTCTTAGATATCCTTGTATATCTTCAGGACAGGGAGGGTGCTCCATGTCATTATGCAGTTTAGAATAATAAGCAGCAAATTCTTGAGCTATTTTATTAGGAGACACCTTAAGAGTTCCGTCGGCTGATGACCTGATAGGTGCGATAAATCTCATTGATTCCTGTTGTTTAATACGCAATGCCAGTAAATGTCCCGCTTTTTTCCCCCTGATCGGTGTATTTAGCGCTGGTACGAATAATAGCTAGCTCTGCTCTCTCTTGAAGTAACCCTAGATATTTATCCTTTAATTTCAGGAGTTTCTGAGTATCCTCATCTAGGGGATTAGCCGGAAGGTTAGCTTCCAGAGATCTAATATGAGATAATAAGGATTTAAGGCCTTCCTCCTGCTCTCTTTTCCTGCCAACCGCCATGCTAATCAGTATCCCTCTCATGAAGGCTTTAAAGGCCCCCCCACAAGATATCAGGTTTTGCACCATCTAAAGGGTTTAGTGAAAAAAAAAAATTCTATTTTTTCCCTGATAAGTTTGCAATATTTAACGTCTTTAAGGAGTTGATCATTGAGCTTCCATCTGGTTTCCCTATTAAATGTATTGAGCAGTACCAAATTGCATACCACTATTGAGTGGTCAGAAATTGGGCCAGGTTGAATCGAGGAGGTCTTCACCATAGGCAGGAGGCACTGAGAAATAGGTAAATAGTAGATGCAGAACTGCGAGCCATGAGCCATGGACCTATAGGTAAACTCCCTAGAATCAGGATGTAATAAATGCCAGATGTCGCAGAGCCCACATTGATCTAATAAATCCCTGAATGCCTTCTGCCCTGGGGTAGCCCCACCTAGGCCACTGCCCAGTCTGTCTAAATGAGACTCAAATACTTGATTGAAATCTCCCCCTAAAATAATTTTAATGTTAATCATTGGGAGTATGATAGACATAAGCTTCATAAAAAATCCGGGGTCGTCCAGATTAGGGCCATAAACACAGCCCAATAGTATTGGGACAGACCAGAGGGTACCTCTGACCAGAATAAACCTACCCTCGGTATCTTTGATCACTTGCGTAGGAGAGAAAGGGATACTTCTGTTAATCATGAGCATGACCCCACAACTATTTGTAGTGCCCTGGGCACTGTAAATATATCCCACTTGTTGCTTCCTTAATTGCAAGGCTTCCCCTTCTAATAAATGGGTTTCTTGCAAAAAAGTTATCTGTGAACTGAATAAAAACTTAAATGTTTGAGAACCTGAAATTGCTTATGTTGCTTTCTGATCCCCTTAACATTCCAAGACACAAATGTTAACTCATTCATCATCCAGAAGAGATATTAAGCTGAAATAATTATACTCAGCACATGAGATGCAAATCACCTTTACATATATCCCCAGGGTTACTGCAGTAAAACCCACCCTCTTCCCTAGCCTGCCCAGAAGTAGATACCGCCCATCCTCTCTAACTACCTCTACTTTAACGTGCCTACCCCCCACTTCCCCAAGCTGTCACAAGCAACGTTCAGCACAGTACTGGTTCTAATCCCTCTACTCCCGCCCCTGATAATGAACCTTGATATTTAGCGCTGCTGCACACAGATCACAAACTTCAGAGGTCAAGCCCTATCAGTTATACCCCTAACAAAGGAGAATGGTCCTGGGTCTTCGCCTCATTCCAGCCAAAGCATGGATATAAGAAAAATTAACATAGGAGGGCTATGATAAGGCCATCTGATCACCCACTCATTCGTGGTAACCCTGGAGGGAGAAATGCCCCAGCTCACATTAAGAGCGAGAATTAAAGTGGGAAATGCTGAAGTCATTCGACCGGAGGAGAAGGCATAAAAGCTACCTTTACCCATTACCAGCCAGTACCCGGTAAACAGAGCCTCCCTGAATGAGAGTGCTGCATCCCAGCGAAGCAGTGCCTCTGCTAAATCCTTCTCGAGTAGAGTTTCCCTGCAAGTCCTCAGAGGTTGGAGCGCCCTCTAGCGGTCGATTACCTGGCCCAACCCAAATGAAGAGCGAGATGGAGAAAGCCCAGAACCCTCCCAGTAACAGCCCAGAATAAAAAAATGAGAAACTAGCCCATGACCAAACTGGGCTCTTTCAACCCCCAACAAAAATAGCTGCCAAAAACCTGGCTCACAACCCCCCCCAAGAAGGCTTCAAACCCCAGTGTCAATTGCATCAGACCATCATAGGCCCATTATGAAACGGAGAGAAAAAAGAAAAATCGGGGCGGTCTGCGGTGATCCCCCAAGTCCACTGCAACATATGCAGTCACCCAGGTCTTCACATTTCTAAAGTTTCTCTAAGGAAAGAAAAACAAAAGACTGAGTTCTTGACTCCGTGCGATACTCGATACTATGCCACCACCATTCAAGGGTCCTTAAAGAGATCTGGCAGCATGAACTTAAGGCTCCTCAGAGTTTCTTCAGGGTCTTCATAGCTTTTCCAGGATCTTTTAGTTGAAATCTGTAGTCTAGCTGGATAACTTATTCAGATCTGCAGCAATTAGCTTAGAAACAATAGGGTGAAACGCCTTGCATTTCATGCAGACCGAGATGGGTAGATCTTGTGAGAGTCTCAGCTTTATATGTTCCCAGCAAACCTCTTGCAAAGCACGCGTTTTTGTAGAAAATGCTGTTTCTCTATATAATTCAGTAACCAGCACACGATAGGGTGGAGGGGTTCCTCAGGGGGTGGCTTGGGCCGTAAAGCTCTGTGGGCACACTCTATAATGTAGCCAGAGCCAAATGGAGATGGGCCTGCCACCCGCTCAACCAATTTCTGAATAAATGCCACAACATTTTGGCCTTCCTCTCCCTCCGGTAAACCGAGAACCACTACATTATTTCTTCAGCTCTGACCCTCTAGGTCCTCAAGCTTGGCTTCAAAACGATACAATTTCTGGTGCATTGAAACCAGTTCAGGGTCGAGACTACCAATTCTTTTCTCTATAGAAACAATTCGGGCTGCGTTATTGGAAACAGACAATGAGAGTTCATCTAATTTTCTGGATAACGACTTCAAATCCATTGCCATATCCTTCATTTCCTCTCAAAAGGGTTTGAATTCCTCGAGAAATCTGAACAGCGTTAAGGGCACCTGATCACCACTTTGGCTCAGGAGATCAGAGCCAGAACCACCCGAGGCCCTGGATTTCTTAGGGGTCTTCTTGGGAGTTGCCGGAGGGGTATGCTTCTGTGGGGCTTTCTTCGTATAAGCCTCCATCCGCTCGAGATATAACCAAGCCAGAGTGCGACAGTTATTGTACAGTGTAGAATCTCAAAAACAAGAAAAAATAGTAGATTAAAACACCAAAACGAGCTCAAATAGGAGACGGGAGGCAGGAGCTTCTTGAGGGAGCTGCTACTCAGCACTCTGCATCACGTGATCTACCGTGAGGAAGTATTTTTTCATGGAGAGGGTTGTGAATGCATGGAACAACCTTCCTGAGTAGGAGGTCATGGAGTCAAAAACAGTGGGAAAATTCAAGAATGCATGGGACAGACATTAGGCAATTCTATTGGGGGCTAGGAGGAAGTAGGCTGCTGGTTAACTAGGATCTGCAGCTTATCCATTAGGTAGGGAAATAGGTAGACTAGGTGGGCCAAGTGGTCCTTATCTGCCATCAAATTCTATGTTTCTATGTTTCTATGTTCCCCTTCTGTACTGGTCATAGGGATGTCATGGTATGAAATTTTGATGACCTGATAACTGCTATTGTAGTGTAATACTGATATATATATGTATGTATATATATATATCTATATATATATATATATATATATATATATTTATTTATTTATTTATTTATACAATGAGGGTGAGTGATATGAGTTATAAATAAACTCCTTTATTCACACTGCAGTGAGATAAATCCTAATTACATAGGCACTGTGCAAAATATCAAGATTTGCACACACTCTATATGCCACAGGCAATATATCCACTGTCATTGCATAGGCAAAACTGTTATCTTTGCTGGAACTACATTGCCCTAGTAACAAAAATTAATTAAACACACCTGGAAAATCAGCTTGCTCCCTTTTTCAGCAGCCCAAGATTTCACACTTTGCAAACATATGAGCTGAGCACAAACAGACCACTCAATTTGCAGAAAAAAAGAAATGGGCGTTACATTCAAAACATTTAAAAATACTTAAAACTGCCACATTCTGCAAAGAAAACTAATCTGGAACAAATCAACCAATTTAAACTTCATAAATATAAACAAATCCATCAATCTACAAGAAGAGGTAAATCTTAACTGTTCCCAGTTTGAATTTGATGAAGAACCACTGCTGGATCCATCAGAAATGGCACACCTCTCACAAATACAGAAAGAAGAAAACACCCCAAGTCCTAATACAAAACAGTATAACATAAATCCGGACTACATAGAACAATATATAGACTCTAGCAGAAATGACAACACTCGTAGATAAATGAACTGTGATATCAATAATCTGCACCAATTCCTACAAGAAAATATGGGAATAGCAGACAAAAATGAAACACTGCCTCCACAACAATTACACAATATCCTATTCCATTGTTTCATCCAATGTCACAAAAAATATGCACATGAGTACAAACCACTAAGTTGGACAGCTAAATTTCAGTTTAGAAAGATATTTAAAGCAACATAACTACCCTGAATCTCTTGCCAGTTCAAACACATTTCTTAAATCCAGAGAAGTCCTGCAATAAAAACAAAAAAAATAACTAAAAGAGCAGGGAAAAGGAAACAAACCTTATGCTGCTGATGAGCTAACAGACACATTAATTCATGAGCTATACAAAAAAGACATTCTTTGCCCTCAAATGGAACAATCACTAATAAACACTGTGTGGCTCAATGGTACCATGTTCTTTGGTATTCATGGCAACACAGAATGTAGAAACCTGAAATGGGGAGCTATAAAGCTTAGTGCAAATGAAAAAGATGACAAATATATCAAATTTTGCACAGAGAGACAAACAAAAAAATGAAGTGGCACGAACCCAAAAGATATCCGTATTTTAAAACCTAGAGTGTATGCAACCAGCAATCGTAAAAAAAATGTCCAGAAGCAAACTCCATATTTTACAGTAAAAAAAGACCACCCCAAACAAACTATCACTCTGCACAATTCTTCTTGGTGATAAATCAGCCACCTAAAGTAACCTACACCACTTGCTGGTTCAAGAACCAAACTTTAGGTGTGAACACATTTGCAAACATATTAAAGAATATGGTACAAGCTGCTGATATCCAAACAGACCGCAGGTTGACTAACCACTCTATATGGAAGCATCTGATACAAAAACTTGTCAATACCAATATTCCTCCAACTGAAGTTGTCCAAGTCTCAGGACACAAGCAAGTACAGTCACTAAATCAATACTCTAAAATGGATAAAACTAAACAAAAAGCCATTTTGAATATCTTAAGTGATGAGAGTGACCTGCAGCCATCCACATCAACAGCATGGCAAAGTAAAGCACAAGAAAAGCAGAAACTACTAAACTTCACTGAAGGGATGACAACTTGTTTTAATAATCCTAATATTTCAGCAAATTATATCACGTTCAATATTTATCAAGGTATGTAAAACATAAACACAGTCATAATAAAGTAAATTCTCATAACTTGTAGTAATAAATATTTCTCTCATATTTCCAGGTCCACACCATGGCAGTCCTCCTACGAAGAAAAATAAATATATCTCCTCTGATAGTTACAGTGACTGATTTGCTGCAAAGAAACATCGTAGAACACTGTACCTCAAAAGTCATGTCCCGCATAACAAAAAACTGTTTCCAAAATGAGAACGACGAGAGAAACCATCAAGTACTGCAGTGCCGAATGTAAACAAACATTACAAAAGCACCCTAATAAAAAAAGTATCACACCACATGAATAAAACACACCCTGTAAATAAACACAGTTACACACAACATGAAAGAATATTAAAAAAAAATTAAACATTACAGAAATAAAATATAAACCCATCCCAGAACAAATACAAACAACTAAGTCCCACCCTCTAGCACACAGCTTCCAATGAAAGCCACACATTACAAAACAGACACATGAATCCACCAATCAAATGACAGTGACGTAATCCAGTCACAAAATCTCCAAACCATTCATAAAGACATACAACCAATATGGACACAGTACCAAAACATACAAACAATACCTAAACCAATCAATAAATACAAAAGTCGAACGGTGTCCAATCCCACATATGACACCTCTTTTACTCATGTAAAGCCAGCAAAACCAGCAACAAATCACGCAACAGAAAAATACTCACTTCCTCAAACCAACTAAAGCCATTCAGAGCAAAGCCTCTTCACCGTGGACCTGCACCAGGTAAAAAGATAACACAGGGCTACCACTAGAAACTTCACAATACAAAACAAAATAAATAAGTGTATCCCACTCCAACCCTTTGTATTAATCAAACACATGAACGGCAGGAGTGGGATATGGCAAATATTTTCACTTCTGCTTTGTGAGGCACAGATATCTCACACATGCCTTTGGCACTCATGAGATATCTGTGCCTCACTCTGCAGGAGTGAGAATATTTGCCATATTCCACTTCTGCCCATCATGTATCATATATATATATATATAGCAAAAAAACTGTCTTAATGTTCAACTTCAGGATCAAGCCACAAAAGTTGGGAAATGTGGTGTTAGGGTTTTCAAAGCTAGCACCCCACACCCACCAACAGGCATCAAGATTGTGCTTTGGGGTCATTGGCCCTAACTCTCTCCCCATTCCATAACTAAATAAGCTGAGATAGATACATTATAGGAGAATGGGGTGAGCTTTAGGGCCAATGACCCAAAGCACACCCCCGACACCTGTTGGTGTGTGCAGGGTGTGTGTGGGGTATTAGCTTTGAAAACCATAACACCACATTTCCCTACTTTTATGGCTTTATTCCTAACTAGAGCATTACTGCAGTTTTTTGCCATTTATTTCCTTAATTTTTGAGATCGTATAACCATATCCTTGTTTGCCTGTAAGATGGCTATGCTGACAATTTGGCCACTGTTGTCTTACAAATGGAAGCACGGGGCCTGGAGGGCCCTATGCATCCACAGCTATATACATATATGCATCTATGGAGGGATGGGAGTGCAGGGCCCAGAGGGTCCTGCGGAGTGTGAGACCCTCTGGGCCCTGTACTCCCATCCCTCCATAGATGCCATATATGTATGTAGCTGTGGATGCATAGGGCCCTCCAGGCCCTGTGCTTCCATTTGTTAGACAACAGTGACCAAATTGTCAGCATGGCCATCTTATTATTCCACTTCATGTACCGAGTACAGAAAATTGTGAAATCCCCACCAAAACCTAATTCTGCACAACTGCAATGCCATTCCATGCCAAAGATGCAAAAACACATTTTGGCCAGGATTTGAAAACGGACCTCTGTGACATTCTTGTGGTTGTGTAATAATATGGCAATGTTGAAGATCTGGGGTCAAAATATTGAAAAAAAAGTGTATAACTTGGCCATTTTTAATCAAATTTTCAACGTGGCGTTTTTAGGACTCCACCTCATGAACAGTGGTGGTGAAATTTTATTACTCAGTCCCAAAAGATGATTTCATGCAGTGACTGCAAAATCACCTTCCTGGCCTGAGTAACAAAATGATAGTGATGGTGTTCATGAGGTGGGGTTACAAAAAGGCTATGTTGAAAATTTGGTGGAAAAAATGGCAAAGTTATGAACATAAGTTCAAAACACCGTTGAAATACATTATACAGCACTTATCTTGATTCCTCAGTTCACAGTTTGGCTTTGAAGAGTGCAGACACATCTTGGTCCACAGAAGATGACAGCATATGACCTCTGGAGGTGAATATAGGGTAAGGGGGTGTTGGGTGATGGGTGCTTAGTGGGAGGGTGGGGAGGTCAGGATGGGGGAGGGTGACATGGGGACTATGAGAGACCACTTCCTTTTTTACAGTTTAAAAAAAAAAAGACATTGGTGGACTGTTTACTTTTTACAGGTACAAACTAAATGAATGTTTGTGGACACTGGGAGTGGGCTTCCCTGTGTCCCACATTGCTGGAGGGGGTTAGGGGGCTTGTAATGCTGGCTTGGGGATTCGGCACCCAAATGTCTGCAGATATTAACAGAACAGAACAGGCTGCAGGGTGGAGAACATCTGACATTAGGGGTGAGCATCCCTGTGTCAGATTACATACATACATACATACCTAAACAAACAAACAATGGGAATGGAGGGTGAGGGTGGGGGGTGCCAATAGGCACCAGGGAAAGTTATGGTGGAGTGCCAGTGCCACTATGGACAATGACTGGCAAGTGGAGGGTGTCACTGGACACCAAGGAAAAGGGCGGCTCACAACTGAATCTGCAGCCAGCAGCACGAGTTCCAGATCTGGCTGCAGAAGTTAAGAAAATCCTACTGTTCTCATACAGAGAACATGGGGAAGGGCTCCACTCACTACATGAGCATCTGGGATTTTAGGTGTCCAGAAAACATATATGTGGCCACAATATTTAAAAACAAACATCAGAATCTAGCTAAACAGGTCCCATACTAAAAACAACTCCAGAGCGAGCAAAGTGAGCTCAGCGAGCGCACAGAGATGCATGCAGAGACACATGTCATAGCATGTGCCTTGCATGTTCTGTGGGACCAAGGGACATAGCCAGGAAGGAAGCAACAGTAGGGGGAATGGTAAAGAAACTGAAAACAAAATACATAACAAAGTGGAGAGTGTAACTAAGCCAAGACTAGTTAGACTGACAGTCATGGATACAAGCACACATGTAGACCAGATGCTACATGCCCTGTGTCAACAAGGGGTCCTAGTGAAATGTAACCATCACAGGATGTTCACCAAGCCAACCCAGTGTGGGGTACTCATAAACTGTATTTGTGAAAAATGTGAGACTTTAAGGAAACTGGGGGGAGGAGACAGCTACAACAAATGGACACTACAAACCTCCCAAATCTACCAGGAAACTCCACAGACATAACAATTAATGTAAATACTGAGCAAACAGATAGAGGGGACCCTACCATAGTAACCACTAGTGACAATTCTGAAGAGTACAGTTGGGCTACCGCCAGTGAGGAGTCAGACCCTAACAGCTGGGCTACTGTATCAAAGGGCCCAAATAAAAAAAGGAGAAGGGCACTTGGAGCCACAGATGTTGCCCTGTTCAATAAATATTCCCTCCTAAGCACAGTAATGGAATCCAGGATAGGCACACTAATGCAGGACAAAACTACAGACACAGTAACCAAGGTTAAAACTACTAAACCAAAATGCTGATTATTGGGAACTAAATCTTGAGACAGACAGAAAGTGTATTAACCAGGGGACATAAACAAAACATAATGATAAACTGTCTGGCGGGAGCTAAAGTAAAAAGCATAAAACTCAGATTGCCAAAACTGCTAGTCAAAACACCAAATTCCCAGGTTGTGGTACTACTGTACATGTAGGGACAAATAATATTGGGAAGATCATGAAAAAGACCTAGTAGAAGAAATACTAAACTGTGCAGACCAAATAATGGCAGAGGGACAAACACCAGTGATTTCAGGGATATTGCCTAATTATGGATGTAATTCAGAAAGAAATCATACTATAGAAAGGGTCAACAGTAGGATATTAAATGGGAGTGATGTAAGAGAAATAGTTTTCATTAATACCTGGAGTAAATTTTAAAATAACAAAATCAAGTACAAAAAAGATGGACTAGATCTAAATGTAATGGGAACTAGAACTTTAGTAACAACAATCAAAGAAGAAGTCTTTAAACATTTAAATTAGCAGGGGGGTACCCAGACAGCATGAAACAGGGTATATCAAAAACAATAAAAAATGCCCCCCAAAATGAAATACACTGTGTACTCCTGAACGAACGTAGCCTCAATAATAAAAAAAAGAGGAAATGGAGGCACTTATAAATGATGGAACAAACATACAAATGGCCTTTACTACATGGACCTGGAGGTCAGACCAAAATATATGGGTCTAGAGATACCTGGCTTTGTCCTATTTCTTCAGTATAGGGTGATAAAAAGGGGGGTAGCAGCATATATACAGTATCAAACTCTACAAAAGCTACAAATATAACTGATAAGGTTAAACATGGTGGAATAGGCTCAGAAACTATATCGATTCAAGGTGACATAAACTGTAGGGAACACATGATTCTTGGACTATGGTACAGACCCCCGGGTTCATCTGTCAAATCAAATCAACACAGAAATAATTAAAGCATGTGAACTAGAAAAGGTAATGTTTGTTGGTGAACTAAATTACAATGACATACCGTCGGAAAGCCAGAAAGTGCATAATCCACAAAGTAAAGCATTCATGGAGCTAAGCCGGAATTGGATATTTAAGCAATAAGCCATGAGGGGGTATGGGTTATCAGGGGATTTACCATGGCTAGAGTAGTTTGCACACGAGGCACAGCTGAGTGGGTAAATCCCCGCCAGCCGTGTTAAATCCCTCGATAACCCACATCCTCTGAGTGGCTTATTGCAATTATACTAAGGTTCATTTTTTTTTTGCTATAATAAAATACAAATATTAAACAGGTTGCTTTGTTTTTTTTATTTTTATTGTATTTATTCCTATGCTGCAGAGGATATAGTGGATATACTCATCAACAGCCATTGGTTATCAGAGGATTTACACCAGTTGTAAACTGCCAGTCTGACGATTTATTTGGCTGTTCACTTATGTCCTTGGTATAATACCCAACACATAAATACTCCAACTAGGGGTAACAACATATTGGATCTCGTAATGACATCAAGGGAGATTAATATTACTGCATGTCAAACCATGGCCCCTCTAGGGAGCAGTGATCACTGTGGGGTAACCTTCTAATTTAAGCAACATATTCCAATTGAGAAAGGATGTAGGGAAATCTACAGTATAAACACTGTGAATAAATCTAAAGTACTGGAAGAACTGAAGAACATAGATTGGGAGACTATCTTAACTAACAAAACAGTCAATGAAATGTGGAAAATCCTCTTAAGTTACATTTTTGATATATGCAACAAACACATAAAAAATGTTAAGGTTTAGAATAAAAAAGGAAAAAAAAACCTAGATAGCTAACAAAAACACTAAGCAGGCTGTTAAAAAAGGAAGCAATGGCTTTACAGAAGTTATAAACAAACAGGGGACTCCCATACTTGGTTCAACTATTAAAAAAAACCTCAGGATAAATGTAAGAAAATGATAAAAAGAAATAAACAAAGGCTAGAAATCCAACTGGCTACTACAGCAAAGAGGGAAAACATGCAGAAATTTTACAGCTATGTGAACTCACTTAGGAAAACCAAAAATAATTTATGCTACATTAAAGAGGTAAATGACGTAACCTCTGAGCCAACGAAAGTGACTAACATTTTTAACTCCTATTTCAGCACAGTATTTACTAATAACTTGCAAGGACAGGTGAAAATTACACCAAATAAAAAAGTAACATAAATATAACCTTGGACATGGTGATAAAATAAAATCCTTAAAGAACACAGATTCAGCAGGGCCATATAATATCACTAACAATATACTTAATATTATTTTTCCCATACATCACTATCCCACTAACACTTATATTCCAGAAGTCACTGGATAGGGAAGAGGTGCCTGTGAATTGGTTGGCAGCGAATGTGATACCCATCCATAAAAAGGGTAATAGACCAGATCATGCAAACTATAGACCCATTAGCCTAACTTCTGTGCCAGGCAAATTGATGGAATCTATTCTAAAATATGTAATAAATGCCCATTTTATAGAAATTAACCAGGGGGACAGAGAACAGCATGGGTTTGTGGCCGGGAGATCATGTGTAACTAATATGTTATGTTTTTATAAAAAAATCTCCACAGCACTGGATAGGGGGGAGACTATGGATTGTGTATATCTGGACTTTGTGAAGGCCTTCAACAAGGTTCCACACCTAGAAATAATGCGTAGCCTAAAAGAAATTAACCTGGATCACAGGGTGGTCCATTGGATAGGGGTCTAGTTGGAGGATAGGTAACAGAGAGTATGTATAAATGGTTACTATTCTGATAGTGTTCTAGTGATGAGTATGGTCCCCAGGGGTTAGTCCTGGGACCTGTACTCTTTAGAGTATTTATGGCAGAAATTGGTAAGGGGGCAGAAAACTGGCTAAGCAAGTATGCAGATGATATTAAACTGGCAGGTACAGGGACTAATGTGGGGGGGGGGCACCTTTAGAACAAATGGATTTAAATAACATCTCTAGCTGGGCAAATGCCAGAGGTATGAGTGTCAGTATAGACAAATGTTGTAAAATTCACCTGGGTAAAAAGAACCGTGAAGTAGACTACTATATAAGTGGTATAGCACTACAAAAATCAGAAGAGGAAAAAGACCTGGGTATACTAGCAGACTGCAACCTAATGTACCAGGCACACTGTAACAAACAAATTATTAAAGCTAAACAAGTGCTGTGGATTATAAGGAAACATTTTAGGAGCCAAAGTCAAACTGTGATTATGCCACTGTACAGGGCATATGTTAGGCCCTTACTGGACGATGGAGCGCCTGTGTGGTGGCCCATTACAAAGGGGGCAGTGGCAAATGTTGAGAAGGTACAAAGATAGGCCATCAAAATGATATAAAACTTAAATAAAGTGGTGTATGAACAACGATTAAATAAATTGCATCTAATGTCCCTGGAGACAAGAAGAATTAAGGGGGACCTGTTGATGTGTTATCATGTAATGCAAGATGACTATATACTAAATGAGTTAAACCTTCAGTTCAAAAATGACATAAAAGGGACTAGGGGGTCACCCTCTCCAGCTGAGGCATATTAAGCACAATACCAACAGGAGAAGAGCTGTCTTTACTTAGAGAGTGGTTGCTCATTGGATCAGTTTGCCAGAGGAAGTTATCTGTGCAAGCAGTAAGGCCCAGATCAAGTGTAATTTAGACTATATTGTACTGGAAGGACCCAATCTGACATATTACGGGTGAGATGGCAGGAGCAGTCATTGGCCAACAGTATGGCTCTCTTAGCTCCTTACCACTTGGTATGAAACTTAGTATGAAACTTAGTAGGTTCTGATGTTTGTTTATTCAAATCACAGAATCTTTTGTGTTTTTTCCAACTTTGTTGGTTCGTGGAAAAGGTCAACAAGATGGCAGTTGGCATAGCACAAAAAAAGTTTAGTGCCATGCCAAACAAGTGCTCCAAAAGCAAAATGGGCATTTGTAGCATCAGTTTTTTTACTTTTGTCCAAAGCATTATCCGAAAAACCATACTGTGCATATGCAAGTCAGATAACACTAAAATTTAAATCTTAATAACTCTGGAAACCCTTAAAATGTTTTCACTGGACCTATCAAAGGCATTGCCTTGGGAAATTACACATGTACACTGCAAGTTTGGGCCAAACATTCTTTTTCATGTAGGCTATAGGTGAGAGCAAAAAAAAAAAAAGCAATGTTAAGTACAGGAAATATTTCATTTTTTTTTTGTTAAAATGGCACATGCAGATCTCAGGAAACACATAAGCTGCCATCACAAAAATTCCCACTCAGCAAGACTTTGCCTACTAGACAACACATGCAAAATGTCATGTCATTCTGTTAAAGAGAGCCAAAGATATTAAGGGTAAAAAAATTGAGTTTAATATTAAACAGCCTACTCAAACCTAACTATAGCGGTGCTATTGTGCCACTATATATGTATTTTATTTTATTCTTTTGGTAACAAGGTAGGGCCCAGTAGGCACAAGGCCTGTTTCCAGGGATGACCTGGGAGCACTGGGAGGTTAAGCGACTTGCTCAGGGTCAGAGTATGCAAGTGGAGGTTTTGGGAATCAAAGTCAGGTCTGTTGGATTTATCAAGCTTATTCACAGCTTGTTACTCTAACCTCTAGGCTATACTGCCAGTTGTAATACTGCTGTATGACAGAAATAGTCATTTCTGTACCAAAGCAAAGGTTTCCCAACCTCGTGTCAGGGAGAGTTAGTGTGGAACAGACAGAGGTCCCTAAAAGCGCAAAAAATTGTTGAAAGTCTTGAAAACAGCAATATACCATGAACCAAAAATTGCCTATGGTCTGAAAACTGTGGATGGCTTCCAATACTGCAGTATACTGCAAAACTGTGATCCCATGACATCTATACTATAGCTGGCTACTTCCCTTTTCATGCACCTCAGCATTCTGATGGCTCTCTTGTTAGTGGCTACACACTGCTTGTCCTGCTTCAGCCCATTATCCTATTATAACCCCTAGGTCCTTTTCCTCTTCAATTATAGTAAAGAGAGCCCCACACTGTTTGTATGTCCTACTTCAATTTTTTCTTCCACATTTTGTCGTTTTTTTTTTTTTTTTTAACCAGGTATAGCACACTAAGCTGAAAGCTTTTTTACAGGAGCGACCTGGGAGCACAAGGAGGTTAAGTGACTTGCTCAGGGTCACACAGTATGCATTTACCACCTTGCATTCGACTACGCTGAATCTGATGCACCAGGAGTGAGAATCTAGTTGGGACAACTCCATCGCCCTACATTTCTGACCTTTCACATTCTGTTTGTCCCTTAGCTTTCCTGCCAGCATCAATTGCCCCCAAGATAACACCAGTGGGTGCAGGCCATTGTGGTGCCAGGACCTGCTGTGCTGTCTTTTGGGACCACTTCCCTTCCTCCAACTCACCTCCCTGTTGCCCCCAGCCTTCTCTATCTGCATTGTACCTCATAGTACTCTCTGCTCTCCTAACCTGTTCTTATCTCTTTGCAGTACTACTGATCAACTGTTTTTATATTTCTCTAGCGTGCCTGAGCTTCTATGCACCTAATTATCCTAGATTACTGTCAGTTTGTATAGCTTGTATGCTCTATGTAAATTTCCATGCACCCACTAATTTAGCCCACTGCCCACTGTTACAGCAGGTAAGCATCTTAGATGGACCTTGAACACTGAAACTGTGTTTGCAGACCTGCTTTGTCTCCATCATGTGTTAATTACCTAGTTTCGAGGTACGTTACCAAATATTGTATTATATTGTACATATTGTATTATATGTATTACTCTGTACTATTGTTATTTTTGTACATCGTCTCTGTTGATTATGTTATTTTTCAGCCACATCTGTGTCCCGGGTCATGTCTGAAAATGGCCCAATGGATCAGCGTACTTACCTGGTAAAGAAAGAAAGAAAGAAAGAAAGAAAGAAAGAAAGAAAGAAAGAAAGAAAGAAAGAAAGAAAGAAAGAAAGAAGGAAAGCTTGTGCAGATCCTTCTGAAATCTGTTTACATAGAAACATAGAAACATAGAAAGGTGTTAGCAGAAGCACACCAAAAGTCCTTCAAGTCTTCCCTTGAGATCCCAAGATCCTAGGTGACCCTGGGTCTTAGCTGGTAGATTTCCCTGTGTATTTGATTCTAGCATACTCCTTATCCCAACCCCTTTTTATTTATTTATTTCAACTTTGTTGGCCGGGTGGGTCCTCTGAGACAGTCCCTTTTTCATGGGTGACCGGGGGAGCCAAATGTACCAAGCATAAGAAAACAGCACAGATACAGATACAGATAATTATGTACAAATATCATTAGTCAGTTACACACATTCATGGACTAGACTTAGCCATCCCATTCATTGGAAGGCAGTACACAAATTACAGATGTCAATTGTAACATAGAGTAGGTGAATAAACAGTAAGGTTGCTATGAGGATACAATATAATCATAGTAGAGCCAACTAGTACATAAGTGCAGAGTACAGACAATTGGCTGTGTACAAACTCATAGCCCTAGACATTGATCATACACACCAGGAGAGTACAGGCAGGCAGGTGGAGAAGTTTAGAGAAGATCAGGTACAGTTCCCATTGCAGACAGGAGGCTTGTAAAATATTTCCTTATATTGTCTTTTGAAGAGAGTAATGGTCATGCATGAGAGCATTGAGTGTGGGAGGTCATTCCACTTTTGTGGTGATGCGAAGGAGAAGGATTCTCTTCCAACAACTAGGCAAGTGTTAGGCAGACCCAGCATCAAGAGGTGTGAGGACCTAAGTGTTCTTGGGAAGGGTTTCAGGGTTAGTAGGTTAAATATACTCAGAGAAGGTGGGAGGTGTATTAGCTTGAAGGTGGTGCAATATACTGGGAGGTTAAGTCTGGCCATGAAAGACTGCCAACCCTAATTATTCATCATGTCACAATGATGGATATGAGCTGGGACCTTAATAGCAAATCAGGCAATTCTGTGATAGACCATTTTGAGTTTGTTCAGGAGTGTAGTCTTAGAGGAGTGGATTATAGAGGCACTGTAGAAGAGGCCTGGGAGAAGGGTGGCAGAGGCAATAGTGCTTCTTGCACTACTTGAGATGTAGGGAGCAGTGTGATATAGAAGGCCTAGTTTCTTATTAGTAGCCTTAGTGACACAGGTTATCTGGTCATCGAAGGATAGATGCTTGTCAAGTACTACACCCAGGTATTTAAAGGAGGTAACATTTTCAAGTTGAATATTAGTGGATGTTTTGATAACCAGGGGGGCTGTGAGGTTGTGTCAAAGCAGATATGGTGAAACAACGTGGATTTAGTCTTTTTTGTGTTCAGAACTAGTGGGTTATTTTTTAACCATGTTTCTAGAGTCTGAAAGTCATTTGTTAGGTCAGAGTTAATACTTGAGACATCACAGAAGGATCTATATAAGATGGCATCATCTGCATATAGCTGAACCAATGCCCTTCCACAGTTCAGAGGAAGGCCATTAATGAATAGTGAGAATAGGAGAGGTCCTAGGATTGATCCCTGGGGAACCCCATCAGTGATAGGTGATAAGATTGAGATGGTACCGGCCCATTTGACACATTGGAACCTATTATCTAAGTAGTTAGAGACCCGAGAGAGAGTTTTTGTTAAGACTGAGGTGGCGAAGCTTATAGATGAGAAGTAAGTGGTTGCCAGGTCGAATGCCTTCATTAGGTTGACAATGACTGCACCAGTGGCTTTGCCCTGGTCCATAGCCTGGAATATATCACTGGTGACCCTCAGGAGAGCAGTTTCTTTCCCATGTGATTTCCGAAAGTCATGCTGGTTACTTGTGAGGACATTGGTCTGTTCAAGGTAGGATGATAGTTGATTATAAAGTACTCATTCTTGGATTTTAGCAATTGGACACAAGATACATATGGGTCTATAGTTTTTGATAAGGTTGGTCGGACCACTTTTATATACTGGGACAACAACCAGATTTTTCCATTTGTCTGGGATGGTTAGCGTGAGGAAGGATCTATTGATTAGTCAGGAGATCGGGTAGGCAAGTCCAGGTGCATCTATTTTAAGAAATGTGAGTGGTAGAGAGTCAAACCCTGGTGACCTGTCAGGGTTAGGTCTCCTTAGCAATTTAAAGACCTATTTTTGGGAGGTAGTTTTTAAGTGGAAGAGTGTGTGTGGAAATTCCGGGTGGCTAGCTGGTGATGCAGGACAATTAACAGGAAGGTTGGTTTTGTAGGTATCAAGGTCCGTAAAGAAGTGGTTCAGCCCTGCCGCTATCTCCATGGGTGAGGACAGTGTGGAGTCTTTTCCTGTCATTGATTGGGGAAGATCCTTTCATTACCCTTTAGGAGTATGTTGATTTCCTTCCAGAAACATTTGGGGTTGGATAGGTGTTTCTGTAGGGATAGGAGATGCTCCCTTTTGGTTTTTCCTATCTTAGATTTACAAATATTGCATAGCTGGAGGTAGGTGTTACAGTCAGAAAGGAATCTAAAGATCCTGAAGGCATGCCATGCTTTGTCACGAGAGTGCATGAGATGCCTCAGTTCCTGTGTGAGTCAGGGAGACTGGGTGCCTTTTCATTTTCTTAGTTTGTGGTGAGCATGGTGGTCAAGGATGGAGGTGAAGGTATTGACCAGATATTCTAATGCTAGGTTTATGTCAGAAAAGGAGGTTATTGGTGACCAGTCAGCTGCAGTGAGATTTGAGCAGAAGGCTTCAGCAACAAAGTTGGTTAGGTCCCTAGTTTTACAGATTTTGTTTTTTTGGGGGAGATGCAGAGAATTATTCTTCCAGACACAAAAAGTCAGAGAATGGTCACTGAATGCATCAGGGAGGATTCCAGTGGACTTAATAGAATTTGGATTATTAGTTCGTATCCAATCTAGGAGAGTGTGCTTGCCTGACTTCATATTCAGTCTTGTGGGATCGTTGAGGAGTTGCTCCAGTTTAACGTCCAGTAGGGCAGCTTGGTACTGTGTTTTAAGATGCCCAAACCAATTCAGGTTAAAGTCATCACATGTTATAGTGTCTTTCTTAGGGACAGAGTCCAGACTAGTGAGGAATTCAGCATAGAAGGATGCCTGATTCGGGAGTAGATAGATGCACCCTACTGTTACATTCTTGACTTGGCCAAGGGTGACTTTGATAAAGTCGTACTCTGCAGCTGAGTTGATCTTTAAGTCAGTAAATTCATTGACTACCAATCAATCTGTAGCATAAATTAACCCCACCTCCCTTTCTGGGGACATAGTCCTGTCTGTAGTAGGTATAGCCAGGAAGGGCGACCTCGTGAGATAGTATGGTCAGTTTTAACCACAGTTCGGTAATGCAGAGAATGTCTGGTTTGTAATACAGTATTCAGGATTCCAATTTTGCCATTTTCCCCCTAATGCTCTGTATATTGATATGCGCTATTTTGAGACCTTTAGAGTTAACTCATTGTGTCCTAGCCACCGCCTTCTGTAGGCAGATCAAGTTCTCCAGTGCGTCCGAGGATGAATACAAATGTCAGCTGTATAGTCGCAGTGTGCCCTTGCTATGTCTGGAGATGTCAGTAACATATTTTAATATTACTTGCCAGCCAATTCTGATATGGCTTATTAACCCTCTCTGGGTGATGCCCCACATTTTAAGCCTCCTGGGATTGGTTGGCAAGTGTAGATTTCCCATTTGAAAATTTGTAGAAAACCCCATTTTCATGTCAGCATCTTCACTTTCCTGTTGCATGCAGGAAGAGCTGGATCGAGCTGTGTACAAGTGAGATTTTAGTGTTTCCACAAATTTGCTGTCCACTAGATATTACCTCCTACTTCATCATCTTTATGTAATTTCTATTTCTCTGTAGCGAGGAATATTGTTTGTGTTTTGTTTATGAGAGCGTGTCACCAAGAAGTCTGATACACCAGAAGTATTGCTTCTTGGTGAACGAGACTCTCCAACTCCACTTTTATTTTGTCTCGTTTCAATAGAAAATGTAATATTTGTTGTTAGGGGGAAGGAGCGACCATGGAGCCATCATCTTTGTGAGCTACCCTGGGAGATTGCTGGCACCCCTCAAAAAAATGCAGCCTTTTGAGTGCAGGTAACAGTGTTGGCTTTCTGTGGCTGTGGGGGGGGGGGTGGAGTTTCTCAAACAAGGCTGCTACTGGGCTACTCATTTTTTATAACACTTTCCTGACAAAAAAGCTGATTTCTTCATATACTACTGCAAGATATTTCTGGTATGGGCACATGGGGGAGAGAGCGACCATGGAGCCATCATTTGTGTGGACCATCCTGTGGGATTGTCTCTAGAAATCTGCAGCCATCTAGTGCAGGTAACGGTTTTGGTGTTTTGTGTGTGTGTGTGTGGGGGGGAGTCTCAAACTAGACTGCTACTGGGCTGTTTATTTTTCTTTCTTTTTTCTAACTATTTCCCCACAAAAAGCTGAATTCTTTATGTACTACTGCAAGATATTTCTGGTATGAGCACATGGGGGAGCAAGTGACCATGGAGCCATCATCTGTGTGGGCCATACTGTGGGATTGCTTCAAAAAAATTGGCAGCCATCTAGCGCAGGTAACGGTTTTGGCATTGCGTCGTTTCTTTCCTTGGCAATGGGCAGTGCAACTGTAGAGCCAGCTATCCTGGGGAAAAGTGTCCCTAGCAAGAAATAACATTTCACTGGCATCTTTATGGGCTGTAAAATATGGTACTGCATTTGTGGGACCATGTGGAGTAGTGTCAAGAAAGAGGAACAGGTACTGGTGGGGCTGTGTAAATATGTTTTTGTGAGTGGGTCTGGGGTGGGGGGAGAACATGGGTAGCGCCTGCTGGACACCCAGGAATGTTGCTGTGAGATGGGATTGGGTCTTGCAGAGTGGCATCAAAGGATGCTTGTGCATGGGTTTGGTTGTTGTAGGATGGTTGAGAACCCCTAGACATAAGGCAATGCCATCTGTTGGTTGGTGCATCATCTCACAAAATGCAATCCCTGGTGTCCAGTGGATTCCCCCTACCTCCGAGTATCTCATGGTGGGTGTTTGGGGTTGGGTGATGGAGTGTGAAAAAGGAAAAAACTGTTTTGTGGGATGTTGATTGGTGTTTTCACTGTTCCTTTTGTTTGTGCTGGGACCACTGAATAGCAGCAAAGGGTTTTTTATACGTTGCCGGGAATAGAGAACAACTGGATCCTAGGAAATTCATTATGTGGGATAGTGATTAGTGTTTTGATGTTGGGGTGGGAGAATCCGGACACATGGGCATCCACTTTGTGTGATGGCTCCGTGTATTTGCTGGTTGGAGGGAGGCCCATGACACCAGGGAATCTGTTTTGTGTGATGGCAATGAGCATCAGAACGTGGTGGGAGCCCCTGACAACATGGAATGCTGTTTTGTGGGATGGTGCCTGGTGTTTCAACACCTGGTACTATCCCACAAACAGCGTAATCTGGTGTCTGTGTGCCCACATGCCCTCTGAGGCCTGCCACCATTGCACAAAATGATTTCCGTGGTGTCTGAGTCCTCACCCCCATTGTCAAACACACAGCACCACTGCACAAAATGGATTCCCTGTGGTCGGGGCCCCTCTCCCCCCGTCAAACTCCCAGCATCATCTCACAAAATGCAATCCCTGGGGTCCAGTGGATCTCCTCCTACCCCCGAGTCTTTCAAGGTGGTTGTTTGGGGCTGGGAGATGAAGTATGCAAAAAGGAAAAACTGTTCCTTTCCTTTGTGTTGGAGGGTTGGAGTGGGAACATTGAACAGCAGCAAAGGTTTTTTTGTATGTTGCCGGGTATCGTACAGTATAGAAAACCACTGGATCCCAGGAAACCCATTGTGTGGGATGGTGACTGGTGTTTTGATGTTGGGGTGGGAGAACCTGGACACCTGGGCATCCATTTTGTGTGATGGCAATGTGTGTTTGCTGGTTGGAGGGAGGCCTGAGACACCAGGGAATCCATTTTGTATGATGGCAATGGGCATCAGAAGGTGGTGGGAGCCCCTGACAACAGAAAATGCTGTTTTGTGGGATGGTGCCTGGTGTTTCAACACCCAGTACTATCCCACAAACAGCGTGAGCTGGTGTCTGTGTGCCCACATGCCCCCTGAGGCCCGTAATCATCGCACAAAATTTTTTTTCTGGTGTCAATGTTCTCGAGCTCACTGTCAAACACACAGCATCATAACACAAAATAATTTCCCTGGTGTCCTGTGATTCTCCCCCCCCCCGAATGATTCGTAGTGAGTGTTTGACGTTGGGGGAGAATATAACAAAGATGATGCCTTTCTGTTATGGTGTTCCTTTTTGGGGCCATGGGATGGAGTGTGCAAAAAGAAAAAAATACCTTTTGTTTGTGCTGGGAGTCGGAGGGTTGGAGTGGGACCATTGAACAGAAGCAAAGGGTTTTTGTATGTTGCTGGGTATCGTACAGTATGGAGAACCACTGGATCCCAGGAAATCCAGTGTGTGGGATGGTGATTGGTCTTTTCACGCTGGGGTGGGAGAACCTGGACACCTGGGCATCCATTTTGTGTGATGGTGCTGTGTGTTTGCTGGTTGGAGGGAGGCCCATGACACCAGAGAATCCATTTTGTTTGATCGCAGTGGGCATCAGAAGCTGGTGGGAGCTCCTGGCAACAGAGAATGCTGTTTTGTGGGATGGTGCCTGTTTTTTCAACACCCGGCACCATCCCACAAACAGCGTAATCTGGTGTCTGTGTGCCCACATGCCCTCTGAGGCCTGCCACCATTGCACAAAATGATTTCCGTGGTGTCTGAGTCCTCACCCCCATTGTCAAACACACAGCACCACTGCACAAAATGGATTCCCTGTGGTCGGGGCCCCTCTCCCCCCGTCAAACTCCCAGCATCATCTCACAAAATGCAATCCCTGGGGTCCAGTGGATCTCCTCCTACCCCCGAGTCTTTCAAGGTGGTTGTTTGGGGCTGGGAGATGAAGTATGCAAAAAGGAAAAACTGTTCCTTTCCTTTGTGTTGGAGGGTTGGAGTGGGAACATTGAACAGCAGCAAAGGTGTTTTTGTATGTTGCCGGGTATCGTACAGTATAGAAAACCACTGGATCCCAGGAAACCCATTGTGTGGGATGGTGACTGGTGTTTTGATGTTGGGGTGGGAGAACCTGGACACCTGGGCATCCATTTTGTGTGATGGCAATGTGTGTTTGCTGGTTGGAGGGAGGCCTGAGACACCAGGGAATCCATTTTGTATGATGGCAATGGGCATCAGAAGGTGGTGGGAGCCCCTGACAACAGAAAATGCTGTTTTGTGGGATGGTGCCTGGTGTTTCAACACCCAGTACTATCCCACAAACAGCGTGAGCTGGTGTCTGTGTGCCCACATGCCCCCTGAGGCCCGTAATCATCGCACAAAATTTTTTTTCTGGTGTCAATGTTCTCGACCTCACTGTCTAACACACAGCATCATCACACAAAATGGGTTCCCTGGTGTCCTGTGCATCCCCCCCCATACCAAGTGATTTGTGGTGAGTGTTTGACGTTGGGGGAGAATGTGCCAAAGGTGATGCAGTTCTGTTATTGTGCTGCTTTTTGGGGGCCGTGGGATGGAGTGTGCAAAAAGAAAAAAACTGCCTTTTGTTTGTGCTGGGTGTCAGAGGGTTGGAGTGGGAACCATTGAACAGCAGCAAAGGTTTTCTTGTATGTTGATGGGTATTGTACAGTGTGGAGAACCACTGGATCCCAAGAAATCCATTGAGTGGTCTCCCACCTGCAGCAGGGTGTTTTTGAAAGTGATATCATAAAAATAATGCCATTTTGTGTTCTTGGAAAGCATTTCCCTTGATGGTGCCAGCTGGAAGGTGTGGCTTTTTCCATACATTTGGTATGGTGCTGTGTGTTTGTTGGTTGGAGGGAGGACCCTGACATTAGGGAATCCATTTTGTGTTATGGCAATAGGCCTCAAAAGGTGGTGGGAGCCCTCCCGACAACAGGGAATGCTGTAGGTGGAGTGGTGTCTGGTCTTCCAACACCTGGCACCATCCAATAGACAGCGGTCATTGGTGTCTGTGTGCTCCCACACCCTATGAGGCCTGCCACCATCACACAAAATGGTTTCTGTGGTGTCAATGTCCTCGCCCCCACAGTTAAACACCTGGCATCATCTCACAAAATGAATTCCCTGGTGTTCAATGCATCCCCCCCTTCCAGCACCAAGTGTTTCGTGGTGTGTGTGTTTGATGGTGGGGAAGAATGTACCAAAGATGATGCCATTTTGTTATGGTGCTGCTTTTTGGGGACCAGGGGATGGAGTGTGCAAAAAGGAAAAAACTGTTACTTTTGTTTGTGCTGAGAGTGGGAGGGTGGGGGCAGGACCACTGAACAGCAGCAGAGATTTTTGTGAATGGTGCCAGGTATTGTAGAGTGTGGAGAACCACTGGATACCAGAAAAGCATTATGAGGGATGGTGACAGGTGTTTCACATTGGGGTGGGAGAAGCCAGTCACCTGGTAATCCATTTTGTGGTGTGGCACTGTGTGTTTGCTGGTTGGAGGGAGGACCCTGACACTAGGGAATCCAATTTGTGTGATGGCAATGGGCCTCAGCAGGTGGTGCGAGCCCCCCCCCACAGCAGGGAATGCTTTAGGTGGAATGGTGCCAGGTCTTCCAACACCTGGCACCATCCAACAGACTGTGGTTCCTGGTGTCTGTGTGTCCCCAAACCCTATGAGGCCTGCCACCATCACACAAAATGGTTTCTGTGGTGTCAATGTCCTCACCCCCACCATCAAACACACAGCATCATTACACAAAATGGATTCCCTTGGGTCAGGACTCCCCCCCACCATCAAACACCTGGCAGCATCTCACAAAATGAATTCCCTGGTGTCCAGTGCATCTCCCCCACGCCATAACACTGAGTATTTCGTGGTGGGTGTTTGACGGTGGGGGAGAATGTACCAAAGACGATGCCATTTTGTTATGGTGCTGCTTTTTGGGGACTGGGGGATGGAGTGTGCAAAAAGAAAAAAACTGTTACTTTTGTTTGTGCTGGGAGTGGGAGGGTGGGAGTGGAACCACTGAGCAGCGAAGGTTTTTGTGTATGGTGCCGGGTATCGTAGAGTGTGGAGAACCACTGGATACCAGAAAAGCATTCTGTGGGATGGTGAAAGGTGTTACACATTGTGGTGGAGGACCCTGATACCAAGGAATCCATTTTGCAGGATTGTGCCAGATGTTTTATAGTTGGGGGCTGACACCAGGGAATCCATGTTGTCCTGACACCAGCACACAAAAAGGGGTTCCATGCTGTCAGGGTCCATTCCACCTTCAAACACTAGACACCATTATACAAAATGGATTCCCTAGAGTCCAGTGGTCTCCCACATGCAGATGGGCGATTCTGAAAGTGATATTTTAAACATAATGCTATTTTGTGTTCTTGGAAAGCATTTTTCGTGCTGTGCCGGCTGGAAGGTGTGGGTTTTTTTCTGTACATTTGTGACATGTGACAGGCTTAGGCATGTGTCAGAGGGAGGGGTTGATACTGGTTATATTTCTTTATGTTCACCTTGATGATCTGTGTCCACAGTGCAAAGATATGGTTGTCTGTTTTTAATACAGACGACCGAGAGACCATCCCGAGATTGAGAGACCATCCCTCCGAGATCGAGAGACCATCCTCCCAAGATCGAAAGACCATCTCCCTGAGATCGAGAGACAATCCCCTGAGATCTAGAGACCACCATCCAGAGAGTGAAAGACCTCTGAAAGAGCACCGCCCAGACAGAGGCCCCTGCCCTGAGAGAGACTCTCCCCCTGAGATCGAGAGATCAAGAGACCACCACCCAGAGAGTGAGAGACCACCAAAAGACCACTGCCCAGAGAGAGTCCCCTGCCCTGAGAGACTGTCCCCCCAAGATAAAGAGATTGAGAGACCACCACCCAGAGATCTAGAGATCACCACCCAGAGACTGAGAGACCTTCCTCGAGATTGAGAGACCACCACCCAGAGAGTGAGACCACCAAAAGACCACCACCCAGACAGAGACCCCTGCCCTGTGAGAGACTGTTCCCCGAGATTGAGAGACCATTGCCCCGAGAGACCCCAGCCCTGTGAGAGACTACTGCCCCGAGAGTGAGACCATCCCTGTGAGATCGAGAGAGCAACACCCAGAGAAAGACCCCGCCCTGTGAGAGACCACTGCCCCTGAGATTGAGAGACCATCCCTGGAGATTGTGAGACCATCACCCAGTGAATGAGACCACCAAGAGACCACCGCCCAGAGAGAGAGAGAGAGACCGATGCCCGCTGATCCTGATATCGAACGCACACACATTAGTAACTACCGAAGATCAACACTGACAAAAATGGAGAACGTCTACAAGAATGACCTGCTAGACCTGTTTGATAATGCCACTGACAATGAGGGGATGAATTTCATGGTTTTGATGATTCTGACATTGAGGTGGACTTGGTGCGTATGATGCCTTTGAGTACATTGGACAGTGATGACAGTGATTTCAGAAACAAAGATGATCTGCCCCTGGCTATGCTGTGCTGGAAGAGACCCTCCTCAGAGAGCGAAGAGGATGATGTGCCACTGGCCAAGCTACAGCAGCAGGGAAATGACACAGACAGTGAAGATGATCTTCCTTTGGCTACACTACAGTGTGTCAGTACCCACATTGAAGGTGATGATGCTGAACAACATGAAGTTGACGATGTGGAACAACATGAGGAACCTTCAACACATCTTGATGCAGTTCACAATGATGAATGGACAAGTCGTGTAGAGCTGGTGCATGTTGAGGATTTAAAAGAGCCAGTGGGTCCTGCCACAGTGATGAGTGCAGAGAAGACTCCCATGGATTTTATGAACCTTACATTTCCTCCAATTCTCTATGAACTGATTACCAATGAGACAAACCAGTACAGTGCCTGAAAGCAGGCAGAAGTGAACAAAGTTGACCACCGATGGACTCCAGTAACATCGTCCGACATAAAAGCTTTACTTGGAATGTGACTGTACATGTCTGTTATTAAGGCACCACAATATTGCATGTACTGGGGGAAGCACCATCTCTACGGACATTTACCAATCTCAAAGTTAATGACCCATGAGCTTTATGAAAAGATTATGCAGTATCTTTATGCCAGTGACTGCATGCTAAATCCACCAAGGGGATCGGAAGAGCATAACGAGCTGCATCATGTAAGTTCAATTATTGACCATGTTCTCAAGGCATGCAAGAAGGAGTACAACCTACACAGAGAGGTGTCAGTTGATGAAGCAATGGTATGCTTTAGGGGATGACTGTCATTCAAGCTATACATGCAATGCAAGCCTCAATGGTATGGAATGAAAGTATGGGTCCTTGCAGATCTTCATAACGGTTATGTGTTGGACTTCCAAGTGTAAATGGGAAAGGTTGCTGGTGCTGTAGAAGTGGGTCTTGCAGAGAGGATTGCGAAAGACCTGACTAAGGACCTGCATGGCAAAAGACATCATGTATATTTTGACAATTATTTCACTTCAGTCCACCTGGCAGAAGAACTATTGAACGTTGCCTTATACCCGTGTAGCACAATGTGCACCAACAGGGTTGGATGGCCTGCAGAATTTAAGAAATTATCAATGAAGAATTAACCTCATGGTCATTATGAACAGCAACAGAATGGGCCACTTGTCACCACAGCATGGAAAGACAACCATCCCATTTTCTTGCTATCAGTGAACCATGACCCTACTTCATCAGCAATGTCTGTGCCCAGGAGACAAAGAAACAGCACTCTAGTATTGGTCCCATGTCCAGAAATACTTGAGCAGTTAAACATGTACATGAATGGTGTGGACGTCGCTGACCAGCATCGGGGTCAGTACCCCTGCACCAGAAAATCCAAGAAGTGGCGGATATATCTTTTCTGGTTTTTGTGGGACATGGCACTGGCAAATGCTTTTACTCTGTTCAGAGATAGTGTGAATTATGTTCAGCGAGCAAAGACTGGAAGGGTGAACAAGCACAGGCAACTGAATTTCCGCATGCTCCTCTCTGAGCATCTTTTGAAAGGATATGCCCATAGAAGACACAGTGACTCACTTGCTGCAATTGAGCAGAATCTGACAAGTGGTGGACTTAACTAACCAGTGAAAGGGAAGAAGGGGAGGTGCAGAAATTGTTTGCAGAAAAAGAAATGCGCCGAACCATCATATACATGCAGCACATGCAAAGTACACCTCTGCGTTGGATTGTTTTTCAGAGTATCACCAGTACAGATAAAAGAGCTCAAACTGGAGATACAAAGGACTTGCCCCCAATATTTCCTCTGCAGCTCCTTTGATTGTACATGATGAGAAATTGCAGGGTGAGTGTGTGAGTTCGAGGAGAGACCAGAGTGTGCGAGTTCAAGGAGAGACCAGAGTGTGCGAGTTCAGGAGTTCCTTCTTCATGATGTTGCCTGTTTGGTTGAAGCAAATTCCTGGAGTGGGGCTAGTTCAAGAGAGTTTGAGAGACCAGAGTGTGTGACTTCGAGTGAGATGTGTAGAGATGGTGGCAGATGCACCGTACAGCAGGATGAGTAAATGACAGAGGAGAGGAGCAGCTGACTTGAAGAATGAAGCAGTGGCAGAAGCAAGAAACTGTAGATGAAATGGTTTGTTGGCAGGGAGTTAGTGCTGCAACAATCAGGTGGTGAAAACACAGCATATGTTATCCAAAAGTTATAGATATAGGTATTGTTAGTTATTGTTACTGATCTGTGAAATAAAAAAAAGCTTACGGATTGAGGCAAAGAAAAAGTGAAAGAGACACAGTGGCATGGGCATGAATCGGATTGTGGTGCATTGTTGGTGAAATGCCTGCTTGGTCCGTTGGTGTTTCAAAGGTGATGCAGTGACATGTCAGTCATTAATGGACAGCACCAAATGAAAATTCAAAATACTGAGCAAAAAGAGGTCTGGTGAGTGAAAGTAAGGGAACAAGTGGCAGAAATGTTACTTGGGAGTTTCAGAGTGGTGAGAAAAAGGTGTGTTGGTGAGATAAAGGTATGGTAGAAGTGTTGCATTGAGAAAGGATCACGAGCATGGTTTCACATAGCAGGGTACAGTGGATGTCAGGCTTCTTTCACTCACCAGACCAAGGAGGCCAACTGAAAGAGCTAATGGAGGGCTGAACCGTGCATTACGTTTGGAGTCGGCCGTTACCTTTTATATTTGAGGTAGTTTGTTTTCCCCTTGGTCAGCTAGGAAGTGCTATCACCTGCCATTATGGGTGATGAGCCCAGTAGAGCTGCCTGACAGTGGACATATCTGTCGCTGGCCACCCACTACATCATTTGTGAGCATAGTGACACAGCGGAACAGCCACTTGGTGGCTCCGGGGCAATGTTTTGACTGAGCTATCACAACGATGATGTGGTGGTGTAGAGGCACAGAGGTTGAAGCATCAGCTGGCAGACTGAGAACTGTAACAGAATAATACCAAAGCATAGGACTGGAAGGATAAAAAGGAATGGGGGGAAAATACGTCAGAAGAAAAAAAAAGTGGCAAGTGGCTATTCCAGTGTGCCTGTTTTAGTCTCAGTTACCTCTTTCAGTATAATTTATGTGGAGTGGAGGTTTTAGCTCAGCATTTTTTATTTTCATTTGGTCACCTTGGCTGTTCTGTATTTCACACTGTCCTTTGCGCTGTCCATTGTTTGTGACATTGACTGTTTAGTTGAAGCAAATTCCTGGATGGGGGCAACTTCAAGAGACCCAAGTGTGCAGCTTCGACAGTACATTGTGTGTGACGTTGACTGTTTTGTTGAAGCAAATTCCTGGAGGGAGTTGAAAGATACCATAGGGTGCAGAGACCACTGGCCACCAGGGCATCCATTTTGTGGGATGGTATTGTGTGTTTGATGGTGGGGGGGCAAGTCCCTGACAAAAGTCCTCCATGTTGTGCAGTGGTGCTGAGTCGCGGAGGGTGGCGGGGAGCCCTTGGACAGCAGGCAATGATGTTTGTGCGACAGTGTCTGGTGATGCAAGTCCCAGCACCATCCAACAGACAGTGGTACCTGCTGTCTGGGTGACCCACCCCGAGACCTGACACACCAGCACACAAAAAGTGGTTCCATGCTGTCAGGGTCCTCCATCCCACCTTCAAACATGCACTAAAAGGCAGTGCATGGTGCTGCTGGATAACATCCAGGGCATCACCAAGCCAGCTATCTGATGTCTCACTCATCATGGTGGGGTGAAGAGCATTTTGAGGCTCATCTATGAAGAGACCCCCAATGTGCCGAAAGTGTTCCTGGATAATGTGATCTGGGACCGGGGGGGGGGCACTTCCAGAGATCAGAGTGTGTGACTTCAAGAGCCCATAGTGTGTGACTTCAAGAGCCCAGAGTGTGTGGCTTTGAGAGACCAGAGTGGGTGACTTTGAGAGACCAGAATGTGTGACTTGGAGTGATGAGATGCGCAGAGGTGGTAGGAGATGCATAGTAGAGCAGGACAAGGAAATGGCAGAGGAGAGGAGCAGCTGGTGTGAAGAATTACGCAATGGCAGAAGCAAGAAACTGTGGATGAAATGGTTTGGTGGCATGTAGTATAATTTATGAGGAGTGTAGGTTTTAGCTCAGTATTTTATTTTATTTTTTTATTTGGCTGCAACATTACCTGTTATGTGTTTCACGCAGTGCTCTGCACTGTCCATTGTGCGTGATGTTGACTGTTTGGTTGAAGCAAATTCTTGGGGGGGGCACTTCGAGAGACAAGAGTGGGTGGGCAAAAGAAGGACTGAAGACACCAAATAGACCATGTTCCAATGACATGCAAAGCAACTTATTGCAAACAGCTAGAGTGGCTGCCATGGATGGAGTGATGAGATGCACACAGAGGTGGTGGCCCCACAACTGTCTGGGGGTGTTAGTATAACAGGAGCACAACAAGGGAACTGCAGAGGATCACAGAGGACAAGAAAGTTTCAACTGACTACTTTTTTATATTTTCCATCACAGGGAACCACTGACAACAGGTGAGATGTTGAACCTTTTTCATTTTTATTATAAAAGAATGCCTCAGGCAACAGAGGAGAGGATGGAACCACTTTATTTACAGAAGGCCAACACAGACAGCAGAATAGAGGTTGAAACTATGGCAGATAAAAATGTAGATATTTCTTCAGTGCAGATCATCATGGGACACCATCTGAAAAGGTAAGAAAAATGTGATTGTGATAATTGTATTAATTTTGTTGTTGACATTCTCTGTTCTATATGATAAGACGTGTGGCCACCATGCCAAATACCATGGGTGCTGCCGTGCACATGTTTGTCTGTGTTGTGATGTTATGCCCATAAAGTGTGCAACACTGATCATTATTACATGTGCATGCTGTGAAAGAGAATGTGCCGCCATGCAAGTCATGATATTTGTGATGCTGCTGTGTTGTTGAATGTCTTTGGATATGTTGATGGTGAATTACGTTTGTATGTTTGGATAAAAATGATAAAGACTCAATGAATAGATATGTGTGTGTGTATACACATATATATGTGTATACATACGTACACACACACACACATATATGTGTGTATATATATATATATATATATATATATATATATATATATATAAAGGTAAGTTCGGCTCAGTGTATTTCAGTGGGATTTTCAGCTTTAGAAACATACATACAGTATGAATATACGACAACAACAGCAGAATCAGGTCATGATGGTCTATCTAGTCTGCTCGAGTGTGCAGCTTACAGTGTATTTAGCTGCTGCTGCCCCGTCAACCTCCCAATTATGGTCTCCCCGAATTATCATTCCCAACTTCCACCACCTTCCTCACTAACCTCCCCTTAGTTTTGACCTTTTCTTTGACCCTGTCCCACCCATTCTTAAAATTGTCCACAATCTTTAGTGAGGTCACTTCCTTGGGCAAATCTTTCCACCTGCTAGACCTTTTTCTGTGAAATAGTGCCTCCTCATTTCCCTCTTGAATCTTCCACCCTCCATTCTTGTTACATAATACTTGATCCTTAATCCTTGATACATAACTTTGCCATTTTTGCATATTTTAAGCCCACATTTTTAAAATGCCTTTTTTGAGACCTCACCTCTCAAGCAGTGTAGGTAGAATTATGCAAATCAGGCCTGGAAGGTGTTTTCATGGTCACTTTGTGAAATCACCTTTCAGGCAGAATTTTTTAATTTTCACCACCTTTGTTTATGAAGTGGGGTCATAAGAAGGCTATGTTGCAAATTTGGGGTCAAAATATTTTAAAATGGTAAAGGTGTGAGCATACATTGAAATTTTTTGAAACACATGTTCATAATTTTGGCAATTTTCAATATTTTGATCACACATTTTCAACATAGCCATTTTTTCACATCCCTTCATGAATGTGACAACTGCTATTTTTCAAATCCGGGCCAAAATGTTTTTCCTCACCTATGGCATGAAATAAGGTTGGCGCTGCATGAAATCACCTCTTGGATGGGTTTTTAACATTGTCTCCACCCTTATTGATGAGATGGGTCATAAGAAGGCTACGTTGAAAATGAGGGTAAACATATTACAAGTTATGAGTGTACTTTGAAATTTTGCAATACATGCTCATAACTTTGGTCATTTAATTATTTGGATCCCAAATCTTCCACATTGTCATTTTTTCACATCACCTCATGAACATAGCAACTGTCATTTTTCAAAACCTGGCAGAACTGCGTTTTCACACCTCTGGTGTGGAATGAAATTTTGGTCAAGATTTGAAAACTTTTACCTACCAGGTTTTTGAGGTGGGCTCATATCAAAGGTTTGTTTACAATTTGATGTCAAAATATTAAAAGCCACAGTTATGAAGGTACATTGACATTCTTCTGTGCACATTCATAACTTTGGTAATTTTTAACATCCAACGCCACATTGAAGGGCAGCGTCAGCAGGGCCCTGCACTTCCATAGGTGGATGATGTCTTCCCTTGGTGCACAGCTCAGATGACTGTGCACATCTACTCATGCAGGACCCTGATCTGTGGAATTTAATTTTGTGGAAATGTAGTGGAAAACTCATTCCACATTATTCCACCATGCAATTCTGCTGTTTCACTTCAGATAAAATTTGGCAGCATTTCAGTGGAATTTTACAAATTCTGCAGAATTCCTTTCTGTTGGAATTTGAAGACTCTTCATACCACTACTTGCTTCCTCACTCTCCTCAAGTACTGCTGTTTCACTCCACGTATTTTTGGCGGTCTCAGGATGCCGACACATATCTGATGCTTGCCCCTTTCATAGCTAAATGATTTACTGGATAAGCCATCCAGTATATTGCAAAAGTCATAGGGCAGTTTAAAAATAGAACCAGTGGTGCCAGTCTTAGAGCAGGCTGCTGTGCATGGAGATTATTGGGAAGGGTGATGACATAAAAGCCATGGTGTGGCTCACTAACATAGATAGTATGGCTTGGCAGAAGGTGGGCCGAGAGTGGTGCGGCATTGGGGGACTGGTAGAAGCTGACGTTCATACCCTCTGGTGTTATAAGGATTAGTGTTTGGGCACAGGAGGGCTTGGACACTAGGTGGAGTAAGGCCCAAAGTAGTTTTTTCACCATCAAGCAGGTAAGGTACTTTATGCGGTTAGCGAGTTAAAGCCATTCCATTTGAGCGTAAAGCTCACATGTATGTGTGAGTCGGTGGGATCCAGTAAGCATTTGACAGGCCTTGTTTAGGGAGGTCATTGTGAGCCTGAGGGCGGTAATAGAGGCAGAGCCATAGATAATGAGGTTGTAGTCTGTGGCAGAGACCACAGAGCTCTGGATAGTAATCTTCAGTGCTGCCTGGGTAAGATACTGTCTATTTTGGTAGAGAATTACAATGCGTGAGTTTACCACTTTGTCAACACTGTCAATGTGAGTCTCATAAGATAGGCAAGGGTCAAGTGAGATTCCAAGGCATTTAAAAGATGACACGTGTTCGAGGGTATTACCAGCGCTTGTATTGATATCAAGGGGGCATGACCTGTGTTTGTTTTGCAAGCTGCAGAAAAGCATAGATTTAGTCTTTTTGTGGATTAGAACCAGTTTATATTTTGCGAACCAGCTTTCAACAGCGGAGAAAGCAAGCTGTAGGTTGTGAAGTAAGGTTTGTGGGTCGTTATGGGGGGTGAGAAGCACAGCACCATTGGCATAGAGGATAATTTGTTCTGTGCAGGATAGTGGAAGGGAGTTCAGGAAAAGGTTGAAAAGTAGTGGGCCCAGTATGGATACCTGAGGGATGCCTGAGCGAACAGGTTTGGAGTCAGACAGTACTCCTGAGATTTTTACTCTTTGTAGGCGCTGGTCCAGGTAGCTATTAAACCATGCAGTGGAGTCCTGGGAGAGCCTAGCATTCAGCAGCTGTTTGGTAAGCAGGCCATGGTGAACAGTGTCAAATGCCTTAGTCAAGTCAATGAATATGGTTCCAGTTAGAAGGCCATTGTCCAACAAGTTGTGAAGGACTTCAGTTTATTCCAGGAGGGCTGTTGATGTGCTGTGCCCTTGCCTGAACCTGTGTTTCTATGCACATAGGATGTTATATTTGTCCAGGTAGTCTGTAAGCTGCTCAGCAACAATGCGCTCAAGGGCCTTGGAGAGGGGGGGTAATATAGAGATCAGACGATAGTTCCCCTGTATGGACTTGTTGCCACTTTTAAAGATCGGAGCAACAATAGCAGATTTCCATTTGCTTGGGAACTGACTGAGGCTGAGGGAGAGGTTGAAGATTCTGGTAAGTGCGCTCAATACCTCTTCAAGGGTGAGGGATAGCAGTTTAAGGTCCAGTGAATAACCACTGGCTCTGGACTTGGAGATAGCCTTTGTTATGCATTTGCGGACATCATTCGCCTTGACTTTCTTGAACTGGAACAGCGGATGATTTGAGGTGGTAGGTAAGGAATTTGGAGCTGGGGAGCCAGTTTTGGAGAAAAAGTCAGGGGGGAGAACAGAACTAAGGTCAGTGAAGGCTGCATTGAAAGTATTGACAATGATCTTCGGTCAAGGGTGGTGGCTCCATCAACCATCAGTAGGGTTGGGGAGGAGTTGGACTGCTTCCCTGTGACTTCCCTAATATTGTCCCAAAAAACTCTTCCATCACCCCAGGTGTTGGTGAGGGCTTCCTTGTAGTGGGTACTCTTCGTCAGTCGTATTTGTTTTGTGCAGTAGTTGTGAGTCTGTTTGTAGTTTTGAATGTCCAGTTGAGCACCTGTGGCCCTAGCTATTGCCCAGAGGTAGTCCCTTGATTTTAACTGAGCCAGTAGCTCAGCCGTGAGCCAGGGATTGGAGAGTGCCTTTACTTTGTGCTTTTTTACTGGGGCGTAGGAGTTGCAGGCAGCATTGAATGTGGTGATGAAATAATAAAGGGCCGAGTCAACATCCAGTGCATTGTATATGGGAAACCAGTCTTGCCGACTAAGACAGAATTTGAGATGAGTCAGTTGGCCATGGGGTAGGACTCTGCTGGAAATGGTTTTAGCAGGAGGCTTACTAAACTTATTTGACCAGTTGTAGATGACAGGGGAATGGTCAATGATGGAATCCAAGAAGAATGTGGTGTTATTGATATGGGTTGGGTGGCTGGCAAGAACCCGGTCCAGGAGAGTGCTGGTACCCGACTTGTAGTTCTTCCTTATGGGGGAATTGACCATCTGCATTAGGTTAGCTGAAGAGATAGCATCCTTGTGGGTTTCTAAATCAGGTGCAAGCCAGTTGATATTAAAATCACCAAGGAAGAGGATCTCAGATCTGGGAGGTTGGGATCTTACAAAGTCCAGGACCACACAGAGACCAATCCCTTAATCTTTTGGTGGGATGTAGACAGAGACTACAGTGAGTACTTTATTTTGGGCCCCAAGGAGTAGTTTGATAGGTAGGAATTGCACAGAAGAGTCAGAGGAGGTAGTGGAGATGGGGTGAGAGGTGATGTTGTCTTTGTTGTAAATTGTACACCCCTCCTCTTTTTGTTCTCCTATCAAGTCTGAAAACATTATAGCCTTGTAGCGCAATAGCATGATCAGGAGTACTGTGTGTCAGCCAGGTTTTAACAACAGTAAGGATATCAGAGTTATGCTGGCCATCAAAGATTTGAAGGGCAGCAAGCTTTGGGAGGAGGCTGCATGTGTTGAGGGTGGCAATGATGAGACTCCCGTCTGATTTCCCAGTTCTGGCTGGGCTGGAGATAACAGGGCCAGGGTTCGAGTGAACACTCCCTGACATCAGTAGGAGGAGGAGCAAGAGTTTTAGTGCAATCTGTCATTGTTCATAGTCGGTGTGGGTTCATCTCCATGTATTGCAAGACCGAATATAGCATATGAGCCATATGTCCTAGTGCAGAGCAATGGATAGCAGCAGGGGTTGGTTTGCCCAGGTTCCATTCTCATGTGCATCAGTGTGTGGCCAGACCTTAATAGAGGTACCCCAAAGGAGGGCAAGGTGCATGGGTCAGGGTTCCAGGTTGGCGGTAAGAGATGAGTAGGAAGTAGGTGTAGGGTGGAGAAGAGTGGCAGGCACCATGGAGGTAGCTGAGGGGAGGAAGGAAAGAGAGAGTAAGAAGAGGCAGGATAAGGTGGTTGAGGAGAGGCATGGTCTGGGGGAGTACTAAAAGGAAAAGAGAAAAAAAATTTGGGTTTAGCAGTGGAGAAGACTGATGGATTGGATTAAAAGACAAAGAACCTCTGTGAGCAAACACTGAGGCAAGGGTTACCCCAAAGGGCATTTGACTGGGAAGCCAAGTTTCAAGAAAATACAAAATCACACATGCCCACATAATGCAAAGCATCATGGGCTGCATATTGGATTAGGTAAGTGTGCTTATAATTGGGCCCTCTAGTGGCCAAAAGATATAATCTGCTAATGGAAAAGTCAAAAAAAAATTTAGGCAGCAGAGAGATGAGTTCCAGTGGACTTCAAATCTCCAGGAGCTGAAGGCAGTCAGGGAGAGACGGAGTGCTGAATCTGCCTATAGTAGACCCAATTTCAGGTGATTAGTGGGAGCTGAGATCCTTGCGGGAGATTGGGAGCCAAATAAAAAAAAAACTGCCACCTTAACTACTCTTCCTACAGTCATAAAATTAAAATAATTAATATGAATGACTTTAGAAAACCTAATAATGTTTGCATTGGGGTCATGAAATCAATAAGGAAAAAAGGGAGGAAAAATCATCTCACTATTTCATCTCACTACCCACATATTATAAAAAAGGATCTTGAGAAGTTGAGACACTAGCCAGCACTTAATCCCAAAACTGAAAACTGGACTAGTTTGCAAGATGTGACTTGATGGCCAGTCGCAGACTATGAAATGTGTCAAAGCAGCATAAGAGATATGAAACCATCATCAATAACAATGAAAATAGATGAAAATGGGCATAAATACACAACTTTGTCATTCAACAAATGCACTAAAAATCATAAGAGCTTTCATTAAGCCAAAAAACTAAATCTGAAGGGCTACATGTATGAGTTCCCAAGTAACCCCGTGCCCAATATTGTCTCATGAAAAATATCTAAGATTCCCAATGATGCTAAAGCTCTGTACCTGCACCTCATGTGACTATGTAAGGAACTACTTGAAATGCACAAAGTGTGGAACACATCATCACCTATGGCACCATATACTGTACTTAACCAGTATAATGCTGCAGCTTAGCAAGCTAGGAGGCATATCACAGAGATATGCAAACCACTCTGTAAGAAGTATATCAGTTCACCTGCTTCACAAAGCTGGGCTTGACTCAAAACAAATAAAGAGTGTGACTGGGCAGAGGAATAAATCTTCTGTAAAAAAAAAAAAGAACAAAAAAAAAACTGTTGGACAGCATCCATAAGTGACCATCAAAAGTGGCCACTGGTGTTGTGGGTAAGCCAGTAGTGAAATCAACATGTGAGAATGCAAAGACTATAATCATACCTGAGATAAAAATTGATTTGAAATCCTCAGCTAATTGCGGTGGTGATAAATTAATGCCAGGGCATCAATTTTTACTGTACTGTACAATCATGGGGAGAGTTCATATATTCATGAACAAATTAAATGTGCATGTAGAACATGTGATAAAACATTTCAAGCATACTTAATGAAATGTATACATATTTCTCATATCATTGGAATGTACTGGGAGTGTAACAGTAAAATAAAGTACAACTTTGCAACGGTGGTAACTATATTTGTACAACCAGATATTACTTTAAGAAAGTTTTTCGGTACATGTAAGAAAAGGTGTAGTTATTATTTGTTTTAAAAATAATCATTACAGTTTTGTCCTCACAGATGCAGTTTTTGGTATGTCCCTCTTTAAATACTACTGTTAACCTTTGGAGGAGGGATTGTTTTATGTCAATTATTAAGAATACATGCAATAAATACAATAAAAACATTGCAAAAATGCAAGCTATCTGAACCCAACTATAATAATGGCAATAAGGAACTTTGGAGGGTTATGTTAATGTCCAGTTAATCACCTCATGGGGGCAACATAGCACTTGGCTACACCTCATGCCACATTACACCCCCAGGGGTGATTAACAGGAAATTAATATATTCTGGCATTCCTTATTGCTTAAAATAACTCAGGTATAATTCATAAGGTCTAAATTCCTACATATTAGTACTGTATTTAGGAACATTCACTGAAAGCTAATGATCAACAATGACTAACAATGCTGCTACATTTTTCAAACAGCATGCAAATGTTAACATCCATGACTCCTGATTGAGTAGTTTTACAAAACTGAATGCAGTAAGTGTGGTGCTACTGTTTGTTAGATATCTGTTTGGCATATTGTAGCTCAGCTGTACTGTTTGACTCCCACTAGAAATGCTCTACTATTACCCAGAACAACGAACATACGAAATTTGCCCGCAGATAAAGGCCTAGAGGTCTATCAAGTCTGCTCAAATGTGCAGCTAGCACCCTTTATTCTGCAGCTGCCCTATCTTCCACCCTTCCCCTTCATTAACCCCCCCTTGTCCTGTCCCATCCCCTTTTGAAGCAGTCCACTCTTCTACTGGATACCACTTCTGCAGGTAACGCATTCCACCCAGCCACCACCCTCTCTGTAAAGAAGTGTCTCCCCATCTCCCTCCTGAACCTTCCTCCCTTCAGTCTCATATCATGGCCCCTGGTGTCCCTCCCCTTCCTTACTTTGAACAGCCCCTCTGTACCTGTCTTGTTTATTCCTTTCATGTATTTAAAGGTTTTAATCATGCCCCCCCGTCCCTCCTGTCCTCCAGTGAGTACATGTTCAGCTCCCTCAAACTCCTCTCGTATGATAAGTCCCCCAGCCCCTTGATCATCTTTGTCGCCCTGTGCTGCACCCCCTCCAGTAACTTAATGTCCCTCTTCTGATACGGGCGCCAGTACTGCAAGCAGTACTCCAGGTGCGCTCTAACTATTGACCTATACAGTGGCAGAATCACCTCCTCCCCCCTCAAGGATATACCCCTTGCAATACAACCCAGCATTTTGTTGGCCTTTGCAGCTGCCTTCCTACATTGTGCTGAGTTGTTCATTGACCCTGTAATGAGCACCCCAGATCCTTCTCCTCCTCTGTCTGGGCTAGCTGCACTCCCCCAGCTGGTAACTCCTCCTGGGTTCTTCAACCCAAAATCAGCACCTTGCACTTTTTGGCATTAAAGCCCAGTTGCCAGGTGTCTGACCAGGTTTCAAGCTGTGCCAGATCATCCTGCAACCCCTGCCATCCCCCTAAGTCATCCACCACCGCTCCTACCTTGGTATCATCAGCAAACAGACTGATCTTGCTCTTGATGTCCCATGATATATCTGCAATGAATAACCCAAACAATACTGGTCCCAACACCGAGCCCTGTGGAACACCGCTCGTCACTACCCTTGGGTGTGAGAGCTCCCCACCCACCACCACCCTCTGTTGCCTTCCCTGAAACCAGTTTCCTACCCATCTCACCAGCTTTGCACCCACCCCTGTGCCTACTAACTTACTTCCCAGCCTTCAATGCGGCACCGAGTCGAATGCCTTACTGAAGTCCAGATACAGGACATCCATTGCACGGACCCCTGTCCAGTTGCCTAGCTACCCAGTCATAGAACTCCACCAGGTTGGTTTTACAGGATCTGCCCCATATGAAGCCATGCTGTCTGCTTTCCCGTAGTCCTTTGGCCTCTAGGAGGGCCACCATCCTCTCCTTCAGGATAATCTCCATTAGCTTACCCATGATGGATGTGAGGCTCACTGGTCAGTAGTTTCCCGGTTCATCCTTGGGGCCACTCTTGTTAAGAGGCACCACATGAGCCATCCTCTAGTCCTGATATACGCACCCTGAATGTAGAGAGGCAATAAATAGGTCTGCCAAAGGTCCTGCAAGGACCTCTGCCAGCTCCTTCAGTACCCTGGGTGGATGCCATCTGGGCCTGGTGCCTTGTCCACCTTCAGTGCCTTCAAACCCTCCTGAACTCTGCACTCCATGATTTCTCCATCTGTCACCCCTTCCCCCCTGTTTCTGCCATTTCTCCCCCCTTGGGTGTCACCCCCCTCTTCTCTTTAGTAAATACTGAGCAGAAGTACTTATTTAGTGCTTCTGCCTTATTGCACCCTGCTTCCACCCAACCCCCCTCATTCCTAATCCTTACTATGTGGTCCTTACAGCTCCTTTTCTCCCTGATGTACCTAAAGAAGTCCTCCTGCCCCTTCTTAATGCCTTGTGCCAGCCTGAGTTCCGTAGATGCTTTGGCTCCCCTTACTGCCCTTGTCACCTCCTTCGATTCTGTCAAGTACTCTTCCCTGTCCTCCTCCCTCCCTGTTTTGTTGTACTTCCTAAAGGCAGCTCGTTTTCTCCTTACCTTTTCCATGACCTCCTTGCTCAACCAGCTTGGTTTCTTAGCCCTAGCCTTCTTGCTCTGGGCCTTGCAGCAGGTTTTGGTTGCCTCCACTATCCCCAGCTTTATGAGCTCCCACCTCTGGTTAATGTTCATACTAGATTGAATTGTGGCCAGGTACCGTTTTACCACTTCCCCCATCCTCCCAAAGTTGGCCCTCCTGAAGTCCAGCACTCTTGTGCCCGATTCCACTCCTTCCTTGCCCATATCCAATGTGAGCCATACTGAGTGGTGGTCACAACCTACCTGAACAAGTGCCTAGTATAACCAAAATATCAGTTCAGTAAGAAGAATGGTAAAACAATTAGAAGCATGCAACTTATGAATGTAAAAGACATGAGACAGACTCTGACCCAGCGATCTACCTAATTTGTCCCTGTGATTACGGCAGTTGCATCCCAAAGTTAGCTTATGCATTTCAGTTTTGCGCAATGTTGTATAATATTATTATAAAGCCTGGCTCTGAAAAGAGGTAAAAACCTGTGGGATTCCAAGGCCAAGCAGACATGCATGTTTATACCAGGCATACCTGGTTTGAAAAGCCAAATATGGGAGTTATAAGGTGGGATTTTCCAAACAGCTGTCTGGAGCTGTCTGACCACATTTTCAAATGCTGGCATTGAGCCACACTGTTAGATCATCTATTTGATGGTCTCACAATGTCCACAGTCTGGAATCAGTTGCTTCCTACTATATGGAGCTTGCGTCACAAAATAACAGATAATTTCTTTGATGCAAACTTCCATAAATTGCCAGAGCTGTCCTCAAATACCAGGGTCCTCTTGAAAATGTGGCACCATAAGATGTATGCAACCAGGTGCATGCAAACAAAAGCAAAACATACCTTTCAGCCTATGTGAGACCCTTTGAAAAATTATATAGATACATAGACAGTGTCGGCAGATAAGGGCCTGTGGCCCACCCAGTCTGCACATTTGAGCTTGTAAGTTCAGTTTATGTTTTCCTAGAGGTCTGTTGCCCCTTACCCCTGACCTCCAGAATTCCTTTATGTATATCCCATGCATTCTTAAATCCCGTGATTGTTTCAGCCCCCACCACTTCCTCTGGCAGGGTGTTCCACTTGTCCACCACCCGTTCTGTGAAGAAATTCTTCCTCACGTTTCCTCTGAATCATCCTCCCTCCAACTTCATCTCATGCCCTCTAGTCGTGGAACTTCTTTTTCACCTAAAAATAGTGTATTCCTGCACCCTGTTCCTCCCTGTAAGATACTTGTATCTCTCTATCATATCCCCTCTCTCCCTCCTCTCCTCTCCTCCAGGGAGTACATATTCAGTTCCTTCAACCTGTCCTCATAGGACTTCTGATGCAATCCATGTACCATCTTTGTTGCCCTCCTCTGAACCTTCTCTACCCTGTCTATGTCCTTATGTAGGTAAGGTCTCCATAACTGTACACTGTACACTGTACTCCAGGTGGGTCCTCACTGGTGTCTTGTATAGTGGAATTATGACCTCCCTTTTCCTGCTGGTGATGCCACTGCCTATGCATCCCAGCATCCTATTTGCTTTACCTGCTGCCTTGTCACACTGTTTCCCTACCTTGAGGTCATCAGAGATGATAACCCCAAGATCCCTTTCCTGCTTGGTGCATGCTATATCCTCACCCCCCAACTGGTATATTGTGCCAGGGTTTTTGTGCCCCATATGCATTATCTTGCACTTCTTTGCATTGAATTTCAACTGCCAAACCTCTGACCATTCTTCAAGTTTCTGCAGGTCCCTTCTCATTCTGTCTACACCCTCTGGTGTGTCTACTCTGTTATAGAGTTTGTGTCATCAGTGAACAGTGAAATTCTGCCTTCTAGGTCCTGCACAATGTCACTGATGAAGATGTTGAATAGGACCAGTCCCAGCACTGATCCCTGTGGTACCCCACTGGTCACTCTTCCCTCTGTGGAGTGACAGCCATTTACCACCACCCTCTGTGTCCTGCCACCCAGCCAGTTACCTACCCACCACACTACTGTCCTGTCACACCCATATTCCCCAGTTTGTGTGATAGTCTTCTATGTGGCACAGTGTCAAAAGCCTTGCTGAAGTCCAGATAGGCCATGTCCACTGCCCTCCCCTGATCCACCTCCCTAGTCACCCAGTCAAATAATTCAACGAGGTTGGTCTGACATGACCGCCCCCTGGTGAAACCATGCTGCCTTGGGTCCTGTAGTCCATTGACAACCAGACGTTCCACCAGTCTCTCCTTCAGTAGTGCTTCCATGATCTTCCCCACTACCGAGGTGAGGCTGACTGGTCTGTAGTTTCCCGCTTCCTCTTTGTTTCCACTTTTGTATAAGGCCACATCTGCTGTCCCCAGTCTTGGGTACCTCCCTGTTGCCAGTAATCGCTAAACAGGCTAGCCAGAGGTTCAGCCACCACCTCTCATAGTTCTTTAAGGACCCTGGGGTGCACCCATCTGGCCCCATTGCTTTATCAACTCTATTACTTCCAGTTCCTTCAGGACCCTTTCTCGAGTAAAGGGACTTGTGTCCATTTCTGCACCATTCTCACCCTTGTACTCCTTCAGACCCATTACTCTCTCTTCCTCAGTAAAGACTGAGCAGAAATACCTATTCAATATGTCAGCTTTACTGTTGTCATCTTCCACGCGGCCCCATCCTCCCCTTCAGTCTCACTACCTCCCTTTGCCTTTCTTTTTCACTTATGTACCTGTAAAGGTTTTGTCCCTCTACCCACTGATTTTGCAATGTGTTCTTCTATCTGAGCTTTGGCTTCCTACTGACCTCCTGCCTCCCTTTGCTTCTCCTGGTACTTCTCCCTATCCCCTTCTGCCTGTGTCTTTTTGTATTGCCTGAATGCTATCTTTTTGGCTTTCACTTTCTTTGCTACCTCTTTGGAAAACCATAATGGTATCCTCTTCCTTTTCCTCTTGCTAACCTGCTTAATGCATAATTCTGTTGCTCTTGTAATCCTCATTTTAAATACTGCCCACTGTTCCTCAACCCCTGATTCTGCCCCATTCCCCTTAATGCCTCTTTCAAGTATCTCCCCGTTTTCCCAAAGTCTGCCCCCGTAAAATCCAGGATACATGTTTTTGTGTGGTTTGGTTCTGCTCTTTCTGTGATTTCAAACCACAATGACTGGTGGTCACTGTTCCCCAGGTGCTCCCCCACTGTAACCCCCATCACACTGTCCCTGTTTGTGAACACAAGGTTCAGTATTGCCTTCTGCTGAGTTGGTTCCATGACCAGTTGCTTGAGGAAGGCACCCTGAAGGGAGTCCAGGATAAATCTGCTCCTAGTTGATGCTGCTGCTGGGATGCTCCAGTCCACATCTTGAATATTGAAGTCTCCAACCAGTACTACCTCACCCTTGTCTGCCATCCTTTGGATGTCAGCTCCCTATCTGTTTCTTCCTCCTGGGCTGGTGGTCTATGGACCACACCTGTGCGGATGGCTGGTTCCATTTTCCTTTACAGCTTAACCCACAGTATCTCTCCCCCAATTTGTTCCTCCTGGATCTCTGTGGCCCTTATGTCATTTTTCACATACAGTGCCACTCCTCCTCCCTTTCTACCTGCCCTGTCTCTTCTGAATATGTTGTAGCCAGGTATGGCCATCTCCCAGTCGTGGTTATCATTACACCAGGTTTCAGTGATGGCCACAATGTCCAGATCTGACTGCACCATGACAGCCTCCAGATCTTCCATCTTGTTGCTAAGGCTCATGACATTGGCACACATGGCTTTCCATGATTTGACCTCCCTAGACTGTTTCACTGTTCTACTCCAGCCCCTTCCTTGGTTGTCCTTTATCCCTGGTTCTCCTTGCTGTCTGCCCTTCTGCTGAATGTTGCCCCTTTTCTGCCGATCCACCTCTTGGGTGCTAATCTCCATCTTTTGCACACTGCTTTGTAGAGACAGCCACTCCTCCAGTTCACTGGTTCCACTGCTAGCTGTGGGGGGGTGAGCAAGTAGATACCCTCCTTGCTGTCCTGCCACCCTCCTTTGCTAGTTTAAATGCTTGTCAATGTAGCATTTAAACTTATCATTGAGTGCTTGGATTCCCCTCCAGGATGGATGCAGGCCCTCAGGCTTGAACAAACTTCCATCCCTCCAGGTGGGTCCCCCGTCACCAATGAATCCAAACCCTTCCTCACAGCACCAGTTCTTCAACCATGAGTTTAAGTTCCTGGTGCATGTACCCCTATGCTCTCCCTTGCCTCTCGCAGGTAGTACTTCTGAGAAAGTGAGAGAAGTAGCTACTTGCTTGAGACCCCTTCCCAATTTCCTAAACTCTTCCTGAACTTCCTTTGGCTCCTAATTTGCCAGGTCATTAGTACCTAGGTGGATAATGACATCCAGCTCACCCTCCTGTCTTGCCTTCCCAGTGATCCCCAGGATCTTCCTTCCATCCCTCCATGCCATGGCACCTGGTAGGCACCTCACCTCCCTGTCCTCCCCCTCCTGTGTTCCTAGCTGGACCCCTCTTATGATGGAGTCCCCACCAGGATTCATTTCTCCTCCTCTGGGGTCTACTGCTTTCCCCGCTGAGGTCACCTCCTTGGCTAACCTCCACATCCTTTCCTTCCACTTCTCTGGGTACCTCTATTTGGTTGTCCCCATTTGCCAGTGTGGCATATGAATTCTTGAGTGGAATAGGATCTGGGATATGCCTCTGCCTGACTGCACTAACCCTCCCTGAGCCCACTGTCATCCAAGTGCTCCTCATTCTCAGTATCCTTTGAGGCAGTTGCATTGGACTGGGTTGTCTCTGGATAGGGGTGATGGTACTTCTGACCCAGTTTACTTCTGCTCTGGTCTGCAGCCTCATCCCACAGTCCAGAGATGCATGCAGATAGGCAGCCCTCAGTTTCCAGAAGGTCTGCCTGAATATGGCTGCCCCACAGCCACTGCATTGCACCACTCCCCAGATTATACTGCAATTCCACTACTTGTCTGTTACTGAAGCTCTCTAGTTCCCTTTTTATTAATTTACTGTCCTAAAATCCTACCACTGATCCTCAGATACTTTCCTTTTTAAAAAGAGAAAATAAACCAATAAATAAATAAATGAGTCAAAACATTTGTCGTGCTGAGGGTGGGCTTCTTCCCCCTTATGCCCCTCCTACTCCACACCCCTTACTATCCCCTGTGTTTAGTTCCTGTCAATCAGATTTAACAGGGCATATAATTAAGAGTTGTGGGGGGGGGTGTGAAAATTTTCAGCAATTAAAGACAGCAAAGAAATACACCACCACTATGTTTTAAATTTTCAACAGCCCAAAAACAATTCTAAGTAAAGACAGCAAATAAATTACAGTGTCACTAAAAGACCACAATCTAAGTTTAAGAGGAAAATAGCAATTACCAGTTACTGTAAAGCACTGAATTGAATATGTTTCCTTCCTCTTATGGCTTCTTCTGAGAAAATAAATTCTACTCATAAAGTATTGTCCTTTAGAACCATGCACATTACAAGTGGAGCTGGCTGTGGCACAAGACTGATTTTCAGAAATGAAGTAACTGTTCAATAGTGCAAGCAGACTTGCCCAGTTTTGATTTGATGATTAAGTCATGGCACACCACCTTATTTGTAATGGTGTTTGTGATTTAGCTTTTTATAATTTAGTTCTTTCTTTTGTTTGTCATATGTTGCACAGCAGGCATCACATAACACATCGTTTCTAATATGTTGGCATCAAAATGGCCAATAAAAGTGAACCAGTGGTGCTGAAGGCTGAGAAATTGGATGTTACACATTCTTCCATGCTACCAATGTTCAGGAATAAGTACAGGATGCTGGGGATCAAATGGGGAGGAAGAGGATCAAGCATCCAAGGGACTGCTTTCCTTTTCCAGTGAGAAATGACTGCTGAATCCATTGAAAGACTGCCACAAGGTGGCGGTGTGTTGGCAGTGCAGGACAGGGGTGTCAGTAGTAGGAGGTGCTGCGGGACTCTGTTTTGTGCACATGCCTCCACATGTGCATGCCAATGTGAGCACTCCAGCAATGTGACCTAGGAAGAAAACAGAGGAAAATGGCAGCATGGCAGGCATTCATGAAACCATACCCACTGATCCTCACCCACCCCATTAGCAGGACACTGATTGCCAAAACTAGATTGTTGTACTTGAAGTGGCGCAGGATGGCCCTCCATTTCATGGCCCTGCAACAGGGAGAAAGCCATGGGGCTACTTGGGTCAACTGATAAGTCCTGGGGTAGTTTGGGACAGTGGGTGGGGAGGAGCAGGATAGAGGGCTGCCTAGCCTCTCCTGGACAAAGGAGCATAAAGTGTGAGTGAAATAAAATGGCCAGCGATGTTTCATGTCACCTATCATGAGCCAGTAACAGTGGGATATGATTTCAAAATCAAATCTCCAAGCATTGAAATCACAACAAAAGGTACTGTCAGAAAGATGCTTAATACATCAATACTAAAATCCCTTTGAATATTCTCTTGGAGTAGCAACATAATGTGTTTCTAATTAGATTTTAAAGGTGTAAAAAGTACAAACACCTACAATGCTGATAAATGCAGTTGCTATTTTGGGCTTGACACTAGTTGTGGACTGGCTGTTACCAGTGTCTTTATGACTCTTCAGCAAAGTGTCTTAAACTGATGAAGTGCAAACTAAAGTGTTGTACTTACCATACATTAAAATTCCTTTTTTAATATGCCAGATCAGTTTAATTACAGTTTCTATAAATACTCCATACAAAAGAACTACCCTGAACAGAATGGCATTTTTGTACCGTGTGTTGTGCATTTTAATACTTAAAAGTGATACAACAGATGTTTGGAGCTTGCTAAACTTGTTTTCAGTTTTCTTTTATTTATATGTTAATGAGAATTTAATTACTTCATGAATACTTAAACAACCTGAGGATGCATGATATCATTAACTTGAACATGACAAGCACCTCAAGTGACCACATGGGAAGACTAAAATTGCTTTTAGTTCACTTACAGACAGAAAGACAAATTCATTTCACCCCCTGCCATGCTCTACCTGACATATAAACAAAAAAAATCACAAATTCAATCTGGCTTTAACATGATGCAGAGCAGCCACTAAAGTGCCTTTGCAGTAAAATAGATAAAGAAATGTGAATTTTCTAGTTTGTTCTTATCTATGTAAATGTTGTAATTTGCTCTGGGGATCTTCTAATGTTTTCTAAATGATTCAGTATCAAGTAAAAGGTTCCTTTATATCAAGTTAATTCTTCAAGAGAATGTTGTTTAATTTCATAGGCTGTCCATGACATATTGATGCCATATGGTGCAATATTTGTTACAATGCTAGTTACCTAATTAACAATGCAGTATTATAGAAAAACAGTTTTACCTTGTACTGTAAGTGCTGCTGGGGTATTCAGTATTAGAGTAATTGTGATTTTTAGAAGAAAAAAAACTGTCTTTAAAAAAAATGAAAGACCCATTTCTCAGATTTAGGATTCTTTGTAGAGCAGTCAGTTCATACATTACCATGAAAGTTATCTGGGATAGCAAAAATTATTGATTCTGATTGGCTGAGATTTCATTCAACCAGGTAAATGCTTGGTTGGCCCACCAGCGCAGTGATGCTGGTGACCTGGCTTCAGGAATGATCCCGGCTCATTAGAGGGCCAGCTGGGGGAGGAGGATTGATCGCCCAAGAGGCCACTCTCCTCTTCTGGGGGTCAGGCTGTGGGTCCCGCTGCTATACTACCACTTAGGTGACCATGGGTGGCAGTGCAGCTGGGCCATATGTAGTGGTGAGGGGGATGCTGACTGAGGTCCAGTGTGGTGGCACATGGTGGCATGTGCCATCCTCCTTGGACATCCCAGTATGATGTCATCCTCAGGGCTTAGGGGATCACAACCCAAAAAATGGAAAATTCCTGCACTCACTCCTGGTGAGGGGCCCTGGAGCCTAGCCCATTAGAGCAGGCTCTGAGGGGGCTCAGTGTGACTGACGCAATGTGCTACAGTGGGTTGGAGGGAAAGGACCCAGTCTCTCCTTCCTACATGCCGGGGGGTAAACTGAGGCTGGATGGGGGTCAGTCCACAGAGGTTCCTCTAGAATGTCTTGTAGAGCCATAAGGATGCCTTGGGAGTCCTGGAAGGAGAGAAGCAGGTTGCAGTGAAGAAGGAGGCATAAACTGTAAATAAAAATAAAAAAAAAAACAGGATCATGTTTCAGTATATCTTTCTAGGTAGAATGCTGGTCCTGCCATCAGACTGTTGACTTATAAAAAGATCTATATCTCTATTTGCCCCCAGTTTTCCCACAGACACCATAGATGTCATCATTTGTGCTGCTGAATGAACCTTCTGTTATCCTGCCAACTAAGGCTTAAGGCAAAGAAATTGCCATTCATTGTGACCATATAAATGGAGGCCCAATCCCAGGCTTCATTATTACCCCTTTTTGTTGCTATAACTTTGTGTAAAACAGTTACCACTGACTGTGGACATTAAAATAATTGCCCAATTGGGTTTAACAGTAACTCCAACTGTGGCTTTGCATCAAACCAAGTGGCCAAGTGCAGCCTCACTTCACATCAATAGCTGAAAGGAATTCCAGGTAGGGGTAGTGGGTAAGAGGTCATCTGAGGTCTTCTCTAGGAACCGGCTGCACTGAAACAGCACCTCTGTCTGTGGCTTCACTTCAAGCTGACTCAAGAACTTAAGCCCAGGGTTGGGGGGGGGGTCATCTGAGGTCTTTCTCCAGGACTCTACTACTTGCATTTCCAGTGACAATAGCATGACCTACTGGCCAGATCATCAATGGAAGTACTATTTTCCAACCACAATATACCACTACTAATTAAAACAATCATTTGAATTAGTTTTTTAAAGTACTACATTTTTTATATAAAAATAAGATTAATTTCATAATTACAATAATGCACAGCAAGGTGCTCAGTATCATGGAATTTTATTCCTTCGTGAGTGGCTGAAGGCTCTTGGCTATGTCCTCATGCCTCACATTGCACCCGAGGTGGGACAGTATCCAAATTGTATCACATACCTTGTTGTGTATTATTGCTCAAACTTCCAATGACTTACAAAATACACTGATATAAAAATAAATCTTCCTGATAGAGCCATGGTAGCCCATAGTGCAACTGAATAGGAGACTGGAGTTTATGAGCAAGCCCTGGAACCCCAAACTGGGATTGTCTGAGGGGGCCTAGCAGTTCAAAATGTGAGACATGTGGCTCCCAGAGAAATGTAGCAGGCTGCCAGATAATTGCATACCCCCATCATCAAGATGTAAAGTGTAACTAGTGTTGTTTGCCCTCCATCACTCTCTGCTAGACAACAGCTTTAGCCATGGTAAGGAAAAAGTGAGGAATATGAAAAAACTGTAAATGGCTATTGTAGACAATAAGTAAACAATGATGTTCATGGACCTGAATGAGACCTTCAATTTAATGGACCATGATTTAGTCATCAAGAAGCTGAGTGAGCTGGGACTGGGGGAAGGGACATCCATTCTATAGTTCTCCAGCTGTCTGCAAAATGGCCACAGTTTCTCAAAACTAGTGAAGTCTTGTCCAGGGCAATCACTGTCTCCTGTGGGATCCCCCAGAGGTCCATTCTTCACCCTCTCCTGTTTACTATTTTCATCAAAGACCCACACAAGATCTGTAATTCTGCCAAGATGCTTCTGTATGCAGATGATACATTCTCCTTTGTGCATGGGAAAGACACCATCACTATGAACAAAAACTTTAGGCATAACTTCCATTCTGTTCAACAGTGGTTCACAAAAGAAAAATTGGTCTTAAATGTCCCTAAAACAAAAGCCCAGGTTACTCAGCTCGTCTGCCAATGTTGAAAGATTTCCCCAAGACTTCACTGTCTCAAACATGAATGGAGGGAACTTGAAACTAGTTAATGCCTTCAAATACCTTGTTGTTAGCATTGATCCCCATCTCACATTTGATGCTTGTATGATCAACACAATAAGAATTGTTCATCCAAAGCTGGGTCTACTCTGACATATTGCAAAGCACCTGGCATGGAACTCTAAAGTCAGAATCACCGAAAGCTGCATTCTTTCTGTTTGAATATGGCTTCTTCATAACGGCTGCTGCTCACTTTATGATCTGGGCACAAAAAAGAGTCTTAACCCGCAAGGTTTTCAAATCTGTATCCTTGAAGGGCCTTTGGTCCCAACACTGCACCAACTGAATTGGTTGGCTGCAACCCCAAACAGAGCCTAGTTAACCCCAACAAATTTCATGCACAAAATTTGACATGGAAGAGCTTCCCAATGTCTAGCCAAACTATTTGCATATGTAAACAACCACTTCTCCCACTCCTCAGCAAACAGTCTATTGAAAGTTCCATTCATTTGCATGAGCATGGGTCGGAACTTTTTCAGATGCAGAGCAGTACTGGAAAACCATCTCTTTCACTATCAGAGTTGTCACTTCACCCAAACTGTTTGCTACCAAGCTGAAAGTGCATCTTCAATAGCCTCATGTTCAGACTTGCTTTTCATGACTTACAAAACAGTATTAACATAATGTGTCATCTGGATGTCTTACTTTTGTACCACGTCACTTCATTTTGTATTATGATACATATGTGACTGGACCCGTTCCACTGTCTTGTCGTGTACCTACTCTTCCATGGGTGGGTCATGTAAGCAATAAATAATACCTGACAGAGTGGGTGGTATTCCCCTATATCATCCAACCTGGAGGGTATTCTTGCACATAGAAAATGGGCATTGTGAGCCGGCCCATTGGCGGAGGGGTAGCAGTACTGCTTCCGGTGCTGGTGACCTGGGTTGAATGCGAGCCCGGTACATCAGAGGGTCGGCCTGGGGGAGAAGGATTGAGCACCCAATAGGCCGCTCTCCTTCTCCAGGTGGGGTGGGCAGCAATCCTCGCCACAATTCCACAACCACCTGGGTGACCACGTGTGGTGATGGTGCAGCAGAGGAGGCAGTAAGGGGAGAGACAGACATCGGCCAAAAACCGGAGCAAAGGTGCAACTCTGTGCACCTCCAGCTCATTGGTCCTCCCTGCATGCAGACGTCTGGAGGGCAGGGAAAACAAGGAAAAAAAAACAAACCTATGACCGCAGCAGTAAACGGGTCTCCGGCACCAAAGCTTCAGTGCACACTTCCCTCTGAAAGTATGGGGGAGTAAGAGGGTAACTCTCCCACCCCAACTGGGGGGAATCTGGGGACTCTGGAACTTTAGGGAGGTGGGGCACCTATAGGAGCTGGCAGGGTGCATGAGAACCCCAAAGAGTGGAGTGGTAGTGGAGAGAAGGGAGTGTATAACGAGTAAGTAAAAAAAAAAAAGGAAATTTGCATTGTAAAAAAATAGTTTCATAAAAAAAATGTTATGTTAAACATTAGTAAAACATAAGTTTTGTAATAAAATACTCCCTCCATCTTTATTAGAATGTGTTTTTTTTTAAATGAGCTAGGCAGTTTTGTTCCAGATGAGCATATGAACTTGTGCCTTGGAGGTGCTTGTCATAGTTACCCCCCCCCCCCAACACACAGTAGCAGAAAAACAGTTTCTGGAGGCAGTCTAGCAGTTTTAGTTATCCTCTTCTGTTTCTGTAGGACTGTAACTGTAGTCACTGCCACCACCCCCTCCCCCCCCATTTTGTCTCTTGTCTCCCTCTAAGACACACACTTCATTGCCAGTGTTTCATTTTTATGTGTGAGGGGTACAGGAACGAATATCAATGCAGCCGAATAAGATCACACTGTTGAACAACTGTAAGGTAATGGCATGTGGTGTCAGGGGTTATGTGTGGTAACGGATGCAGATTCTTTTGTGTGTGTTATGCTGTTCTGGGTCAGTCACAGAACCGGAAGAGGAGTGCAGCGGGCATCTCAGGTAAAATATGAAGTAGAAGAAGGTGAGGGAGATCATGCCTCAGTTATTTGTGAAGTACTACAGCATTTTTTAACAGAAGAAGGAAATATGAAACTGTGACTTTACCAAGTTGGTTTCAACAGTGCAGTAGTAGTGCTAGCTGCAAGACTTGCTAGAGCTACAACTTAATAGAAAAAATTATTCTTTTTTTTATTGTAAAACAATGGTACAGTACCGCTTTTAGGTGTAGATTTTTTTTTGGCATGTTGTGGAACACTGGCGGTTTAAAGTAGGAGCGCAATCAGGTAATTGTGGACACTGGCTGCAGGAATTAGAGGTAAGGACAAGGAGAGATCGTGGAAACTCTCCGGACAAAGTGACAAGGAGTTCTTTTATTTAAAAAATGATCAGACAAGAGGGGTTTATTTAAATGTTTTACTAGGATAGGAATGGAGCAGGGACTGGTGAGGGCAACAGTCTGTGTGAGTTACTTTACATCCCTGTTTAACTGGTACAGGGGCACGCTACCCATTTGAAAACCCCACTCTGCTGACCACAGGTTACTTGAAGCTGATTGGATTAACGGCTTGAAGGGCTTCCTTTTTCTTTCTTTCATGTTTATTTTTTTTTAAATATGAGGCTATTTCTTAGTGGATGTGTTTCACTTAAGATGAAAAGAGAGAAAAGAGCATGCGGTGGGGGGGACAGGGCCCTTGACCGCTGCCAACTAGAGAAAAAATGGTGACTGGTTAATTATAAAATTTGGGGTGCCCAATGATATGCTAAGTAATGGGGCACCCCAAATTGACACTTGTTTTTTGTCGGACATCTATTGAAAAATAAATGCATGCCTGGCAAGGTCTTTCAGCCAATCAGCATGCATTATTTTTTAGACCCATTTTCTAAGCCTAAAAGAGGCACTTTGGCACCAGTGCACTTACCCCATTACCAAAATAAACAAATAAATGAATGAATGCATACATATAATTAATTAATTTGTACGTTATTTTCAAGATATGTTGAATATTACCAAGCCATATAAAAGCCATAAATTTATTTTTTTTAAATTGTGCTTTTTGCTGGCCTGATTGCACTGCCGTAGTGGTATTGCTCACGATACTGGTGACCTGAATTTGGGGGATGAGCTTGAGTCATCAACAGCTGGTGGGGGAGGAAGATTGAATGTCTCCCAGGATGTTCTCTGCCTGCTCCTCTGGAATGAGAAGGTACCAGCATCCGCTACACTACTGCCTCCTGATGGACAACAGGTGGCAGTAGTGTAGCTGGAGGTAAACACTGATGACAAAGCATGCCTGCATGTGCATGGTGCCACAGAACCATCCAAGCTGCAGGCTAGGAAGAAACCAAGTAAATCCTGAGGTGTTGTAGTATGATGCAGGACTCTTTCAGACCCCATGAAACTGGCTGCCTATCTTGCAACCCAGAACTGTGTTGTCCAGCACGGGTTTGGCCCAGTCTCACATGGCCCTACCAAAAGATGTCTATGCCCATGGTTGAAGGAGTGGGGGGTAATTAAAAGTGAAAACAGGATGGGACTTGGAGGGGACCCCTGTTAAGATGGCCTATTTCTGAGGTAAGAACATAAAAAATGTCACTCTTAATGTCTCTAAATGACATGCAGTCAGTCCCCTTTCCCCCCCCCCACATGCTGAACAAGGCTGCCACCATTAGAAAATAGATGGTGAGCAGAGTGATGTGGGTTTGGGATGAGGACCAAGGAGCCTCCAGGAAATCTGACTATTTTTGTCCCATGATGTACAGGCAGGTGAAGGGCCCAACATATCTCACATGGAGAGTTGGGACTGGGGGTTTGGGATATGGATGGAAAGTTGTGAAAAGATGCAAATAGGAGGCAGTAAGCTGGCAGAATGCCACTTGTGGATTTCATTGGATCTAATACTATGGGAGGGCATGGTGATGATAGTGGGAGGGATATAGAGTTTTCTTCTGTTTTTTTTGTTTTGAAGGTTTTTTGTTTTTTATGACTACCCCTAATAATGGCTACCACAGTATTTGTTATCCAGTCCCAAGGAACAAATAGCTCATTACTTATGGCAGTTTGGAAACTAGCTTTTGTTATTTACACAGCCTTATAGATGACATAAAAAAAATAGATAAGAAAACAGCACAATATTATACAGAAGCAGTGTGTTTTAGTGGTTAGAGCACCAGATTGAAAGAGACAAGACCATAGGTTCAAACATGGTTAAAGCCATAAGTATTCATACTGTGCAACCTTGGGCAATTAACTGAACCTCCCAGTGCTCTAGTCCACCCATTCGCAGGGCCTCATTAGAAATTGAACGTTGCATGTTGCATCTTAATTGGGCAATCCTGAGTAAATAAACTGAAAAATAAAATGGAAGGTTGTGCACAGTTAACTAAGAAACGGGATGTCAGTCAGCCATCCTCTTGATGCACCCAAGTCTGGGAATTGATGAGCCAGAAAATGAAATACTTCAGCATATCAAAGCCTGACATACTGAAAGGGATCAGATAAAAGTCTACAAAGAAGCATCATGTGACAACCTATAACATTTGCACTGTTATATGCACAAAACTCCCCACCTCAGTGTCACTAAAGGTGTTTTTTACAGTATATCTTGCATGTCTTGGACTCAGAATATAGAGTATACAGCTAAGACATCTGTCTCCCTCCTCTATTCTCAAGAAAGTGATGGGTCCACATATTGTGGCTTTAACATGTTCCAAGAATGACCACCAATTTACTACAAAGCTTCTGTGAGATTGGAATTGTCACCAAGTGTTGTTCCCAATACTACTGAAAAGCAAATAATACTCAACACTTGATTCAAAGTAACTTGTGCCCCAGTTATTCATGATATGTGGTACAGTGTTTAATATTCATTTTATAGCCCAACTGGTAGTGCAGAGTCTAAATGCAGTACACCTACAATAATTCTACCAATGTCACATACTCAGTAGTCATAATGCATTAAAACCTGCATGGGTCATACAGGTAGTGTTGACCAGGTCACTGGAGATATCTTCTTGTGTTGCCAGTGCCTATTCACATACAGTAGCACTCTTCTGCTATCTGGTTGTCTATTTACTTAATTCTCAGTTATACTACTGACTGCCTTATTTGGCCTGTACATCATGTGTACTACTGTACCATCTCCATACCTGCCTGCCTGCCTGTTTTCCTTTTGATGAGCTGAATTCCTGTGTGGTTGGTCAATACTGGTTGTTTTGATATTAATGCATACATTATTGAATCTGAGGAATGATCAAAAAGATGCATAATGAATCATAAAGAGCATGATTTGGAGGACAATTTATTTTTGGTTGGGGGACCACACAGAGTATTCACCATAAATTCAGCATGTCTCAACTTTGACACACTGATTTTAATGCATTGTTCTCCATTAACTAGAGTTCCCATGTGACCTGTACTGTGTGTGTTGTGCAGACATGTACCATGTACAGTACATTGATGAATGTCTGCTGTTTGTTTTTTGTTTGCTACTTATGAGCTAGCATGTGGCCTCTACTACCACAGCATGTGCATCACCATTGTGCCCTATCATTCCTGCCAGATTTCTGATCCTGGAAAGCTAATTTGCCATTAACTCCTGAAAAATCTATCATTATTTGTAAGCTTTCTTAGCACCGCCATGCTGTTACTATTCCCAGTGTTTTATTTCTCTTCCTCATTCAAGTAAACTACTGTAGCATATCTCCTTTCAGGCTGCTTCATCCAACCAAAAAAGTAACCGACAACAAGATTCTCATGGTACTATGGTATGGTACTAACCCAGCCAAGGCTACATGAGTCCTGCTGCTGACCTACCTTCCTTGGCCTGTGACATCCATACAGATGTGTGAAGTTGCAGAAATTTGCTTCGTGCAGTCTTCATGAATTTCCAATATTTGTAAAGATAGCCTGAAAAATAAAATCTGCAAAAGTGTACCCTTCACAGAAAACAAGTAGTTGTCAATGTCAGTTTTTTCTTGCTTGTATTTGCTGTGTCATTGCTGGGCATTGCTTACACAGAGGGTAAAATTAATAGATTATTAAGATGAAGTACAATAGTGAAACTGTCATGACTGGGAAATGAAGAGAGTGACATATAAACAGCCACTGCAACAGTAGCATGCAAACGCCAAATTCATAAATTATTTCTGCACACAGACACATGGTAGAATGTGAAGAATGTGGTATCCTTCTGAAGAAAATATTATTGGAAGGTAGTGCATTATACGGTTTGAGAATAGGCTTAGGAACCAGGAAACCCAGGTTCAAATCCAATTAATGCCACTTGTTCACGTTGTGATATGGAGCAAATTGTCTCTCAGTAATACCCTTGTACTTCAGCATCAATTGCCGAAAACATTGTGCAACTACAGCATCCCAGTGAAGGAGACACTGCATGCTAAGCAAACAATCCTGGATAAATAAATTGTACAGTAAAAAATGATCAAAATAACAGAAATTTTACACAATATTGATTAGTCCAGAGGTCAAAACTTTCAAATGCATACACAAACAGGAACTAAAAAGCATTTTTTTTAATATATGAAAGACCATTGAGAATTTGGCAATTTTGTACAACCTAAAAGGACTAGAAAGCAGTGTAGTTCAGTGGTCAGAGATTGCTGATGTAAAATGCAGCACAGTTCAAATGCCATCGTATACACTCATTCACTTTGTGACCTGCGCAAGTCACTTAACCTCCCATTGTTTCACTGCAGTAAAAACTGAGTGACCGCAGGATCCCACTGAAAAATGAGATGTGGCATATCAGCTGGGCTATCATGGGTAAATAAACTGCACAATAAAAGTATGTAAAATAACACAAACATAACACATTGTTCACCTCATCAGATGTAAAATGCATTAACAAAGAGAAGAAAAGCATACACAGTTTCTATATAAATGAAATGGCAATGCTATGTCTGCATTTTTGCATAGCCGTAAGTGACTAGAAGGAAGTGTGATTTGGATACCATGAGTCCCAGACTCAAATCCTACTAGAGCCACTTGCTGACAATGTGACTGTGGGCATATGGTCAAAAGTAGGATTTCACTGATAAAAACATGTTACTTTTCTTACTTGTGTTATATACGGTGTGATCTCTGCATTTACCTAGTCACTTGTATTGGCCATGATGATCTTCTCTGCTGCTTTAAGGTTCCCAATGAAGTGATAAGCCACTAGAACCACCAGGATAAACAGAGTGACCATGTAGCAGGCAATTTCAAAGCAAAGCGTAAGGAGCTCATCATTGGTTGGCACTTTGGACTCCTGGTAGCCTTGGTGATGGCATAACTTCCCTCATCTACCAGTTGAAGTCTCAAATCCATGCTGTGGCAGATTCCCTTGGAGATACATTTAGCCAGATTCCTGCCTCTGAGTCTTAGGGTCCCCAGCACTGTGGTACTAAATGAGCTTCAAGGAGAACAGAGAATAAATCAAAGTACAAATAGTAATACAGGCACCAATAATGGTCTGAATGAAAGGAAAAGGGGGAATTGTTTAACCAGGAATGGCACACTAAGCAGAAGCTTGTTTCCAGGTGTGACCTGAGAGCAAAAGAAAGTTAAGTGACTTGCTCAGGGTCATACAGTATGCAAGTGGGCACTGTGGGATTCAAACCCATGTCTCCAGGTTTGCAGGGCAGAACCCTACACCACTGCACTATACTGCCTCCAGAATGAATGAATGAATGAATGAATGAATTATGTTGCCAGAAAAAAGGTTGACAGGTTTTTCCTGGCAAAGAAAATGGAAGTGTCTTGCATCATGGGGTCTGAGACACAGTATCTAGGAGTTGTACTAAGAGGAAAAAAAAATCTATTCTGGGGAATCAAACCCATGTTCGTTACTTTCTACTGCTTGGTAACCTATAGCTCTAACACTATACTAAGCTTCACAGACTGTTTTTTCATACTGTGTTGAAGAGCATCCAGCACTGAGTGCAGCCCCCCCCCCACACACTCCACCCCCACTGTAGCAGTGAATTTTTATGGCTGTGGATGGAGCCTACAGATATCTTGCTGTCTGTAGCTGGAAAAATGGAGGAATGTGGAATACATTTTTTGGACATTTCAATGTATCCTTCCACATCTATAAATCACTATGCAAATGAAATAAAATACTCCCTTTTTTCTGTTTAGAATGTTGGAGACAGCACTAAAGCTGCTTATCAGATTGCCATTTGGTAACTGAAACAGCTTGTTAAATATGGGTTCCCTATTTAGCTGAAGATTTGTTTACCCACTTCGAGATGCAACAACTTGCACATTCAAAAACATATTCTTCCTACAAGCTTCAACTGGGCAGGTATTGTCTTTCAAGAAAGATTCATACCTCATAAATGTCACCTTTTCCCTGGAACAAATGTACAAAGATTCACACTGCTTTTTAACCTTCTAAGACACTATCTGATAAGAACTGTCTCAGACATATGCCAGGTCTTGTGTTAACTATCAGAGCTACAGTAATTATATAGCTATCAGCAGGCATTTTTTACTATTCTTTCTGGGGAAAAAAATATATCGAGCTACAATACACACACACATACACACACACACACACACACACACACACACACACACACACACACACACACAACATCCTCATGGCCACAACATTCAAAATCAATACTGCAATCTAAGATATTTTAAAACAATAAAAAACTGTTTGTTTATGTCAGTGAACACAGTGAAGTTCCATTAAAGAGCTACTGTGTTGCCTTAAAACTAGTATTAGATTTTAAAAGTAGTCAACCATGACCTGTTATATCTGAGGTACTTTTTCTTTTCCCTTTGTTTAACATAGAAGCATAGAAACATAGAAGTTGATGGCAGATAAGGACCCCAAGGCCCATCTAGCCTGCCCATTTCTCTTTCTACCTTATAATTGTGCCTTCGACCTTTGCTCTGTCAATGGCCTATCTATTCATACTCATCCGTATTGCTTCCTTATGCCTATCCAATGGCTGTTTGAAGCCCTGCACTGTATTCATATCCACCACTTCCTGAGGTAGGCCGTTCCATGAATCCACCACCATTTCTCTGAAAAAGAACTTCCTCACCTTACCCCTTAATCAGCCTCCCTCTAACCTCATGCTGTGACAACTTGTCCTGCTATTTTTATGTTGATTGCATGCATGTGCAAGAAACATATTGCAGCAGCTTGCCAGAAGCAGATTGTAGAGGTGTGGCACTGTTGTGGCCAGTGCCCTCACAGCCTTTAAAGTCTTGGCCCTCTTTCCCCAATGGGGTGGCACATTGCTGCTGACACTAGTTCAACTAGCATGCAACCAACTTGAAACATTTCAGCCGCTGAATCAGGGGCCACCTCATCATAGCAGTGTAAGCCATTCCGCTGCAATGAGAAAGTGACCCATCATTGCTGGGTGGAACATTGGTACTGTAATACAGTTTGTGAACATGGTGGCGGCTTTCTGCCATGTTCACAAACAATATTACTGAGCCCCCAGTGCCGAGGGGGTTCCCAATCCCCCTCAGCAGCATGTGCCCCCCCACAACAGTTTGCCAAAGGTGGCCCCAATCCCCATTGGCTACAGTCCCTGCACGAGTTCAGCTTGCTGACGGAGAGCCCTCCCCATCAGCATAATGGTCCCCCCACCAAAACTGTCAGTTTTTGCTGAGGGTGCCCAATCCCTTCGCTGTACTCCCCCAGCACTGAATATGTGTCAATGAGGGCACCAATCCCCCATCAGGTACAGCCCCCAAACATTCAGGTGACACACTGGGAGCCCACCCCAGCATGCCCAATGCCCCTTGTGCCAATGGGGTGCCCAGTCACCTGTCAGCTACAGCCCCCAAACATTCAAGTGGCACTCTAGGGCCCACCCCAGCATGCCCAATATCCTGTAAAGAAAAAAAAATCCTGTGATTTGTTTTCTTGTTTAAACCTATAAAAAAGAAAAGTCCTCGCAGTCTCCTGACCCTCCCCAACCCTCCCACCACTATGCCCTGCCTCCCACACCCCTCACCCCACACTCACCTCCGGATTCTGGCGCGATGATCTTCGGTGGACTGGGAACACGTCTGCAGTCTTCAAAGCCAACGGTGAACTGAAGAAATGCTGGTAAGCTGTACAATGGCAAAAATATGGCTTTTTCAAAATTTTTTCATATCTCAGACATTTTTGGAATTTTGGCACAAAATTTTCAACATGGGGTTACTGGGCCCCCTCCTCATGAATTCAACCACTGTCATTGCATTAATCGGTCCTGAAAGGTGATTTTGCGGTCACTGCACGGAATCACATTTTGGGACTCAATAACAAAATGACAGTGCCAGTGTTCATGAGGTGGGGTCTCAAAAAGTGTATGTTGCAAATTTGGTGGTAAAAATCCAAAAAATTACTTTTTTACGAGCATATGTTGTGCAGTTGCTACGCAAGCTCGTAACTTCACCAATTTGCAATATTTTCACTCCAGATTTTCAACATTGCCATTTTTCCACACCTGCTTATGAACAGTGCAGCTGTCATTTTTCATATCCTAGCCAAAATGTGTTTTCGTTCTTCTGGCACAGAATAGCACAGTCACTGTGGGAAATCAGTGTTTGGGACACATTAAGAAAATTGCAGTGATACTGTTCATGAGCAGATGTCCTAAAATACCTATGTTGAAAATTTTGTGATGAAACTCTATAAAATGACTGTGTTACGAGCGTGCGTTGTGCAGTTTCCACGCACCTGTGTTTTCGCGGTTCCTGCACAGAATACCGCAGTAACTATCAGAAATCAGTGTTTGGGACAGATTAGGATCGAGTGAGAGAGAGAGGGGGAGGGACCGAGCTCAGCTGAGCTCTGTCAGGACTGCTGTAAATTTCTTAGTGGGCAGGGAAAGGCACCAACTCAGGCAGGAGCCCAGTACAAAAGGGCAGCCTCAGCACCGGGAGACACAGAATGAGCGAGTGAGGGAGGGGGAGTGAGTGAGCTCAACAGAGCTCTGTTGGGACTGCTGTGGATTTCTTTGTGGGCAGAAAAAGGCAACAATGCATGCATGGGCCCAGTACAAAAGGGCAGCCTGCAGCGGCAGGAGAAACAGAATGAGCGAGTGAGAGAGGGGGAGTGAGCGAGCTCAATGGAGCTCTATCATGACTGCTGCAGATTTCTTTGTGAGCAGAAAAGGTGACAACAGAGGCAGGAGCCCAGTACAAAAGGGCAGCCTGCAGCACCAGGAGAAATAGAATGAGTGAGTGAGATGGGGGGGGGGGAGAGAGTGACCTCAACAGAGCTCTGTTGGGACTGCTGCAGATTTCTTTGTGGACAGAAAAAGGCAACAATGCATGCATGGGCCCAGTACAAAAGGGCAGCTTGCAGCACCAGCAAAAATGGTATGAGTGAGTGAGAGAGGGGGAGTGAGCGAGCAAACAGAGCTGTATCATGACTGCTGCAGATTTCTTTGTGGGCAGAAAAAGGCATCAACGCAGGCAGCAGCCCAGTACAAAAGGCCAGCTTGCAGCGCCGGGAGACACAGAATGAGTGAGTGAGGGAGGGGGAGTGAGTGAGTTGAACAGAGCTCTGTTGGGCCAGCTGTGGATTTCTTTGTGGGCAGAAAAAGGCAGCAATGCACACAGGGGCCCAGTACAAAAGGGCAGCCTGCAGCGCTGGCAGAAACGGAATAAGCTAGTAAGAGGGGGGAGTAAGCGATCTCAGTGGAGCTCTGTCAGGACTGCTGCAGATTTCTTTGTGGGCAGAAAAAGGTGCCAACGCAGGCAGGAGCCCAGTAGAAAAGGGCAGCCTGCAGTGCCAGGAGAAACACAATGAGCGAGTGAGAGAGGGGGAGTGAGCAAGCTCACTGGAGGTCTAGCGTGACTGCTGCAGATTTTTTTGTGGGCAGAAAAAGGCAGCAACACAGGCAGGAGCCCAGTACAAAAGGTCAGCCTGCAGCACCGGCAGAAACGGAACGAGCGAGTGAGAGAGGAGGAGTGAGCGAGCTCAACGGACATGTGTTGGGACTGCAGCAGATTTCTTTGTGGGCAGAAAAAGGTGTCAATGCAGGCAAGAGCCCAGTACAAATGTGCAGCCTGCAGCACCAGGAGAAACAGAATGAGTGAGTGACAGAGGGGCAGTGAGTGAGCTCAACGGACCAAAACAATCAACATTCAGCATTGACAAATGCTTGTTCTTATATTGAAACATGTTAGACTCTTTCACCTTGTTAATGCCCTTAAGGTGTTTGAATTTTTCGATTATATCACCTCTCTCTCTCCTTTGCTCTAGGGATACACATTGAGCTCCGTTAATCTGTCCTCATATATTTTCTGATGCAGTCCCTGCACCATTGTGGTTGCCCTTTTCTGGACTGCCTCAATTTAGTTAATGTCCTTGTGAAGGTGTGGACTCCAGTACTGCAGACAGTACTCTAGATGGGACCTAACTAGTGTTTTGTAAAAAGGGATTATTACCTCCCTCTTCAGACTTGTGATACCCCTAGTAATACACCTCAACATCCCCCTAGTCTTACCTACTGCTTTAGTGGTCTGCTTGGATGATTTCAGGTCATTGGTGATAATGATGCCCAAGTCTCTTTCTTCCCTTGTGACTGCCAGCAACTCCTTTCCCAGCCTATAGGTGGCTTCAGGGTTTCTCTTCCTTATGTGCATAATCTTGCACTTCTTTGCATTAAACCCCAGTTGCCACTCTTCCGACCATTTAGCTAGTTTTTCCAGATCTCTTCCCATTCTATCCACCCCATCTGGATCATCTACTCTGTTGCAGATATTGGTGTCATCTGTTTAATTATAAGATTGTTTACCTGATGATTGTAGGTGTGATGTGAGGAACAGCTCTTAGCCTGGTAACTGATATATCTTACTTTACTACCTTACACTATGACATCAGCATTGTGACCTCAATGACTGTGACATCACTGCTACTTAGGAACATCAAGTGAGTGACTGCCAGGTGGTTCACTAGTTATGTCACAGTCAGTGAGATCACAGTACTGATGATATAATGTGGGGCAGTGGAAAAAGCTATGTCAGCTGCCAGGCTTAGAGCTGTTCCACACATCCAGCACAATATTATCACATAGAATACTTTCTGATGAGCAAAAGGAAAATGAAAAATACTTCTGAAATAAAAAATTACAACTGACTACTACTTAAAATGTGTATTATTTTCCTGTCTGCCTGTTTTCATTCCACTAGCTCTTTAAATAGTTCTTATCCTATATTTTGTATCTTAGATAGCATTGAGGAGATGCTACATTTCATTGTCATTGTGACCTTCATTTTACACATTTTTGCTCTGTATTTACTCAAGATGTCCCTGATTAGATGCAATATCTTGTTTTCAGTGGGGTCATGACTTTATCATTTTTGTAATGTATTTATTCAGGGTAGCCTATTCCAGATGTAAAATATTGTTTTCAATGTGTTCTGATTTTATGCAATGTTGCATAATATTGCATAGATACAGAGCGCCACTGAAAATAAGATGCCATGTCTTCTGCGAACTGTCCAGGCTAAACATATAGCAAACAGCAGGCATATTCTAGGAAAACACATTGTAAAAATGTATAAAAGGCAGACCAAATTGAAACTGCCTCTCAGCAGATCTGCATTGTACAAATTGTTTAGAAATAATGGGTAAAAGCATCCCAAAAGCTCTCCACAGCCATATCAGCTCTGAGCAGAATTTGTTTGTAATGAGCAGTTTTGTCTATTTAACATAATGTTTCCCAAGTTGCATTTAATCCTCAAAGTCTGAGCTAAAACCTTTCAAGTTATTGACAATATAACATTTCAAACATTGCTGAATGTCTATCACTAACAACAAAAATAACATCTAACAAACTCTCTCATTCTACATACTGTAAATTGTAGTAGCAAAGAAAAAAATTATGAACAAATTTGACTTTTTTTTCAGCTTTACCACCAATCATGTTCTTATCTCACTCTCAAAAGCAGGATTCCTTTTTTTATGTGCTGTGAGCTTTTGTGTCAAATGAGCACTGCCTGCTTCTGAATATTTTTCCAGTGCCTGACTGTAATGCTTTTGAGCCATGATATTGCTAAATGTCACTGTGTGAAAGGTGACATTTAACACTGCACCACTGAACTTACAGCTAAGCCTGTAGCTTTACCAAGTAATTTAAAACATATAGTTAGCCATCAGCTAGGCTGGTGGGCAAGATGGGGGTAACTGTCCATCCATTGTCCTCTATTACTACCTGTGGGATGTCCAACACGACTCCCTTTTCTGTCACTGCTGCTCAGTGACACTTCTGCCTCTCATGTCTGTCTCACTCTTTGCTTCACTGGGTCACTCACCTGCTCCCCTGCTATTATACTATTAGAGGGGGCATCTTCTGACTCCAAAAATATGGAATGGATGTCTTTCTTGAGTTCTTTGAAGGAACCCTATAAAGGCAATCATTCCCAGCAGGCCAGAGATTCAGTCTTGCCAGTTTTGACAGCAAAGCACAGCTCATGATCATAGTCAGTTGATCTCTCCTCCTTGTATTGTTCCTGTATGGAGCTGAGAGAAGGAGGGGGCATTCATTTTTTAAACCATGGACGGGGTCAATTACTGGAGGGCTTTGACATACACTGAGAGAGCTACAGTCCCTCCGAAACTAACATGGTGATGCCACTGCCCAGGCATTTCAGCATCATAGATGGATTATAAAAAAAAACCAGCAACACCATAATAACTGAGATCTCAATTATATCCCTACCATAACTCAGTAAGATAGTGGCATTAACTTTAATTCAGCAATCAAACACTGTAATGCCCTGCCTAACCAGAAATTAAACAAAAAAATACACCACTCCAGTACCACGTGCAAACATGACATTATGATCATTACTTTTTACAATAAATGACTAGATTTAATTATAATTATGTCACATGGCAACTACTGTAGGTACTACTTCAAATAAGCAGTTTCCCATCATAGCTGGCAAGTTCTCTTTTCACAGTGCCCTCTCTCTCCCCCTCATTCTATCTCATACCACTCTCTCACAGCACTTATTTTTTATTTTATTTATTTTTTGATGACCGGGTAGGTGCACTAGACATGAAAGTGACTATTTTCAGGCACGACTCAGGAGGTCAATAACACAGAGAGATACAGGCACATAGAATACAATGTCAAGAGATATGCAATACATCACAATCAGAAGTGAAACAAAATTAAGACAATATAGGTAAAAGGCATGTAAAGGTATAAATTATACAAGTGAAAGGTAAGTGCCCGTGTGTAGACAGTAATAGTAATATCACATATAAGGTGCAAAAAATGCCACAGGGTGTCATTACATCCATCTGAAACTGAAAGACAGTTAATGGGAGGAGGCAGGGAGAGAGGTAATGGTGAGATATAGCCTAGCGAGAGAGAGGTGGAGAGAGGAAAAGGGGTGGGAAAGGGGAGGGGATAGGATTTATGGGGATTGCTCTAAATGCTCTCCTGATTTTAAAACTACACTTGGGCAAAAATAATGAAAACAAAATGCCAAATGAAGCAACAACTCAGTGAAATGTTAACTTGTTTATTGTTTTATTGCTTTTTTTGTTGTTGTTTGTTTGTGATGTACTGCTCATTTCAATATTCAATATACTTTTTGCTCATTCTGCTGGGCTCAGCATGTTTAGTGAGGACTGAGTGGGCAGTGGCTACTATCACAACTAACAGGCATTCTGGTCCTCTAAACGCAGAAGAACTAATGCCAAAGTTCCAGACAAGGCTGCCTTCTTGGCTGAAGAAAGAGCAATTTAAGTCCAAATTTTCAGAAATATAAAAATGGTAGTAAGTCTTCTCCATGAAAGATGCCTTAGAAATGAACTAGTTGCCAAAATCCAAGATATGAAAACCACTTATGACAAACTGAGAAATATTATTGACTATATAACGGCTACAAAAGCTGCCAAGGAAGAATGTGCTGCACTCTGCACTCTCATTTTAATGCAGGAGCTGATTAAATAGAAAAATAGCTTTAATTGCTCCACGGCTTTAAACAGAAAGTATAGTGCTTGATATGAAAGTATTTTTCCTTCTATATTAAAAACATGTTTTTAATTAGTTTACAATGACATGAGGGTTTAGTTAAGCACTAAGTGACACAGTTACCATTTTTGTTCTCTGGACCCCTGTGTATAATTATACTTTAAAGAATTTAAATATGAAAGCCATTTCTTCTTTTTGGAGGGGGGTAAACAAATTAATTTGTGCTGATTGAAGCTGAACTCTATAACATGCCTCAAAAATAAAATGGGAAAAGCAGAAAAAAATAAGTGTTTCTTTCTGGCATCTATGGAGTCTGGAGGGAACCATTATCCATTTAGTAGAACATGAAGCACTGTCAGTAGTCCCATCATCAGGTTAATGTGTCCAACTGTAATACTGTCTGTAAGTGGTCTTTATTATATTTACACTTGAAATAATCAATGTTTCCTGTTCTGGTCTAAAACCTACTTTTGTTGACTGACTTGTACTATGGAGTGCCAGCCTGCTTTAGCAGGAAACAGGATACCAGAATTAATATTCTTGTATTTTGTTTCCTGACAAAGCAAGCTGGCTTTAAATAATAGCAAAAATTGTTGCAGAAAACATATATAGCGTGAGGCATCCTGAAGAGTCGGATGAGCCAGTTAGTCACAAGGGCACTATGCACGAATGCTGGACAAGGCATGGAGGCATGCACAGCACATTATACAACAGGTGGGCGTGCATGCATTTACAGTGCGGTATGCACAATGGGTGTGCAAAGGGCGACCGCACAGCCAACCATGAGGCACACACACAGCAGTACTGCGGGGGCATGGCTGTGAAAATGGGTGCTCACAGTGGACTTGCGGGCATGCACGAACACATGTACATCATGCATGCATGCAGGTCTAGGGTCACACAACTACGCCAGGGTAGGGGCTGCCATAAAGATACACAGCCAGCAGGGCATGTACCTGTATGGACCCTGCATTCCACAGGTAGTACACCACCCTTCCCATGCCACCAGCCTGCCAGCCAATGTGGACACAGTGGACAGCGTGTGTGCAGGCAGAGATGATGGCAGTGCCATGGTGAGAAGCGCCCTGAAGACAGACACAACCAAAGTCTGTGCACCAGCCATGCATAGTGGCAGTGCATGGCTGCCCCCGAATGGATGGAACTGGGCACCATAGTGGCCAGCTGGCAGCAGCGGTCCAGCACAGGCCACAAAACTCCTGCCTGGGCATGGTCAGTGTTGAGCGTGGTGTACGGCATCAGCCCTGGGTAAGCAGGGGTGTAGGGCAGACACCATGACCCCTCAGTATGGTACCTACCATAGGCATGTCACCACTGTACAGTGTAGCACTGTGACAAGCCAGTAAGTACTGCCACATCACAACCACAGAGGATACCATACGGCATGTCCCCATAGATAAGGGCCACCCAGTGGCCACAGGGGATGCCATACTGCATGGCCCCATACTGAAGGGCCACCTCATGGCCACAGAAACACCATACAGCATGGCCCTGTACAGAAGGGCAGCCTCATGGCCACAGGGGATGCCACACTGCATGGCCCTGTAGAGAAGGACCACCCCATGGTTACAGGGGATGCCGTATGGCATGGCCCCATACAGAGGGCTGACCATATGGAAGTTGTCCATCAACAAGGAAGGCCATGAGGCACATCCCCTACATGTGTGATGACATGTGGCATGTGGTCATGGCCACTTGCACAGCAGGGCACAGACCATGTAACCCGTGCCGCTGTATGGAATGGACACTGTCACTGGACACACCGTACAGGTGTGACACATGGGAATGCCACACTGCAATGCCACGAACAGGGGCCATGCACCACTGTATGGGATATGCACGTGCCCCCCTCCACCCCTGGTGCACCAGCCATGGACAGTACACGGCACCACTGTACTGAGGGAAACCATGCTCACCCCCACCCCTGGAGTGGAATGTAGAAATGGTTTATTACACAGTAAGAGGCACAGAAAATGCAGGCCTCCCCTACCCTCCCAAGCACAGACACAACAGCCACCTGCCCCAGTGGATGCATGCCCACTCCGCCACACACTAAATGTCTATTAATGTTCATACGGCCCCTTTGTAGGCCTGCTCCACTGGGCAATGGTCCCCCAGTGCAGTACTTTACACCATCAGAACCGGTCACTGCTGCTGTTGTCCCCTCCTCATCTGGTAATGGCCGACCAAGGCTGTCCAGCATCATACACTTGACTGGACCCCTGTAATGCTGCAAGGAAAGAGCACAGATAAGAGGCAGCTCACCATAACCTGCAACCAGCCTACAGGTCTGGCAGGGGCATACCCACCTGGGCAAGGCAGCTGTACTTACTGGGGATGGGATATACACCTCCCAGGGCCTGTAGTGACTGTCCTCATAGAATAGCATGTATCCATAGCATTTCAGTATGATATAGTCCTGGAATGCCTATTGGTACCTCTGTCTCCACTGCCCAGTGCCCAAACATAGCAGAGTGCATTCTCTGGCTGCTCCAGCTGTCACAGGTCAGTCCTGTCAAGAATGCCACCCATGGCCTGTGTGGACAACAAGAAGAGCTGCATTCAGTCACATGGCCTGCACAGAACAATGCCACAGATTGACATACACAATGGCTGCTGAACTTACCTGGCAAAAGCCATGGGCCTGCCACAGATCCCCTGTGCCCCAGTTATCTTTGTAGTTGTCCTCCGACACTTGGAAGAGCTGCCTGGGGAAGAGTGACATCCTGTCCAGGACAATGTATGCCATTGCAGCCCTGAATCACATACACTGCACAGGCCTGTCTGTGTGTGACTGGGCACATGGCACATGGCTCACCCTGTGCTATATCCATCCTGACAGTGGGCTGCACCACGCCCCTTAAAGGGTGACCTGCACCCTCTGGGCTGCATATTGGGTGCTGTATTCAGTGCTGAACTGTGGCACGGGAAGATGTATCAGAGGTACAGGATGTGTCCATGCAGGTCCATCTACTGGAGGTGATGGCTCACAGGCAAAGGGAGAGGATACTGCAAAACAGAGTGTTCCAGAACAGGGTAGATGTCATGGGATGATGGGACACACACTGCCTGGAATGATTCAGGTTTCCATGGCCGATCATGGCACAGCTGTGTAACATAGTCAGCGTTGACATGACACCACATACCCATAGCTCGACGGTGATGATGGGGGAGACCAAGATCATGTGTTCCCTCTCCTACTACATCAGCGGGTCATTCCAGGATGTGACAGATGACACCCTGGGCATCTGCTAGTCCTCAGTGTCATGTGCCATGACCCTGGTGACCGATGCCTTGCTGACACACCTGGGGGGACTGCATATACAGTACATGCTCAGGACAGAGAAGGAGATTCGCACCATGAAGCAGGCATTTTATGGCATGCATGGAATGCCCAGCATGGTCAGAGTGATTGATGGTACACACGTCAACATCCTGACACCATCAGTGAATGAGGAGGTGTACTGGAGCCGTAAGGGCTTTCACAGTATTAACTGTCAGGTCATCTGCAAAACCAATGGTGTCTTCACAAACATGTGTGTGAGGTTCTTCAGATCAATGCATGACTTATTCATAGTGGGTGCCTCAGGGCTCGGGGCAGTGCTCCGTGACAGGCCCAATGAGGGGTGGCTACTGGGTGAGTACGTGATCAGGCCATTCCCACGTCCACAGTAATAGTGCATTGTGGCATGCCACTCACACTATTGTTTCATTCACTGCAGATAAAAGCAGATACCCTCTCAGGACATATCTTATAACACCTATACTGTCTCCAGGATCAAAGGTGGCGGAGGCATACAGCACAGTACACAGGATGACAAGGAGCATCATCGAGAGGACAATCGGGCTGCTCAAGATGTGCTTCTCATGACTTGATCACGCAGGGGGCAATGTCATGCTATCACCTGCCAAGGTATGCAGGGAATTCACAGTATGCTGCAATTTGCACAACACTGCAAAGCATGCTGATGTGCCACTGCTGATGGTTCCATCAGTTGACCCCATCGACAATGATGGTGGCGATGATGTACCTCTCAGGAAACATGGGATGGCTAGTAACTGTGTGGTACGACATACACTTGTGGCAGATACCTTCCCATGGTGACAGAGTGCGGTGCCCAGGAGACAACAACTGCATAGATGCTGGGCCCTCTTTGATGCTATGTTGTGTTCTACGAGGATTACCCAGTTGTACTGGGTTGGTGGGGGGCCATGATTATGATGCTTTACGCTGAGTGGCCTAGTGTCAGGGGTTGGGGGTTGGAGCATGTGTGTGGGGCTTTTGAGGGGCTTGTGAGTGTGGCCATGTGGGTGGTTTTGTTGCCTTCGCTGCTCAGTACCATCTGGTTGTGACTGAAGCCATGTCGAGGCTTGTGTGCTCAGTCACCTGGGTGCCGCATGTGCACATGGTGCACCATGACCAGTGAGCCCGTCATGGCCCTGAATGTCATCCATGAACAGTGAGGGACCAGCTGCTGTGTTGACCTGATTGGCAGTGATGGCTGTATCTTCTGTAGTTCCCCACTCCGCTGCTCCATCTGGGCATGGTGGCATGCCCCGTGCATTTTCACAGATGTCCGGCTCAGTTCCCACGATCCCACATACAGCCTGCTCAGGGCCATGATCTGTGCCCATGGGCTGTGTGCCCATGGTACTGGTGTGTGAATGCTGCTCTGGAGGAGCAGAGGCAGGGCATGCTGCTGGCATATCTTGGAGGTGTTGCATGATCTACTCCTGCACTGTGGCACCCTGTATGATGACAGTGCCAATGGCCCATGTGACGTTGGTGAAAGCTGTTATTGTTGCTGTTGTATTCCTCTGCTCTGCCAGCTTGTCCCCCTCCAGCTGCTGCAGCATACTGTATTGTTTTGCAACATATGGGTTGTGCCGAGTTTCCCGTCCAAGTCTGGTGGGCCCTGTGGAGGTGCCCTCCTCACCGCTGTTGTTGGAGGCTACAGGTTGGTTGGCACCCGGTGGTATGTATTGCACTGCGACCGGTGTGGCACCAGTGCCGATGCTTGGATGGGTGGGTGCTGCCCTATGGGGCTGTTGCTGGCTGGTAACTTTTGCATCCATTGCCCCTTCATTCAGTGGTCCATCACTCCCAAAGGTGGTGTCCATGTCCTCCATCGGAGCAACTATGTGCTTCCCCTCGCTCTCGATGTCCTGCTGGGTCTCTGTGTCCATCTCCATCCTTGTTGGAATAGATGCTGTTGCCATCAGTATATTGCTCAAATCCACTTGCCATGATGCCTACAGTTGGGTGCTGCCACCCCCATGGTTCCTCTTGCTGCACGACGCAGCTCCTGGCTTGGCGTGCCTCAGCGGCATGCACAAGCTGTGTGTTTGTGCATTCTGTGACACAGGGGCCATGCCTGCGGGAAGAGGGTGACATTGTTATGCCAACATTCTGTTACCCATCTTCCCACCCCACATGTCCCCACCACATGGCTGTGCCTACCTGCCAGGCTGTCCACCTCTCTGTTCTCACTGTGGATGGCCACCTTGGAGATGGTATCTGCTGCCATATGCTCTATGGGCATCAGTTGGGTTTCATGGGCTGGTGACCCTCCGCCCGTTCCTCACTGCTCCCATCCACCAGCTGTCAGCTTTTTCTTCACAGCCGCGTGGAGGTCACGTCACTTTGTGTTCGATGGCCATCACTCTTCTCGCCTCAGACCTAGCGGCATTGATGCTGGTTTGTATATCCAGCCACATCCTGGCCTTCACCTCTGGAGCTCTGGTCAGTGCCAGGGCCCTGTAGAGTCTGGCATAGTTGTGGAGGATGTCAGTGACCATCACCACCACCTGCCCGCTGCTGAAACTGGAGCGTGTGCTACCACCAGCATGCACACCTCTCCCACCCCTTCCTCTGCGTTCTCCATCTACCGCCACTGGTCTCTCTGTGGCCACTGCCATTCTACCATCTTGCTTTACACAGTGCAGTGTGTGACATTCAGGTCTGTGTTACTGCATAGTGTGGCAGGCAACACCATATATGGTGGGGTCAAGGGGAGGTGCTGAGTAACCTGGCCATGCCTCCTTGCACTTCATGTGTCACTCTGTACAACCTATGCTCCTGACCCCTCTGTGTGCACACTGCATGCACCTGGTCATGCATGGCATGGGTCTGCTGTGCCATGCATACAGTGTAGGGGTGTGCAGTGTTTACTACCACTCGGTGCCTATTCCAGGACCCTTTGTGCATAGTGCCCATTGTGCTAATTAAGACTCTCTGCTCTAGAAGGGCAGCATTCACAACAAGAATGATGGAAAGGGCTGATTTCCATATCAATAAGCAGCAGTCCATAAAACAATAGAGTGGAGGAGGGAGCACCATGTTTTCACAATACAGTGACCCCCCATGCTGTCAGACTTGTCAGTGTTACAGATTGCTGTAGTTACAAGACAGCGCAGTGAAGAAGAAACAAGCTGCTAATTACCTGAAAAAACGTTTGCAGGAGCTGTCAGCTGCAGAAGCCCTATATCCGTTCTCATGAAACTCGGCAGCACAGGTGCCCCTGCACCCTCATGATTTCTTCCCTGCTGAAGTGCCCTTTGAAGTTTATATCACAGAAAAGACACTGCACATCTGTTGTATAAACAAGCTGTCCTTATCAGTGAGCATGACAGATGTGCCATGTGTCAGGGTCGACAGTGCTTTCCTGTCTGCCCTGACCCATGGCACACCAATCAAAGCACTTTTAAAAGGTTAAGCCTGTGGTTCAATGGGTGAGGAACCAGCCACGCCTACTTCAAGTGCTATATTAGCAGTTCCTTCTAGCCTCCCTCTGAAGCACTTTCTCTTTGTCAACTGGAGACTCTGTCAATCGGTATTCTCCCCTTGGGCCTGCTGGGACTTTGTCCCCCCTTCCCGTGTCACTGTGCTTTGGGCTCTGCTTGGTGTGTGCTACCCTTCTGTTTCATGTTCGCCAGCTTTTGGTTTGCATTGCTTGCCTCCAGCTGCTAGTGCTTCCTTGTGTGCTTGTTTCCTCCTGCTTCTGTACTTATGTTTGTTTTGTCTGTTTCTTTTTTCTTTTAATTTGAGCTGCATGTTGATTATTGTTTTCTTGCCTTATGCAGCCCTGTGCCTGCTTTGGCCCCATTTGCTCATTGGATTTTGCTACCCTCAGTTCACTGCATAGTTCTTTGTATGCTCAGCTCAACCTGTTACTTTCTGCCTAACATTCTACCTTCAGTTTTTCTGCTGTTGTTGTTTGTTTCAGCTTACATTCCTCCTTCTCTGCTGCAATTGCTTCTGTTGATTCACTGCACCTGGAATGGACTTCTTTGTCCTAACTGCTGTCCCTCCCTGTTCTAGCTTGCTCTTAGATTTCACTTCTCAGTGTTAGCTGCACACTCATTCTGCCAGCAGCCTTGCTTTTTACTGTAGTTCCTTCCTGCTTATTTACCTCAGCATTTCATTTCTTTACTTCATTTTTTTTTCGTCCACCCTCAGCTTTTATCCAGCTCTTTTTGAGATTTAACTCTGCTCATTATGTTTATATGCACTCAGTGGGAACCAAACCTGCGTATCCTGCAATTCCATATTGCTTTCTCAATATGAACAGCCCTTTAGGGGGTTTTAATCTGCTCAAACATGTTTATATGTACTCAGTGGGACTCAAACCAGAATTTAATGCAGTTCTATATTACTTTCACCATATGATTCAAACCTGCTTAAATGCATTTATACGAAGCAATTATTCTTGTTGTGTTAGTGCATTACAGCCCATGCCTACAAAGTCCCATGCTTGTTAAGTTCAGCTACTGCTGGATGCTATTCACTATTTGTACACTGCTTTATTATACTCTGGGGGTCAGCTCAGCTACAGCTTTCACTGTAAACTAGTTCTAAAATACTTTACTACTGCTTCCCTGTCTACTTCATTTTTGTCCTCATCCTTAGTTCTCTCCTAATCACAGCATATAATTTCATCTTCGGCTTTGTCATTCAAGCCCCCAGCTCAACTCTCCACTGCATACTCTATCAGTCCCTAGGGTGGCTACTACTACAGGGTCGTTTCAACTATGACATGGGCTGCCTAGTAGATCATTCACTCAGAAACTACTGTCTGTCTGCCTACTCTTCACTATTTACCAATAGGGTGGTTTCTAGGAGTCTTAGGGTTTCCTCCATCCCTCATCAAGTTCCATGCATGTCTTCTGTTATGGGTAGTAAAGCTTTCTCCCATCATCTGTCTACTCATCACCCTCCCACCTGTCTTTTAAAACAAACCTATGAGCCTGGCTCTTAACTGAGTCCTCTTGTAACTGTACAGTATACACCACTAGGACCCATAATCCATCCTTGCCCTAGGATGTACTATGTGCTGCCTGTCCCAACTCCCAACCTCACCCTCACCTATGATCTTCCTTTTGTCCTTTACTCCCTTACATTTTATGCACGTCTGCACATCTGCTCTCCTAGCCTGTCCTGATCTCCTAGTAGTCCATGTAGTGTGTCTGTTAGAAACTCAATAGTTTTCTCCTTTATTTCAGATACTCTATGTTTGCTTAAAATACAGCATGCTGTAGGATGCAGCCACAGATGCTGTTATATCATTACCATTTCTGTACATAAATGTTACCATTGCTTTTTTTTTGTATTATATATTTTAATTTTTGTTGTCTGTATATACAGACAGTACTGGTCAAACTGTGTTATGACCTCCTGAATCCTGTACCCTTGTGTTGTATTTCTGTCTTATGTACTGTTTGAACTACTCATTCTGTGTCATGAGCTCATGTTGAGGTGTGTTACATTATGTATCCCTATATTGTATTACTGCTGATGTGTGTTGTCTGCCACTTTGTGGCCCAGTTCATGACTAAAAACAGTCCATTGGATCAAGTCGCTTACCCGCTTACCAAAGACATAAATACATAAATAAATAAGTAAATTAATTAATTAATTAATCTGCATGTGGGTCATGACACTTTTCTGTGGCTTTTTTGTTTTTCCTATGGTGAAGGACTGGGAGTTATATTAGAGAGTTATGGCCACGTGTGGTTCATTTACCTTGTTTTCGTATATTGCTTTCACTGCTAAAATCCTTTGGCTATTTATGTCACCTTTAAGTGGCACTTATTGATGGACTGGTTGGCTGGCCTCACACAGACTAAAAGATCAAGTTTCACTGAGCTGGATGTGCAGTTGTTACTGCTGTCATGCTTCTGTGTACTATTTGTTTACCAGGCTGTGCATTGCCCGTTACTCACTGCATTACCATGTATGACATGCTCCATTGCTAAAAATGTTTACCATGCTGCTCATTGCCTGTTACTCCCTGCATTGCCATGTATGGCATGTACCATTACTAAAGGCGCGTAATTTGTTGCATATTACCTGATATTCTCTGCATTACCATGTATGGCCGGCTCCATTGCTAGAAGAGATTAACTAACCATGCCCATCAATTTATTGGCTCTGAGCTCTCTCTCAGCTGATGGTCTTGCTCTATGCCCTAGTCCGCATCCTGAGCATGTGATGCTTTGAGTGGGGTCCTTCATTTCTGGCCCATAGAGGGAATGTCCTAACTCCAGGTAGAGCTTTAGCCATCTGTGCGGAGCAGCAGTGCATCTTGATGTTGAATTTATGACTAGTCGCCAAGGGTGGTTACGTGCGTTCCCATTTTGACTGTATATTAATTTACAACCATTGTATCCTAAATGCTTCTCCCTGTGACTGCTTCCCGTTCACCAATTTTGTATTTTAGATTGGTAAGCTGGCTGAGTGCCTCAGCGTCTGTTTCTCTTACCTTGGAGGCACTTGTTGCAGAGAACCCTGGCAACCTTTTATGGAGTTCCTGTTAAAGGGACAGAGTGAGAGCCCTCAACCAAATCAGAATATTTTCCACCCCACTGAACTAGATTTCAAACATAGCAGCTGAGCCATCAGTAAATAAAATATTCTGAGCCTGGAGGGAAGGTGATCTCGGCCTCAGATTCCCAGAGATTTCCTCCTCACAGGGTGTTTTTCTCTCCTCCATGCCGCAGATCACAATACTTAGTTAGTTTTAGTAATACTCTTACAGTAGCTTAATTAGGTAGACTCTGTTGTTGGATGAAGATGGACGGTGGCCATACTGGCCATTCCCTCTCTCCTTAGGAAGGCCCTTTCTGTTATCGGTGTAAGTCATATTCTTGGAGCTATCCTGCTTGCTTGTATATCTCATTTATGTTTCATTAATAATTATACATTTTCAAAAGTATGTCAGCTTAGATCCAAAGCAAAGAAGTGCAAAGTAATGCACCTGGGAAACAAAAATCCAGGGGAAGACTTCACAATGGGGGGGGGCTAACAACAACAAAAATGGAAAGGTACCTAGGGGTAGTCATATCAGATGACCTAAAGGTAGGCAGGCAATGTGAGAAGGCAGTAAGGAGGGCTGGGGGATACTGGGATGGATAGGGAGATGCATCACCAGTAGAAAACAAGAAGTTTTCATCCCTCTGTACAGACACTTGGTGAGACCCCATCTGGAGTAATGTGTGCAGTTCTGGAGACCCCATCTCTGCAAGGACATAAAAAGCATGGAGTCAGTCCAGATGAGGACAACTAAAATGGTGCAGGGTCTATACCAGAAACTATACAAAGAGAGACTAAAGAAGCTTAATATGTATACCCTCGAGGATAGGAGGGAGGGGGGGGACATGATAGAAACTTTGAAGTACCTCAAGGGAATCAACAAAGTCCAAAAGGGTAGCATCTTTCAGAAAAAGAGATGTGCAAGAACAAGTGGGCACAGTTTGAGGATAGAGGGGGACAGCTCAAGGGCAACATGATAAAGTATTTTTTCACAGAAAGGGTGGTGGACACATAGAACAGCCTTCCTAAGGAGGTCTTGGGCTAAAAAACAGTGGGAGAATTCAATAATGCATGGAACAGACATAAGGCAATTATAGTGGATGGTAGGAGGAAGTAGGCTATTGGTTAACTAAGATCTGCAGCTCATCTAATAGGTAGAGAACTGGGCAGACTGGGTGGGCCAAGCAGTCCTTAAATGCCATCGAAGTCTATGTTTCTATGTTTCTATTAAGCTGCCAATTGCTGTTAGTCTGCTTCTCTACCTCCTAGTCATTGATCATTGTTCCAATTCATTTTGGGGTTCCTTCCAAAGGTACCTATAGCCAAGGGGCCCTTCTCATGGCACCTCTAAGGGTGGAACCCTCTTACAGCATTCCTTGCCTTCAGTACCCCTACAGAGTGGTAGTTCCTAATGGAATAGAGAGTGCAAATGGCCACAACATTGTAATACAGTTGCACAAGCATTACATTATTCTGGTTACGTGTGCCATTGAATTAAAAGGCTACACCTGTAGTTCAATGGGTGAGCAACCAGCCACACCTACTTCCTGTGCTATATAAGCAGTTCCTTTTAACCTCCCTCTGAAGTACTTTCTCTTTACCCCACCAGCCTCATCTCCTCCTCCAGCGGCTTGCCTCTCTACTCCCAGGGGTTCCATCCTAAGGTATCTTTATCCAAGGGACCCTTCCCAAGGCACCTATAGTGGTGGAAAACTCTTACAGCATTCCTTGCCTTCAGTATCCCTACAGGGTGGTAATTCCTAATGCAATAGAGAATGAGAATGACCACAGCATCGTAATACAGTTGCATAAGCATTACATTATTCTGGTTGTGTGGGCTAGTGAAATTTAAAAGGTCTCCTTAAACTTGACTGAAATGCAGATAAGAGTATGCATGACCACAATAGGCACTAGCAAGCTATGCTTGTTAGTGCCTAAACATTAATTCCCAAGAAGTAAATTTTTATAAATTAATATCTCATTCAATCACCTTTTAAATTCCACCATATTTTTCAAAATCTTATTAAAGAAGATGTAAAATATACTGCATATTACTTAGTCAGGGACATCATACAGATCTTCTTCAGTCATTATTTCAAACTTTTTTTCTCAGCTACATTCTCTGCAGTCCCTCTGCCTGAAAATATTGATAATAGTGTAATATTTTACTCTGTCTAGGAGATGATCAACAAATGGATTGGTTATGCATCCAAACTAAACTGATAAATACTCTGAATAAACACTAAGAAAATTATTTCTATGAGTTCTGGTGCCAGGCAGAAGCTGGCAAAGCTGCAGACTCTCCCATAATTCAACACCCCCAAAGGCCCCCTCTAGAGGTAGTCTCTGCTTTTAGATAATTAGGGGTATGGCTGGACTGCCATCTCACTTTCTTAACTCACATTGATGCACTCTACTCTAAACTTCACCCCAAGGTAGGAATCATAAATTGGAACAAAGATAGCCTCTCCCACCCTATCTGTTGTGAGTTAATAACTAAAATTATACTTCCAGTATTTGACTATGCAGATGTTGTCTAAGGCACCCCTCTGCAGTGTCCCTTGCCAGGCTTCACACCCTCCTAAACTCTTTCTTTTGCTCTACAACTGACTTCCAATTTCTCACACACACCACTGCTCTCTCCTCTTCTCTTCCTCTCTCTCTCTCTCTCTCCCCCCCACACCGGAGACTGACCCACTGTTTGGCCTTTACTGCCAAATACTCATTGGGGATTCTTCCTTCCTATCTCTCCACACTACTATCCCCTGCAAACCCTTACTCCTACCCTCTGTGCTCCTGGGACACCAAGTCTTTCTCCCTTTCTCATCCCCACTTCATGTTTGGACATTCTTCTTTTTCCTATCGTTTCCCTCTCCTCTGGAATCAGCTCTCCTCTGACATTCACCTTTCCCACTCACTGCAGACTGTCAATCACCTATTCTATCTCACACACATTTACCCTTGTTCTTGCTCCTCTACATCCCATGCCTCCCTGCCTCAACCTAATGTACCTAGAATCCTAATGGCCCTGCAAACTGCCTCCCTACTAATATTTGAACGCTGCTCCTAATTGTAACCTTGCACTTATTTGTTGTTATTTTGTACTCTGTCTTTTGTTACTATGCAATCGATTTTGTTTCTTTCCATAGTTTTTATTGTATTCCTTTTTCCTCAGGGTCACATCTGGAAATGAGCCCCAGCTCAGTGTGCCTTTCCTGTTTACCACATATTAAATACAATAAATAAATAAAAAATAAATATAATACTCTTCTACTCACTTCACTATTAATGATCCATTTAGGAGCCAGCTTAACTCTCTGTTTTGGGTTTTATGTACAGTAGTTCAATCTGTAGGGATATATATATATATATATATATATATATATATATATATATTTATTTATTTAGTTAGTTAAACATCAGTTTAGAAACCTTTGAGCCAGAGGCTCATTTACAAAGGTACCTCGTCACAAAGAGGACATCAGAACAGTAGTACAAGGGACACAGTACCACAAACAAAAGAGTTACAGTTCAATTACAATTTTGTTTCAATAGAATACAATCTCCAACAAAGCAAAAGATAACAAAAGGTGCAAAACTTATGGTCGGGGGAGAGCTGGTGGGAGTAGAAGGGAGGGAGATAGGGGAGGAGGAATTAGTAGGGAAAGGAAGTGGGGGGATTTTTTTATTTTTTACACTAGGCTAGTGGCAGTTGCATTTGCAAGAGCTAAGCAGGAAGTTTCTGAGCCTGGGCTTAAAGCAAGCTAAGGTTAGTGAGTTTGAGACACTGGCAGGGAGGGAGTTATACCAGTGGGGTGCATGGTAAGGGAATGCCCTCTGATCTTGAGAGGTCCTGGCTCTCGGAATAACTAGGGTAGCTCTTGACGAGCTGCGCGTGATCAGGGTCAGTGCAGTACGGTGAATGGAGTTGGATAGGCCTATGGGGGATAGGCCATGCAGGGCTTTAAAGGTGAGCTGGCATGTCTGATACATGAGTCGCTCTTCCAGTTTGAGTAGGGTAGCCAGGGTGTACAGCTCACATGTGTGAGTGAGTCTGGGAGCACCAGTGATAAGTCTGCAGGGCTTATTAACTGTGAGGTGAACCTTGTTGAAGGCAGTCTGATCTGCTGAGCCATAGACCAGAAGGCCATAGTCAATGAGAGACATGACAGAGCAGGTGACAGCCAGGCGGAGGGCATCAGGAGGGAGGCATTTCTTGTGCCAGTAAAGAATGCCTAGCCGTGAGTTGGTGACAGAATTTAGGGCAGATATATGTCCATGGAATGAAAGTGCAGGGTCAAAGGTTATACCAAGATATTATATATATATATATATAAAACATATATCTCTGTATCTATCTATATTTATATAATTCTTTGCAAAAGCTACGTTAATGCATCAGTTAGGGTTCATATCAAAAAATTAAGAAGGAAGGAAATATGAAATTAGGGTTCCCAACCCTAACACCCCACCCCCACCCTGCACACACCAATAGGCGGTGGAGGGTGCCTTATGGTCATCAGCCGTAAAGCTCAGTCATTTCATAAGTAAATAAGCTGAGATGGATATAGTATAGGAGAATGGGGTGAGCGGTAGAGCTGATGACCCCAAGGCACACCCTGATGCCTGTTGAATAGCAAATAACCAGAACATTACCTAAGTAAATGGGTGTGCCCCTGCCTCTTGCTGCAACAAGGAACTCTTCACCAGTCTGCTACAAGCTTACTTGTTTTTATGGACTCTTATGAACTTTCGAATGGACTGTTCTTGTTATTTGCTATCCCATGGAAGTGTGAGCGCCTGATATTATTTGACAATACTTCTGAACTTTGTGTTTTTTGTGCTCTTAATAAATATATGCTGCACTGTAATGGACAGCAACAGCAGTCTTTCAAGTAGCAATACAAACTATGTACATTTGTAACAAGTGCCGGTCCCCTCCTGCTTCCATTTGTAATTTTTGCATTGTGGTGTTCTTGCAACATTCTTTACATAGGTTTTACCATCAAAATATTGAAAACTTGACTGCAGGAGCATATTTGTTCAATTATTAACAATCACATTGACAAATCTGTTGGGCTACACTTTCTGGAGAAGCATGGATCTGACACCAAATCTTTACATTTTATGGGAGTAGACCATGTACCCCCACCACAGTTTGGTGGACATAGGGTCAACATGCTTCTGCCGAAGGAAAGTTTGTGGATTTACAAACGTAGGAGCCTAAAATCCATTGATCTGAATGATGAACTTCATTTAAAACCATTTCTAAAAAAAAATTAAAAAAAATATTGATTGTATTATGAAATAATCTAAAAGATAAAAAGGTACAGCTTTAGAGAATTAGATAGTCATGTGATTTACACTGTGATATACTTTTCTATCTGTTATTTCTTTTAGATGCTTTGGAATGGTGATCACTGAGTGACGCCTCTCCACAGTTTGCCTCTCTGCAACTTTGCTTTGTTAAATGTGGATCCCTGAAATTGTGAATTCTGAAAAACAGGCAATCATTTATACTTGGCTCTTTCCTCTATCTTTTGCGTAGATCTTTGATTTTTGAAAACAGCCTATTTTCTATGTTAAGTTTTTATAATAATGTTTACAGGTTTGATTATGAAAGAAATGTGTGATTTATAACAGAAAAGTCACCTTTCTTGTTTGATTATGTTTTAAGCAAGGAATATATGTTTCACCTGATTTAATTTGTTTGGGATGTATAAAAGGTAATGTATTTCATGCATAGCCACACCCCCTGATGAAGGGCTAACATCAAAGTGCTGGGTAGCAGCCACCTAACTTTGTGCTGTTGGACCAAGAATAAATATTTAAGTTCATTTGCATTTTGCTGTTAGTTCTTTATTTTATGCCTGAGTGCAAGTTCCTGGATCTTTTGTTTGCATTTAGGGCTGACAGCCCTTAACTTGAACCACCTCATCTTGCTGATTCATGGTATTGCTTTTCAAACTGTGACATAAATGAGGTGGGGTAATAAGAACTCGATATTGAAAATTTGGGGACAAACTCTTTAAAATTTCCAAAGTTACGAGTGTGAGTAGGGAAAATCCAATGGATGGTCATAACTTTGCCATGTTTACCTATTTTGACAGCACATTTAAAACAAACCCATCTTATGACCCCACTTCATGGACAATATGACTGTCATTATGTAAATCCTGTCTGAAAGGTGAATTCATCAGGCGACTTTGAAATCATCTTTCAGACAGAAGTTGCATAATGACAGTCATATTGTTCATGAGGTGGGGTCCCCAAAAGGCTATGTTGAAAATTTGAGGTCATAATGTCAGACATGACTGAGTTATAAATAAAAGTTGAAGCCCTCATTGAAATACATTGAACCACATTTACCTTAGTTTCTCATATTACCATCGCTGGTTCCAGCAGCAAGACATGTCTTTGATTGAAGAGCATATCTCAAATTTGGTATCTGTTCTGGAAAGTGAGAGTATATGGGGGCGTACAGGAGGGTGTGGGTTATAAATGTTGTGAAATTAAATTCTGACAGTGAAATTGCTGCAAAACCGGCAATTTCACCAAGCAAAACATTTCCCAAAATGTTGCCATTCCACTAAATTTTTCGCTGTGTGCAAAGTTGCAAAATTTTGCCTGTGGAACATGGAATTTCACTGTGAAATGTACAATTTCACCTGAAATGGAAACATTTTGCCCAAATTTCACCATTCCATGGGCAACATTTTGCATTTCACTGGTGGAAATTTGCATTTTATGCCCACAAAATATTTTGCAAAATGTGTAAATTTCATGAATTATTTAGCATAGCAAAATGTTCTGATTTCTCACATCTCTAGTGTGGGGTGGTGGGTGCTGAGTGGGTGGTGGGGGTGGAGGCTTATCGGCAAGGGACTATTTTATCTTTTTCAGGATGTGCTCAATGGGAAGTTGTTTTACCACCACACTGAACCCCATTTTACCACCATTGTCATAGATCAGTTTCTGTTCCATGTCCAGGACTACAAAGTACCCTATCTAATTTGGCGAGTACACATTCACTATTAAGATAAAGCCTGTCAATGACATCCCTCCTGAGCTTTTCCCAGGCACCACTCACCAAATGACTGTCAAAGAATAAGATCTGACCTATTTCATGAAAAGTTCCTGTGCTATACAGATCTGGACTCAGATGCCCAAGATCTGAAGTACACCATCACCAAGCTCCTAATAGACATAGATGAGAACACAGTTATGATGGGCCAGATTTTGCTCAACAGAAAAGGCTGACACGGTACTCATGAAGATTGCACAAGCCCAGGTAAATCACCATAAAGTAACCTATCAACCTCCAGATCAAAAACTTGCTATAACACCTAATGTGGTCCATTAAGCTTTACAGTAGAAGAAACATCTGGGAACTCTGTTGAAGGTATTTTCACAGTTCTCCTGCAACCAGTGGATAAAAAGCCACCTCAGATTAATAACACTAGGTTCACCATTTTAGAACAAAAAAAGCAGTTAATAGCAGCCCCTATTGATGGGCAGTCTGCATGGTGCCCACTCCAACAAACAGAACCAGTTAGAGGTGGAAAACCTGGGCTGCATAAATCCTGCATCAGGTATAGTAATGTAAATATGGGGGGAAGGGTCAGGAATCACAGAGACTGTCACATCAATACAGTCCAGAGTCAGGAGAGATGTGGGTCATTATTAATAAAAACGAAGGTAACTGACCAGATCAGGGAGAGTCCATGGCAAAGTAAGAAAAAAAAATAAGCGCAAAGAACAATCTCACCCAGCATGATTCAAATACAGCATGTTGTCGGGTAGTGAGTGAGTTTCTAGCTTCCTGGCACAACTTCAGGTTATTCCTAATGTCCTGCAAGGTGTCCAGAGCAGCCTTCTTCCCAGTGGCTTTATGATAGTGAAGGCGATTGGCTTTCCAGGCTGAATGTTGCAGACTAGGTGGCTGAGATGAACAGAAAATGGAATATTCAACTATTTTTAATTAGATAATCTCAAAGCAAAACTATTTATAGTAATTTAATTAATAAATGAAGCATAGCCTTTGATTTTCAAGGATTTTCCCTTCATGAAAAAGGATCCTTTTTTTGTGACTCGTAATTCAAAAAAGGATTCTTTAATGCATGCTGCTGTAATGAAAAAGAATTCATAGTATAACAAAAAAAAAAAAAAAACATTTCCAGGGCATGTCTGCAACAGTGAAGTGCAGATTTCAACTAAGAGGGTCTTGATCATCCAGCTCGTTGTGTTAGTCTCTCTCTCTCCAGTATGTCATTTTTGTGGATTTTGATTTTGTTTAAGAAAAAACAGAAACAGGTGGTGGCAAACAAAAAACGATTTCTTTCCTTATGAAATGGGATTGCTTTTTTGTTTCATGCAGCAATCTTTTTGTGCATACTAAATGTGCTCAGAAATGATTTTTTCACATTTTTAAAATACAATAACTTAAAAATGGCTTATTATTTTTTCACCAGACAAGCAAAAGGCACATCTGTGGGCTATTCTCTTTCTGCCCTGAAAATGTCAAACCATTATTCCCAACCATTGCGGCTGTAGACAATTTCAAAGAAAAATTCCAGCAAAGTCAATGAGTGAAAAAATGCTTTTTTCACCCTCCAGAACTCAGAAATTGCAACTCTGACCAGAATATATCTTACCACATCTAGAGATCTACACTGGGTGATGGTGCATGCACATTTTCATGCAAATCTGTTGAATGACTGCAAAGTTATTACAGTGCTCTGCCCTGGGGGGTAAGCCTGGGCTTGTCTTTTCTCATCCATTGTGGGAGTGCCTGCCTTGTAGCCCCACCCAAGAGAGTAACCCTGGGCATTGTGGGACAGCATGGAGTGGTTGCTCAGCTCCTGTGGTGGGAATTGGTGGTTCTGGGGGAAAAAATCATCTTCACATTTCTTATTCAACTACACCTACCATAGAGCCCCCTCCACCATACACAACTCCCTTTCTTCCTGCCCCACCCATACTTCTGCAGTCAATGAGATGTTGCGTGCTAGTTTGCTGAAGTAGTGGCATTTTGTTGCAGAGTACTGACTGTCACGGAGTTGGAGCAATGACGGTCTGTGGAAGGGATCTGCATCAGTAGTCTCAGGATCAGGAGTAAGGGAGGAACATGAGTAGATATGGGTTGCAGTATAGTTTGCTGGCAAATTCTAAGCAAAGAAGCTAGTTAAACTGTTATAACAGCAGTGTGTCTGTACTACACAGAATGAAAATGCTGTCTCTGAGATGTGTTTGCTTGGGTAATAATTGCAACTTGCTACAATAGACCTTTAGAGAAAATCAATCTATTTGTGCTATTTCTACATTATCTTCATAATAATAAGTACTTTCACTTTTTTTGGCTCCTCTGTAGAGGGACCAAGTGATGTTAATACTGTTAAATAAACTGCTGGCAGATATTTCAAATAAGGCAGTGTGTCCTGAAAATGTCGTGAAGCTGAATATGTTGTGGTAAAGTTTCTTAACTATCATAAATAGAAGCTGTTTACTGTAGAGATAAGAGTGAGCACATTACCAGCTTCAGTATAGTAGAGGCAAGTGTATTTTGCTATAGCAACAGTCACTTGAGCATTCAGCAAAATGCTCACTATGGACTCTATACACGTAGCATGTTCTTTTTAACATAGCGAAGAAACCTTTAAAGAAAATACTCAGTTTTGCAATATTTCTAACACAAAATGCTGTAGTTTAACTGGGTGACAGCACTTTATTTATCAGTATTGCCAGCACTCACTTGTGGTACAACAGAGAAAGGAAAGTGTGCTTCTTATTATCACAATGTTGAAACTGCCCTACTGGATTATTTTTTTTTTTTTGGAAATGTCTACTGTGTGAACTGGCAAGCACTACCAAAGTGAAGGTATGCTGACAGTTGACATTCCTGTCCTGTTCCGTCCCATCCAGAGCCACTGTCCCGACCACACCGTAAGTTGGTTCTATTATTGCTGTTTTGCAGGACAGACACTATACTGGAACCTTTGCCTTCCATTGTGGTTTATTTTCTTTTTATTGATTTTAGACTCATCTTCCTGGTTTTTAAGTTTATTTTTGTTTCAAAATTTACTCTATAGAGGCAACATGGGAGCACAGTGAAAGTCCTTGTCTGTCGTCTCCATACAGTCGGTGGCAAGTTTCACAAAAATGTAATTAAAATTAAGATAAAAAAACAAAGCTTAGTTACTTTTTCAAGTGAAGATATCTTATTTTAAAATTCTGGGAACACATCATTTAGTGATATTGCAAGCACTCGGTCATGCTAAATTATCTCATGGAAGGTGAAAGTTGTTGTCGTTTTTATACGACATATAGGAACATGGAGATATCACCATTTATTCATTTTTTTTATTTATCTGGATTTTGGTAAACGGATGGTCCCACTGAGACAATACAGTGGGCCCGATTCTCAGAGGTTGTGCAGGGCTGTTGGAAGCCCTGCATTGATCCCCGCTGCTGTGCCAACTACATCGGTGCACTATACAGCCAATTCTCAAAGATCACGTGCCTTTGCAACACTTTACCTGTTTTACGATGGCTTGTGCCCAGTATATGGCACAAGCCCCGTAAAAAGGTCTGTGAATTCAGACCAGTAAAAGTTGGTCTAACTCACATCATGTAGTGCACAGGTGGGCTCCAGAACATAGAATCCCAATTGCTGGACACAGACTGCCAAGCCCCATACACCATGTGTTCGGCACACCTGGGGCTTGTGGCAGTTTAAAACATATGAGAATCAAGTCCAGTACCTTTTTCAGGGATAACTCATGATCAAACATAAAATTACAAGGTTTGTACATCAATAAAGATTACATGCAAGTAAGTACAGAGATGGGATACAATGCTTTCTGAATGGAAAAGAGCTGACTTAACAAGGAGATTATCAACAAATGCAGAGAGCACCAATCAAGCAAGCAGTGCAACAGCAGTAACAAAATATTGCAAAACCATTAAATAAGATATGGATCACACAGACCATAAGGCAGTGATGGATACAGCAATGTAGTATTCACATGAGGCTGGCAACACTCAAAGAGGTGAAGCATAAGTGGTAGGGGTGCTGTCATCTGAAACAAGTAGAATGAGAGGAGGTCATGATCTGGAGCATGAGGGAGTGCTAGAATAGGGAGCTGGAAGTGCATGATAAAATTGCATGTGGTAAGGAGTTCCAAAAGGACAGAGCAGAGAAAGCAAAAGATCTCCTGCCTTTGGATGACTGTGGAATAGGAGTTACAAGAAAAGGAAAGGAGTAGGACCTAAGCATTCTAGAGGACTTTCTGAGCTTGAGGATGTCATCACAACAGGAGTGGGTAGGTGATCCAGCTAGTGTACAATGCCAAGAGTTATTAGTTGGAGTTTGGATTGATAAGAAGGCCATCCCAATGATGAAAGGACATCGCAGTGGTGGGGACTTGCTTTAACCCCTAGAGCAAACCTTTCAACTTGGAGATAAAGTTGTCTAAGGGGTGTTTGGATGGTTGCATTGGTAGAGAGAAGTTGCAGAGCACTATAGGTGAGAAGGGGGAGAAGGGTGGAGGTTGTGGCAAGAGACTGAGGAGAGGAGAGGAATGGGCAAAGGCAGTAAAGTAGACTCAGTTTCTGATTAACAGTCTTCGCAAAAAGAGCTACTTGAATATCAAAGGAGAGGGCGGTACCAAGAATGACAGCCTGGTATTTAAAGAATTGCACAGATTGGGGACATCACCAAAACAGGAAGAGACAGTGAGAATTAGGTAAGGTTGGGGAGTGGAAGCAGAGTGGAAGAATACTGTAGATTTGGTCTTTTTCATGTTTAGAACTAGTTGGTTGTCCAAAAACCAGTCCTCAAGTGAATGGAAATCAGAAGCTAGTGTCCTATTTAGCCAACCGATGTCCACAGAGGAGAGGTAGATGATGGCCTCATCTGTGTAAAGTTGGACAGAGGCCCTGCCACAGTTGTTAGATAGATCATTAATGAAAAGAGAAAATAACAATGGTTCTGAAATAGACCCTTGGGGTACTCCATGAGTAATGGATTTGAAGTCTGAGAGCTCACCTGACAACCTTGAGGGTGGCCTGTGAGGTAATTGTGAAACCAGTTCAGTGCACTCTGATCAAGGCCCAATGTGTGCAACTCTCTAAGCAGGAGGTTGTGGTTAACCAAGTAGAATACCTTCATAAAGTCCACGAAGACTGCTCCCATGACAAGGATGGGTCCATCACACTGAACAGGTTGATAGATACTTTTACATGGGCAGTGAGGGTGCTGTGACTCTTTTGGAATCCATGCTGGAAAGCAAAGAGAAGGTGGTATGAATCCAGGAATTCCTGGAGATATTTGTAATGGATTCACTGTTGGATTTTGGCAAGATGGCAGGGGATAGATATTGGCCATATTTGTCAACCACCGAGGTGGTCCCACCTAATGGACAGGACAACTACGGTGACCTTCCACCTACATGGGACTGTACCAGATAGGAAGGACCTGTTGATCAGATTGTGCACTGGATAGGCCAGAGCTGAGGCTCAAAGATTAATAAACCCGGTCTTAAGTGTGTCATGACCTGGGAAGCTACCTGGCTTAAGGTTAGAGAGGAACATGCGCACTTCCTTGATGGTGGCTAACTTATGATGGAAGATGGTAGGCTATCTGTGTCTACCGGTGGTGGAGGAGAGGGTAAGGGGGGCAGGGTGGGTAAAGAGCGAGGTGTACTTTTGCAAGTCCGTGACAAATTCATTGACACCCTTAGCAATGGAAGGGGGGTCAGTTAAGATGGATCTTTTGGCAGTGAGGGAGCTTGGCACTTCTTTGGACTTGCCTTTAATAAATGAGTTCACCTGCTTCCAGAACTTCTTAGGGTTGCTAAGGTTCTCAGCTTGTAATATTTGGAGATGGGTAGGCTTTGATTTAACAAGTGAGTTGTTGCACTTGTTCCTTAGCTGCCTATAGCCCTGCCAGTCGGTAGGTAGACCAATACATTTAAAAGTTTTCCATGCCCTGTCATGAGATATCATAAGCTTTCACAGCTCCAATGCCAGGGTGCTTTTATGCCTTTTGGATCTGCACATTTTCAAGGGTACATGGTGGTTGACTGCATTGGTCATGGTGCACACAAAAAAATCGAGGGCCTGGTTAATATTAGAGAAGATGTGGATAGGACCCTAATTAGCATTAGAAAGAGAGGCAAGGTATGCTTGGACATTGAACTGGGACATGTCCTTGACTAGAGAGACCTTTGGGGGGAGTTGTTATGCCATAGGCAGAAGGTTGGGGAGAGGTCACTCATACTATCAGGGAGAAAAACCTACAGCTCTTATTCTATGAACACAATTGGTAATTATCCAGTCTAGCAAGGTATGAGGAAGAGGTTTCCTGAGGCCTCGAAGGGCTGGGCTGTTTTGTCTTAGGCATGTGGATTCCATATGTTAGCACTGTACTGTTTGAAGTTGTACAAAGTAGTTTTACGAATCAGTAAAGTGGTTTAATTTCTCACTTGGCCTGGAGTGCGTTTTTTTCCTTTCATTTTAGCAAGATATGGTTGCCTGATTTTACATTTAGTCATGAGTTCTCAGAGATGAGCTGAGTGAGGTTAGAGTCAGAGAGGAAGGAATGCGACCTGTTGGTGTTGAGATTCAGCCAGTAAAGGTTAAAGTCCCCACAGAGTATGATATATCATACGGAGGGAGATGAACAGGGGAAGTAATGAAGGGGGTTAGGTTTGCAGCGGCTAGAGATGTGTGAAGTTCACAAAATTCACTCTTTGAATTAATTAGTGGATTTTGCTGATTTTACAGGAGCGATTTTGCAAAATTTCCAGCAGCAAATTTTGCACATTACAGATCGAAACACTATATTTCGCTTGCGAATTTTGCACTTAGCCTGCAAACTTCATGCTTTGCGGAAAAAAATGCAAATTTCAGCAGAATGTTTGCAAAAATAATGTGAATAGAAGCACAGGAAGTGGGCACTCACTGCACGGGGTTGATGGGTCAAGAAGATAGCAATGAAGTGATCAGAAGTTTAAAGGGTAAACAGACAGAGAAAAGCAGCCATACAGCCTGAGTTTCCCATAGTACAAGAATTGAGGAAATAGAGCAAAAAAAGGGGTGGGGGCACTACAGAAACCCGGGATAAGGAGTGCCCCACTGAGTACAGGGGGAGTTATCCAAAGCCAGAAGTATAGGACATCCTAAATACAGCAACAGCTGGACTAGTCAGGAATTAGGATTAAATTATTAATGTCAGCCTCTGTATAGTAGTTAGAAATAAGGTAAAGTTAATAATATAGTGGAATCTTGATTATCCAGACACCGATTATCCAGATTATTTGATCCGTTAGACCAGCCACCTGGTCCTAAAGTTGCCAGCGCTATCTCAAATTTTGCATTGCTAAATCCTAAATTGTAACTTTGTTTTTTAATGTCAGATGGCTCAACAATTAGGTGGAGTGAAGTAATGACTATCACACCCTGATTGCCTTGATAACCTAGCAATGATGTGTGAATGATGCATGATTTGTGCCTCAAAGGTTTACACAGCTAGTTGTAGCAGCGTAACTAAAAAAATAGAAGTGTTAAACAATTAATCAAACCCTTAAAAGCTTTCAAATCTTTAAAACCCTCATTGTTCCTCCTGTCTGCATGTTCCTCTGCCCTGGTCCACAATGGAGGTTTCTAATGCTTCAGACAAAGCAAGCGATGTGAAGCGAAATAGAAAAATTCTGTCACTCAGTGAAAAAATGCTTATCCTTGACAGACTTGGCAGAGGCGAAAAAGTCATTGACATTGCTGCTTCATATGGCATCAGCAAGCAGCAGGTTTCAGACATAGAATTAAGCAGAGAAAAAATATTGTCTCATGCCACTACTGTTGAGGACCAGAGGGCACTGAAATAAAGAAAAAAAAAAACTTTAAAGAAACTGAAAGACGAGCGACTGGAGAAAGCGACTTACCTTTAGTTTACTCAGCAACTCACAAAAGGAGCCCTGGTTTCTGGACCTATGCTTAAGGAGAAGACACTGCAATTTAATATTGAAATGAACAGGTAAGACAGCACACATTACTTTAAGGCTTCAACTGGCTGGCTAAAATGCTTTAAAGAAAGGTATTCTATAAGGCAACTTGAAATTCAGGGGGAGAAGATGTCAGCAGATGAAACACTTGTAAAGCCTTATCTTGACAAATTACATGCTGCCATTGAATCTCAGGGTTACACACCTAAGCATATTTATAATAACAATGAAACCAGCCTTTACTGAAAACTGCTCCCTGACAAAACTTTTGCTGGATCACTAGAACAGACAGCTACAGGCTACAAAAAAAATAAAAAGACCGAATAACAATCCTGGGCTGCTCGATTTGCTCACGGACACAGAAACCTAAGCCACTGCTGATAGGCAAATACATAAATCTACACTGTTTTAAGCACCTCAGTATGACAGCTTTGCCAGTCATATATTTCAGCAAAGATAACCCATGCCATGGATGAGCAGAAATCACTTTGTTGGCTGATTCCATAAAACGTTTGTGCTAGCTATGAGAAGGCATTAGTGACAGCAAAAACTCCCACCTAAAGCACTTCTCTTGAAAGACAATTGTTCAGCACATCCACCTGGCTTGAGATCTAGTGATAGTAGAATTAAAGTTGATTTCTCCCCCCCCAAATGACCTCCATGCCTCAGTCATCTGATCACGGCATCTTAGAAGGTCTCAAGGAGCGCTACAGAAAAAGACTTTTGCACCATATCCTATCAGATTCAGATCCAGAGACCTCTATAGTCTGTCTCAGTAAAAAATAACTTTGAAAGACCTACATGGCAGGGGAATCATGGGATGAAGCTAGTGCATGCTTAAGACTGGTGCATCCCATTCGACAAAGGATCTGACTTCTGATGCGTCAGATGAATGAACCGAGGCAGCCGGTGCAGAGATTGACAATGAGTTTGCAGAGGAAATAAATTAATTAGACACCAGAGGCCGGGAGCTGCAAGACCTGTCTGATGTCTGAACATCAACAGCGAGAGAAGGCTGTGAAGTCCTGAATGAGTGAGCTGCTTTTGAACACTAGCCAGTGAGTCCTGAATAAAGAGCTGCTCCTTAATACACTCTGAATACCAAAATGAACTTGCACTGCCTGAGGAGGGTGGAATGGCAGCAAGCCCAATAAGAGGAGGTGGTTGCTAAAAGGGGTGGAGTGTTGTGTATTTAAGAATGTGCTTGCGCATTGCAAGCTGAATGCTAGCCAGAGAACATCAGGAGCGAGAGGCTGCGAAGTCCTGAATGAGTGAACTGCTTTTGTACACTGATCAGTGATTCCAGGCAGGACAGGACAAAAAAGGGGGCAGGGTATTTATTTATTTATAAAATAACTATCAGGATTCACTTTTAACAGCTAAATCAATTCCATGACAGCTAGACCTGCTGATTTTAAGAGTTCAAGGACCTTTAGGATTTTGATTTAATTTGGCAGTGTGTTATAGGCCATCTTCAGCAAAAACTGAATCTTTACAGACACTAAGTTTATTAATAGCACCTTACTTAGATTTAGAATTTACTTTACTGGGAGATTTACATTGGAACAGGTTGACTCCTTCACAAGCTATAATTAATCAATTTTTAGCTTTAAATTTAACTCAGCTAATAAACTTACCAATGAGAATACATACAAAAAAAATGGGGCAAGAGACTTCCTTCTGGATTTGATATTGATTGATAGGCCCTAGAGATACATATCCTTAGTTCATGAAATGGACATTGGCGACCATAGTTATATATCTTGTATTAGACAGCATTAAAGAAAAGGTTCTACCTAGGTTTATTTGTACTACAAATTTCAACTCCTTTTGTGATCAAGCTTTTATTAGAGACATAGCTGGAATCTAATGGAATTTATTGGTTAAATGCCCAGATACAGAGTCAGCATGGTCCTTCTTTAAGCAATCCTTATTGGAGGTTATTGAAAAGCCTGCCACTCTTATAACTAAAAGATCGAGGAAAATCCACACTCCATGGATCACAAAGAACTAAAACAGGTGCTTAAGACCAAAAGTCATCTGTGGAATGTGGCACATAAATCTCAAACAGAACAAGATAAATTGGCATTTAGACAAATCAGAAATAAATGTACTACAGCTGTAAGGAAAGTTAAACATAATTTTATCTAAATCAGTTTTCCAACCCAGTATCTAACCCAAAAAACATATGGAAAGGAATTGATGCTTTAAAGGGGAAACAAGTTTCTTAAACTTCTCCTTTAACATTAAATATTGAAGGGAAGATATTAACAAAGGTCACTGAGCAAGCTGAGGCATTTAATAGATTCTTTGCAGAAATTGGGTATTTATTTGACAAAGTACATCCTCAGCAAACTCATCCAAATTTAGATACAGACTTTAGTAATTCACTGAAAAGGCCTGTATTGTCTTTTAGTGAAAAAAAGTAGACGAAGTTATGAAATTCAAGAATGAACTTGATACAAGCAAAGCAGCAGGATGTGACAGAATTTCTCCTGTATTTCTTAAAGTTGATTTAAAAGTTTTGGCGTATCAGTTGAAATACTTATTTAATTTTTCTTTAAAATCCTTACCTTTAGAAGTAACATGATGCTTTTAACATGCTAGCAGCTCTCCTCTGGTACTCCTACCCCTTGCTACATTAAATAGTTTTTTCTTTCATTGCAACCTCCTTGGAACCAGCTAAACCACCTCAATACTGACTAAGGGAACTGCTGTGATCTATGTGGGAGCTGCAAGAGTGCAAAATGGCATCATGTCCGATGCAGAGATGCGACAGGCTGCTCCCAAGCATACCCCACTGTAGACACCTGACAAGCAGGCCAAACACTCTACAGCCCAGCCAGGAGGCTCTGGACATGCCTCTACCTCTACATTGGTCCCTCCTCTTGGAATCACTAACAAATGCAATTCAGGAGCTTACCTTGGAAGTGAAAATGGTCCAGTCTGACTTAGTAGACTTGGCAGGCATGTGGGAGATGTGGAAGCCCGGGTCTTTTCTCTGGAAACCTGGAGGGGCAGAACAGAAGTGGACGCTGAGGCTATGCAAACACAAATAACCAAACTAGAGGAGAAATTAGAGGATTTGGAGGGGTGCAGCTGTAGAAATAATTTAGTCATTTTCAGGCTGCCTGAGAGAGAGGAAGGAACTGCTCTTTCAGTTTGCGCAGAAATTCCTGGAGCGAGTGGTGGGCCCCTCACCTAATGGCCTGGTTTATATTATGGAATAAGCCCACCTATCCTTGTGCCCTAAACCTCAGGCTGGTACCCCTCCTCATCCATGCATGCCCAAGCTTCTAATTTTCTTAGATAAACAATACATTTTACAGAAAACTAGAGATTTAAAATACATCTTATGAGAGGGCATTAAGCTATGCCTGATGCAAGACTTGCCTGAGTGAACTCAACAGAAGCGAGCAGCCTTTGAGCCAGTGGTCACCAAAATTATTGCATCAGGGATTCGCTTCAGTATTCAATATCCTGCCCATCTCCAGATTTACCTGCAGGACCAATGGCATTCATATCATATGGTGGATGTTGCCACAATGGATCTCAAAAAATGTCCATCCGACCTGTTCAGGGATACCTGACTTTTTATTTGCCATAACTAGTGAAGGTTGAATTCTTCAATATGTCAGTGTGTGATAAGTTGTATTAAACAAGGATATCTCTTAGGAGTTTCCCTGAATGAAACCTGTTGTGGCTACTGTTAAGGTCATTTGATCCCAAGTTGTCCTCATTGGATGGATGTATTGTGGCTGGGCAGGAACAGACAGGGATTGTTTTTCTCATTTAAGCCTGCGTATCTGGCTCAGTGAGTCTTCTCCCTCGTTTCCCTGGTTTCTCAAAGGGACTTCTTCTCATCATGGGAATTATGGTTAACTGTTTCACTCAGGGAGAACATTTGGGAAGATGTGGCCCCAGACTAATGAAGGTAACTGGAGCTCTGATTATGGGCCTTAAAAGGACAGCCTCTCCCTTTGGAATAAATTTCTAATCATCCTGTTGGCTGTTTAATGGACGTGAGTAGACTTGATAACTTGATAAGACAGGGAATTAAGGGCAATAAACCTATACTTAAATAAGGACTACACCTTAATGCATAAATAGCCCTAATTAATAAGATTTCCTACAGCTATCTTAAAGTATTTTCTTTTTTCAGTTCTATTTAGAGCTTATTAATTAGGTATGTAGTATAGGAGGTTTCTAAGTTAACCAGTAAATTCCTCTTGATACATTCAATAATATGTCAAAGCTGGGGGGGGGATGGCTGGAGACTGGGGGAATTAAAATAAGTGGATTAAGAGTTTCATGCACTGGAGTGCTGAGGGAGATGGGGGGGTAGATTAGGTCAGTTGCCAGTAAGGCAGAAATCTTCTGATTATAAGTTTTGTTCATTGTATAAGGGGGGAAGGGGGATGGTGTTTCTTTATTAATGCTGGAGATGGGGATTTTTTTTCCTTTTTCTGTGGGACTTGTTGGTAGAAGGGATAGGGAGAGGGTGCCATTGGAGGGAATCATTATACGCAGTGTCAGTGACTCAGTAGGTAGCACACTCACCTCTGAAGCTGGGAGATCAGAGGGCTGTGGGTTCAGTTCCCACATCTGGCACTTGGGTTACTATCCCAATACTGACGCTGTAGTGTAGCATGAGAGGGGTGCTGCACTTCTGAGGTGCCGTCTTTCAGACGAGACATTAAACCGAGGTCCAATCTGCCTGGATTGGTGGTAGTTCAGGTGGATGTTAAAGATCCCATGGCACTTATCGAAAACAGTAGGGGAATTTCCCATGTGTCCTGGCCAAATTTCCCTCATTCACTAAAAAAAAATACCACTAACAGCTTAATCTGGTTCAAGGTCAGTTGGCATTAATCTGTATCCCCCTCCCCCTGGTCATGCCTGAAAATAGACAGGATTTGTCTAGTGCACTTACCCCGTCAACAAAAACTAAATAAATAAATAAAAAAACGTGTTCAGTGGGTTCCTAGGCATTATTGCAGGCCCTGTGTACTCACCAGTTCATTTTTATTCCTTGCATATCTCCATTATGGCTGTTTATAATTTCTGTTCATGGAATGTGAAAGGAGTACAATCCCCCATCAAATGTGCCAAGATCCTCTTACATTTAAATAAGTTACAAGTGGATATTGCTTTTATACAAGAGACCCACCTACCCTTTTCCCAGGTTCTCCTTTTTTGGAGGTCTTGGGTTGGGCATGCCTTTGGAGTGGGCCCTGATACCCGCAGTAGAGGTGTGGCCATTCTAATTGCTTGGAGGTTTCCGTTTAGTCTCCTTCAAGAAATATCAGACCCCAATGGATGTTTTATCTTTACTAGAGCTCTCTTAGGCCACTTGGAGGAGGTTTTAGGTGCTATATATGGGCCTAATGTACTGGACCTAGGGTTCTTTAACACCCTTATGTCAGTCCTGTCTTCCTGGTGTTGGCTATCCATGATCCTCGGAGGAGATTGGAATCTGGTTCAGTGTAATGTTCTGGACAAATCCGGGGTCTCTCATCAAACTTTATCACCTGGTCAGATGGCCCTTCTAGAATTTATGAGATCAACTGGCTTGATGGATCCATTGGCGAGCCCTTAACCTTTCCAACCGACAGTACTCCTTTCATTCTCTCTCACACAATTCTTTTTCAAGGATTGATTATTTCTTGTTGGGATCTAATTATTTCTCAGGAGCATCCTTATGTCACTACTCTGCCAATGTTATCTCAGATCACCATCCAGGTTTCTTCAATTGAACTTAACCCCCTCCCTGTCCAGAGATTAGATGTGGATTATTAATAAGCAATTGCTCAAGATTCAGGACTAACTAAAGCACATTCAACAATTTATTAGAAATGTTATGATATTTAATTCTCCCTCAATGCCTAAACTCAACATTTTGTGGGGTGCCCTAAAATATGCACTCGGGGGGGGGGGATTTATTCAAATATAGTTGAGGCGTAAAAGTCAGACCTCAGCAGTACATGCCTCTCTGAGTTCCTGTATTGAGCACCTGGAGGCATGCACCTCTGCTTCTTCTCCTCAATCTGACTGGGAGCTGTTAGAGCAACTCAGATTTCAGTATAATAAGTTGTTTGTAGAGAAAGTGGAAATATGACTTTATGCTCAAAAGTAAAATATTTTGATCAAGGGGAAAAGGCTGGGAAACTGCTGGATCTCCATCTTAAATCACAGGCAACAGACAAAACTGTCCCCTCAATACGGAGTAACTCTGGTCAACTTTTGACATCCCCCTGAGATAGAGTAGAAGCCATTAGAGGATTTTAGCAACAGCTGTACACCCCTCCTTTCACTCCTTTTAATCAGGTGCAATTTGAATCCTTCCTCAAGGATCTCCAGCTTCCCTAACTGACGAATCTCAACAAGCATTTCTAAAAGCCCCCTTGACCCTTTCAGAAATCTCTCAAGCAATAGAAACTCTTGCCACAAATAAGGCCCCCGGCCCAGATGGTTTTTCCATGAATTTTTATATGGCACTGAAAGAACAGATAGTCCCTATTTTCTTAAACATGTATAACTACATTTTAAAAAAGGAATATCTGACCCCTTATTAACTATTGCCTCCATTGTGGTTATCCCCAAACCCGATTGAGATCCCTTATTGCTTATTAATTACAGACCAATCTCACTCATTAATGTGGATTTATAGATTCTTTCTAAAATACTTGCAGGTAGAGTTGGTGTTACCTGGGATTCATTAATCAGTCTGGAGCAGATGGGGTTTGTCGGGAAGAATTTTGACTAATCACCTCCGGAAAATGTCATATCTTTTCTCGGCATCCAGAGTTCTTCCTACCCCTGCTGCACTTGTACCCCTGGATGCCAAGAAAGCTTTTGACACAGATTCTTGGGATTATTTGTTTACTCTCCTACCCAAATTTGACATTCCTGGTGAATTCATACAATGGGTTAAAGTTTTATATTCCTCTCCAACTGCAAGAGTACTCTGTAATGGTATGTTATCCCAGCCTTTTTCTCTGTATCAGGGCACTAGACAGGGTTGCCCTTTAGCCCCCTTTTTATTCAATTTTTTTTTGGAGCTATTGCTTCAATTTTAGTTTTTACAGGTTTTATCTGACCTCTGCCAAACTGGAATCCCAGATATTCCATCTCCTGCATGGTTAGGGAACATTTTAAGGGATTTATGATCAAACCAGCATCAGATATTGCATCTAAGACTAAAGATAAATGACGTAGATGTTCAGACCAGGATTGGCAAAAAATGACTACGTCATCCAAATAAGCTACACTATAGACAGCATGAGGTGACTGAATTTTATCCATGATTCTTTGAAAAGTGGCAGGTGCCCCCTGTAGCCCGAAGGGCATTACGGTAAATTGAAACAGGCCAATAGGGGTCCTAAATGCTGTTTTCTCTTTGGCGGAAACATCAAGTGGGACCTGCCAATAGCCTTTTGTCAAGTCCAAGGTAATAAGGTATTGTGCATTGCCCAGATGATCAAGAATATCATCTATACGAGGCATTGGATAGCTTTAAAACTTTAAGATGTCATTCAAATGTCTGAAGTCTAGACAAAGCCGTACCCCGCCCTCCTTTTTCCCCACTACCATGATGAGAAAACTCCATTCACTATGGGAGTGTTCTATGATACCCAACTGCTGCATTTTGAGGAGTTCTTTAATTACATCCTTTCTAACCCTTTCGGGTAACCTGTATGGTTTTTGTCTTATCGGTGTAGTTTGTGTTACTGCTATACAATGAACCACATTTTTAGCCTTTCCAGAAGTTCCCATAAAAGAACCTACATACCTTTGTAACAGTGTTTGTAATTCTGCTACTTGTTGGAGGACTAAATGGGGGTTAATAGTAACATCACCTATGTACCCTTGAACCTCTAACCATTGGTACACCACGTCTAATTTGCTAACAGGAGATTCAGGATATATATGCACACAAAACAGTGTGTCTCTCTCTCTCCAGCCATCATTTAGGTAAATTAGCATGATAACCATTTTGTTTCTTTTTCCTGTTGGGCAACTCTAATTTATACGTTACTGGCCCCATTCATCTAAGTATCATATATGGACCTTGTCATTTCATATGGAGTTTGTTCTCTGAGGAAGATAGTAAAAGATGTACTTTATCTCCTTTCTCAAATTCCTTGTGTCCAGTTCCCTTGTCATAATGGAATTTTTGTATTTCTTGATGTTTAGTATTGGTGTAGTCTACCTTCTGCATGAATTTTACTATCCTCTGCATAAGACTATGCATGTAGTCATTTGGCATCAGACCTATTGGAGTTTGTTCTTCTTCCCATTCCTCCTTAATAAGGTCCAAGTGGCCTCTGGGATTATGCCTATAAAGCAACACAAAGGGAGAAAATCCAGTGGAGGCTTGAGGTACCTCCCTGTAAGCGAACATTAAATAAGGTAAGAGCACATCTCATTTATTCCCTTCCTCTTGAATATACTTTTGAAGCATTTTCTTGAGGGTCTGATTGAAAATCTCTACCAAACCATCTATTTGGGGATGATATGTTATAGTATGTATTGCAGTAATTCCTAGGGTTTGGTAGAGTTGTTTCAATAGTGCTGAACAAAAGTTGCTACCTCTGTTGGTCAGGATTTCTCTCGGTGTGCCTACCCGGCTGAAGATCTTACCCAGCTCATCTGCAATTTTTGTGCTATAACACTTCAAAGGGGCATAGCCTCAGGATACTTTGTAGCGTAGTCACAGACCACCAAGATATATTGATTTCCTTTGGCACTTTTAGGTAGAGGACCCACCACATCCATAGCTATGCGGTTAATGGGGGTCGTAACCAAGGGTATAGGAATCAAAGGTACCTTGTCCTTTTTACTGATTCTGGCAACTTTCTGGCATTCAACACAGATTTTATAGTACTCTTCTACCTGTTCAAGAATTCCAGGCCAGAGAAATCAGTGTAACAGACGGCTGAATGTACGGTCCCATCCTAAATGTCCTGCTAGGAGTACATCATGGGCTATTTCTAGCAACTGCTGTCTATATGGTTGGGGTACCATAAGCTATTGAATTCTGCCACCTCTTCATGGATTTGTACATGCCCAGTACAATAACCCCTTACATACCCTATATTTATCTCGTGAAGAACCAGCATTTGAGGCCTGAAAAAAACAATTTTGTAAACTAACATCCTGTTTCCGCACATTTTTAAATTAATTTCCTTTCACAATATTCCGTACATTAGTATCATATACAACACAATTTTTTCCCCTTGTTCTGTGTCCATACATTTTTATCTTTTCTTCTCTGACTTTTTGGTTTCCTGTCTTTCCCTGGGTCTCAGTAAACATCTTCTGAAAAAAGGGAAATACATGTTCCAGTGCATTTTTGGTTTGAGATCTAGTGACCACAGCAGAAAGACTGGATGTTATTTTTAGTATGCCAGTAATGTGGAATATTTCATGGAGTTCCCTTTACTTTGTCATTTATATGTTAAATGTGGTGTAGTGTACATGGGCTGGCCACCCATGTTCTGTATTTTTGTAAGATCTTGTTGTCATGCTGTCTGGTGCCCCTCATCCACCAAGAAAAAATGTTCCAGCATTCAACAAGAGACTTAAGCTAAGCCTTATTGAAAAAGGTACAACATCTTTATACAGGGTTATTAAGCCAAAGGAAAAGAATATTTTATTCAGACAGCTATTGGGGAAAATAAAGCGCTTAAAGAAAACATGCGTTGCTGCAGCTTTTCCCCTTTTTTATGTTTGTGTTTTGATAACACTTTAAATTGTAAACATTACAAAACTGGGGGAAAAACAGAAGCTGTTGTTTGGTTAGACTTCTGTATATTTTTATGAAGTTATGAAGCTTTGTGCATTGGTAAAAAACTACCACCCAAGGTTGCATTTTAAATGGTTTGCCTCACCCTTGGTGGTACAGCTTACTTTGGGTTTAGTATAACCTAAACAGTAGGAAAAGTCGTACGACTGTGCGCACGTTTGCACAGACACAACTCCATGTATATTGCGGTTGTTTAAATAATTCAAAACAAGCTGAGTGCAACAGAATGAATACCAACATTACTGAGCAGGACGGTGCTGTGAAACAGAAATCTTCCTGACCGTGTAAAGGGATACATGGAAACTAAAGCTTAGTTAGAAGTTCAGTCTTGATTCCAGTCAAGTCTTTTGGTGCTCCTCCTCTACAGTTTCCTCCTAAGAGCCGGCCAGCCACTTCAATCCTTCTTTTATCATGGACCTGTTGGAGAAGGGGCTTACCGAATGAATTCTCATTTTTTACTCTGGATTTAGCACATAATATCAAATATAAAGGTTATAACAAGAATCCTTATGGAAAGATAAATGTAACACTTAGTAGAATGACAATAAAAATGTTTTTAAGCTTAAACTCTACAATGTTATGTGAATGATAGATGGGAGGACCAATGACTTTGTCCAACCCCCTTTATATTCTGCAGATCAAGGGACATGAGTTAGAGGTGAAGAAGGTGTTGAAGAAGAAACACCTAGCCCAACTAGCACCTTCTAGTACTTGGTATATAAGACAAAGTTATGTTTGTTTGACTTTGATTTTCTTTTGCTTATTTTGACAAAACAAGTCTGCTATTATTTTGTTCTGTAAATATAAATAAATCTTATTTGGATTTTTTTTAACTTCATTTCGATGTATGTGTCCATCTGTTACCCAACAGCCTTTTACACTCATCAGGAAGATTAACTTCTCTCCCCAGGTTACCAGTATCTCAATTCATAACACAGATTATGAACTCACTGTTTATGCAGACGATATCCTCCTTCACCTTTCTTCACCAGCTACCTCACTCCCCTCAATATTACAGATCATCTCTCAGTTTGGTGCCATTTCTCACTATAAACTCAATCTTATCAAAACAGAAATTATGTCCATTAATAACAACACTTTTGAAGCTGACTTGGATCACTTAGGTATAGCCTGGAGGAAAGACAAACATAATAATTGGGATTTTTTTTTAGCATCTCCCCTAGTAAGTTTAAACACTATATCCTGGATGTCATTATATCCTGTATTAAAGTATATTTAGAACACTAGTCACTTCTGCTTTTTTCATTATGGGGCAGGCTAAATATTATCAAGATGAATATTCTGCCCCAGCTATAGTATCCCCTACAGATGTCTAATTGGTCACTACCACAATCTTGGTTCACTAGGTTTCATAGACTCCTTGCTTCCTTCCTATGGTGAGGCAAGGCAGCCTGTTGAAGCACTTTCTAAATTAATGAGGAATAAACTGGATGCTGGTCTGCAGGTTACTAATTTTTATAGGAATTACTTAGCCCTACATCTTAACAGGCTCACCTACTGGATACACCCATCAGAAGTGAAACATTATACCCCACATTGGGTGGATATAGAGCACTTCCTATGTTCAATGTCTGGTATAAACCTTAAGGCACTTCCTTTCATATCCGAGAAGAAATTAACTGTCCTTCTGTGGGATACTCCTTTAGGGTCATCCCTACAAATCCACTGACAGCCGTGCTTCCTCCTGAGGGTCTCCCATAATAAAGATACCCTTCAGCCCCTTATAGAGAACCCTAATCTGAGTATAGCAGAACAAATGGTTTCCAGGCATTTTTGGTCTGATATGGGGGTGGAAACAGTTCAAGAGTTAACTTTGAATGGCAAACTGCTCCCCTTCCAGACAGCATGAGAGCTGTATCACTGGCCCTCCTCATCTTGCTTTAAATATTTTCAGATCACTCACATGCTTATACAATTCTTTGGCTCTGGCTCATGACAAAGTTCTTTTGGTTCTGTGATACTACCATTAGTTTCCTCAGCCCCTACTTCTCATCTGGTGTCATACTATTACCACTACAAAAACTTCATAAACACTTCTGGCTGCTAGTTGGGGCCCCAGAATATATGGCTGGGACCAGATTCTTCCTCATGCCACATCCCCCAGGAACTGGTCTCTTATCTGGTAACATGTATATCAGTTTATCAGATGGAGTCAATATCATCTTATGCAATTCGAAATTATTCACAATCTTTACTATACTCCAGAGCATTTGCATAGGATGGGTCATCTTCCTAATGATCTATGTTCCAGATGTGGACAGGAACCTGATTCCCTATACAATATTATTTGGACCTGTCCAAAGATCACTCCTCTTTGGAATTCAATTCGTACTCATCTGGACCCCCCGCTGCGGCTTTCAGATGCATTTTTGCCTGAAATATGTATAGTAGGGACTTTTATAGGTCTCTTATAGGCGACCATAGAGCTCACATGGCTCTGACAGCAGCATGCAGAAAGAAGGTTATTTTGCGGCATTAGTTAGATTCAGAAACCTCCCATTTCCTGGAGTGGTATAAGGAAATCCTGCTTACTATATAGGCAAAATACCTAGTTGCAAACATTTCCAGAAGCTGATCCAGATATGAGATGATCTGGGAACCACTGCAAACCTTCTTGACTTTATAGTGATCTGCCACTTTTTGTTTCCTTTACTCTTATAATGTTTATATTACTTACAATACTCTTGTATACTTACAGGTGGGAACCACAATTGTTGGGGTGGAACCTCGATGAGACTGGATAACTCTGCAGTGGCTTGGAGGGAGGGATGGGATGGGTGAGAGGGTTGGGTGGGGTTGGTAACATTATAAAACTATGGTTAGTATTCCTTCAGTTTACAGAGTTATTACTTCATGATGTGTTTTTTTAGCTGTTTTTTACTGCCCTTATTTGTATTCTTGATTTAGTGGATGTGTTTACCAGATACAGATATGTGTACTGTGGTATCTGTGATTTGACTGTGTTCCATTTACGAACACAGAATATTTAATATGAAAAAAAAATCCTTATCTTTACCTGCAGATTGGAAAACTGCATTTATAATTCCACTACTAAAGGGAGACTCTGCTTCAGATCCAAACTCCTATACGCCTGTTTCTATCCTGTGTACCAGAGTTAAAATATTTGAAAAAAACATCTTCATAAACAACTAACTCAGTATTTTACAAAACATAAAATAATGTCTTAGTTTCAGTCAGGCTTCATGAAGGATCACAACACTACATACACATTATCTTGGTTGGTGGACGATTTATTTACAGCCTTTGATGAGAGTCTTGATGTTTCATCAATGTTTCTAGACCTCTCAAAGGCACTCAATACCATCCACCACACAGTACTATTAAATCAATTAAAATCTGTTGAGTTAGGGTAATCAGCGTTGAACTGGTTTAGCACATTGCTTTTTAGTAGAATGCAAAGTGTAAGGCTGGGAGGATGTATTTCCAAATCACTGCCTCTAACAACTGGGGTCCCACAAGGGTCAGTACTGGGCCCTTTGTTATTTTTATGATACATAAATGACCTTCCAAAATTTTGTTCCAAAGACACAATTTTTTTTGTATGCTGATGACACCATGTTGTACACACAGCATAGAGATAATAAATTGGCCTTAAACATCTCAAAAAGAGATTTCCATGCAGTGCAGAGGACTTTACAGGGGTTAAGGCTTTTACTGAATGAATCAAAAACACAATAGTTTCTTTTTGAAAAAGGATTAATAGAACAGACTCAAAATAATATAATATTCATGCTATTTCTGGGGCAGTAATTGAAAGGATATAGCATTATAAATATATGGGCCTAATATTAGATAGTAGACTCTCTTTTGAATTGCATTTGAATTACATATCAAACAAAATTATACAGTTGTTATGTTTTTTTTTATAGAAACCAAGGTATATTCAGTGCTACACTGAGAAAACTGTTGGTTGCATCATTATTTTTGCCAATTCTCGACTATGGAGATTTTATTTATAATAATGCTTATGGTAAATTGTTGAACATTTTGGATCCGTTATTCAAAAGTGCAGTGAGATTTGTTACAAAACTGCCTTATAGAATGCATAGTTGCACTTTATATAGGGAGATAGGTTGAACTTCCCTTCTGGAATGAAGGGAAGCTCACTTGCGCAATTTTGTTTATAGGTTTATATTAGGTTTACTACCCTCTTTTTTAAAACACAAATTACAACTCAAAAACCTGTCAAAATACACTTTACGATCTTCATCCAGTAGTAAATACTAATTCCAAAAATAAGATGTAAACAAGGGAGAAAGACTATAGCTGTATTGATATGAAGATATGATATGACATGATATGATATGATATGATATGATATGATATGATATGATATGATATGATATGATATGATAAAAGTTTATTTTTATGCAGGGTACAGATTTTAGAGGAATTAACCTCTGTCATTGATCCACATAAAACAATTACAACACTAGTCTAATTAATACACTTTCAACATACATAACAAGTTTCATATAAAAAACATATTGGACCTTTAAACAAGTAATATACAAAACTCCCAGAACAACAACTATTTCACTCTAACAGATTTAACTACAGGAATTACATATTGCTTTTATGATCTTTTTCAGAGCTGACTGAAATTTCTTAACATAATTATTTACTTTGAAGTTTACAGGAATGGAATTCCATGTCCTTGCCAAACAAGTCTGCAACATCATGTCTCCATACTTATTATATATTTTTGGATAAGTGAATATTTCCATCCGTCTAAATGACTATTTTATATTAGCTTGTTTTCTAGAAAAACATGGACTCCTCATTGGATGTTCTTTTCTAGAATTCATCAGTTTTTAGCACCAGGTAGACCAATTCAAACTTCTATTGCTTTCTGAGTTCAATCATCTTAATTCCTGATAGGCCTGGCAATGGTGTGTGCCATACTGGCTATTGTTTTGCAAAATGGGCTAATCTGTAATAGGCTTGGTGATCTTTCATCATGGCAGTTTTTGGAGCATTTCTATTTAGTAATTCTCCATAAGATGTTACTGGAAGGATTAATTGTATCAATATCTTACTACGTGCATCTAGGGTCAGACAATTTGAAAATCTACAAAGTGCTCTGAGTTTCTGATTTACGATCTTTATCATTCAGTTTATATGTCTGACAAAGGATAATCACTTGTCCACTATAATACCCAGATATTTATATTGCTCAAAATTTATAATTTTATTCCCATTTAAAAAAAAAAATAACTAAATTTAAACTATCAATATTACCTTTTATGCAATTTTGAAACATCATACACTGGGTTTTCTTTAAATTGATTACCAGGTTTGAATCCTGGAATCACTTCTTCATCCTCATAACATCCTGCTTGAGTCTCTGTTCCAGTTCTCCCAAGCTGTATGCAGATGACACCAATGCTGTATGACAGCATACTGCTATGACCCTAACTGCATACAGTTAGATTTCACACATCCTTATTACTACTGGTAGCCCATTAACAAATACATTAAAGAGGAGTGGTCCCAGGATCAATTCTTGGGGTGCCCTTCTAATAATTTTCCTCAGGGTTCGGTCTGCTGTGCCCAGAGATGCATATTGCTGGTGATTTGTCAGATATGATCTGAACCATGTTAATGGTTTATCATGTACACCCATATTGTACAGCCTCTGAAACAAAATGTGATGATTAACCAAATCAAATGCTTTACTGAGGTCCACGAACATGGCCCATGTCTTACTACCATTATTTAATGATGTTACTACAAGGTTATTAAAATTCATTATGTCCGTGTCTTCCACTCCCAACTTTAAGAACTTAGGCCCTATATTGTCTGGGCCTCCATATTTATTAATTTTTAATATGCTAAGTTCTTTTTGACCTTGTTAAATGTCAAATATTGAAATATAAGCCATTGCTTCCTATTATTTGTTCTATTTTTGGTTGTGGACATTGAATGTGATACTGAAGTGTCTGGATGTCCTTTATTTGGGTTTACTAGTCCTATGTCTGAAAGCTTTACAAAATAACTATTTAGCATTTCAGACACCTTTTTTTGCTCTGTAACCACCCTATTACTATCATTTATATTTATTTGAGTTTTTGAAATTATTGGATTTTGTAAATGTTTAACCTATTGCCAAAATTTCTTTGGATCCATTGTTGCTGTTATTTTTGTTTTATAATAATTTGATTTTGCTTAGATTACCGTTTTTACAATGATACCAAAAATCTGGAATGTGATCAAAAAGAAGATTCATTTGTGTAGATTGCCATCTTTTGCACATTTTAGAGCATTATTATTAAGTTCTTTCAGTAGGCATTGTAACTATTTTGGTTAAAAATATTTTGCATTATCCAAAACCAACATAACCAAACCAATATTTTAATCTTAAGATTATAACTTTGTCTGTGTATTTTGTCACTTTCGTACTGTTTTAAATGTTTGGACGCATTTGTAAAAGAGAATGTCTTTTCTCAATTATGTTATCCAATAAGCAAATATGAAATTAAATATGCTGATATTGTTGGACTTGTTACAGAGCAACCAGAAATAAAGAGAAAGAGTGATGAAGAATGAGAGACTGTAAGTGCTCAAGACACTGTTGTTTATTTCACAAAGTGCAACAGATGGCTAGAAATGCAGTCAGACCCAAACCTAATTCACTTGCTTACTCTAAATCGGCTTCTAACATATGCATGTAAGAAAAAATATAGTGGATCTAGGCAGTGTAACATCATTGACTTCTTTGGCAGTACATCTCACTGAATTCATTAACTACAATCACAGCTGATTTTTAAACTACAGTACTACTGTACTGTGAAGTATTTTATTATTTTCTACTCTATTTATATTCTATTTTCTGCCTAAACAAACAGTATTTATACAGTATCTAACTTCATTCAGTGTGTATACAGTGTCTCACCATTCAGCTTTAGTTGTGGATAATCTGAGAGGCTGAATTTCATTTTTCTGGATTATCAAATTATCTGGACCAAAGCTGTATCCCTGATAGGTCTGGATAATCAAGGTTTCACTGCATCTGCTGCAGGGCAAAATCTAGTGGGAGACACCTATAATCTGCAAATTAAAACTGAGCATAGGATCATGTGATCAGACCCTACGAAAGTAAAGCTGGCCAAGGGTGGGGGGTGGTGGGTCCAACACATACACATACACACACACACACACACACACACACACACTTGCTCACAGGCTGAAGGGAAGGGAACATTGGTTAACCAGGAGTAGCACATTAAGCAGAAACTTGTTTACAGATGTGACCTGGGAACACAAGGAAGTTAAGTGGCTTGCTCAGGATCACACAGTATGCACCTAGGTGGCTGTGGGATTCAAACCCAGGTCTCCAGATCTGCAACTCACAGCCTTGACCCACTGGCTGTACTTGTGGCTGAACTCATACCTTGCAGTGTACGACTTCGAGCAGCAGTGGCAGTGAGGAGGGCAGAGTTCCTTGCAGTGCCCTACTCGACCCAATGGTTGTGGAAAAACAGAAATAGTGGGTGTTAAATACCAAAGCAGGTAGGGGCTAATCAGCAGGTAAGGGGCTAATCAGTGGGAGAGGGAGGAGGGCTAAGCAAGGAAGCTTGTCTCTTAAAATATAAAAATCTTTTAGCTATCATAGATCAGCACTACTTAGAGAAGGAGGCTTGAGAACTGTTAACAAGATCTATTAATATAATTAACTGCACAGAGCACAGAATTAAATTGCTTTAATGGTAGGAGTGGGAGCAGCATTGACTAAACTGATTACATGAAGCTTTCCACTAAATCAACTTCTACATTTCATTTTCATGAGAGATGGAAGGGGAAGCAGCATTACCACAACATTAACAGTTTTAAAACATGATCAAGAAATAACAAATTAAAAATTTCCTTAAAGTTGGCAGTGAGATCAGCACTGACTAAACTAAGTACTCCACTAAATTAACTTCTACAATACAATTTTTCTGGTTCACAGCCAATTATATGATCATATGGAAAAGTACTCACTGTTGATCAGATATCAATTGTGCTTCAGGAAGAATCATTCGGGCACTGCGCTCACTGACTTGATAGATGTTATAAGTACATCCGTGGAGGATGTTATATTGGTGGGTGCAGTGTTTGTGGATTTATCAAAAGCATTTGATATGGTAGATCACCAGATACTACTAGACAAACTGCTGTAAACAGGGGTATCTGTTGAAGTTTGGAGGAGGTTTGGGTCTTACCTGAAGGAACAGAAACAACAAGTACAAGTGGGAAATGAACTTTCAAAATGAGAGAAAATATTTTGAGGCATTCCCTAATGTTTAATTTTTGAACCATTGCCATTCCTGATTTACACATATGCATTGCCTAATATATTGGAAACAACACAAGTTCAAATGTATGCAGATGATACTGCAATAGCTGCATCTAGTCAAAATTTGGCTCAAGTCCAGCAACATTTACAAAAAGATTTGTTACAAATTGGGGGGAGGTTAAAATTCAAAACTGATGTTAAATAGCAAAAAATCACAGGTTATGTTTTTTTAATTGAAAAGTAAAAAAATGGAATGGTTAAAGGACAAGAATTAAAGACTATAATGAGAACAGGAGCATGTGTAACCCAAGTGACACAATCCAAATATCTTGGATTTTGGATAGATCACATGTTGAGATTTGATTTCCACTTAACAGAATTGGTAAAAAAATTGAGTGTTAAAGAAGAGGCTATGAGAAGAACAGGGTACTGTTTAAATGAGGGTGTGAGAAAAAAGGTGATAAATCAGCTGTTGCTTCCAATTATGGATTATGGCTTATGTGTATAAGGTTGACATAATATGCAACAGACTAGCACTCTTTATTCTGGAAGCAGATTTAACAACTCATTATTATATACTGTATGATAAATTAGCATGGCTTATATTAAAAAATAGAGTTTTTGTAGCTTGGGCAAATATAGTGTACAGAGTAAATACTTCAGATAAATTAGTAAATTCATCAGAAAAGTTGATAACATTAGAGACTAAATAAACCCTGAAAAGCTCAAAAAAGGGTTTCTTAAAGGTACCATGCATAAAAAGTAAATTTGGTGAACAATCTTTTCTTATATAGCTGTTCAAATATGGAATAGTTGTTTCTACCTTTGACCAAACAACAAAACACTTAAAAATGTTGAATACTGCTTTAAAATAAGATCTAGTATTTTGATGCAATTGTAAAGACAACATTATATATATATAAATGTGTGCATGTTTTTTATACTTTCCTATGTACATTTTTTAGTGAATCTAAAGTTAACAGGAACACCTTGAATATGGGATGTATAATCCTAATGGTGTCATTGTACTACCTTCCCATGCAAAAAATAAATAATTTTACTACTTATAGATGGAAGGGCGGAGCAGCAATACCACAGCATTAACAGAAAAACATGATCAAGAAATAGTAAATCAAAATTTAACAGTTAAATATGACCAAGCGGTAGCAAGTGGACTGAGCAAAATATACTATAAGTAGTTCTTTGGAGAGATTATTCCTTACAGTCCTCTGATTTAAAATGATGGGGCTCAGTACTGGAATGTGCTAGAATTCAAAATTCAATTGTTTAATGGAAGGTGCCACAATTCAATATCCAACTGTCCCTCCAACACACACTTGCTCACAGGCTAAAGGCTGTACTTATGGTTGAACTCATACCTTGCAGTGGGTGGCTTCTAGCAGTGGCAGCAATGTGGAAGACAGTGGTGCTTGCAGTGCCCTATTCGACCCAATGGCTTGCAGTGGGCAGCTTCTAGCAGCGGTGGCACTAGGGAGGGCAGAGGTGCTTGTGATGCTCTACTCAATCTCACAGCTTGCAGTGGGTGGCTTCTAGCAGCCACAGTGGTGGGGAGGGCAGAGGTGCTTGGGATGCCTTACTCAACACAATGGCTTGTGGTGGGTTGCTTCTAGCTGCCGTGGCAGTGAGGAGGGCAGACGTATTGGGAGGCCATGATAAATAGGAACATGGAGATATCATTGATATTTACACTGTCTGACTAACATAGTACTTTTTTTCTCTCTCAATATCCCAAAACATATGTTATATATATATATTTTTTTTTGCACAAGCTACTATCTATCAAAAGTAATCAAACTGCTACATGTAGCAAAAAAGAGTACTAGAACATACAGTACCTTGTTTGCTTTTACTGTCTTATCCTGACTCTTGCTTCAGCCTGTCAAAATAATAATAGGTTGCAGTTTTTAGCTAAGCAATAATACCTGACAGGGTGGGTGGTATTGGGCAATACCGGACCGCCCAGGGACGTAATGAGGCCCGATGCCACAGGCGGAGGGCCTTATAGCCTGTGGAAGGTCCGGTATTGCCCATACTGCCGACCCTGGAGGGTATTATTGCACTTGTATGTTGCATCCCATGTATATTGTCCCTTGTTCCTTGTTAACAAACCCAGGTCCACCTCAAAAATTAACTTGCTCAACGGTGATCGCCTGGTTAAATAAAGACTTTGATTGATTGATTGACTTAGAAAATGGGCTAACTGTAATTTTTTATAGGATTACAAGAATAAAACCTAAAGTAGTTCTATAAAAATGACTACAATTCAGTTTTCAACTTTGTTGGTAAAGTAGTCGCTCTGCTGCTGGTAGTACAGAATCCTGTTATCTCTGGCAGTGTGTCATCTCCTTATTCCCACCCCCAGCCCCACGCATTAGTCTCTCATTCTCTCTTACTCCTTGCCTTTTCTTTCTGTCATTTGAGCAATTTATTTATTTTAAATGTGCCTAAGTAAGCGAGAGGGGAATGCGGACCAAATGCAAGTGAAAGGTTTTTATGTTGTGTAGTGACACGCAGTTCACCTCTCCCACTCCCAAGTTGCTACTCTTTTCTTTTTAGTTGTTTCTTAATCTTGTCCCTCTTGCTGGACTGTGGTCCAGTTTATTAAAACAAATATATATATTTTTATATATAGTCGGTCAGCTGAATGGGGTCTGCTGCTGGATAAAGGCAGCAAAGAAAGGAGGAGGGAGGCCAGACGGCATCCTCGTCAGTGTGAAGAACAGTTCCAGAGAATGCTGACAGGGCGGGTGGCCCAACAGTTAAATTCACAAGTAAGGTAATTTGTATGGTTCTTTTACATTTGGTTACAACTCCCAAGCAACTTCCTGGCTTGTCAGATCTTCAGTAGCAGAGCTATCACTCAGCAAGTATCCTCTCCAACACCTCCCAAGTCTGTTTTACTCACACTGTTGAAAACAATGTCCCACAGCAGATGGACAGGCAATTGCTTGAGCACTCTGCTTTTTCTTATTCACTCTGTTCTGTGATGCCAGTTAAGTTTGTGAGTAAGGTAATTTGTAGGTTTCTTTTAGCTTTGTTTGCAAGCAGTACTGGGTGGCAGGGGGACTCACTCTGCAACAGTCGGCACATGATGGGCTAGAGCAAGTAGCGCCGAACACACGTTGCTCTACTGCTTTAAAAGGAACTTGTTTTTTTTTAATACAAAAATGTTTTTTCCCCAAGTATACTATATATCAGAGTAGGCTACAAGTTTCCTTGTGTGAGTACTTTTGGGAGTAAGGTGCTTTCTTGTTGGAAGTGTGGTTGCACTGAAGTAAGGAGCCATGGGGTGCCAGTGTCACTCGCTAAGCAAGAGAAAAAAAAATGGTGCCCTTTTCAACTTGAATTTGGTGCTTTTGCCCAATGAACAAGCAGGGTGGGCACAGGGATAGCCTAGGTGGTGGTGATGAGGGCAGGTGAGTGGCACTTTTTATTTGCTGGACATCTATTGAAAGTTAATGTACCCACCCCCCTGGCAGGGGTACTAGCCAATCAGCAAATGAAAAGCCCATTTTCTAATTTCTGATAAAACTGCCTCCGATTAGCCATTGGTCATGTACTATTAGTTCAGATCTAGAAACAGGGTGTTACATATTTGCTTCGCTTTGCATTTTCTGTAATTTGAGCAGATGGAGTGTACTGCTGTACATCCCTATTTATGGGATGCTGGGTTGCCATAACAACCTCTCAAGCTCACCAAAATTGTCACGCATGCACAGTTCACTAAAACACTTAGTTTTTTGAAGTCTTCTGTATCCTATTGGGCTGTGGTGTATGGAACAGTTTTCTGTAAACAGCATCTTTTTTTTTACTCTATAGTCCCCATAGTGGTACATATATTAGCATGCATACCTCTCAACTGTCCCTGATTTTCAGGGATGTCCCTGATTTTGCCTCAAAATTTTACTCTGTCCCTCCTAAAAATTGTGTTTCCGTGACCAAACAGCGGGGGTTATAAGCACAAACTAATGTCAAACATTAAAGTGACAGGCTTGTTTTTCTTTAGAAAATGCATTTTACACTAAGCCCTTTACTCTACCAGCTTTCTGAATGGATATTTCCAATTTTGAAGAAGTGTCCCTGATTTTGGTCCTTTGTCCCTGATTTTTTTAAGCCTTGTCCCTGATTTATGAGGCAGGAGGTTGAGAGGCATGTTAGCATGTATGGTGCTATATCTCAGGAAACCATTCACCACCTGTGTAACAGGCCATATGTTTTGAATGAAAAGCTGAAAATCCACTACAAAAACTGCAACCTTTTCTTCCTTTCATTATGAACAAGATTGATGCCCACTGATGTATCTCTGTAACTACTGGTATGACTCCGATCTTCAGAGAAGGGAGGAGACCAAGAAATGGGTTGTCACATTCCCACCTCCTGAGGTAGAGGCTGTTGTGGAGGCTGGTGTTGTGCATTTTCACAAATGGGTTATAAATGTTTTCTTAAAATTCAAATTACAGTAGTTGCAAGACAGTGCAGTGATGATGAAACTAGCAGCCTTCTGTATCCTATTGGACTTTGGTGTATGGAATGGTTCTCAGTATATAGCATCTCATTTACTCTAATGTTCCCAGAGAGGTACATGTATTAACATTTATGGAGCTATTGCTCTTGAAACTATTTACTACCTGTGTGTGACTGGCCATATCTTTTGAACAAAAAGCTAAAAATCTACTATAAAAACTGCAACCTGTTCTTCCATCTATCATGAACAATATCATTGCCTACCAGTATAATCTCTATAACTATTGGGATGATTCAGATCAGTAGAGAAGGAGGAAGACCTAGAAACAGGTTTTTACTTAGCTACTTCCGTAAGGGGAGGCTGGTGTGGTACATTTGCACCAAATGTGTTATAAATTTTAAATCAACATTAAAATTAGTTTCAAGTCATTGTAGTGAAGATAAAACAAGCTGCTAGTTCCCAACATCAAAAACAATTGCAGGAGTTATCAGCTTCTGAAACCCTGCATCTGATTTCCCAAAAGTTATGCTGTTGTAAGGGTACTCCAAGTAGAGCATTGTTATCAGGGCACCATCATCACAGAGTGTGCTATTGAATTCCAGACTGTCTGGGACTGTGAACACTGGGGACATAACTGTTTGCCTCTGTCCCAACATCTGCGACTGGGGGGACATTTACATTTATTTAAAGGTGGGTGCAGGGGACACAGCCCCCTGCAGAAAATAATGGCAATTACTATGCATAGTCTGTCGGGGGGAGGCAAATTGCCTACTACTCACCTTTGGTGTCACCCCTTTGTTGCACTCTCATTTACCAAGCACTCTTTGTTTGTGCACTGGCATGGGTGAACCCTCCTAAAATTCAGCAGCACATGTGCACTTGCACCCTTCTGTTTTATTCCCTGCTGAAGTGCCCCTTGAAGTTACTTCAGCAGAAATGACACTGCACATCTATTGTATTAAAAAGCTATCCATAACATTGAGCTTGAGTTATGTGCTGTGCATCACGGTAGACAGAACTTTCTGTCTGCCTGATGCATAGTACATTACTCACACAAAAGGCTTCCTTAAATGTGACTGAAATCAAAAAGCAGTATGCATGAGTACAATAGGCACTCACAGGCTATGCATGTTGGTGCATAATAGGGAGCCATCAACAGTGTGGGATGAGCCCTAAGGAATATGCACTGCCCAGGGTCAGACTGCTGAAACCAGAAACATGAAATTCAGTGGGTGAAGAGAAAAATATTATTTGTTGTTTGAAATTGGGCTTTTGGAAAGTCACAGAAGACAGAACTTTAGGCTTGCAATAACAGTTGTGAAATGTCCTATTGGACGTACTGTAGTGAAGGAGAGCTGCTGAAGTGGGATTAGATATGTGCTGTGGAGGTGTGAGGAGGGCCAAAGGAAATAGAACAAAAAGAAAGTGTGTGGGGTGTGGTGCAGACAAGGGTACATCAGTTACTTGAAAGGCAAAGTTTACTTCTAAAAATGTGAAGCGCTGTTAGTAATTCTGCAGAGCAATGAGACATGCTGGCAGTGATGTGCTGTCAAATTTTTAACAACCCTCTGTCATGGCCCTTGCTCCTCTTAGCTTGACCCACTCCTGGGTCCCACTCCCAGCTGCTGTATGCCCAGTTGCATACTGTGGTCCCTTAATTACCCCACTGCAACAGGGCAATGCATTTTAGTAAAAGGCTAAAAAGCTACTGTATGGGGGAGGGGGGTTGGGGCGATTTAACATTTTTGTTTGCCTTCAGTAAAACCATAATGACAAGTGAAATTATGCCCCTTCCATAAGAAACAGTTCCCTGTCCTCTTCCCAAGAATTTGGTTGTGCCCTGTGGCATACTATATACGGTAGTAATGTGGTAGAGCACAGAGTCACAACTTTCAGTTTCTGGTAGTGTGCCATTGAGGTCCTTCTGTTGTTCCTACTGCATCTTGGAGTATTGCGGCTGAGAGGAAGGCTCTTGTAGCATTGGTAAAAGTAATCCCTGGTATGATAAGGACTGTCCCAGTCTTAAATCTTAATAAAGGAAATAGGTAATTGTTTAGTTAAACTTAATGACACAACACTCCTAACTTCACTTAAATCTTTAAAAAAGAATTTATAAAAGTATTGACTATTAAAAAAGTCAATACAAAAAGATGCTCTGAAGTGAACTGCAGCATGCAATCCAGACCAAAGACTCACACACATTTTGGTCTTTGGTAGTCTATGGGACAGCTGAAAACAACAGACAATATAACATACCAGTTGTTATACCTGCTAATAAATGGTTAGCTCACTTTAACAAAATTTATAATGTCACACAACTTAGAGATAATACTACACTAATACATGATAAACTGAATATGGATTTGATACCTCAGTGGGATCTGGTTTCTCAAGGAGAAGTTATAGCAGCAATATTATCTCAATAACATAATAAAGCAGCCGGTATTGATGCTTTACCAGACAAAGTGTTTCATGGCAATATTTAATTTTGGCTGAGCTATTGGTGAATATTTTTACAATGATTAATTACTGCCTCAACCCCCTGCTAACTGGAATAGTGGAATAATTATTCCACTTTTTTAAAAGGAGCAGAAGAACAATTCCCGGTGTTGCATACTAATTACTCTCATTCCTATTGTTCAGAAAATTTACTGTAGAATAATTCTGTCAAGATTAGAAAAATGGGTGAATGATCAATTAATTTTTTGCTTTCAATGCAGGTTTAGGAGGTCCTATAGCACATCGGATTTAGTGTTTCCACTGAATTATGTCTTGGATACTTATGTTATTACAAAAAATAGAAATATCTCTGTGTGTTTTATAGACATTAAATCAGCATTTGATTCTATTAACAGAAATATCCTCCAGAAATTTCTTTTTTTAAAGTAAGGGTATAGACTCTTATTTACTGCAATGTTGCACACTAATAAAGAGGCTAGAGTGCAGTTATCCAAGAATAGTGCATTATCAGCTCCAATAACCATCTCATGTGATTTAAAACAGGGATGTGTATTAGCACCACTGTTGTTTAATATATACATTGACACATTAGTCCATAAAATATTAAATACAGATACATTTCCTCCACGAATATATGGTACACAAATTATAATCTTAATGTATCAGGATGATGCTATTATACTGTCACAGAAACCTCTGGGTCTCAGATAGAGAAGCAGCAAATTTAAATTCCGCCAGCATGGGCACTTCACATTGTCACTTTGCTACACAGAGTGACCCTTATGAAAGGCTTACTTTGCATTGTGATTATTACTTCACATTGTCATTCTGCCTTAACGTGAATTAAGTTTAAGTGACAACAATATTGGCAGCCCCCATACACACCATCACCAGAATTAATGTGCATCCCCAAAGTGCTACTGTCTTGTGTCCAGAAAATTCCCCAGTGCTGACAAAGTGAAATGAGAGTGTAACAAGAAATGCAAAATCTCCCAGAATTAATGGCGCACTCAGTCATGCTTACACACAGTCACCAGAATTAATGTGCATCCCCAAAATGCTACTGTCTTGTGTCCAGAAAATTCCCCAGTGCTGATGAAGTGAAATGAGAGTGTAAGAAGAAGTGCAAAGTGTCCCAGAATTAATGGCACACTCAGTCATGTGCGCAGTGGTCACACAGTCACCAGGATTAATGTGCAACCCCAAAATGCTACTGTCTTGTTTCCAGAAAACTCTCCAGTGCTGACAAAATGCTACTGTCTTGTGTCCAAAAATTCCCCAGTGCTGACAAAGTGAAATGAGAGCATAACAAGAAATGCAAAGTCTCCCAGAATTAATGGTGCACTGCAAATGCACAGACAGATTAAGATTGTGCTGCATACTCAAGAGATGCATATGAAAAGGCACAACAACACCTAACCAGTGCTCACAACAAGTAACAAATTCAAATCAGTAAAAGAATACCTTTTGCAGGTTGGCAGATTAGTGCACAGCAGTAACAATCCACTACCAATAAAGATACCACAAAGCAGTACAAAACATTCATGCAGGTATGGTAGATAGCAGGTTCACACTGCTGCAATTACTCTGTGGCACAATAAAAGGTGTCTGATTTAATGGCACACATCACACACACATACACACACACACACTCACACACACACTACAAGTAATGTGTAGCAAACTGAAAACCTTTAGTGATATAACCAAATGTTTTAAACAAATTATACACTGCTGCACCACAACAAAAGCAAAAAATGTTCAAGAATTATGTAAAATATTACTGTGTGTGCATTAACACAGTTATACAAAAAAAATAGCCAAAACAGAAAGACTGCCTTTTTCTCCCAGCTAATCTACCTACACCACAAATACACCCCCCCAAAGCACACTTCACAGTACACAGTCTGACTGTTTTAAATTAACATTCAAAATCCACACACAGACAATAAACACTCGATGATATGAGCACAGAAGGGTTTCCTAAAATCGATGTACTAAATTTTGAGCAAAAAAAATTGACCAAAAAAGACATTTGTAACAGCTTTTAGAGGTTTTGAATTGCAGATCTCTGAAAGCAAACTGTCTCCAGCTATCACTACACACACACACTACCCAGGCCAGAACTGAGGCTGTGCAGAACAATCTAGGGCCCACGTGACCTGCAATCCCATGAATCACTACAGAATTTAATTTGAGCTCAATTACAAAGTGAAGTGAGTCAAAGTACATTGATTTCAATGTACTTCACCTTAATATTTGGTGGAGAAGTGGTTTGGGGAAGGCAGAATAATGCAAAGTCATTGAATTCAATGGACTTCACGTTCCTCATTATGACGCGAAGTACTCCGCTTCACATTGCTGAGTACTCCGTGGATTCTGCATTAGTCTGTGAATTACTTCATGGAGCGAATTGGGGCCACTTCACCCACCACTACTTACAGTAAGATAACTCACATGCTGTACATGAAGGAATGTGAATGCCTATGGCTAGACTTCCCAGATGAGCTGAGCCTGTATCATAAAACTCCCCAATTTAAAAACTCTTATTAATGAGTACAGTGATGGGGTGCTAAAGCAAGGAGCGATACTACAAAACAGGATTACAGTACATTTATTTTTTTATTTTATTTATTTATTTTATTTAAACAGCAGTTTGGAAAACCTTTGAGCCATAGGCTCATTTACAAAGGTACCTTGTCACAGTAAGACAAACCAAAATACACAGTATAGCAGTACAACACATAAGTATAACAGTAAAATTAAGACATAGATACAAATAAGCTGGTTCAGGTAGGATGGATGCAAACAATACCAGAGTTATGTCATCCTTAGCAGCTTAGTAATAAGCTTTGTCATAAGTATTGAGTACGGCTTTGACTAGTGGCAGTTACAGCATCGGGTGTTAATAAGGTGGTTACGTAAGGAAGTTTTGAAGCACGATATAGTTGGAGCTTCGGAGATGGAGGGGGGCAGTGTGTTGAACCAGGAGGGGGCACTAAAGCTGAAGGCTCTTTGGCCGTGAGAGGTCCTAGCTCTAGGGATAACAAGAGAGGTTTTCCCAGAGGTCCGAGTATGAACTAGTGGGACAGAGCGGCGTATGGTGGTGGTCAATCCTGGTGGGGAAAGCCCAAGGAGGGTCTTTTTTGTAAGGGTACAGGTAAGATATTTGAGGCGCTCGTCGAGATCAAGTACCAGCGCTTTAGCATACAGTAGACAGGTGTGTGTCATCCTAGGTGCTCCAGTAATTAACCTGCAGGCCTTATTCAGAGTAGTGCGAATTTTATGGAGTGCGGTCTGATCAGCAGCACCATACACCGGCAGTCCATAGTCCACTAGGGACAGGATAGAGGAGGTGACTGCGAGTCGAAGAGCCTCCGGGGGGAGGCAGTGTTTATACCGATGTAAGATGCCCAATCGGATATTAGTGGCAGTGGCTAGGGCATTGTGTCCATGGAAGGAGAGGGAGGGTCAAATGGATCCCTAGGTATTTATAGGAGCAAACTTGTTCAAGTGGGAATGAGGACCCAGAGTGAATGAGGAGTTTGAAGTTGCAGGACTTGTTTTGGGGATGAGTGAAGAACATGGTTTTTGGTTTTTTAAGATTTATCACCAATCTATGTTCCTTGAACCAGCCCTCGGCTTCAGTGAAGGACTTCTGCAGTGAGTCCTGGAGGGCAGTAGGGTTATGACTTGAGGCAAAGATGACTGCATCATCAGCGTACAATAGAATGTTCCCCAAGCAAGAGCGTGGAAGGGTGTTAAGGTAAAGGGAGAATAGTAAGGGGCCCAGAATGGAGCCCTTGGGAACCCCAGAAAAGATGGGATAGATGTCTGAGTAAGTCCCATTAATTTTTACACGCTGTGAGCGGTCAGACAGATACAAGTAAATAGTAAAGAAAATAATTTTGTGATTTGTGACGTAATCGTGAGTCATGATTTGTGACTGCATTTGTGACTGTAATGATGAAGAATGTGATTCGGTGTGAGATAACCAATATGAAACTGTATCAGAATGCAAATGCCTATGGCTGTATTTCCCCAATGAGCTGTAGCACAAAACTCCCCAATTTAAAAACTCTTATCAATGAATATAGTGGTGGGGTGGTGAAGCCTGGAGCGATACTACAAAACAGGATTACGTTACATCCAAGTAACTACTGAAAAAATGTATTTTGTGATTTGTGATGTGATCATGAATAGTGACTGCATTTGTGACCATGATGATGAATAATGTGATTTGTATCATCAATGACTCGTGATGATGGCCCTGACTTGAAAGCGCATAGTAATGAATACAGTGTTTATGCTGAGATATGCACCTCACCACTCCAGTACTCTGAAGGGAAGCCAAAGAAACAACTGTAACTTAAGTTACAGATAGAGATTGGGCCCTAAAGAGATGCAAATGCATAGATAGATTAAGATTGTGCTGCGCACTGAAGAGATGCAGATACAAAGGCACAGCACCTAACCAGTACTCACTGTCAGAAATTCAAATCTGGAAAAGAAAACCTTTGCCAGTTGGGCAGGGCCACGGAGGGGCAGTGTAGTGCAGTTACTCTAGTACTAGCACCAGTAAAGATATCACAAAGAAGTACAACAATCACACAGCTGCAGTGGATAGCAGGTTCACATTGCTGCATTTACTATGTGGCACAATAAAAGGTGTCTGATTTAATGACACTCATCACACACTCACAAACTAAGTAATGCATAGCAAATTGAAATCGTAAGTAATAGAACCACATATTTTAAACAAACTAAAATTATGCACTGCTGCATTACAACAATCAGTGAAAAAAGTCAAAAATTATTGAAAATATTACTGTGAGTACATTAACACAGTTATACAAGAAAAATATCACCAAAACAGAAAGAAGTGTCTTTTTCTACAAGTTAATCTACCTACACCACAAATACGCCCCTCCACCAAAGCACACTTTCAGTATCTGTCAGTATACAGACTGAATGTTGTACATTAACATTCAAAATCCACACACAAACAATAAATGCTCGATGATATGAGCACAGGAAGTCTGAGCAAAAAAATTACTCAAAAAGGCCTTTTTAACAGTTTTTAGAAGGTTTGAATTGCAGAGAGCTCTCACAGCAGACCGTCTCCTACAGCTTCCTACACACAATACCCTGAACTAAGGCTGTGCAGAACAATCTAGAGCCCATGTGACCTGAAATCCCATTAATCACTGCAAAATTCACCTTTGGAGCTTGAAACAAAGGAAAGTGAGGCGAAGTACATTGTTTTCAATGTACTTCGCTTAAAATTTGTGGAGTAGTGGCTTGGGGAAGGTGGAGTAATGGGAAGTCATTGCTGTCAATGGACTTTGCATTGCCCATAATGACTTGAAGTACTCTGCTCTGCTTTGCACAGCACTTTGCAAAATTGCCTTGACTTCACGAATCACTTCGCAGAGTGAACTGAGGCCACTTCACCCACCACTAGTCTCAGACGAGGAATTGCTGCTATAATTCAACAGTTAAAACAACTAGAATTGGAATTAAATGTTAATAAATCCAAAAGAATGGCATTCAATAAACAATATATTAAGAAACACAAATGGATAGTGAAAATACTTGAAATAGGAATGGTTGATGAAGATAAATATTTAGGTGTTCATTTCGACAGAAAATTAGCATGGAAACACCAAATAGATAATGCACGTATATCAGCCCAGCAGGCAACATCAGCAATCTTCAGATTTGGTAATAAATTTGCAAATGACTCCTATAAAGCTATGTATACTGCTTTTAGTTCTAAAATAATTGGTTAGTTTTTGTACAGTGGTTAAAGGGACTGTCTAGGACCAACCCCTTGCTGACAGCCACCTAACCCCCAAATCTTATCTCGTAGCTGGCCCAAAGCCTCTATTATTGCCCCCCCCCCCAGCTTGCCATTTCAGTGGTTAAATATGGGGACCAAGGATAAATCCCATTTTTTATGAACCAGTACAAACCTCCTTTTAAAGATCTATACTAGGGGTACTGAAGGATACTCCTACAGCCTTTTTAAGATTAGAAACAGACACTTTAGCTCTAGAAGCAAGAGAATTAAAAGGAGCAATACAATTATGGAAAATAATATTAATTATGGAAAATGACAGACATCTCAAAGTATGTTGGAACAACATGATGTAAAAGGCTGCTGAGATTAATAAGCTCTGATTTGATTTGGTTTGAGACTGTGCAGTAAATAAAAAGATGAGACAATTTGGAAAGTGTAATATGAGATTAGAGGACATATCTGCAAATCCCTGTGCATTTGTGTCTGATTGCTTACAAAGGATATTAGATATATTTAAGCAAAAAGACACTGATAGAATTCATCTTATTGATAGTAATAGCATATATAGAGAGAGAATAATTGATAGGTGAGTGTGTATTATGGATTGTTTCATACACACTAGGTGCATGATGACCCATAAACCTCAAGAGCAAAGCTAGAGAGGTGTATGTGGTCATCACACACTGAGGGCGAGTAAAAAAAATCTATCATACACACTCACCTATCCTTTATTTTTTATAATTGCAGGTGACTTCCAATAAGAACCAGATTTATTGTATTTGGCAACATGGAAAAACAGCTTGTTTCCAACAATATTTTGTTCTATGTTTGCAAACATATAAATGATCTCCATAGTGAACTGGTATTCAAATAGTGAGTACAATTTGTGCAACTTTGTTAAACAACATTGAGAATAACAGTAAGAATCAAAAATACATCAACATTTTGAAATGGGTTTCAAATCACAATACTGCATTTCTGGCACACAGTCCAGGTTTTAACTCTCGATCACAGTGTTCTTTGATGAAGCGAGTCCTTCGGTTTGTTTTCTTTTTTTAAAAGCATACCAGTTTTAATAATAGAGCAACTTTTGTTTCCTGAGTTGCAGAAATTACTACATGTTTGTGTGGTGTCCAAGGTCGATGGTTTGTCGTGGAGAGCTGTGGGAAGACAAAGAGATAGCTGTCTCGAGCTTTGAGTTGAACACGGTCCATGTGCCTGGCAGTTTTTGGAGTTTGAAAATGCCATAATAACCAGATTTCAGGTTATTACATTTTTTGTCAGCAAAGCTAACCTGAAATTTGACTATTATGGCATTTTACCATCATGGTAATCCGGTTGTTATTGGAGGTCACCAGTAATTATATTATAATAAAGGAGGAATGGCCTGGTGGAGCTGAGGGTTGATGCACTGGACGCCACACCTCACACCATGCTAGTGACCTGGGTTCGGACGTGAGCCAGGGCCATCAGAGGTTGGCAGGGGGGGATAGGAGTGAGTGTTCAGAGGACTTCTCTCCTATCACAGGGTGGGGTCCAGGTGCCAACACTCTGTGCCGGCCCTTAGTGATGACCGGGGGCACTACTAGAGATGGTGTGGCAAAATGGGGTGTGCTGCAAATGTAAGTGGGTTTGCTCCCAATGTCATTGCATGCTGCACTCCTGGAGCAAAGAACACAGGGAAAATGACAGCAGAGACTGCAGCAGCTAGATAGCCACACTGCCATCAGCTGACGATGCCTGGATAGTCACTTGCCAGTATTGGATCCTTAATGGGTACAGAGGCAATAGGGGTGCCACTCTCGCAGGTACAGCTGCATATGCCACCTGGGCATGCAACTCCAGGGTTGGTGGTGGAGTGGTGGCTGGATTATGAGGCAGGTCAGTGGGTGCAGGGAGAAAAAATAGTGATATAAAAAAATAAAGGATGAATATATTATTGAACACTATTTATTATATTGTGAGAAGAATTCATAAGATGGCTCTCAGTATAGTAAGACTTGAACCTTTATGGGGATATTTTCCATTTATTTCAAATACTGGGATATACAAGAAGGCTGTGAAGGAGCGTTTGTGCAATAAAGAACTGTTAACAATACAACTCTTAATTTAACATTGTGAAGCCTTGCAAAATGAAAGAAATTCATTGTTAAAACAGGTATTTGCTGAAAATACTTATAAAAATGACAGACAAAGATTTGTTTACCTGATGAAATTACCAGACAAAAAAAGGGATTTATGGAATAGCAAAGTTTTTTAGTACAGGTTTGTGTAAATTTAGGTTTAGATAAAGGTTTTATTATTTTTGATGAAGTATGAATTTTGTATACAGACAGTTGTAGCACTTTCATGCTGTTTCAATGTCAAATATGCATGTTTTTATACAAAAATCAAATGTACAATGTATTAATTCAAAATAATTTTATACATTGCAATAAAATAAACTAGAAACGTGTTCCTACTGCAGGCATGCAAATACCTCCATACCTTCTTCAGACAAATCTCAGAAATAGTGTCTGAACAAATTAGGGACAATAAACCGAAAGCAAAGAGTGTTAATAACTGTAAAAAGAGACCAAAGAGCATTTGAAAAAAATATATGGAAGACATATAAAGTGCATAATTGGATAAATAATAGTGTTTTTCCCACAATATCAGAATTGCCTTGTTTACAGCAATAGTGTACCACAAGAGCAACTGTGGACCCTAACAGCAATAGATGGGTCCCCTCTCCCCCCCCTCCCCCTCCAATTCAGATTCTTCCCAATTTTCCTTCAAAATGCACAGCCCAACTTGAAGAATCTGTTACAGTATGTCATAAACTCCAAGCATTATTTGGAATTGAAACATCATTAACTTACAATTCTGATCTAACTCGGGCAATGTTTGTCATTATACGACATGTATCTGGTCTCAGCCAATCACAAAAGAGAACAACTGTAAGTTAATCTCTCACAAACTGCAAACCATATCCCCAGAGTCGTTTATTCAATGAAACCCTGCCCACAGTCATTTAATGAAACAGTAACCCCAACCACAGTCATTTAATTAACCATATCCACACCCCGATATAAGAAAAATATTTTCAGTCCACCGTTGCAAACCTCAGAGCACCACATTCACACATTGCACCAGTGCACAGCTGAGGGAAAACTCACAGAACGAGTTACACATTTGTGATACAAGTAAAGCATTCTTTTTCATACACTAGGCACTACAGAATAGCATAGCTGTTCTCCTACCCTAAATTAAGTACTCTGAAGTTTTATAATTTCTCTCCAACCATCACAAAGTGCACCAACACATGCTTACTGCAACAGCATGGAGCTGAGGGAAAACTCGTTACTAAACGAGTTACACATTTTTGGATGAAATGCCAATAAACCATCATTTTTCTTAGACATGAATCCACAGAATTCCATAAATGTACTCACAGCCTGAAATGAGCACTGTAAACTTTTGTATTTTTCTGTCCAAATACTGAAGCGCGAGTCCAAACATGCGCATTAACACCTCTGCTAATGTGCATGCCTGGAATCCCTCTTCACATTTTGAACAGAAAAATACATAACTTTACAGCACTTGTTTCAGGCTGTGAGTACATTTATGCTATTCTCTACTGCCATGCCTAGTCGTATAACAGTAATAGCATTCAGTCACTTGGCATATACACGCAATAACCTGCATCTGTGATTGATTAAACACCACTGCTTTGCCTCGGCATTTAATCTTCCACAGAAGCAGGTTATTGCTTTGTATACTCCAAGCAACTGAATGTTATCACTTAAATATACCTAAAATATATTTATTTTTACAGCAACTAGTAATTTCAAAGTTATTGAATCTAGACAAAATAAAACTCTATCAAATGTTCTGTTCTATGGAGATGACTGTGGCAGCAGGCTATTTTTTCTCCCTGAGGTGAGCAATACCATGCCACTTACATAATCATTCTATTATAATAGAACACATTAATTCACACCATAGTGGAGTTGCTAGGAATTTGGCCAAATGAATTGGATTCATCAGATTCTAAGCATTTTTTTTCAGATTTCAGAATGGCAGTATTTGAGAAGATAAATCCAGATCCCCAATAAATGTGAATGCATGAAATTTGATCAATTATTATAAAGTGAAAAACCTCACTGGAAACACACAGTGAGGTGGAGAGAGATTAAGAATGAAGCAAATAAATCCTCCTGTATACCTCACCATATTGTTTAGCCCACTCTCCATCCTACCTTGTGCCTTCATCTGGCTATCTGATGCTTTTGAACAAGACATTGTAGTTCCTCATGGGATGGCTGCGTCTAATGAGTGACACTAATCCAGTGGTCCATATGACTCTTCAATCCTCCTGTGTTCTATTTTATCTGGAGTTGAACTTGAAAATGGGCCTTTAGGTCCAGTGCAAGTATTCAGAAATGGACTGTCTAGGACCAGCCCCTTGCTGACAGCCACCTAACCCCCAAATCTTATCTAGTAGCTGGCCCAAAGCCTCTAGTATTGCCCTCCCCCGGGTTGCCACTTCAGTGGCTAAATATGGGGACCAAGGATAAATCCCATTTTTTTGGAACCAGAACAAACCTCCTTTTAAAGATCTATACTAGGGGTACTGAAGGATACACCTACAGCCTTGTTAAGATTAAAAACATTCACTTTAGCTCTAGCGGCAAGAGATTTAAAAGGAGCAATACAATTATGGAAAATAATATTAATTATGGAAAACGACAGACATCGCAAAGTATGTTGGAACAACATGATGTAAAAGGCTGCTGAGATTAACAAACTCTAATTTGATTTGGTTTGAGATTATACAGTAAATAAAAAGAGGAGACAATTTGGAAAGTGCAATATGAGATTAGAAATCATATGTGCAAATCCTTGTGCATTTGTGTCTGAATGCTTACAAAGGATAGCAGATATATTTAAGCAAAAAGACACTGATAGAATTCATCTTATTGATAATAATAGCATATATAGAGAGAGAATAATGGATAGGTGAGTGTGTATTATGGATTGTTTCATACACGCAATGTGCATGATGACCCATAATCATCAAGAGTGAAGCTCGAGAGGTGTATGTGGTCATCTCCCACTGAGGGTGTGTGAAAAAAAATCCATCATACACACTCACCAAGCCTTTATTTTTTATAATTGCAGAAGACTTCCAATAAAATCCAGATTTATTGTAATTGGCAACAAGGAAAAACTGTTTGTTTCCAACAGTATTTTATTCTAGGTTTGCAAACAAGTAAATGAACTCCATAGTGAACTGGTATTCAAATAGTGAGTAACATTTCTGCAACTTTGCTAAAAAGCTTTGAGTATAACAGTAAGAATCAAAAACACATCAACATTTTGAAATGGGTTTAAATCACAATACTGCATTTCTGGCACACAGTCCGGGTATTAACTCTCGATCATAGTGTTCTTTGATGAAGAGAGTCCTTCAGTTTGTTTTCTTTTTTTAAAGCATACCTGTTCTAAAAACAGAACAACTTTTGTTTCCTGAGTCGCAGAAATTTCTACATGTTCTTGTGGTGTCCAAGGTCAATGGTTTTCCATGGAGAGCTGTGAAGACAAACAGAAAGCTGCTTTGAGCTTTCAGTTGTGTACGCTCTATGTGCCTGGCAGTTTCTGTAGTCTGAAAATGCAATAATAACCAGATTTCTGGTTACTACATTTTTTTTTGTCTGCAAAGCTAACCCGAAATTCAACTATTACAGCATTTTACCATCACGGTATTCCGGTTGTTATTGGAGGTCACCATTAATTACATTAAAATAAAGGAGGGATTTATTATTGCACACTATTTATTATATTGTGAGAATAATCTCATAGGATGGCTCTCAGTATAGTAAGACTTGAAACTTTATGGGGATATTTTTCATGTATTTCATATACTGGGATACACAAGAAGGCTGTGAATGAATGTTTGTGCAATAAATAGCCATTAATAACAATACAACTCTTAGTTTTACATTGTGAAGCCCTGCAAAATTAAAGAAATTCATGGTTAAAACAGGCATTTGCTGAAAATACTTTTAAAAATGACAGAGAAAGATTTGTTTACCTGATGAAATTACCAGACAAGACAGTCATTTATGGAATATTCTTTAGTATAGTTTTGTTTAAATTTAGGTTTAGATAAAGGTTTTATTATATTTTATATAGGGTGAATTTTGTATACAGACAGTTGTTGCAGCACTCTCCTGATGTCTAAATGTCAAATATGCATGTTTTTATATAACAATCAAATGTACAATATATTAATTCAAAATATTTTTAAACATTGAAATAAAATAAACTTGAAACTTGTTCCTACTGCATTCGTGCAAATACCTCCAACAGACAAATCTTACAAATAGAGTCTGAATAAATCAGGGACAATAAACCAATAGCAAGGAGTGTTAATAAATGCAAAAAGAGGCCAAAGGGCATTTGAAAAAAATATGTGGAAGACACATTGAGTGCATATTTGGATAAATAATAAAGTGTTTTTCCAACAATATCAGAATGGCCTTCCTTACAGCAATAGTGTACCACAACAGAAACTGTGGACCCTAACAGCAATAGATGGGTCCCCTCTCCTCACCCTCCACCTCCAATTCAGAGTCTTCCCAATTTTCCTTCAAAATGCACAGCCCAACTTGAAGACAGCTGCTACAGTATGTCATAAACTCCAAACATTATTTGAAATTGAAACACCATTAACTTACAATTCCTGATTTAATTCAAGCACTGTTTGTCAATAAACTTAAAATGTATTTATTTAACAGCAAGTAATAATTTCAGTGTTTTTGACTCTAGACAAAATAAAACTCTACAAATGTTCTGTTCCTTGGAGATGACTGTAGCAGTCAATTATTTTTACTCCCTGAGGAGAGCATTATCATACCACTCACCTAATCGTTCTATCATAATAGAACAAATTAATTCACACCATAGTATAGTTGTTAGCAATGTGCCAAAGGAATTTGATTCATCAGATTCTGAACATTTTTTCAGATTTCAGCATGTCAGTATTTGAGACAATAAATCCAAATCCCAAGAAATGTGAATGCATCAGATTTGATCAATTATTATAAAATGAAAAACCTCACTGGAAACACACAGTGAGGAGGAGAGAGATTAAGAATGAAGCAAATAAATCCTCCTACATCCATCACCATATAGCCATCTCTCCATCCTACCTTGTGCTTTCATCTGGCTATCAGAGGCTTTTGGACAAGCCATCGTAGTCCCTCCTTGGATGGGTCTGTCTAATGAGTGACACTGATCCAGTGGTCCATATGACTCTTCAATCCTCCTGTGTTCTGTTTCATCTGGAGTTGAACCTGAAAATGTGCCTTTAGGTCCAGTGCAAGTACTCAGAAAGGGACTGTATTAGACCAGCCCCTTGCTGACAGCCACCTAGCCCCCAAATCTTTTCTAGGAGCTGGACCAAAGCCTCTAGTATTAACCCCCCCCCCCCGGTTGCCACTTCAATCAAAAAAATAAAATAACTACAAGTGGTAGATGAACCAGACCCGAACTTTCTGGAATGCAATCACACTCTGGGTCTTCATGAGACCAATCTTTTTGAGTGGCCCATTAAATAAAACCATGGGAAAAGTTCCCATACTCCTCTTAGATTAAGAGTGGAGTGTTTGAACCCCTTTCCAGGGATTTCCACTGAAACCTTCCAATAAAAAGGATCACATGACTTATGACTATCATCTCTTAGAGAATGATGTTGTGGCAGGTGGGTGGCATCTTCTTTACTTGGAGTATAAGGATGGGAAGTGGTGACAACCACCTGAAAGGATCAGGCTTTTGGGTTGGGTATGGGCTGGGGTAGCAGTTTAGTCAAACAGTCAATTTGGTCAGTTTTGGACTTGTGGTGGGCACTGGAAGATAGAACACAATCAGGAGGACAGTCGGTGAGGACTCAGTGTAGAACTTCAGGAAGGAGGACAGCAATATATCAAATGCTAGACAGACAAAGGGAGTTAGTAGGGAATTGGAGACCCATTCAAATCCACCATTCACTGGCAGTGTAGGCAGCTAGCAGCCCACTAAGTTAAGGTGACTGCTGCAGTTAGAAAAGGATTGTGACATGGGGGGCAGGCTTCAGGCAGGGTACTTTGATTGGAATTTTGTTTTTGTTACAGTGTGCCAGTTGGCACAAGGTAGTAAAGATACTGGCCAAAGGCCAGTCAAAGGCAGAATCTGTATTCTGATTCTAATTCTATGTTTTGCTCCCTAATGGAAGAGGAACAGCATCAAAATCAGAATGACTGAAATTCTGATGGATGCACAATGGGACTCACTCTAGGCCCCACACCATAATAACTTAAGTGATTGTACTTCTACGACAGAAATAGTACTTGCTTCACTATACTTCCTCTCTAGTTAGCAGAGTCCATTAAATAAATAAGAGATTTATATGCAATTATACAGTAATTGTCATGAAGTCAACAGTGTGCTATGATGGAATTTCATCTCTTCTTCTGAAATTCTTCACTAACTTACCAGCATGGAGACAGATGGATCCAGTTGGGTTTGAAGGGAGGAGGGACTGCTGCCTCCTAACCTATTCCTTTCTTAAGTAACTGTGTGCCCTATCTTGAAAGTTTATTTACTCTCAGGTTCCCACTGTTTCTGTGCTGATTACCCCATGTTGTTCTTGACTGATTATCTGACTACCCCTTTCTGCACAGGGCCTGTTCTGTTATCCCTGAATGTTGCCAGTGGCTATATTGATGGGGACAATGATGATGAGGAGAGGACTGAGTGGCCTGACTGAAGGAAAAGTGCTACATCATTGCAGCTGCATTTCTTGTGAATGAGTGTGGCAGGATTTCATTTTCCTTAGCTCATATTTATTTTTACTTCATTTATTTGATAACCAGGAAACAGGGCTGGACAGGTGGTCCTTTTTCAGGCTTGGCCTGGACAGAAGCTGCAATTTCAATTCAAACAGATAAAAACATGAAGCATTAATAAATTAAACAAAATACTGTAAACAAAATTATGATAGCAATTACATTGACTATACAAGTACTGCAAAAAATTATTGTTAAAAACATAAAAAGATCTGTATTGCAATGAATCTGGTAGATCATTCCAGAATTGAGGAGCAGCAACAGAAAAAGCATGTTTATTTTTTATTTATTTCTTTATTTATTATACAAAATCAGAATTACAATCCTTTGAGTCAAAGACTCACTTACAAAGGCTCCACATCATGGAGAAACATAGGTTACAAGACAAACAATATGCATTAAATAAGGTTAAACATAGCATACAGTAATTATTATACAATTCAATGAATAGACAGTAGGTAAGGCAGGATGGGGATCCCTTTTTGGGGGGGAGGCCGGAGTCAGCAGGAAGGGAAGGAGAGGGCAGGACAGGGTTCCTTGTCAAGGAATGTGAGGACAGCCAGAGCTAGGAAGAATTGGAGTTCAATCAGCAGCAGTTGCAGGTACAAGAATTGAGGAGATGGTCCCTAAGGAGGGTCTTGAAACTACTGAGTTTATGCACTGCAGCAGCAGGGTAGGGAAGAGAGATTAGCCAGTTAGGAGCATGGTAGCAGAAGGATCACTGCCCTAAAGCTGTTCTGAAATGTAGAACAAGGAGGGAGGGTTTGGAGGAGCTGCAGGTAGCTATCGTTATGGGAGATGGGAGAAGGAGGGAGGATACACCCAGCAGGCGAGTCCACTGAGCATTTTCCTGGCAAACAAGCAGGTCTGGTACTTTAACCTTTCTTCAAAGTTGAGCCAGTTGGCGATATTGTAGGGTGTACAGGCATGGATGAGTCTGTTACTACCAGTGACTAGTCGACAGGCTTTGTTCAGGGAGACCATTATTCTATGTTGAGTGGTGTTATCTGCAGATCCATAGATTAGTATCCCATAGTCTATGAGGGACAATATGGAGGAGGACACAGTAAGTTGCAGGGCCTCAGGGGTAGACAGTGGCAGTGGCAGTAGAACTGGTCAAGCCTAGCATTAACAGCTGAGCCAAGGAGGTAAATGTGCTCTTGGAAGATGAGCGCTGTGTCTAGGGTGATTCCAAGGTATTTAAAGTTATGGACTTGTTCAAGAGGGTGAAGTTGCTTGATGTGAATTAGGAAGGGAGAATTTTTGAATTTATTTTGGTAGTGGGAGAAAAGCATGACCTTGTTTTTTATGGTTTAGTACTAGCCTATAACTGGAGAGACATTACTCTACCTTACTGAAAGAATCTTGTAGGGACAGCTGAAGGGAAGTCGGGTTGGAGTGAGCAGAGAAGAGGACAGCATCATCCATATACATAATGATATTCCCAGGGTTGGCCTTGGGAAGGTTATTAACAAAAAGACTGAACATAGTGGGTCCCAATATGGAGCTCTGTGGTACCCCAAAGCAGACATGGAGGCAGTTGGAGAGAGTGTGCAGTTTACTTTAACCTGTTGAGATCTAGTGGAGAGGTAGTCCTCAAACCAGGTGGTAGCTTCATGGGAGAGGTTGAGCTGGGAGAAGGTAGATAGGAGGGGGGATGATTAACAGTGTCTAAGGCTTTCGATAGATCGATGAAAACTGAGCCAGCCAGGTGTCCTTTATCCAGGGCAGAGTGGATAAAGTTAGTGAACTCTAGCAGGGCTGTAGTGGTACTATGACCTCTTCTGAAACTGTGTTGTTCACCATAAAGAAGGTTGTACTTGCTGAGTTAGTCCATAAGCTGATCTGAGACAATTTTTTCCAATGCTTTAGAAACTGGGCGGAGGATAGAGATAGGGTGGTAGTTCCCAGTAGAGGTACAGTCTCCACATTTATGAATAGGGGTTATGGTAGCCATTTTCCAGACAGAAGGGAACTTACTAAGACTGAGTGAGTGGTTCAGAATGAAGCTGAGGGGGGAGAGAACCACATCCAGGACTAGGTGGAGGAGTGTGCGGTCCAAGGAATCAGTACTGTGGTGGGTGCCACTAAAGGATTTAAGGAGGTAGGGTTTCGCTTCCTGAGCCAAAATGGTGCAGAAGTAGAAAAGCGGATGAGTGAGGAAGGAGGGCAGGAAGGTGTGCAGTGGATCAAAGAAATTAGGCGAGAGAACTGAGCTATGGTCAGAGAATGAGGACTTTAGAGTATTGGCAATAAGCTGAGGATCATTTGAAATGGACCCATTGATGCTGACCAGCGTTGGGAGGGATGATGTGTGCTTGCCATTAATCTCCTTCAAGTTGTCCCAGAATTGTCTCCCAGTCCCCCAGGTAGAGGTAAGGGACGTCCTGTAGTACTCAGCTTTGGCGTTGCGAATAGCCCGGGTGCACTTGTTGCATGCTGCTTGGTAGCATTGTCTATCAAAGTGCAAGCCAGAGTCTAGTGCCTAATGCCAGAGCTGGTCCTGGTAGTGCATCTGGTCCAGTGGCATCTGCGTGCTCCAAGGAGTGTCAGTACATTAGATAGTACACTTGGTGAGTGCAGCAAACCTATTGCAGGCCAGGTTGAAGGACTTGATGAAATAGCAGAGGGTGGATTCAACATTGGAGGTGAGGTAAATAGGGGACCAGTACCAATAGGCAAGGAAATCCTTTAGGAGACCCAATTAGCCTGGTTTGAGCCAGTGCAGAACAACCGTGATAGGGGACAGTTTCTTATGTTTGCACATCCAGGTACAGAAAACAGGGGAATGGTCACTTATTACATTTGGGAGTTCTGTGGTAGATAGGATCTTATGAGGGTGGTTGGAAAAGTCTAGATCCAGAAGGATAGAGGTACTGTTAATGGGATTGGTATGGGTGGGGGAGATAACAAGTTGGGTGAGGTCTAAGGCCATGGTTGCTTCTTTGTAGGAGGAAGCTGAGCTAGAGAGCCAATTAATGTTGAAATTCCAAAGGGTTATTTGTTCAGTTTTGGTGGAAAAATTGGAGAGGTGATCCATGATAGACTGGAAGGCAAGTTTCTGATTGCTGGGGGATGTAGAGAGATGTGACAATGATGGGGGCCCTAGAGTTAACAGGTCAGATTTTCAGGGATAGGGTTTGGGGACCAGCCTCAAGCTGTGGGGAGGGGAGAGCAAGGCCCCGCAGGGAGTCATGGAGGTAAATTGCTCACCCTCCACCACATTTCCCAAGTTTGTCCTCTCAGAACAGGGTGTACCCAGGAATAGAGATGGCAGAATCGGCGTGGACTTCGAGAGCCAAGTTTCAATGAGAGACAGGATATCGGGCTGGTGTTGAGCAATCAAGCACTGGAGAAAGTCAAACTTTTTCAGTAGACTAGAGACATTTAGGGTTGCAATGCATAGCACAGTGGTGGTGGAGTGGGGTTGGGGAGGCACAGGGGAGGGATTAGGATTGGGATGTATTATTCCAGACAGCAGAAGGATAAGGGAGAGTATTCTGAGCAGTGCAAGGCACCACTATCATCAGTGGAAGGCAAAGGCAAGGTGGGAGGTGGAGGGTTTGGCAAGGCAGGTGGTCACAGGCATAGCACGTAGCAGGGGGAGGGAGTAAAAGAGAGAAAGCAAGTGGGGGTCGGCCGAGAGGGTTGGAGGAGGAGAGGTGTGGATGGGAGGGTGGGGTTAGGATATGGTAACAGTGGAGGTAGTGTACAGATAAATTGGGGGTAGCTGGAGAGCCGACTGGCAAGAATCAAGAGGGGCAGTTGTTTGTGCAGAGAGGAAGATAATCAGAACAAGGATGGGGGCTGAATATGAATAGAAGGGGATGGGAGAAAAAGGCCATAGCTGGGGGAGAGGAGGAGCAGCTAAATAGGAGTTAAGTCAAATAAATCACGGAAGCAGCTCATTTAGTGTAGTGGTAGTAACACGAACTATGAAGTGGAATGTACAAGGTTCGAGCATGGGGAGGGGGAGGTTGAAAAAATCAAGTAGAGAAAGGTGGAAGAGGGAGGAGAGTTGTGAAAGGAGAGAAGGGTTAGCAGGTTGAAAGTGGTGTTAGGCAGCAGGGAAAGAGGGTGGGAGCAGTACTGACTCCTTGTGGTCACAGGTGGAAGTGATTAGTGGACAGTAGATGGGAGGGAGGAGAGACAGAGATTAGTTAAGAGAGACTCAGCACTACCATCTGGTGGTGGAGGGAGATAACCTGCAAATGGAGGGACAGGGACTTAGAAAAAGAAAGGTCACATGACAGGAAGACAGCAGTTAATTTGGAAATACCCATAGGTGGGACGGTGACTGGGGTGGGTGGGGCAGTCAACGAGCAGCATAGACAGGCTAACACCCCTCCACAAGCAGCACTACAGGGTGGCTGGTAGTTACCTTTAATGGCGCCTTGGTCCACGATATCCCTTGCAAAGAGCTTCTGTCGCTAGTTACTTGTGTTCTGGGGATGGGGGGGTCCTGAGGCCTTTAACAGCTCCTAGGGCCATGATTTCCCCTGCAGAGAGCTTCTGTGGCTATTTAGTCGTGTGCACCAACCTTAGATTTATATAACCTTTGAATCAAAACGACCACCTTCACTGATCTCAGGATAGGAAGCATTGATCTTTGAATTAGTAAATCTGAAAGAGCCCCATGAACAGAAAAGAAAACACTTTTAAAAGCCAAACCAAAAAAATATTTAATACATGAAAAAGGGAGACAGACAACCACACTGAAAATACAAAGTGCAATGATGAGTTCGCATGGGAGCCAACAAAAATTGGAAAATATTATTGTATACAACAGAAAGATTTTGAGATTCTTTGACCTCCCAACACAAAGAGGAGACTGGGAACATAATCAAAATGCAATAAAATAGAGTCAGTAGCAATAGTTTTCATTGTTTCCAATGGAAAAAACAAACTTTTCAATTTATATAGTATTACAATTTTTTGATTTATTGTCTGACAGACCAGTTTTACATGTTCTCAAAAAGATAACCCAGAGTCCAAAATACTGTAGAGCTGCTGTGAAATTTAATTTTCCAATGAAATGTTGGCGAAATTACAAATTTCACCCTGTGTAATATTTCCTGTAATTATGCTGTTGTGGCAAAATTTTTCCTGCAAATTACACTTTAGATTTTACCTTGCTTTACTATTCGGCAAAATAATGTGAAATCAGGAGAAACTGGCTTTTTCACATCACCTAATTTGCGTGGGTAACTGTATACCCAGGCAGGAAGTGAGTGATTCATTTCCATTCTGTGTAGCTGGAGACTTGAAGGACAAGCAGGCAGCCAGCAAGAGAGCCTTTTAGTTTCAGACAGTGTACTGGTTCCATTTTGTGTGTTTTTTAAACAATTTATGTTTATAAATAATATATTTTGATTGTGCATGTGTTGTTTGTTAATAATTTCTGTTAGGTGTCTGTGTAGATTGTGTGTGTGTGTGTGTGTGTGTGTGTGTGTGTGTGTGTGTGTGTGTGTGTAACTCCCTCTCTCCTTCTCTGTTAGGAAACCTTTTATTTTTTTTGGTAAAAAGATATAAGGGAAAGGTAAAGGCAAGGGGACTGTGGGGAAGGCACCCACTGTTCGTTTCGACAGGTGGGTATTTAGATTATCTGAGGACCCCTCCCAGCAAGAGCATGTGGCCACCATTCCCCAGCAGTGGCAGCAGAAGCAGCAGCAGCATGAACCTTTTGCGCCCCCACTGCAGCATAAGGATGATGTGGCCTCCTCCACAACCACCCCCCAGGACCAGCAGCAGGAACAGAATCATGTGGCCCCCACAACACAGCAGCAGCCACAGAGTAATGCCCCCTGCAGCAACATGTGCCCCCCAACTACCCCCAGCATAAATGGTCTGCTGTGTGGTGTTTTTTTCACCATAAACACTAGTGACAGCAGTGTTGTGATCTGCAAGTTGTGCGGCAGATCTGTGTGAAGGGGCAAGCAAGGGGGTCATTTTGGAACTGGTGGCCAAAGGAGTCATCTGCAGCACCACCATGCTGCAGAGTGGCTTCAAAAGCAAAATGAGCTGGCAGCAGCAGGAGGCAGTGGGGCCCAAGGGGAAGGGGGCTAGCAGGAGGAAGGGGCCAGGGATCAGCAATAGCCTGGAAGTCATTGCTGGAGGCAGAGAAATCAGCAGCAGCAGGTAGCAGCAGCACCACCATCCACCTCACCCCACAGCCAGTGGCAGCACCAGATTCATGCAGGAGGTGAACATGAACAGCCTGCATCAGAACCAGCTGGTCCTCCCGTGACTCCCATGAGCCAAGAAGACCTGGCGGCAGTGCGGTGAGAGGTATCAGCTCTGCGCCAAGATTTTGATGAATTCCACCAGGATATTGGGGGGGCAACATAAGGAAACTGATGGAGGACCAACATAAAGTTTTTGATCTCCTGGCGGAGCTTCATCCTGGGGGTGATGGTGGCAGGGCAGAATTGGGGCCTGGTGCTGGTGGCATGTAATAACGTGGTCCGGAATGTTGTTGCAAGTGAGGCAGGCAGTGAATGCAGCTGCAGAATTTTCTTTTCTTTTTCCTGTTCTTGCTTTCCTACTGTCACTCTTCCTTCATCTGCACCCCCTCAAAAATAACAAAAATAAAAAAGTAACAAAAAAAAACAGTCATTTGTCCTCTTCCTCTTTCTATATCCTCTTGTTTCTTTTTTCTTGTCCAGTGTTTTGTGTGTTATGTATTGATTATGCTCCCTCTCTTTCTTCTCTCAGATATGAATACCCTTGCATCTACTACTCTGCATGTCCCCCAGTGTGTATGTTACTGTTAGTCACTTAGTCTGTACCTTACCTATAAACATTGTACCTTTCTTTATATTTTATATTAATCCTTCTATCCACAATTGTCAAGTATTGTTATTTGTTTGTATGAACATTTTTTTTTTTCCCCAAAGCAATGTGATGTTGTGGCAGTTGTTTATGCTGAGTGCAGTTGCAGCATCAGTTCAAATATGTACGCAACATAGAAACATAAATAAGCAGCACTTTTATTGTGAAGTTAAACATAAATATGTTTTTTGTGCTTAACACAAGTCCCCTGGGCTTATTTGTCACAAATGTTAACTTGGTGTCCTTCCCTTTAGTCATGACGTTTTTGTTTTTTTTAAAGTGCCCCACCACAACCCAATCCAAAATGTGCACTTGGGCCATAATTTAACACAGCCTTTTGCCTCCATGGTGTGCAGAACAGGCCCTACATGTCCAGAAATGTTACATGAAAAATGTTAAAGTAAATTCAGAGAGAAATCTGGTCTCAGGCATGATGTTTAATGGTGTCCCTCCACCTTATGGACCTGAAAATGAAGCTTCTGCCACTGTTAACCAATGGTTTCAGAATGAATCTTGGTGCTGCTACTAACCAAGAGGCCCTTCATGTCCAGAAATGTTTCCTTAAAAATGGTAAAGTAAATTCATACAGAAATCTGGTCTCAGCCATGATGTTATATAGCACCCAACCCCCAACCCGGATCAAACAGTGGTCTTTGGTCCACTGTTTACAAATGATTTTAGTAGTAGTAGTACTAAAACATTTTTATTTATACAGGCAAAAAACTATTTTGACAATGCAAAAAGTTTACACCATAGGTCTTATTCAAGGCCTGTTTTCATGGTGGTCCTGTGTTTGATGTTAAAATACAATTTCTAGGAAGTTCAAGACATTATCAAAATACACAAATATTACATATAGTATACATAGTTTATACCATTCCATCTCATAGCAACTACACACAAACAATTTGACATAACAGACTATTATAAGTTACTCCTGAAAATAACATACATGTGCAGAAACCTATTTAATCTTATGTCCGATTTCTTTCACTAGTTAAATTCATCCCTCTATAATCTATTATCAAGTAACAACTCTATATATAAATTACTCCAAGCAAAGACATACATGTGCAAAATCCTATTTAATCTTCTGTCCAAATTCCTTTACTGTTAAGTTCATTCCTCGCAAATCTTTCGGTAGTCTATTCCAAGAACTAGCAGCTCTATACTTAAATTTAAATGCGCTATGCTTATTTTGAATCCTAGGTACCTTTCAAGTGCTCTCTATGTTTCTTAAACAATAATTATAATTTACCCATTATAACTATTTCACAAGCCTTTCAGGGGTTTCCTATTTCATAATTTTGTGTAATAAAGTATTCCATACTATTTCTCTTTTTTGATAAAAAGGATCCAAGATAAAGCATCATATAAAGAACAATGATGCACCGTGGGATCACATCATAATACTTATCTGGCTATTCTATGATATAGCACATCCAATTTATGTAAAGATTATTTTTGTAGAAAAATAATAAATATGTGATCCATTCTCCAGTATTGAAATAAGCAATTGATTTGCTACCAACTTATGATCATTTTTAGTCATACAAATTGTGACCCTTCTTAAGGCCCCCAATTTCATTTTAGTTTTCTGTATTATATTATCTATATGTTGATTTAAAAGTGAGACCAGAATCAATTTTGACTCCCAAGTATTTGTATGTATTTGCCTGTGCCAGTAACTGCCCATTTGTAGTCAGAATCTGCATAGCACTCTCAGAACTCTTATTTTTAGATCTGGAAGTTTTAAATAACATTGTTTGAGGTTTTTTTTTTTATTCGTCAATAAATGTTTAGTCTTAAACCAAGATTGCATAGTTACAAAATCAGACTGGAGCGTTCCTTCAACTTCCTGCCTATTTAATCCTTCAGTTATTAACACAGTATCGTCAGAGTAGAATATGATGTTTGACTGTTTTATTTACTTTGGAAGGGCATTCATATAAACAAGAAACATTAGAGGACTCAAAATTGAGCCCTATGGAACACATCTTTTCACAGGGGCCAATTCTGAGCTTATCCCACCAACAGAAACCAACTGAGTATGATGTTTTAAGTATGATGTAAACCATTTTAATGGTTGATCAGTGACTCCTGTATTCTCCAGGGATTCCAACATCAAGGGATGATCCACTAAATCAAAAGCTTTTGACAAGTCCATGAAGACTGCATCCATGGACCTCCCATCCCCAAGAGGAGAAGCTATTAAATCCAGGAAGACCGTGAGCACAGTCTCCATGGATTGCCCCTTTCTAAACCCATTCTGTACCATAGTCAGTTTTCCATACTTTTCCAAATATGATATTAAATGAGAATGAACCAAATGCTCCATTAACTTAGAAATAACTTATAGAAGAGCAATAGGCCTATAATTTGTTGGAAGTGAAGCATCCCCTCCCTTAAATATCAGAATCACCTTAGCCCTTTTCCATTTATTTGGCAATTTACCCTGACTTAAGACTCAAATTAAACAGTGCAGCCAAAGGCTGATCCACAGCTCCAACACTGTCCTTTAGAAAATTTATTTCTATATTATCTAATCCCTAAGCTTTGTTACTTTTTAATTTCTTTATTTCCTTCATTACCTCCCCTGTAGTTACCTTTCTAAATCTAAAACTTGGTTATTTGGACTTTTGATGTTCTGTCCTATCATTAATTCCTTCTAGATCTTGAGAATTTTTATTTAAATTCAAATCTGGTAAATTTATAAAATAGCTATTTAAGATTTCTGCAGCTCTTGCTTGGGTAACATTTATACCATTTTCAATCATTGTTAATTTTACACAGTTCTTCAGTGGATTCACCAAACTTTTAATTAAATTCCAATAATGTTTTGAATTTTTAGTATTTTGGATCTTCTGCTTATAATATTTCCTTTTTATTTTTCTAGTTTCACTCTTTATTTTATTTCTTATATGTTTAAATTGTTCCCAAATTGTTTTATCCAGGGTCTTATTTGCTGATTTCCATAATCTATCTTTTTTTTAATTAATTTTTTATGGTACCTGTTATCCAAGGCAAAAAGTGGGATTGATTTGTTTGTTCTTTCAACAGGGCACACTAATTACAGGCTTTAGAAAAATGTATGTAAATTTATTTACTGTCTGGTCAATATCTGGAATTAGCATTATTCTCTGCAAATTATGCCTATCTAATTCCTTCATGAGGGCTACTGGGCTATAATTTGCTAAGGATCTTTTCACAACTTTAGAGGGAATAAATTTAGTTTCTTTTTGGCCTACCAGATTGACTTCACATGAGAAGACACTATGATCTCCAAGATTTGAGGGATGGACTTTCTTCATTTTTATCTCAATGTCAGGTGTTACAAAAATTAAGTCCAATATATTTCCAGGACCTATCAATCTACTTTTCTGGGTGAGGGTATCAATTATCTGTTTCAGATGTAAATTTAAAAATGTCTCCACCAATTTCCAGCCCCTTATCCCATTCCAGGCTGCATTAAAATCACCCATCAAGATTAAATCCTGATTTTTAACAAGCTCTGCAAATAGATGGGAAAAGGGTTCAAAGACTGCAGGTTTCATCCTAGGATGAGAATACACAGTTCCTATTATTACTTTCAAATTTTGAAGACAAATCAATATACACTCTATTCCCTCAAACACTCGAGAATATATTTGTGTAGATGGACCCAAGCTGTGTTTTAAGTACATCAGTATTCCCCTCCCCGTGTTTTCCTATCTAATCTATAATGTAAATAGCCCTACACATCTATTTCTCTTGAATTAACATTTGCATTTAACCATGTCTCTGTCAAAACAATTATTTTAGGATTAACAGCCTCCACCCATATCCTGAATTGATCCATTTTTTTTTAAATTTAATTTTATTACTTTTAGGGCCAGGATTCATTTCAGTGTTACCACAAAACACCAAAACAACCAAAATCATCTTATGCGGGTGCTTCATTGCTGTGCTCCTGACACTGAGAGTCCTGGCTCTCAAAGTTTCCCTTATTAAAGCAAAGGAATTATGCCTCCCTCTAACCTTTGAACAATTTGTAGTAATAGCCCTAATTGACCCTGTAGCTGCTGACAACTGTATCTTCAAATTTGGAGTATCATTCTTTACAAAATTACACACTTGGACAATACTTACAACAAACACCCAAATTGTCAAAACATAAGTTGTTTTTAAATTCATGGTTAGCCTAATATCATCAACAGTTTGTGATGTAGCTATAATCAGTTTTAAAACTCCCTCTAATGTATACCTTTAAATAACCAAATATCAAACTTTAGGTCCTATATCCTTTCTAAATTTTATTTTTAGGTCCACTATCTGGACTTTTCCTAGACTAATACTACACAGTAAAATTGTCAACCATGTTTTTTTTTAAACAATTTCTGAAACAGTGAAAATTTCTCTATATAAAAATAATACACTTGTACTCATAGACTTTTAAGTTTCTCTAAAGATATATACCCTTAGGAAATCTTAGTCCTATCAAAGCTTTGTTTTATAAACACTCTGAGTGCTCAAACATTACTTAAAATACTTGTATTAAATCTTATTGTTTGTTTATCATCTAAACATAACATATCCTCTTTCTAGGACATCACATCTAACTGAACACTTCACCAAAGACTTATTTATACTTTTTGGTCTGATAATTACAATCTTCTTTTATTATCAAACTCACTCCTCAAATCTTACTGAAGTGCCCAAAGATGATGTTCCCAACCAAATTTCCACTTGGAGTGGTGCTTGCGCCAATCACACTGACGCCAATGCTCATGCTCTGCAAGTATGTGTGGAGATTTAAAGTCAGAAGCCCCTCTTCTGAAGGAATTCTACTTATGCTGCATCTTGTTTCTGCGAGTGCAGCACATGTCCAGAAATGTTACAGGAAAAATGGTACATTAAATTGAGACAGAAATCTGGTCTCAACCATGATGTTATATAATGCCCAAACCCCCACCCGGGCCAAATGATGGCCTTTAGTCCACTGTTTACAAATGATTTTATGCTGCATCTTGTCCCTGCGGGTGTACCAACCAGAGAGAGACACCACAACCTCGAAGACCAGCACAACAACAGATTTCACAAGAAATTGTTCGGTCGTTATGCTGGTCCCTGCAGACATGAGAGGTGCATCTCCCGGTATTGTGCTCCCTCTGACTCTGAGTTTTATATATAGGGACCAGGAGTGTGTGGGGTTTGGTGGGCACTGACCTCAGTGGAAACATATCAACATCCCTAACAGAACAATGCCGAATGTCAGCATCTGTGCTGTCGCAGCACTATGGGTAAACCATTTCTGTGAGTGCAGCACAGGCAGTACATGTCCAGAAATGTTACAGGAAAAATGGTACATAAAGTTGAGACATAAATCTGGCCTTAGCCATGATGTTTTATAGTACCCAAATCCCCACCCAGACCAAACGATGGTCTTTGGTCCACTGTTTACAAATGATTTTATGATGCATCTTATTTTTGCAGGTGCAGCACAGGCAGTACAAGTCCAAAAATGTTACAGGAAAAATGGTACATAAAACTGAGACAGGAATCTGGTCTGAGCCATGATGTTTTATGGTGCCCCACCCAGTACCCAGACATTAAAATGCTGTTTTGGCCCCTGTTTGCAATTGATTTTAGGCCGCATCTTGTTTCTGCGAGTGGAGCACAGGCAGTAGATGTCCAGAAATGTTAAAGAAAAAATGGTACATAAAATTGAGACAGAAATCTGGTCTCAGTCCTGATGTTATATAGACCCTGCCACCACCCAGACAAATAAAATGCTGTTTTGTCCACTGTTTAAAAATGATTTCAGGATGAATCTTGTTTCTACTAGCTGCTGTGATGTGCAGAACATGCCTTATACAGTAACTCCAGAAAAAACAAATGGCAAAATTGTTGGAGAAGGGAGATTCAATTATTCTGTGAATTATTAAATAGCCAAAAGAGGTACCATGCTGAGAAAATGAATTCCTCCTGAAAAATGCTGTTGCTACTTGCACTTGATTCCCCTGCTGCTGGTTTCTCAACTGATTGACAAATGTAGAATTATCATGTCCCAGTGCTGCTGTCTTGATTGGCTGTGTTGACTGACTCTCTGTGGTTATAATAACATGCATGGTGTTGTGGAGGGAATGTGACTTTGAGGTGGTGTAGCTTGCTGCCTGCTGCCCTGAATAAATGCTGCCAAATTGCCACAAGAAGCAATGTTCTGGATGGTTGATGGTCCAGATCATCTTCACAGAGTCCATACTGCTGCTGCTGCACATGCAAGTATCTGTCTGTATCATTTTCCTGTGCAAGAGAAGGGTGTTGGTTAGTTGGTATTGTGGCATCTTGAGTTCTTATATTTTTGTACTGTTTTTGTAATATTTTTCAGTTTGCTGAGGATTGCATCACATCATGCCATGTCAGGATTAGGATCTGTTGGAACGCACCACCTTTCCCAATGCAAAGAGTAAACATTTAATTTTTCATTACTGGTGTAGGATACTGCAGTCCAGATGTCTGAGCTTGCAAATAATTGCATTCTTTTTGGCTTTTGTCAACATTCAGGATGGAACTTTGGTGATGTTACCTCCCATTCCTGCTGCTGCTGCTCCAGAATGATGTGAGTGATTTATTTACTTGTGCAATGGTTCTAGTTTAATAGTCCCTGAGTTAAGTATTTCTTCATTTTTATTATGGTATTCTGGGTGGGAGGGAGGTCACGGGGGTGGAACTTTTACAAAATCCCAAATTTGTTCTTTTTATCTTATTTCCAGGTATGGACTATTGTTAGGGGAAGGGGAATGCCCTCTACTGTGATTCATGGTCAGAATTATGTGTCTGAACCCACATGTTCATTCTGGGAACAATTTCCTCCATTTAGTCACAATCATGGAGTATGATAAGTATACATTTTTTTTCTCTGCTTCTAATTTGCTTGCTAACCCCAGGTATGCAGATGTACAAGTATTCGTCATTTTTTCTTATCATTTTTCCGGCTTAGGTAATTTTCCTCTATTGAGGTTTCATCCTATCTGTGTGATGATGATTACATCCAGGCCCTGCAGTTGCTGTTGTGTGGAAGACAGTGACAGAGCATGTTGCTTGAACTCAGTGTAGGCCACTGGTTTCTTTACCATTAATGAGTAAACAGCACATCCAGGGAGGAAATATATGTGGAAATGGATGGTTAAGATGGTGTTCAGTAAATAATTAGGTGTAGGGGGCTAATGTCTTGTCCAATCATTTGAGATGGCAGAACCGCACTAATTAGGAATATTTAGAAGCCAAACTGAGGCAGCAACAACCCCCCACATAGGAACCATCACAGTTTGGTCACAACTTGAAGTAGTTTAGTATTGGTAGTATAGTGTAAGTAACCTTTTTGTGAGAATTGGATGTTGTAACTTGTTAAGCCTTTTTCATGATTACTGTTGTAATTAATGACTTGTATCATTAAAGATGGCCACATTCCCTATTTCACAAAATTTGTTCAACTGGTGCAATAACAGTTGAATTAGCATGTAACATTCATATGTTACTTGTACTTGGAGGGTTCTTCAACATGTCATGGACAATAAGTGGCAGAAAATATTTTATTTTTCACATGGAGTACATGGGCATGTCAGGAGGAAGGGAGGAGGGCGAGGAGGGCAGGTGTGGCATGTGCCAGCATGGACACTATTAAGGACATCAATACAACATATCTTGCTTTAAGATGGGGTTACTCAAAATTAAAAGTATAATGTGTATTTGAATATTTTTGACAGTGAAGCATTATAACTGTAGCCATGCAAAATATTAATGGGTTATGGTAATTTGACAGCTGCTGCTGCTGCTGCTTTATATAGGGTGGGGACCAAACAACAGTTTAGGGCAAAGGGTAATCAAATGGCACCATTTAACACTGCTGCAGCAGATAACACAACCATAACAAATCCAATGATACATAGATAAAAATAATTTATATAACAGTATACTAAGATGAAATTGCTTGGGTGGGAGGCCTTCAAGTAGCTTCAGCCTTGTTTCACTTCCACATTCTTCAAGAAGCAGCCCTCACATTCTTCAAGACTGAAGTTGTCATCAGCTGAAAATTCTCTAAGCATTGCTGATTCATCCATCTCACTGCTGGCACATGCTTTAGCAGAAGAGTTGACATCTTCATTGTCATAATCATCACCCAGGCACAATTCGTGTGAGGACACCACTGACATCACTTTTTTATGTGCCTTTCATTCATTTTGATGAATGTTAGTATGAACACATTCTTGGGTGACAAATTTGTCCTATGGTCACTCACAATGGCCCCCAGCTGCACTAAACACTTGTTCCACACTGACACTGGATGGTGGACAGCTCAGGTATTTCACAGCAACCGATGTTAGTGCTGGCCAGTCAGTGACTTTGCTGCTCCAGTACAACAATGGCTCATCAGTAATGGCAAGGAGCTTTGTGTCCACCATGTAGGCCTCCACCATTTGTTCTGCTGCCCTGAGTCCAGCTGCCTCATCTGTCTCCTCCTGCTTTTCTTCCACATCTTCCACTCCCACCTGAAAGAGAACATCCCAAATGGGATTGCTAGTTTTCTGCTGTTCCTTGCCCATTTTCTCTGATTGAGTTGCCTGTGACCCATTGGCGGTGGTGGCAGCAACACCCATTTTTGTTACAGTGCATGCCTTTTTTATGTGTGCAGCAGATAACCTAATGAGGTCAACTTTTGCACTCGCTGATGACCTCCTTCAATTATAGAAGAAAGGCCACATTTGTAGCATAGATCATGCATGGTAGTGAGTGCAAAGTCATCCCACCATACAATGCCAGATATGTGGATATTCATTTACAGCATGTGGAGCATATGATCTTTTAGATCACAACAGCTATGGTCCTAACTTGCCTCCATCTGGTGTTGCACATTGAACAGTGTCTGCCTCAGTACGTGAATGAAGGGTATGGATTGACTTACGCAAGCAGTATCCCCACTCACTGCCTGTGTAGCATGCTTGAATGGATGAAGAATGAGTATTAGCCCATCCATTTGGAGCCACTGCTCTGTTGTTAGAATGATAGACACTCCATCACTGTCACAGATGATGTGGACCAGCAGGTATTCTGAAACAGCCTTATACTGTTCATACAGCCAATCAAGCTTGTAGAGTGTAGAGTTCCACCTGGTCACAACATCAAGCTTCATTCATAGGTTCATAGGTAGTTACAAGTCTTGTAGCTAGAAAGTCATGTGATGACTTGCATTCGGTGCTGAGGCAGATGGTTGTGCACTGCAGCTCTCACAGATGGTCATGGGCCTTTGTAGAACAGAAGAAGTGTGCACAGATGTGACGAGTGACAGTCCCTATTTCCTTAATGTCCACATGGTTGAGAAAGTGCTGCACAAGATTATAGCAGTGTCCCAGGAAGGGCACCCTGAAAAAAACACCATCGCTAATGCACTTCATTATATTGGAGCCATTATCACTTGCAATGAATCCTAATGTAAGTGACTGTATGTGTAGCCATTCATCAGTCTTGTCCAGCAGAACATTAAGCATTTTCTCACCCTTGTGAAGACCAGTAACACTTTGCATACTCAGGGTTGCATACAGCCAAATTCCAGGGATGTTGCCACCACCACAGTTTTACTTCTGGCAGGTTTTGCCAGGCCCAAAATCAACTACCACCCCAGGTACCTGTGCCCAGCGTGCCATCATGCATAGATATGAGCTTGCTGCTGTTTGACCACTGGTCCATATATCCATGCTAAGATGGATATATTCTGATGCACTATGCTTCATTGAATGTCTTATGGAATCAGCAATTCTATTGTGCAACTCTGACATAGCACGCTTAGAGAAATAGGTTCGCGATGGAACCTGCCATTTGGGACAGGCACTGGCCATCAACGTACAGAACCCAGCATTATTCACAAGAGCAACAGATCGATGGCCAGCATTTCAACAGTGGCAGCATTTAACTCTTGTGCAGCAGCATGATTGGGGAGGAACTGTGTGTGCCGCTCAAGGATGGTCTTCAGAGTGGGTTGCATCTTTGGGGCTGTTCAACCAGAACGCTGTTGTTGGGCCACCAATGATGTTTTGTTAGGGGTAACACTTGACTCTTGGAGCTGTGCAGATGACATCAAACCAGTTAATTTGGTTGATTGTGGTTGTGGCGATGTATTTTTCTGACTCAAGGGACTGGGACTGGTGCCTCCTCTGCTATTCCCACTACTCGAGATAGCAAAGGATTGCTCACCCTCCTCCTTCACTGACCCACTCTGCCCTCCCTCCCTCCTCCTACTCTTGCTCTGCTACATTTAACTTGCCCAGGCAGAGGCTACCAACAGCTCTGGCATCCTTCTGGCGTTGCTGCCATCTCAGTACATGCTTGTTTTTCAGGTGGGTGTGTTGGCCACCGGTGCCTATGTGGCTTCCCTTTTTACCCCGACTAACACGTGCTTGATACAGTTGGCATATCACTATGGTCTCATCAGTAGGATCGAGCACATAAAAGTCATAAACTAGGAACTTTTAACCTCTGGACATCACATAGGAGTCATAGGAGTTTTACAGAGCTAGGTAGACTTCTGTCCATTATGCTCGCTTAGTGGTAGTATCATGTCATCTTCCACTGCCGATAGAATTCATCTAATTTATGTTTGAACATCTGTGTGGTTTTGCTACCCACCACATCCAATGGGAGCCTATTCCAATCTTGTACCACCCTTTGGTTAAACAATTTAGTGGTCATTACTAATCTTGTTGATCTTGTTCCTAGTTGTAATGGATGTGAGCGGGTATTGTACACATTATCACTGACTTCTAGCCCCAGATTTTCCCACCTATCGCTGTCTACCCATGCCTTATGTATTAGGCACATATCACCTCTTTTTCTTCTATACTTCAGTGGGAGTAGATCCAGATCCTTTAATCTTGTCTTGTAGTTCTTTCCTACCATGTTCTTTGTCCCCCTAGTAGCTCCCTTCTGTACTCTCTCCAACATTCCCACATCCTCTTTCTTGTAAGGTAACCAGACTTGTGCCTCACCTCCAAAACTGGCCTCACCAATGAAGTGACATTGGCAGAATAACCTCCCTGTCCCTTCAAGCTATGCATCTGAAAATATGATTTAGGATCCTGTTCCCTTTTTGAATGATGTTTCTGCAGTGTGCAAAAAACGTCATATCTTGGGATTCAAGAATCCCATAGTCTCTTTCCTCAGTTGTAACTCTTAGTGGCTGGCTATTTAAGATGTAACTATGGCAGAGATTATTTTCCCTAAATGCATTACTGTGCATTTTGCCTGATTTAGGTTTAATTTAGACATTTTGGTCCAATATAATATGAAATCCAATGCATTTTGAAGTGGTTTATCTACTTTGTTATCTTCTACCACTGCCCCTAATCTACAGTCACCTACAGATTTTGATAACCAAATGGCATGCTTTTCATACTGCAATGATGCAACATAAAGATTAAAAAGGCATGGCCCCAGCACTGAGCCCTGGGGCACTCCACTCATCATCTCTGCTCAGTCAGAGATATAGCCTTTAATGTAAACTGTCTGCTTCCAGTTTGTTAGCCAGTCCTGTACCCAGTTTATTATGTAGTGCTGTATTCCCATCCATTGCAGTACTGACAATAATTCAGTATGAGAGAACTTATCGAAGGTTTTAGAGAAGTCCAGAAACAGCATGTCCACTGATCTTCCTTCATCAAGTCTCCTTGCCACTGTGTCATAGAGTCCAAGCATATTCATTTGGCATTACCTACCCTTAGAAAATATGTGTTGAGAACTAGAAGTTAGCTGAGTTTGGTCAATAAATATTAATAGTATACCTTTCAAAATACCCTCCAAAATTTTGGAAGGAATCAAAGTAAGGCTTACTAGGTGGTAGATCAATGGATCAGAGTTGGATCCTTTTTTGTAAAGGGGGATCACTGTTGCTATCCTCCAATGGTTGACCACCTCCCCCCATCTAATGATGCCTGAAATATTTACGCTAAAGGGGATGTCATTTCATCACTCAAGTTCTTTGAGGACCCTTGGATTCAGGCTGTCAGGTCCTTGGGATTTGAAGGGTTTATTTCCCTTAGTCTAGTCTCTCCTTCTTTGGCATCAGTAATAACCCTTTGTAGTTTAGTGGTTGGTGTTATTGTCACTGCTCCTGAATTGTTTTTGCTATTAAACACTGATGCAAAATAAGAGATTATGTTAGCCATAGTTGTGTCATCTGATGCTAGTTTTCCATCTTGATTTCTTAGTGGTCCAACAACATTTGAAATTCCTTTTTTATTATTGATGTATGTATGTATGAGTAAAATGTTTTGTAATTTTCTTTTACTTTGGATGCTAATTTGAATTTGGAGTTTGCCTTTGCATTTTTAATTTTGTTTTTAGTGTTCTAGCTATGTTTCTGTAATCTGTCCCATTTTATTTCTGGCTGTTAAGTCTCTATTTTTTATATAATTTATTCTTTTTGTTTATGAGTTGTTGTTTTTTTTTTTGTTTGCTTTTAATTTTAGGTATCAGCCACTGTAGTTTGACTTTGTTATTGACATATTTCTGTTTGGTTGGTATATTCAAATAAGTTCCCTTGTTTATTTACTCACAGAATGTTTCACTGATATTATTTAATGATTTGCCTTTGAATTCCTGCTCCCAGTTCCAACTTCTTATGTTTGTTCTCATTTGATCAAAATTAGCCCTCTTGAAATTTAGAACAGTAGTAGCCCCAGAGCACTTATAGAGTGATTCCTTAATTTCAAGATATATTTTAAGGTGGTTGCTAGTGCTCAAAGGCATAGATATTTTGCAGTTTATGACAGTATCACCATTATTTGTCAGAACTAGATGGAACAGATTGAGAGCCCTAATTGCTTCTCTACTTTCTGGCTCAATCTGATGTGGCAAATGCCGTTAGCAAGTCGAATTCCATTTTATTTGCTGCCAGTCTATCCCAGGTAAATTGAAGTCTCCTATTACTAGTAGTCTGTCAGCCAGATTTAGATTTTTGATTTTTTTCAGGAGTGAAAGATTTTCCTCCCTTGTAGCAGATGGTGGCCTATATATTGTTCCTACTATGATTTTAGGTGATTTATAAAGAATCAATTTGGCCCAGATTCGGTCAGGTTCATTCAGCCTTATGTCTAGCTCATCTGATTTGGTGTTGTTTGATATGTAAATTGCTACTCCTCCACCTCTCCTGCATTTCCTAGATTTTTTATACAATGTAAATCCTTCTATGTTTTGGTCCCGGGAATTGTGTGCATCCCACCAGGTCTCTGTTACCACCCATATGTGGATGTCTTGCATGTTCATGATGTATTTTAATTCATCAAATTTGTTTGATAGGCTTCTGGCATTTAATAATAAACAATTCCATCCCTTGGATTCCAGATCACTAGTTTTGTTCAGTACAGTGTCCCTACTAGTGGATTTATCTTGCCCCTTTGCCCCTCTATCAATCAGTTTAAATGACTCTTTAGCCCATTTTGTTTAAGTGTAGTCCATCTGGTTTATATAATCGTGGGTCCCTAAATGCATCAACATTATCCAATAGCTTGTAGTTTTTTTTTTTTTTTTTTTGCACAGGTCTCTCAGCCAACCATTTAAGATGTTTATGCTTTGTGGTCTTATTAACATGGTGGCCATACACTGTCAGGATGCCTGACATAATGATGCCCTCCCCACGATCTCAGAAAATACATATTTGAAATCCAAGTAGGTATTCTGCAGTCTCCTTCATGGTATGTCATTAACACCTGCATGGACTAAAACTAGTGGGTTTGTAGTATTTGCCATCAAGCCTCCAGAAGCTGCTTTGCATCTTTGATTTTTGGCCCCGGGAGCATGCTGACTGCTGTATTGTCATTTCTTCCTTTGCTTAGGTTAGAATCTATTCCTCTAATAATGGAATCACCAGTTATGAGAAGGTCCCTATTTGGAGTATTTTGGTCCAAGTCCGCATCTCTACTCTTATTGGTTTCAGCTCCTTCCTTGCTTGTTGTTATACTAGTCCTTTTAAGTGTATCAGTGTTTAATTGTTTGTTTGTTAGCTGTAGCTTTATTTGCATACAGTTCTATTATATGCATTGGCTTGAATATATTATTCCTATATTCTATGTTCATTGAATCTTCCTTATCTGCTAATGGGTCATATTTATATTGTAGTAATACTGGGGCATTATTGTAGATCTGTTCCCCCATATATTTCTTAGTGTTCCTTTTCACAATTACGCAATCTTCCACTTCTGTTTCTGAAGTGAGCTGTGCTTCCTTTTCTGTGTTTAGTTTTGAATCGTTGGTTTTATCTATAAGCACCGATGGGGATTCTAACTGGCTAACCATGTGGTCTATAACATTTTCTAATGTCTCTATTTCAGCACTCACTTCCTCCCTCTGTAGGAGCCTGGCTATTTCTGCCTGAAGAGTCCGAATTAACAGACAATTGTCACAGACAAAACCTTCAATTTGTTCCCCTTTACAAAACATTTGACATTGGTTACGTATGTTTATAGGGCCTTCCATACTTATGCCCTGCCCTGGCATTTTGATTTGGTCTCTACAAAGTCAAAGATCAGCAGATTTGTTTAGACTTACTGTCCAGTTGCGACACACTAACCCAGGTTCCGCGTGTCTCAGCATGCAGAATCACATGCTTGCCCTGCTCACACTTACAACCGCTAACTTGGATTGTTGCTTTTAGCTCTGTAAGACTGGAAGTAGCATCCCACCTACCTCTGGTTCCGTGATGCATACAAAACAGCAAACATTCACTGTTTCATTTAATAAAACAGACACAGAATGGATTGTTGTATTACTTCCTTGCTAAAGCTGGACATCTTGGCAGCCCTTTAAATTGCTTTTACCACTCTTTTGTGATACCCAAAAGTGGGTACTCACTAAAGACTGCTTCTGGGACTGGGATAGCTGAGAAACAGGTGTGGAAGCTTGTGCTTTTTGGGCTGCTTTCATCACTTCCATAAGACTACTTTTGGGAGGGGGGGTGACTTAACTGCTTGGAGGCTTGCTGATAGGCTGGGTGACAGCCTGACCCATGAGCTGTGCATGTAAATGGCCTACATCAAACATAGAAACATAGAAACATGGAATATGATGGCAGATAAGGACCGCTTGGCCCACTTAGTCTGCCCATTGCCCTACCTAACAGATAAGCTGTAGATCCTAGCTAACCAACAGCCTACTTCCTCCTACCCCCCCATTAGAATTGCCTTATGTCTGTCCCATGCTTTCTTGAATTTCTCCACTGTTTTTGACTCTATGACCTCCTCAGGAAGGCTGTTCCATGCATCTACAACTCTCTCTGTGAAAAAAATACTTCCTCACATTACCTCTGAGACGTCCCCCCCCATCTTCAAATTGTACCCCCTTGTTCTTGCACATCTCTTTTTCTGAAAGATGCTACCCTCTTGGACTTTTCTCTTGAGATATTTGAAGGTTTCTAACATGCCCTCTTTTTCTCAAGGCTATACATCTTAAGCTTCTTTAGTTTTTCCTTCATATGTCTTCTGGTGCAGACCCTGCACCATTTTGGTTGCCCTCTTCTGGACAGCCTCCACCCTGTTTTTGTCTTTGTGGAGATGGGGTCTCCAGAACTGTAAACAGTACTCCAGATGTGGTCTTACCAACTGTCTGTATAGAGGGCCAACAACTTCCTGCTTTCTACTGGTGACGCCTCTACCTATGCATCCCAGAATCCCCCCATACCCCCAACCCTCCTTACTGCCTTCTCACATTGCTGGCCCAGCTTTAGGTCATCTGATATGACTACGCTCAGGTCCCTTTCCATTTTTGTTGTTGTCAGTATCTCACCCCCCATTGTGTACTCTTGCTCTGGGTTTTGTTTCCCAGGTGCATTGCTTTGCACTTCTTTGCATTGAATCTAAGCTGCGATACATTTGACCATTCCTCCAACCATGCCAAGTCCCTTTTCATCCTTTCCACCCCACCTTGTGTATCAACCCTGTTGCAGATCTTTGTGTGATCTGCAAAGAGACATACTTTCTCTTCCAGTCCCTCTGCAATGTCACTTATAAAGACATTAAAAAGGACCGGTCCCAGTACTGAACCCTATGGTACCCCACCAGTAACCCTCCTTTCTTCACTGTGGACTCCATTTACTATTAGCCACTGTGTCCTGTTGTCCAGTCAGTGTTTTACCCAGACTACCACCCTGGGACCCACTCCCAGGCTGGCTAATTTGTTTATTAATCTTTTGTGCAAGACTGTGTCAAATGCCTTGCTAAAGTCTAGGTAGGCCATGTCCACAGCCCCTCCCTGGTCTACTACTTTAGTCACCCAGTCAAAGAAATCAATTAGATTTGTCTGACATGACCTTCCTGCTGTGAATCCATACTGCCTTGGGTCCTGTGCCCCACTGGCCTCTAGGTACTCAACAATTCTTTCCTTCAGAAGTAATTCCATCATTTTCCCTACCACTGAGGTCAAACTGACAGGTCTGTAGTTTCCTGCCTCTATCTTGCTCCAACTTTTGTGAAGTGGAATCACATCCACCCTCCCCCAGTCCTCAGGTACCACACCATCCTCCCATGATGTATTAAAAAGGGTTGTCAGTGGTGTTATTAGTTCCTTCCTTAGATCTTTTAGAATTCTGGGGTGAATCTCATCAGGCCCCAATGCTTTATGCACCTTCAGTTTTAAGAGTTCTTTCAGAACCCTTTCTTCTCTGGAAGGACTAATATCAACCCCCCTATCCAGAGTGCTTCTGTTGACTGGATTAGATATCTCCCCCTGCTTTTCCATTGTGAATACTGAGCAGAAGTATTCATTCAGTATCTCTGCTTTTTCACTGTTGCTCTCTGCCCAACCACCTTCCTCTTTATTCGGCCTCAGTATCCCTGCCTTAGTCCTTCTTTGATCCCTAACGTACATATAAAAGGTTTTATCCCCCTTCTTAACCGAGTTGGCTATCTTTTCCTTGGTTTGGACCTTTGCTATACAGACTGCCTTCCCCGCTTCCTTCTGCTTTAACTTGTACAGTTCTCTGTCCCACTCCTTCTGTGTTTCCTTATACTTCCTAAATTATATGTTTTTCTCCCTAACCTTCCCCACCACTTCTTTTGAGAACCATAATGTTTTTTTCTTTCATTTTGATTTGTTTATTTGCTTCACACAAAGACTTGTTGCCTCTGTGATGGCGGTTTTGATGTTTCCCCATTGTTGCTTCACCCTACCTTTTTGCTTGTTTGTTAGTACTTTTCTGAGGCACTCTCCCATTTTGACAAAAACCAGCCCTCCTGAAGTCCACTACCTTCACTTTTGTGTGGCTTGACTCTACAGCTAAGTTTATCATGAACCACACTCTTTGGTGGTCGCTTGTTCTCAGATGGCTACCCACTTCAAAATCAGAGATCCTCTCTCCATCTGCATTTGAGAGTACCAGGTCTAAGATTGCTCCCTCCTGAGTGGGTTCCAAAACTAGCTGTCAGAGGTATGCCCCCTGTAGGGCACTGAGAATGGCCCTGCTCTTGGATGTGGCTGCAGCAAAGGTGCTCCAGTTAACATCTGGCATATTCAGGTCCCCCATAAGCAATATCTCCCCTTTTTCTGCCATCCCAAGGATGCCTTCTATCATTTCCTTGTCCATTTCCTCCCCTTAGATGGGGTGGTCTGTATACAACCTCTGTGTGTATTTTGGAGCCATTTCCAGTCTCCAGGGTGACCCACAACACCTCCTCTCTTCCCTGTTTATGCTTTAGTTCTGTTGCTTTGATCTCTTCCTTTACATAGAGAGCTACTCCTCCTTCTCTTCTTCCCTCCCTGTCTCTCCTGTAGATTGTGTACCCTGGTATATTGACATCCCAATCATGGTTCTCTGTGTACCATGTTTTTGTGACTGCCATGATCTCCAGGCATCCCTCTTCCATCAAGGCCACCATTTTGGGGAGCTTTTTACCTAGACTACGGGCATTGGTACTCATTACCCTCCATTTTTTTATGGCTTTATTTCTTTTTGCCCCATCACTGTCTTTTCTGCCTTTGTCTTTTTCTCCAATTACCCCAGCCCTTCTCCCCATTGACTGCTCTATTTTGGCATTTACCTCACTAACTAACCTGATTTTTTTGGGGGGGCAAGGATTTCCCTTCTCCTTTTCATTACCTCCCCCATTGGCTAGTTTAAATGCTTGTCAATGAAGCATTTAAACCTATCACCTAGGACCCTGGTTCCCCTCCTGGATAGATGCAGACCATCGTGCCTGTATGGCCTGCATCCCTCCAGGTGGAGCCCCAGTCCCCAGTGAAGCCAAATCCCTGAGCTCTGCACCAGTTTCTCAACTAGTTATTGAATCCCATGGTGTGGAGTATCCTAGCCTCATCCATTCCATAGACAGGTAGCACTTCTGAGAAAGTTATCATGTGTGCTACTTGTCTAAGGCCTCTCCCCAACTCCACAAACTCCTGTTGCACTGCTCTGATCCCATTCTCACCCAGGTCATTCATCCCTAGGTGGATAATGACATCCAGCTCCCTCCCCCTTGCAGCTACTCCCACGATCCTGAGGATTAATTTCCTGCCCCTCCTAGCCATGGTGCTGGGCAGGCACCTTACCTCCCTTTCCCCTCCCTTCCCCAGTTCTACCCCCTAACAATTGAGTCCCCAACCATTAGTTGTTTCCTTCCACTGTGGGGTCCTGTGCCACTCTCCTGTGGGTCTTCATTGTGTAGGTTCTAAGCATTCTCCTTGATCTCCAGTGTGGGTGCCTCCATAGAGGAACCATGCTCTACAAGATTGGTGAATGAATTGTGGAGAGGCACAACTGGAGAGATGCACCTCTGTTTCACCAACCTCGCCCTCTCTGAGCCCACCTTGGTCCAACCACTCCACTCCTCTTTCTTGGCAATCTCTGAGGTTGTGGCAGTGGCCTGGGTGGTCCCTGAGTGGGGGAGCAGGTTTCCCAAATCCTTGCCAGGTCAGCATGGAGACGAACAACCTCCTCCCTCAGACCAGAGAGGTGCCTGCAAATAGGGCAGCAACGCAGTCTCCAGAATGTCTCCCGGAAGACTACTGCTCCACAACCAGTGCATTGCACCACTTTCCACATGTCTGTGTCCCTTCCCATTACAGATGCTTTTCCTTTGTTGTATTTTGTTCTTGTTTTAGTGTGTGCAAAGTTGTGAGTGTCTCTACCCCCTATTCAGTGTGCTGTGCCTTTAAGGATATGAACAGGTGAATGTTGCTAGCAGTTTGGGTGAAGTGATGACAAAACCCCTGCTATGAAGGAAGTTATGCACTTGGGGTGGATGGGGTGAGGGAAGGGTGGGAGGAGTAAACCTATGCTGTCCAGAAACAATCAACTACAACCCTGACCCTCCACAACAGTGAGTGCCTTCCTTCCTTCCTTTCAGATACCTATTTCACAGAGGTTAAGTAACAGGACTAGTCATACATTACTTCAGATATCTCCCAGATACAGTTCCTCCATGGCAATTTAAAGTTAAAACTAAGAAAAGTCAACCCCAAAAACAGAATCAATACTAGTTACTTACACAGGTGCAAAAAGTAATAATTCAGTTCAGTATAGTCTAGAAAATAACCTCCTAGATTCATGGAAGCTGTGACTGCTTTATCACTCTCTCAGCAGAGAGAGACCACAAACAACTCCTGTTATAAATCCACATTTCAACTAGGCCCCTTTCAGCTCCTCCCCTTAACGGACACCTATTTCACCGAGGTTAAGTAACAGGACTAGTCAAAAATGACTGCAAATATCTCCCAGCTACAGTTCCTCCCTGGCAAATTAAAGTTCAAACTAAGAAAAGTCAACCCCAAAAACAGAATCAATACTAGTTACTTACACAGGTCCAGAAAGTAATAATTCAGTTCAGTATAGTCTAGAAAATAATCTCCTAGTTTCAAGGAAGCTGTGGCTGCTTTCTCACTCTCTCAGCAGACAGAGACCACAAACAACTCCTGCTATAAATCCACAGTTCAACTTGGCCCCTTGCAGCTCCTCCCCTTAACATACACCTATTTCAGAGAGATTAAGTAACCCTTGACCTTTTTTTAAACTCAGGTTACCATAAGGGATCATTCCAATCGTCATCATGATCACCACCGATGGTGATGATCTTCTTGTTCTCCTCCTCCTCCTCCTCCCTATCACTGTCTTCTTGCACTGCACCTTTTTCCTTTTCTTTTTCTACAACCATCTCAGGGGGCCTGACTATCCCTGTCTCCAGAATTATCAAACTCTGGTTGAACAGTTTCATCACCAACTCCTGCAGGGACAGGGACAATAACACCAACTGACTTATCACCCTCCTTGTTGACCACTGTTCCTGTGCTGGTGCCAGTGCTTCCCTTCTTCTCATTATCATCATCCTCCACCAGCATGGATGCAACAGTTCTGACCTTAAAAATCTGAGACACAGATATGCCAGTACTTCGAACAACTCCTTTGCTGGTACCTGCTGCATGACCAGAGCCCACAGAAGACACTGTTGCAGATATACATGTGCTTTCACTGCTATGGAAACTGGAACTGAAGATGTACTGTCGTCAGCAGACTTCTGAGCTGCCTCTTCCCCCATGGCATGTTTCCTCCCCTGTAATGAGCCATCTCTTAGCAGGCATTTTTGCTGGCTGCTGCTTTAAAGCTTTGCCTCTCTCTGGGAGTATATGAAGAAAGGCTATATTACTAACTGTGTGAATAACACCTCACACATGCAGTACTGGAACCTTACAAGTCCAAACACAATCAGGACAGGTAGCAGCACTGAACAGTACTACTAATATCATATGATAGTAGCCTAGTCTAGTAAAAACAAAATGGTAAATTTTTTTCTTTCCTCAAATGGGAATTAATGCAACACATGGAAAAAGGGAACAAGTAACCTACTTTAAATACAGATCACCTGTGTCTGGACAACTTAAGTACTGTAATGATGTATTATGTTTTAGTACTTATTACTACAAATTAGTTTTTATATAAGGGCAACCATATGACATTGACAAACAAAGGCAAATACCACAATATGGTCTTGGTCTGAATGGGATCAACAGCAATCTTTATACAAGTACTATATTAACATGTAGTTATTTTATACTACATGTGCCAGGTAGTAAACAAGGCTGTAACAGTTGACAAAAGGTAAGCAAAGTCAACTAAAAAAAGCAACACCATGCAATGTGCACTTGTGCAGAGGCAGACCCCAGCAACAATAAAATACAGGGAAGCAATTCACCAAAACAGTGAAACTATAAATGAACAAGTTCAAGCGATCAACTAAAAGTTTCCATAAAAAAATATAGAACTGTTGATTTTCACAGTCTAAGTCACAAAAGTTAACACTACAGCAAACAGAACTAACCCCCCCCCCAAAATAAATAAATAAAGGATCAGCACTGTCTGATCAAAACTTTAGAATGCACAACTAAAAGCAGAAGAATGGTATATTACATAACACAGGCTAACAGCAGCAGAAACTCTCGGACAGGACAGTTCAGAATAAGTTTTCAGAGAAAGAAAAAAAATAATTGGCAGGATATAAGAAATTTAATAAGAAATAACAGTAAATCACTCACAATTTGTAATAAATCTGTGTGTAAAAGGCTAGAAATAGCCTCCACTGGGTTTATACACCTACCCTACCCCACTCAACTCCTTCAAAAACACAGGTAAAAGTAAAAACATGATTAAACTAAGTATTCTGCAAAAATCAACAACATTAGAAATATTTCCTAGCAGCACTAGGAACAAACTGTATATTTCGGAGCAATTATCTCTTAAAAGCAAGTTTTAAAGAGGTTTAAAAAGGCTTTATTGGCTCTGATGTCCCACAACATACTGCTTTCCAACACAACAGGCAACAGAATGAGCTGTAAACAACCTGTAAATGATATTTGACCAATTTACCCACAATGCAGTGCACATTTCGCTTTTGGAGCAAAATCTTACCTGCAAAATCAAAAGTCACATCAGTGAAATTTTGTAGCAAGGTGAAATTTCTGCATGAATGGGTAAAATTGGATGGCAAAATCATTTTACGTGAAATGTTGCAATTACGCAAAATCAAAACCCTAGGTAAAATTTTGTTTCACCTAGGTGAAAAATTTTGCATAATTGTGGAATTATGCAAAATATTTTGCCAGGAGAAATTTTGCAATTTCACACAACACACAGCACCCTCAAGTACTTAAATTGTGACACTGGTTCAATTAAATTATCAAAACTATCTCTTAAATATAAGGGTGGAATATCACTAATCAATTCCTAAGGGCCAAAAAGCATAGAGTTTGTTTTCTTTGAGTTTAGAATCAATGAATTATTCAAAAACCATGTACAAGCAGAAAGAAAATTAAACTCTAGATATTTAGTAACAGTAGTCACATTTTTAACCAGAAAAATAAATAATAAGGTAATCCGCATACAACAAAGATTCACATTATTTAAAAAAGGAAGGCAACAAATTGATAAACAAAGTAAACATTAAAGAGCCATGAACTGAACACTGTGGAACCCCCTTGCTTATAACACAATAACCAGAAATACAGATCCAGTACCCACAAACCGAGACCTATTAGCTGGTAATCAAGTATCCAAGAAACCATATTATGAGAAAAACCAAGAAGCAGCAATAGATCACAAAGCATATTATTATCCATAAGATCAATTGCCTTGGTCAGCCCCACAAATGCAGCCCCAACCACATGATCTGAGTCAATGGCATTACAGACAGCATCTGTGAACATATGCCAGCAGCCATGCGGCACAGTGAAAAAAATGGTGCTGCAGGCATTTTGTTAGTCGTGCTGACCCTTGCACTCACAACTAATGCCTGGAGTGGGTCTGCTGTAGCACAGTGGTGGCAGCAGCATTCCCCCCTCACCTCAACCCCTTATTATGTCACCTAGAGTTACAGCCAGAAGGACCTCCCCCTCTCACCTGGATGGCCCCCTTCTGCCTCATGTGGCTCCCCCAACCTCATCTCCCACCATCTCAGGGTCTTACCATGAGGATCTACCTGCCCCTTCACAGCTTAACTCCTGTGGCAGGGCCATCAGGGGTTCCCCAATCCCCTCTGGTTGGCATCCTCAATGTGGTGGTCCTGTGCCCAGTAGGTGGTGTGAGTCTACAAGTAGTAGTAGGGATTCATCTTGCTACTGGTGTTTTTTTCCAGTTTCCTGTTTCCCTTACCCATGGACGCTCCATGGAGGTTACAGCTTAATGTCATACACACATCAATAAAGGTGCTGACATCTTCTGTTGGCAGCATATCCCACCCAGAACTACTGCTCCTGGCTGCACAGCCACCCATGTTAACCTAGGTGGTGGTGTTGTGGTGGAGCGGGCTGCCCTTCCTCCCTGGAGGAGGAGAGCATACTCCACCTGGCCAACCTCCAAGCAGCCCAGGTTTGTTCCTGAACCTGGGTCACTGGCATGGCGGCAGGTGAGGCATGGATGCCTCAACCCTCCGTGCCACTGTGCCAGTTCCAACCTGGAGGACTTTAACAAAATATTATATTTTTTCCTCTCATAGACAGCCAGTAGCCATCTATCATACATGCTGCTTCAGCTGATGGCTTTCACTGGTGCCATGGTGCATGTGTGCCTGGCTGGCTCAGAAAGTGTACTTTTTTCACTGGATGGCTTCTTTATTTTGTTAACCGTTAGCCTACAAATGAGTGGCCATGAATGAGTTGGCGTTAGCCCAGATCAGGTTGAGATGGAACAGGAATTCTAAGATGTGGGATTGTTCAGACAAGGGACTGTTGGTGGGAAGTCAACTAGGACTGGCATCGGGATTCAGGTCAACTCTCCTATTGGAAATTAACTTCACAGGAGGACTACCAGCAAAATAATCATAACAGCCAGAGGCACTGAGGGGACCAACATACATGACACTTATGACTTGAAATGGGTGGGAGGGAGAAACCTCTGCTTTATTTGGAAGGAATAGGTTCAGTGCAGGTAATGGAAGTGATTTTGTAAGGCAGTTGGTGTGTGTTGAACACACACTATTTATAAATTAAAAACAATATCTGTACTCTGGATATATGGAGCTGCAACCGTGAGTTGTTTTCAAGCTTGATCAGATCAGGGTAAGCTTATTACTTTTTTTTCCAAATACAAAATTCTGTGGTCTCAGAATGAATAAAGAGAGGTATGCATGCTTCGGCAGCTGCATGCCATAGTAGGTATCATAATTATTTCCTTAAATAATTCAGTTGTTTTTGCCCTGAATGGTGCTGCTCTGTCAAGAAATCTTAATTGTATAATCTTATTTGTGTATATACCTCTTTGCTGTATGATTATACAGTAACTCCTTAATCGAGATGTAACCCTCCTTTCACTTGGACTTCTTTTCATGCTTTGTTCAGGTTCATTATGCTTGAGTACTTTGTCTGATACACTATTGCTACTGTTTATTATGTTGTGTATTGTACTGTTTTATTTTAAAGGCATTTTTTTTGCTTTGTGAATGGTTTATCTGCAAGATATTTTATATGCAATCTCCCAGGTCATGCATGAAAATTAGCATTTTATTGCCTAGTGCATCTATCTGGTTAATAAAACTAAATAAAATGAATACAGTAAATGTTGATTAAACTCAGCTGGCTGCTGAACAGCATGTTGTAGATGAAATGATGCAACTGCACTCTGATATGTGTGGCTGTCTCCTTTCAGCTACACAAACTTTCCGTCCATAAGCCTTGCTGAACACTACCATGATCAGCCTGCTCCTCATTGGGATGTCACTGGTGAGCCTCCAACAGCTTGAGCTGCATTGATTGCTACAGTGACACACGTCTACAGCCTCTAATCTCCCAAGTAGCCAAAACATGTTTGCTTAGCACATGCACACGAACAAACAAAACACTTTACACCATTTTTTTTGTTCAAAAAGTGCAGCTTTCTGTGATTTTTCCAACATGGACTTCAGTAAATCTCCCAGTTGTACCTTATTGGTAATTTACCACAAAACTCAACTCACTGCATAATCACTTAGGCTTAATTTATGCCCATATGAATGACAAAGATACCACCAGGACAACAGATAATAAACCATTGATATGAAGAAAAATCCCTGAAAATTTGACTCTGAGATGCTATATGCAGGATATGAGTCACCTTAGGATAACCACAAAGTGTACCAGATATACATCAGGCAGCTAAGCCACTATTACAGCAACTGATGTATTAATTACATGTCTAAGTACCTGTACAAAAGTACCAGAACTGCAGCACTCTGAAAATCCACAATGTTAGATCTTGTGGGACATCAATATCAAGCTGATTCTTAGCTGCCTCTGAGTCATATTGTAATGCCAAATTAGCTCTATCTTTTTTAGTACAGTATAGTAGTTTCATAATTTTTTCATCCTTGTCCAGTGCCTCTGGAACTAGTGCTTCATACTACAGGGAGAGTTCAAACTAAAGGCTCAGTTTCCCACACCAGGCCAGTAAAGTCTGCGGTGAGAAATTGCACAGCGTGACCTTGCATTCGGATGCCTTATACTGTAGCTGTCATTGTTTAAAAGGTGGGGTAGAAAACTTAATGGGTAAGCAAAGGCATGTCCCTATCACTTTGAACTACTAGGCTATGTCACAAATTGAGCAAGTTACATGACCTCTTTGTTTTTCAGTCCTCTCAGTTGATAACATGGATATAAGCAGTGCCCCCTCTGTAAATGACATAAAGCATCTCAGGCGAGCCATCCTGGGAACATCATTTTTTGTTAGTGTCTAAGTTTTATAAGCAGGAGAAAAACAAAAAGAGAATATTTTTGCAAGGTAAAGATAGGCTAATGAAAAGTTAAAGACGCAGGTTTCTGAGGCCTATTGTACTGCTTATTGTTCAGGTATGTTACAATGTAGGATACCATTTTTAGGGGCTTGGCTCTGATTAGCAATGCAGGAAAAAAGAAAAAAATGCAGCCAAAACCTACATCATAGCATACCTGAAGAAGAGGCAATACTATAAGCCTTGAAAACTGGCAGTTTGGAAGTTAGCATGCCAGTCATGTTATGAGACTAGTGTGTGGATGTGTGTTTTGGACCATTAAGGTTTTGGATGCAGGTCTTAAATGGTATGAGGTCATTTTGCTGCAGGAAAAAAACAGAGCAGCTAAAAACGCTGCAGCCATACAGCACTGACCACAAACAGAGCCAGGCAAAACACTGACCTGTCAGGAACAGCGGGCCCATTGGAAACAATGGGTGTTTAAATTTTTTTACAGGGTCCTTCGCCTCCTACACCCCCCCGAGCATAAATAACTAACTCAGATGGGGACTTCGGGGATGAGAAGAAACTTGAGAGGGGAGAAGTTTTTTTTTTTTTGAATCACCAGAAAAAGTGGTAGCAAAGGAGACCTGGGGGGGACTGAACCAGGTCCCAGGTCTCCCGAATGTGCTGCGTGCTGGTGCCCTAGCCACTCCACCACAGAAGCAGCTTGCCTAGACACCCAGCACACGGCAAATTTTCCACTCTTCAGTCTAACATAAATTGACAAGAGTAACAGTATTCCCCTACTGCCATTCTACCCTGTCACTGTACATGCAGGCGCTGTCTATATAGCTCGGTTAATACCACACTGTCTTACATGCACGGTATTGACCCAGTACCGTCTTATACAGTGGTGTTGCAGAAATAAATATGGAGTCACTTGGCTGCAAGTGTATGTGTGAAATCTGTCTACCTAGTGACAGTGTGAATAGTAAAAAAGGCAAATCTTTGTATGGTAGATATTTGGAAGAAACATCTGATGGAAACGGCTCCTATTGGTTGGAGTGGATGCCACTGAACACATATACAGTAGGTGCAGTTGAGAAAATTTGCTATTAATGCCTGCCACACAGTTTCTATATCACTTGGTCCACAGGGGTATGTGGTGGGGGGGTAATGATGAACCCTATTTATGGGAGCTGTGTTAATGGATATCATTGTTCACCATAGAGAGGAGGTAGGTCAGTTCACTTAGTGCCTTGATGAGGGGGAAGTGATGACAGTGCTGTGGTAAGCTTCTCATTGCAGCCAGTGTAGTCATTACAACATTGATCTCAACTTGCTGAATGACAGATGGAGATGGAAGGTAATGTGGTGCAAATGAATACAAAATCACACATACCCCATAATGCAAAGCATCATGGGCTGTGTATGCAAATCACCACAAAATATTATGCTGGTTCAACTTTAAGCAGAAATGCATGGTGCCGGAAGGCCTCTCACACAGTGGTGCAAATGTCTGGCAGAGGAGGAGGGCTACAGGTGAGAGTGATATCCACAGCCCCGGCTAGAGAATAAGAGTTGCAACAACACTAAAAATCTATGGAACGCAGCTGGGTCTGGAGGTGCCCAAGATGCTGCCGTCAGGGCAGAGATTTAGAACTTGTTTGACTTAGTGAGCCCTGTCATGACTAATTATTGGGTGGACAATCAGACAGACCTCACAATGGGTCCTTGTAGTGAAGTCATACAGGAGATGCCACAGCTTGAGACACTTGTTGCACAGACTGAGCATGAAGAGCAAGCTCACTCTTCAGCTAACAATGACACCAAAACAATGATCGACTTTCCTGCCCATACTGAACCTGCAATGGGGGAACTGGAGGAGATGGGGCAGAAACTTAAATGTGAGATGGGGAAAATTGGGAACTGTTCATAGGAGCTCAGATGACTGCGGAGAAGACCCTTGTTTCATGTTCCTTGATCAGCAAGAAGCAATTGACTCCACCAGCATTGTAGCAGGCAGAGGCTGGTATAAATGTAAGCTATAAGATGGAGTCATAACCCTGCTAGAGGACTACCATACTTCCTCCATGGCCCGTCTTTACAGTCCACATGTTGCCACTCTGATACTGTTCTGCTACCAACTCCAGTGGCACCTGCCCATCTCCCTCTAGCTGTGCCCTGAGCAGTCAGAACCACTTCAGAGACAGATTCCGATATCTTAGATTGGATGATTGCCCCAGCCCTGAGCTCATTCTATGAAGGGAATCAGATACACCATCTCTACCACTTTTCATGCTACACCAGGATGACCACTCACATCCCTGGCATACAGAAAGAGATTACTGTATGGGATAAGACCTATAGCCATAGTCTCCAGTTGCCCAGAAGACAAGGAGATCTGACTTAAACCAGGTCAAATGCCCCAAAACATGATGTGGATGTGCCATGGGGACTGGGAAATTGCATGCAGAATGTTAGTGTGATGACAATTTAAGTTCCCATACTGTCTGGTCTGGCTTTGGTACATTGTAGAAGCAAATCAGGAAGCTAGGTGGTAAGAAGAGGAGGATCACATTCAACATCTAAAATTTTCCACTAGGAAAATGGGAGATGATTGGAGCACAGTATGTTTGCTACCTAGTTTGGGACTATGAATTAATGGACCTGAGGACTTACCATATCTGCTAACCCCATTCAGACTGAAATGTAGGGGATAAGATTCTACTGCCGTTTCTGTACTCATTAATTAGTAAAGAAAAATGATGCCAAATATATGCCTGCAGAAAAGTTGCACATTATTTTTCAGTAAAAGATATACAATATTTTTGGCAAGTTCTTTATGTAACTCTCTCTTTTTTGGGGAGCAAAGCTGTTTAGGTAGAAGTCAATGGGCCCTAGACAGGGCATTGCCCCACATTAGGTAAATAGTAGCTCCAGGTGGTTTGAAGGCAATTCCAGGGTATTGGGCCTCTGGAGTACATGTGTGCTTAATACAAAAGGAGGCTGCATCCATGATTGGGAAGTGTGGGACATGCGGCAAACCCCTCAGTATGTGAGGCATGGTTCTACTTGGGATGTACCAGGACTGGGAGTACTTCAGGTGGCATGCTTATAATTAAGTAGGTATGGTGGACAGGAACATATACCCAGTAGGTAAAATCATATGGGAGAATTGCACATCCAGAGTGTCAGGGGCTGTAACAGATAGAGAACCTATGTGTGGATGGTTCCACGGCACCATAGCTTTACAACAGTTGTGAGTGGGTCACATAATAGGGGGTTCAGCCTGCTGGCAGTGCAGAGTAGTAGGTTTATTTTGTTATTGTTTTATGTGAAGTATACATATAAAGTTATATTTTTTTTTTGGGGGGGGGTTGTCCTGGGGAGAGGATCTGTGTTGTAGGTGCCCACACTGGATGTGAACAGAGGGTGGTCTGATAAGCCCCTTTGTGTGGCATGTTGGGGTGCATTCAATTGGTTCCTTCTTGGGCTTCTGGTGGTAGAAACATTTAACAAGGGAGAGAGGGTAACAACCCCCTTCCCATAGTAGGGGCGTGGTTGTGTCCAGCAGTGCCCATCACAGCGCTGACTGCACTGCCCTTGGTGAGTGGAGAAGAGACTAGAGACAGGGATAAAAGGAAGTTTGGGAAAGAAATATTTAGTTCTAGTTCTGGGGTCTTATTCAGTCACTTGAGTCATAGTGCCTTCAAGCAGCCTGTGCCAGTTGGGGCAGAGGGGGCCTACGGGGAAAGACAGAGTGGCAAGGTGCTATGCTCAGGGTACAGTGGGAAACCTCCTGCCCCTCCAGCTATAACATTGGGACCCTGAGAATGAATTGGGTCTCCTATGTGGGCATCCATTTAAGAAGTACATACAGATGACCCCCTACATTTTATGCATATCTGAATCTTGGCTTAAGCTGGCTGTTAGGCAGCATGAAGTGGCACAACCTGGCTGTAACTGTTTCAGAAAAGATAGGGTGGAGACTTCCGGTGATCCAGAGTGCCTAACAGCAGCACTTCCGCTCCTCTCCGGTCACTCATTCCGAATTTCTATATTTAACTGACAAACTTTCATATTTTTGACACCTTTGTCAGTGTATGGTGACTTCTAGAGCAAGCTGCAACAGTATTCTGATGAAGTTTCAACCTAATGGAGGTTGAAATGAAGAAAACACCACCGTGTCCTACTCCTCCAAGTACGCCTGAGAAGGCCGCTAAAAAATCTAAAGCCTCTGGTCCTCTTGCACTATCCACCATCGCTGATCTGGACCAACAACCATTGACACTCACTCATTTTCTGGAGGAATTCAAACCTTTTAAAAAAGAATTCCACAGTATAACCGTTGAACTATGCTCACTTTCACAGGCAATGGAAGATATACTGCCCAGCTCACCGCAGACAGTGAAGCATGCATCCACTCACTAGAGAAACGAGCAGATAAGACAGGCTCAGAACTCCAAACCATTAGACAAAAAATTATTAAGGTTGAATCTAAAGTGGAGGACCTTGAGGGCAGCAGCAGACGGAACAATGCGGTCCTTATTGGCACCCCTGAAAAAGAAGAGGGTCCAGACACAGTACTCATTACACAAGTTCATGGAGAAAATTGCCAGGCCTACGCCTTATGAATCCAAATATATAATAGAGAGGGCGCACCAGGCACTTCGCCCAGTGCCTCAATCCGGCTGTCCACTATGTCCACTTATCTTCCACTTTTTAAGTTTCCTGGAGAGACAATATTTCCTATCCAAAGTGAAAGAGACTCAAGATTTGAACTGGGAAGGTGCCAGGATCAGGGTCGCTCAAGAATTATCTATTACTGTGCGCAGAGACGACCCAATTTCCACCCCCTCATAACTAAGCTAATTGCAGCCGGCATCAAATTTCGGATGAACTACCTGCAAGATTACAAGTACTGGTATCTGGCAGCTCAGCCACATATGAAGAGCTTCATCAAGCTAAGGCAGGACCCCAGTCAGCTTTTCCTGATCTCTTTCAAGATCCATGACCTGCAAAGGTGAAAGCACGGCTGCGATCTTATTAGATTAGGACTGGTACTGCTAAGGATAGAATGCATGGAAACTATCTGAAACGATAACTTTCATATGTATCAGACCTTCTTAGATGTAGAGACAGAGTGCATTATCCTGGATTAACAGCTTGACTCCCTCCTTGGCTGTTCTGCGACTTAGTGAGCAGGGGTAACTGTATTCCAACGCAATAACTAGTGGGTCCAATAATCGAAACTAAACATCAGTGGTGATTTCTTTGTAAAGTCTTTGTTTAGCCTGAGGATAGACTACATGCATTTATTTAATGATTTTCTAAGCCGACTCTAGTGAGCATCTAACATGCCTTGGCTTTCATTAGCTATGATTGTGTTGTAAAGCATCCTGATTAACAGTGCGATTCCCCATTTGGCTGATCTGTGACCTAGAGGGCCGGGGTAACTGTATTCCCTTGCAGTAACTAGTGGGAACAATAATTAAAGTTAAACACTGTTTGGCGAATTCTTCCAAAAAAGTTTTTGTTTAACATGAGAGTGGACCACACGCATTGATTTAATCATCTCCTAAGCTGACTCTGGTGAACATCTCAAAGAGGTTTCAGCTTTTAATAGCTGCAATTGAGATTTGCCGGCACCAACAGTTTATGCCCACTAGAGGGATCTCATGATCCATGGCAGATCCTCAATCATGTGTTTATATATTTCCAGGCACTGCGATGATCTGCTGGTGAGGAATTTAGAGTCAGAAGCCAGCTTCTCTTACAAGGGCCTATCATGTCTTAGGTTCCCAAATTTCAATCTTTTAATTTGTATTATACACCAGAATTGATGGCTTGTGCATTAGATTTTAATTTCTAGATCACTACAATGGTTATTGTAGGCTTTTGATTGGGGGAAATAATTTCTGTATTTCATTTTTTAAACCTCAAATATATAATAGGAAACTATTTACTTTGTATAAATATTATTACCGCGCCTTTTGAGCAGCATATCCCCAGGTTAATATGAGGGATATTTTGCTTGGTTAATTACAAAGAGTTTACTCGCTTTCCTTTATTTTGAATTTTGGTGTATCTATAAAACTTAATGTTTTTCGAATGTTCTACCTATGGTATGATTTTTTAGACTGGATTTAAAAGAGTGATGGGGAGGGTGGAGAATTGTGTTAGGGAGCAATGCTACAAGAAAAGCAAAATGCTGGGGGCTGGGGTTGGGTAGCTGTTCATGGGGGGAATATGCATAGGGATATCTTTTGAGGGGTTTATTGGGAACAAACTAAAGGAGTATGGTTGGGAGGGGGGGAGGTCAGCACAAATGAATATAACTTACTGTATATGCAGCTTAACCACAGCAAGAGTTTCCTGAAAGGGCCTATCACAGAGCTATGTTATGTTTGTGCCTATGGCTAGGAACTTAACATTTGCAACGTGGAATGTTAAGGGAGTCAGGAGTAAACCTAAGCAATATAAAGTTCTAAAACACTTGAGGCTATCGAGGATGGATGTAATTTTTATCCAAGAATCACACCTCCTTAACTCTGAAGCTTTAAAGTTAAGAAGGCAACAAGTGGGCAGATATTTTCAGTGGGAGGCAGCACACAGAGCTGTGGGGTAAGGATTTTGAAAATTAGATCGGTACCCTTCTTACCAATCCAAGTAATTGGAGATCCACTGGGAAGATTCCTAGTTGTTAATGGCACATTACATACAACAGAGATATTACTGGCAGTATTTATGGTCCAAATATCAACTCCCCTGGGTTCTTTACAAGTTTAATTAATATACTATCCCCCTTCCATGCTCTCCTCTTTATTTTAGGGGAAGACCTTAATTTAACTTTTGATCCCACTTTGGATTGTTCTGTCTTATCCCGGAAGGGCCTTTCTCCTGCCCAACGCGCATTAAGAGACCTTGTGGACCAACTAGGACTATGCGATGTTTGGAGGGTCTTACATCCCACTGATAAATGTTTTACATTTACATCCCTCGTCCATGGAACTTCTTCCCGCATAGATTATATTCTAATTTCCCAATCCCTTCTCCCAGGTGCACTCAACTCTTCCGTACTTTCTGGCCCACCTTAGGATCATGTTTTGGTCTCCTGTACTCTTTCCTTTCTCTCTCTTCCTACACAAGGGAGAAGATGGAAATTAAATAACCAGTCACTCAAAGACCCAGAAAAAACTCTTATCTCAGATCACATTACTCAGTTTATCTCTGCTAATCGTAACTCCACAGGAAAACCTGACATAGAGTGGTGTGCTCTTAAAGCATATCTTAGGGGCTTTCTGATCAGTATAGCGTCACACCAAAAGAAACAGAGAGAAGAGCAATTATTATCAACCCTTTCTCAAATCCGGGTATTAGAAACTAACTTTTCCCTTCATATCCCTGAATATGTCAGGCAAGAGTTAATTAAGTTGAAAGAGGTATATATGGAGCTTGTGAGAAAGAAGGCAGAGTTTGCTATTCTGAAGGCTAAAGCATGCTATACCGACCAAGGAGAAAAAGCTGGCAAATTATTAGCTCTGAGAATCAAACAACAGAAGTCTGCTAGATTCATCCCAGCTATTCGTTCAGCAGAATCTGAACCCCTTAAAGTATTCCCAGATGATATCACAGCAGAATTTAGTAAATATTATGCAGTTTTATACTGGCCTATGTCTAACCCTCCCTCAGAAAAAGAGCTAGATGATTACCTTGCTACTTCTTCTCTGCCTCCCCTTTCAGAGGCTCAAAAAACCTTAATTTCACCAATTTCAGAAACTGAGTTAAAGGAAATTATTACTGCTTTCCCTGTGGATAAAACCCCAAGACCCGATGGCTTTTCCCCCAGTTTTTGCAAGGTCTTTGCAGATCAACTAATCCCCTTATTACAACCTTTATATCAACATATACTTTCATGGATAAAATCAGATGACTCATTGTTTGAAGCTTTATTCTTTCTCCTGCCTAAAATAGGTAAAAGAATGGATTCGGTCACCAGTTATAGACCCACCTCCCTCCTTAATCAGGATCTTAAGATCTTGACTAAAGTACCAGCAGACTGTATTAGTATAGTCCTTCCAAACCTTATCGATCCTGAACAAGTAGGATTTATGAAAGGTAGGTCGTCTGCTGACCATTTACGAACTTTGACCCATGATCTCTCGGCATCCAGAGAAGCGCATTACCCAGCTGTTCTGATGTCTCTGGATGCTGAAAAGGCATTTGATAGGGTTAACTGGAACTTCTTGTTTAAAACCCTTCAAATGTTCGAGTTCCCTTTGGAATTTCAGAAATGGATATGAGCAATATATCAATCCTCAACCACCAGGGTCTCTGCCAATGTTTCCATCTCAGCACTGTTGCCTTTACAATCAGGTACAAGACAGGGCTGTCCTTTATTCCTATTACTTTTTAACTTATATTTAAAACCTCTGATACGCAAAATAATCCATTGTCGGCAAGTTCAAGGACGAACTATTCTAGATCAAAAAATAAAAATATCTGCTTACGCAGATGATCTTTTACTCCAGTTATCTCACCCTGATACTTCTATCCCTCACATACTCAAGATTATTAAAGAATACAGTGCCTTCTCTAACTACAAATTGAATCTCGACAAATCAGTAGTGCTTCCTCTTAATCACAAAGTATTACGGAGTGCAATAGTAGATTTTGATTTATCCTGGGAATCTAGTTCTTTGAAATATCTGGGTATTGTAATATCAAGAAGTTCAATTAAAATGCAAAAAAATAACCTAGACGCTTTACTTCACCTTTTGAAAAAAGGTTTCAAAAGGTGGTCCCTACTTCCTATCACCTTTTGGGGCAAAATTAATCTTATAAAAATGAACGCCTTTCCTCATCTCTTCTATCCACTTAACCTTTTAAATATTTGGCTACCACATTCATGGTTTAAAAAAGTTCATGGTATCTTTACGGATTTTATGTGGGCCGGTAAGAAGCCTCGGTTGGCTTTCCATAAACTAACTGCTCCTAAGCTCAAAGGAGGTTTACGGGTCCCCCATGTAGCGCTCTACTATTGGGCCAGTCAAGCTAACAAATATCTTCAATGGCTTTCCCCCACAAGGACTCAAACCCCCTCCTTATAAATACCCAGCTGGCTCAAAATTGAGGTAGCTTCTATCCGGTCTCAAGGGCTCTCCTCTGTAGCCCTTCTTCATACGAAACTTAACTATCTTCCTACTTCTTTATGTAACTCTCCAGTATATACTTCCCTCAAAACACATTTACAATTTATGTATGTTTCTCAAGTATAACAACACTCAAGACTTAAACCAACCCCTGAAAGAGAACCCTAATTTTAAGATGAATGGTAGTGTTCTTCTACCATCTTGGCTCCCTCAATTAGGTAACTGATCACTTAATTATTTGCATAATCAGGATGGGACCTGCCTTACCTCCCCTGAAATAATGAGCAAGGCAAACATCCCACAGTCCCAGGTATTTAAAGTTTTTAAAATGAGACATATGCAAGTGAAAACATTTGGAACTTCTTTCCAAACAGTCCTTGAAAACATCCTACTATCCAGACTTAATATCCTTTGTTGATTTTTTCCCAAGCCGTGTCAAAAATCTATGCGACATTATATGACCAGACATATACAAATTATCTAGGCCCCATGGGATACTGGGCTTCCAGTTTTCTAGACCTAGACATAGATTGGCCAGCTTTGTGGCATAACTGTCATAGATTTGTGACCCAGGACAGGCTTCGTCTGATGCAATATAACATGTTGCATAACCTATATTACTCCCTGCAAAAACTTGCTAGACTCGGCCTACTTACCTCTACTAGCTGCACATGATGTGACCAAGAAGAAGGCTCGTTACTACATTTTTTTTGGGAATGTCCTACAGTGTCTCTTTTATGGGCTCTCATCAAGCAGAAGGCAAATCCCCTGTTAGGTCTCAATGACTTGTTTACACCTGACATCTGTCTTCTGGGCAATCTCTCTGGGGTAACAGTACATAACCGTATATATCACATAACTTTGATTGCAATGTTGGTTAAGAAGCTTGTCCTTAAACACTGGAAAGACAAAGAAGTTGTGTCATATGTAGAAGGGTTGCAGAACCTTCTTGCCAATCTGAGGACTGAGAAGGCCACTGCAAATCTTCATAATAACCCAGGGAAATTTAATAAAATTTGGGGACCCTTACGTACGTTATATGCTATGTAACCCTTAGCGATGGCTTAGCTTTCTGGAAATAGTAATCATCTTTTTAAGGTAAAGTTCTCTTGTGCTTTGGGGAGGATGGGGGAAGGAGGAGGGAAGGAAGAGAAGGGAGGTGGGTGGCCAGATCCTTTAATTGTCTGTCAATATGTTGTTGTAATTTTTATACTTTTTGTATTACATGGATCTGGTATTGTATTTCTTTGAATATTTACTAATAAACTTTGAATTTGAAAAAAAAAGAAAGAATAGAGTTGGAAAAGGGGTGGAGGTATTCTTATCTACTCACAGTCTGATCTGAACATCATCGAACTCCCTAAGCCAGACACTGGCTCCACCCCGGAGGAATCCCTATTCATCTCCCTAACTCTCGGTAATGTCAAGAAGGTTATCATTGGGTGTGCATATCTGCTTCCCAAAAATGCTTCCCTAGTTCCCCCCCCTTCCTAACCTCCCTAGCCAATCTCCTCCACCATGACCTTATACTCTGGTGACTTCAAAATTGACTGGTTTCACCCTAATGCTGACAAAGTGTGTACAACATTCGCAGACTCCAACCTAGCACAACTCATTCAGGAACCAACGTGTATCAATACCAAGTCTGGAAAACACTCTGCTTGATTGTATGGTCACTAATTGCCCTCTGAAGATCAAAGCTGTAGGTGTCCTCTCGGTCTGTATAAGTAACCATTCCCCTACTCTCTGTGTTTTGAGAAATAATTGTTCCAACCCCCCCTCCTAAGAACTCCCTGGTTCAGGACATGTCAAGGTTCAACGTTAGCAGCTTCATTACCTCTATCAATAACACTGACTGGATACCTATTAAGACTGTTCCTAATATAAATCAAGCCTTGGTTTTCTTAATATCCACCTTCACTCAAATTGTCAATAACCATGCCCGTCTGAAAAAATATAGGTTCAAGGGTGTCAAGGTTCCTTGGCTCACTAAGGAAATTAGGATGCTTATGTCCTATTGTGACAAGGCTTGGTGGTCCTATAGAAAAAAGTGGACTGCCTTCAGACTGGCATGTCTATAGACAATTCAGAAACATATGAAAAAATTCCATCGACAAAGCTAAACTCCACCACTACAAATCTCTACAATCCAAGCACCTTTGTAACCCTAAGGAATTCTGGAGACAGGTTAATTCTTCGGTCAAAGGAAAGGCTGCATCACTGCCCATGGCTTCACCCTTATAAACTCCCCCTCCCCCCCGTCCATCGCCTCCGGATTTAATTAACTCTTTACTGATCTCCGCAAATATACCTTGCTATTCTGTAACTCATCTTCTCCTCCCTCTCCCCCAACCCCCTCGAACATCCTAGGGTCTCGATTTGCTTTCCATTTGAAACTGGCATCCCTCAATGACGTCCGGAGGTTTCTTACTAATTTAAAAGCGAGAGCTCTCCTGGCCATGACTCCCTTGAACCCAAACTTCTTAAGCTGGGTGCTCCAGCCCTTGCTGGTCCTATCTGTGATTTATTCAACTGCTCTGTCCTATCTTGCGCTGTTCCAGACAGATGGAAGGTGGCGGTAGCTTTTTTTTTTGTGCATAAGGGTGTATCCAACACTGTTGTCGAAAACTTTAGACCCATATCCATCCTCTGCCCATTGGCTAAAACTCAAGAGTGAATAGTATACAACAACCTTCAGAACTACCTGGAACATCGCAATCTACTATCCCCCTATCAACATGGTTTCAGAGCCGGCCCGCTGGCACTGAGGGTTGAGGCGCTGGATGCCACACTTCGCACCATGCCTGCGACCAGGATTCGGAAATGAGCCGGGAGTTGCCAGGGGTCAGTGGGGGGAAAGATATTGAGTGTCCGGAGGACTGCTCTCTCTTCCCAGGGAAGGGGTTGGGAAATGCTTGCTCATGGAGCGGCCACTGGCGGTGGTGGGGGGGAATCACCGACTGAGCAGCACGGCGCATGCCAAGGGGAGGGTGGAGCTATGGCGCTACATTGCCGTGTCAGCTGAGCTCTGTGGGGGTGGGAAAAAACAAGAGAAATGCTTCCTATATGCCAGTGAGGTGACGGTGGTCCCCGGTGGACCCTCCCACATCCCAAATACCAGCCCAGGTATGCCCAAAATTCTCCCTCCAGAGGACCCGATGACTTACAGGTAGGCTCCCCACACTTAGGAGCAGCTGCCCAGGGAAGGGGCAGAATCAGCCCCAGAGGTGGTACCGGGGGTTGGGTCTGCCTGTGGTCATTTGGAGGAGGGAGTCAGGGGAGATGCCGGGGGGTTCAGGTTGGGAGTAGGGTGGAGTTCCATGGCGGCACTCCTAAAGGATGCCCAGGGTGTAGGATGAATAAATAAAGTTTAAAAAAAAAAAACATGGTTTCAGAAGGAATCACAGTAGCCTTACTGCCTTGAAAAAGTGACCTCAGACATATTCCAGGTAATGGACCAAGGTTTTGCCACTGGTGCCATCTTCGTCAGCCTTACAAAAGCATTTGACCTTGTGAATCACAGTCTTTGCTCCATCCAAGTTCTTGGTCTAGATACCAGTGCACTGGACTGGGTCCAAAGCTATCTGTCCTGCCATTTTCTTTTTTTTTATCCTCTATTTTTATCTTCCTCCTACAGCACCAGCCCTGCCATACCTCCAGCCACGTCTCCTCCTCACCGCCAACCCTGGAGTCCTGCTCTCCCAGCTGGCATATACATCTGTATCGTTGAGAGGGACCCCCTCCGATGCCCCAGTGCTGGGACAGGATCCATTACTGGCACACGCCTCTATCCAGACATTTACTGGCTGGTGAAGCTGTGGCCATCAAGCTGCTGCGGGCCTGTGCTGACATATTTTCCTCCAATTTTCTCCCTGGAGTGCGAGCGTACAATGATGTCGCAGTGCGTCGACATCTCCCGCACTCCACCCTTAACTGCAGCACTCTAACAGTGCTCTTGGTTGTCACCAGGGGCCTCTACAGAGTGGTGGTTCCCCAGTTCCCTTCCTGCGATGGGAGAGCAGTCCTCAAGATGCTCAATCCCATCCCTTCCCTGCCAACCCCTGGTGCCCTGGGCTCATTGTCTGAACCCAGGATGTCAGTGTGGCATTAGGTGTGATGCCAGCACCTCAACCCTCAGCTCCACCGGGCTGGCTGTCCTGACATTTTCAAAGAGTCAAGTGGGCTGATTCCATCTCTGACCTTAGACTCATAACTCATGGTGTTCACAGGGCTCCATTTTGGATCCAGTATTGTTCTCACTTTTCATTAAAGGCTTACCCAGCTTCTGTGGAGGGGCTTCCGTACACCTCTATGTGAATGATGCAATCATCTGTCACTGCTCTCTTGATATTGATCTGATAAATAGAGAACTTGCTTCTGACTTTGCTTCCCTTGAGGGCTGGCTTTGGTGCAATCATCTTGTTCTTAATATAAAAAAAGCTAAAAGCATGCTATTTACCCACCTACCCTCCTCCACATGTACTCTCTCTCCCCTTAGCATTATGTCTCTCAATGGTGATATCCTTGAGTCTATCCATTCCTTTAAATACCTGGGCATCACCTTGGACACCTCACTGTCCCTTAATACATGTCTCCAACGTCACTAAATCTCTGACTCAAAAACTATCCTCTATTGTATCTGTCCCTTCCTCACTTCTGCCTCCTGCCTTAAGATTTCTTCATCGTCCCTTCTTCCTCTCCTAACCTATGGTGCTCCTTTACTGCTCTCAACTAATACCACAACCCTGTCTCTCCTCACCCAGGCTTATCATAGGGTGGGAATGTTTGCCTTGGGGGTTAATGCCCACCACCACCACTGTGACATCTTCTCATCATTGGGTTGGTTGCCTTATGAATCTAAAATGAGGTATACCTCACTGAGTTTCATATATAAGCTTGTCCACAAATTCACACCTCCTAGCCTCAGTGAGACTATACACCTTAGACAAGCTCCACATGCCCTCAGATCTGCCTCCCTTCCCTTCTCCTAAAGCCCAAATTGTGACTAGCTATCACTCGTAAGTCATTCTCTTTTGCGGCAGTGTCTGACTGGAACTTCCTTCCTCCCTCCATCCTGTCTTGTTCCACTCTACCCAAGTTCCAGTCTAATCTGCATGCCTCTCTCTCAGTCTCTGTATCATGCTTCTGCTTCCGATGATGCCTTATCTATTCTTACAACACTCTATTCCTTTCTCCTCCTCCTACCTAACCATTGAACCTTGCCCTTTCCTGCCCCCTGTCCTTACCTTCATGTACTACCTGCTCATTGTTTGGCCTCCCCAGTACCCATAATTTATCTTTCTGTTATTAGTTCTGTAGCCTGCAGTCTCAATTGACTAAGTCTTGTAGTAGGATGTTATTGAAGTGTATATACCTGTTTTATGCTCTTTTATATTATATATCATATTTTTATACCTTCTTTAATGCTGTTTGTCAGTGTTTTACTACTTAATTTTTTTTTTCTGTTTTATTGCTCTGTTCTGTATTGCTTGTTGCAACCTCAGTTTTACCCTGAAAAACTGACCGTAATTGTCTCAGTGGACTTACCTGGTTACCAAAACTCAAATAAATAAATAAAAATAAGTGTGCATTAATGGCTCTTGGCTTTGGAGGGATTCCCTGAACAATCAGTTTTCCAAACACAGTTGCTGGAACTCTGAGGTTGGAGACTGGTAACTACCAAGGAGACCTGTGTCTCTAAGACAAAAAGCAGAATGATAGATCATAACAGTCCTAAAGTAGTGACCAGATGGCTGCACTGTTCATCTGGGAGAGAGTCCTCTGAAGGCAGGTGGGGAGTGTATGTGTGGTTTTCTGTGGTGCCCAACAATGCAGGTGGGGATCCAGGATTCATAATATATCCTCCAGTGGGAACTGTCACTGGGCAAAGAGGAATAGTGTAGGTGGAACAACCATATCGGAAGTTGGCTTATACCCGAGCAGTGTCCATTTAGTGGATAGTGGAGCATGGCATAATCCCTGAGAAGCTGGCTAGCACAGTGAATATACTGTATAAGAGATAGAAATGGGAAAGTCTATAAATATGTGGCAGGGTCAGGCAGTCCATTGGTGAATGGCATATTACTGCAAGAGAAAGAGTTATGGTAGTGATAAACTCTATGGAGGTCTGAGCTCCTGTGCATTCAGAACGTGAACTGAAACTTCTAATATGAGCTTTTAGGAATAATACTGTTGCTCCAGTAAATGGAACACATATGAACTGCCACTTGGTGTGTTGTGTGGTAATTTTCCAACATCGGTGCAAATTACTGTCTCTGATGAGAGTGTGAATGGTATGGCAGCTATGCTACATTTAATTTCAAGGGGACTCAGGGTGAGCCAAAACAATAATATGCCTCTAGACACTGGAGTAGGTTTGGTCCATGTTCACCCCATCAGGGCATATGCAGGATCAGCTGGCAGCCCTAGTGCTGGGGTGGGGGATTTGCACACACCATAACAAAACCGGTAGAAAATGACTGGCTCTTAGTAACAAGCTCGGGGATTGGTTCTGCCCCTGTTCCGCATCATGGGAGCTAGCCCAGCAGATGACCATACATAGTGAACCCAGATAATTCATCTTATCTTGTTAAAATCTCTCCTAATATTATTCACTCACAGCTCACATGCACCCATTTCCAAAAAAGTAATAATCTGTCCCTTTCAGATGACCTGGGACAATAATGACCTGTATGCAGGGGACAGGTTACACTTGAGTGGGGAGGGTAAGGGAGTATTGAAGCAGGGGATAGAGGGGTACATAGCAACAAGGGTAGATTTAAACTAGGACAGGGGTGTGGCAAGTGGACAGCTGGTAGGCAGGGTATCCAAAGAGGGGAGCCAGACAAGCTTACCCCCCCAAGCTATAGGGGAGGGCATCAGGGTAGGGGCAAAAGGGGGGATCAGGGGGTAAGGGAAAGGAGTAGGGTGAAGGGTAGTGTCACTGAACACAAGGAGTCTAGGTAACAAATCAGCCAAGTTATAGGCTCTCCAGGCAGTGGGGCAGGTGGACATAGCAGCCATAATAGAAACTTGGGCTGCCCAATACCAGGACTGGGATATGGTGATCCCAGAATACAGGCTATTCAGAAAGGACAGGGTAAACAGGAAGGGTGGGGGTTGGCAACCTATGTAAGGGAAGGAATAAGGTGCATAAGGGAAGGGGGGGGAGGCAGGACAAAGGCCCTGTGGATGCAGATTCAGGACTCAAAGGGTAGGGTACTGAGGGTAGGTGTTGTGTATAGAATACCAATTTGGGGGGAGGAGCTGGACAAGAAGTTGGCAGAACAAATTAGGAGGGTTTTCAGGAAAGGGAACACGGTGGTAGTGGGGGACTTCAACCTACCTGGGGTGGACTGGAGTACACCAAACACCACAAGTGCAAGGGAGCAGGTCATATTGGAGGCATTTCAGGATAGCTTCCAGGGTGCAGTTGGTACATGAGCCAACTAGGTTGGTAAGGACTCTGGATCTTATACTAAAAAACGGGGAGGCAATGAGGGACCTGGAAGTGGAGGACCTCCTGGCGGGGAGTGATCACCACTCAGTGTGACTCACAGTCAGAATGGGGAAGCAAACTGGTGGCTCGGGTACCAGGATAATTGCTTTCACGGGTGCAGACTTTAACACGATGGGGGATATTCTGGTGGGAATCCAACCAACCATGGATGCCAATCAAAAATGGGGTATTAGTAAGGCAGGGCTGGCAGAGGCTACTGGGACATGTACTAGGGCTCAGAGTAAGAAGGGAAGGTCAAAGAAGCCCAGTTGGCTGACCAAGGAGGTATTGGAGGGGGTGAGAGCAAAGAGGAAAGCTTTTCAGAAATTCAGGAGATCAGGGAGGGGGGAAGACAGGGAGGAGTATATGAAGAAATCCAGGGAGGTTACAAGACTAATCAGAGCCACCAAGGCATCCAGAGAGCTAAGGCTGACACAGGGCATTAAGGAAGGAGAGAAGGACTTCTTCAGATACATTGGAGAGAGAAGGAAGAACAGGGAACAGATAGTGAGAATTAAAAGGGACGGAGGGTGGACAGAGAAGGGGGAGGAACAGACAGAGGCACTGAATGAGTACTTCTGCTCTGTATTCACGGAAGGGGAGGCAGCTATCTCATGGGTGTGGTGGAGTGGGCAGGGGAAGGGAGGGAATGACAGATGGAGAAATTACAGAGGGCAGGGTAATGGAAGGACTGAGGTCCCTTCGGGTGGACAAGACACCAGAACCTGATGACATTCACCCTAGGGTTCTCAAGGAACTGACAGGGTGCCTGGCAGGACCACTGGCTAACCTGTTCAATACCTGTCTGGACACAGGATGCATACTACAGGACTGGAGGTTGGCTCTTGTGGTGCTCATTCACAAAGGTGGCCCAAAGGATGACCAAGTAACTACAGACCAGTGAGCCTCACATCAATTGTGAAAAAGCTCATGGAGGAAATCCTTAAAGAGAGTCTGGTGACATTTTTGGAGGACAATGCCCTCCAGGACAAGCAGCAGGACAGGTTTGTCTCAGGCAGATCCTGCCAGACAAACCTGGTTGAGTACTATGATGGGGTGACCAGGGAACTGGACAAGGGCCATGCAGTGGATGTCCTGTACTTGGACTTCAGCAAGGCCTTAGATTCCGTGCCACATGGGAGGCAGGGGAGAAGCTGGAATATGTTGGGGTGGGTACTAAGATGGTCAAATGGATCACTAACTGGCTGAAAGGCAGACATCAAAGGGTGGTGGTGGAGGAGAAACTCTCATCACCAAGAGCGGTTACAAGTGGGGTGCCACAGGGTTCGGTACTGGGACCAGTGCTGTTTGGGATATTCATAGCAGATATCTCACATGGAACCTAGAGTAAGATAAGTCTGTTTGCAGAAAATGCCAAGATGGGAGGTGTGGTAGACGACATCGAGGGGTGTGGAGGGGACTGCAGGGAGACCTGACTAAACTTCAGGAATGGTCAGAAGCATGGCAGTTGGGGTTCAATGCCAAGAAGTGCAAAGTACTGCACTTCAGAGCTAAGAACCAGAGGAGGAGCTATCGGCTGGGGGAAGGCTATAGTTGGGGTGCACAGAAGAGGAAAAGGACCTAGGGGTAATAATGACAGGGAATATGAACAATTTGTTTCAGTGCAGGAAAGCGGCAGCAAAAGCCAACAAGATGCTTGGCTGTTTATCAAGGGGGATCTCCTCTAGAACAAGTGAGGTGATCCTTCCTCTGTACAGGTCACTGGTCAGATCACACCTGGAATACTATGAGCAGTACTGGTAACCATTCCTGAAAAAGGACATCAGACTGTTGGAGGTGGGTGCAACTCAGGGTGACTAAAATGATCCATGGTTTGGAAGGGAAATCCTACAAGGAAAGGGTGAGCATGCTTAACATGTATTCCCTGGAGGAAAGCAGGGATGGGGGGATATGATCAAGACCTTTAACATAGAAACATAGAATTTGACAGCAGATAAGGACCACTTAGTCCATCTAGTCTGCCCATTTTCCAACCTGATGGATAAGCTGCAGATCCTAGTTAACCAAAAGCCTACTTCCTCCTACCCCCCCCACTAGAACTGCCTTATGTCTGTCCCATGCATTCTTGAATTCCCCCACTGTTCTTGACTACGTGACCTCCTCAGGAAGGCTGCTCCATGCATCCACCACCCTCTCCGTGAAAAAAAATACTTCCTTACATTACCTCTGGGCCATCCCCTCTCTATGTTCAAATTGTTCCCTCTTGTTCTTGCACATCTCTTTTTCTGAAAGATACCACCCTCTTGGACTTTGTTGATTCCCTTTAGGTACTTGAAAGTTTCTATCATGTTCCCCCTCTCCTTTCTTTCCGCAAGTGAAACATAGAAACATAGAAGTTGATGGCAGATAAGGACATAAAGGCCCATCCAATCTCACCCATTTCTTTTCTACCTTATAAATGTGCCATCGGCCTTTGCTCTGTCAGTGACCTATCTATTCATAGTCATTTGTATTGCTCCTTATGCCTATCCCATGCCTGTTTGAAGCCCTGCACTGTATTCATAGCCACCACTTCTTGTGGTAAGCCATTCCATGCATCTACCACCTTTCTGTGAAAAAAATTTCCTCACATTCCCCTTAATCGGCCTCTAATCTCATGCTGTGTCCTCTTGTCCTGCTATTTTTCTTATATTTAAACATGTTAGACTCTTTCACCTTGTTTATGCCCTTAAGATGTTTAAATGTCTCGATCATATCACCTCTCTCCCTCCTTTGCTCAGGGTATACATATTGAGCTCCGTTAATCTGTCCTCATATGTCTTCTGATGCAGTCCCTGCACCATTTTGGTTGCCCTTCTCTGGACTGCCTCAATTTGGTTAATGTCCTTGTGAAGGTGTGGCTCCAGTACTGCACGCAGTACTCCAGATTGGGCCTAACCAATGTCTTGTACAGAGGGATTATTACCTCCCTCTTACGACTTGTGATACCCCTACTAATACACCCTAACATCCCCCTAGCCTTACCTACTGCTTTAGAGGTCTGCTTGGATGATTTTAGGTCATCAGTGATGATGATGCCCAAGTCTCTTTCTTCCTTTGTGACTGCTAGCAACTCCCTCCCAGCCTATAAGTGGCTTCAGGGTTTCTCTTCCCTATGTGCATGATTTTGCACTTCTTGCATTAAATCCCAGTTGCCACTCTTCTGACCATTCTGCTAGTTTATCCAGATCTCTTCTCATTCTGCCCACCCATCTGGATCATCTACTCTGTTGCAGATCATGGTGTCATCTGCAAACAGACAAGCCTTACCCTCTAGTCCATCTGCGAGGTCACTAATGAAGATGTTGAATAGGACTGGCCCCAGGACTGATCCCTGAGGTACCCACTTGTGACTTGCATCTCTTCTGACTGTATACCATTTACTACCACTCTCTGTTTTCTGCCAGTCAACCAGTTTGCCACCCAGTTGACCAACTTCTGACCACCCCGAGCCTACCTAGCTTATTTATCAATCTTCTATGTGGAACAGTGTCAAAAGCTTTGCTGAAGTCAAGGTGGGCGACATCGCTGCTCCCTTGGTCACCACTCTGGTTGCCAGTCAAAGAAAATCTATGAGATTAGTTTGACAGGACCTTCCTTTGTAAACCCATGCTGTCTTGGATCCTGTGCCCTATGGTTCAGGTGTTGCACAATCCTTTCCTTAAGGGTGCCTCCATAATCTTGCCCACTACTGAGGTAAGACTCACGGTCTGTAGTTCCCGCCTCCTCCTGCTACCACTCTTGTGGAGTGGGATCACATGAGCCCTTCTCCAGTCTTCTGGGACCTCTCCTGTGCTCAGAGACTCACTAAACAATTCTGCTAATGGCTCTGCTAGTTCCTCCTTTAGCTCCTTAAGTACCCTGGGATGTATGCCATCAGGTCCCATTGCCTTATCCACCCTGAGCTTAGCAAGCTCTTGTAGGACCCTTTCTTTTGTGAAGGGAGTAGTGCTCCCTCCCTCCCCCTGTGTCCATGATGCTGCGCTGTGGGCCCTGCCTACCTTCTCTTCAGTAAATACTGAGCAAAGTATCTATTTAGGATAGATGCCTTTACAGGTCCTCCTCCTCCATGCTCCCTTTTCTCCATTAAACAGCAATACCCCCTCTGGACTTTCTCCTTTCACTAATGTATCTATAGAAAGTCTTGTCACCTTCTTTACTGTTCGTGCTAGTGTTTCCTCAGTTTGGGACTTTGCCTGCCTTACTGCCTTACCTGCTTCCCTTAGGGCAGTTTGGTATGCCTCCCTATCTTCATCCGCTTGTTCCCTTATATTTTCTGAAGGCCAGCCTTTTGGCTCTGACCTTTTCTGCTACTGTTTTGAGAACCAAAGTGGTTTCCGTCTTCTTTTGCACTTCGTTTTCTGTCTAACACAATGGGATGTTGCTTCAAGTATTGTATCCTTAATGCTTGCCCACTTTGCCTGTACCTCCTCACCTGTGTTTCTTTTGCCAGGGCTAGCTAACTCTGTTGGCCATCTTATCAAAGTCAGCTCCTCTGAGTCCCATATTTTTGCCTTGGAATGGGATGATTTAGATGTAGTAGCCAAATTGAACCATACCATGTGATGGTCACTGCCCCCAGGTGACCTTCTACCTGGAGATCTGTGATCCCTTCTTTGTTAGTCAGTACTAGATCTAGGATAGCCCTGTCTCTTGTGGGTTGCTGTACCAGTTGTTTGAGGCCCTCCCCTGCAGGGAATCCACTATGTGTCTAGTTCTGGCAGATGTTCCTGCTGGTATTGACCAATCTGTATCTGGCATGTTGGAGTCTCCCATTATCAGAACCTCCCCTTTAGCTGTCATGTTTTGTATATCTTCTAACAGTAATGTGTCTATGTCCTCCCCCTGGTCTGGGGCCTGTAGACAACCCCAGTTCTTATGGCTGTCCCATTTCCTGTTTCCAGGGTGACCCACAGTTCTTCTGGCTCCTTATGTGTATTCTGAATTTCTGTAGCTTTGATATTTTCATTAACATACAGGGCCACTCCTCCCCTTTTTGCACCTCGGTCTCTTCTGAACAATACATAGCCAGGTACTGAAGTCTCCCAAGTGTGGTTACTGGTAAACCACGCCTCACTAATGCTACTATGTCCAGTTTAGCCTCTGACATTATTGCCTGCAGGTCTGGGATCTTATTTCCCAGGCTGTGAGCATTTGTGTACATGATTTTCCATTGGCCAGATTTTGAAGTGTTAGTTGTTGGGTGAAGTTTGGCATTACCCTGTGCATCATGTGGGAGACAAACCTTTTTCTTACCTGGTGATGCAAATGGAATGAAACACGCTGAATTCCTGTTTGACCACTAGCTGAGGGGAGGGTGTTCTTCCCATTCGACGATGGGGTGCAGCACCCTCTCCCATTTGCTAGTTTAAATATTCTGCAAAGACGTCAAACTTCTGCCCCAATGCACTGACTCCTCTTTAGTCAGATGCAGTCCATCAAATTAAGAACTTTCGCTCCCAGAACTGTTGCCAGTTCCTACAAATCTGTGTCCTTTTCCTGGCACCAGTCCTTGAGCCACGTGTTTAGCTCCCCTATCTCCGCTTCTCTGACCTTCCGTCCATCTGCTCCCTTCTCCCAGACTGGCAGGATCTCAGAGAGGAGATGCCAGACGAAATAGATGATAGTTTGTCACCCAGCCTAGTCAGGTGTTCCTTGGTCTCCACAACTGACCGGCTGGCGAGATCATAAGTCCCTATGTGTACTAGGACATCAATGTTTTCTCCTGCTTTGTGAACAATTTTAGCAATGCGGTCAGTGTCTCTCCATGCTGATGTACCTGGGAGACATCTGACCATCACCCCTGGCTGGAGATGGGTATCATTTTGGTTGCCCTCGTCTGGACAGCCTCCACGCTATGTCTTTGCTGAGATGGGGTCTCCAGAACTGCACACAGTACTTCAGATGGGGTCTCACCAACTGTCTGTGCAGAGGAATAACAACTTCCTGATTTCTGCTGTTGATGTCTTTCCCTATGCATCCCAGTATCCCCCCAACCTCCTTACTGCCTTCTCACATTGCTTGCCCACCTTTAGGGCATCTGATATAATTACTCCCAGGCCCCTTTCCATTTTTGTTGTTGTCAGTATCTCACCCCCATTGTGTACTCTTCCGCTGGATTTTTGTTTCCCAGATGCATTACCTTGCACTTCTTTGAGATGAATCTAAGCTGCCATACATTTGACCATTCCTGCAACCTTGCCAAGTCCCTTCTAATCCTTTTCACTCCATCTTGTGTATTAACTTTGTTGAAGATCTTTGTGTCGTCTGCAAAGAGACATACTTTTCCTTCCAGCTCCTCTGCAATGTCACTTACAAAGACATTAAAACGGATCGGTCCCAGTACTGAACCCTGCTGTACCCCACTAGTAACCCTCCTTTCTTCACTGTGGACTCCATTTACTATTACCCTTTGCATCCTGTTGTCCAGCCAATGTTTTATCCAGGCTACCACCTTGGAACCCACTCCAAAGCAGGCTAACTTGTATATTAATCTTTTGTGTGGGACTGTATCTTTTTTTTTTTTATTTACTATGCGTTTTTCCTGCTGAGTTGTCGGTAACTCAGCCCTTGGTCATGGCCCTACTGTACCCCCACCTCCAGCAATGACTGAGCTCTCCACAGTCACCCCTGGCTTGCCCCCCAGAGGGTGGGGTTGTGGAGCTGTTCCTCTACCAGCTCTGCTCTACAAGTATCTGGTCGGGAGAGCAGGTACCAGAGGCTAATCGGGGCCCAGAGGGAAGGCACCGTGGAAATAAGCCAGCAGCATCTTTTCCCCTGTAGGCAGGGCGGGGATGTGCAATGATGGCTGGCGTCCACCCCGCCCTGATGTCTTGTTGGTGTCGGTGCGTTGTGGTGAACCCAGCCTCTGCTGGGTGCCGCTCATGTGCCAAGCGCTCGACCCCCCCCACTCCCGGAGAAGGAGAGCAGTCCTGGGGACACTCAATCCTTCTCCCCCCAGCTGGCCCGGTGTCTCAAGTGGAAATCCAACTGCTGCGCCGACTGCCTGGCTGTGTGGGACTATATCAAATGCTTTTCTAAAATCTAGATAGGCCATCTCAACAGCCCCTCCCTGGTCTACTACTTTGGTCACCCAGTCAAAGAAATGTATTAGATACATCTGACATGACCTTCCTGCTGTGAATCCATGCTGCCTTGGGTCCTGTGCCCCACTGGCCTCTAGGTTCTCAACAGTCCTTTCCTTCAGAAGTGATTCCATCATTTTCCCTACCACTGAGGACAAACTAACTGGTCTATAGTTTCCTGCCTCTGCCCTGCTCCAACTTTTGTGAAGAGGAATCACATCCACCCTCCTCCAGTCCTCAGGTACTACCCCATCCTCCCATGACTTGATATAGTGATTAGGCAGTGGTGTCACTAGTTCTACTCTTACTTCTTTTAGAATTCTTTGGTGTATCCCATCAGGCCCCATTGCTTTGTCCACCTTCAGTTTTACTAGTTCTTTCTGAACCCTTTCTTCTGTGAATGGACTGGTATTGACCCCTCCTATCCAGAGTGTTTCACTTGTTTGGTTTAGGTACCTCCGCCTCCTCTTCCTTTGTAAATACGGAGCAGAAATATTTGTTCAGTATTCCTGCTTTTTCACTGTCACCGTCTGCCCACATTACATTTCCTTTATTAAGCCTCAGTATCCCTTCCTTGTTCTTTCTTCACTCCCTAATGTACCTGTAAAAGGTCTTATTCCCCCTTCTTAACAGAGTTGGCTATCCTTTCCTCTGTTTGGGCATTTGCAATTCTGACTGCTTCCCTGCCTCTTACTGCTTTAACTGATAATGTTCTCTGTCCTGCTCCTTCTGTGTTTCCTTTTATTTCCTGAATGCTATCCTTTTTTACTTAACCATCTCTGCCACCTCTTTTGAGAACCATAGCATTTTTTTCCTTCATTGTGTTTTGTTGATTTGCTTCACACAAAGGCTTGTTGCCTCTGTGATGGCTGTTTTGTTTACTCCCCATTGTTCCTCCACCCCTCCTTCTTGCTTGTTTGCTAGTGCTTCTCTAAGGCACTCTCTCATTTTCCCAAATCCAGAAGCAAATGATTTGATATCTTTTAATGGACCAACATAGATGTAACAACAAGAACAAAGTGCTCTAACTTTCAAATCAACCAGTCCTTCTTCACAAGCATAATGCAGTTATTTAGAAAAAAAAAAAAAACAATACTTTCAACAGCTAGATCATGCAGTATAAAAAAAAAGGAAAAAATCCCTATTGGTTTAAAATACGCATTTAGAAAAAACAGAAGATGATGTCAGAGAAGTTTAACAGTGCCATGTTAACTTAAGCTGGGAAGGTCCCAGGGTCAAAGGTGCTTGATGCAAAACACATACAAAGAATCCTACTAAATTTAATTGAAATAGGATAACACTACTCAGGCATTTACACTTCTGAAGAAGAACTGGTTGGTCCAAAAGCTAGAGCACTTTATTCTTGTTGTTTCATCTATGTTGGTCCATTAAAAGGTATCAAATCATTTGCTTCTGGATCTGTTCTTACAAGGACCAATAAGGCAAATATGAAATCTAAATTTCATTTTCACAAAGTCAGCCCTCCTAAAGTCCAGTACTCTTGCTTTTGTATGGCTTGACTCTATGGCTGTGTTTATCATGAACCACACTGTTTGGTGGTCGCTTGTTCCCAGATGGCTACCTACTTCTAAATCCAAGATTCTCTCTCTGTTCCTGTTCGAGAGTACCAGGTCTAAGATTGCTCCCTCCCAAGTGGGTTCCAGTACTAGCTGTCTGTGGCATGCCCCTTGTAAGTCATCAATAATGACCCTGCTCTTGGATGTTCCTGCAATAAAGGTGCTCCAGTTAACATCTGGCATATTCAGATCCCCATCAACAATATCTCCCCTTTTTCTGCCATTCTACAGATGCCTTCTATCATTTCCTTGTCTATTCCCTCCCCTTGAAATTGGAGTCTGTATACAACCCCCATGCGGATTGTGGTGCCATTTCCTATCTTCAGGGTGACCCAGAGTGCCTCATCTGCTCCCTGTTTACTCTTTAGTTCTGTTACTTTAATCCCTTCCCTTACATAGAGAGCTACTCCTCCTCTTTTACCCTCCCTGTCCCTCCTGTAGATTGTGTATCCTGGTATGTTGACATCCCAATCGTGGTTCTCTGTGTACCATGTTTCTGTGACTGCCACAATATCCAGGCATCCCTCTTCCATCAAGGTCACTAGTTCAGGAAGCTTGTTACACAGACTATGGGCATTGGTACTCATCACTTTCCATTTTTTGATAGCCTTACCCCTTTTAGCCCCATCCCTGTCCTTACTGCCTTTGCCTTTTTTTGCATTTACCTCTGTTCTGCTCCCTAATGACTCTCTACCTTGGTGTTTACCTCACTAATTACCGTGTTTTGTGGGGAGGCTGGGATTTCCTGCTCTTTTCAGTGCCTCCCCTTGGATAGTTTAAATGCTTGCCAATGAAGCATTTAAACCTATCATCAGGATCCTGGTCCCCCCCCCCCCGGACAGATGCAGACCATCACACCAATATAGGCCTGCATCCCTCCAGGTGGCTCCCCAGTCCTCAATGAAGCCAAAACCCTGAGCTCCACACCAGGTTTTCAACCATTCATTGAATTCCATGGTGTGGAGTACCCTAGCATCACCCTTGCCATAGACAGACAGCAGGAGGTTAAGTACCTGAAGTGGGTAAACAAGGTTAATACAGGAGGAGAGATATTCTGCATTAGAAGAGGGAAGGATACAAGAGGGCATCAGCTGAGGCTGGAGGGGGAGAAATTCAGAAGGGAATTCAGAAGGCATTATTTCACAGAGTGGGTGATAGACATGTGGAACGCTGTACCTGAGGAGATGGTTCCTGTAGGACGGTGAGCTGTTTCAAGAGGGGATGTGACAGAGTGTGGGAGGGATTGACTGTGAGTAGGGGAAGGAAGGGTGGGGCAGCTGTAAGTTGATGGGCTAGCTGCACAATCAAGCAGACTCGATAGACCATGCTGCCTATTTCTGCCAGCATTTCATATGTTAGTATGTTTATATGATGTCTCAGTTTGTCACACACTACTATAACCAATTTACTCAGCATACTCATGCATCCAATGCCCATGATATCTCAGGGTGGCTGGGAACAAAGGAGCATCTCTCTGCTGGAAAAGATAGGCTTAAGGTGTGAGCTAGCACTAATGGTTCAGCAGCAGACAGGCAGCTTTGCTAATGGAGAAGTCAGTTCTCAGTCTCAGACAGTTCCCACTAGCACAACAGATGCAAAGTATGTGGCAGAATGTCAAGGTCCAGATGAGGCCTAGACTGGGATGCTTCCTTGCCTCTACTAAGGGTGCACACATGACCGGGCACCAGGTCACCCAGAGTGAAAGCTCCCTGTCATCACCCTTCACTTAGTTATGCCAACAATGGTATAATAGTAACAAGCATTTGTCAATGCTGAATGTTGTCTCACTGGGATTGGTATTAGTAGTGCCGAAGTTAGAGATGCATAATAGGAATGGCAGTGAAGAATTGAAGTGATGCCAACCCCACCCCCACCCTGTAGAGACTGACAAGCATTGGGATGTGCCTTTGGGTCATCAGCTATAACGCTCATGGCATTATACCTCCCCCTACCCAGTAGACACTGACAAGTGTCATGGTGTGCTTTGGGGTCTTTGGGCATTATGCTTACCCCATTCCATAAGGAAATAAGCTGAGGTGGGTGCAGTATAGGAAAATGAGGTGAACTTTGTGGCCGAACAGTGCAAGGCCTGTCACTGGCTGCAGGATGGGGTGGGGGTGGAATGGCATGAGCATTACAGCCAATGATCCCAAGTCTCACCCCTGACGCCTGTCAGTCTCTACAGGGTGGGGTACTACAGTTGGAAACCCTAACATCGTAGGCATGTGTTGGTATTTTCACTCCAAATTTCAACATGGGCTTTTTGTGAACCCACCTCATGAAAAGCAGCACTATCAGTTTGTTAGCTGAAAGGTGGTTTTGCACAGTGGCTATGCCATTTGGTGACACAGGGATGAGAACACATTTTGGGCAGGATGTGGAAAATGACATTTGTATTTTTCATGAGGAGATGTAAAAAAATGGCAACGTTGAAAATCTGGAGTGAAAATATAAAAAATTGGTGAAGGTATGAGCATGCTTGGAAACTGCAACACACATCAGTAACTCAATTATGTTTTGATTTTTTTTAACCATATCTTTCACATAGGCATTTTGGGACCTCCCCTCATGAACAGTGGCAGTGTGATTCTGTTAATGTGCTTGAAATGTTGATTTCATACAGTGACCATGCCATTGTGTGCCACAGGTGCGAAAACACATTTAGGGCAGGATGTGAAAAACGACAGCTGTACTGTTCATAAGGAGGTGTAAAAAAAAAATGCCAATCTTGAAAATGTGACATGAAAATAGTGCACATTTGCGAAATTACAACGCTGCACAGAAACTGTGCAGTGCACGCTTGTAACACAGTCATTTTATGGAATTTTGTCACCAAATTTTTAACATAGTCATTTTAGGACTTCTGTTCATGATCAGTGTCACCATCATTTCCTGAAACTGTCCCGGAAATTGATTTCACTCAGCGACCGCACTGGAAGTATGAAAACACATTTTGGCCAGGATATTTAAAATGAAAGCTGTACTGTTCATAAGGAGGTGTGGAAAAATGCCAATTTTGAAAATCTGGAGTGACAATATTACAAATTCACTAAGTTATGAGAGTGCATTGGAACTGCGCAATGCACGCTCATAAAACAGTAATTTTGGGGACTTTTTCCAGCAAATTTGCAACATAGGCTTTTTGAGAGCCCACCTCATGAACACTGGCACTGTCATTTTGTTAATCGGTCCCAAAAGGTGATTCTGCTCAGTGATCACAAAATCACCTTTCAGGGCTGATTAATGCCATGACAGTGCCAGAACGCATGAGAAGGGGTCCCAAAAATCCCATGTTGAAAATTTGGTGAGAAAATTCCAAAAAATGCCTGAGATATGCATCAAAGTTGAAAAAACCCTATTTCCATTATACAGCTTACTGGCATTTCCTCAGTTCGTGGTCAGCTTTGAAGAGTGCAGATGTGTTCCCAGTCCACTAAAGATCATCGCGCCAGACTCCACAGGTAAGTATGGGGTAAGGAGGGGTGTGGGGAGGCAGGGTGTGCAGTGGGTGGGTGCGGGTTGTAGGAGGGGGTAGGGAGATGGCGAGGGACCGTTTTCTTTTTTCACAGGGTTTAAAAAAAAAAAAAAAACTTGCTGGACGGTTTTTATTTTTTAGGGTGATTTGGCATGCTAGGGTGGGCTCCCAGCATGCCACCTAAGTGTTTTTGGGGGATGCTGTAGCCAATGGGGATTAGGCACCCAGTTGGCAAACAACAAGGCTGGGGGCAAGAGCCGAGGTGGGCACCCCGGGGCATAAATGGGGGTGCATTATGCCAACAGGGAGTGGGCTTCCCCGTCAGCACATACATCAGGGCAGGGCATGCCGAAAGGGGGATTGGGTGCCCCCTGAAGTCGGCAGTATGGCAGGCAGTGTGCCGCCATGTTAATCTTTTTTCACCACCAGGGAAAGCACATCGGGAGGTCTGCTGCATATGATGAGCTTTGCTTGCATTTTAGCAGACCTTTCATTTGATGTGATTGCCACATTAAGTATGTATGGTGTGGCGCCAACATGCAGGCTGATTGGGGAATGAGGGACACACCTACTGATGCGTGCCCTGCATTCATCCAACAGCGACCACATCTCCAAATCTGCTACTAACACAATATATTGGCTGCGCATGCGTGGGCCAACATTAAAATAGCTAACCTGCCACCTCTGAAATCCAGTAGCAGTTCCTAGAAACTTTCTGCAACAGCACTCTTTCAGCAGCAAAAGGAAAAGTTCAGTTTGGATTGAACCTCAGCTAGATTCAGCAGCAAAGCAGCAACCTTTTGTTCTGAATCCACTTATGACTTCAACTCTCTCCTCAATGCACATCTGTCTCCCTCAGAAGCCCAAACAGGACTGCCTGAAACCCTCCTTGGTTTTAGAAAGGTTGCAGGACAGGTCCTAAACTTTTTGTCTATTGATCAGCTGCCTTAGATGTCAGTCACGTATAGTGGCTATATTCAAAATACAATTGTTGTTGAAAACAGTGCCAGGCACACTGCCAGTCTGTAACCCAGGAATGCTTCAGACATTTCTTCCTGTGACCCTCTACCTTTCAAATGGCTCTTGCTAGGGTGAGAGTTCCTCAAGATGGTGATGTCCATGGTATTGCAGAGCAATGGGTAGCAAAATTATTTATTTAAATGGGCTTCCTACCCAGAACACTGGCAGCCAGTTTCTAATTGCTAGTCTTCTTGAATCTAATTTTCAGCGCATAGAGAAAGTCAGCAGTGGTCCAGTTGGTTTTCAGGCAAAATTGCCATCTTCAAACGCAGGGGCATTCCTTTTGTGGGTGGCACAAGCACTGGAAACATCTGTTCTGTTTTCCTCCTCTCCTCTACCTGGTCCCCAACAACAGTTCCAGACAGGGAATCACAGGCAGAAATGGCAGGCAAATCCTGAACATTCAGTGGCCCAAAGGAAATGCCTACCACGGGGGATTACAATTATATTCAGTTTTTGCAATGTTTTGGGGGCTGTTTTCTGCCAAAGTTTCTTTCTATCATTGCAGCCCCCCCCCCAATAAAAACCTCTGTCTGTACCATATGTATGTCTGGGATGTACCAAACTGATGCTTAATTTCTTTACCTAAAGTGTTTATGTGAGGCTGATCCCACCCACAAATTCCTAACATACTGTGTCAGCTCAGTGAACTGCTTGAAGGAGTGTGTGAGAGAGTGAGAAAATTTGAACAGGAGAGATTATGACTTCTATGTTTGTTTGTGTGCATGTGCAAAGCAAACATGCTGGCACAACTCTAGGCAGAGTAGTGGCTAGTGAGGCATGCACAATATGCAGGCAGTACAGCTGAGCCTGCAGGTGGTGTGCATGTATACATCCAGTCCTGGCAAAGCTGCTGCTGATGTTTCTGAGCTGGCTAATATAACAGGATGAAGCCACACCAGCTAGAGTATGACTGCATCCTTTCATATGGCCTCAGCCAGCCAGCAACATCCCCTCTCCCATCTTCCATCTCATTGTGCTACAGACCTCTTCCCAGGAAGCCACAACCAGTAGCAGCTGAAGAAACACAAACTTGCCCATTACCAAACATCACACCACTCCCAATTCAATTCCCCTGCAGGCCGTGTTAGCACTGAAAACGACACAAACCAATCAGCTGCCAGTCATCCCACCTTCTAGTAATTTAATCCCCATGCTGGCCAAAGTAATATGCCCCACCCATTGCTGGGGTGTGTCCCGCCCTCCTACCAATCATGTCCTCATCTGAACCCAAGGCAGTCTAAAACCAGGGTGCTGATACCCAGTGCCTGCTACCCGCCCCCATACACCCACAAGATGAAACACTGGGTGTGCCCATACCTGCTGCTGCCAAACCATAAAATGACACTGGGGTGCCCATTTCCCAGTCTTGGTACCTGAAACAAAGGAAACTGTCTTTCATAGTCTTGTTCCTTGTCATCCTTTTCTTGTTTTAAAAACAAATTGAAGAATGGGCCCTGTCTGCTCTCCTGACCTTCCATCTTTCCCACCTCCCCGACCTCCCTCTGAGCACCTACCACCCCATACATCCCACCCCTCACTTACCTGTCCAGTCAACCAGCACATCCAGCAGCTTCCACCAGCATATCCTGTGGCTCCTGAGCCCAGCCAGTAACTGACTAAAAACCAAGTAAGATGGTTAATTAATTGTTAATGTGTTTTGAAATTTTAGTCATAACATTGTCATTTTTAAACTTTTTTGCCCCAGATTATCAATATAGCCTTCTAGGAACTCCAGCTCATGAAAAAGATTGGTGATATTTTTCAGATCCCCCCTAAAACATGTTTTTGCAGATGCTCTGCAAAATTACTTTTCGGATGGGATTTAAAAACTTCTACAAATCTTGATCATGAGGTGGGGCTCATATACTATCTGAAATGGACAAAGGGCACATCACTGCAGCCATATTCATAGATCTAGGAAAAGCTTTCAGCTCCATGTATCACCCTCTACTTCTAAACAAGCTCCACTCCGCTGATCTGTCAACCCCCTCAGTCAGCTGGTTTGGCTCTTACCTAACTGGTAGACAACAATCTGTCCAGGTGTGGTCCATCCTGTCTCCCCTGTCCCCATCCTAGCTGGTGTCCCTCAAGGTTCCATCCTTGGACCCACCCTCTTTTCCCTCTTTATAAATGACCTCCATTCTGCTTGCACTAAGTCCCAAATACACATGTATGCCAATGACACTATATTTCTGGTCCCGCCACTGCTGCTGTCCAAACACCCCTTCAAAATGACTTCAGCAATGTTTTAGACTGGTTTCATACAAATCACCTGAGAGTTAATACAAAAAAAAAAAGTCTCCATGACGTTTGGCACATGACAAAAACTGGACAAGCTACTGTCACTCCCCTCCTTCTCCACCCCAGGTGGTCCCACACTAGACACAATCTCCGCCTACAAATACCCGGGGCCAGGCTAGACCCCAATCTAGACTTCTCCTCACATATAGCTGCAATTATCTATAAATTCTGTCCCAAGTTAGGTGTTCTCTGTAAGAACCAAGATTGCCTCCTCCTCCATACCCACCTTGAGCTAGTGAAGAAAATGATTATTTCAGCCTTCGGTTATGCTGATGTTATTTCCAGCTCTGCCCTCACCACTTCCCTGTCCAAGCTTGACAAGATCCAAAATTCATTCTGTCATTTTGCCTCCAACTCCCCTCATTGCAATCATCACTGCTTCCTTTATTCCTTCCTCAACATCATGCCATTACCCCAGTGTCAACTGATCCACAGCCTAGCCTTTATCACCAAATATTGAATGGGATCCCTACTCCCTACCTCTCCTCCCTCTTCTCTCCTGCCTCCTCTTCTCCTACCCAGTTCTCTCCAGGGATTCCTGCTCCTTCTCCTTGCCCCACCCTCACTACTCCTTAGATCTGGTAGCTTTTTCCTACCTCCTCCCATTCCTCTGTAACCAGCTCCCTCCTGCCACAAATCAATTACCCTATCTTTCTCTGTCCTAAAGCAGCTGCTTCATACTTCTCCTCCACTTGCCTTCTCTTTCTGCCCCCCCTTGCCTGCTAATCGCTTTCCTTGTGATCTCCTGGTAAACTCCCCTTTTTCTGCCCCTTCCCAAGATTGGGTGACATGTAGGAAGTTTGTTGCACCCTGTTTCCTGTTTTTTTACTGGCTGAAGTAAAGACAAGAGACATTTTTGCATTGAATCAAGTCTCTTTTTTGTTATGTGTGCGTGGTGAGTACCGTGACTTTTGTTTTCTGCAGTTAGATATTGTCACAGAGCACCCCAAAACCGCATTTTTATTTTTGCTACTTGTTTCGTACTCTCAATATTGTAATTTTGGCTATTGCCTTCATGCATGTTCTTGCCTTATGGTGGCACTGTGCTGCTTCCTATGTCTATACTGTTTTCCCCATGCTTTCCACGGTTGCAACTGGAAACAAACTCCAGCTCAGTGTGCCTTTCCCATTTACCTAAGTTTAAATAAAATAAAAAGAACATGTTGAAAATTTTGGGTCAAAATGGAAAAAAAAATGAAGTTATGAAGAAGTACTGAATTGTTTCGGCAGTTACTCATTATTTTGTAGTTTTTGCAGATTTTGGCCTCAAATGTGCAACATAGTGTTTTTATACTCCACCTGATGAACATAATAAGTGGAATTGTTTGCTCTGTGAAATCCTCTTTCAGATAGAATTTAAAAAATCCCATCTGTTTTGATCATAAGTTGGGGACATAAAAAGACTATGTTAAAAATGCAGAGTCAAAATGTAAAAAGGCAAAAAAAGAATGGAAAAATGCTGATTTTTTTCCAATGCTTACTAATAACATTGCAATTTTTGCAAATTTTTGCCCTGCAGTTTCAACATAGTCCTTGTGTTACCCATCTCATGAAAATGACAGGTGTCATTTTTAAATCCTCTCCAAATCGGGAGTCACGTGATGCTCTAAGCTGATAGCTGCTCTTCCCCAGCGATCCCTATCCTCGCTATAAGATTTTACTTAAAATACAATCCTAGAACTTCTTTTTCTCTTATGCTCATCAGGGTTTACTGTTAAACAAACTAGAGGCTTACCTGGCGGCTTGGAATGTGGAAAACTGGCATCATGTCCAAAGTGGAGATGTGAAAAGCCACTCCTAAGTACACCCCACCTCAAATGCCCAATAAGCAGTCTAAATGCCCTAAAGACAAGAACTCAGGCTCAGGCTGCTTCTCCACCACTATGATGGCATCCTCCCCATTAACCAAAGAATGTCTCTTGCAAGTCCTGGAGCCACTGACCAATGCCATTCAGGAGCTTGCAAGTGAAAAAAGTCAGGTCAGATCTGCATGAATTGGGCAAAAGAATTGGCAATGTGGACATACACACTTTTTCTTTGGAAACCTGGAGGGACTGGGCAGACTCAGAAGCCTCTTCTATGCACCAGAAGATCATAAAACTGTCATCTAAACTCAAGGATTTGGAAGGATGTAGTCACCGTAATAACTTAATCATTTTTGGGCTACTGGAAGGAGGAGAAGAAGGGACTACCCCGATTCAAATCGCTCAACAATTTCTGGAAATGGTGGCTGGGTCCTCTCCAAATGGCTCAATTTACATTGTAGAGAGGGTGCACCATTTACTCCGTCCTAATCTTTCAGGTGGTTCGCCCTCTCATCCCTTTATGTTAAAACTTTTGAATTTTTTGAATAAGCAATTCATTTTACAGAAAACCAGAGAAATAAATGATATACTGTGGGAGGGCAAGAAACTTTGTCTTATGCAAGATCTTCCAGCTGGGGCCAGATAAAAGCGGGCTACCTTCCACCCAGTGGTTACCAAACTTACAGCCACTGGAATAAAATTCAAAATGCAGTACCCTGCTCGGCTTCAGGTACACATCAACAACAAATGGTACTCTTATGATATGGTAGACCTGGCCATTCAGGAACTTAAAAAACTCCTGTCAGATCTTTTCAAGAACTCCTGAACTGCACTTGTTCTGCATTCTCGTTTCATGCTGTCCTGCCTCCTAATGACTTTTAGGTTTTCAATATAAATTTTCCTGAGTTGGTTTGGATTATTGCTATGTTACTCCATAACACAAATTTAGTTCTTTTAAACTTAAGGTCTACTGGCTTTTCTCAAGTTCATTTCATTGGTGCTTTGTCTACCCTGTAATGATTCTTTTTATGGAGATGCAGAGTTAGCTGACATCATCATACCAGTTGGTGGCATAAAAGTCTGCTCTTCCTTTCTTTTCATTGTGGAATTGCCTTGTCAAAGGGGTCAGCTATATATTTCTGTGACTGGAGAGGAACCCTGTCCTAGGAATGGTGAGTATCAGCTGTCTATGTTTTCTTCTGTTGCCATTGTCCCTGTGATCTGCTATTGGCCGGCTCCCTTTAGTTGTGACTGGGTGCTTGTAATCAGTTGGACTGGCACAGGTTCTGGACTGGGGACTGGACCTTGTATAGCTTAGTCTTGAATATCTGTTGTAAGGGAGCCTCGGGCAGTTTGGGCTCTTGAGCTGGTGGACCTCTCCCTCCATCGGTTTTGATTGGGTGAGGGGACTTGCTTGCCGCTGCACTCAGCAAAACATAATTAATTATATTGGCCTCCTTATCCTATACAAAAGTTTTGGGGCTGAAAAGAAAACAAACTTAAGTATGAGGAGCAGGAAACTATACCCCCTCAGAGCTGAATTTTGCAATCCCCTTACAACTGGGGATAGTGCAATACAACTTAGCCTCTATGTTCTAAAAAGATTTATATGTTATATATATATATATATATATATATATATATATATATATATGTTATAAAAGGTTTATATTGATAAAGCTGTTTCATGGTTGTAATCACTGTCTTGATTAATATATAACTTGGTGGGGGAGGGGCAGGGATGGGCCTGGTGCTATGTTGGTATGAGCCTCATGCACCAGTTAGTGGGATGGGGGAGTTGTGGGTGGGTTGGATTGTGGGTAATAAAGTTTGTTCCATGTTATGCACTGCTTTTACAGTTATTGATCTTCACTTTAGGACTTTTAGGAGGGATTTTGTTAGCATAGGGTTATGTAGGTTTAGAATTCAGGGTGGGGGTGGGAGGGTACCACCAGAGTTGACGTTTCGCTACTGTTGGTACTGCAAATTTTTGTCTACTTCAGTGTTTATACCTTTACTGGCTCTTCAATTTTTCTTTACCTTATTTATGAAAAATGACAGCCTATAACTTCTGTACATGGAATGTTAAAGGCATGCAATCCCCTTATAAAAGTTCTAAAATTCTCTTCCATTTAAGCAAACTACAAACAGACATTGTCTTTTTGCAGGAGACCCACTTACCCTCCTCCCAGATCCTTCTTTTGAGGAGGTCTTGGGTGGAACATACTTATGGTACGGTTCTTGACTCCCACAAGTGTGGGGTAGCCATCCTTATAGCCAGAAGAATCCCCTTCCACTTTATCCAAGAAATAGTTGATCCTCAGGGCCATTACATTTTTATTAGATCCTTACTAGGACATTTAGAACTAGTACTGGGTGCAATATACGGCCCCAATACTGATGACCCTCTTTTTTTACCACTCTCATGTCCACTTTAGCTCCTTGGAATGCCCTTTCAATAATTCTGGGTGGTGACTGGAATCTGGTTCAATGCAATGCGTTGGACCAATCTGGTCTATCTTGACAAGTTCCTTCTCCTGGACAAGTAGCCCTCCATGAATTTATCCAGTCTACAGGCCTGGCAGACCCACTGAGGATTCTCAGTCCATCTAGTCGAGAATACTCATTTCATTCTCTCCCTCACAACTTCCTTTCTAGGATTGATTACTTCTTGATGGGGGTAGATTACATTCCTGGGATAACTTCATGTTACTGTTCTGCTAAGGTTATTTCGGACCACCATCCTGTTTTTCTCCAATTAAATTTAACCCCTTCACTGTCCAGGGATAAAATATGGATTTTTAATAACCAGTTACTTAAATCTAAAGATCTAGTAAAACAATGACAATCATTTATTTCAAACTTTATGGAACTTAACTCTTCTTCCATGCCCAAACTTGACATTTTGTGGGGGGTCTTGAAGTGTGTACTCTGTGGAGAGCTGACCCGTATATCTGCTTGGCATAAAAAACAGGTCTCAGCCTCCCTCACCTCTCTGTTAGCCCATATTAGATCCCTTGAAGAACATATATCATTGACCTCCTCTCATTTGGAATGGGAAAGGTTAGAACAACTTAGGTTCCAATACAATACTCAGCTGGGTGAAAACGTGGAGCATATGATACTTTGTTCTAGGGTAAAATATTTTGACTAAGGGGAGAAAGCTGGGAAGTTGCTATCACTTTCTCTCCATTCACAAGTAATGGACAAGATTGTTCCCTCAATACACAGTGATTCGGATCAACTTCTTACCTCACCCCAGGATATCATAGATGCTTTAAAATTATACAACTAACAGTTATACGCTCCTCCCTCCCTCCCACTTGATCATTCCCAGCTTGAATCCTTCCTTCAGGGCATAATACTTCCCAGACTGTCAGATGTCATCTGGCTACTTTGCAGGCCCCCCTTGACCCTGACTGAAGTTCTCCAAGCTATCGATGCCCTTGCTGCAGATAAGACCCCCGGTCTGGATGGATTCACTACAAATTTCTATAAAGCCTTTAAAAAACAAGCAGCTCCGATCCTTCTAAATACTCATAACTATATTTTTTGACAAGGGCCTATCTGATCTCTCCTTGACTGTCGCCACTATAATGGCTATCCCCAAACCAGGCAAGGATCCATTGTTGATTCCTAACTACAGGCAAATATTACTCATTAACATAGATCTCAAAATCCTCTCCAAGATTTTGCCCTGCAGATTGGGGCGGGTATGGGACCTGCTGATCAGTAGGGAACAGGTGGGGTTTTGTAAAAGGTAGACTTTCCTCCGACCATCTTAGAAAACTGTCATATTTTTTCTCGGTGCCCTGGGATCTTCTTCTTCCTGCGGCCTTAATATCCCTGGATGCCAAGAAGGCTTTTAATAGGGTTTCGTGGGACTACCTGTTTGCCCTATTACCAAAATATAACATCCCTCCAGAGTTGACTCAATGGTTTAAGGTCCTTTACTCCTCTCCAACTGCCCATCTACTAAGTAATGGTATGCTGTCCCATCCCTTCCCTTTATATCAGGGCACCAGACAGGGCTACCCCCTTTCTCCTTTCCTAGTCAATCTTTTTTTAGAACCTCTGATTAGTAAGCTTAACTCCTTGCCCCAGGTTACCAGTATCTCTATTAATAATATTGACTACAAGCTTTCTGTATATGCAGATGCTATACTGCTTCATGTCTCCTCCCCAGCTAACTTTCTACCTGCCGCCCTCCAGATCATTTCTCAGTTTGGTACCATTTCTGATTACAAACTTAATCTTCCCAAAACTGAGATCATGCCCCATTTAAAATATAACATTCATATAAAAAACTAATTAACCATAAAAAAAATATATATATATAACATTCAGAGCCAACATTGATCACCTGGGCCTTTTCTGGAAGAAAGATAAATTGAAATATCTGGATATTTTCTTTTCTACCTCTCCCAACAAACTTAAATAATTCAATCTGGGTGCTATTGTTTCCTGTCTCTGGGTTGACCTGGACCATTGGTCAATGTTGCCTCTCTCCTTATGGAGTAGATTGAATGTTATTAAAATGAGTGTTTTACCCCATTTACTTTATCCTCTGCAGATGTACAACTTGGCTCTTCCTCAATCCTGGTTCACCCAAGTTCACAGACTTCTTGCCTCTTTTATATAGAACAGTAAATTGGCCTGTTGTGCATTGTCAAAACTGATGAGAACTATACAGGATGGTGATCTGCAAGTTCCTATTTTTTTTGTACTATCTAGCTTTGTATCTCAATAGAATTTCTTATTGGTCTCGAACATCAGGGAACATTTCTAACGCTTCATATATCCCACAATGTATAGATATAGAATGTTCTCTATGTTCTTCCCAGGGAATAGATATCTGAGCACTTCTCTTTTTATCTAATTGGAGGTTACCCCATCCATTGCAAGATTCCCACCTTGGGTCATCTCATCAGACCCACTACCAGCTTTGCTCCCTACTTAAGATAAGCCCAGCTGAGGACATTCTTCAACCACTGTATGGAAACCACAATTTGTGGATGGCTGAATGTTTGATCTCCAAGTGATTCTGGCCAGATATTGGAGCAGACAAAGTTGTTTATGTTACACATTACTACAAATTGTTATCCATTCAGGAGGCCTGGGCCTTATTTCACTGGCCCAACACTTCCTGTTTTTACATTTTTTCAGGTATCTCATATGCTTACACCTTGTTTTTGAACAGGACAGTGGTGTAGTCCCTTAGGTGCTCTGGTCTACCCACTTTTTACTTCAGCCCCCTCATCTCACCTTATATCATATTACTATAAATCACGTCATCAATGTTTAACTGTGAGAGATGGGGCCCAGGGTTTATGGTTGGGATCAGATCCTACCATCAAATACAATGGCCAGGAATTGGCCCCTCATCTGGGAACAACTGTATAAATTCATAATGGAACCGATACCACCTTATGCAATTCCAGATTATCCATAACCTTTACTATACCCCTGTCAAGTTGCATAGGATGGTTTGGTTACCTAATGATCTTTACTCCAGATGTGGTCTAGAACCTGACTCCTTATAGCACATACTCTGGACATGACTGTAGCGAATGTACTGTGTTTTACTGATTACTGTATCTGTTGTCTGATCTATGTAACCCCAGGTCGCATCTGGAAACGAGTGGTCCCCGCTCAGAATGCTTATCTGGTAAATCTCTTAAATAAATAAATAAATAAATAAAATGTCAGAAGGTTGTTCCCTTCTCGAATTCAATTTGGTCTCATCTAGATCCCTTGTTGGGGCTTGTCAATGCCTTTCTTCCAGAAACATATATTGTAGGTGACTACATGGGTTCCCTGCTTGGTACTCAGAAGGCCCATATGACCTTAATCTCAGCATGTGCCAAGAAGGTTATCCTTCAGCACTAATTAGACCAAACCACCCCCCGCTTCTTAGAATGGTACAAAGAAATGATGTTTGTATTACAAACTGAACACATAACAGCCAGTACGTCTGACAATTAATCCAGGTGTAAGTGTATTTTGGAAGCATTGTACACATTACTATTTCTGTGAGTGATCAACTAATAATTCTTTTAATCCTGGTTGTATATATTTATAATGTTCCCCTTTTCTTTCTAGTAATTGGGTGTATACTGGAATAGCATCAGCAATTATGTCTCAGTTGAAAGTATGTTTTTCACTCCATTGATTGGGTGGGACAGAATTTGGGGAGCAGGGGTTGAGGATTGGTATAAATGTGATTGTTAACAGTTATTACATCTAGCACTGAAATAGATGTTTCTCTGATTTTGTTATAATCTTCTTTTATCACTTTTAGAACCTCAGATACATTCTGTCATGTACACGTGTGAAGGTTTTTGCAACTATTCCTCTGTGTGTCACTTAATTTTTCAATAAAATGTATTAAATTTGAAAAAAAAATCCTGTCCAAATCATCTTTATGTAGTCACCCCACAAAATCACTTTTTGGGTGAAATTTTAAAAAATCCTCCTCTCTAGATTAAACGGTGGGGTCATAAAGAGACAGGGTTTAAAATGTGGGGTCAAAATGAGGAAACTATTTGTTTACGTATTTTTAAAGATTAAATGCTAAATTCACATTTCCTTCCTTTTTAATATACCAGTAGAGCACTGTAATGTCACAAAGTAGATCACAACACTGTTTCATGTATATGTTGCTGTTTACCTTATTTTTGGTCATTTTCATCGAAGTGCTGACTCCCTGTCTAATCCTGCCCACTTGCACACTGTATTCAGATGGCCGCATTAGGATGCCTGTGCACTTTGACATCATTTTGACCCCAGTGCCAGCCGCACGCTGAATTTCAGCTTGACAGTATTTCCCTCTAAATTCAGTTCAGCAGGAGTGTGATTCTGTCTGTGAGTATCTGATGTTGTTGTTTGTCACTGTACTTAATAAGTAAATATTTATTCCTCTCTGGGACACAGTACATTTTACCGAGTTAATTTGATGTACTATACTTTTCTTTATCTGTGACAGCATTCCTCATATGTATTCCCAGCTGCTTTCACTGGGGACTGTGGCACAAACTTTTTGCAGGCTCACAATTGGTAGTGGCATCATAATTGAATGTAGCAACAATCGGTGCTTTATGAACTGGCCACAGTGATAAAAATGTTTCATTTTTTGGTAGTTTTGCATCAGTTCTCTTATTGCGCTACCAGAGGCTAGTGAATGAAATTTGATTTATGAGATACACCCTATGTTATGCAATCTGACTGGCTGATGGTATTAACTTGCTTTTGTACCCATAAAGTTTACTCATGGTGCTTGTTGACAGTATAGAATAAAACAATACATTTCTGTCAGAAGCAAATATCTCTGCCTCTCTGTTTGATTTTGTTTATAAAATATAATAAATACAGTTAACACCTTTCTTCTGAACCCTATACCCTCTGTACACTTCTACTTAGTTGTGATGTTTATATGGCCCTTTGAACTGATTTTCCTAGATTGAAAAGAAATCATATTGTGCTGTATTTACTAGTCCTAATAATACAAGAGCTTATCTTGTCTGACATATTTTAGCTTTCTTCCTACAAATTGTTGTGGCCTATAACTAATAGCTGCATCAAAATGTTTTCTCAATTTGACTTTGGCCCCTTCCCTGCCCTTACGTCTGTGGGATTCCCAGGCTACCCCCTTTTTCTTTACGCTGTCTCTCCAAGTTACCTACCATCCTTACCCTTCTGAGGGTATGGCCGGCCTAACACAGCTTACTCTGTTTTTCCCTTGCTTGTACAATGCTGTTACTCCATTATACTGTTTATTGTGATGCCTGTAGATCTTGTTTGTTATCTTTTCCTCAGCCTGTGAAGCTTGTAATTGAGGGCTTTGCTGGCCCTATACCTGTTAACTCTGCTGACCTTGCTTGTATGTTACTGTTACTCTACCATAATTGTTTTGTGATTCCTGTTGCTCTTATATGTTAACCTGTTACTCTGCTTGATGTGCTTGACTGTACCTTGTAACCTCCCAGGTCACACCTGAAAATAGGCACTTGGCTGTCTAATGTGCTTACCTGTTTAGCACAAGCAAATAAATAAATGAATTTATTTTGAGGCATAGTGATTTAGTAGTGATTTATATTGACAAATGCCATAAAGTACATCATCAGTCTATATGACAGCATGATCATCCCTTTTAATTTGAATTTTCCATAAAGGCTCCTTGGTGTGTTTGTTGGCAGAATAGAATAAAATAATAAATTGAAGACAGAAACAAATTTAATTTTCTCTGTTTGTCTTGCTTGGTTTATTAAATAAAATAAAAAAAATAAGTACACTAACACCTTTTGTCTGTCATATAAACCTCTCAATACATCTAATGAGTTGGGATGCTGTAGATGTATGAATAAAATAATTTATTTCTATATTTAATAAGTATTACAACGAAAACCTGTGTTGTGTTTTTTTTTTGTTTGTTTGCCTGCGTTTGTGACTGTGTGTTTGTTGGCACTTCCTGTTGATAAATTCAAAGATGCCATACTGTAGTGCTTACGGGTGCAGCAAGACAAGTGCTTCCAGTTTAAGTTTCTTTAAATTCCCCCAAGGAAAGGCCATAGCATCAGCAGTGGCTTGTGGCAGTCAAACGTGAGGGATGGATGCCAGGTGATAACAACTACTTGTGCTCTGATCATTTTGAGCTTGACCAGATTGCATTGCACTCAAGTCTCCTAGAAGGCATTGGTTACAAACCAGGACAGCAAAGACTGAAAAGTGATGCCATCCCATTTGTGTTCACATTTAGGAAGGAAGTGGTACCCAGGACCAGTGGTGCCACTGCAAAGATGCAACAAATAGAGGTTAGTGTGAACTTTTCTGTATAGTACATATGCTTGCATTCAGTGTTCCAACCTATCATCTGTATTATATCCAAATAACACTAATGTTTGAAATGCTTTGTCTTACCGGTCATTTTTATGTATATCATCTTATAACATGACTAGGCAGCAGACTGTCTTCTGAGTGGGTAACATTGCTCAGCTCACTATGTATTAATTCACAATTAATCCATGGTTGCCTCCAGAAAGAGTGTAGTGAGATACTGTGCACTCAATAGTCTTTAAAACAGCTCCCTTCCCCAGTGATTTGGGTGTGCTGACATAATCATAATGTATGCTTGACAACAGAACACACCAATACCTAGTATGCATGTCAAGTGAAGACTTTGATAATTGTTGGCAAGGAAGGTGAAATTGAGATAGTAATAACAGTAGTGAGCTTGTACTGCACAGTAAAATGCATGAAAGCAGCAGTATAAAGTAGTTAAAGCATTGTGAGAGTGGAGTAGTGTTTGAACTGTGATGCCAGGGGTTGGGGGGATATGCCTTACTGAGCAGAAGCAGCACTCAATGGGGTGAGTGGAAAAGTGTCAGGTCCAGAGAGCAGAGATAGTAGAATGACTAAGGTCTGGTCATTCAGATGACAGCCTGCACAGCATGGGATAAGAGAGACAGTGATTGAGAGTTCATACACCCCCCCAGAAAGTTCATTGACATACTTCCTCCTCATTCTGTTATTTGTTGCGATATCTGCCAATGTACAATCTCATGCACCCTTGTTGCTGTTATTGTTTTGCTCCCACTCTCACAGTTGACAGAAGTCAAAACTGTAGCAGCTCATCTGTGGTTAGCAGTTTAATGTGAATGCTATAGAAGGGGTGACTCACAAACAGCAATGCATGTTCCTCTCCTGCATTCACTTTGTAACATGGCTGACAAAAGATAGTCTCAATTCTATTGTTCAACACTGCCGAACTATTTTTGTTAGCCATGTTACTAGCACATTACCCCCACTCGAAAGTGTGCATCTACTAGATAATTAATCCACACCTTAGTGGTTGAAGGAACTCGGCTTGCTGCCTCATGCCTCCTCCCCCACACTTAAAAACAGGCATGGGTTAATTCTCTATTTGAAAATGGTCTTGTAAAATCTCTGGCTCTGATTGGGTCATAGACCTGGTAAGGTTGGCGTTTATCAGACAACAGAACTCATGTTAGTAAAAGTGCCAGGCTCAACCAACCTGAGTACAGAGTTCAACTGGCCAGTCAAATTTTAAAACTTAATCTGCCACCATTTTCCCCCTCTCTCTCTTAAGGATAGAGTTGGTGGTTGGCACAACCCCCCCCCCCCATCTTTCTTATTTATAAATAATTACATAGTATTCCAAATAAATAAATAAATACCAATGTTAATAAAAAGAAGCTGTCACTAATGCGTAACACAAATGTGGTGTAGTGGAATTATTGCTTAAACATATTGCAGTTACAGTATGTTCGGTCCCTAGCAGTCGCTGGTGCAACTTCTGATGGCCCACTCACTTTCACGCATGTACACCACTGCCCACTGCAGCCAATATTTTCAGCAACTGACAACCATCCCTCCCAATGTGGACTCTGCCATCCCTTCCAACTGTGTTATAAAAAACTGAAAATTCAGTTTTTCATTTTCTAATGGTACATTACCAGTGCTGACTGCACACAGTGTTGTGTAGAGGTGCTGAGCCTGGCAGTGATGCAATCGTGCACACTGCTTGGTGGGGGGGGGGGGAATTATATTCTGGCTGAACATTTAAAAGTAATGAAAAAAAAAATCAATGAAGTGACCAGATTAAATGCAGACAGCATTGTGACTCAGGACCTTCCTTATTGCTGCCACAGTCAGAGATGGAGAATTCAGCAGACAAGCTGAGGGGGGGCTAATTATGCTGTCTGAGTGGTAGTGGAGAGGGAGAGACATTACTTTCTTCTCAGATAAAAAGCAAATCAACCATGCTGTACCCAGTGTTCTACTAATGTCCCAAACTTTACCACTTACAACAGCACCATTCTGCACTTTTAAATAATAATAATAATAATAATAATAATAAAAATATATTTTCAGCATAGCGCCTTCGATCCAATTCCCACATCGGCTACTTATCGCTGCACAGTCCTTCACCCCACTTCCTTTGGTGCCACAAGCTGGCAGCATGCCCCTATCTGCTGGATTCAAACCTACAGAATTTCTGTTGGTACATTTTGCGATGCTCCCCCACTCAGTTATAGTTTTACCACTCGCTCATTTAATGAAGCAGGAAAAAGTCAGAGAGGAGAAAAGAAGTGTCCAGTTTTCTTTTGAGATGGAGGGAATGATAGTGGCAGGTTTTTGAGTGGGATCTATAATGTGCACCAAAAGAAAAATTAATTTCAATGACACCAGTCCCTTTCTATAGTGTCAGCCCACATATTGGCTGCCAGTGCCAAGACAGATTCAGAGTTGCTGCTAGAATTGGGTTGCAACATCAAACAGCATTGTTAGGCACAAACTACAATTAAAAATAACTGTTAGATGAAGTACTTGTATGTGAAAAGCTGTAAAACTAGAGTTAACAGGAAGGAGGAAGTCTGCATGACCACACATATCAACTGTCCTGTATGTGTCCTCTTGCCTGCAGCACCCACTTTTAAAACAACAGTAAAAAATATTCACTACACACAAAAAAAAGTCTACAAGACCTGAGGGTGGTGGGGAGCAACAAGCATGAAACAACTAGGCAGTCAAAAACATCATTGCCCTGTACTGGCAATTCTAACAGTAAATGGACTACTTTTCAATACAATCTTGCAAATGTAGAGATTTTCCATACATATATATTTTTACTGCTTGGAACATTTTTTCTTAAGAAACATTTTTTTACATTTAACCATTTTCTAAGCACAATACTAGCCTCCAGGGTGGGTGGTATTGGCTATACCAGATCTTCTAGATGATATAAGGCCGTCCGCCTGTGGCATCATGCATCATTATGCCCCTGGGAGCTCCGGTATAGCCCAATAGTGCCCACTCTGGAAGGTAGTATTGCTTACATTTTGTCACACTGTCCTCTGTGTACAGTGAGTGATACCAATGTTGGTGATGACTTCACATTGCCCTATGATCACTTTAATATTGTGGTTCTGCTATCTGACTAAACATAGTCACCTTATACTTGTGTGTCATAACAAATGTATTTTGTGATAGCATCATTTTTTTGTACATTACTTTGCTATTCATTTGTACTCATGTTCTTTTTTATCTATAACTATCATGTGCAGGTTCTGTCTGAGCTTGGTCTGCTTACGTTGAAGGAGAATGTTCCAGACTCATCTCCCTTTGACAATAACCTCACTTCAGTAGCAGTGGAAGAATGGTTGGACTTTGATATCATTAACACTAACTGTTTAAACTGTGATCAGGAAACACAAACTGTTGTGGTAAATATATATTTATGCTTGCAATACTCTTTATGGCATACAAATAACTAAAAGTTTTAATATTATCTAATCTTACATAATAAGGCATGACCAGGGGTAAGATTAAAAGTATGTTAATCACCCCTTAGTGGTGTAATGTGGCAAGATGTGCAGACGAGTGCCATATTGCCACTAGGGTATGATTTACTGACTATTAATCTAACTCCTGGGTGTGCCTTATTTCTTAAAATAAAAAATCATTCCAAAGGAAAAGTGTTACAAGTATACTATAGTTTATGGTAGACAGAGATGCAGTGAATTTAAATTTCACTGGCAAATTGCCCACAAAGTCGACACTTCGCGTTGTCATTCCACTACGTGGAGTGGCCAATATGAAAGGCTCACTTCACCTTGTAATTATTACTTTGCATTGTCATTCCGCCTTAACGCGAAGTAAGGTGAAGTGACAACAATATTGGCAGTCTGCCACACACACAGTTATCAGAATTAATGTGCATCCCCAAAATGCTACTGTCTTGTGTCCAGAAAATTCCCCAGTGCTGACGAAGTGAAATGAGAGCGTAACAAGAAATGCAAAGTCTCCCAGAATTAATGGTGCACTCAGTCATGCAAGCAGTGGTCAAACACAGTCACAAGAATTAATATGTATCTCCAAAATGCTACTGTCTTTTGTCCAGAAAATTCCTGACTCCAGATGAAGAGAAATGAGAGCATAAAATGGAAAGAAAAGTCTCCATTTAATTCATGTCACACTCAGTCATGCATGCACACACTCCAATAAGAACTACAGTATGTTCCCAGCTGCTGCTTTTGGAATTTCATGTAATGCTTCTTGACCTGACTGGGCTGATGCACAGTGTCTTGTCAAATGATGTGCTAGAAGGATGACCCGACTATTGAGTTAACCATCCATGATGATGTGATAATGTTGTTGGTTGTCCAATGTCTGCTGCACTGATTCCCAACAGGAAGAATGCCCTCTGTGTGTACACTAATACTATCCTTAGTAAGTTAATGTACCTGGCACCATCATGGTTTTCCACAGAACCTGAATTGACCTTAAATCTTCATATCCAAAATATATATATATCTACATGTAGTCTTTGCTTTTTTTTGTATCACAGGTCATATAGTTGAACTTGGGGTGGGCAGTTTTTGGCTTGATGAGAAATGTTGGTGCTGGAATACTGTCAAGCCAGTGAAGGTAAGTATTTTATTTGGGGGGCATTATTTAAAAAAAGTTACAAAACATTCATCAATGTTTTGGTCATCTTTACAGGTCTTCAGCGTATCATCAGAACTGAAAAAAAATTAACTGCTGTGATTTGTGAAGAACATGATTTGTCTTGTGATGAGTATCTGGTGTGACATGACCAATGATAATAAACTGTACAGGTACACAAAAACAATGGCTATACTTCCCTGATCTGTATCACACACAACTACCTGATTTGAAAACTCATATCTATGAGAACAATGGTGATTGTAGCCAAGACTCTAAAAACTACGAAACAGGCTTTCATGGAAGTAACTACAAAAAACCTTACCATTTTGTGATTCATGAATCATGACTGTTAAAATGAAGAATGCGATTTGTATCGTGAGTGACGCATGATGATCACCCTGACTTAAAAATGCATATCAATGAGTACAATGTTTGCACAGAGATATGCACCACACCAGTACTCTGAAGGAAAGCCAAACAAACAACTGTGACTTAAATTACTGATGGAGATTGGGACCTAAAGAAATGCAAACACACAGACAGATTAAGATTGCGCTGCACACTCAAGAGATGCAGACACAAAGGCACAACAACACCTAATCAGTGCTCACAAGTCACAAATCCAAATCTGGAAAAGAATAGCTTTTGCCGGTTGGGGGTAGTGCACGGCAGTAACAGTCCACTACCAATAAAGATACCACAAAGCAGTACAAAAAAATTCATGCAGGTTGCGGTGAAGAGTAGGTTCACATTGCTGCAATTACTCTGTGGCACAATAAAATGTGTCTGATTTGATGGCACGCATCACACACACACACACACACACACACACACACACACACACACACACACACACTCACGCACACATACTACACTACAACCGATGCGTAGCAAATTGAAAACTTCAGTAATAGAACCAAATCTTTTAAACAAACTGACATTATGCAATGCTGCAAGACAACAATCAGCAAAAAAAAGTCAAGAACTACTGAAAATATTTCTGTGTGTACATTAACACAGTTGTACAAGAAAAATATAACCAAAACAGAAAGACTGCCTTTTTCTCCCAGTTTTAACCTACATCCACCAGAGAGACACCCCTTCCCCAAAGCACACTTCAAGTGTTTGTTAGTACACAGACTGAATGTTCTAAATTAACATTCAGAATCCACACACAAACAATAAACACTTGATGATATGAGCACAGGAGGATTTCCTACAATCGATGTACTCAATTTTGAGCAAACAAAACAGCTCAAAAAAGGCTATTTTAACAGCTTTTAGAGGATTTGAATCACAGAGCTCTGAGAGGAAACTGTCTCCATCTTCCACTGCACACACACTACACAGAACTGAAGCTGTGCATAACAATCTAGAGACCATGTGACCTGCAATTCCGTGAATCACTATAAAATTCACCTTGGAGTTCAATAACAAGGCGAACTGATGTGAAGTACATTGATTTCAATGTACTTCGCCTTAAATTTGGTGGAGAAGTGGTTCGGGGAAGGCGGAATAACGTGAAGTTATTGGTTTCAATGGACTTTGCTTTCCTCATTATGATGCGAAGCACTCCGCTTCACATTGCAGGTTACTTTGCAGATTCCGCATTACTCCGCGAATCACTTCATGGAGCAAATTTTGGCCACTTCGCCCCCCCAACCAATAATGGTAGAATGTAATCGTGTATGAACATCCATACACTGTAAAAAGTGGTTCTGCTGAAGCAGTGATGCAGCAACTAATGCTGAATGACTTTTCATTTTGCGTTACTAGCTACATCACAATGTAACCATTCCCATTGGTGCTGTTCATAGGACAGATGCCGGTTGGCGAATAGAATGCATGAGGTGGCCTGTGGGCTGGACAGTTGAGAAGTGTGGTCTCCGGGTGGCAGACACTCACTCTAAACTGCAAGCGATCCTGTTTTTTGGGACACCATACATTATATAGAACAGTGTATGGCATCCTAAACAACTCAGCAAGTCTTCCCCTTGTGTTTACTATGACAGCAGAGGGCACTCTAGAGCTTCACTCTCGAGGTACTCAGCCGTCATAGAAAAAACTAGGGTGAAGAATTGCCTTGTCTTCTATCGAATGCAATACTCTATCCTATATGTTTGAATGTTTTGCTAATTTATTGAGAAATATGTAATAATAAATTCTTCCACCAACAGTTTAAGAATGCTGGTTCAGAATCAGAATTTATCATTCCAGTCATTCAGCAGTGCTAGAGGATGGAATGTTGACAGAAAAAATCCATGTGCCATGGTAATCAGGCTGTACGTGACAGATCAGCAGGGATTAATGTAAAACTGTTGTAATCCCAACAGTTAATCAGATTGCAGAATTTCTGAGACCTTTTTTGAGTTTGACATGAGAGAAGCTATACAGGGGTGTGAGAGGGTGTGCGCAATGGAAAGCTCCATAGTAAGTGGCAGGACAATGGGTCAGCAGGTTGGTGATGATTCAGTTTCTGTTGTTGGGGCAGAGTTGCCAACTTTTCAAAGGACAGAGCCACACCAATAGTGGTGTGGCTTTGTTCTTTGATGTGCAAAGTCATGCTTTTCATTGACTTCCTGGTTGCACCTTCACACTGCCGTAGCACTTAGTGTGAACACGCTGAGCCTGCCCACTGCTCCTGTCTTCCTTCTGTTCCTGTTCAAGCCCCCCACCAAAAAATCATTCCCTCTCACTTCCTCCCACTGCTGCTATCCTCCCCATACCCACATTCTGTTGGATCCCCCACCATCAAATCACTCCCTCCCACGTCCTCACACTGATGCTATCTTCCCCACACTGGTGTTCTGTTTGAGGCCCCCTACACACAGCAAATCTCTCCCTCTGCCTCCCATGGCTGCTATCCTCCTCCACACCCATGTTGGTTTGGAGACCCCCACACCCACCAGCAAATCACTCCTTCCCACTTCCTCCCACTGCTTCTCTCCTCCCAACACCAGCATTTTGTTTGAGCACACACACACTATCCCACTCACACAACACAGCAAATCCCTCCATCTCCCTCCCACTGCTGTTGTCCCACTCACACCCTCCATTCCCTGTCCCCCCCCAAACACTGGGGAGCACACTCCCAGTGTCCAGAAATGCTCAGTTCCTCTCTCTATATAAAAAAAAAGAAAACCATCCCCAGTGTCTTATTTTTATAAACCTGAAAAAAAAAGTCCATCGTTGTCTCCCGTCCCCCTCCCCATGCCAACCCTCTCACTGTGCACCCACCTCCCCACACCTCCCCCTTACCCATACTTATCTCTGGAGGTTGGGAGCAATGATCTTCTGTGGACTGTGACTGTCTGCACTCTTCAAAGCTGACTGGCAAAGTTAACATTTCAAGGTAAGCCATACAATGGGAATCAATTGGGGGGGGGTCAACTTAGGTTGATATCTCAGCCATTTCTAGGACTTTTGGCCCCAAGTTTTCAACATGGAGTTCTTGGGACCCCACTTCCTAAACACCACCACTGTCATTTAGTTACTCAGTCCCGAAAGGTGATTTTGTGGTAACTGTGTGGAATCACCTTTCGGGACCAATTAATAAAATGACAGTGCTACTAGACATGAGGTGGGGTCCCAAAAAGCCCATGTTGCAAATTTGGTGAAAAAATTCCAAAAAATGACTGCGCTAAGAGTGTGCATTGCACAATTTAGTAGTGGGCAAGATCATAGAGGCACACCTTAAGGAAAGGATAGTGCAACACCTGGAATCCATAGCAGCACTGGATCCAAGACAGCATGGGTTTACAGAAATAAGGTCCTGTAAAACTAATCTCATGGATTTCTTTGACTGGGTAAGCAGAGTGGTGGACCAAGGGGGAGCAGTTGATGTCGCCTACCTTAACTTCAGCAAAGCTTTCAATACTGTTCCACATAGAAGATTGATTAATAAGCTGGGTAGGCATGGGGTGGGTCAGAAGTTGGTCAACTGGGTGGCAAACTGGTTGACGGGCAGAAAACAGAGAGTGGTGGTAAATGGTATACAGTCAGAAGAGATGCAAGTCACAAGTAGGGTACCTCAGGGATCAGTCCTGGGGCCAGTCCTCTTCAATATCTTCATCAGTGACATTGCAGATGGACTGGATGGTAAGGTTTGTCTGTTTGCTGATGACACCAAGATCTGCAGCAGAGTAGATGATCCAGATGGGGTGGGAAGAATGAGAAGAAATCTGGTTAAACTGGCAAAATGGTCAGAAGAGTGGCAACTGGAGTTTAACGCAAAGAAGTGCAAGATCATGCACATAGGGAAGAGAAACCCTGAAGCCACCTATAGACTAGAAGGGGAGTTGCTGGCAGTCACAAGAGAAGAAAGAGACTTGGGCATCATCATCATCACTGATGACCTGAAATCACTAAACAGACCACTAAAGCAGTAGGCAAGGCTAGAGGGATGTTGGGGTGTATTAGTAGGGGTATCACAAGTCGGATGAGGGAGGTAATAATCCTTCTTTACAAGACACTGGTTAGGCCCAATCTGGAGTACTGTGTACAGTACTGGAGACCACACCTTCACAAGGACATTAACCAAACTGAGGCAGTCCAGAGAAGGGCAACTAAAATGGTGCAGGGACTGTATCAGAAAACCATATGAGGACAGATTAATGGAGGTCAATATGTATATCCTAGAGCAAAGGAGGGAGAGAGGTGATATGATTAAAACATTCAAACACCTTAAGGGCATTAACAAGGTGAAATAGTCTAACATGTTTCAATATAAGAAAAATAGCAGGACAAGAGGACAAAGCATGAGATTAGAGAGAGGCTGATTAAGGGGTAATGTGAGGAAGATCTTTTTCACAGAAAGAGTGGTGGATGCATGGATTGGCCTATCTCAGGAAGTGGTGGACATGAATACAGTGCAGAGCTTTAAACAAGCATGGGATAGGCATAAGGGAGCAATTCAGATGAGTATGAATAGATAGGCCATTGACAGAGCAAAGGCCGATGACACATTCATAAGGCAGAAAAAGAAATGGGCAGACAGGATGGGCCTTGTGGTCCTTATCTGCTGTCAACTTCTTTGTTTCTATGTTTCTATTTTCTAGGCATGCCCCTAACTTCGCCAGTTTTTAATATTTTCACTCCAGATTTTCAACATTGTCATTATTTCACACCTCCTTATGAACAGTATAGTTGTCATTTTTCACATCCTGCCCGAAATGTGTTTTCACACCAGTTATGTAGAATGGCAAGGTTGCTGTGTGAAATCCACTTTCAGGATGGAATAACAAAATCACAGGGCGACTGTTCATGTGGGTCGGTCACAAAAAGACCATGTTGAAAATTTGGTGAAAAAATTACAAAAAAATGACTGCGTTATGAGTATGTATTGTGCATTTTAGTAGTGGGCAAGATTATAGAGGCAATCCTTAAGGAAAAGACAGTGCAACACCTGGAATTCATAGCAGCACAGGATCCAAGACAGCATGTGTTTACAGAAAGAAGGTCCTGTAAAACTAATCTCATGGATTTCTTTGACTGGGTAAGCAGAGTGGTGGACCCATGGGGAGCAGTTGTTTTCACCTACTTTGACTTCAGCAAAGCTTTTGATACTGTTCCACATAGAAGATTAATTAATAAGCTGGGTAGGCTTGGGGGGGCTGAAGTTGGTCAACTGGGTGGAAAACTGGTTGACGGGCAGAAAACAGAGAGTGGTGGTAAATGGTATACAGTCAGAAGAGATGCAAGTCACAAGTGGGGTACCTCAGGTACCTGGGGCCAGTCCTCTTCAATATCTTCATCAGTGACATTGCAGATAGACTGGATGGTAAGGTTTGTCTGTTTGCAGATGACACCAAGTTCTGCAACAGAGTAGATGATCCAGATGGGGTGGGCAGAAAGAGAAGAGATCTGGTTAAACTGGCAAAATGGTCAAAAGAGTGGCAACTGAAGTTTAACACAATGAAGTGCAAGATCATGCACATAGGGAAGAGAAACCCTGAAGCCACCTATAGACAGGGAGGGGAGTTGCTGGCAGTCACAATGGAAGAAAGGGACTTGGGTGTCATCATCACTGATGACCTGAAATCACCCAAGCAGAAAACTAAAGCAGTAGGTAAGGCTAGAGGGATGTTGGGGTGTATTAGTAGGGGTATCACAAGATGGAAGAGGGAGGTAATAATCCCTCTTTACAAGACACTGTTTAAGTCCCATCTGGAGAAGTGTGTGCAGTACTGGAGACCACACCTTCACAAGGACAATAACCAAATTGAGGCAATTCAGAGAAGGGCAACCAAAATGGTGCAGGGTCTGCATCAGAAAACATATGAGGACAGATTAATGGAGGTCAATATGTATACCCTAGAGCAAAGGATGGATAGAGGTGATATGATCGAAACATTCAAACACCTTAAGGGCATTAACAAGGTGAAATAGTCTAACATGTTTCAATATAAGAAAAATAGCAGAACAAGAGGACAAAGCATGAGATTAGAGGGAGGCTGATTAAGGTGTAATAGGAGGAATTTCTTTTTCACAGAAAGGGTGGTGGATGCATGGAACAGCCTACTTCAGGAAGTGGTAGATACGAAAACAGTGCAGGGCTTTAAACAGACATGGGATAGGCATAAGGGAGCAATACAGATGAGTATGAATAGACAGGCCATTGACAGAGCAAAGGCTGATGGCCCATTCATAAGGCAGAAAAAGAAATGGTCAGACTGGGTAGGCCCTATTGTCCTTATCTGCTGTCAACTTCTATGTTTCCATGTTTCTATTTTCTTGGCATGCTCCTAACGTCACCAATTTTTAATATTTTCACTCCAGATTTTCAACATTGCCATTATTTCACATCTCCTTATGAACAGTATAGTTGTCGTTTTTCACATCCTGCCTGAAATGTGTTTTCACACCAGTTGCACAGAATGGCAAGGTCCCTGTGCGAAATTCACTTTTGGGATGGAGTAACAAAATAACAGGCCACTGCTCATGAGGGTAGGTCCCAAAAAGACCATGTTGAAAATTTGGTGAAAAAATTACAAAAAAATGACTGCGTTATGGGCGTGCATTACACAGTTTCTATGCACGCTCATAACTTTGACAATTTCTCATATTTTCACTCGAGATTTTCAGCATTCCATTTTTTCACACCTCCTCATATCCTGCCCAAAATGTGTTTTAGCACCTGTGGCGCCCAATAACACAGTCACTGTTCAAAATCACATTTTGGGATTGAATAATAAAATAATATTGCCACAGTTCATGAGGCGGTGACCCAAAATGGTCATGTTGAAAATTTGAAGTGAAAATACCAACAAACATCTGGGGCATTAGGGTTACCAACTGTAACGTCCCCCCTCAACCCTGTAGAGACTGACAGGTGTTGGGTGTGTGCCTTGGGGTTGTCGGCCATAATGTCACTCCATTCTACCCCCACCCTGCAGCCAATGACAGGCATCAGGGTGTGCCTTGGAGTCTTTGGCCCAAATGTTCACCCCATTCTCCTATACTGCACTCATCTCAGCTTATTTCATTATGGAATGGAGTGACTGAGGTCTGGAGACCTCAAGGCACACCGTGATGCCTGTCAGTCTCTGCAGCATAGGGGTTGGGCATTAGGGTCAGAAACCTTAATGCCTCATTAAGAAAGAGAATCGACGGGGGGGGGGGGGGGCATTTGATGTCACCTACATTACCTAGATTTCAGCAAAGCCTTTGACTGCATCCAACATAGAAGACTGATTAACAAGATGAGTAGTCTGGCAATAGTGCACAAGCTGATAAACTGGGTTAGAAACTGGCTGATGGACAGGAGGCAGAGGGTGGTACTAATGGGATCCAATCCAGGGAGAGGGGGTGGTCAGTGGGGTACCTCAGAGATGAGTCCTGGGACCAGCCCTGTTCAGAGTCTTTATTATAGACATTGCAGAAGAGCTAGAAGCAAAAGTCTGTCTACCTGTTTGCAGATGACACCAACATCTGTAACATAGTGAATACTCCAGAAAGGGTGGAGAAAATGAGCAGGGACATGAAGAGGCTTAAAAAAATGGCCTGAGGAGTGACAACTGAAGTTCAATGCAAAGAAGCCTAAATAATTCACCTGAGAAGAGGGAAACCTGTGGAGAGTTACATGATGGGGTGGAGGTGCTGATGATCACCAAGGAGGAATGGGACCTAGGAGTTATCAGTTCAGATGACCAAAAGGTGTCAAAGCAGAGCACACATGTTGCAAGGATGGCCAGTGGCATGCTGGGATGCTTAGGCAGAGGTATAAATAGCAAAAGGCATGAGATGGTGATGCCATTGTATAATGGACTAGTGAGGCCTCACCTACAGTACTGTGTGCAATTCTGGGGTCCACAAATGTGCAAGGCCATTGACAGGGTGGAGGTAGCCCACAGAAAGGTAACCAAGATGGTACATGCCTTGCAACACAGAACATATCAAGAGAGATTAAAAGGACCTCAACATGTACTTATTAGAGGAAAGGAGGGAGTGGGGAAACATGACAGATACATTAAAGTACCTCAAGGGCATAAACAAGGTGCAGAGGTGGACATCTCTAAATACATCAAATGTTCTACATTGACAAATGCTTGTTTTTTACCCCCCCAAAAAAAAGAAAACCATCCATCGTTGTCTGCTGTGTAACCCCTTCCCTAAACAGTATACAGACACTGGGAGTGCCCAATCCACCAGTGTCCTTATCTGTCGGTCCATTGTTGTGCGTTGTGTAACCCCCCCAAACAGTATGCAGACACAGAGGACCCAATCCCCCAGTGTCATCTGTCCATCCATTGTTGTCTGCTGTGTAACCCCCTCCCAATAGTATACAGACACTGGGCGTGCCCAATCCCCCAGTGTCATCATCTGTTCACCAAACTCCCTGAAAAAATGAAAAATGTCCCTCATTGTTTTTTCCCCCTGTAAAAAAGAAAACTCACCATCTTTGTCCATTCCGCCATTACCCAACCCCCTACTCTCCCACTCAGGACCCACCACCCCACATATCCCATACTTACCCACCGGAGATCTGTCGCCATAATCTATCTTAGAATGCAGGCATGTCTTTGCTCTTCAAAGCCCAACTGCAAACTGAGGTAAGCACTTTAATGTATTTCAAAAGGATTTTCAGCTTAGTGGCATAACTTGCCCATTTTTAAATATTTTTGCCCCAAATTTTCAACATATGTTTTTTTGGGACCCCACTTCACAAACAACTTCACTAAAGGTGTAACCCTGAGCAAGCTACTTAACTTTTTTGTGCTCCCAGGTAGCACCTGTAAACAAACTTTCAGTTTAGTGTGTCTATCCTGGTAAAAAAAAAAGAAAAAAAAGAATTAAAAATGAAATTAAGAAAGCAATTTTCAGACATCCCCCCCCCATGACACCAGGGTACATGACGAACGTTTGGCATTAACAAATGCTAGTATAGATAGGGGATATGATATGGGCTGACTTAAGATATCATTTTTATCTTCATGAGCAGGTATTGGTCTGTTGGTATCTCATGAGTGGCAAAGCCATGAGTGAGACAGCAACAGACCAGTGTGGCAGAACTGCATTCTGCCAGTCCAAATAACCCTGGTGTTAGAGGGATGCACTTTATATCACTTTTCTCTTCCTTCTGTAAAATCTGGTGTGCATGAGTATCTCTTTTGCTCTATTCTTTGGTTTCTAGTCCTGACATAGATTGGCCATCAACGTCAATGCCCTTTTTTCTCTATTTCTATCTTTTTCCTACTATCTTTATTTCTTGCTTTATTACATCCATCCCTCACCAGTTAACCCCTAAATTGAAACACCAGGTATGTAGGTCCAGCATGCCTGCTGGTCAAGGTAATTAAGATGCTGGTCACTTAAACAGAGTGCCTATAAAGTGAATGCCTATAAAGTGTACTAAGTGCCTATAAGAATAATAACGTGCTTATGATGTAAAAAAAGTATGGCGAAAGTTTAAATACAGTGCATGGGAGGCTTTTAAAAATGTTCACTGGATGTAAACTGCAGTGCTTTTTGTCTTGGAAGAAATGAGAAATGATGCAGTGCTCATAAATAGTAAGCTGCATTAATAATCACATTTCCAATAACCACGGTGTTGATAATAGTTGTAGGGCAGTTGTGTACTGGCCCAGGAAATGCCTAATTCAAAGTAAAGCAGAGCAGCATTCCAGTGTCCTTTTCCCACCGCTCTGCCAATGTATAATTTACCTGCTTACAAGCAGGAATGCCCAATGCAAAGTGGCATTTCCTTTTTGTGTGCCACTGCTCAAAAAAACCCTTTCTGTCCCCCCATAGTGCTAAAAGGATCCTGGTTGCTGGCTGAGTGTGTTAGAAAAATAGCCAGCTAACCCTGAAGCAGTGAAAACATGCTCAGCCAACTCAGGCTGAGTTTGACTCCTGAGTATAAAAATTATATTCTGTCTGGAAGCAACATTCAGCTTAAATTGTTAAATTTCACTGTTCTGAGCCCTCTCTGGAGTTCCTCGATATGGAGAAAGACCTAATCATTTTTGGAGTGAGAGAGAGTCTTTTAATCGATGACAGAGCATGTCTGCTCCACTGGCGCTCTCTCTTAGCACAGTGCTGTGCCACAGTTCCAATGTGGGGCGGCAATAAACTATCACTTTCAGAAACCCAGCATTAAAGATAGGGCTGAGCACTCTGAAAGGCAAGCGCTTCCCAAATGCAAGGACAGGCAGTAGAAAGAAACCATGTTAAGTAACAGGGGCTTACCAGAGAGGTATTAGAAACTCCTTGGCAGAGCCGGGTAGTAGCAAAGCAGACAGACTGCTGCTCTGCTAAATAGCTCTGCATTTAAAGGGACAGGAGCATCCCTGTTCAATATTGTATAATGTGATAGCCCTAAATATAACTAGAATGCTATAAGGCAATTAAGATAAAGTTACAAATTAAAATGTAGAAAGAGACACTGAAGGCCCCTAAAGGTCCCAATGTAGTGCATGAGCACACAAGTCTTGTTCACACATATGCAACCAACTGTATGAAATAGTTTACTATGTAAAAAAACCCTCAGAAAGGTAACAATACTGTTACTAGCATAATGTTCTTACCTGTGGGCACACTCATCAGGAATGGGTCTGTTCTATGGGAGAATAGTGGCCCCTAGAGGGCTATATTTATACCCAGGGAGATTGGTTCTCAGTATGAAAGGAGGTGGAGTTTTACCTAAACAGGGATACTTAATGGTCTTCTTTGAATGAAAACATATGTATAGCACTTTTCAAAGTATGTTGCTTGGGAAAATGGTAGACACTGAAAGGAAGCTTAGAAGTAACACTTTATTGTTTTTATAGTCTGGATTACGCACCTTAGGGGACCTTCCTGAAGTTACTTGTACTTTTGTGGGTGGGATCTCCCACAAGTGGGATGGCTATATAAGGCCTCCCTGAGCTGAAGAATGTTAGAAAGGGTCAGTAGCTCCTGACAGAGCACAGTGAAGGACTGGTACAGCATGGCACCAGAGATTATGGTATTTGCTGATGGTGCTCAGGACAAGTCATCCTGGATGTCCTGTAAGAAATATGGAGATCAGGTGGAAGAACTAGTCAAGCTGGTGAATTGGCTTAGCAGGCAATGGCTGGTGGTGGACCAATGCAGGAAAGACGTAGAGCATCAATACTGTTGAAGGAATCATGACCGGAGGATGTCGAGGAAGGCTTAGTCAAGGAGGATCTATGGGCATTGGAGGAAGAGGACCCCATACTGAAGCCATCGCAGCTGTTGGTGGAAGTGGCAGAGGACCAAGACTCATGGGACCTACTAGAGGAGGAGGAGGAGGACCCCCTAAAGGAACCTTGTTGGCCAGTACTGCCAACGTTGCCTATTTTTCCAGGATGTTACCTGGAGGAGGATGGCCTGCAAGAGGATAAGTCCCCAGGTAAGACTGTCCTTGTATGTACTGGGGTGAAGACTTCTAGCAATGCAGAAGAAGCCTTTATGTCTGAAGGGACATTGAAATCTTGTAAACCCCTTGCTGTATGTTCCTTAGAAACTGAAAGTATGTCTTCTGTTGGTTGGGGAAACGTACAGGGAGAAGACCCTTCAGTAGCCAAATTAGAGGTATTTGTAAAAGTGAGAGATGGGAAACAGATCAATGGGGGTGTAGGGATAAAAAACTATGGTGGTAGGAGAAAAGGAATAAGGTTCTCTACCACATGAGGCTCAACCTCAGAACAAAAAGGGTAGATTCTAGGATTGCAGTACCCCTGGGCTTAAGTGAGAAGGTACTGGAGACTGCAAGATGCAGCCAGTCAAGATCTTGGAGTCACAGGGAGGTACTGTCCCACATTACATGGTTCTATTCTCAGCCTGGGATGTATTGGCAGGTAGCCAGCTATCTCTCTACTAATGAGATGTGGATACATGAAGTTTGTATGTGAGGGGTCACTCGAAGGGTAAAGGGCCAAAGCAAATGGCACCCTTGGAAGCAAGGGAGACCCCTACACAGGGCATCCGAGGAAGGATAGTAGCCCTTATCACACCTGTAGTACAAATATACAGATCCTACAATGAATGACTCACTAGGATTACACCTTAAGAATCCAAGAGATAGTGGGTTGTAGGAAATATACACAGTTTCTTTTTATGTGGATTCCCTGTTTTAGATAGCTATGAAAAACTGGGCCCATCTGCAAGCACAGGAAGGTGAAAGAAGATGTTCCCAGCATAAAACAGATAGGTATTGCTTTCTATTGGGTACTAATGAAAGTAAGGTAACATGCGTCTCAGGGCTTGATGAAATAAGTAGAATGTCTGCTGGTGTAATACTTTCTTAAAAGGAATACGGAAAATGCTGATACATTTTATATTGCTAAAGGGAACCCTGAGACTGAGTTAATGGAAGAGGGTGGGCCATAGCTCAGTTCCCTTCCAATGAGAGGGAAGGTGGATACTTCTCACCTCAAGACACTGGACTATCTCTTTTCATGAACTTAAAACCTCTGCCATGATAGTCTTGCTATCCAGTTGTTAACTATTCTCACCTTTTCTAGTCTGATAGGCTAGTTTACCTTCAGGTGAAACTTCTTCCTCTAACTGATCTTTTTCTATTTGCTGCTGATCTGTTTTCATTTTTTTCCCTCCTGCTCATAGTGTAGACAGGTTACTGAATGTGACCTCCAATGTAATGTAATATAAGAAAGTATATGATATTGCATTAAAATGGGCTGGGTGTTATTATCCAGAGTGGGAAGATTAAATGGTATATGAGATTGCTATTTGAATCTGTTTCGAAAAGGCATAGATTAATACTATACAGAAGGCGGCCTGGTGGTGTTAGGATTAAGGTGCTGGATGCCACACCTCGCTCTACGCCAGCGACCTGGGTTGAGAATGGATTCGGGGAGCCGGGTCGAGTAGGGAGGGAGGATTGAGCCGCCCTGAGGACTGCCTCCCCTTCCTGGGGAGGTGTCCTGGGGCTGCTCGGTGCCCTCGTGACCCCCAATGGAGATCAGGAGTACTGCAGGGATCACCAGCCAGACGAAAGGGGTGGGAGTGTGGCAGATGTCAGCAGGCAGCCTTGTGCAGATGTCATGGCACAATGCACTCCTGGGGGAACATAACAAAGAAAAACTCCCTGTCTCGAAGATAGGCAATGGCACATCCATCCACCCAACCACACTCCACCACCGGTCATTCTTCATTCCTGGGCCAAGCCCAGCCTTGCCTGAATTGAAATAGATAGAGCGCTCTGGGCGGATAGGGTGGCCCTACCTCAAGAGGGGCTTAGGGCCTGGGGTATAGCCAGGCTGGTGCCAAGAAATCAGAGGCTTCTCAGGCACGGAGGTAGAGCAGAGTGATACGGAGGATGCCTGAGAGAATTCCCCGGGTCAGCGCTAAAATAGAATTAAAAAAAAAAAATACTATACAGAAGTGGTCATCAGCCCCAGGGTAAAAGTATTGTAAGTGGGTAGCTCTGGTACAGAACACAGAGCATATTACCTTTACTGTACTTGTTAAGGGACCCTGGGCCAGAGCTTTACTGATAGGGTGGGCCGAAGCTTCATTACCCCCTTCCAGGGCATTGATTAGGAGTCACACCACTCCAGTATGTATTTTTCCCCTTTTCTTCTATGTCATCATGCATCGATATCTGTCTAGATATATGGTTTTGTTGTAACTCATTAGTTTAGTTACTATTGATGATGCATTTGTTGAATGTTTGATATACCATCCCAGCGTGTAGAATGCGGAGCAAAGAGCTACTCTTGCTCTTAGATGGTTAGTTGACATTTTTTTTCTTAAATTGATGTTTGGTTTAAAGGACCCTGAGATGGAGCCTTATGGCAAGGGTGGGCCAGAGCCCAACCCACACTCCAATGGAATGGTAGAGCCTTCAAGAGGAAAGGGAGTTGACAAACCAGTCTATGTGGAAACTGGTTTGTTTTTAAGGAAGAAGGTGTGTGTCAGAACGGATTTCTGCCAGTCCAAATAACCCCAGTGGAGGGATACCCTTTCTATCACCATTCTCTTCCTTCTGTAAAATCTGGTGTGCATGAGTATCTCTTCTGCTCTATTCTTTGGTTTCTAGCCCTGACATAGATTGGCCATCTATGTCAATGCCCTTTTTTCTCTGTTTCTTTTCAGTACTATCTTTATTTCTTGCTTTATTACATCCATCCCTCACCAGTTAACCCCTAAATTGAAACACCAGGTATGTAGGTCCAGCATGCCTGCTGACCGAGGTAATTAAGATGCTGGTCACTTAAAGATCATGTGCAACAGTTTTTACATATTTTTTATAAAAGCTTGAAAAGCTGACATTTAAGTCGCTGTGTCATGATTAGTGTTTCCTGAAAATTTCATGCTGTTTGATTTTGTGGTTTTCTTTACATCAGCGTTCGTTAACTTGCTCTACAGTGGCTGAAAACAGTGGAGTTATTTTTGTCCTCTCAGTCAAACTTAGAGTGTGATGACATAATTTTGGAGTAGCTTACTGTTTCAGATTCCCAATCAGAGCAGCACTCTGTAGAGTTAATTGTTTGCTGAGCTCTCCAAGTTTCTTATAAACCCAGTCTCTGGTTTGTGTTTAGATAGATCAACTTAAAACATATCATTATCGTCTGATAAAAAGCTGATCACTTTAATTCCAATGCTGAATTGAAGTAGTGGAAATCTTTCTCTGTGAGAAATCAGCTTGTCTGTATCAAAGCTTTCAGTTCTTTCTAATCAAAAATCTGATTTTTTTTCTAACTATATAGCACAGGGCTGTTTAATGAATATAAAATAAATATAAATGTTGTTCATTCACAGAAACAGTTTGTCTTTGATGTAGCCTTCATAAATATGTTCATGTAAGAACATTTTTTTATGTCAGATTGACAAGCAGTACATGTGCTTGAAATACTGTAGCAGAGTATGACAGGCACCTGTCTGAACTCACAAATTTCAGTTCTTTGGTGGTTTCTGTGTGAAAATATATCATGTACGTGTACAACTATAAACACTATGTGGCATCCCAATGCACCGTGTCTCTGCCCCACAGTTGAGGCAGCTGCAGTCTACTGCCACCTGTCCCTGCCCAAGCCCCCTGCCTTCTGCTCGACATGGGAGACTGCTGCCCACTGTCTTCTCCCACACAGTCAGGGATTGTGCACCCTGCTGCCTCCATCCCCTGCCTAAAGAATCAGGGCTGCTGCACCCTGCCACCCCCTGCCCAAACAGTTGGGGATGACACACCCTGCTGCCCTCTCACCCTCACCCTCACAGTTAGGGAAGCTGCACCTGTTGACCCCTGTTCCTGTCTCCACAGTCAGGGCTGCTGTGCCATGCTAAACCCTAGTGTGCCAGGTCCCCTGCCACCACAGCTGGGGCTGCTGTACCATGCTGCCCTAGCCACCAGAGGTGGGGCTTTTGCTACACCGTGCTACCCACTTCCATTGCCCAAAATGGGCAGGGCTGCTGCACCATCTGTACCCCATCTCAAAGTCAGGGCTGCTGTACCCTGATGCCCTCTGTGTTCTGCACCACAGTCGAGACTTCTGCATCATGCTGTCCTCTATCCCTTGTCACCAGAGACAGGGCTCCTGCACCCTGCTCCTTTCTACACAGTTGGGGTTGCCATGGCCTGCTGTGCTTTAGTTCCCCATGCCACTGTAGTTTGGGCTGCTGCACCATATTGTCATTTGCCACAAGATGCAGGGCATTTGCTGTGCCCTGTTGCATGCCTCCACAGTTGAGGCAGTTTCACCCTGCTGTCCCCTGCCACCAGAGTCAGATCATTTGCTATACCCTGCTGCCCACGTTCCTTGTCCCAGGCAGGTATGGCTGCTGCACCCTGTCCCACAGTTTGGGCTGCTGTATCCTGATGCCACCCCTATCTCCTGCCCAAACATTCAGGGCTGCTACACCCTGCTGCTCTCTGTCCCCATGCTCACAGTCAGGACCATGGCACCCTGTTGCCCCCTGTCCCTGTCTCCACAGTCAGGGGTGCTGTACTGTGCTACACCCTAGAATCTCATGCCACCTGCATCCACATTTGGGGCTGCTGAGCACTGCTACACATTTCCATTGCCCCAAATGGGCTGGGCTGCTGCACAATGTACTCTGAGTACCACTGTCAGGGTTGCTGTATCCTGATGTTCACCTGTGTCCTGCCACACAGTCAAGGCTTCTGCACCATGCTGTCCTTTGTCTCCTGTCACCGTTGTGTCCTGCTGTACCACACAGCTCCTTGCCTCCCCAGGAAGGGGACAAGGTGCAGCAAATGCCCTTACTCTTGTGCTGCACCCTTCCCAAACAGTTGGGGTTGCTGCACCCTGCTACCCTCTCTCTCTCTCTCTCTCTCTCTCTCTCTCACACCCCCTCACAGTCAGGGACATTGCACATGTTGCTCCCTATTCTTGTCTCAGCAGAGTGTATCAAAGGATCTGACTCTGGTGGCAGATGGACAGCAGGGTGCAACTGCTTCAACTGTGGAGGCATGCAACAGGATGCAGCAAATGCCCTGAAGATTGCGGCAAGTGGCAGCATGGTGAGCAGCCCTAATTGCAGAGGTATGGGTCTCTAGGGCACAGCAGGCCACAGCAACCACAACTGTGTAGAAAGGAGCAGGGTGCAGCAGCCCTGTCTGTGGTACTAGGTGACAGAAAACAGCATGGTGCAGAAGACTCGACTATGGGGCAGGACACATAGGGCATCAGGGTACAGCAGCCCTCACTATGAGATGGGGTACACTTGGTGCAACAGCCCTGCCCAAGGAGGCAGGAAACATGGCACTTTAGGGCCTAGCGCAGCACAGCAACCTTCACTGTGGAGACAGGAAGAGGGGGCAACAGGTGCAGCTTCCCTAACTGTGAAGGTGGGGAAGATAGGGCAGCAGGGTTCAGCAACCCCAATTGTTGGGCAGGGAGCAGTAGGGTGCAGTAGTCCTGATTCTTTAGGCAGGGGATAGAGGCAGCAGGGTGCACAATCCCTGACTGTGTGGGAGAAGACAGTGGGCAGCCGGGTGCAGCAGCCTCGAAAAAGGAGCAGAAGGCAGGGGGTTTATGGGGTAGGGGACTGGTGGCAGTAGACTGCAGCTGCCTCAACTGTGGGGCAGAGACACAGTGCATCAGGATGCCACATAGTGGCTCTAGTTGTACACGTACATGATGTATTTTCACACAGAAACCACCAACGAGCTTAAATTTGTGAGTTCTGACAGTACATGTGCTTGAAATACTGTAGTGCAGTGTGACAAGCACCTGTTTGTCACTCTGACATGAAAAGAAAATGTTCTTACGTGATTGTATTTATGAAGGCTACATCAAAGACAAAATGTTTCTGTGAATGAACAAAATTTAGATTTATTTTATATTTGTTAAACAGCCCTGAGTTATATACTTAGAAAAGAATTGAGGTTTGATTAGAAAGAACAGAGCTGTGATACAGACAATCTGATTTCTCACAGAAAAAGGTTTCCACTACTTCAATTCAGCATTGGAACTGAAATGATCAGCTTTGTAAAGGAAAAGAATGATATATTTTATTTTTTATTTTATTTTATTTTATTTAAACAGCAGTTTGGAAAACCTTTGAGCCATTGGCTCATTTACAAAGGTACCTTGTCACAGTAAGACAAACCAAAATACACAGTATAGCAGTACAACACATAAGTATAACAGTAAAATTAAGACATAGATACAAACAAGCTGGTACAGGTAGGATGGATGCAAACAATACCAGAGTTATGTCGTCCTTAGCAGCTTAGTAATAAGCTTTGTCATAAGTATTGAGTACGGCTTTGACTAGTGGCAGTTACAGCATCGGGTGTTAATAAGGTGGTTACGTAAGGAAGTTTTGAAGCACGATATAGTTGGAGCCTCGGAGATGGAGGGGGGCAGTGTGTTGAACCAGGAGGGGGCCCTACAGCTGAAGGCTCTTTGGCCGTGAGAGGTCCTAGCTCTAGGGATAACAAGAGAGGTTTCCCAGAGGTCCAGTATGAACTAGTGGGACAGAGCGGATGGTGGTGGTCAATCCTGGTGGGAAAGCCCAAGGAGGGTCTTTTTGTAAGGGTAAAGGTAAGATATTTGAGGCACTCGTCGAGATCAAGTACCAGCGCTTTAGCATACAGTAGACAGGTGTGTGTCATCCTAGGTGCTCCAGTAATTAATCTGCAAGCCTTATTCAGAGTAGTGCGAATTTTATGGAGTGCGGTCTGATCAGCAGCACCATACACCGGCAGTCCATAGTCCACTAGGGACAGGATAGAGGAGGTGACTGCGGTGAGAAGAGCCTCCGGGGAGGCAGTGTTTATACCCGGTGTAAGATGCCCAATCGGATATTAGTGGCAGTGGCTAGGGCAGCGATGTGTCCATGGAAGGAGAGGGAGGGGTCAAAATGGATCCCTAAGAATTTATAGGAGCAAACTTGTTCGAGTGAGAATGAGGACCCAGAGTGAATGAGGAGTTTGAAGTGGCAGGACTTGTTTTGGGGATGAGTGAAGAACATGGTTTTTGTTTTTTTAAGATTCATCACCAATCTGTGTTCCTAGAACCAGCTCTCGGCTTCAGTGAAGGACTTCTGCAGTGAGTCCTGGAGGGCAGTAGGGCTACAACTTGAGGCAAAGATGACTGCATCATCAGCGTACAATAAAATGTTCCCCGAGCAAGAGCGTGGAAGGGTGTTAAGGTAAAGGGAGAATAGTAAGGGGCCCAGAATGGAGCCCTGGGGAACCCCAGAAAAGATGGGACAGATGTCTGAGTAGGTCCCATTAATTTTTACACGCTGTGAGTGGTCAGACAGATAACTGGTGCACCAGGAGATAGGCCCAGCAGCAAAACCAGAGAGACTAAGGGCATCAAGAAGGAGGGGTGGAGACAGTGTGAAAGCTTCGAGAGGTCAATGAAGACAGCACCAGCCAGAGAACCAGTGTCTAAGGAGGAGTGAGAAAGTTGGATAACTCTAGGAGGGCTGTGTTGGTACTGTGGCCTGCTCGAAGCCATGCTGCTCAGGACAAAGGACATTGTAGGTGGAGAGGTAGTCAGAGATTTGAGAGGCCACCACTTTTCCAAGGCCTTGAGAGAGGAGAGAATGGAGATCGGTCGATAGTTTCCAGCCACAGTCCTATCACCACCTTTAAAGATAGGGGTGACAGTGGTGACTTTCCAGGCAGTTGGAACCTTTCCCAGGCAAAGAGAGTGGTTGATGAGGCATGTGATCAGGGTAAGGACTGTGTCTAAGACCAGCCGTGGGATACATGGATCCAAGGTGTCACTGCCTGTACTATTACCTCTTGAGGGCAGTGACAAGTGCAGGCCCTAAGTTCTTGGGCAGAAACACGGCAGAGGAGAAAAATAAGGGCGAAAGATTTACGGCAGGTGCTGGGGAGGAGGGTCAAAAATTTGTAGGGAGGATAGGGCTAAGGTCAGTGAATGAGGTGTTGAGGTGGTTGGCTATGAGGGCTGGGTCTGAGGAGATCACACCATTAATGTTGATCTGGGTGGGTGGGGGGAGTGTGCACTCCCATTTAACTGTTTAATGTTATCCCAGAAGGTTCTGGGATTCCCCCATGAGGCAGTGAGCGAGGACCGATAGTGCTCAGACTTTTAAGCTGATCTATCTAAACACAAACCAGAGACTGGGTTTGTAAGGAACCTGGAGAGCTCAGCAAATCATAAACTCTACAGAGTGCTGCTCTGATTGGGAATCTGAAACAGCAAGCTACTCCAGAATGATGTCATCGCTCTCTAAGTTTGACTGAGAGGACAGAAGTAACTCTACTGTTTTCAGCCACTCTAGAGCAATTTAACAAATGCTGATTTAAAGAAAACCACAAAACCAAACAGCATGAAATTTTCAGGAAACACTAATCATGACACAAGGACTTGAATTTCAACTTTTAAAGCTTTGACTAAAAATATGCAAAAACCGTTGCTCATGATCTTTAAACAAAGTGCCTATAAAGTGAATGCCTATAAAGTGTACTAAGTGCCTATAAGAATAATAAGGTGCTTATGGTGTAAATAAAGTATGGCAAAAGTTTAAATACAGTGCATGGGAGGCATTTAAAAATGTTCACTGGATGTAAACTGCAGTGCTTTTTGTCTTGGAAGAAATGAGAAATGATGCAGTGCTCATAAATAGCAAATACAGAGGAGCTGCATTAATAATCACATTTCCAATAACCACGGTGTTGATAATAGATGTAGGGCAGTTGTGTACTGGCCCAGGAAATGCCCAATTCAAAGTTAAAGCAGAGCAGCATTCCAGTGTCCTTTTCCCACCACTCTGCCAAAGTATAATTTACCTGCTTACAAGCAGGAATGCCTAATGCAGAGCTGCATTTCCTTTTCGTGCATTGCTGCTCAGAAACCCCCTTTCTGTCCCCCCATAAGGCTAAAAGGATACTGGTTGCTGGCTGAGTGCATTACAAAAAATAGCCAGCTAGCCCTGGAGAAGTGAAAACATGCTCAGCCAACTCAGGCTGAGTTTGACTCCTGAGTATAAAAATTATATTCTTTCTGGGAGCAACATTCAGCTTAAATTGTTAAATTTCACTGTTCTAGGCCCTTTGTGGAGTTCCCCGATACAGAGAAAGACCCAATAGTTTCTGAAGTGAGAGAGAGCCTTTTAATCGAGGACAGAGCATGTCTGCACCACTCATTCTCTCTCTCTCTCTCTCTCTTAGTACGGTGCTGTGTCGCAGTTCCAATGTGGGGTGGCATTAAACTTTCACTTTCATAAACCCAGCATTAAAGATAGTGCCGAGTGCTCAGAAAGGCAAGTGCTTCCCAAATGAAACGAAAGGCAGTAGAAAGAAACCATATTAAGTAACAGGGGCTTACCAGAGAGGTTTTGGAAACCCCTTGGCAGAGCCGAGTAGTAGCAAAACAGACAGCCTGTTGCTCGCTAAACAGCTTTGCATTCAAAGGGACAGGAGCATCCCTGTTCAACAGTGTATAATGTGATAGCCCTAAATGTGATTAGAGGGCTATAAGGCAACTAAGATAAAGTTAAAAATGAAAATGTAGAAAGAGACACTGAAGGCCTGTAAAGGTCCCAATATAGTGCCCAAGCACATAGGTCTTGTTCACACATTTGTAAACAATTGTATAAAACAGTTAGCAATGTAAAAAACCCTCATAAAGGTAACAATACTTTTAATAGCATAAGGATGTTACGTGTGGGCCAACTAATCAGGAATGGGTCTGTTCTACAGGAGAACTGCGGTCCCTAGAGGGCTATATTTATACCCAAGGAAACTGGTCCTCAGTATGAAATGAGGTGGAGTTTTACCTTTACCTAAATAGGGATACTGAATGATCTTCCTTTAATAAAAACGTATGTATAGCACTTTTCAAAGAGTTTGTTTGGGAAAATGGTAGACACTAAAAAGAACCTTAGAAGTAACCCTTTACTTTTTGTATAGGCTGGGTTACGAGCCTTAGAGGAACTTCCTGCAGTTAATTGTACTTTTGTGGGAGGGCTATATCATAGTATCATAGTAGTCACAAAGCATATATAGACTTTCGTCCTTGTCTGCTTGCCATAGAGTATATTAGAAACAAAGGGACCAATTAATAAGCTATAGTCTTAGTTTTACTGAAATTGTCTAGTCTTGTTTTAAAAGTATCTATAGTTGGACTATTAACTATCTCATGAGGGAGAGAATTCCACCAAGATACCACCCTCTGACTAAACCAATATTTTCTTTTTAGTGATTTCCACTTAAGCCTCTTAATTTGTTTACAATGAGCTCTAGTATTGTAATTTATGACTATAGTTCAAGTCCTAAATCTTCTCTGAGGATGTTGTCTTGGAATGATCTATAGACTAAGATGATATCACCCATCCATCTTCTATAAGCCAGAGAATATAGATCTAAATTGTCCAACCTCTCCTCATATGACATATTTTTAAGTCCCTTTATTGATCTGGTGGCCCTTCTCTGGACTCTCTCCACTCTCTCTGTCTCTCTTCTATGTATGGGAACCAGACCTGAGAGCAGTACTCCAAGTGAGTTCTCACCAAGGATCGATACAATGGGATCAAGACCTAACTACTTCTGCTTGATGTATGTCTCAATATACAGTTTAGGGCTCTGTTAGCATTCTTTATAGTTTGATCACAATGGGCAGTAAAAGAAAGGTCATTTTGCATGATGACACCCAAATCCCTCTCATGTGTCGCTTGCTTTAATTGTTTGTTGTTTATAGTGTAACTTAGTTTCAAGTTCTTGTTGCCATATGTAGGACAATACATTTTTCTTCATTTAATTTAAATTTATGATCTAATGTCCATTTCTCTATGTATTTAAGAGTTTCTTGAAGTCTAATGTAGTCTGAAGACAAATCTATTACTACTCCCACTCTGCAGTTATCAGCAAACTTGGTTATCCATACATTTCCTATATTATATTGTAAAGATGATATACTGTATATATATATATATATATATATATATATATATATATATATAAATTGAACAGGCAGGGGCCCAACACTGAACCTTGGGGGATCCCGCTTGACACTGAAAGACAGTCAGATAACACTCCATTTATTACCACTCTCTGTCTCCTTTTCACCAACCATTCTGATATACAATTAACAAGATTTTTATTTATATTTAGTAAAAGAAGGGATTTAATTAACTCCTCATATGGTAATTTATCAAAAGCTTTTGAATAATCTAATTGAATTACATCCACTGACCTACCATGATCCAAAAAACTGCTTTTTCATAAAAACTCAATAGATTGGTCTGACATGATCGTGATTGTGTAAACCCATGTTGACTACGATCGAAAATAGAGTTTTCAGTCAGGTGGTCCTGAACATGGTCTTTTATTATGCTTTCCAATATTTTCCCCATTGTAGATGTTAAACTAACTGGTCTATAGTTATCAGGGGAATCTTTCTTTCCCTTCTTAAAGATGGGTACCACATGTGCTTCTCTCCATTTACTAGTAACTTTCCCTCTATCTAATGACCTTTGGAAAATAAAGGTTAACGGTTGGGCTATCTCCTCTGCTATTTCTGAAATCAGTCTCAGATGAATATTGTCCGGTCCAGGGGATTTATTAATCTTAACCCTCCTTACTCTATCCAAAACATCTTTTATGTTAATTTTAATTTGTTTTTCATTTATTGTATTGTATTTAATATTAGTTATTATTGTATCTTTAGGATTAAATACAGTAGCAAAGTATTGGTTTTGTACCTCAGCCCTTTCCTTATCAGTTAGTATGTTACCTCTGTCATCCTTAAAAGGGCCTATTGTTTGCTTGTTCCCTTTTTTATTGTTTATATATGCATAGAAGGCTTTGTAGTTGTTTTTACTTCTAGTCACTAATTTTATTTCAACATTTGTTTTGTCATCTTTAATTAACTTCTTTACACGTTTTACCTATTCCTTATACATTGACATTACATTGGTATCAAGTTTAGATAGTCTATACATTTTATGTTTTTCTTTTATCTTTTTTATTTTGCAGGTTAACCACTTAGGGGAAGCACCCAGTTTAGAATTTTTGCTTGTACATTGTATATACAGTATATACTTCTGCAGTCTCTCTAATTTTATCCACTAAGGTGTCCCACATTTCATCCAATGTTAACCCAGTGAATTCTGATTTCTGATACCATGAAAGCAATGCCTGTCTGATTTTATGGAACTCTGCTTTTTTAAAATTTGGGATAGAAACATAGAATTTGATGGCACATAAGGACCGCTTGGCCAACCCAGTCTGCCCATTTCCCTACCTACTGAATAAGCTGCAGATCCTAGTTAACCAGCAGCCTACTTCTTCTTAACCCCACCCCCCAGAATTGCCTTATGACTGTCCCATGCATGCTTGAATTCCACCACTGATTTTGACTCCACAACCTCCTCCGGAAGGCCATTCCATGCATCCACAACCCTCTCTGTGAAAAAATACTTCCTTAAATTACCTCTGAGCTGCCCCCCATCTTCAAATTTTACCCTCTTGTTCTTGCACACCTCTTTTTTTGAAAGATGCTACCCTCTTGGACTTTGTTGATTCCCTTGAGGTACTTGAAAGTTCCTATCATGTCCCCTCTCCACCTTTCTCGAGGCTATAATATTAAGCTCCTAAGTCTCTCTTCATATGTCTTCTGGAGACCCTGCACCATTTTAGTTGCCCTCTCTGGACAGCTTCCATCCTGTCTATGCCTTTGAGAGATTGGGTCTCAGAACTGCACACAGTACTCCAGATGGGGTCTCACCAGCTGTCTGTACAGAGGGATAATAACTTCTGTTTTCTACTGGTGATGCCTCCCTATGCATCCCAGTATCCCCCAGCCCTCCTTGCTGCCCTCTCACATTGCTTGCCCACCTTTAGGTCATCTGATATGACTAACCCCAGGTCCCTTTCCAATTTTGTTGTTGTTAGTATCTCACCCCCCATATTTATATTACTACCTTGTTGAGTAGGTAATTCACTTAATTGAAAGAAAACAGTGTTGTGATCACTGTTTGAGATTGGAGGTCCAGTCTCAATGTTGGTTAATCTTGGTCCTATGTTTGACAATACAACATCTAATATATTATTAGATCTTGTATTTTCTGAGACTAGCTGTTCTAAGCCCAATTGATTGAAACTTTCTAAATAGTTCCTTTCATTTGTACTAGATGTTATCTGGTTTACCCAATCTATACCTGGAAGATTAAAATCTCCTGTTATAATAATATTTTCAGATGAATCAATATGGTCCAGATAACTTAGAATTTCCTCTTCTAATTCCCTGTTCATTGAAGGGGGATGGTACATAGCTCTCAGCATAATTTTAGGTGCATTGAGCGGCATAATTTTAACAGATAAATGTTCAGTATTCAATTTACCATCATGTATTTCCATATTAGGAATAGACTCAAACATAAATTGCCACCCCACCACCCTTTCTATGTGTCCTAGATTTATGATAGTTATTAAATCCAGTTATGCTTTTATCACATGTATCTTCTTCCTCCCACCAGGTTTCCATGAGAATTGCTATTTTAATGTTCTTATTCTTCATGAGAAACTTAAATTCATCAATTTGTTATCCAAACTCCTCACATTTAATAGTAAGCAATTTACTGACTCAAATCCTTATTTTGAAAATTGTGTTTACTGACAGGATTTATCTTGGTACATTTCCACCCCCACTTTTCCAGTTTAAATGTTTCTCAATAACTTTATTATATGTATTTTCCAAAACTCTTTCTCCAATTTTATTTAAGTGAAGTCCATCATTCTTATACAATGATCCATTTCTGAAAATACAGCTTGTTTCAATGAACCCCATTTTGTGTTCCAGGCATAACCTCCGCAGCCTACAATTAGTAGAGACAATGTCATGGTTGATGTGTTGATACATTCCATAAGTAGGTAGGATGCCAGATATAATAATATCAGTGGTGTATTTATTCACTTCCTGGATTAAATCAGTGTCATTTTCTAAAATATTTTCTTTTTTTACTAGACTTGATATCATTAACTCCTATTTGGAGAATCACCAATGGTTGCTTAGTTTGTCCCATACATCCCTCTAATTCTTGTTTAAGCTCTTGAATTTATTCCAGGAAACATGCTAATTATTGTATTATTATTTGTTCCTTTACATAAAATTTTATCAGTACCCCTTAATGTAGAGTCCCCTAGTACTATAATTTCCCTAGTTTTTAAATCTAACTGTTCCTTATTATGATTGACTATATTATTGTCCCTCATTGAATTTGAATTTAATTGCTGAGGTTTGGAAAACGCTAGAACTGGAGATTCAACTTCCCTTATTGAAATTTCTAAGGGGGAACCATTACTGATTTCCTGGGCCTGATCCATATTCAGGACTGAAAAAGATTTTTTTGTTTCCAGAGGTGCAGTATTATATACTTGATTACCTCTATGTTTTCCCTTACTCTTTCTAATTGTAGCCCAGCTTCCCTCATCCTCTTCCAACATTTTTAATTCAGTACCCAAGTCACTGGCAACAGTATCTATGAATTTATCGAGTGTTTCTATGTCCTGTTTAGTTTCCCACCTGTTTCTTAGTACACTAATTTCCTGTATTAGTTTGCCAATCAGTATACATTTGCTACATTCATATAAAAAGCCTTTCTGATGTTAAAAAGGGTCAGTAGCTCCTGACAGAGCACAGTGAAGGAATGGAACAGTCCTGTGCTACACCTAGTGGTGGAAATGAGAGATAGTTTGCCACTATTTATTTTTGGTGTTCTGATTGTTTTATTTTTGAGTTTTATACAAGACCTATTGCTACGTTTAATTTGAGTGACTTAATTCCACCTTATTTGATTTCTGTATAATTTGGTTCAATTTGTATGCCACGAAATAAAATGATAAATGCCTTTGTCATTTTTTTATGCAATAAGGTGATGGTCTGCCTGGTTTATGTTATCTGACTACCCACACCCCCTGACAACCAGCACCCTCAAATGAAGATAACATTTATATCTTAAGTCATACCATGTCATATTTGATTTATTCAACAGGTATTTTAGTGGTTTCATGATAGAAATGATAAAAAGCTACAAAGGGGGGAAAAGTAGTATAAAATGCATAGTCTACTGTATATTCAATAAACAAAATGTCATATTTTATTTATTAATTGAAAGTGGTTTACCAGGAAAGGCCTACTGCGCGATAATAGCTCATTTTCAGCAATGTCTTTGGGCAAAATAAAAGAGGTTCTTCACTGAGCATGCTCAGACATGTATCTTCACATATAAGAATAAATGTCTAAGCATGCTCAGTGTGGCCAGATTGAGTGAGATACTGTGAATTTCTGAGCATGCTGAGTGACCAGTTCATTTATCTTGCTCATGTTGTCCAAAATAACATGTTTATCTTGGCACATTTGTTTTTACACCTGTTGTATAAATACATTTACTCTGTTACTGAGGTTCACAACATTAGTGTTTCCTGTCTAACTCCGGCAAGCTGGCTTACTGGTGAAGTTGCACTTGTACATGACATGGACCCAGGTCTGTTAATCATCCTATGTCTTCTTATGCCTTTCAAGTGAGTGGTGTATTAATATACAAATGTGTGTTGATGTCAGATGTGGTGTGTGTGGTATTTTTATTCTCTTACGCAATATATCTTTTTTACCACTGCTTGTTCTATAAGGCATGCTATGCCATTGTTTGCCTCTGCATGATTCACAACCTATTGCTTGATGTGCAACTGTTACTCCACTGTTGTGTGTGTCTTTATTCTGTCAGGATGTGAAGATGTGACACTTTCTCTTCAAATTGTGTTGTTAACTTACCTAATTGCATGTTGCTCTTAAATTTAGGATGTTTTGAATTTCCATGAGCATTCCTTGAATTGTCTTTCTTCACCAAAATGAAATCTGTCAGACAGGTCTCTATGAAAGAAATTCTATGTCACCCCTGAAAAGGTGACATGTTGTGCCCTGTGGTCCAATCCAATCAACAGATGTTAATGAACAAATATATAAATAAATATATAACATAAAAAATAATCAAATAAACACTGGCAAACCTTGTTATTTAGTGTATTATTAGTACCTTTTATTTGGTATTATGAAAGGAGTGTATTGATACTGGAATTCACCACAAAAAAAAAATTATACAAATGTCAATAAATAATGTAAAATGTTACCTGTTCTTATTTTGTAACACCTGACACTCATCATATGATTTACATTATTCACACAGGTCATGGCTAACAAGGCACTACAGGCATTGAAATACATTCCTCATTACAATGGTAGGACAAAGTGTACAAGGGGAATTCAGACTGACGTGGCTGCAGCCACATCCAAAAGCATGGCCATTCTTGATGCCCTTCAGGTGGCATGCCTCAGACAGCTAGTTTTGGAATCTACACGGGAGGGAGCAATCTTGGACCTCATAGTCTCAAATGGGGACAGTGAGAGGATCTCAGATCTAGAAGTGGGTAGCCATTTGGGAACAAGTGATCATCAAACAGTGTGGTTCACAATAAACTCAGCTACAGAGTCAAGCCAGACAAAAGTGAGGGTTCTGGACTTCAGGAGGGCTGACTTTGGCAAGATGGGAGAGTGCCTTAGAAAAGCACTAGCAAACAGGCTAGAAGGAGGGGTGGAGCAACAATGAGGAAATACCAAAACTGCCATCACGGAGGCAACAAGCCTTTGTATGAAGCAAATAAACAAATCAAAACAAAAGAAAAAGCCACTATGATTCTCAAAAGAAGTGGTGGTGAAGGTTAGGGAGAAAAAGAAAGTATTTAGGAAGTATAAGGAAACACAGAAGGAGCAGGACAGCGAACTGTACCAGTTAAGGCAGAAGGAAGCAGGGAGGGTAGTCAGAATAGCAAAGGCACAAATTAAGGAAAAGATAGCAAATTCAGTTAAGAAGGGGGATAAAACCTTTTATAGGTATAACAGGGAGCGTAGAAAGACAAAGGGAGGGATAGTGAGGCTGAATAGAATGGATGGTGGGTGGGCAGAGAGTGAAAGTGAAAAAGCAAGGGTACTGAATGAATACTTCTGTTCAGTATTCACAAAAAAGGAAGTGGGGGAGGTGCCTAATCCAATTAACAGAAGCACTCTGGAGAGGGGGTCGATCCCAGTCCTTTCACAGAAGAAATGGTTCCAAAAGAACTCCTAAAACTGAAGGTGGACAAAGCAATGGGGCCAGAATTCTAAAATAATTAAGCAGAGAACTAGTTACACCACTGACTACCCTTTATAACAAATCATGGGAGGATGGTGTGGTACCTGAGGACTGGAAGAAGGCTGATGTGATTCTCCTTCACAAAAGTGTGAGCAAGACAGAGGTAGGAAACTACAGACCTGTCAGTTTGACCTCTGTGGTAGGGATAGTGATGGAATCACTTCTGAAGAAAAGAATTGTTGTGTACCTAGAGGCCAGTGGGGCACAGGACCCAAGGCAGCATGGGTTCACAGTGGGAAGGTCATATCAGACTAATCTAATTGATTTCTTTGACTGGGTGACCAAAGTAGTAGACCAGAGAGGGGCTGTTGACATTGCCTACCTAGACTTTAGCAAGGCATTTGACAGAGTCCCACACAAAAGATTAGTAGTCAAATTAACCAGCCTTGGAGTGGGTCACAGGGTGGTAGCCTGGGTAAAACATTGGCTGAACAACAGGACACACAAGGTAATTGTAAATGGAGTCCACTCTGAAGAAAGAGGGGTTACTAGTGGGGTACCGCAGGGTTCAGTACTGGGTCCAGTCCTTTTTAATGTCTTTATAAGTGACATTGCAGAGGGACTAGAAGGAAAAGTATGCCTCTTTGCAGATGACACAAAGATCTGCAACAGGGTTGATACACAAGGAGGCATGGAAAGGATGAGAAGGGACTTGGCAAGGTTGGAGGAATGGTCAGAAGTATGGCAGCTTGGACTCAATGCAAATAAGTGCAAAGTAATGCACCTGGGAAACAAAAACCCAGGGGAAGATTACATAATGGGGGGGTAGTAACAACAACAAAAATGGAAAAGGACATGGGGATAATCATATCAGATGACCTTAAGGTTGGCAAGCAATGTGAGAAGGTGGTAGGGAGAGCTGGGGGGATACTGGGATGTATAGGGAGAGACATCACCAGCAGAAAATGGGAAGTTGTTATCCCCCTGTACAGACAGTTGGTGAGACCCCATCTGGAGTACTGCTTCCAGTTCTGGAGACCCCATCTCCACAAGGACATAGACAGGATGGAGGCAGTTCAGAGTAGGGCAACTAAAATGGTGCAGGGTCTGCAAGAGAAGTCATATGAGGAGAGGCTAAAAGAGCTTAATATGTATACACTTGAGGAAAGAATGGGGGGGGGGACATGATAGAAATGTTTAAGTACCTCAGTGGAATCAACCTTTCAGAAAAAGAGATGTGCAAGAACAAGGGGACGCAATTTGAAGATAGAGGGGGGATGGCTCAGGGGCAATGTGAGGAAGTATTTTTTCACAGAGAGGGTGGTGGACGCATGGAACAGCCTTCCTGAGGAGGTTGTGGGGTCTAAAACTGTGGGAGAATTCAAGAATGCAAGGGACAGACATAAGGCAATTTTTGTGGGGAGTAGGAAGAAATAGGCTGTTGGTTAAAAAGGATCAGCAGCTTATCCTCTAGGTAGGAAAATGGCCAGACTAGTTGGGCCAAGTGTTCCTTATCTGCCTTCAAAGTCTACGTTCTATGTTTCTATGACAAAGACATTCAATGTAATGTGATGCATGACTTCAGTTGTGACATTGCAATACAGTGTGAACCATCTTTTGACAGTCAACAACAGGGTGAAGAAGACATTTGGTCAGAGTTATCATCAGAAAATGATGACAGTAGTGAGATTCTGAAAGATGACAACTTGCAAGATGCAGACTGGGATGTCATTGACATTGCCACCTCTGACACTGATTCTGATGATGGTGAAGACAACTGTGAACAGTAAATATTAACACAGACATGCAGGGCAGTAGTACATCATCAACAAGAGATAAATGTTTTATTAGTTTAGTAATGAATGCTTCATAACAACTTTTTTCTCATACAGGAATGCTGAACAGAAGCACGGTGGAGAACCACATTTTGAGTGAAGTTCTTAGTGTTTGAAAGCACAATACTGCTCATGTTACAAACCTGCTTGTTGTACCATTCAACTTGCAGAGTATTCATACAATAAATTATGGGTAGTTTTGTGGAATTCAAGCAGTTGTGCGCAAATGGCCATATTAGAGTCTGGAATAACCAACTGTGTCATCTATTGCTGCCAACTGGAAACCTGATGACTGCTTGTGCTATAATGTTTACTGGGGGTAGTCCTGTCCATATAGTAAAATTATTTAGACATCTTAATATCCCAAACATCCCAGTACATACCTGCTATCAGATGCAGGCCTCTTATTTGGTTCCTGTGGTGCGCAATGTATGGAGCAGACAGCAAACTGAACTGACAGCATCATTTCAAAATAACACAGCCATTCTGGGTGGTGATGCCAGGTGCTGTTCTCCCGGCCATACCACCAAGTTCAACAGTTACAGTCTAATGGACCTTGTTCGAGCAAAGGTTGTTGATATGCTGCTAATTCAGGTGTGCTATGTAATAACATGAGATACACAATTATAATTCTTTTCATATTCACAAATGTAATAGTGACAATGTGATACTTACACTACATTTCTGCATTCATTTTATTTTCCCAAAGAGTAATGAGGTAACAAGTTCTAATGAGATGGAACTAGAAGGGACGAAAAGAGGGCTTAAATACATGAAGGCATTTGGTGCAAAGGTTGAGAGCCTTACCACCGATAGACACATAGGTGTCAAAAAATATATGAGGGAGCAGGAACCCCACATTTGCCATTGCTTTGATGTCTGGCATGTTGAGAAAGGTACACATGTATTTACTTAAAGTATGATTTGAAAATGTGCACACACCCTATAAAAAAATCAAGTACTAAACAGAGTTTCACTGCTGCTGTTTCTTTGATGACCATGAAAAATTGCCCTCCTACCCTGCCAGTTTGCCAGAGAACTCCTGGCTCATTAACTAGCAACAGATAAAAGGTTCTGTTTCCATCTGAGGCACATGTGTGCATAGTCCAGTGTAACTGTGAAGAAATTTGTATTCACGTGTTGTATGTATCCATTCTGTGAGTGTGTGCGGAGGGTGGGGTGGGGGATTCTACCACTGGAATACTGCCGAGCCTTGAATTCTTCAATTCAATGGCAAACAATCACACAATGTACTTCATGAGAAAAAAGATGAAGGATAGGTGAGAAACATCTGTGAAGGGAGTATGTTTTACATATTTTAACATTTTATTATGTTTCTTTGTGGCTTTCAAAAGTTTAAGTATGTTCATTTGTTAAAAGTTGCCTATGGGACCACTGTATATAAGCAATAAGACAGTTCAGGGTCATTGGTTGTACTGTGTTTAATGCAAGGTCATCGACTGTAGGCACTCTGTTTCTCCTTGTACCTTTCAATGCCCCTGACCGCATGTGAAAATCTAGAACAACCAATGCCCTTTCATGCCTTATTGTTTTATTAGTCCAGCAGTGCAATGATGGAAAATCACATCATTTGACTCATGCTGTTTTATATTTGATAACTATAACATTATCTTACAAGTTAGAGATTATCAATCTGCAGTTTATTTAAAGTTTTTTCTTCTCTTCTTTAATCATATGTTCTTGCTTCAGCATGTCATGTGTATGTGTTGCCATACGATTACCTTTGTGGCATTTTTGGTATTTGGTCTGCCACTAAAGGATGCCTTAACTTCTCTGTAGTCTGCCAGACCCATCTGCTGCTGTTGGTGAGGACCCCATCTAGCAGTGCGAATAACTGTAAGAACGCATAAACTAAAGAATACAGGTTTATTCTCTGTGCAGTAGATGTTCTCTTCATGGACACAAGCCCCAGACTGACAATTTCTGTAACGGACAGGCATACATTAGCTACATGCAGATTCTAAGTATTCTGAAAGGGGAGGCAGCTTAACATTAAGCCCCATGCTTAATGTGTACTTCACATCACCATCAGAACAGTGAATGTGAGCGCCACTCAAGTAATTAAACTATAACAGTTGCTAAGTAAGAAATATTTTTAAGTAAGTTTTAAGGCAAAAAAACAAAACACAAACATTTTCATGCATTTCAAGGCATTACATATAAAACAGTACTCCACTGCAGGGAGGGGGGAGGAAAGAATCTGGACTACACTTGGGACCAGTCAGAGTGGCAGCAGAGAGAGGGGAACACAATAGTACTTGAGCCTTAGTCATGCCACAAGGGCTAAAGTGTGGGGAAGGAAAAGAGAAGAGAGGGAAGGGTAGCAGCAGGAGGATACCCAGAATGCAGGCTCACACTTTAATAAAAATTGCATAACAATAACAAACAGGTGGACTGATCATTTGAAAATACATTCCTAAGGGGGGAAGCATTAGTATCTAAATCAACACTTAGTCCAGTTCACAAATATTTGAGACCTCCATCGACTTTTCTGGTTAGTGGAAATGAAGGCATGTGCAGATTGCACTAGTTCCTGACAGGAAGGAGTCAGGTAATCAAAAGCGACCAAGGAGTTCTGCCCAATGGCATATTTGCACAACTTGACTCTATAAGTCCAGTATCCATTGACAAACTTCTTTCTTAAGATCTTATTGATCTGGTACAGTGCTGTGTGTACAGGAGAGTCCTGATGAGAAGAAGAAGATTGAAAAGAAGAGGAAGTCACAGGCAAATCATCTGGCAAAACAGAATCCGGCTGGAGATTGTCAGGAGTGGGAAGATCTGTAGGAACTAGCTGCAAGTTATATGCAGAGATCTCAGCTTCAAGGAGGATGACAGGCTCAAGTGCAGTTTCATTGTTAGGTGGTCTGGGGTCATCTGGAAGGTTATTACTCAGGTACACATGTTTCAGTTGGTTTATGTGGACTTTGTTGTATACCGGCTTTCCATCCAACTTGCGTCGCAGACAAACGTGTACAGGAGGAAGCTTTTCTACTATCTAGAAGGAACCAGTCCAGGGGAAAAGCAATTTCTTGGTGGTGCCTGGAACAAAGACACGCTGGAACAAATACACAATGTCCCCAACAGAGAATGAAGGCTCATGTTACTTGGCTGCTGACATTTTCTGCATTTCAGATTTTCTCTGGCCCAACATGGTGACTGCAACATATCTGGCAAGTTGAAGCTGTTCCAGCATTCGAATAATAAAAGAAGAAGCTGACTTAGGAACTTCTAGCAGTGAGTGATCCCTGTCTAGTGGAGTTCTTGGGTGACGTCAATGGACTAAGAAGAATGGTGTATACTCCATATTGTCTACACAAGGGCTGGTATTGTAGGCAAACTGCACAAAGGGAATAAAACGGTCCCAGGTGTCATGAGTCTCATCCAGGCACTTGGAAAGTGTGCCGACAATGGTAGACATCATTCTTTCACTCTGTCCATTGCATTGTGGATAATAACTTATGGTATGTATCTTTTTTATGTCGAGAAGTTTGTGTGTTTCTCGGACAATGGTGGAAAGGTAGTTAGTGCCTCTGTCTGAATGTAGGTACAATGGGATGCCATGACAATAAAGGACTGTGTTGAGAAAGGCATTTGCCACAGTGGCAGCTTCAATGTCTTTTAAGGGGATGAGTTCCAAATACTTCATTAGGTAGTCCACAAGAACAAGGATATATTTGTTGCCAGAGTCAGAGCATGTTGGTAAGGGTACAAGAATATCAGTGCTGACTCTTTAGAAGGGTCCAGTGGCTACAGGCATTGCAATGATGTGTGCTTTTATCAGTTTGACAGGAGGCTTTATTTTGGAGCTGGGTTGGCAGGATTTTACAAAATGGACAATGTCCCTGTTCATGTGAGGCCAGAAGAAGTGAAGCCTTGTCTTTTTGAGAGTTCTGTGTATTCCCATATGACATCCAGAAAGTGGAGATGCATGAGTGGAGAGAAGAACTTGATTGATTAGCGAGGCTAGCACAACCAGCTGTACATGAGTTATATCAACGCGATGACCCTTGCCTTCCTTGGTCCAAAAGTGAAAAAGTACACCATCATTGAGGAAGTATTGCAAAGCAAAGAAAAGTACATCTTGGCAATGCTTCTTTTGTTGCGGTAAGGTTCCAGACTCTAAATAAGTGATTATGTCCGTAAACTGAGTGTCAGTTCTTTGTTGCATTTTAACAGTTGTCAGGGACAGATCAGAAGTAGAGGAAATGAGAAGCTTTTTGGCTGCTTGCTGTAGCTTAGGATTTGTGTGTCTCTCTCTCTGTAGAAGCAATTGGTAGCAGCAAAGAAACATGAGGTGTTGTAGGACTGTCTGCAGGAAGTACAACTGTAGTGTGGAAGGGAAGAGCTTAGAAGCAGGATTCTTCATCTGTTGAGGTTGATGAGGAGGGATATCATCTCCAGCTTACACCATCGGCACTTGATTGAACTCGACTTGGTCTGTACTGAATTTCAAAGTTGTAGGATTGCAGCATGGCAATCCATCAGGCAAACTTGCCTACTGGCTCCTTCATTTTGAATAACAATCTGAGGGCAGAGTGGTCAATGATAGCTGTAAAGGAGGAATAGTGAAGGTAGAAGTCAAATTCTCTTTATGGCAAATACCATGGCTAGACATTCTTTTTCTGTGATGCCATAGTTCTGCTCAGCTGAGGAAAGTGAGCGCCCAGCATAGGAGACAACTCATTCTGTTCCATCTTGAATTTGACAGAGCACAGTGCCCACTGCAAAGAAACGAGCATCTGAGTAGAGTTTGAAGGGTTGGTCAAACCTTGTATAGGCCAATACTGGAGAAGAGATTAGGTTTTGTTCTAATGTTTCAAAGGCCTCCTTACATTCGGAAGTCCAATTAAAGTCACATCCATTTTTGGTGAGGGCATACAGTGGACCTGCGATCTTCTCATAGTTCCAAATGAACTTTCGATAGTAGCCAGACAAGCCCAGGAAAGCTCAAAGGTCTTTGAGATTGTTAGGTTCTGAATAGTCTTTGACTGCTGAGAGCTTGTCTGGATGTGGAGAAATGCTTTGAGAACTAACTTCATGTCCCAGGTAATGAATTTGATGCTGTGCAAAACAACACTTCTCTGGGCAAAGTTTGTGACTGGCTTGTCTGAGACGTTCGAACACTTCTTTGAGATATTGGAGGTGCTCTGCAAACTTCTGCTGAAGACAATCACATCATCCAGATAGACTAGGCAAGATTTCCAAGACAACCCATGTAGTACAGCTTCCATAACACTCTGGAATGTGGCTGGACTATTCCAAAGACCCATAGGCAGATGTTTGAACTGAAAAAGTCCCAAGTGACAACGCCATGCTGTGTATGGATGAGAGGCTAGAGGAATGGAGACTTGGTAGAACCCACTCTGATGGTCTAGAGTGGTGAAATAAGAAGGACTGGCTGCACCAAAGCTCTCTAAAGCATCTTTGGTTGTAGAAAAGGGATGAGCATCCTGCACCATGTAGTCATTGAGTTTTCTGTAATCCACCACAAAGCAATACCCTTTGTCCTTTGTTACCATGAATAGGCAAGGTGCAACCAGGGACTTGTAGACTCTTCAACAATGTATTGGTCGAGTATGTCTTTGATTATATCCTCGAGGACTTGTTTCTGTTTGTGTCCCACTTTTTAGGCTCACTAATGAATTTGTTTCTGGTTGGGCTGCACTTCGACGATATGCTGCAGTACATCACAGCATCTGATCTTGTTATCTGGACCTACAAAGACATCTGGGTAATTATTCAGGAATTTCAAAGGTTGTTACTTTTCTGTTGGAGATGCTGGAAGTTTTGAAGAAGATAGTCTCTGTCTGAGGGATAACTCTGTTGAAGTTGGAGTGATCATGATAGTACTGACAGGACTAGAGTAGGTGGAACCAGGCTGATGTTCTTGCACTAGATGGACCTGGTCCCCTGAAGACAAGCCGCCAAACTTTCCAATGTTGGCACCCTTTGAGATGACTACTGGCTCATCTGTGAAGTTGCAGCATTTTTGGAAGACTGTGCCGCCATGCATCGCTGATAAGGTGTTTCCTGGAAGGAGACCTGCCAAATGCTGTTCGGGGATCCTGTGACAATGCCAACAACACCTTGTGGAAGTGGTTCAACTCGAATCTTGGCACTCAAAACCATCTCTGACTGAGGAGGCAGAGTAACTGAGTCTATTGGTGTGAGTTACCTCCAAGGATCTAGTTATACTTTGTTTGAGGTAAAGTCTAGGATGGCTTTGTGAGCTTTAAGGAAGTGCAGGCCTAGAATTATTGTAGGTTGAAGATCAGGCACTATGTAAAACTTGACAGTAGCTTGCTGTGAACCAAAGTGTAACTTGAGATGGACCACGCCTGTGATAGGTACTGTAGCTGTACTTGCTGTGATAATGTATATTATGTCGGCTGGAGAGACATTAGGCATGTGACTAATAGCTTGATTGTTCAGAAGTCAGCTGCTGATAACCGATATTTCTGCTCCAGTGTCGACCAAGGCGTGCATGGATGATCTCTGATGGTTACAGGTATATAGTTTGCTAGAAAAGGTGATCAGATGACAGGTACCTTTGCCCCTGGAAGTGAGAGTGTGCCTGAGTTGGGATGTATAGGGAGAAGTATCACCAGCAGCAAACAGGAAGTTGTTATCTCTGAGTACAGACAGTTGGTGAGACCCCATCTAGAGTACTACATACAGTTCTGGAGACCCCATCTCTGCAAAGACATAGACAGAATGAAGGTAGTCCAGAGGAGGGCAACTAAAATGGTGCAGGGTCTGCAAGATAAGCCATATGACAAGAGACTAAAGGAGCTTAATATGTATATCCTTGAGGAAAGGAGGGAGAAGGGGGACATGATAGAAACTTTTAAGTGCCTCAGTGGAATCAACAAAGTCCTAGAGGGCAGCATCTTTCAGAAAAAAGAGATGTGCAAGAACAAGGGGACACAATTTGAAGATAGAGGGGGGACAGCTCAGGGGCAATGTGAGGAAGTATTTTTTCACAGAGAGGGTGGTGGATGCACAGAACTGCCTTCCTGAGGAGGTTGTGGGGTCTTAAACTAAGGGAGAATTCAAGAATGCATGGGCAGACATAAGGCAATTCTTGTGGGGGGTAGGAAGAAATAGGCTGTTGGTTAATTAGGATCTGAAGCTTATCCAGTAGGTAGGTAAATGGGCAGACTTGGTGGGCCAAGTGGTCCTTATCTGCCATAAAAAAAGTCTATGTTTTTATGTTTCTGTCAGTTTGCAGTTGGAGGGTGTGCTTTGTTTGAGTTGTGAGAGTCAGATTGGTGGTCAGTTGCTGTGTTCCTCTGATCCTGGGAGTATTTGCAGTTATCTTGCTGATTGTGCAGTGGTGGGCACCTTTGGTTCTCTTGATTTCTGTTGTGATACTTCAGCTTGCAACAGACAGTGGCAGTGTGTCCTCAATATCCACACCACTGGCAGGTTACTGGTTCTTGTGCAGGCAGAGGTGGATCAGATCACTGTCGAAATGGTTGGAGAACATTGACAGAGGTAGCAAAAGAAGCAGTTGAGTTTACTTGCAGACTATTGACAGTTGTGGTGAGCATCACTATCATTGATTGCTGCAGCTGGACACATGTTGTGAGTGAGGCTAACTGTGACAACTGAGTTGCTTGTACAGTGGTGGCCTGGGACATTAATGTGCACTCTTGTGCAAGTCATACAGCTTGGATTGTGTCCATCCAGGTTGTTGGTTTCTGTCCAATTATATATAGACAGAGTTGAGGAAGCAGTCCCCAGACGAAGGTTGTGATTTGCTCTTTCTCAGGTTTCTGCACACTTTTGCAGCAAGACTCAATGTCCATTATAAAGGCTTCTAGAGATTCAGAGGGTTTCATGGTACATTCCCACAGCAATTGCTCCAATAACCATGGCAGGTGTGCTTGCAGAAAATTATCCTTGAAGGTGGTATACAGGGTGGCAGTATCTCCTTTGATTTGTTCTGGAAGTGCATTGAACCAGGAAATGGCAGTCCCTTTCAGAAACAAGCACAAGGCATTGGAAATATGGAAAGGATCAGTCCAACCATGTAATGAAATCCAGGCTTGGAACTGTTCAAGACAGTTGATGGCACCTTCATGAGGCAAGGCTCAGAAAGGTACTGGCTGTAGGCTGGTACGGACAGTCGACTGTGGTGAAATGGCTTTAATGTAGGCAAGGTCATCTTGAATGGCTTGCATAGCTTGAACTGGAATAGAAGACTGGATATCATGGAGGATGGTTTCTGTTTTGTAGCCCCACACCTTTGAGGTGGGTGAAGGTAGAACTCTGGATGCTACAGTGCCCAGATCTGCATCATCATCATCATCAGACATTGTGGTTGGAGATGGGCTGCATTTCGCTGATTGACGGTCGTATGAGTGAGAATGAGTTGTCATCATGTAGGAGATGGGACGTCATGGAGTAGATGAAGTGCCGAGCAAAAAATATTTTTGTTCACAAAAGTACACATTTTTGTATTAAAGTTCATCAAATGACATCTTAATAAAGAATTCCCATTCAAGTCTGTGTTGTCTGTTATTTAAATAAAGGTTTTGTTGCAAAAATCAGATATTTGTTGCAGTGTACATTCATTTTAATAGGATTGCCATTGATTTCTACGAAGAGCTCATTTTGTGCCCTTCACAAGATGGCCGCTGAACTTTGACATACAGTTCCTGTGAGTTTGACTGGCCTGAATGTAGCAAGATGGCCGCCAGCAGCAGGGATGCTAAGGGTCACTTTCTTCCTTGTTGTTGATGTACTGTGCACAAGATGGATGCTGCTTGCCAGAAGGCTACCTGTGGAGCTTCACAAGGGCCAAAATCATGATTCCCACATTTGCGGGCTTATTCCCCACTGAAAAATTGCAGAATTTTTGTTTGGTGAGAGAACAAAATGTTGGGGGAAGTCTTTATGTATGTATCTATTTGACTGCTTATCTGTGGTGCTGCTTTTTTTTCTATTTCTGCTCCTTTTTTATTTTCTTGCTTAGTGTAGGCTCCTGATTCCTTTATTTATTATTGTCGTGTTTGGCCATTTGGTTAATCAATGCTGTCCCCAGTACTGTTTTTGGATTTATTTATTTCTACTGCCGCCAGTTATGTGTACTGTGCCCCCTCTATTGACTTGTTCCGCCTTGCTTTACTCCATGGGGTCCTGCAGTCTTATTTTAATTTAGCATGCCCTTCTGTAGAGTGGCCAACCCTGAATGGACCTCTCTACAGAGCTCCGAGATGGTGCTGTAGTGAGATGGAGCCAAGTAGGTAACAGGCTCCATTGCAGTCTTGATGTGTGTATACGTGTGTGTATGTATATATATATATATATATATATATATTGTTTGTTAGTTTTATGGCTGTTTTTGAAGAGTGGCCAAGCAGGAGATGAGCGTTCTGTCACAGCAGTGAAAGGAAAGCAGCAGCTGAGAATAGGGCAGCTGGTTGACTATGCGGAACCCCTTTTACTTATCCCCAAGTGGTTTATTAATTTATTTATTTTTTATACGGCCTTTGAGGCTCCATGCTGTCAGCGTTGAGGGAAGCAACTCACAGAGCTGCAGGTGATGTGGAGTGACTGTGTCAGAGAGCTTCTGCTGCAGGGGTGAGAGGAGTGCTGTGCCTGTTCTGGGTGGTCAGAAGTAAGTCCGGTGTGGCAGCAGTCCTGACTTCAGAAGTGGGCCAGTGTGTGGAGGAGCCATGGTTCATGGTATGGCTCTCTGATATGTAAGCAGCGGTTGTAGAGATTAAGCAGAGCTGAGCAATGGTAAGTAGTGGCTGTAGGGCAGGGAAATGAATTTGTGGCACAAGCACTGAATGTAGTTGCTTTTACAGTTGTTGTTTTCTTTTTTAGTTCCAGCGGTCCATTTGTAGTGGCTTGTTGAGCCATGTATTTGAGAAAGGAAGGTTGTAGTTTGGAGCTGCAGAGTCTAAAGCCATCAACGGAGTGGATAGCACTAGCAGGGGGATCCCTGCAGACCTGCAGCCATGAGGTGATGTTGCTGTGGGGGGGGGCATTTGGAGCAGAGGCTTGGCACTTGTTTAAACAGTTCTGGCATTGATCTGCTGGCTAACAGTGCTGAGTAGTGTTACTGGTAATTGTCTTGTCCTAGTAGGCAGGCTGCTGTACAAAACAGGGCACAGTTCATATGTTTGTCTCTACAGCTAAGGCTGTGGTGTAAATAATTTAAGCAGTTCAGGCATGACTTAGGGTACTCAGAGATGCAGGCAAGTGGGGACTCGACAGAATAAAAGGCCACTTTCTCCACCATGTGTGGCATTTTTGGTATTTGGTCTGCCACTAAGAGACCTCTTACCTTCTCTGTGGTATGCCAGACCCGTCTGCTGCTTCTGGTGAGGATCCCATCTGGACAGTGTGAATAACTGGATGGATGCATACAATAAAGAAAATAGGTTTATTCTCTGTGCAGTAGATATTCTCTTCATGGAGACAAGCCCCAGACTGACAATTTCTCTAACTGACAGGCATATATGGCACTGCCAGGCAGTTCAACAATTAGCTAGATGCAGGTTATAAGTGTTCTTAAAGGCACAGTAGTTTAACATTAAGCCCCATGCTTAATGTGTGCTTCATACCTCTAAAACTCAAATGAAAGGTTATCACTAGAATCATTAAAGTTGTACAGTACAGTACAGTTTCTGTGACTGCATAATTTGTGATTAAATGTTGATGCACATTGTACAGAACTATGGATCTGCATCTGTTAAATTTTTCCACTGTTCAGATTATAACTGTTCACAGGCATAAGGAACAAAATGGAGGCCAAGGGGAAACAGAAAACATGTGAGGCATTAAAAGACTGGGCCAAGGCAGCTGGAAATCGCCTCTACTGGCGTTCATCTAGCAGTGGTTGTGATGGTGATCTGATGCTAGTGAAATGGTTATCTGTTGGCAATCACATGTGCGACATTCACCATAGACACTGGCAGCCTAACAATGATTGTGATCATGCCCCAGTTGACAGTGAACATTTCTGGCTAATGAAAGGTGGGTATAACATAGTGAATCACAACATAATGTTAAAAAATTATTTTGTCTGCACTAATTTCACAAGTATAACTTTACGTGACAGCTGATTTCGCAATACTGTTACAGATACCACATTTTCTGTAAGCAATATGACACCTACAGATGTTGTTTGATCTGTGATAAACATACACCAAGATGTGTGGTAAGGCACAAGTCTAAATGCCGAGTGTCTTTACATGCCTAGGAGTATGGTTATCTTAGAACAACCAACACCCTTGAGTGACTTATTGCGCTAATAAATGGGCCATGATTAAAAATAACACTGACAAGTAGTTTCCATTTATAACTTTTTGTAACATTTATTTAAATAAAGACTACAGAATATATTTAAAAATGGGGAAAATTAGTCCCTAATTACTCTGCTTTGGTTGTTCAAAATAATTAAAATATATACAGATTAAGTGTTGCTGTGCTATTAGTGACTGAAATTAGGAAGAAACAATACTGTAATGTAATGAAGTACGATGCTCTCCTTGCATGAAGTGTAGCTAGTTTTGTCGGTCTGCAACTTGGTTATGGTTACATTTCAGTAGTGCACCCATGCATGATCTGCATTTGTGAAACATAATCTCATGTTCATTTTATGTATTTATTCTTACGACCAAAATAACCTGACTAATCTGATTATATCTGATTGTGTGGTATTCAAAATATCTATAATTTCTCTTACATAGGTGAAAATAGAATAGTAACGTATTACATAACAAATCTGGTGTTTCAACACATATGCTTAATTTTCCATAGGATCAAAGGCTTACAAAGAGTTTGAGCTAATCATTTTCATAAAACATCTATGCAAGGACATAAAGCAACAGACTTTGTCACTTGAGTTCTACCATAGAATTGTGACATTTTTCACTCCAAAGAGTGTTCACTTCTTCTGCAACAGCATGGAAGAAAGATTAGTATGTTGCATCTTTACTAGCACATTGTTTAATGCTAAGCTTCATTCATCTGTGTAAATTAATGTAATATAGGAAGCAAGAAATTACTAGTTGGAGATGCTGACCAATACATTTGTGTGAATGTGTGAACACAGATCTATGTCAGGGCACCCTTGCTATTGCTCAAGGAAGCAATACGACATGGCTGTGTGCTGGTAGTACTGATATACATGCACACCCAGAGGCATAGTGAGGCACAAGGCCACAGGTTGACTGACTTCAACCACTGGGTGTGTGTGGGCATCTCAGTACTACCAACACCCAGCCATGTCATATTGATTATATAAAACTGGTTCATTGGCAAGTTTAAAAAAAATATATATTCTGAAAGTTTCCAAAACCTCAACAAAATAAGCTAAAATGTTTATAAATAATGTAAATTAGTCTCTCCATAGATGTTTTTCACCAATCATCCATCTGTCTTTTGTTTCACTCAATAGATTGTGTAATTATTTACCAAGGAATAGAAGAATTCAAAGGTCTGCATTATTCTAGTAGTAGAAGATCCCACACAGAAGTGTAACATGGAGTAGATGATTTCAAAACTCTTCAGCGTTCCACTGATGTACACACAAAGGAAAAAACACAGCCATCAAGTGGAGCCAGAACCTCAATTTTATCTGTTGTCAGGTAATGTGCAAGGAGTTCTCTGATTAACTGATAGGGATAGGAGGGGGAGTTTTTCATGGTCATCAGAGAAACACCAGTAATGGGAGAACTGCATAGTGTTTGATTTTTAAAGTATGTGTGTAAGTGGGCATCATGAGTATAAAGAACATTAAATTATTTATTTACATTTTTTATTTAACAGTGGTGGAGTAATTATCTAAAATGTACAGTAAATGTTCTTGAACAAGAGGTCCCGATATGAAACCCGGTTGGGGGGTGGGTTGTTGGGTGGTTTGAGGGGGTTAAGGTGGATGTGTATAGAATGTAGAGATGGCATTATAATATGACTTCATAATTTAATTTTGAATAAGACAAACCTTGCTTTGCTATGCAAAATCTTCACGTAGCATAGTAAGTGTGATATTGACAATAACTAAAACTAAGAGTCTAGATTCATCACTTTCCTGTATTTTTATGTTACAGACTAGTGATTGTGATACTTCATTTTAATGAGAACACAACACATGCTCAGCGCATAAGTTGGGATGGCAACAGTCCATGAGCAAAGCTGAAGGTCCAGTGATTAAACCAGTCAAAGTACCTCCAACATATGGTGGGTTTGGTAAACGTATATTTTCTCATGTTCTTTAATGGTTTATTATAACAAGAGTTACTGCCAATACGTATTTGATGGTCGTTCACTATCTGAAGTGTCAATAAACATATTTGTGGATGAGTTCAGTATTGACACTATTAACTGCCTGGTTCTGTGATTCCTCTAATTGCCATGTTGATTTTAAACAAGTGATTATACTAAATGATAAGCGTAGTTTTGTAATGTTTTCATCCTTTAGTGGTAGATTTTTAATACAAGTTTTTTTCTACCTATAAAATGCTGTTTCAAAATCAGAATTCATCATTCTTGTCATTCAACAGTGCTTCAAGGGGTTGCATTCTGATAAGATGAATACACTTCTGAGTGTGACTGGAACTCGGACTTCAGCATTTTCCATAACGGTGGCCATTAGGATTGTGGTTATCATACTGTAATGCACATCCCATCATGTTTTACTGCTTAAATACTGGTACCATTACATGTGCTTGCACTGCTTGTTTTCTGGAAATATGCACACTGATTATGCATCAGCATCGTTATACTGTTGGTTGAAGAACTATTGTATTACAAATCACAATCTTAATGATTAAACCATTCAGAAATAGGGCATACATAATAAATTGCAGTGAAATTATACATTTGTCTCCACTAGTGAGGGGTGAGACCCATAACTCATGAGTGGTGAACCATTTATAATGCTTTTACTGGTGTGTTTCCTTGTTTTAGCTTTAAACTGCCTTTCTTCCCTTTGGAAGTTTTCTAGCTGGCCCATTGTTCTCTGTGTTCTATTTCCTGATTCCAAGTGGAAATAATATGTCCTAAATTAAATAAATTGTGTTCCAAGTGAAATAAATAGTGTTAATGATAAAAGCATGCCCCAGGTGCATAAAGAGGCATGAGGTGCTTGCGCCAAGAGCCTTTAGCTCATGGGAAGTGCTCTTATCAGGCCATAAATCACACCTCAAAGTGTCGTATTCCGCTTATGAAATGGGTCCCACAGTAAAAAACTCTAATAAAAAATACACATAAAAAGTTTACATAAAAGGAGAAAAAATAATGATGATATCAACAGAAAAACACAAAAAAATTAGTCTATGTCATTGTATTGTAATGGTTTGTATTGTTATGTCTTTTGCCTACCGAGCCCCACTCTGGTTCAACTCGCTATTGACGTCTCATCTGCTGCTACCTTAGGAGCCTTCAAACAGAAGCATACATTCTGACTTGTCTCTGACTCCTCATGTGACTGCACCCACTAACTGTTCATGTCAACTTGCCCCAGGTCACCTTGGCACAGCACCTGTGACTTATGTCTGTTCTCCCATGAAGTTAAGCAACCTGACAAGGCCCCTGGGCTGACTTACTTTCTCCCCTGTACCTGATCATCTATCGCTGCTTCCACTGCTTTCTCTGTCATTACCCAATATTCTCACTCTCTGTAATTGCACTTAGTTAATGGACATACCTTTTACAATGCCCTTAAGACACGGTATATTTTCATTGTATGTAATGACTCTTGCTCTTGTGTAAATTTGTAGCAGTGTAATAGCGTCATTCTAATAGCTGTATTGCCAATCTATTGTTTTCATTCCTTTGTTCATGTTCTTGTTATTGTTTTGATTGTTGATGTAAAACCTATGAAAAGAGCATTTGCTCAAAGATATTATCCAAATAAAGAATAAATAAATAAATAAAAATGCCACCCTCCCCCACCCACACACACACATACAAAGATACAAAACCCTCCACTATGTGTTTTTTAATGTATTTGGGGTTTTTTTGTCACATTTCTTAGTTTGGCTCCATTTTCTTATTGCCTACCCAGTTTTAGTGACAGCAAGCTGGAAGTGAGCGTGTCCCATGTCAGGTGCCATAGTTAGTGCTTTTGTTTAATAGCGTTGACACAATGTCCATGCTATTTCATTATTTTGTCATGTTTCAGGTTTTAAAAGATAATAAAGGACCCCCTAACCCCTCACGCACATACAGAATGTCTTTCTGCCACCCATTTCATGACTGTGTTACTGTCTGTTGCCATGATAAAGGGAGCGAGCTTGTCCCTATTCAGCTGTCATACTGCAGATTGGCTTTCCTTCACAGCGCTTTTTTTTTTTGAAGAGGAGCCTCTGATGTACCTGTTTCTTTTTGGTGGAGTAGTACTCTCTAGTTCATGGTCAGCGAGGGGGCTGAGGAATGCTGTGTGAGAAAATAAACAAGCTGCAGGTATGGGGAGTGAAGGAACAGAGCTGCAATTGTGACATTATGGGAGAGCCATGAAACAACGGTGCCCTTCCACAAACTTTTCGCGACACTAATGGAAAAATAAGGTCAACTTGTTCTTTTAAGTATCAGAAAGTTTTAAATATGGAGGGGTGGGAATGGGGATGGGGACGACAAGGCTCAGATTAAATACTTTTGGTTACTGCCAATGCTCTCCCTGACCAGTGCAGCTGTTGCAGTTTCATCACATGCTAGTGTGAGCTGCACTGGGACAGCCATTTACAGGCATTGATATCTTCATACTGTGCATTTTGATTTGCTTAAGTAGTACTAGTTGCCAGTATATTTTCTGATAAGGACACGACAAATTGGACTTCTTAGCCAATCAAAATGCAGGATAATTTCTTCCCATTTTATAAGTGAAAATACATTTTTATCCCCAAACAACTTAATGTATTCACCACTGGTGTGGTATATATACCATTACAACAGCTGTCTTACTGAAAGTGTGTTCTAACAGCATCAATCTACAATTGCATCCTGCAATGACAGCAATGTTGAGAGTTTGTGCAAAACTGTAAAAATTGTTAGGGAAAACATGCATACAGGATCTAGTCATAGGCTGACAATTTGATTGCCATATGATCACTTCTGATACATGTAGTATCTTACTTCCATACTGCCATTGCATATTTGTAGAGCTACAAAATTTTTCAATTAATATTTAATCTACTTCACAGAATATGTACAAGATCTCTGCAAAGAGGTGATGGCACTTCTTTATGAATTCCCAAGTTGTCAACGTGCAAAATGGGGCTTGGTGGCAAAGGCGTTTCCTAAGCCAATAGCTTCCAAGTACAAATAAACCTGATAAGCAAGATTTGGTTAGAAGCACTGAAGCAGATTCAACCATAGCAGACATAATACAAGGTATGCATGACTATACATAATTATTAGTGTACAAACCGAGCATGTCCACGATACCCTCTCACACAGAGAAAGACGACTGAGCAAAAAACAGATGATATGTCCCACGAGAAGGTGCAGAATAATCAGCTAGGCTGCAAGAAATCTGTCAATACCATCACAGGCAGTCAACAAGACCCATTGTCCTCTAGTGATATGCAGACAGTACACTAAGGGTGTGGGAGTGACAACATCATTCCGAGCACAGTGAAGCTGCAAGTCTCTATTTTTGATTCTTGTATTTGTCACAGTTTTTCTGATATGTGTACCATGCCAAACCAGGTCACGGAATGAGTGGTAACGTCAACTGCCATGTAAAAGCAACTTTACCATCTCTGTAGTATTTGGTCACACATATTGGCAAAAGTGTGAGAAACAGAGCAGTTGAAAATGGACACTTGCAAGTTCCCACTTCATGGAATGTATGTTGTAATTCCCACATTGCTGGTGTACTGAGTGCATATCAGTAGAAGACACTGGTTGTGCTGGCTGCCTATGATGATATCTACAAATTTCTTGTTGACTGAGTGGTTCTAAATAAACCACATTGTTTTATAAGGGCAGTGCAGTTCAGACCATTAAAACGGTCTTTCCATTTCTGTGTGCTGTCATTTCTCTTACTTATTTGTGTATAAATGAGTCATCCAGTATCCCCATTGCTCTTAGCATGCATCTCTGACTCATCATCTCACATCAGTAGCCCAGAGCACTGCAATTTTGTCGGACAACACCTTCATAACATTGACATCAAGACAGAGATTTGGTCTGTGAAATTTTACAACAGTGCCAAACCCTTTTTGTAAGCCATGTAAAAAAAGTGAATTAACTCACACCAGAGCACAGTTTAACTTGAGAATTAGTCCACACCTGGATGGTTGGAGGCACTTGGCCTACGGCATCTTGCCACAACCCCCCCCCCCAGGCATGAATTAATTCTCAAGGAAATCAATGCTCTGTCATGAGTTAATCCTTACTAGTATTACACAAGGTGTATAAAATATGCAAAATGTGTATGCTGTGAATTTTTATTTTTCAAAACGAAGTTACTTATATAGTCTCTCGAGGTTGTACAATGATGTTGTACCACTTGAGGGTACACTAACATCCCATAAAATCTGAAATATGGTACAACAGCAGTTTAAAAATGATGGATTTCTATATTAAACAATGCTGTACTATATATTTCAATTGTGTACTATTCATTGTATAGTGTATAGTACAGTTCTGATCTGTATAGAAATCAATCATTTTTTAAAAAGCCATGTTCTGATAGTTTAGTGATAGTCAGAAGGTGCTACAAATCCTGAGGATTTTTGGTCAAGGACACACTGAATCTCCATATTTTTAGTCATGGTATTTAATGCACCAGGATGGGCAGGTGAGGACAGGGCACACAGTACTTGAAATTAAATTTCAGTAATATCCATAATATTGTCTAACATGAGTAGTTACTGAACCTTGTACAATAACCCTTCACTATAACAAATGCTGTGCGAGCCACGTCAGTGTTCGTTATAGCTCCTCGTTTGTTACAGTGAGGGATGCTAATACTGACATGCAGCTCAGTTCAGTGTGCATGCTAATCCAAGATGTAGGAGGACAGAGATGGTTTCAAAATACAGAGAATTCCCTAAACTGCTCTGTGTGCTGAAGTTTGAAGATGATCATTTCAAGGATCAGTTGAGATCTCGCTGATACCACTGAACTGCTGGCTGTGACACACTGACTTGATCATGCTTACAACTCTGTCCCAACTGGCGGCAATCAGCTGATCAACCAATCAACATCCCCCAACATGTGGATCTGCATTTGACAGTGAGCATTGTCAGCTAACATGGAGACATTGACTAACCGAGTGCATGGAGGACCTGAAAGAGTGCAGGGTCCGAGGGTCAGAGTGAGTAGATGAGAGTGATGGGTGATCAGAGTGAGGAATGTGAGGGAGTGAGGGGAGGATAAAGTAAGGGGGGTGAGCCAGAGTTAAATGGAAGTGCTGCTGGGGATCTTTTATCAGTATCATCAATCAATCAATCATTCTTTATTTATATAAGGCGCCTTTCCTAAACCAAGGCGCCTTTACAGTATTACATAAAACAATAAATAGTTAAAACAACATTAAAATAATCAGAAATCATTAAAAGCTTTACTAAAAAGGTAGGTTTTCAAAGCTCCCTTAAAGCTTTGGACAGTCGGACAATTTCGCACCTGACGAGGTAGAGAATTCCACAGGGTCGGGGCCATGAAACTAAAAGATCTTGCCCCTGAAGTTTTTAAGCAAACCCTGGGAATCTCTAGCAATCCCTCGTCAGTGGATCAGAGAGGGGGGGACAGTAGGGACAAAGGAGCTCTTTCAGGTAAACAGGTCCCTGATCGTGTAGGGCCTTATAGGTCAGCAAACCGACCTTGAAGGTGATTCTCCAGCAAACTGGCAGCCAGTGCAGTCCACGGAGCACAGGCGTTATATGACTGGACCTAGAAAAAACAGTCAACAGCCTGGCTGCCGCATTCTGCACTAGCTGCAAGTGGCGAATTTCAACCCCCGGTAGCCCAAGGTAAAGGGCATTGCAGTAGTCAAGGCAGGAGGTAATGAAGGCGTGGGCCAAAGTTGGAAGATCCTCTGGAGGAACCAGGTGCTTCACCTGGGCGATGTTCCTCAGATGGTAAAAAGAGGTTTTGACAACTGCTGACACCTGAGATTTAAATGTCAGACAGTCATCACATACAATGCCCAGGTTCCGCACTCGGTCTAAGGTAGTCAGCTGGACACTCCCAAGCCATAAGCCTGAGGGCAATCCAGCTGACAAACCCACCTCCCAGTGACCCTTGTCCACAACCAACACCTCAGTTTTTTCCGGGTTCAACCGCAGCCAACTCACGTTCATCCAGTCTTGGATTTTGGCAAGACAGTTGTTAAAGACCAAAATGGGAGCATCCTGGCCGGGCACAAAGGACATGTACAGCTGGGTATCATCTGCATAGCAATGAGAACCCAAACCGTACCACCTGATGATCACTCCTAACAGCAGCATATACACTGCAAACAACATGGGTGCCAAAATGGAACCCTGCGGTACCCCGCAGGATAGGGAGACTGATGCCGAGGAAAAAATTCCAGACACCACCCTCTGAGTCCTACCCTCAAGGTAAGATTGAAACCACCTGAGGACTGTATCAGACAGTCCACAGATAGATCTCAAACGTTCCAGTAGCACACCATTGTCCACAGTGTCAAATGCTGCAGAGAGATCAAGAAGGACCAAGATGGAACAGGTCCTTCGATCTCTCGCTATTAGGAGGTCATTTAGTAACCAAACAAGTTCTGTCTTGGTACTATGCCTTTTCCTAAATCCAGACTGGAGATAATCATAGACATTGTTGTTGGTCAGATGATCATCCAACTGCGATGCAACCACCTTCTCAATAACTTTACCCACAAAGGGTAAGTTAGAGACAGGCCTGTAATTTGCCAGACAGTCCGGGTCTAAGGAGGACTTCTTAAGAAGGGGCTGAACTACAGCCTCCTTAAGAGGATATGGAAAAATCCCCCTCTCCAAGGTCCTCCAGACTATCTCAGCAAGGACTGGGCCAATTTTATCCACACAATCCACTAAGAGACGTGTGGGGCCCGGGTCCAAATCACAGTTGGTCGGATACAGTGATTGGATGATCATCACAATGTCATTGATTGTGGGGAGGCTGAAGTCAGACCACACAAACTGGATGTCCGACATCTCCTGCCGACCATCACAACTCCCATTGCAGAAGGTCAAGCGGGCATGAGATCTGATTTTAGCAATCTTATCTGCAAAGAATAGAGCAAACTCCTCATACCGTTCTTGAGAAAAGGCTCTTCCGGGCTGAAGACAGATTGGATTGCACAATCTGTCCACTGTCTGGAAGAGCTGAGCTGGTCTATTCTGTGCAGCTGCAATCTCTCCGGACAGGAATTCTGCCTTCTTACGAGAGATTGCGGATTGATAGATCACATAGTATGTTTGACACCGCTGCCTTCTAATAGCTTCCATAGCTTCCGATACCCGTAACAACTGCCACTGAACCCACTAATTTTTATAAAACTTGGTTATGTACTCTAAACCCTCTTCTTGTTTTAAATAATAACTTTAAATAATACAATTTTTTCCAATCTGAAGAGAAAACAGAGGAAAGGACAAGTTGCAAACAACAATTTTGTGACTGAAGTCCATGGGAGCCTTGATTTGTATTCGTAATAGCCGAGCATTCATAATACTGGGGTTTGTAATAGCGAGAGTTTACTGTATCTATTGAGTACATACTTATTGTTTTTAGTTACTGTTTATTACACACAGCAATTGAGAATCCTCATTGATGGCCTTTTAATCCACTTTCAAATTTCAGATCCACTTTGTCTGATGAGGAAATACATGGATCAGTTCTAGACAAAGAATAGGTTTCACAGAACCAGACCAAACAAGCATTTGTTAATGCTGAACATTCACCTGCAGGTATTTGTAGTGGTGTTTGGCACTTGGACATGGCTTAATAAATCAGTGATAAAGAAGTAAAATGAGGGACACAGTTTAACAATTGGTTCTATCCCATGAAGCTGGCAGCATAAGAGTACTGGTGTAAAATACTTTATCTGCAGAAGAGCAAGTCTGTAACTATTTTTGACAATATTGTGAGCATACAGTATACCCACTGTTTAGTTACAGAAACACAAATTTTAGGAGGGAAAGGAACATTGTGATGTGAGGCAAAATCTGGGACATCTCTGAAATCAGGGAAAGCTGAGTGGTATGGTCCCTTTTCCCCTATCTCTCTCTTCCCCTCATGCTCTCTCTCTCTCTCTCCCCCCCCACTCCCTATTCACTCTCTTTCTCTCCCTCTGCCTCTCTCTCTGTCTTTCTCTCCCTCTGTCTCTCTTTCTCTTAACCCCCCTCTGTTTCTCTCTCTCTCTTCTCCCCCTCTTCTCTCCATCTTCTCCCCCTCTGTCTCTCTTAGCAAACAAGCATTTGTCAATGCCAAATGATGGCTTGCTGGCATTGGCATTGGTAGTGCAGGAGTTAAAGAGATGCATAATAGGATTGGCAGTAAACATAGAAACATAGAACATAGAAACATAGAATTTGATGGCAGATAAGGACCACTTGGCCCACCCAGTCTGCCCATTTCCCTACCTAATGGATAAGCTGCAGATCCTAGTTAACCAGCAGCCTACTTCTTCTTGCCCCCCCCCTAGAATTGCCTTATGACTGTCCCATGCATGCTTGAATTCCACCACTGTTTTGACTCCACAACCTCCTCAGAAGGCCGTTCCATGCATCCACAACCCTCTCTGTGAAAAAATGCTTTAAATTACCTCAGAGCTGCCCCCATCTATCTTCAAATTGTGCCACCTTGTTCTTGCACCTCTTTTTTGAAAGATGCTACCCTCTTGGACTTTGTTGATTCCCTTGGTACTTGAAAGTTTCTATCATGTCTCCCCTTCTCCCTCCTTTCCTCGAGGCTCTACATATTAAGCTCCTTAAGTCTCTCTTCATATGTCTTCCGGTGCAGACCCTGCACCATTTTAGTTGCCCTCCTCTGAACAGCTTCCATCCTGTCTTTGTCTTTGCGGAGATTGGGTCTCCAGAACTGCACGCAGTACTCCAGATGGGGTCTCACCAGCTGTCTGTACAGAGGCATAATATCTTCCTGTTTTCTACTGGTGATGCCTCTCCCTATGCATCCCAGTATCCTCCCAGCCCTCCTTGCTGCCCTCTCACATTGCTTTCCCACCTTTAGGTCATCTGATATGACTACCCCCAGGTCCCTTTCCATTTTTGTTGTTGTTAGTATCTCACCCCCCATTGTGTACTCTTCCCCTGGGTTTTTGTTTCTCAGGTGCATTACCTTGCACTATAGCATTAAATCTAAGCTGCCATACATTTGACCATTCCTCTAACCTTGCCAAGTCCCTTCTCATCCTTTCCCACCCCACCTTGTGCATCAACTCTGTTGCAGATTTTTGTGTCATCTGCAAAGAGACATACTTTTCCTTCCAGTCCCTCTGCAATGTCGCTTATAAAGACATTGAAGAGGACCGGTCCTAATACTGAACCCTGCGGTACCCCACTAGTAACCGCCCTTTCTTCAGAGTGGACTCCATTTACTATTACTCTCTGTGTCCTATTCTCCAGCCAATTTTTTACCCAGGCTGTCATCTTGGGACCCACTCCCAGGCTGGCTAACTTGTATATTAATCTTTTGTGTGGGAATTTTTCAAATGCCTTGTTAAAGTCTAGGTAGACCATTTCCACAGCCCCTCCCTGATCTACTACTTTGGTCACCCAGTCAAAGAAATCTATCAGATTTGTCTGGCATGACCTACCCGCTGTGAATCCTTGCTGCCTTGGGTCCTGTGCCCCTCTGGCCTCTAGATACTCGACAATTCTTTCCTTCAGAAGTAATTCCATCATTTTCCCTACAACTGAGGTTAAACTAACAGGTCTGTAGTTTCCTGCTTCTGCCTTGCTCCCACTTTTATGAAGGGAATCATATCTGCCCTCCTCCAGTCCTCGGTACCACCCCATCCTCCCATGATTTGTTAAAGAGGGTGGTCAGTGGTGTCACTAGTTCTACCCTTAGTTCTTTAGAATTCTGGGATGAATCCCATCAGGCCCCATTGCTTTGTCCACCTTCAGTTTTAAGAGTTCTTTCAGAACCTTTCTTCTGTAAATGGGCTGGTATCAACTTCTGTATCCAGAGTGTTTCTACTGTTTGCTTTAGGTACCCCCTCTTCCTTTGTAAATACTGAGCAAACATATTTGTTTAGTATCTCTGCCTTTTCACAGTCACCTCTGCCCACCCTCCCTCCTGTATTAAGCCTCACTATCACTCCCTTGGTCTTCCTTTTGCTCCCTGATGTACCTATGAAAGGTTTTATCCCCCTTCTTAACCGAGTTGGCTATCTTTTCCTCAGTTTTGGCCTTTGCTGTTCTGACTGCCTTCCCAGCTTCCTTTTGCCTTAACTGATACAGTTCTCTGTCCTGCTCCTTCTGTGATTCCTTGTACTTCCTGAATGCTTTCTTTTTCTCTACAACCTTCACTGCCACTTCCTTTGAGAACCATAGTGGTTTCTTACATCGTTTAATTTTGTTTATTTGCTTCACACAAAGGCTTGTTACCTCTGTGATGGCAGTTTTTATTATTCCCCATTGTTCTTCCACCCCTCCTTCCTGCCCATTTGCTAGTGCATTCCTTAGGCACTCACCCATTTTGGTAAAGTCAGCCCTCCTAAAGTCCAGTACTTTTGCCTTTGTATGACTTGACTCTATTGCTGTGTTTATTGTGAACCATATTGTTCGATGGTCGCTATTTCCCAGATGGCTACCCACTTCTACATATGAGATCCTCTCTTCATCTCCATTTGAGAGAACCAAATCTAAGACTGCTCCCTCTCGAGTGGGCTAAAATACTAGTTGTCTAAGGCATGCCCCCTGTAGGGCATCTAGAATAACCCCACTCTTAGAAGTGGCTGCTGCAACTGCACTCCAGTTAACATCTGGCATATTAAAATCACCCATCAGCAATATCTCCCCTTTTTCTGCCAATCTAAGTATACTTTCTATCATTTCCTTGTCCATTTCCTCCCCCTGAGAAGGGGGTCTGTATACAACCCCTGTGCAGATTGTGGTTCCATTGCCGGTCTCCAAATTTACCCACAGTGCTTCTTCTCCTCCCTGTTTTCCCTTTTGTTCTGTTGCTTTGATTCCTTCCCTTATGTAAAGAGCTACTCCTCCTCCTCCTCTTTTACCCTCCCTGTCCCTCCTGTAGATAGTGTATCCTAGTATGTTTACATCCCAGTCATGGTTTTGTGTGTACTATGTTTCTGTGACTGCCACGATATCCAGATGTTCCTCCTCCATCAATGCCACTAATTCAGGAAGCTTGTTACTCAGACTACGGGCATTGGTACTCATTGCTCTCCATTTCTTAATGGCTTTACCTTCTGTTGCAGCATCCCCCACTGACCTTTCTACCTCAGTCTTTTTCTCATTTAGTACCCTGTTTTGTAGGGAAAGGATGGGATTTTTCTGCTGCTTATCAGTGCCTCTTTAGCACTTTAGCTCTTTAGTGAAGTATTGAAAATGGCACTGACCCTGGCCCCACACTGCAGAGAGTGTGACAGGCACTGGGGTGTGCCTTTTAGTCATCAGCCATAATGCTCATACCATTTCACCTCACCCTACCCTGCAGACACCAAGAAGCTTTGCAGTGTGCCATGGGGTCTTCAGGCCTTATGCTCACCCCACCCTTATGCTCACCCCATTCCATAAGGAAATACACTGAGATGGGTGCAGTACAGGAGAAAGGGGTGAACATTGGGGCTAAAGAGTCCAAGGCACACCTCAATGCCTGTCACTGGCTGCAGGATGGGAGTGGAGGTGGAATGGCTTCAGCATCACAGCCAACAATGCCAAGTCACACTCCTGATGTCTGTCAATCTCTACAGGGTGGGGTGTTGCAGTTGAAAACCATAATGCCCTGGGCTTTTGTTGGTATTTTCACTCCAAATTTTCGGCATGGGCTGTTTTTGACCCCCACTTCATGAACAGTGGCACTATGAGTTTGTTAGTCGAAAGATGATTTTGCACATTGATTGTGTCATTTGGTGCCACAGGTACAGTATGAAAACACATTTTGGGCAGGATGTGAAAAATGGCAGCTGCACTGTTAATGAGAAAGTGTAAAAAAATTGCACTGCTGAACATCTGAAGTAAAAATATGAAAAACTGGTAAAGTCAGGAAAATGTGTAGAAACTACACAACACATACCCATAACTCAGTTAGTTATTTGGGAGATTTGTTTAACCAAATTTTCAACAGATAAATTTTTGGAACTCCGGTCATGAACAGTGTGATTTTGTTAATGTGTCCTGAACATTGATTTTGCACAGTGACTGCGCCATTGTGTGCCACATGTATGAAAACACATTTCAGACAGGATGTGAAAAATTACAGCTGTACCATCCATAAGGAGGTGTGGAAAAATGTCAATGTTGAAAATCTGGAGAGAAAATATTAAAAATTGTTGACGTTACGAGCGTGCATTGAAACTGCACAATGCACACTCGAAACACAGTCATTTTTTGGGGTTTTCCACCAAATTTTCAAGATAGGCTTTTTGGGACCCCACCTCATGAACAGTGGCACTGTCATTTTGTTAATCAGTTCCAAAAAGTGATTCTGTGCAGTGACCGCAAAATGACCTTTTGGGATTGAGTAGTGAAATGATAGTGCATGTTTCATGAGGTGGGGTCCCAGGCACCCATGTTGAAAATATGGAGGGAATATTCAAAACAATGGCTGAGATATCCACCTAAGTTGACCCCCCATTTATGTCGTTATACAGCTTATCGGCATTTTTTCAGTTCGCAGTTGGCTTTGAAGAGTGCAGACGTACTCCCACTCCACTGAAGATCACCATGTCAACCTCTGGAGGTAAGTATGGGATAAGGAGTGTGTGGAGAGGTGGGTGCACAGAGGGTGGGTGGGTGTGGGTTTAGGGAGGAGGTGCTGCAGATAACAGACTGTTTTCTTTGTTTCAGGAAAAAAACCCACCAGATCTCATGAGTTCATTTTCTTTATTACAGGTGAATTATAACAAATGTTGGGCACACTGAGGTGGGCTTCCAGTGTGCCCCATGTCTTTTGGGAGGGGGTCTGAGGTTGATGTTGGCAGGCATTATCAGTTTTCATAATTCAGCTTCCTTCTGTGATTTATAGGCTGTGCCTGGGCTGTGTTTAATGAAGGTGCACTGGGAGTTGAAGGAGAAACAAATCACCACAGTTTTTAAGCAATGAAAATGACAGTGCCTGTAACAAGATCATCTTGGGAAGTTGCCTGTGTAATAGTTGCATGTGTATATTGAATTAAGTCTCACATATAACACATTTTGGAGTGTGCAAATTTAATAATCAGGACACCATTTGTAGAAAGAATATGGTAACACTCTGCTACAATTAGACAGCTAGAAGTTAATTTATTACTGTGTAGTACTGCAAGAACAATTTAGAGCTCTGCGCATCAAATCAGATAGGATTATTTAAACTCTATCTGGTGTAATATCAAAAGTGAAGCTCTACCTGGCTATATCACTGACATTAAGTTGCAGCAGTGCTTTCCACAATGTTTGCATTTTCCAAGCTATCAGTTATAAAGGAGGCATTACAGTGTAGTGGCATAAAGCACAGAGTTGCAAACCTAGATTAGAGAACTTGGTATTAATCCCACAATTATCTCCTGCATACTGTTTGACCCTAGGCAAGTCAACTAGCATCCCTGTGCTTCCAGGATGCACATGGAAGCAAGCCTCAACTTAATGTGTTTTTCCTGACCAAAAATTATAAAATAACATAAGTGAAATAAATATAAATGTAGAAGAGCCTATCAAAGGCAGGCATTTTGTGAAACTGCAAACACTGATTCCATTATATGACTAAAACCTAGAGATGGTTAAAGAGCAGATGTGCACTTGATAGAGTTTTTTTTTTATCTTATAAGTTGCCAGTGTCCATTTTTAAGAAAAGGCTGTCTTTGCAAAACTATGTTTTGTGGTGGTCTCATTTTCTTACTGTGTAGTCTACATTTATATTTAAATTGTGTTTTACATAATGGCTTCTCAAGCAGCCATGACCGTCTCTGGAAAAAAACAATGATCATGGACGTGATGCAGGTGTGACATAGAGCACGTTCATTAGTGAGAAGCCAGTGATTGACAGTTTCTGTCAGTGCACGGTCCTGTAGATGGAAAGCAGGAAACCCAGCTCCTGTTTGTGTCATTGACAGGTGCAAAAACTATTTATTTCAAAGGAGTCAAGTTTTACTCTTGCCGTGACACTGAAGTTTTCTGACTCACTGTCACATGTTAAAAATTACTTCAATAAAGAGATTGGAGTTACTAATTACTTTTGTTGTTTCTCTGCATTATTTTTCTAAGTTCTAGTTGATGAGTTAATTAGTGTATTCCTGTTGGGAAATAAAATTGAGCTTTCAGGTTGGTAATGTTTACTGTCCTGTATGGCAGCAGTGAAAGTAAATCTTGTGTACTTAAAGGCTTGCCAGTGCTGTGTCTTGCTATTTAAATTACTGCATAACTTTCTCATTGGCAAGCACTGAAGTCTAGTTCATTGCTGCTGTAATTCACTGACGGACCGTTGTTGGACATATGTGACAAACACTCAACACGTTCCATGCATATATACCTTTTCCATGCACCTTAATAAAAGAATATTTAATATGCAGAAATAGGCTAGGCATTCATCTGTACCTAGCTCTGTGTTTATGTAGATGTATGAAATGTAGTGTTGCACCTATACAATTGAACAATGGTCCCTCAGCATAATACAGGACTGGTAAGCATGTAATTGCACAAGACTCTATTTCACTGCTGCCATACAGGATACTAAATATTAATTTACCATCCTGAAGGCCCAATTTTATTTCCTGACAGAAATAGGCTGAGACAATTTAAATTCTGATCACCTCCCTGACTACAACTTTGAAAATATGCAGAGAAACAACTAAATTGAAAGTAATTAGTAGCTCCGATCTCTTTATCGAAGTAATTCTTAACTTGTGATAGTGTGTCAGAAAATTTTCACTGTCAGGGCAGGACCAAGACTTGACTTGAGAGAAGATGTCAATCACTGTCTTCTCACTTATGAACATAGTCTTACATTGCACTTTCATAAGGCAGTGCTTTCTCATTTTAACCATCTCACTCAAGCCCAAGTCTTTTTTTCTTGAACTGATGTCCTCCATTTTGCATTATGTCCCTGATCATTGTTTTTATTTCCAGAGACTGCCATGGCTGACTGAGAAAGCTGTATGTAGAAAAACATTTTAAAGATAAGGGGAGACAACACAGTAAAAAAATGAGACCACACCATTGTTTTACAAAATTAGCTTTTTATTAAAATCGAACCCTGGTACCCTGAAAGGCAAAAACTCTATTAAGTGCATTCTTTTTAACTGGCAGGTCAACCTAAACCTTTGAGCATATGCATGCTGCTGCTGTATGATAAGCTTGTCTCTGATTGCAGAGACTCTTTGCTTACAAGTTGTGTCCACTTTACATAATGCCTGTGTCAGTGCTAGCATGCTGGCTAATTGGTGAATGAGGGCTGCATCTACTAAAGCGTGCCCTGCATTTGCCAACACAGACACACCTCTGAAATGTGCTACTAACAAAAGATGTTCCTTGCGCAAGTACACAAGCGAATGCAAAAAAGAGAGTGAACATGATATTTTGTTGTAACGGTAATGTCTAAACGTCTACATGAATTAACTGCTACCTTAAATTGTCAGCTAATGCTTTACTGTTAAATGGTAATGTCATTCCTAAGGATATTTGATTTCTATGACATATTTAGTACCCAGATACCATATTTATGATTTTAATAATTGATACGCTGCTGTTCTATAAATCGTAAAAAAAAATGTCAAACTGCTGTTGATGCAAACAAATGTGAATGCATGCTGTCTTAAAAATACATTATGAAGGAATGCATAACAGTGGAACTACATTCCACAACTGTTTACTATTAGTTGCCCACCTGTACATAATTGTCTCCATGTTAAGATGACACCAAAGTGAAAACATGTCATATTTATAAAATAATTGAAAATGGACAAGGAAAAAAGAGAACCATTAAATAGATTTTTATTACTGTCACTAGACAGAACATCGACAACATTATTTGTCTCATGGCTTACATAGTCACATACTTAGATGAACAACATGTTAATTTTGAATTATTCCTTTTTAAAATAGTTGGTAACAAGTTAACTTTGTGTTCTATAACTGCACAGCATCATACTAAATATGTACTACAATGCTACATAAATAATATTAACTATGCTGTATGCCTGTTATGTCCACACAAAACAGTACCATTAACAGGTCAAATGATTTGAAATTGATATCACTAAAAGTACTGCTGATGTATTTGCTTATTAAGTGATTGATTGGAATTGATTGTGAAACATCCAATTGTCTAATAGGTCTAAACATTCTGAACCCAGTAATGATATCACAGGAAAATAGAAGTGGAACAAGGTAAAATGGCCTATTCTCAATAAAAGCTATGGTAACTACAGCAGCAGACTGAAATGCTGTCTTTTGCTGTTACCTAAACTTACAGTAATCCTTTAAGTAGGACATATAAATAAAACTCTAGATAATGAATGAACATAATAATTGACTGAAATTTAAGCACATAAGCCTCTTCACACACAGACTAAGCAGGTTATACAATACAGATAACCACAGTAAGCATATGAAGATAGGACAGTGGTGTGACTTGTTCACTCATAAAACTACATAAGTTACATTTGTACTTACTGTAGTACTTCTATTTGTGAATTTGTGTGTGTGTGTGCGTGTGTGTGTGTGTGTATGTGATAGTAGAGGATTATGAGGACAAATAACTTGTAATTAATTTATAATGTATGGGGAGCCCTTGTTATTAACTGAAATCAAGCAGATTACAACCAAGTTGTGACATCGATATGACATCACTCTGTTTTTCACCCTTTTTGAGTATATCATGTCAATGGTATAACAAAACGGAATGCTCACAACAATCAGTGTCCCATAAAGTAATTCAGTAAAATAATTCAATTTATGATTACACAATCTTGGTAGCCCATATACTATAAAATACAGTGTATAGTCCTTGGTTAGCAACCATGCAGAAATCACTTCCCGAGGTTTGCATGACATTTGAAAACCTCTCGAGCTGCACTCTCGAGGTTTACAAGTATGTCAAGGCAACCTCTTGAAGTGTTTACAGCATGGTTATTAACCAAATACCATATTTTATCCTCTATATTTTTAAATATAAGAAAGGTTTTATTTTAGGACACTTCAGAAGGTCTTTAGTATGTCAAGGTGACAGACAATTTTTTTGATAGAATTTCATTATGGGTTTAGTAACACTCACTTTATATCTGAAAAGGATACTGGTATTTATACCAATGTAGTTGTGGAGACACTATACCACTGGGTCATGATTTACAGAGCACATTCAATGATCACCTTTTTTCTTTTTCCTTACTGTAATTCTTAATTGCACACATCCATACTGGGAGCCAATGCAAGTAAAGGGCATGCATCACTATTGAGATGCTTCACTACACACTTCATATTAAAAATGTAGATGTGAGGGATAACAACACCAAACACATGGGAAGGTGTAACATTTTTAAACTGTGAATCAACTCATGGCGTGATGTGACACCACTTTGAAGTTGTGCCCTATCATGCTGACACCCACCCTCATTTGACTGATCAGCAGCTGATGAATGTGACCAATTCAATGGACTTAAAGCATTAATTTATGCAAGACTAAACATCAGTTAACAGCAGCAGCATTGTTGGTGTCACAGTGATGGATGTACACATCCACTGTGCATCTATACTAAAGGTCAAAAAGAGTCAGAATGCTATACAACTACTGTAAAACTATTTATTTTCATGCAAAGCAATTTTAGTGCAAACCCAAATGCAACTATAATTGAACAAATTTAATTTAGCGCTAAGGGATTAGTGCCACTTTTTCACTATAATGGAAAAAAGTGTTAATAGCACCAAATAGTGCAAATTTAGTTCAGCGCAAATTATTGCTTAAGCGAAAATAGCAAATATTTTGGAAATACAAAGAAAATCTAACAACTACTAATTGGGACTCATACAAAAAACAGGTAAATAAGGTAAAACAACTCATTAGGCAAGCAAAAACAAGCTTCAACAAAAAAGAAATGTTATAATTAGATAGGCTCACTTAGAGGCAGCCAAGCAACAATAGGACCAATAAACACAGATAAGGGGATAGTAAGTACAGAAACTGCCATGGCTACAGAATTTAGCAATTATTTCATCAGCATTTTCACATGAAAGGTAAATCCTATTAAAGCACTTCCAACTGATAATCAGCCACTCATTGCTCCTTTCTCTGTAGAAAAAGTAAGGAGTGCACTTCATAAATTAAAAATTAACTTATCAGCAGAACCAGACGGGAGTCATCCAAAGATATCTTAACAAAATTACAAACAAAATATCAGGTCCTTTAACTCTACTGTTTAACGCTTCACTGAACTAAGGAGAACAATTCCCTTCTGGAATAATGCCTTGGTTACTCCAATTCACAAATCTGGACATAAGAAAGATGTTTCCAGTCACAGACCCATAAGCTTAGGAAAAATTCTAGAAACATCTTACTCTTCAGGCTAGAAGAACATACCAGTCATAATAACTTATAGGATTCCACACAACATGGTTTCTTCCCTGGCAGGTCCTGTATTACTAATCCATTAAGCTTCTTTGTAAATGTCAGCTCATCCCTAGATACAGGCCTGCCTGTGGACATTATATTTCTGGACTTTGCCAAAGCATTCAATAAAGTCTCCCACCATGTCCTGATAAATCATATGAACTGACTCAAATTTCACCCTATACTCATAAACTGGGTCACTTCACTGTTACATAATCACTGTCAATGCACTGTTATCAAAAGATACTCCTCTTCTTGGGGAAAGGTCATGAGTGGGGTCCCTCAAGGCTATGTCCTGGGCACAGCTCTATTTAACATCCTAATCTCATCAATGCAGTCCTCACTTAAGATCTGGATGACAAAATACACTGATGACTGCAAATTAGGATGTATAATCAACAATCTTGATACAGCGTAAGGTTACCAAAAAGAACTGTACTCATTAGAAACCTGGGCACTTGACAATAAAATGGCAATTAATGAACAAAAGTGTAGAGTTATGCATCTGACTTGGGTAACAACAACCTGAATTACAAGTATAAACTAAATAATGTTGCATTACAAGAAACCACAATGAAAAGGACTTAAGAGTTACTATAAACAATAAACTCAGCTTTGACATACATACATTAACAAAAGTAAAAAAAATGCCATCAAATCATAGGATGCATCTTAAAGCACATAAAGACTAGACAATCCAGTATCATTTTTCCCCTATACACAGGATTCGTGAGACCACACCTTGGCTATTGCTTTCCTCATGTGTACCCAACACAATAAAAGGAAAAAACATTATAGAAGGAGTACAAAGAAAAATAACTAAAATGGGTAGTGGAATGAGAAATATCATGGAGTATAAGCAACTCTGTGTAGACCAGTGTTTAACATCAAAGCCATGAAAGAACCACTCCTAATGGAAACCCTGGGACTGGGGAAAAAACTGCTCTATGGTTCAAACAAGAACACATAATTTCAAATTAAAGGGTGAAACTTGCAGAACACAAAAAAGGAGCCAATGGTTCTCACAGCGTGTTGTGAAACCATGGAATGCACTTCCATGTACAGCAGTCGAGAGTAAAACCATCAACACTTTCAAAAAACAACTTGACATTCATATGGGTAAAAAAAAAAAAGTAGAATACCATTAATCAATCATTCTACCCTTGGGTGGTGAGCTCACAAAAGGCTTTGCCTCCTGAGCACGTAAAACACTATGAAACTATTATTTTACAGTGAAAATTTATAGTTTTACAGTAATATACAGTATGGTGACTACAACAGCTATGGGTGACTCTAAATGGCCAGGAGCACAAGGTACTTGTTGAGATGGCATAATTGTGTGTTCGCCTTTGACTACTATCTTCCTTTGCATAAGTACAGTCAGAATGTTTATATTTATATAAGTGAGTACATCTACCCCATAAATAAGGAGAATTATCAGATATGACAAACACAGTGAACGTTTGCAGCTGCACATTGCATCTGTTATTGATGCAGCACTGATCACAGGCCAGTGGTACCAGATTAAGGAATGCTGAGCTAACAAGTATGATACAGTGAGGATTCACCAAATGACTGTCGCAGAATGTGTTATACTTCGTGGAATGGTTAGTAAACAGATTGTTTCAGCAGTATGGGTTTTGTGCATTTTGGATTTCACATTTTATTTTTCTTGTTGTTTTTGTGATGGTGCTACACATCTAAACTACAAAACCTAAATCGGTATAAACACAATATTCAAAATTTGATCAAAAATGTAATTCAGCAGCATATCTGAAAACATTATAAATCAATATCCATCAAGGAAAATTTCAATTCCATTGCAGAACAAAAAGCATGAAGTCCAACATATGGTAGTTGGATAAGTTCAAGTTTGTGACGGTTGAAATGATGGGGTATAGGGCTCATTCGGCTAGTTTGATGACAAATTTTATTGGCCTTATTCTTTGAAACCGGTGTAGTGCTTTGATGGAAATCGTGATCTTATTCAACACACTGCATAGGAAAGAACTACTTTATGATTCCGGAAACTCATTCTCTTCCAAATCCAGAGAGTACTGCATGTATGCCATGAGACTGTTAAGCCTGAAATAAATAGGAGAACTGTAGAATAAGTAATAAGTACATTATTTTCCATGCATATCATGAAGACAAATGAATGGGCATCAATGCACAAGAAGCCTGTATCTGCACCACATGTTTTTTAATGAGAACAAGGAAACTCGCCAGCGATGCTTGAGAGGTTCCAGTGTTATCATATTACAATCATAATGAAGATAAAGGCTTGTCAGTGTATTGAAGCCAGTACATTGTTGTTTACAGTGTATTATCATCCATGCTGTCTATGTCAGGTGATCTGGATACTCACAGACAACTTTGGGGAGGAGGGAAGATCAATGTTAAAAATGCAAATACTCAGCTGACCCAGTGGTACTGAGGGTTGAGGCATTTCTGCCTTACCTCACATTACACTGGGACCCAGGTTTGGTAATGACCTCAGGTCGTCGGGGTGCCAGCAGGGAGGGGGGTGGAGCAAGATCAAAGCCTAGCAGCTCTCCTCTCCATGGGAGGAGAGGTTGCTTTCCTGTAGTCCCAACACCACTGGGTGGAGTTCCAGTGCTGGCGCAAATGATACGGGTTACTGGTAGGCTGGGGCCTCCACAGATGCATGCTCAAGCCAAGGACAGGCAGGTGAGTGGGCATAAAATGAGGAATAAAGCTAATAAATAAATAATTAAAAAATACAAACACTCTCCTACTACACTGGATAGTGGTAAACATAGATATGGTAGTATTAACTGATGTGCTGCAGTATTAAAATCAATGTTGCAGAATAACAAAAGTGAAGTCATAATTGCAACACATCAAGCATATTCCTTGGATTTAGGTGATTCCTCAGTTCAAATTTTACTACTATTATAGGGTAATATGCATGTATTCTTCCCTTTTTACCTGGACAACCAAAGCATGGAATTTTTTTTGATAGCACCTTTTGATGCTATCCCACTGGCTGTGTGCATGAAGTCAATAATTAAGATATGAGGAGATATAAGTAGTAATTAATAATTTGGCAAGTTTGTATCTCTGTCTGTGAGTTTAGGAATGCGTTTAAACAATAATTATGAAATTCAGGATGTCATGCTCTGCAAAATTTCCACAACAATGCAAAAGTCTCTTTGACTTAATTGCATTAGTAAGTTTAGAAAAAATTTGCAAACACATGGCAGGGATTGATTGTGTTCAAGATCACAGCAAACATACCACATCACATACAATTCAGCATGATGGATTGACTTTTTTATATTATTTCCACACAGAAATATTCAATGAATGGTAAATTATATAGATTATTGCACCTGGTGAAACAATTATAATAATTGAGACAATGAATGATGGTGTGTACCTTAATGTTCAAGTCATTCCCATCACCCTACCAGAGCAGTGGTAGAGCTACCACTTGCAACACTATTGACTCAGATTTGTCAGCGAACAAGAGCTACTGGAAGGTTGGCAACATGGGTGTGTGTGGGGGGGAATGGGGGGTGGAGAAAGAGCATCAAGTATTCAGAGGGCTGATCTCCTCCACTGGGGTGCATGTGTTGCTAGTCCACTTGGTATATCACCACCTGGATGAATACAGTAGAAGTGGCTGTGCAGTGATAATGCAGTGTGAAGGGAAAGGAGGATGTTGGCCAAGGTCCAAAGAGGCCTCAAGTCACAGCATGTGTTCATCTCTCCTTGGACTACCTTGCATGCAGTCATACTCGAGGTGTATGGTGACATCAGAAGCACATTGAAAAAACATGACTCTGTGCCTTGAGAGGGGTCAAGGCACCATAGCAACACATCCACTATCCAAGAGGAGCTCAGCAAGACCGCAATATGCATGAATTGTACTGTGGGTGACACAGCCATGGTTCTGCATCCTCCATGCCTGTGGTGGAACACCACTGACAGATGGCGGTAAGGATCTCTGAAGTCACCCAGAGAAGTATGGTGTACCACTATATGATGCCTTGGTAGTCTGAGATGAGAGTGGCGGTTGTGGAAAATGAGGGGGAGTACAAACATGAATATATATATATATATATATATATATATATGTGTAAACAATCATTGCCTGGGGTAACATGCCACTCAATGGCACCTCATGCAGAATTATACATACATGTGGTAGGTAACTATAAAATTAAAATAAAAACCATCAGAGACTTCTGACAATGCACCGTGCTGACTAGTAGCTTCCCCATAGAGCTCCAGCCACCCATTCTTATAATACAGAGTTGCGTTAATAAAAACCACTGATTTGGCTTCACAGTGAGCATCAGAAGGTGTCGGAGAACTTCAGGAATAATGGGACATGGTCTTCATTTCTCTATGGAGGTGGATACAAAGAAAATGCTGCCAAAACGCACGCCACCAGCAATGCCTGAAAAGGCCTCGATAAAAATGCAGACCTCCAGCTCCAGCTTCAGCACTGGTCCCTCTTCCGCAGACGGTGAACCGCTCACCCTACAATGGGTTTTGGATGAATTTAAGCCATTTCAGGAAGATTTGCATAAATTGAAATCCGATTTTGGCTTCTTAACCCAAAAACTGGAAGATGTCTCACAAGGAACCTCAGACAACTCAGTTAGGATTTGCTCTCTAGAGAAAAGGCAGGACAAACTTGAGCCTGAATTAATTGCCTGCAGACAGCGAATGACTAGACTGGAATTAAAAGTTGAAGATCTCGAAGGGCGTAGTAGATGAAACAATGTGGTCATAATTGGTTTACCCAAAGGGGAAGAAGAACACGATACTATCTCTTCTATTCAAAAGTTAGTGGAGAAGCTAGTGGGCCCCTCCCCCTTCAGAGCTAAATATATAATTGAAAGACCACATAGAGCTCTACTCCCTAAGCCAGTGATGGTGCTCCTCCATGTCCTGTAATATTCCATTTTCTAAATTTCTTGGAAAAGCAGCACTTCTTGCATAAAATTAAAAAGCACCAAGAAATTAGCTGGGAGGGAAAACAACTGAGAATTGCTCAGGACCTACCGGCCTCTGTCCGCCTTAAGAGAACAGCCCTTTACCATTTGGTATCCAAACTGATTGTCACTGGCATTAAGTTTAGGATGGCTTATCCGGCAAAGTTAAATGTTCTGATTGCAGGAACTTGGACCTCCTTTGAAGATCAAGAAACGGCATCTGCACAACTTAAATCTGCTTTCCCCGAGCTCTTTAAAGGTCCATGACTGAGGTACAAATAAGGTCCTAAAGAAGAAGTAGAAGTAAAGCAGAAAGGTTTTTTTTTTACCCTTGGTGATGCTATACACTTTCAGGCTTAACTGTTATGATTCAAATATAATACTAGCAAGATTATATTTGATCCTGCTTAGCTGCATGGCTTTCCGGGGTTTTCAACCACATCACAACTGACAGAACACTTCTCTCCTGCATCCTAAGAAGATACAAGTAAGTGAGCTGTTTTTCGATGCAACCCTCACCTCGGAAATAAACTGGCTCCCTTTTCATCATTCGAGGAGTCTTTTCCAGATGGACTAGCATTTTTACATTTCACCATTTTCATCACTACGGGGAGTTCTAATTCCACGATCAGTTGATGGTCAATCATACTGACGCAGGCATAGTTATTCTCCCCTGATTATAAATTCACGATCAGCTACTTTCAGGCATCCTGATAAAGTATCTTGTTCATTCCACTGTTACTGTGGGGATCTGTCACTTGTTATTTAGCTTTATAGCTGTTCGATATTAGTGTAGATCTTCCACTTACATAATATGTTAGTGCCTATTTTGAGTGTTTTGTGATGTTGGACGATTTTTACATTATTCATCTATAATATTTAATATGAGAACTCTTAACTGAGATTTAAGCTGGAGTAGATTACTATTTGTTAATCTATTTGCCTAAAATTTGGTTTTCTAAAAGTAATGGCTGCCACAATTCAGGAGCTGCAATGACTGAATTGCTCAATTCATTTTCAGTGATGCCTTCGTTTGTATATTTAATTTAATATTGCCATTGATACAAGTTGTTAATTTAGTATATTTGATTTATTTATGGTTAATCATGCTGAAACAAACTTAGCTCAGAGGAACCAAACATTATTTTAAGGCTAACTGACTTTATATTTCCGAATGATTTAACATACTCCAATTAACCTCAGTTTGGGGATCTGTTTTTTGTTCTTTGGGACTTTCTCAATTCCCTTCAGGGATCCACTAACGTAAATTTTCTAGTTGGGTAAAATGTTACCACTTGTGTTATTTGTTCTTAGATGTCAGATACTGTTTACATTTTCAACTTGATATAATTAGTTAGGTGGCAAGAGAGGGGAATGTTATAGAGTATGATGCCAAAGGCGAGCATAGAGGACAGGGGAGGGGTGGGTTGGGCTTTGGATTTAAAATGTTTACAATTTAGCAACTGTTCTTGTTGGATATTGGGGTTTGAGGGAAGTGGGGGGTTTGTTCACACAGGGACAACTTGCATGGAGAGTTATGTGATATCTACCTCATATCTCATTCAGTTTTTGAATTTACATTGCTGGGGCACTGAGAATAATTTCCTGGAATGTTCGAGGGGCTAGAAATAAAGTTAAGCAATAACAGATTCTTAAACATCTGAACCTTTTGAAAGCGGATATTGTTTTCATACAAGAATCCCACCTGCTTAATTCTGAGGCAGTTAAATTACGTAGACTGCAAATGGGTCAATATTTTGCAGCAGAGGGTAATACTCAAAGTTGTGGGGTCTTGGTATTGTTGCATAGATCCATTTCATTTTCAACTAGTCAAAATATTGCAGATCCAGAAGGGCGATACATACTAGTAAGGGGGAAGCTTCACACTAAAGACATTATGTTAGGCAGTGTATATGGACCCAACATTGATACACCTAGTTTTTTCATGCATCTTCTTAATGTCCTTACCCTCTTTTTACAAATCCCTGTTATCATTGGGGGTGACTTGAATCTCATTTTCGACCTGCACCTGGACCACTCAGGTAGACTCCGTAGAGGGCTTTCTCCTGCACAGCGGGCACTCTGAGACTTTTTAGACAGTACAGGTTTGACAGATATGTGGCGTATTCTTCATTCTTCTGATAAAGAATTTACTTTTACATCCCCGGTCCAGCATGCATCTTCCCATATCAATTACCTACTTATTTCCCAATCCCTTATCGCTGGGGTGATAGATTCATCCATACTTTCAGGTCCACTTTCTGATCACTCTCCAGTTTCTTGCCTGATCTCCCTTACATCCCTCCCTATTAAAGGAGGGCATTGGAAGGTCAACAATCAAATTCTTAAAAATCCTGAACATGTTAAATATATAGCTGAGCATATTACTGTTTTCACCGATATTAATGTTAATTCTTCTGGAAAAGCAGATATCGAAACATGTTCCCTGAAAGCCTATCTACGAGGCCTACTGATTAGGTTAGCTGCCAAGAGGAAAAGAAATCAGGAAGAGTAGCTTAAACTCTTACTATGCCAAATCTTTGCCATTGAGCACACGTTATCACCCCAGTAGTTGGACTAAGTTAGACAAGACTTAATGAGATTAAAAGATTCATACTTGAATTTTTTAAGAGAAAAGGCAGAATTCACTATCTTGAAAACTAAGGCATCCCATTCAGACCAAGGAGAAAAAGCAGGTCATCTATTAGCCCTTAAACTCAAGCAGCAGGAATCTTACAGACTTATTGTGGCGGTCCATTCTCTAGACGATGATACCTTAAAAATATCTCCGATAGACATAATCTCTGAATTTAGGAATTATCATGCTAAATTGTATAGCCCTATGAATGATCCCCCTTCTTTATTACAATTTGCTTCTTATCTAGCAAATTCCCACCTACACTCACTTTCAGATTCCCAGAAATCAACCCTAACTGCTCCTCTTACCCTAGGAGAACTAATCAGAATAATCAAAGCTCTCCCCTCGGACAAGACGCCTGGTCCGGATGGATTTTCATCCAACTTCCATAAAGTATTTGCTCAGCAATTAGCACCATCCCTTCTTTCATTATTTCAACATATCCTCTCAGGTCGAGATTCAGATAAATCTCTATTTGAAGTCTTCATTACCTTACTATCTAAGGAAGGTAAACCCCCCGATAGGGTATATAGTTATAGACCAATTTCCCTCCTTAATCAGGATATTAAAATCTTTACAAAACTTTTAGCAGATCAGTTGAGTTCTATCTTGTTAGATATTATGGGACCGGAACAAGTAGGTTTCTTGAAAGGCAGATCCTCAGTGGATCACTTTCGTACTCTTTTGCATGTCTTCTTGGCCTCCAGGGATGCTGATTTTCCCACTGCTCTGGTTTCCCTGGATGCCAAGAAGTCATTAGACAGAGTAGATTGGAATTTTTCATTTCAGTCACTAGAAGCATTTGGATTTCCCCCTGAATTTATAAAATGGATAGGTGTGCTTTATAAATCCCCAACAGCACGCATTGTTTGTAATAGAATATTATCTGAATCCTTTCTAATACATGCTGGGACCAGACAAGGTTGCCAATTATCTCCCCTTCTGTTTAATATTTATTTAGAACCCCTTAAATATAGGATTACAATTAGCCCGGAGGTACAGGGTATAACCATCCATCACCAAATAGTTAAAGTATTGGCATACGTGGACAATTTACTCCTTCTGCTATCTCACCCTATTACCTCTATCCCAGCTTTGCTTTCAATTCTTAAGGAATTTAGCAGTATGTCTAATCATAAACTAAATAAAGAAAAAACAGTGGTTTTCCACCTGAACCACAAGGTGATGAAGCATGCTGTCTCAGCCATGGGTTTCGCTTGGCAGCCCAAATCCCTGAGATATCTGGGAATCACCCTTTCCATGGACCTGAATAGATTTATAAAATTGAATCTTGATCCTCTAATATCTATCATTAGACAGGATCTTAAGAGATGGTCACTACTCCCTATTTCTCTCTGGGGGAAAGTAAATATAATCAAAATGAATGTTTTCCCTCGTTTATTCTACCCAGTTAATCTTTCGAATGTTTGGTTACCGTTGGCCTGGTTTAAAAAGATACATAAGATATTCACAAGCTTTATTTGGGCAGACAAGAAACCCTGGATAGCTTATAACAAACTCAAGGCGCCGAAAATAAAAAGTGGGTTGCATTTACCACACATAGACCTATACTACTGGGCCAGTCATGCAAGCAAATACCTGAGATGGCTAATACCAGAAAATCCCCCAACCCCACATTCCTTCGTACCTATATGGCTTAAAATAGAATGCACTCTCATACAAGAGCATGGATTATCCCCTGCTGAGCTGTTACATGTCAACTTAAAATCCTTACCCCCTTACCCCTCTCTACTAAAATGCAACCCCATTACACTATCCATTAAAGACCACTCCCAACTTGGCTCTTTTTTGAAATATAAGCACACAGCAGATCCATCTCAGTCTTGGTGGGGGAACCCTAACCTCACAATAGATGGTAAACCTCTCCAATTGAAATGGATCTCTCAGCCAGGGGATCATCCCCTTGCTTTTTTTTTTATGAAGGATAGTGCTTCATGGCTTTATCACCTGAAATTTTGAATAAAGCCCACATTCTAAACCATGTTATTTTTAAAATATTTCAACTATGATATTTAATATTGAAATCTTTTGGACTCACTCTTCTCCTATCCCCAAACTTGTCTTGCTGAACAGAACTAGCCCTCTAGCATGCTGACTCAGCTGTCAGTTTGGCTTGGCAGCCCAACTCCCTGAGATATCTGGGAATCACCCTTTCCAGGAACCTGAATAGATTTATAAAATTGAATCTTGACCTGCTAATATCTATCATTAGACAGGATCTTAAGAGATGGTCACTACTCCCTGTTTCTCTCTGTGGGAAAATAAATATAATAAAAATTAATGTTTTCCCTCGTTTATTGTACCCAGTTAATCTTTTGAACGTTTGGTTACCGTTGGCCTGGTTTAAAAAGATACATAAGATATTCTCAAACTTTATTTTGGCAGACAAGATACCCCGGATAGCTTATAACAAACTCACAGCACTGAAAATAAAAGGTGGGTTGCATTTACCGCACATAGGCCTATACTACTGGGCCAGTCATGCAAGTAAATACCTGAGATGCCTAATACTAGAAAATCCCCCAACCCCGCATTCCTTCATACCTATATGGCTTAAAATAGAATGCACTCTCATACAAGTGTATGGGTTATCCCCTGACTCGCTCACACATCAACAAAATCCTTACCCTCTACTAAAATGCAACCCCATTGCCTATCCATTAAAGTCCACTCCCAACTTTGCTCTTTTTTTAAATATTAGCACACAGCAGATCCATCTCAACCTTGGTGGGGGAACCCTAACCTCACAATAGATGGTAAACCTCTCCAATTGAAATGGATATCTCAGCTAGGGGATGGTCCCCATAATTTTTTTTATGAAGGATAGTGGTTCGTGGCTTTCATCACCTGAAATTTTGAATAAAGCTGACATTCCAAACTCTGTTATTTTTAAATATTTCAACAATGACATTTAATATTGAAATCTTTTGGACTCGCTCTTCCCCATCCCCAAACTTGTCTTGCTTAACAGAACTAGCCCCCTAGCAGGCTTCTCTCATGCTGTATTCAAAATGTATGGAGTAATCCACGTTTGGAAATGGCCTGATGGCTTTGGTCTGACACAGTACTGGTCCTCCCTTTTTCCCAATAAAGAAAACAATTGGTCTTCTCTATGGCAGAATTGTCATAAATTTGTTATACAAGACAGGCTCCGATTAACACAGTTTAAAATTTTGCATAACCTCTGTTACTCTTCCCATAAATTAGCTAGGTTGGGACTCCTCCCATCTCCCACATGTACTCAGTGCCTTTAAGACGAGGGTAATTTACTGCATATCTTCCGGACAAGTCCCAAGATAGTCTCCCTCTGGAATGCTATCAAGTTGAATGTTGACCCCTTTCTAGGTCTCACAGACCTATTTACAACAGAAATTTGTATATTGGGGGATCTTTCCTCCATCTCAGTTATCAACAGAAAATATCACATAACCCTCATTTCCATGTCAGTCAAAAAATTGGTTCTGAGGCATTGGAAAGATACGACTGAAACTACTTATACTGAATGGTTACAAGAATTGCTGGCAAATCTTAGAATAGAGAAGACCATTGCTAGCCTACATAATATGCCTAAGAAATTTCATAAAATATGGGGTTGTCTTGTTGCTCTGTATTCTCTGCAATTGCCTTAAAGGTATATTACTTTTAGGTAGGTTGCCCTGTATTAAATGGCCATGCTCTGTATGAATGGGTGGGTGAGGGAAGGGAGGGAAGTGGGGAAGGAGGTGGGGGAGAGTCAATCTAATTTACTATTACACATTATTGTACTATCTATGTACATGTATAAATGGATCTCCTCTGTGTACTATATAAAATCAAATAAAACTTTGAACTGCAAAAAAAAAAAAATCACTCATTATGTCTTGACTCACGTAAAGTGTTTCATGTGTCATATCATAAACAATGGCAGTCACTACCACGATTAGCATTGCAGAACACATGTGACTGTGCAGACTTACATTATGTTATGCCATGAATGAATATACCTGTCACATGTAATGGTTTTATAGGGGACATTACACAAGGTCAAAAAGGTAAGATAACCCTTGATGTAAATGACTGAAGTCCCCAAATGGGTACATTCTTCAGTTATGGGTGTGGGGGAGGGGGTGTGGGTATGGTGGCTAATGCATGATACAATTACCAATCAAACAATCATGAAAACATGGGCAGGGTGTGAACAATGAGTTTCAATGTGAAGAACTGAAAAATGAGGCAACTGTTGGCATAGGAAGTTAGGTGATGAAAATACAATCGGGATATAATATTAACAACCACAATACACAGAACCGACCAGTGTGTAATCATATGTGATGACATGAAATTGACAAGGCAATACATCAGGACAGTTGGAACAGTTAATAGGGTACTGAGGTGCATAGTTACCAGTATACACAGCCAAAATACAGATGTGTGGTTACCACTGCATAGCTCACTATAGAGGCCTTACCCAACGTGAGGTGTCCTTTCTTAGTAACACCACAACACAGAAAAAAAATTAATAAAGCCATGTGAAAGTCCACAAACTGCATCAGAAAAATGCAACACTGGCACTGCTGAATTTGTAGGCGTCAAGAACAGCACAGAGTCATAGCACCGTATGACAAAACAACACAACACAGAAACAGAGTCAGGCAAAATACCAACCTGTTCTGTACACCGTGCTGATTGACAACAATGGGTCTTAATGCTTTTTGTAGTGGGTTTCATCCACTGCACCCCCCGGTTTAGGGGACTGTGCCCCCCATACCCCCAGAACTTAAATAACAAACTTTGGGTGGGAGGGGGCAGACTTCAGGGATGGGGAAGAAACTTGGGAGGGGAGAAGTTTGATTTAAAAAAAAAAACACGCTGGCAAAAGTTGCAGCAGGGGTGACCTGGGGGGGAAACCACTGTCTCAGATCTCCCTACTGTGCTGTGTGCTGGTACCCTAGCCACTCCACCAGGGGAGCAGGTTGACCAGACACACAGCACATGGTTCCTTTTCCTTGCCTTGCATCACTCTGCAGTGACAGGGGTAGTGGTAAATCTCTATCGCTGTTCTACCTCGTCATCATGATTTCAAGTGCTGCATGTACAGCACGGTTAATACCACAGTCTTACATGCAGACAGTATTAACCTGGTATGATCAAAAACCACAAATCACTGCATGCCTGTGACAAAAGTAGTGGAGTAAGCTTGGGACACCTACCATTGAGTTGGCCAGTGGGGGTGTGGGCAGGGTGGATGGGTTGGGGGTTGAAGGTGAGAGTGAACTGGCTGAAGGTGCAGCAGGGCAGGTCGTATGTACTGGGTCAAGACGTGAGGTTACACGAGCTGTTATATGGCATATAGTGTACAAAATTTAAAGGTGTAAGGTGAGATTGGGCAAGTCATGGAAGGGAACCTCAGCAAAGACTCAAAATCCATGAGTGCATTAATACGCATGTGCATCATTGCTCTGTAGACACAGGTAAATCTGTACAATAAACCATAAAATAAGGGTCATTCAAACAACACTGTGCATATTAGCATGTGATGATGGTAGCAGCGTCAAGCAGGTAAGACTAAAAAAAATAAAAGATGGAAGAAGTTTACATGGATAAAAAGATGTTGAACAGCAAGTGAGTATGAGATGAAGACAAGGTGGAGGTGGTGTGTTGTTGGCACGGAACAGGTAAATGTGAGTAAGTAACTCTTAACAAAAATAGTATGGGATACATGTATGTGCCTAAAGCCTACATGTTGTGGCTTTATAAAAAAAAAAATCAAAAATTTATGTATTCTAAACGATATTGGAAGGACAAAGAGAACCTTGATTTTAAGATTCCTGAAATGAAAAGTGGGGGCGTGTGGGAGGGGGGCAAAGCCAGACATGCAGAAGTGTATAAAGCTGCTATAAATGAGGACAATCAAACAGCAAAGTGATTGGTCTTTGCTTATTGAGTCTTTCTATGTGTGAGAGTCAGCATCAGGTATTGTAAACATACATAGTAGTCTCGCTCAACAGTCTGTACAGGACTTCAGTATTCTTGGTTCTATACTAACTGTGCTGGATCAATATTATCACCTACTGGTCCATCAAACTAAATATACCTGGCCAAGGTGATGTCAAGTACATCTTCATCCAGGCAATTACTAAGAAACACTCATATTTCAATAATGCAGGAAGCATTGTTGGCTGCATCCGGTTTCACACGAACCAGTGGGTAAGACTGACAGCACCTGTTCTCTTCCACCATCAGCATGGTCCTGCAGTTCCCACACATACACCTGAAAACATGTATAAAGTAATCATTAAATATGTGTTATCATTTGTAAATATCACATATCAGAATTAACATTCCAATAGTGTCAAGTTTAGAGCTTGCAGAAATAGAAATACCACTGCTAATGCTACCTTGAACCAGTTACACATGGAATCAACAAGAACTAATAATAATACAGAACCCCACTTCTAGTCTTACATGCTGCCAACTCCTGGTCACAGGTCGAGTCATACAATATACATCCACTATGATACTGGCACCCCCAACAAACCTCTGTAAATGACAATATTTGATGGTTACATGTAAGTGGTGATGTGTTGAGGGGTGGAGGAAATGTATTGTTCTATATGTAGGAGGGACTGTATAACAGTCAGACAGGCACACCTTGTGCTTCTGTATTAAAAGTATGATATGGTGTAGGCATACTCATTAACTTGGCTGGGGTGGAAGGCAGTGGGTTTGGTGGGATGGGGGCTTATGGATATTTAAAAGGCATGCTACAGTATGGGCATTATATGAGTGGTTGTACATTCCTCAGCCTATGCAAGGAGAGCAGTTTGTCTCATGTTCAGAAAGGCAAGACCATTGCCTATCATCACTCCAACTGCTAGGCCGCCGCATCAGCTTAACCTGATTTAAACTTTTAAACTTTGAAAGCTCCAACCTTTTCTCATCTATTTGGTTTATGACTTGCTGTGACATGTCAATTGATCAATAAATAATGTCCAGTATCTATAATGCCCTTGATCAAACGAGCAAGACATCATCCAAGCCCAGGGAAAAATGTTAACTGGGATTATAGGTGGTTTGCCTCTCTGTCTCAGGTTGGAGCATAGAGGCATGAATAAACATAGAAACATAGACTTTGATGGCAGATAAGGACTGCTCTGCCCACCTAGTCTGCCCATGTCCCTACCTAGAGGATAAGCTGCAGATCCTATTTAACCAACAGCTTATTTCTTCCTACCCCCCACAAAAATTGCTTTATGTCTGTCCCATGCATTCTTGAATTCTCCCACAGTTTTAGACCCCACAACCTCCTCAGGAAGGCTGTTCCATGCGTCCACCACCCTCTCTGTGAAAAAATACTTCTTCACATTGCCACTGAGCCGTCCCCCCTCTATCTTCAAATTGTGTCTCCTTGTTCTTGCACATCTCTTTTTCTGAAAGATGCTACCCTCTTGGACTTTGTTGATTCCACTGAGGTACTTAAAGCAGCAGTACTACCAAACCAGGAAGTAAATACTGAAATTATTTTTTTGTACTGTAATTATGCATTCATAATTCCGGTTCACATATCTGAAATTATTTTCCGCCTGTGATGCTTTGTTTATTAAATATAAATCTTTAGAGTTTGACATAGTAGCGCTACAGGAAATATGGCTGCTCCCTGTACTTTAGATGCGCTCCTCCCCAGCGTCCCAGTACCTATTCTGTTACTTCCTGTGACCCCTTCCTACGTCCGCGTTCCGCTGTGATACTGAATATTGAGGTGACAGTCTGCACTGTTGAAAGATATAGACCTTACCTTCGTTGTTTTCTCGGTAATGTTAAATAATGTGCCCTTTGACTTGTACTCACTTTCTTCAGGGGATTGTTATTCCGTTTCCTGCCATTAACTTTCACTGCTAACTGGTTCAGTCGTGATTTTCTCCTTCTCCTAAACTGTGCTCGCTGTTAACCCACTATGACTATTCCTGTTATCGTGATCTAACCCAGCCATAAATTAATCCTCCGTGATGTTCTTGTTTGATCAGCTTGCCCGGCGATCACTGGCACTCATTATGCTCTCATATTACACCGGCTCAGGCAAGTCCGTATCTCAAAAGTCATGGAGAGGCAGACAGATTGTCTTAGCCCAGCTCTATTTTTCACAGTCTAACACACATCATAAACGGAACTTATCAGGAAAAGATTCCTGTTGTGCCAATGCAGCTGTTGACGACCCACATGTGAATGTATTTGTTCACATTCTGCCATACCTTCGGATTATGGGATCCTCACTGTTTACTCTGTAACACGCTACTCTTTGGAGGCACACAGTAAAGGATTGTGTCCAGCACGGCGGTCCCTGAGAATCATGGACAGTTGAGAGGCATGTAGTGCTTCTGTTTGGAATGCTATGTAGTGGAGTGTCACACCACTTTTTCAGCCTGCTGTTAATGAAATGTTTTGCATCATACTGCAGCTGTTATGTTGTATATTGTTGCTGCACACAATAGTGACAGCTGTGATCATTTGCAGCAGTGGTAGGCATACTGAGGTATGTGTGGTATTGGCCTTATACTGACCTGTGACGTCCATGAATAATAGTGCACTGTGTAGTCACACACACTTGTTGTGGGGCACATGGTGTCCTACAGGTTGCCTAATGTATTCCTCTGGTTTGTGATGTAATATGCATAATGTGCAAGAGGTGTGTATTGCAAGGGAAGGAATAAACCAAGGTGTTCCACTCTTTTGCTAGTAGTACTGTGCTTGGCAAGTTTATGATTATTTAGTTGTTTAACCAGGTATAGCACACTAAGCTGAAAGCTTTTTACAGGAGCAACCTGGGAGCACAAGGAGGTTAAGTGACTTGCTCAGGGTCACACAGTATGCAAGTTGAATCTGTGGGATTCAAACCCAGGTCTGGTCTGCGAATGTCACCAGATTTGCAGCTCAGAGCCTTAAAACACTGCACTGTACTGCCTCAAATACTGGCTGTTTACACTGTCAATATTGTGACTGTGGTCACGTTCATTGTTTTGTAACTTGTGGTGTGTTATGTGCATACTTTGACTGGAGTATAGTGTCTCATGTGAATGCCAATTGAAATATATGAATTATGCCCTTTTTTCTGCTTGCGAAGGAGAGTGAATTATGCTGTCATGGTGTGTTAATGTCTATCATACTGGCTGACACATCACATAAGTGATGTGGTGAACACGTGTTGCTGACAATGGGAATAGTGCGCTCTGTGCTCATGCGGTGTATTAACAAGTGTACCACTTTTATTGTAGTTTGCACATCTACTTAAAAACCATAATATAATCATGAGTAAGATAGTATGTCTGTCCAGTGACTATATGTGTTTAGAGCAGGATACAACACCTTTTGTAAACACTGTCCTTGCTCAGTCTTGAAAACCATTGACCCCTAACTTGTTCCTAGAATGGCATCAAACCACAGGTCTGCATAACAGTAAAAGCATTACCTCTGGCAGTGTGGCGAACACCAGGCTCAAGGATATTACATGTTGTGGGGTTAGGGTTAATAAATATTTATATTTATTCCTGCTTCGGGGAAAGGTGCCAAGTGTCTGTAAGGTGTAAAGTAATGAATAGGAGTCCTAATAACAGTACACTAGGAACATTAACTGCAATGTCCATACAGTAACATTGTGATTCTGCTGTCGGGTTTCATTCAATCAGATGAAAAATGAACATTGAAGTCCCCAAGTTTGTCAGTTTCTCTCATTGCCCTCTGAGCCATCCCCAACTATTTTAAATTGTGCCTCCTTGTTCTTGCACGTCTTTCTGAAAGATGCTACCCTGTTGGACTTTGATTCCTTTGAGGTACTTTGATTGATTCCTTTCAGGTACTTGACAGTTTATATCATATACTCCCTGACCCCCTTTCAGCAAGGTTACACATATGTTTCAATTTTAGTAAAATAGCAGGACAACAGGACACTCCATGAGATTAGAGGAGGTTGATTAAGGGTAATGTGAGGAAGTTATTTTCACAGAAAGAATGGTACATACATGGAATAGCCCTACCTCCAGTGGTAGTTATTAGTACAGTGCAGGGCTTATAACAGGCATGGGATAGGCATAAGGGGGCAATACAGATGAGTATGAATACATACGCCATTGACAGAACAAAGGCTGATGGCACATTCATAAGGTAAAAAAAGAAATGGGCAGACTGTATGGGCCTTGCAGTCCTTATTTGACATCAACTTCTATGTTTCTATATTAAGTACTCTCAGTCTCTCTTCATATGGAATCTGATGCAAACGCTGCACCATTTTAGTACTGTTCCTCTGGACTGCCTCCAACCTGTCTATGTCCTTCTGGAGATGGGGTCTCGAAAACTGCACGCAGTACTTCAGATGGGGTCTCAGCAACTGTCAGTACAAAGGGATAACCACTTCCTTTTTCTACTTGTGATGCCCTTCCTATGCATCCTAGTATCCCCCATCTCTCCTTACTGCCTTCTCCACTGCTTGCCCACCTTTACGTCATCTGATATGACCACACAGGTCCCTTTGCATTTCCTTGTTGTTAATACCTCCCCAGCTATCGTGCACTCTTCTCCTTTGTTTTTGTTTCCCAGGTGCATTACTTTGCACTTCTTTGCACTGAATGTTGCACTACATCTGACCACTACTCCAGCCATGCCAAGTCCCTTTTCATCCTTTAACCCCCTTCTGTATCAACTCTGTTACATATCTTTGTGTCATCTGCAAAGGGCATACTTTTCCTTCCATACCTGGTTCCTTATACAAATGGTCAGTGACCCGAACTGGCTAGGGGACACCATAGATCTTGTGCTGGCAAATGGTAATTTTCTGAGGGGCGGTTAAGGAACTGCTGATCGACATGAACATCGCTCATTGTGGGTCACAATAAATATGGTGAGGGAAGGAGCAGAAATGGGTACAATGGTGTTAGACTTCAGGAACTAAATCTTACAGAGAATGTGGAAAGTAGTAAAGAGTATCTCCCCGAATACATCCTGTATAGACACAAAGCAGAGGTGGGAGATCATTGAGCTAATGATGGAGCTGGAAACCACAACCTTGTCAGGCTCCACAGCAAGAGGGCTACTGCCAATACATCTAGGTGGGTGAGCTGTAGCATCACTGACAAAGTAACAACCAAAGGAGCATCACTGATTAGGCTCAAAGAAGCATGGGGGGATACAGAGGTTTACCTGAAGGAATCAAGGGAGGTGACATGGGCATCAAGGGTGGCTGAGGCACCTGTTGACCACAGGCTGTCACAGGGCATTAAAGAACTTCTTCATGCACACTAGGGAGAAAACAACTGGTAAGGACCAAGTCGTGAGACTCAAGATGAATATGGGTGTGTGTTGAAACAGCAACAGAGTATTTAGATGTGCTTCATGAATACTTGCCTGGTACTCACCAAGTAGAGCGGAGGGCAGTACCCAGGAGGACAGGCCCAGGGATGGGAAGGTGACAGATGGGAGAATCACAAGGTGCAGACTTCTGGCAGGCTGGAGGGCATTGAGGGTGGACAAGGCACTAGGGCCTGAAGGGACTGGCATAAATGTAGGTGGACACCTTGGCAGATATGTTCAATGCATCCTGGGATTCAGGGACCACACATCAACACTGGATAATGGCATGGGTGGTTCCACTCCATAACACTGGACACAAGGGTGAACAAATGAACTATACACTGTTAAACCTCACAACCAATGTGGGCAAGCTTATGGTGACAATCCACAAGGAGAGGCTACTTTCCCTTTTGTTCTGTGATGGAGTGTAGGACAGTAGACAGCATGCGTTCTTACCAGGCACATCCTGTCAGAGTAACATTGTTGATTACTGAGTGGGTAACTAGGCATCCAGACAAAGGCCATGCAGTGTATGTCCTGTACAAGGAATTTTATGACTTTCGATTAGGTGCTATGTGGAATCCTATGAAGTAAGCCTTGAATATCCTGGGGGCCATGGCGATGATGGTGGGATGGGTACTGTGCTGGCTGCACAGAAGGCAGCAGACGGTAGTTGTGGGAGGGTAGCTGTCAACACCAGGTGTGGTGGTTAGCAGGCTGCAGCATGGAGCAGTGTTGGTTGAAGTGCTGTTTTTGATTTTTATACACATCTTGGTAGGCATCAAGAGCAAGATCAGACTGTTTCCACATGGCACCAACATTGGAGCAGAATTGAATGATATGGGGTGGTGGCAGTGGTTGCTGCATGAACTGTCACGTGGGGATCTAGTCAGACAAGTGGCACTTGGTGTTGGATTCAAAACAGTGCAAGGTGCTGCAAGGGGCAGTATAGTGCAGTGGTCTAAGGCTCTGAGCTGCAAATTTGGTGACATCCAGCAGACCAGACCTGGGTTTGAATCCCACAGCTTCCACTTGCATACTGTGTGACCCTGAGCAAGTCACTTAACCTCCTTGTGCTCCTAGGTCGCTCCTGTAAAAAAGCTTTCAGCTTATTGTGCTGTACCTGGTTAAACAACTAAATAAATAAAATAAAAAATAAAATTTAACATACAACCAAGAGGGTGGCTGCGTGGGATAGTTATGTGGCACCAGAGAGGAACCAGTGGGTACCACTGGGCTCCGTGCTGTGGCCAGTGTTGTTCAAAGTCTTCCACAATGATAGTGGGGATGGCATTAACAGGAAAATATGCCCATTTGCAGATGACATCAAGCTCAGTGGTAGAGTGGACACAGGTGAAGGATACAGAACCCACCTGAAGATCTGGAACAGCTGGGAGGTGGTCCATGATCTGGTAGCTTGGTTTCAATGCCAAGAAATTCAAAGTTAGGCATATTATGTTAAGACTCCCAGGACAGAATACTACCTGGGTAAAATCTAATTATCCGAGATCAGAGGAGGACAAGTGGCCTGGGAGTGATGGTCAATAGCACCCGGAACCGCTCCATGCAGTGCAAGACAGCAGCAGCAAAGGCAAACAAGATGCTGGGATGCATAGCTAGTTGCATCAGTACTACGAGACAGGAGGTTATACTGCCCTTGTATAGGTTACTGGTAAGGCTGCATTTACAGTATATAGTTTAGTACTTGTGGACACACCTCAAACAGAACATGAACCTGCTGGAAAAGGTCCAGATGAGGGCTACAAAGATGATAGACAGTCAGCAAGGTAAAGCAGATGACACATTGAGGGTACTGAACATGTAATCACTTAAACACAGGAGACAGAGAGAGAGAAAGAAGGGACATGATTGGGATCTTCAGGTACTTGAAAGTTATAAATAAGGTTGATGAGGAGAGTCTACTTAAGCTGAGTGACAACTGCAACAAGGTTGCACAGTCTGAAGCTTGAGGGTGGGAGGTTGAGGACAGAGGTTGGAAGCAGTTCTTCACAGAGAGATGGTAGACACTTGGATGTGCTGCGGAAGAAGTTATCTCGTTGAAGACAATGGGCAAGTTTAACAATGGATGGGATAGGCATGGGGAAGTTAAGGATCATGGGTAGGGAGGATGGGGGGAGCACATGAACATTACATCAAGCTGTGGGATGGCCCATCGGTGCAGTGGTTCAATTTCTGGTAGCAAAAACAGCGACCTAGGTTCAGGACTGGACACAGGTTGCTGGCAAGATGGCTAGGAGAAGGCTACAGTGTAGGAAGAATGCTCTCCTTCACCTGGGGTGAGGGCAGGAATAGGGCCAAATGCTGGCTGACTCCAAGCGGAGGCTGGGAGCTCAGCAAGTGCACAGGGAGCTCATTGCTTTAGGGGTGTAGTGGACTTTGACTTGCGCCTTAACATCAGTGGCATGCCAAGCCCCTGTGGAGAAAAAGAGTAAAAGCTCCTGGGCGTACTGGATGACTTTCTGGCACTTGTGGACACCACATCACAGTAGCCAGTCATACCTGCCTCAGCAGCAGCTCCCAGGCCAAATTGAGAGTGTGCTGCTCCCACCAATACCTTCACACTCAGAGGGGGACCCATCCAGCGAAGGTCAAACAGGGTTATCCGGGGATGACGGATGTAGTGTGAGGTGGGGGCTGGGGAGAGTTGGGCACCTGCTGGGGTGACTTAGAAGGGCCTGAAGGGTGTCAGCCCAGGGCAGGTGAGTACAAAAAAAAAAAATAACGTAAGCTGTGGATCCTTCAGTAGGAGCAGACTTTATAGACAGAAATGGCCTTCTTCTGGCTTCTTCATATGTTTGTATTGATGCGTCGCAAACACAAGGAGGAGCAATCATTTGTGTGTGTGTGTCTGTGTGGAGGGGTAGCAGTGTCAAAGGAAAGAAGTATCTTGGGGGTCATTAGGGCTACGGAATAACAGCCTGCAATGTAGAGAGGCAGCTACGAGGGACAACATATAATGCTGGTATATACTGACAGGGGTATAACCTCCAGGAGAAGGGAGCTAATCTGGTTCACTGTCATTTTACAGACTTTACATGTACCTCACTTCAAAGCAAGTGTGCAATTGATGCATCACACCAGACTTTGGTGCTGAAAACGGTCATGTGCCACTCCATACTTAGGTGAAACACGGAAACCAACATGTCTGCTGCTCACAGAAGAGGTCGTCAGCCAAACAGTTCACCAGCCTCATGCAAGCGTCGCGAGACTGCAGCAATCGGACTACCGCAGAAAGTTGGTCAACCTGGGTTCTGCCTATAAGAGTGGACAGCACTGAAGACACAGAAAGAGTTTCAAAAGATGAGGAGTTAGCATACCCTGTTACATTTTTTACAGGTAGGAGTACTGCATGCCACTTACTCCTACATAACAGCAACTTTAAGTGAAAGACAGGTTAATTCATCAGGCATTGTCTAATGTTCTCTACAGTGATCACAGTGTTGAACAATGTTGGCAACCAGTTCAGCCTCTGAGGTGCCTGTTGGTGAGTAATACTATCTTCATTTGCTGTTTGTTGAATGGTTTGTCTGTCAGTGTACATATGCATTGCCGGATCACTTTCTTGTCCAGGTTTAGACATGTCACATGTTACACTCCTGGCACCGCACAAACAAATGTTTTGTCATGACATGATTGGAGCGCTGATGATCACTATCATGTCCTAACACCACAGTATCAAAATACCTCCCTATATTTAATGGAAAATCATGGACATTCACCTTTACCTCCCCGACAGTGATTTCTATGATTTATTTTGCTTTATGGTATCTGTGCACAACATTTCACAAATCCAGATACTACTGTACCCTGTCCATGGTATAGGACTCAAGACCAACAAACACTTTCAATTAGCAAGCACAATGAATGCATTTGATGTCCTATGGTTGAACCTATGTGTACCTTTTCAACTGATTGAAATAACTGTGGTATACATCAGGTACGCTAGCGGACATGTCAATTACATTCGATTTAGTGCTGTGTGGTCTGCTTCAATGGCAATGCAAGCCATTTTGTATAACCTGAACACATCAGATTTCATTTGGCTGCATGCTCCAGTCATTCTATTGGTGTATCTTTCCACTGCCAACAGAGTACTCTGAATGTGGGCGGCACTGTTTGGTGCATGGGAGCACTCATGCATTGTGCTTCTGTGAACATAATGCCAGCTGATCAGCCAACTTGGATCACCAATAGTCCTGTACAGCACAACATAGACTTGCAGAACACATCGTGTTGTTAGTGTCCTTACTGACATACTTTACATTGTAGGGCACAAAACCCTGCTGATTTGTGAAGATGCTTTATTAAGCATAGTACAGGATGAATAGAGACTAAGTTAATGCAACAGTGTGCAATGTGCTTTTACGCAGCAATGTTCTCCATTGTGCCTTTACTTTCACCTTTGTATACCACAATTGTTCAACAGTTATCCACACTGTGACACAGCTTTTACAACTATAGGTTATGTGGATAATGCTTGTACAATGCTTTTATTATTACAGACAACCACAACTTGGGATTAGTCATGCTGACAGCAACATCTCTGTGTCATCACCTGTTTCTGGCACCCAACATCCACTGTGTTCCACTCCTGCTAATGAGTTTCAGCCTCTTTGGAAAACGTAAGTAGCTCTGAGCGAAACACAGTAACCAGAAAACTTTCACCACTAGTCTTCATTGTAAATATGCCTTTCTCATTCCTGCAGCCATGAGAAGGAATGTTGTCCAGATTCAGAAAGTGATGTTCCAACACCGCAGTTGAAGACTCTGGATGTCTCCTACCATCCACATTCCTCAAGGTAGGAACTCTTGACTCTCCTATGTGCGGAAACACTCAATGTATGAACAATGGCTTTAGTGATGTGTTAATTGTGCCAAGACTATGCAGTAGCACTGATTTTTTTATTCATTCATTTATTTATTTATTTAATTTGCAGATTAAAACCTTTGAGCTGTCTGCTTCTTTTTACAAAGGTTCCATATCGGGTATAAGAGACAAAACAAGTTACAAGGTTAAATTTCAGGTAGACAGACAAATTTACAGGTCAAAATTCATTAGTGGAGACTACAGGAATACACTAGTAGTTTGATGGGCCTTGGTGCTGTGTTTGCTGATAACAGGATACTGACAGGATGCACATGCCGTGAAGTAATCTATTGCAGTTCATAAGTTGTATAGGTAGTAGGAGTACTTTTGATAAGTGGTTTAAGTTTGTATTGTTGGGTATTCACGAAGTCCTCATGGAGTCTATCCAGAAGTTTGGAGTAGTCTCTGAGGTGTCTTTGACATTTGTTGTAAAGGGTGAGGTGGAGTGATGATGTCAAGGGGAGCCGGAGTGCCGGAGAAGTGTGTGGGTGGGGTGTGAGGAGAAGCTATCATGGCAGATCTGCGATTAGTGGTTTCAGCCACACTGGTTGTCTTCTGCAGAGACAGTAAACAGGTCTTTTAAAAGGGCCTATTTTGGTGTGTTCCAGTGCAGTATAGCGGAGATTCGTTAAGCCATGTGGTGCGTTGATAGGAGAGTGACCATTGAAAAAGCATGTTCTTTTAATGTGACATGGAGCACACCCTTTGCCGTTCCTCTGGTGACCTTAGTCGAGGGTGTCACTGGAACAGTGTGGCAGTTTAGTCTGTTGTGAGACCAAGTAGGGCTTTCCTATTATGCAAACCTAATACTTTGTCCTGAGTTGGAGCTGGAGCCACCCCATGGAGGAGTAAAGTAATGTGTATGGGTACACTGGTTGGCACCGAACCAGGTGACAGGCCCTGTTGACTACTTGTTTACTGCGATTTAAAAGGCTGAGTCAGTGTCAGCTCCGTAAATGACTACTGTGTAGTCGATGATAGAACAGGATAGAGTTTGTGGTAACTACAGTAAGAACCTCGTGAGGTCAGGGCCTGCGATGTCTATATAGCATGCCTAGCTTAATATTGTCAGTTTTGACTACGTGGTCAATATGGTGCACAAAGGAGAGTGTGTCATCTGTATCTACTCAAAGTATTTTAGGTGTTGACTTGCTCGACACTATCCCTTTTGGCTAAAGATAGTCAAGGGTTCAGCACTCCTTTGGAATATGGCATGGTTTGGTGCATCATTTTCTTTTTTTTTCTTTTTTGTTCAGTGGGAGCTGCTTTGTGAGAACCATGCCTCTAGTAATGTGAGCTGCATTGTATGTTCTTACAGAATTCACAAGCATTGCTGCCTGGGACTGATATTACTGTGTCATCTGCATACAGCTGCATTTCAGCAGTGCAGGCTTTAGGAAGTGAATTTAGAAGAGACTGAAGAGAAGTGACCCTGGGATCTAGCCCTGTGGGACCCTTACTGTTACCTTTCTGTGATCTGAGTAACCCTATCCTCACATACTGCATCCTGTGAGAGAGGTAACTGTTGAACAAGGAGATGGTATCTACTGACAGACCCACGGCCCATAGCTGTCTTAACAGGATTTGGTGGTTGACAGTGTGAGAGTCTTTGTGAGGTCAATAATGGACCCCACCATTTTCCTGAATTAAGGGTTTCATAAATTTTGGAGGTATAGGAGATTATGGGCGTAGATAGTTCGGTGCTTTTGATGAAAACCACACGATTCTGAGGGAAAAAGCAAATTGTACCCTTTAGACAGTCAGTGAGCTGATCAGCGACTACCCTTTCCATTGCTTTACAAAGTCATGTTTCTCTGGCTTCGAATGAGTACTGTGTTCTGTGATATCTTCAGACAATAGCTGGCCACAGTATGTGTTAGCAGTGACCATAACTCATCTCTGTCTTTTCTTTCAGTTACATCAAGAGTGACAGTGAGGACACCAGTGTGGTACCCGAAGACTGTGATCTCAGCTGTACTGAAAAAGACATAGATATGGACAATGAGGGAAATGTACATATGCACTTTGATGAGCATCAAATACATAAAATGGAAACCTCCATTTCATACGACCACTGTCTCATAAGCCTTGCCAAACTGGCTTTTTCAAATGCTTTTCAGAGACATGTCTGGGAAGGTGAATATCCTGACCAGAGAAAATGGGACAGCACTCCAGATCATTGCTGCATGCTCCAGGACACAAACAGTCATGGTGGTCACAGCCAATGGTCAAGCGTGATCCATGCAGGCAACTTCATGCTATGTTCAAACATTATTCTGAGTGGTAACAATTTTGCCAAAATAGCACTTTTGTTGAAGTTTATGAATATGCCAGTTCCAGCAAAATCAACATTCCATGCCATTCAACGCTGTATGTGTCTCCTCTGTACTTGAGTACTGGTCACATTATCAGACTGAAATTTTTCAATCCTGCAACAGCCACTGGTTCTACTTAGTGATGGTCGGAATGACAGTCCCGGACACTCTAGCGAGTACTAGACTATATAATGATGGACAATGCAACAAAATGCATTGTAGATATTGAAATAGTGGATGTTCGAGAAGTTGGTGGAAAATCACAAATATGGACGATTCGCTGCCTTTCAGCGATACCTCAGAAGATGGATCAATGTGGCATTCCTGTAGCAGAGTTGTCACGGATGCACAACACAGATAGTGTCTATCATGAGTATATGCACCCTCATAACTTTGCATTCACACCAACATCAGTTACGTGCAACATATTCCATAATTTTTTTTTTTCTTTCCACAGAGAAGAAGTATTCTGGAATATCACACAACTAGATCTGTGGCATGGAAGTAAGGGCCATAAACAAACGTCTCTTAAAGTTAGAGTTTATAGTTCTTTTAACATATGTGACAACGCATGTTCATACATTACAACAAGTTTGTTTCCTGAATTGCAGTAGTGTATCAGGATCCTCAGAGTTAATCAGTGAGGTGATCAGTGCCTTTCTAATCTAGTCATCTTAACCGGTTGTGGTCAGAAGTGTAACAGGACTTGAAGCACGTGGATCAAGATATAATTAACCATTTTTGGTTTCATCTTCAAATTATGGTCAAAGTGAGCAGCGGCTGACAGTGAGTTGTGTTTCCAGGAAACTATTGTGCCACTGGATTCTTCACTGGTTGCTTACTGGGTTGTTTTGGTCACTCTCTTTCCAGTCGATTTGGCGTGGAGTGTTGCACCATGTGGTGAATCAGCGTGTGTGGCGTATTGAGAGGCCTGGAGACATAGATGGTGTGTTGCATGCACGAAACTGTCACGATTGAACAGAAGCCATGGCTCAAGACTGCTCACCTGCTCATAGGCGCTACGTTCAGTTGTGTATGACAAGTGGATCACTGGAAAGCTGTCCTACTTCACCAAAGCTAGGTAGCCATCCGCGATTGATGTCATTGCCGGTAACTCATGATGACTCATTTTAATTATATCTTTACAGTGACAACACAAGGTAATGCAGTAAATCTTGCCATGACATGACTTTACACACACTGTATTAAGCATGCCATGACTTCAATGGATGACCACAGCATGACTGTCGAAACTATCCAAAGCACTGTCAAGCGCAAAACATAAGGCGTGACCAGAAGGCTCTGACAGTGTTGTAAGGTTTACAGAATAGGTAGTCTTAAAAGTTTCGGTACTCTGACAGCGACTCAGATGTAGCCAATCGAGGACGGACAGTGTTTTCAGTTGACAATATAACACCATTATAAATGTTTTCATTATTTTTCTTTCAGGTCAACTAGCGATTTGGAATCATTCAACAATCACATATTAATGTATGCCTCCAAAGCGTTTTGCATATCCGGGTAAATAGCTCTGATACTTTAGTTGTGGGCAAAGCCTGCTCCAGATACTGTCCATAAGCGACATTTACTGCTATGATCAGCAACATCAAGTGCATTGTGTTTTATACACAACATGGTGCACCCAAAATACGCTGCCAGTTCCATGTCTGCAGGTCTACACTTGCATGTGAAACTATGCTCGTCTTGATGTTGCTGCAGTCATCATCAGACTTATTGCATGGCGGAACAGACAGTAAAACTCCTCCATGGTAACACATGTCTGCTTACAACTTGTCAGCAGACAGTCATTGATCGTATGCACAGTATTTGCACGGAGCACCATCACAATCATGTGCTGTGCTTTATCTGGTACTGTAATGTTCTGGACAACACATATTTATTTATTGTGATGGTGAGATAGCAGCATCTTTGATGCGCTTACGGATAATAATGGCCATTGGTTTGTAAGGTTTTTTAAAGGCAAAACAGTCATGGTCCTTCTAGCCCTTTGTCACACTTTCAATTACTTGTTGGACATTCGTGATGATGGCATGAATTTAAACAGGTCTCTTGTTCACAGGTATGAATCATACATGACACGCAATGTTCTTGCAGCGATCGACTACAACCATCACATTGATAGGCAATATCTCCGGAAGAAGAATGGTGACATTGTGTGAGTACACCACAAGGGAACTTGACTGCTCTGTAGGATATGTCAGTGGTCGATGGTGTTTTTCTAAGCCATGGAATCATTGCTGGGGGGGAAATTCTTAAGCAGGCTGCATGAGCGTTCAATGATGCAATTACATTTCTGAGTGACATTCAGAAGGTGTCAAGAGGTTGCCAACCCCACGTCAGTGAACACATTATTATATGTTGTTCATATTCGGATAAGGTAAGTTCTTTGCATGCCCCAATAATGATGCTGCTTATGTAGCTCAGGACATACAAAGATACATAGACACGGTTGAGATGGGGCCTCAGTCCCCCACTCTCCTGTCCTGGGGTGTGGGTAGGATGTGTTTCACCGCTGATACTGATGCACAGCAGAGGCTGGGTGTACTGAAGCCTCACACCACTTTCAAGATACAGCAAGGTGTCTCTGGACATCCTACGGTCCTGTACAGGCACACGCACACCTGCAGTGGATATCATTGCACATCTGTGCCTCGGGGGAGGAGCAAGAAGCACAAACAAGGCAAATAACAATCAAGTGTCGGGTAGGCAACAGCAACTGGCCCCCATGCCCAACACCAGGTCACGCTACATGGTCTGTTAATTCCTTCATCCTCAGTCTTCCTCCAGCAGAATATAGACTTCAAAGGAGCAATCTAAGGAGTAGTGGCACCACCTTGTGGGTTAAAAGCCAAGGTTTTCCAGCTGCAAGGTAGATGGAAGGTTGATTCTGGGGGCATTCTCAGGCTCTGCATGAATAAGGCAGGATGCCTAAGCAGTCAACAGAGAACTGACTGCAGGTACAATAGTTAAAAAAAAAAAAAATTAATAATGAACTACATTTGCTATATGTACTGCCTTCAAGCTATATTGTTGTCATTCCAACCTTCGGTATACAAGACACTATTCTAAAAGAACCAAACAATGGAGGCGCTACAGTAAGTTGAGAGAGTCTGCCACTATGTTAGTGGATATTCAGGGTCAACATCTTGAACTAAGATTGATGGATATGGACAGGTTGATGCGTTCCATTGGGATGCCAAGTGGACATCCAACTCGTCTCCAAGACTACTGCTGCAGTGCCACCTCCACCTGTGCAGGAACTAGGTTCTGATGAAGAAACAAAGACTGCAGACCATTGAACAGGTTCACAAAATTAACTTATGTAGTTGAGAAGGAGCCTTGCTCTCTACAGCATGGACTTAGTCAACTGTCATAGCTAACAAACCATGAACTGCAAGCTGTAATTTATACAGTCATTGTTACCTGTGTGGCAACATTAGTTGAAGTAATTGCTCAGCACAAAAAGTATATAAACATATAAACATAGGATTTGACATCAGATAAGAACGTTGTCCCATCTGTAGTCTCGCCCATTTCATCATCAATGGATAAGCTGTGATCCCGTTAACCTTCAGCATACTTCTTCCGACCCCCACCCCTGGAATTGCCTTATGACTGTCCCATCAGTGCTTTAATTCCACCACTGTTTTGACTCAACAACCTCCCTGGAAGGCTGTTCGTGCTCAACAACTGTCTCTGTCAATAAATACTTCCTTAAATTACCTCTGAGCCGCCTACATCTCTATTTTCCAATTGTGCAACTTTGTTCTGCACACTTTTTTTTTGAATATGCCACCCTCTTGGACTTTGGTTGATTACCTTGGTGAAAGTCTCCCCATCATGTCCCTCCTCCTTCTTTCCTCGAGGCTATACAGATTAGCCTCTCAGTTTATCTTCACATGTCTTTTTTGCAGACCCCACCATTTTAGTTGCCCTATCTTGACAGCTTCCATCTGTCTGTCTTCAGTTTTGTTTCCAGAATGATGTAGTACTCAGATGGGTCCACCAGCTTGCTTGCACAGAGGATGTGAACTCCTGTTTTTCATTGGCGATTTCTCCTGCCATCCCAGTATCTCTCCTTCTTGCTGCCCTTCATTACCTCCCACCTAGGCATCCGTGTAACTACCCCCAGGTCTCTTCCATTTTTTGTGGTTGTTACCTCCTCCCCACTGTACTGTTCCGGGTTTTGTTTTCCAGGCGTTCCTTGCATCCTTAGCATTGAATGGTTGCCATACATTTGACTATTCCTCTAGCTTTGCCAAGTATGTTCTCATGCATTCCAGCAGCCAGGTACTCAATTGTGTTGCAGATCTTGACTGGAGAATAGGACACAGAGAGTAATATAAATGCAGTCCCTCTGAAAAAGGTAAGCCTATTGGGTGCAGTGTTCAGAGTTGGACTATCCTCTTTAATGTTTTATGTTACATTGCAGAGGGACTGAAGGAATTATGTCTTTGCGGATGACACAGATCTGCAGCAGTGTTGTACAAGGTGGAGTGGAAAGGATGAGAAGGGTGCTTGGTAAGGTTGAAGATTGTCAAATGTGTGGCGGCTGGGATTACTAAGAAGTGCATGTAATGCACCTGGGGCTGAGCTTGGGAAGAGTACATAATTGGGTGAGATAACAACAACAAAGTGTAAAGGTGAGGGGTTATCACAGAATGCTAAAGGTGGGCAAGCAGTGGGAGGGGCAGCAAGTAGGGTTGGTATACTGGGATGGATAGAGCATCACAGTATAGCTCAGGAAGTTATTATCCTCTGTACAGACAGCTAGTGAGACACATCTGAGTGCATGCAGTTCTGGGTTAATTCACAAAGATATAAATAGGATGGAAGCTGTTCAGAGGAGGGCACCAAATGGTGAGGTCTGCACCGAAGATATAGAAGAGAGACTTAAGGACAATATGTATGGCCTGGGGAAAGGAGGAGAGGTGATGATAGAAACTTTGGTACCTCGAGGAATCAGCAAGTCCAAGAGGTAGCATCCTAAGAGAGGTGTGCAAAAGGGTGGCTGGTTGAGATACAAGTGGCTCGGGTACTTTGATTTTGAGGGATGTGGATGTGGACGGCCTTCCAGAGGAGGTTGGTCAAAACAGTGGCGGAATTCAAGCAGGCATGGGACAGTCATAAGGCAATTGTGGGGAGGGTAGAAAGAAGAAGGAGGCTTTGGTTGCTAGGACCTGCAGCTTATAAATGAAATGGGCAAACTGGGTGGCCAAGTGTCCTTATCTGCCATAAATTATATGTTTATGTATGTTTCTGTGTTCTATCTGAGAATACTTTTCCTTCAGTCCCTCTGCCAGTGTCATGATTAAACAGTGAGTGGACAGGTCTTTATCTGAACTCCTCATTTCCTGGTGGCCCCTCTTGAGTGGACCATTTACTATTACTCTGTGTCCTTTTCTCCAGCCAGTTCTACCATGCTGTCATGGGCCCACTTCCAGGCTGGCTAACTGTATATTAATCTTTTGTGGGACTGTCAAATGCCTTGCTAAAGTGTAGGTGGCCATGTCCTGGCCCTCCCTGATCTGCACTTTGGGTTTCCATTCAAAGAAATGTGTCAGATCTGTCTGCCATGACTTTACCACTGTAAATCCATGCTACCTTTGGGTCCTTTGACCTCTGGCATGTAGATACCAACAATTATTTTCTTCAAGTGATTACTTTATTTTCTATGATGAGTTAAACTAACTTGTATTAGTTTCGCTTTTGTCTTGCTCCACTTTTGTGAAGGGTCACGGACCTCCTCAGTCCTCAGGTACCACCTATCCTCACATGACTTGTTAAAGGTGGTATTGGTGTAACTAGTTCTACTCTAGTTCTTTTGAATTTGGATGATACCATCCGTCCCCATTGCTGTCCACCTTCAGTTTGAAGTTCTTTTCAGAACTGTTTGTTCTGTAAATGGCTTGTATCGCTTCTTATCTGAGTGTTTCTGTTGTTTGTTTTAGTTACCTCCCTCTTCATTTGTAAAATGGGATCAAAAATATTTGTGTAGTATCTCTGCCTTTCTGATCTCATTACCTCCTCCCCTTTCTTAAGCCTCCTATCATCCCGTGGTTCTCGCTTCGTGTTGAACTAAAGGTTTTATCCTCTTAACTGGTGCTATGTTTCCTCTGTTTGAGCCTTTCTGGTCTGTTTCTGCCCACCTTCCTTTTGTAGTGATACAGTTGTATGCCTTTTGGTTCCGGCCTTCGGAATGTCTTTCTTGAACCTTCCCCCTTCCTTTGAGAACCAGGTGTTTCTGCATAGTTTTGTTTGGTTGTTGCTCACAAAGGCTTGTTACCTCTTGATGGCGGTTGTTGTTATTCTGTGTTCTTTACTCTCCTTCGCCCATTTGCAAGTGCACTTTAGGCACTCACCCATTTTGTAAGTCAGCCTCCTAAATTCAGTGCCTTGCTTGCTTGGCTCTATTGCGGTGTTGTTGTGAGCCATGCTTTCGATGGCGCAGTTCCGAGATGTGGGTACACTCAACATCTGTGATCCTTATCTCCATTTGAGAGAACAGGTCTAAGATTGTTCTCCGCGTGGTTTCCATCTCCTGTCTCAGGCATGGCCCTGTAGGTCATGTATAGTAACTCACCTTCGAAGTGGCAGCGTTTCTGCACTGCAGTTAATATCTGTCATATTCAGATCACCCATCAGCAATATCTCCCTTTTTTGCCATTCTAAGTATACTTTCATCATTTCGGTCCATTTCTCCTCTGGATGGGGGTCTGTGTAACCCATGCAGATTGTGGTGCCTGTCTGTCTAAATTGACCTGGTGGGCCCTGTCCTCCTGTAACCTTCTTCTGTTGCTTTGATTTCTCCCTATGTAGATTCTCCTCCTCTCTTTTACCCTCCCTGTCCTTCTAGATAATGTAATCTGAATGTTTATGTCCAGTCATGGTTCTATGTACCATGTTTCGTGACTTCCATGATATCGATGTTCTCCTCCATCAAGCCACTAATTCAGGTGCTTGTTGCAGAATCTAACAGTCCATGTGTGATGAATTTGTTCATCAGGCATGTGCTGTGTGGGGACATAGGACTTGTCCATGCTTGTCTTCCTCTGAGACTTGGTTTGCAGGCCTGTGCTGAACACAGTTTTTCCAGAACTATTAACAGCTGAGAGGGCTACTGCTGCTATCTTGGGGTCAACTGCAAGCAACTGGTTGCTGTTGATGCCCATTCAGATGTCATGAACAAGCCAAACACTGGTCACAGCACTAGCCTGTGGTACTCGCTTGTCACTGTCTAAGTGAATCCCCTGCAACCTCACCATCTGATGCCTCTCTGTAACAGTTTAACACATCCATCATGTTCTCCCTGCACTGCATTTGCCTCCCATGTGGCACTTGGTGAATCTTACTGAATTCAGACAAGCCGCCACTGCATGTCCCTTGTCCAGTGTACTAGTCATAGTATCCACCAGTTTGGTGTGACGGATTCTCCTGATTAAAGCAATGCTGACGGACATCCGCAGCCCATTGCTGTAAAGAAGGTCCTGGCCTCTCCCATGATTGTTTCCATGCGTTTTCCCGCAGTGATGTGATGTTTACGGCCTGTGGTTAACAGTTTCTTTGTGACTGCCTATGAGGAGTATCAGGTGACCATCTAGTCATAAGATGATTTCTGAGACCATGGAGGCATTGGAAGAGGTGCCAAGGGCCCCTGCATTTGTGCCATGTCCCAGTACTCTAGGGTGACTACATGTGGGTCTGGCATCTGTCCCCTCAGTACCCTCAGCCCTGTCCTCTGGATTCCCCATATGTCACCCTTGTAATCCTTCCACCTCCCACCCCTTGTTGTGCCCCCCCTTTCTCTTAGTAACACCAAGCACAGTATTCATTAACTGCTTCCCTTGTTTGCCCCTGTTGCTCTCACCCATCCCCTGAAAGCCTCATTGTGTTTCTCTACAACTTAATTATAATTTGTAATTGTATTGGCTGCTGTCTTGTGAAACTTTTAAACACTGTCACTTTAGTCCGTAGAGCACTGTACACCTTAACACCCATACCCATACTTGTCATTTGTACTCATGTACGGTCACAGGTACATCATTATTATGTCCTTTGTTTGCATAATATCTTTCCTAGACACATACCCGGACATGCCACTTGGTGCCCCTTCTCACTGTCTCACACCTCACTACCCACAATTCACACAATAATCAGCGAACAAGCAATATCCTTGTACTGGGGTGTATAGTGCATCCTCACTGTCTATACTTACAGAAATTTAATTTAGGTTTTTTTGCCACAAACATGGTATTGTTTCATATCCTCATTACAACATACACAGCATACCTACAATAACATTGTTTGATGTTGTTTATTTGTATAACAGCAGTTGTACATACATCATAGCCACATGAGGCTTTCATAACTGATGTTAATAAAACAACACCTGTTTGTTGCATTAATTAACAACGTGGTTATCATCAGACATTGTTGTTGCATTTGTGTCTAGCTGCACTGTTGACAGGTGATGAATTGTATTTATGTGCTCAAATAAAGTAATGATTCTCACATGTGCTAGAAGTTAGTCATTGTCAACAGTCCTGGTATATGGATGAAAATCAGCATGTGCACGAGTCAATTATGTTTAAGCAACATAACATTAATGTTAACACAGGATGAGTATCTGTCTTGACCACATCACAAGTAATGCTTAATGACAATGTTTATAAAGTGAACAATAAAACAGTTGTGGCCTTAAGAACCACAGTACACTTCACACTAAAAAGGAGTATTCAGACTACATAATTTTTTAGTAACTTGGTTTCATTCATGTACTATGGATGCCGCATTGTGTGTTTTACACAACATGAAAACCAAAATAAGCTGCCAGTTCCATGTCCGGGTCATACACCTCTGCATGCAAACTATGCTCACTTTGATGTTGCTGCAGTCATCGCCGTACTTATTCCATGGCGGAACAGACGATAAAAACTCCTCCATAGTAACACATGTCTGCTTACAACTTGTCAGCAGACAGTCATTGATAGGTATTGCACAGTATGTTGCAGGAGCACCATCACAATCATGTGCTATGCTTTATCTGGTACTGTAATGTTCTGGACAACACATATTTATTTATGTGATGGTGAGATAGCAGCATCTTTGATGCGCTTACGAGCAATAATGGCCATTGATTTATAAGGTTTTAAAGGCAAAACAAGTCATGGTCCTTCCTAGCCCTTGTCACACTTTCAATTACTTGTTGGACATTAGTGATGATGGCATGAATTTAAACAGGTCTCTTGTCTTCAGGTATGAATCATACATGACACGCAATGTTCTTGCAGCGATCGACTACAACCATCACATTGATAGGCAATATCTCGGAAGAAGAATGGTGACATTGGCAGAGTACACCAGAGGGCAACTTGACTGCTCTGTAGGATATGTCAGTGGTCGATGGTGTTTTTCTAAGCCATGGAATCATTGCTGGGGGAAATTCTTAAGCAGCATGACGTTCAATGATGCAATTACATTTCTGAGTGACATTCAGAAGAGTGTCAAGAGGTTATCAACCCCAAACCGTGAAACATATTAATATATTTGTTCATATTCAGCCAAGATAGTTCTTTGCATGCCCCAATAATGATGCTGCTTATGTGGCTCAGGACATACAAAAGATACATAGACACGGTGGCAGATAAGGGCCTCAATCCTCCACTCTCCTGTCCTGGGGTGTGGGTAGGATGTGTTCACCGCTGATACTGATGCACAGCAGAGGCTGCGGGTACTGAAGCCTCACACCACTTTCAAGATACAGCAAGGTGTCTCTGGACATCCCACGGTCCTGTACAGGCACCACATACCTGCGATGGATATCATTGCACATCTGTGCCTCAGGGAAGAGCAAAGCACAAATAAGGCAAAATAACAATCAGAAGTGCCGGGTAAACCCAGCATGGCTGAAGCCCCCATGCCCAACACCAGGTCACGCCACATGGTCTGTTAATTCTTCATCCTCAGTCTTCCCTCCAGACAGAATATAGACTAAAGAAGCACCCAAGAAGGAGTAGTAGCACCACCTTGTGGGGAAAAAGCCAAGGTTTTCCAGCTGCAAGGTAATGCAAGGTTGGATTCAGGGGGGCATTCTCAGGCCTGCATGAATAAGGCAGGATGCCTAAGACAGTCCACAACAGAGACTGACTGCAGGTACAATAGTTAAAAAAAAAAAAAATAATAATAGAACCACACTTGCTATATGTACTGCCTTCAAGCTATATTGTTGTCTATTCCAACCTTCAGGTATACAAGACACTATTCTAAAAGACAAACAATGGAGTGCGTTGCCAGTAAAGGAGAGAAAGTGCACCAATATGTTGAGGATATTCAGGGCAAACATCTGGAGCGAAGATTGATGGACACGGACAGGCTGATGCGTTCCATTGGGATGCAAGTGGACATCAACTCGTCTCCAAGACTACTGCTGCAGTACCACCTCCACCTGCAGGAACTAGTTCTGATGAAGAAACAAGACTGCAGACCATTGAACAGGTTCAAGAAAATTAACTTATGTAGTTGAAGAGCCATGCTCTCTACAGCATGGACCTAGTCAATCTGTCATGGCTAACAAACCATGAACTGCAAAGCTGTAATTTATACAGTCATTGTTACCTGTGTGGCAACATTAGTTGGAAATAATGCTCCAGTACACAAAAGTATATATAGAAACATATAAACATAGGATTTGACATCAGATAAAGACAGCTTGTCCACCTAGTCTGCCCATTTCACTAACGAATGGATAAGCTGTAGATCTCCGTTAACCTTCAGCATACTTCTAACAAATACCCTAGAATTGCCTTATGACTGTCCCATCAATGCTTTAATTCCACCACTGTTTTTGACTCAACAACCTCCCTGGAAGGCCTGTTCCATGCTTCAACAACTGTCTCTGTCAATAAATACCTTAAATTACCTCTGAATACGCCACCCTCCTATCATTTCCCAATTGTGCAACCTTGTTCTTGCACGCCTTCTTTTTTCTGAAATATACTGCCCTCTTGGACTTTATGTTGATTACCTTGAGTGAAAGTCTCTATCATGTCCCTCCTCTCCTTCTTTCCTCCGAGGCTATACAGATTAAGCTCTCTCAGTCTATCTTCCTTATGTCTTCCTGTGCAGACCCTGCACCATTTTGAGTGCCCTACTCTGGACAGCTTCCATCCTGTCTGTCTTTTCAAGATTTTGTCTCCAGAAATGCATACAGTACTCCAGATAGGGTCTCACCAGCTGTTTGTACAGAGGGATAATAACTTCCTGTTTTCTACTGGTGATGCCTCTCCATGTAAATCCCAATGTCCCCCCCTCCCTCCTTGCTGCCCTCTCCACTGCCTGCTACGAGCATCTGATCTAACTCCATCCCCAGAGTCTCTTTCCCATTTTTTGTGGTTGTTACCACCTCACTCCCCATCTGTACTGTTCCAGGGTTTTTATTCTCCCAAGTGCATTACCTTGCACTTCTTAGCATTGAATGTAGCTGCCATACATTTGACTATTCCTCTACTTTGCCAAGATACATTCTCATGCCCATTCCACAAACCAAGTGCATCAGAGTGTGTTGCAGATCCTGACTGGAGAATAGGACACAGAGAGTAATAGTAAATGCAGTCCACTCTGAAAAAGTGGGGTTACTAATGGGGTACGACAGTGTTTCAGTATTAGGACCAGTCCTCTTCAATGTCTTTATAAGCGACATTTGCAGAGGGACTGGAAGAAATATGTCCTTGCAGATGACACAAGATCTGCAACAGAGTTGATGTACAGGTGGAGTGGAAAGGATGAGAAAAGTACTTGGCAAGGTTAGAGGAATGGTCAAATGTATGGCAGCTAAAATTCAATGCTAAGAAGTGCAAGGTAATGCACCTGGGAAGCTAAAACCCAGGAAGAGTACACAATGGTGGGTGAGATACTAACAACAACAAAAGTGTAAAGGGGACCAGGGGTTATCATCGAATGACCTAAAGGTGGGCAAGCAATGGGAGAGGCAGCAAGTAGAGCTGGAGTATACTGGGATGCATAGGGAGAGAGCATCACCAGTATAAAACAGGAAGTTATTATCCCTCTGTACAGACAGCTAGTGAGACTACATCTGGAGTACATACATGAGTTCTGGAGACCCAATCTCACAAAGATATAAACAGGATGGAAGCTGTCCAGAGGAGGGCAACTAAAATGGTGCAGGGTCTGCACCGGAAGACATATGAAGAGAGACTTAAGGAGCTTAATATGTATAGCCTCGAGGAAAGGAGGGAGAGGGTGGACATGATAGAAACTTTTAAGTACCTCGAGGGAATCAACAAAGTCCAAGAGGGTAGCATCTTTCTAAAGAAGAGGTGTGCAAAAAGAAGGTGGCACAATTTGAAGATACAAGGGAAGTGGCTCGGAGGTAATTTAAGTAAGTATTTTTTGACAGAGAGGGATGTGGATGTATGGAACGGCCTTCCAGAGGAGGTTGTGGAGTCAAAAACAGTGGCGGAATTCAAGCAGGCATGGGACAGTCATAAGGCAAATTATAGGGGAGGGTAGAGAAGAAGAGGCTGCCCTGATTAACTAGGACCTGCAGCTAGCCATCAAGTAGGGAAATGGGCAAACTGGGTGGGCCAAGCGTCTTATCTGCCATAAATTATATGTTTCTATGTGTGTTTCTATGTTTCTATCTGCAAAGAGACATACTTTTCCTTCCAATCCCTCTGCAATGTAAACATATAAAGACAGTGAAGTGGACAGGTCTTAATACTGAACCTCTGGGTACCCCACTAGTGACCCCCTTTCTTGAGAGTGGACTCCATTTACTATTACTCTCTGTGTCCTTTTCTCAGCCAGTTCTTTACCCATGCTGTCATCTTGGGCCCCACTTCCAGGCTGGCTAACTGCTATATTAATCTTTGTGTGGGACTGTGTCAAATGCCTTGCTAAAGTGTAGGTAGGCCATGTCCACAGCCCCCCTGATCTGCTACTTTTGGACACCCATTCAAAGAAATGTATCAGATTCAGTCTGCCATGACCTTACCACTGGAAATCCATGCTACCTTTGGGTCCTGTGACCCTCTGGCATGTAGATACTCAACAATTATTTTCTTCAGAAGTGATTACTTTATTTTCCGTATGACTGAGGTTAAACAACAGGTATGTGGTTCCTGATTTTATCTTACTCCACTTTTGTGAAGAGAATCATCGGACCTCCTCCAGTCCTCAGGTACCACCTATCCTCACATGACTTGTTAAAGAGGGTAGTCAGTGGTGTATAGTTCTACCCTTAGTTCTTTTTGAATTCTGGGATGAAATACCATCCGTCCCCATTGCTTTGTCCACCTTCAGTTTTAAAGTTCTTTTCAGAACCGTTTGTTCTGTAAATGGCCTGGTATCAACTTCTGTATCCTGAGTGTTTCTGTTGTTTGTTTTCGGTACCTCCCCTCTTCATTTGTAAATACTGATCAAAAATATTTGTAGTATCTCTGCCTTTTCACAGTCACACAATCGCCCACCCTCCCCTTTATTAAGCCTCACTATCACTCCCGTGGTCTTCCTTCGCTCCTGATGAACCTATAAAGGTTTTATCCCCTTCTTAACTGAGCTGCGTATGTTTTCCTCTGTTTGAGCCTTTGCTGGTCTGACTGCCTGCCCACCTTCCTTTTTGCTTGAAGTGATACAGTTGTATGCCCTGCTGCTTCTGTGATTCCTGGCCCTTCGAATGTTATCTTTTTCTTGAACCTTCCCTGCCACTTCCTTTGAGAACCAAGTGGTTTCTTACATAGTTTTGTTTAGTTTGTTTGCCCCACACAAAGGCTTGTTACCTCTGTGATGGCAGTTGTTATTATTCCATTGTTCTTCCACCCCTCCTTCCTGCCCATTTGCAAGTATTCCTTGAGCCTCAACATTTTGGCAAAGTCAGCCTCCTAAAGTCCAGTTGCCTTTGCTAGGCTTGACTCTATTGCGGTGTTGACTGTGAGCCATGCTGTTCGATGGCCGCTAGTTCCTAGATGGCTACACACTTACAACATCTGATCCTCTCTTATCTCCATTTGAGAGAACCAGGTCTAAGATTGCTCCCTCTCAAGTGGGTTTCCAATACCTGTCAGGCATGACCCCTGGGTCATGTAAGTCCCACTCTTGATGCAGCTGCAACTGCCCTGCAGTTAACATCTGTCATATTCAGATCACCCATCAACAATATCTCCCTTTTCTGCCATTCTAAGTATACTTTCTATCATTTTCCTGGTCCATTTCCTCCCTCTGAGATGGGGGTCTGTATACAACCCATGTGCAGATTGTGGTGCCCTTGTCTGTCTCACAAATTGACCCCAGGGCTTCACCAATATCCTCCTAGTAACCCTTTTATTCTGTTGCTGGATTTCTCCCTTATGAGAGCTACTCCTCCTCCTCTTTTACCCTCCCTGTCCCTTCTAGATAATGTAACCTGGAATATTTTACGTCCCAGTCATGGTTCTATGTGTACCATGTTTCTGTGACTGACATGATATCAGATATTCCTCCTCCATCAAGGCCACTAATTCAGGAAGCTTGTTACCCAGAATATAGTACAAGTCCATGTGATGATATGTTTAATTCATTCATCAGGGCACAAAGCTGTGACTGTCGGACCATAGGACTTGTCCATGCTGTGTCTTCCTCTGAGACTTAGGTTTGCAGACACTGTGCTGAACACAGTTCTTCTCCAGAACACTATTAACAGCTGAGAGTGGCTACTGCTGCTATCTTGGGGTCAACTGCAAGCAAACTGATTTTGCTGTTGATGCCCATTCAGATGTGTCATATGAACAAGCCAAACACTGGTCACAGCACTCAGCCCTGTGGTACTCTGCTTGTCACTGTCCTCAGAGATGAGATCTCCCCTACAACCTCACCATCTGATGCCTCTCTGTAACCAGTTTACAACACATCCCATCATGTTCTCCCTGCACCTGCCACCTTAATACCCAGCCTCCCATGTGGCGCTGGGTGGAATGCCTTACTGAATTCCAGACACAAGACACCCACTGCATGTCCCTTGTCCAGTGTACCAGTCATAGTAATCCACCAGTTTGGTGTGACAGGATCTACTCCTGACAAAGCAATGCTGACGGACATCCGGCAACCCATTGCTGTAAAGAAGGGTCACCAGCCTCTCCTTCATGATTGTTTCCATCAGTTTTCCCACAGTGGATGTGATGTTTACCGGCCTGTAGTTTAACAGTTTCTTTTGTGACTGCTCTTATGGAGGAGTATCAGGTGAGCCATCATCTAGTCATAAGATGCAGTTCCTGAGACCATGGAGGCATTGAACAGGTGTGCCAAGGGCCCCACCATGATTTGTGCCAGCTGTCCCAGTACCCTAGGGTGACTCACATGTGGGTCTGGCATCTTGTCCACCCTCAGTACCCTCCAGTACCCTGTCCTCTGTGATTCCCCCATATGTCACCTACCGTAATCCCTTAGCCTGACCTCCACCCCCCTTGTTGAGTGCCCCACCTTTCTCCTTAGTAAACACAAGCACAAGTATTCATTAACTTAACTACGCCTGCTCTGCCCTGTTGCTCCCCACCCCATCCCTCAGCAAGCCTCATTGTGTTGTCTCTACAACTTGAATTATGCATAGGAGTAAGTGTAATGGCTGCTGTTCAGTGTAGAACTTTTTAAACACTGTGTCACCCTAGTCCATAAGAGCACCTGTACACTCAACACCACATACCCATACTTGTCATTTGTACCCATGTGGACAGTCACAGGCACATCATTGTCATGTCCTGTTGTTTGCAATAATATCTTTCCTGAAACCCACATACCTCCAGGACATGCCACTTAGGGTGCCCCCTTCCTCAATGTCTCACACCTCCTTACCACCCACAATTCAAGCACAATAATCAACCCAAGAACAAGCAACATCCTTGTAATGGGGTGTATAGTGCATCCTCCACTGTCTATACTTACAGAAATTTAATTTAGGTACCTTTGCCACAAACATGAGTATTGCTTTACATATCCTCCATTACAACATACACAGCATACCCACAATAACATTGTTTGATGTTGTTTATTTGTATAACAGCAGTTAATACATACATCATAGCCACATAGGGCCTTCATAGCTGATGTTAATAAAACAACACCTGCTCTGTTGCACATTAATTAACAACGGTGGTTATCATCAGACATTGTTGTTGCATTTTTTCTGTCTAGCAGCTGCACTGTTGACAAAGTGACAGAATTGTGCTTCATGCTAAATAAGTAATAGATTCCCACATGTGCTAGAAGTTGAGTCATTGTACTTAACAGTCCTGGTATATGGATGAAAATCAACATATGTGCACAGTAGAAAACTCAGTATGTTTAAGCAACATAACATTAATGTTAACACAGTGATGAGTATCTGTTCCCAGAACCACATCACAAGTAACAATGCTAATGACAATGTTTATAAAAGTGAACAATAAAGACAGTTGTGGCCTTAAGAACCACAAAGTACACTTCACACCAAAAAGGAAGTATTCAGACTACATAATTTTTTTAGTAACTTCTGGTTTTCATTCATGTACTATGGATGCCCATACCTTATGGTCCCTTGTCACATGGGACATCGTGATGTCCACAGATGTAGTGGCGTGTAGGTGTGAGAGAGTGTGTGTGTGTGTGTGTGTGTGTGTGTGTGTGTGTGTGTCTGTGTGTAGGGGAGTTGGTGGGAGTGTGGCCAGAGCATGTCATGCACACATCAATCCTCATTTGATGATGTATTTACAATTTCTAAGAAAAGTGTGAAGCCATCATTCAGTGTTACATAGATATCCGCAGTACAAGTATGTTTAGCAGTCCACCAAATAATGGATTTTTCCCCGAATGTATTGCGACATCACTGTAGCTCAACTCCTGAATTGAAAATGAAAAGGAGTTAGGTGAGGCCCTGACAACTGCTGTGCAGCTCCCAACATACACAGGGTGCATAGCATGTCAAGGGGTGCATCTGTCCATTGTTCTGCAAAAGTGTAATAAAGCGTAATGGGTTGCAAGTGCACCAATTGCAGGTGACAGCTGAACAGATGAAGTCATGAATGCATCCACATAAACATTTCATTTTTGAGGGCGTGTGTACTTTTACCATCGTAGCTTACAAAAGAAAGTGGTTCTAACCACAGTATTTTGAAGGCAACAGCTACTAGACAAAAGGTAACAGCGAATTAACAGTTCAAATTCACATCACAATGTCAGTGAATACATATAATGTAGGAAGTAACATCATATGTAAGAAAAACAGTAACTGTCTCAATTACTGTAATGCATGTGGGATAAATCCACATACTGCCCATGAGGATCAGGAATCTGTCCCGGATACACCACACACACAACAGGAGGAATGACCTCCTATTACCAGCACCAAAGCGTCCATGCTGCCAAAGTACAAACTGCCTGTAGGCAGTGTACCGCATTCCCTGTTGTGGTCTTCCACGACATGATTGTACAACCCAAACAAATCATTTGCGGATGCTGCTGCTACTGCAAGAACAGGCTCCTGCAGGCTGATCAAGCGCATGGTCAGCTGTTCTGCTCACACAATGCTGTGGTTCCCTGCCACAGCATACCCTCAATCAATCAGCGTTGGCATTTCTTTACAATTGCTACACACACACCAGTGAGGATCTTCCTGACTAGGTTGGCTTGGTGTGCTGCACTGATGAAGTAGATCAAACAGACCCCGGGGTGAACTTGAATGAGCCTGATGGCCAATCTTTCCAGCTCTTGTCTTTCTTCTGCTACAACATAGTGCTGAAAGGCAATTGAAGAGAAAAACTATTGAGTTAAAATGCATGTATAGTCAGGAAGTATGGTCAACATATACATTATGAGTCCCTAATATCTGACCAAGCTATACTTCTATGTGGCCCTTTGCTAATGTTCTCATTCCTGAGTGGTACAGTGTTTCCCATTCATGGAATGCATGTTGTGTGAAACCATAGCCTCACTCATGCCATAGCAGGAGAAAAGAATGTACAAGAGGGTTAACATGTATGCTGCTTGTTTAAGGCTCTTCCCCAACGCTGCACAAAGATCGCAGCACTGCTGTGACCCCATTCCTGTTAGGTTTTGTGTCCCTAGGTGTAGAAATAATGTCCAGCTGCCTCTACCATGCAGTGTCTTCCCGATTCTGTGGATTCACTTCCTGTCCATCCAAGCCAAGGTTCTTGGCATATCATACATCCCTCCCCTTCCTCTCCCGGTTCTGTAACATTTGAGTCACCCACCAGAATCTGTTGCCTTGTCCTGTAGGGTTCCATGCAACCCTTCCATGATTCTCCCTCTCTTGTGGATGTTCATCTCATCCTCCTTGGTCTCTGCTGCTGGTGCCTCCAGAGACAAATCACACTCTGCCTGAATGGTTTTTGAATGGTGGGGATGTAAAACCAGAGGCATGCACCTCTGTTCCACCACCATCACTGCCTCTAGGCTCACTGTGGTCTGGTATAGTGACCACTGAGACAGTGGTAGCAGCCATCATAGTCCCTTGGTGGTGGAGATTGCCATAGTTCTTACTCATTGAAGAGGAGAGGGACAATCTCCCTACTCACAGCTGAGTGGTGCCCAAACATAGAGCAGCATACAGCCTCAGAATGTGTCTCGGAAGATTGCCGCTGCACAGGTAGTGCATTGCAACAATGACCAATGTCTGTCACACCTCCTGTTTACATTTTTTTTGGTGTGTGTATTTCATTCATGTGTTTGTTTCTTTACCATTTATGCAGTGTGATGGGCAGGTTATGATATGACAGGTGTATGTCCTTTGCCCTTTTTGGTAAGTGGTGTCTGAACCTCTGGTGTATATGAAATGATTTCCTTGGGGTGGCTGTCAGTCATGGAACAATGTAGTACTTCTGGAATGGTACACAAGGTCAGATGTACTCCCTCGACATTGAAGTAGCAATGTGGTGGAGGTGGTAAACCTGGGGCCAGTCATGGAGGCACAGTGGAAATGTAAGATAGCATCAGTAATGGACTGCAACTGTCAGCATCTGTAAATCAACATGGATTTACAGCAGATGTCCATGTCATCAAAAAGTTATAGATGTTTTGGATTGGGTGACATCACGAATACCAGGAAAAGCCAGTAGATGTGACATACATCAATGTCTGCACAGCCTGTCTCAACATACCAGATAGAAGGATGATAAAGTAGATGGTTATTTGGGGCATGTGCATCAAGGGGATAAAGTTGATTAGGTATTAACTGGGTAACAGAAAGAAGGTGGAGTGTTGTTGTAAGTGTGAAGTAAATCAGGTGTTATGGAGCGACTTTTCATTACCTCTGTGTTCAGTACCTGGACCATTCCAGAGCAATGTTTTCAGTACTAACACTGCATAGTGAATTTAGAAGAGGTCTGCATATTTGAAGACAAGTCGATCTATAACAATGTGGATACCCCAAATGATAATTGACTTGTGGAAGCTTGTAAAATGGTCATATGTGTGGAAAGTTTGTTTCTGCAGAACTAAAAATGTAAATGTAATGAACACTAGGAAGGAGGAAGCCAGTGGAGAGAAACTGGATGGTGGAATATGAAGTGCAAACATTCTCCTAACAGTAAATGGACCTAGGTGGTGTCCTTTCTGATTACCGAAGATATCAAAGCAGTGCAGAAAGGATTCAATGAATGCTGGTGTCATCCTGTAATGCACAGGCAGGGACATCAGCAGCAGATGCCAGGAGTTGGTGCTGCCATTATATAAGATGATACTGAGGGCGCATATATTGTTGGTGTTTTCCATTTTGTGCAACATACGGCCTTATATATATGTACGGGTGGAGTCAGTACAGAGAACAGCAATAAAAATGTCACACTGATTACATGACAAAACATGGATTCAGTCGATAAACTCAATATGTACTCAGTGGAGGAAATGAATGAGCAAAGGGACATGATAGAAACTTTAAGGTACCTTGAGGGCATAAAGAAGAGTCAGTGGAGAGACATCTTGAAACAGAGAAGGAGACATTGAACATGAGGCCATGAAATTACATTGTAAGGTTGTAGATAAAGATGAAACATGATAACGTGTCTTCACAGGAGGATGGTGGATGCATGCAGTTGTCACCCAGAAGAGGTTGTGAGCTCAAGTGCATGTGTGGTTTGGTTATGCCTGGGATAGGCCCAAGGTAACCTTGAGGTGAGAGGTATTGATTACATACCACTGAGCAGACAGGGTCATAGGCCACATACAAGAATGGGGCCTATGGGCATACTGGATCTCTGTAGTGGTCATTATCCAAAGACAGTTTCTATGTTTCTGTGTTGCAATGAAGTAGAGTACCACAGAGCAGTGACGATTCAGTAGTATGAACTGTCATTATGGCACCACATCAGCAAGTGTGACTAACACCCACCACATGTTGAAATGTTAGTAACACATTGAAGTTTGCCGGCAACATGGCCATACCACAGTGTTCCACTGGGCACAAGGCCGTTGCACAGCAACAATGAATTGTGCGACTGCAGTTATGTGAATCACATATTGCAATACATGTTTGACTTGGGTCTGTTGTAACTTATGTATGACAAAAATTGATCAGGTGTTTGTTACCTGAATTTCCAACTCTTGCTCCCTGATGAGCCTGTCATGCTCCTCATCGTGGCTGTCAGCCAGCAAAGCACGACGTGCAGATGCACCTCTTCCTCTACCACGACCACGACCACGTGGTCTGTTGCACAATGTGAGTCCGCGACAGGATCTTGCACCTCTGGCCCTGCTTCTAGCACGTCCACCAGACACTTGCAGTTGTGTTTCATTCATGGAACTTGTGGAAGCAGTGTCTATGCTCTCCGAAGTTTCTGACATAGATAATCTGTTTTGATTGAAAGTAATATTATGAGACACAACACTGTTGTTACAATCACCATTACTGACAGTGTCTGTGAGTAACAACATTGCCTGCAGATGAAGCACGGATACCTTCTCATTCACAAGCACACCATCTCATAATGATTTATAAATAAGTGAGGTGATGCAGACATTGGAATATTGTGATTATTAACATTTAATGTTCATTCCCTAGTGGTCGATATCACAGTGTAGAAAAATGCTGACATAAATTGTTGGCAATGTTACAGAACCAGTTAGTCACACTGGGAAAGGTTACAGTCATTACCTGTAAGAACTGACATGTGTTCTTGAAATGCCACCACAGCAGCTGAGTCAGTGTGTGACCATGGACCTACTGAGGCAGCTATTCAGTTAGTCCTTGTCAAATTACTTGCATAGCCACTGAGTCATTGTGTGACCATATGCTACTGAGGGCAGCAATTGATTACCTCCTAGGTCCAACTTCCACCAAGGTCAAGCGTGGAAATGTGTGACCATAGGCCCACTGAGGAACAGCTAGTGCAGACCTTCCTCATGCCACTCCCTCTACAGACACCCATCACGAGTCTAACTATGGGCCTACTGAGAGCAGCATGTCCTGACCTTCCTCATTTCACTTCCTCCATAGCCTGAATCAGCTTGTGAGCATGGATGTCCTGAGGTGCGGAAGTCCTGACCTTCCTCCACAGACACGAATCAGGCTGTGACAATGGTACTACTGCAAAGTTTGAAGTGATGACCTGCCCAGTGCAACTTTCTCCATGATAAAATAGTCACTGTGACAGCATGGGCCTAGTGAGGAGCAGCAAGTGCTGACATCTTCTCCCACTCCCTCAACAGCCACACGATTAAATGCGACCATGGCCCTACAACAGAACAACCAGTGCCAAGATTCATTGTTCAACTCCTCCACAGTCACCAAATCGGTTTGTGACTGTGGGCCTACTGAGATGCAGCAATTCAAGTCATCCCTCTACAAATTCCTTAGCTACTAGTACCCAGTGCTGACATCCCTTGTCCAACTCAATCCACAACCAAGCCACTGTGTGTGGGGAAAGTGAGGATCAGCCAAGTCTGAGCCTCCCTTGTCCAACTAGTAACACAGCCCTAAGTCACTGTCTGAGCATGGGAGAGTGGTAGTATCCAATCATGAACTTCAATGTTAAACTCCCTCCAGAGCCACTGAGTCACTGCGTGAGCATGTGGATAGAGATTGACAGTGATTGATGTCATCCCTTGTCAGATTGCCTCCACAGTCATTGACTCAGCTTGTCAACATGGACATAGCTGTGAGCATCCGGTACCGACATCCCTAGATGAAATGCCTACACAGACAATGACTGAGTGCATGAGCACGGGGCAACTGAGTGGCATCAGTCCATGTCCTCCTTTGTGCAGCATCCTCCACAGACACTGAGCATGGTTGTGATACTGTGCCTGCTGAGGAGCACTCTTGTCCACACATTCATTGACCAACCACCTCCACAGCCACTGGAGTCAGTGTGTGAGTGTGGGGCAAGTGAAAAGTGGCCAGTCCTGCCCTTAACTGTACAAAGTCCTCTACAGGCACTCACTGCCCAACTCCACCACAGCCACTGAGTCAGTGTGTGAGTGTGGGCCAAGTGATGATTAGCCAGTCGTGCCCTTAACTGTACAAGTCCTCTACAGGCACTCACTGCCCAACTCCCACCACAGCCACTGAGTCAGGTGTGTGAGTGTGGGCCAAGTGAAGAGTGGCCAGTCCTGCCCTTAACTGTACAAGTCCTCTACAGACACTCACTGCCCAAATCCCTCCACAGTCACCGAGTCAGTGTGCAGGTGTGGGGCAAGTGAAGAGTGGCTAGTCCTGCCCTTAACTGTACAAGTCCCCTACAGGCACTCACTGCCCAACTCCCACCACAGCCACTGAGTCAGTGTGAGTGTGGGCCAAGTGAGAGTGGCCAGTCCTGCCTTAACTGTACAAGTCCCTCTACAGACAGACACTGCCCAAATCCCTCCACAGTCACTGGAGTCAGTGTGTGAGTGTGGGCCAAGTGAAGAGTGGCCAGTCCTGCCCTTAACTGTACAAGTCCCTCTACAGGCACTCACTGCACAACTCCACCACAGCCACTGAGTCAGTGTGTGAGTGTGGGCCAAGTGATGATTAGCCAGTCGTGCCCTTAACTGTACAAGTCCCTCTACAGGCACTCACTGCCCAACTCCCACCACAGCCACTGAGTCAGTGTGTGAGTGTGGGCCAAGTGAAGAGTGGCCAGTGTGCCCTTAACTGCAAGTCCTCTACAGACACTCACTGCCCAAATCCCTCCACAGCCACTGAGTCAGTGTGTGAGTGTGGGCCAAGTGAAGAGTGGCCAGTCCTGCCCTTAACTGTACAAGTCCCTCTACAGACACTCACTGCCCAAATCCCTCCACAGTCACTGAGTCAGTGTGTGAGTGTGGGGCAAGTGAAGAGTGGCCAGTCCTGCCCTTAACTGTACAAGTCCCTCTACAGGCACTCACTGCCCAACTCCCACCACAGCCACTGAGTCAGTGTGTGAGTGTGGGCCAAGTGAAGAGTGGCCAGTCCTGCCCTTAACTGTACAAGTCCCTCTACAGACAGACACTGCCCAAATCCCTCCACAGTCACTGAGTCAGTGTGTGAGTGTGGGCCAAGTGAAGAGTGGCCAGTCCTGCCCTTAACTGTACAAGTCCCTCTACAGGCACTCACTGCACAACTCCCACCACAGCCACTGAGTCAGTGTGTGAGTGTGGGCCAAGTGATGATTAGCCAATGTGCCCTTAACTGTACAAGTCCCTCTACAGGCACTCACTGCACAACTCCCACCACAGCCACTGAGTCAGTGTGTGAGTGTGGGCCAAGTGAAGAGTGGCCAGTCGTGCCCTTAACTGTACAAGTCCCTCTACAGACACTCACTGCCCAAATCCCTCCACAGTCACTGAGTCAGTGTGTGAGTGTGGGCCAAGTGAAGTGGCCAGTCGTGCCCTTCACTGTACAAGTCCCTCTACAGACACTCACTGCCCAACTCCCACCACAGCCACTGAGTCAGTGTGTGAGAGTGGGCCAAGTGAAGAGTGGCCAGTCCTGCCCTTAACTGTACAAGTCCCTCTACAGGCACTCACTGCCCAACTCCCACCACAGCCACTGAGTCAGTGTGTGAGTGTGGGCCAAGTGATTGCCAGTCCTGCTCTTAACTGTACAAGTCCCTCTACAGGCACTCACTGCAACTCCCACCACAGCCACTGAGTCAGTGTGTGAGTGTGGGCCAAGTGAAGAGTGGCCAGTCCTGCCCTTAACTGTACAAGTCCCTCTACAGGCACTCACTGCCCAACTCCCACCACAGCCACTGAGTCAGTGTGTGAGTGTGGGCCAAGTGAAGAGTGGCCAGTCCTGCCCTTAACTGTACAAGTCCTTCTACAGGCACTCACTGCCCAAATCCCTCCACAGTCACTGAGTCAGTGTGTGAGTGTGGGGCAAGTGAAGAGTGGCCAGTCCTGCCCTTAACTGTACAAGTCCCTCTACAGGCACTCACTGCCCAACTCCCACCAGAGCCACTGAGTCAGTGTGTGAGTGTGGGCCAAGTGATGATTAGCCAGTCGTGCCCTTCACTGTACAAGTCCCCCTACAGACACTCACTGCCCAAATCCCTCCACAGCCACTGAGTCAGTGTGTGAGTGTGGGGCAAGTGAAGAGTGGCCAGTCCTGCCCTTAACCGTACAAGTCCCTCTGCAGGCACTCACTGCCCAAATCCCTCCACAGTCACTGAGTTGAGTGTGTGAGTGTGGGGCAAGTGAAGAGTGGCCAGTCCTGCCCTTAACTGTACAAGTCCCTCTACAGACACTCACTGCCCAAATCCCTCCACAGCCACTGAGTCAGTGTGTGAGTGTGGGCCAAGTGAAGAGTGGCCAGTCGTGCCCTTCACTGTACAAGTCCCCCTACAGACACTCACTGCCCAAATCCCTCCACAGCCACTGAGTCAATGTGTGAGTGTGGGGCAAGTGAAGAGTGGCCAGTCCTGCCCTTAACTGTACAAGTCCCTCTACAGGCACTCACTGCCCAACTCCCACCACAGCCACTGAGTCAGTGTGTGAGTGTGGGGCAAGTGAAGAGTGGCCAGTCCTGCCCTTAACTGTACAAGTCCATCTACAGACACTCACTGCCCAACTCCCACCACAGCCACTGAGTCAGTGTGTGAGTGTGGGGCAAGTGAAGAGTGGCCAGTCCTGCCCTTAACTGTACAAGTCCCTCTACAGACACTCACTGCCCAAATCTCTCCACAGCCACTGAGTCAGTGTGTGAGTGTGGGCCAAGTGAAGAGTGGCCAGTCCTGCCCTTCACTGTACAAGTCCCCCTACAGACACTCACTGCCCAAATCCCTCCACAGCCACTGAGTCAGTGTGTGAGTGTGGGCCAAGTGAAGAGTGGCCAGTCCTGCCCTTAACTGACAAGTCCCTCTACAGGCACTCACTGCCCAACTCCCACCACAGCCACTGAGTCAGTGTGTGAGTGTGGGCCAAGTGAAGAGTGGCCAGTCCTGCCCTTAACTGTACAAGTCCCTCTACAGGCACTCACTGCCCAAATCCCTCCACAGTCACTGAGTCAGTGTGTGAGTGTGGGGCAAGTGAAGAGTGGCCAGTCCTGCCCTTAACTGTACCAAGTCCCTCTACAGGCACTCACTGCCCAACTCCCACCATAGCCACTGAGTCAGTGTGCGAGAGTGGGCCAAGTGATGATTAGCCAGTCGTGCTCTTCACTGTACAAGTCCCCACAGGCACTCATTGCCCAACTCCCTCCACAGCCACTGAGTCAGTGTGCAGTGGTGGCCAAATGAAGAGTAGTCAGTCATGCCCTTCACTTCAGAAGTCCCTCTAAGGACACTCACTGCCCAACTCCCTCTCTAGCCACTGACTTGATATGTGAACCAGGGCCTTCTGGGAAGCAGAAAGTCTGGACCTTCCTTGACCATCTCCATCCACATCCAGTAACTCAATGTGTGAGTGTAGAGTGTGTGGATTAGCAGGAAAATCTGACCTTCCTTATTGTAAGCCCTGGTCAGCCACTGAGTCAGAGGGTGATCATGAACCTAATGTGGAGCAGCAACTCCATATCTTCCTTGTCCATTTACATCCATGGACACGGAGTCAGTTGGAGAGCATGAGGCAAGTGTCGAGCAGCAAATACAGACATCCATAGTTCAACTCCATTGCACAGTCATTAATTCAGCAAGTGAGGTGTCCAATACACATTTGCTTCAAATCAGAACATCACTTGTTCAAAAGACACCATTGCCCAGGATTCACATTGCTGGCAGGCTGTAGTCATTCAGCAGTGACAAGATTCCAGAAAACATCACAAATCGATAAGAAGAGTCACTGTGTGACTGACAGTGACATCTATGAAAGACAACCCTGTGAATACACTGGGGAAATGGCACACGAATAATGTCTGCCTATGTGCCAGCCATAGCATGAAATAATGTGCTGTGGAAAATGGTCAGTACAAAGTGAGTCCACAGACACATAGTGCATGATGATATGCAATCACACCAGCACCACTGCTTGAATGTGTTCGGTAATCACCTCATAAAACAGTGCCAGGAAATCTCAGATTACCATTTCCACCACATAAGGCTGTGAATGTTAACCTAGTTTCATGTAGCAGTTTCCCATGGCAAATACAGGTCAGCATCATCAACAAGTGAAACAACAAAACAAACTGCTTTCAGCACTCCATGGCATGGTGCACATGGCATGCAACTTTCAACCATTCACAAAGTGAAGCACAGCAGGACAATATGTGTAGAGAAACATTGCTATGTTCAGTGACACACATCCATGTCACAGTACACCGAATGTCAGGAACTACTGCTTACCCCATTACAGAATCATATCATGAACTGCTCATCAGCAACAGAGAAATACACTGCATTTCCCACCAGCAGAAAATACTTTACTTGCTTGCAGTACCCATAAAATCATCCACCACCCCTCCCTCAGGACTGTGTATTCAGTGAATGAATATCAGGAAGTCAGAAAGGGCATTTTACAATGCATGTCACCAGTAGCAGATGGGTAGCAGATCAGTCCCCACACCTACATATCCCCCTGAACGCTAACCCCAACAATTTCCCTCACATCTTCAGCAGCAGCCTGGAAAAGCAAAGACATTCTCAGCTGCTGACATTTTGCAGTGACTGTTTATGCTTCTCCTCATCCCACACTAACAGCGATGCTGCAGAGATCGTAATCTGCAATGACCATAACAGATGGGCAGCACAGAACAACTGAAGAATGTGGCGTTACGGCAACAAATATATCCGTCGGGAGACTGTATCTTCAGTAAATACTAAGCAGGAAACTAACAGCAAATGTTTTTTTCTGCCAGTTACTGCAAAATTGATTTAATTTACTGCATGCTTTATAATCTAAGCATCAAGACTTGGAGCACTTCAGAATGGATATGTAGGCAGTTTGACGGGTACATGCAGGAACTTTTTTTTGTTGAAAACTACTGCCACCCGTTACTGTGTTGATGTTCTCTGCACTGCACTCGACAACACACAGAAAAGTAATAATATAATCGAAGAACTAACTGGGAAAGTGACAGGTCACTGCTGGCAGAGAAACCTCATAGTGACTGAAGTTATGCAGTGGCAGCTCCGCAGATACGTTCTGTCTCTTGTGGTAGCGCATCTCGAGGCAGGAAGGGAGGGACAAGCAACATGACTGACCTACCCACAATCCTGCTGATTGCCTTTGCCGTCCGAGCTGACGCGGAGTCATAGATCGCGGTTTGTAAACAATTACCGATGAATTTTAATTCACTTCTATTTGGCAGAAAACGGACTTTGCAGCAAAAAATATTGCCAGGTCAGTACTCACAGGCACAAATACTATCATCTGAAACACAAATATGAATACCGCTTTCCCGTAGTACTGCTGCTTTAAACATTTCTATCATGTCCTCCCTCTCCCTCCTTTCCTGAAGGGTATACATATTAAGCTCCTTTAGCCTCTCCTTGTATGGCTTCTCTTGCAGACCCTGCACCATTTTAGTTGCCCTCCTCTGAACTGCCTCCATCTAATACAACAACGTAAACCTTCAACACCATATATAAGCATGTTGATGTAGTGGCAGATGTGTGTCAGTTATGACCATGATGGGGGGTTGGTGGTGGTGGGGGATTAGTAATTTAAAATAAATCATTGTAAGACAGAGGATGCCAGGCCACATCACTCATGCAATGCCACAAACAGCAACATCATGGGTACACAACTTATAAACATAACAGCCAGAAGAGATCACTGGCTTGTGGCATGGAGCAGTCATTCTGACAGAAGGATGAAAAGGTAGCTAAGACAATGACAATAAATAAGAGTAATGAAAAGGGAAATCCATAGTTTACAGAACTTCCCAGCCCCCCCCAACCACTAGACCTTACAGATATCAAAGCATTGCATAATGATGCAGCTCCATGACTGTGAATGACACCTGGAAGCTGTTTGTGGAATCAGTACCAAAATGGGGATTACAGGTTGTTTGATAACAGTATAAGGGTCACCTCACCTGTATGAAAACATCACAATATGCCCTCCACATCATATACAGTTGTGTGGTTGTAGGGATCAATGCCTGTCAGGTATGACATTGCTAGCAGGAATTTGCAGGATTGTTCTATCCAAGCTCCAGTCACACATTTTTCTCATCCTCCAATTGCCACTTCCACATCCAGCTATGATTACATCACAGTGCTTGATGGTAACATCATGGTGGTGTGCAGGTGGCTGCCTATAGAGAAATGGGTATCTGCACAAGTGACACAAGACACAATGGAAGAAAAACAAAACACAAATAGCTGCATTCGCAATATGCCCTTGAGGGTGGGGGTGGGGGGTCATTAATAATTTAAAGTAAACATCCATCATGCTGTTCCACCCCCATTAACCATGACTCACATTTAGCATTGCATATTAATGCAGATCCTTGCCTTGAAAAGCATGCTGCCACAATTTAAAAATATCATCAGGTCTTGTTTTACTTTTTTTTTATTTATGCTTTTTGTCACTGGTCCACCAGTCCACTTCCCCAGCCACCTACTGCTTGCCACCCCCACGGAGCCTTGGTGTATCACCCAGGCGGGAGAAGGTGGCAGCCAGCTATGCCCCCCTACACATCTAGTCATCAGGCGGGTCTTGCTGTGGCAGCTCAGGCAGCTGCTGGGGCCAAGCTTTTATTTTTCATGGTATTTTTTGTATGGGAGGCATTCTGTGCATAGGCACAATGACATGTATGCCAGCACCCCTGCGCCTCCCTGCCACAACCAGGTGCTCCCAAGTAAAGCACTCCAGTGGTCACCCAAGAACACCTACACAGAGAGATGTTGCCCCCCTCCCTCCCTGGAGGTGGAGAGCATGCAACGGCCACTCAATCCATCTCCCCCCAGCCGGCCCCTCCAACCACCTGAGTCCATTCCTGAACCCGGGTCACTGGTTCTGCAAGCATTGACACCACTGCTACACTGGTGGGCCAGCAGGTCTTGTTTTATTTACATCTGAACTGGATAATAAGAACTCAGACTTCTTGAAAAAATGTCATGCATTTTAAGATTCATGCTGGCGACACAGATCAGCACCCACCCCCACTGCACCAAACCAAAACATTTTAATAAAAAACAAGTAGCTGACCACTGACATGACGTTTCTGTAAACATCTTGCATGTGATAATAATATGCAAGACACAAATGAAACTGTAAGGAGTGAATACTGTATGAAATTGATTCAAAAATGTACTGACCATTCACAAGCTGACACAAAATCTTCCCCATTGTCACTGTCCACATCGTCTGGATCAGCAGATGGAGTAGAGGGCTCAAATATATAGGGCTCAGCTGTTGGAAAAACAACTAAGGAATCTGTTACCTCAGATTCATTATCTGAAGACATGCTGGCAGCATTGAGCAGACACAACAGCCTTCACTTTACACTTCCTGGTGCAGAATGCAGGTCCGTCTGGACTGGGGAAAAAAAAAAACACATCATCAGTGCAATGGGAGTTCAGAGTTCTTTTTGAGAGACACGCGGCAGCACCCAATCTGGAGCAGAGTGCAAACGTTATTAAAAGTTAATTTTTTAACAGTTTTCATGAGCGGGAGACCATTGATTACAACAAGGGCTGACAAAATTCAGTGGAGCATACTAAGTAATGAATGAAAGGTACAATTTCAGTTTTTACCTGTGCATTTGATCTTTAAAAGGTTGATCAGGAAAGGCATATTGAGTTGGTAGCTGCTCATTTGCAGATGTGTCCTGCGTGAATGGGGAATAGCAAGAATACAATATGTGCAAGTGAAAATAACATGCTCTAAAGTGCAATAGTAATAAAAACAGAATAAGATACAATATGAATACAGTACAATAAAAATAAAATACATTACAGTTGTCCAGATACAATGTTCAGGCAGATAGCAGGGGTAATGCAAAATTAAGATGTAAAACAATGCATTAAAGAGCTAGTGTACTGCCTAAAACTAATATCATATTTTAAAAGCAGCCAACCATTACCTTTTACTGTATACATCTGAGGTACTTTTTCATTTCCCTGTGTTTAATTAGAAGATTATTTACCTGATGTTTGCAGGTGTGATGTGTGGAACAGCCCTGAGCCTTAGTCCAGCTTTCGCAAATACCACTCCACCACCTCCTTTCTCCTCAGGCTCACTGACTTCATTTATACTGGCATGGATCCTCACTGACGCGGTCTTTGTTGATCTAGTGAAAGCTTTTGACACTGTCTCCCACCCTTTTCGCCTTGGCAAACTCAAGTCAGCGGGTTTCACAGACTCAGAATCAACTGGTTCCATTCCTAACTGGAAGGAAGATCTCAATAAGTGAGAATTGAAGATTCCCAGTCACTCCCATCCTCACTGGTGTACCCCAAGGCTCCATCCTTGGCCTGTTGCTGTTCTCCATATTCCTCAAAGACCTCCCCTCAGCCTGCTCCTCTGCTTCCATCCACATGTATGAAGATGACATGGTCCTGTTTACATATGGGTCTTCTCCTTCAGAGTTAACATTCAGGCTTCGGCTTGATTTTGACACTGTCCAGAAATGGTTCAGGTCAAATCAATTATCCTTAAATGCTAAGAAAATGGTCTACATGTGGTTCAGCACTAGGCAGAGGCTGTCTAGGCTCCCTCCCACCCCACATTCCACACCCTAGATGGGGGTACAATTAACGACATACCATCATTTAAATATCTTGGAGTCTGACTTGACCAGCATCTTGGCTTCTCTTAGCACATAGCCGCCATTCATAAAAAACTATATCCCATGTTTGGCACCTTTTATAGGAACAAAAGTTGTATCCCTATACCTGCTCACCTGAGATATCATGTCTATGTCCTCCCCATCTTTGATTAGGGCAACATTGCCTACTGTGCTGCTCCTAATTCCAGCTTGGCCAGACTAGACCCTTTCTTCCACTCCTTCAGCTGATTTGACTTGGCTTGCCCTTCCCATACTCATCAATGTTGTCTACTGCTCTTTCCCTCCCCCCTTTGGTAGATCTCCGCCTAACCCACTGCATCTCCTTCATTTTTATATTCTGGCTGACTTCACTGCCCCTTTATCTCAGCTAGCTTCTCTCCCCATATCTCCTTCCTCATCCTCTCTCTGTAATGCAGGCTATCACTCCCTACTGCTCCCTTCTTGTTAATCCCCTGTTGGACAGAATGCATTCTCTTTCCACTTTCCTAGTATCTGGAACTCTCTTCCCCTAACAATTTGCTCTGCCTCCTCCAAAAACTTCCTTTCCTCTCTACTCCAAGTTCACACCACTCCCTCCGACAAATGCTCACAGCCCAATGTCCTGCCTCCTCCCTTTCTGCTTTCCCTACACTCTACCTGCCCCCAAGCTTCTACATCTCTCTGCACCTTCCATGTCCCACTTCTAACGTATTCCAACCTCTACACTCATCCTTTCCACATCTCAACCCTCCCTTCATCTTTCTCTCCTATTCCTAAAATCTCTCCCTCCGTTCAACCTCTCCTTCTTTATCACACCTTCCTCCTTACTCCCCTCCACAACTTCCTCAATCCCATTCCCATTCTTCCTGCATCTACTTCCTCCTCCTCCTCCTCCTCCTCCTCCTCTCCCTCTACCTTCTCCACTCTTCTCCCCCTTCCCTTATCCTATCCCTATCAATTGGTCCCCCTTCATTCCTCTTTACTTGCTATTCACAACCCTAATCCATCTTCCTCCTTCTCTTCTTTTCCTCCTCCTGTCTCCTCCCTGTGGTCCCCCCCTTTTTAATTGACCTCTTGCTATCCCGTCCTGTTCCTGTCATTACAGTCTGGGAGTGCCTGCTACCTCACACTCCTGATGTAATCAATTTGTTTTGTTATTAATTATGCTAATATATTACTGTGTGTTACTGTACATTGCTGTGCCTTATTGCATTATCATATTACTGCACTTTTTATTTCTTTAGTTTTTGTTTAACAGGTAGGTGCGCTAGACAATAAAATTGCCTATTTTCAGGCATGACCCGGGAGTTTACAGACATGGTGACAGGAGTCACATGATGACAATACAATACATTACAGACTGATACATTAGCAAATGGAAATTTTATACGACAGAGCATTAACTGTATTATGGCTGTGCCATTGTAATAAAGTAGAGAACAAGACATTTAACTATGTAACAGCAATCATTAGCTCAAGAACTCAAATATGATGGATACAACTAGCCCAGAGCAGGCAGATGACAGATGTAACCAAGTGCATGGAAGTAGTGTAACTAAGTAACCCAATGTCAAAAGTAAAGAGATAACATAGTTATTGTATGGGTAGGCAGCAATCAGCAGCATGAGCATCTGTATTTGCCAAAAAAGAACAAATGATCTTGAAAATCATTAATGAAGGAGAGAGCCTTAGCTCAGGAGGGAGCGCGTTCCAGAGGTTAGGGACATATGTTGAGAAGACACTTTCACCCATATTTGATGCACATTTGGGCACTGCCACTACGGACTTGTCATTGGATCTCAGGGGATAGGCTAAGGTAACCAGTTTGAACATGTTTGCTAAAGATTCTGGTACACCAGAGTTAGTGATCTTATAAATGAGGCAACATGTGGTGTACTTTCTAAAAGAGGAGGGGGAGAGCCAACCAAGACAGGAGTAGAATGAATGGTGATGGGTGATTTTTGGAGCTGATAAAGTAAATTGACAGATGTTATTATAACAGATGTTCCATTTGTTCATTAGACATTTGTTGGACTCCTGACAGGCTACAAGCCCCAGAGTAAGGCTCGGTAGGAGAACTCCCTGGGCTAATGCCAATTTGGCAGCAAAGGTGAGATTATGCCTAATCCTGTTGGCTAGCCCAAGTTTTGCATTGACTGCTTTGATGACGTTTGACACATGTAAGGTGAGATCCAAGGTAAGGTCAAGGGTGACTCCTAGATATTTGAAGGATAGAACCTAATTTACTGTAAAGGTGAGTCATCATGGCAGTTGATGGTTAGTTGAGTGGAGGTGGTTCTGATCTTAGGTTTGGATCTGAGGAGCATAGAGACAGTCCTATTGGTATTTAGGATGAGCTTGTTTTGCTTCAGCCAGTGTTGGAGGATATCAAAATCTGTTTTCAGGTTTTGGTTTATAGTGGACATCAGCAAAGCCAGAATAGAGCTCCATATCATCAACATATAGTAGCAGTGAGCTAGAACCTTTCAGTTGGGGCAGATCATTTTTGAAAAGAGAGAAGAGGAGGGAACCCAAGAGGTATCCCTGAGGAGTGCCAACAATGGTGTAGACAATGTGTTTTTTATGTAATTATCCCCTTCCTCTTCCCCCAGGATGCATCTGGAAATTAGCTTTATGGCTCACTATGTCTTTCCTGGTAAATCTCTTTTAAATAAATAACTAGCCTGGCAGCTGACATAACTTGCTCTACTGCCCCACTCTAAATCATCAGTATTGTGACCTCACTGACTGTGACATTACTGCTACTTAGGAACAGCAAGTGAGTGACTGCCAGATCATTCCCCTGTGATGTCACTGTCAGTTACATCATAATGCGGATGATGTAGTATGGTACAGTAGAGTTAGATATGTCAGCTGCCAGGCTAAGAGCTGTTCCACACATCCAGTGCAGTATTATCACATAGAAGATTTTCTGACGAGCAAAAAGAAAAAAATACTTCAAAAATAAAATGTTTCAACTGACTACTACTTATAATTTGTATTATTTTCCTGTCTGACTGTTTTGGCTCTACCAGTTCTTTAAGGTGAAACAGGTATTAAGGTGCAAGTACAATACAGTACTGAGGCACTCATCAGATATGAAGGATATTACTGCCACTCAGCCTACCAAGATGCAAGAGTTATTAATCCCAGGATATGTACCTGAGCCAACTTTGGGGGGAGGGGAAATTGTTTAACCAGGAAAGGCACACTATTCCAAAGCTTGTTTCTAGGTGTGACCTGGGAGCACAACAAACTTAAGTGACTTACTCAGGGTCACACAGTATGCAAATGGGGGCTGTAGGATTCAAACTCAGGTCTCCAGGTTTGCAACTCAGAGCCTTAAACCATTGTGCAATACTTCCTCCCTACTTTAGCCAACCAACTTTACTAGATGAGAATAACTGGTAAGGTGCAGTTTAAGTAGCACAGTCAGGGAGCCTACAGGGGGTAAGAAGATTGTTCACAGCAGGGATGAGAGAAGAAGTGGTCCAAAACATAGACTGGCAAACACAGGGGTCAGGTACAGCTGCAGGAGGGAGTAGAAAGTTCATGAAGAAGGGACTTCAGGAAGAAGAAGGATAAGACTGAGTGGACAGAGAGTGAAAGAGAGGACCAGAGCTTGGGAAAAAGTTACAAGAAGACATCTTGGTCCACAGAGGTTTTTCTGAAAGGGAGGAAGAGGGAATAGGAAGCAGTGTTTTGGAGGAGGTGGGCAAAGAAAATGGAGGGTGAAAAGGTAGCAAGGAGTGAGCCAAAGTTAATTTTGGAGTTGAAGGAAGCACTCTGGGTGAGTCATCCAGCATCAAGGGAAGGGAGGGAGAGTGAGGAGTAAAGAGAACAATGGTGTTCATGAAGAGGGCATTCCAAAACAAAATTGCAAAATGTGTGAAAAAGAACGTCCAATCTGGTTAGGGAGGACATTTGATCTGCGTGTTAAAAAATGCCACCATAGTTGCAGATTGGGTTATCATCTTTGTGAGAAGTCGGAGAACAAAAAGTGGGCTATTCACTTTGTTTCTACAGACTATACCCAACTTAGGAGGAAGCTTGAGGTAGATGGCATCAATGTGGGCTGAGAACACAAGGTGATGGCCCAGTTGGACCCCAAAGCACTTAAAGGACAAGACATCCTCAAGCTTAGTATCATCAAGAGTATAGAAAACACTAAGCTATGATGAAGCATTGAATTTTTTCAATGTTTACTCCTATCTTTGTTATTTTTGCACATTTTGGCCACACGGTTTCAACACAGCCCTTGTGTTGTCCCACTTAATAAACATGACAGATGTAATTTTTCAAACTCCCTCTGAAAAATGTTTTTCCAGTTGTGCAACAAAAATCACTGTTCAGATGAGATGTAAAAAGTGACACCTATCTTGATCATAAGGTGGGTCTTAAAAAAACTATGCTGGAAATCTGGGGTCAAACTAGAGGAGCCCACTGAAAATGAGATATTGCCTCTCAGCTGGCCTATCCTGGGTAAATGCATTGTAAAAATGGGTAAAAGCAGGACCCCTGCTGAGGACAAGACATTGCATCTCAGTTTTGCTATCCTGTGTAAATACAGTCTAAAGGTTTGCAAAAACAGGACACCGTTGAAATGAGTCTCTATTTGGTGATCCTGTATAAATATATTGCAACAATGTGTAAAAGCAGAAACCCATGGAAAATGAGATACTGCATCACATCTGATCTATTCCAGTTAAATACATAATAACAATGTATAAAAGCAGTTTAAAAGCAGGACCCCACAGAAAATGAGATCTTCCATCACATCTGGTCTATCTCAGTTAAATATATAGTAAGAATGTGTAAAAGCTGGACCCCAGTACAGCAAAAACCAATCTGAAATGTGCACCTATGCTGCTCTATAAAGGGCAGAATACATTGTAAAAGCTGGACACCACTGAACGTGAGGCATGCCTTTAAGTAGGACTATCCTGTGTAAATACAAAGTAGGGCTCCATTGAAAATGACATACTGTGTCTCCACTGTGCTATCCTGTGTAAATACAGTGTAAAAATGGGTCAAATCAGGACCGTATTGAAAATGATAGATTGCATCTCAGCTGGGTAAAAAGACTATAAAACTGTGTAAAGGTAGGACAGTGCAGCAGAATCCCACCACAAGAGAGAGATTGCATCTAAGCTGATCTGTGCTAGAAAAATACATTGCCAAAAGGAAGACACTCACTAAAATGACCGAGAAAGGCAAACAGGGCTGAAGCTTGTTTACAGGTGTGATCCAGAGAACAGGCATTGGGAATATAAAATACTTAGCACAGGCACAATTCACAGTTACAATACATAGCAATCAGAGAATACAATTAATATAGGAGTAAGTACAAAATGAGCTAAAGCAACAATTAGGCAGTATAACATTGTGTAAAATCAAGACCCCATTGCAAATGAGATGTTACACCTTATCTGATCTATCCTGGATAATTATACTGTATAGTAACAATGTGTTCAAGCAGGACCCCAATACAGTACAACCCCACTGAAAAATGTACATCTATGTGTTCTACCCTAGGAAAAATACATTGTACAAACTGGACCCCACTGAAAATGAGAAATTGCCTCTCAGCCTGGCTAGCATTGGTAAATATATTGTAAAAATAAGTAGAATTTGAGTCCCCACTAAAAACAAGATATTGCATCTCCAGTATGCGATCCTGGATAAGTACAGTGCAGAAATTGATAAAATCAGGAGCATACTAAAAATGAGGTGTTGCATCCAAATGGCACTGTCCTAGGTAAATACTGTACTGTGTAAAACTATGTCAAAGCAGGACCCCACTGACAATGAAATAGTGCTTATCAGCTTGGCTACACTGGTTAAATACACGTTAAAGTGGTGAAATAGAGGACTCTACTAAAGCACGATATTACATCTTATATATACTGTGCTGGCTAAATACATTGTAAAAAATATGTAAAAACAGGACCCACACTGAAAATGACATATTGCATCTTAGCTGTGCTATCCAAAGTAAATGCCACCTAAAAACAGTAAAAGCATGACGCCAGTGGGAAAAAAGATATTATATAGAAGATGATGGATGATCTTTGGTAATAACCATGCTATAATCACTTCGAGAGGTCGTCATGGCAACCTCAAGAAGTGATTGCAATGTGGTTGCTACCCAATGACCATCCATTAGCTTTTATACTGTATGGGCATCAGTTAGTTTTTAATTCACACAGTATAGAATGTTACAGAGTGAATGTTCCATTTTTTTTATACCATTGTTATGACACAGTGAAAAGGGTATAACAATCTGATGTCATATCAATGGTATAACAACACTGTAAAGTGTGTGAATTTAGTTAACAATAAGCTTCTCCCATACATTATATCTTAGATATGCTACCCTGTATAAATAAAGTGTAAAAGCAGACCCCCACTGAAAATGCGATATTCCATCTCTGGTCTTTCATGTATAAATATATTGTAAAATGAGTAAAAGTTGGTCCCCAGTACAACAGAACCCCACTGAAAGAATGTATCTAAGCTGGTGTGTCCAGGCAAAACTACATTGCAAAAGCATGTCCCCACTGAAAATGAAACATTGCCTCTCAGCCATGCTGTCCTGGCTAAATACATTTGCCCAGATACACAAAAGGGTTGTGAATGGCGCAACAGTGTTGCACCATGCATAACCCACTGATGCACCCTGGTGTGATATTCAAAAGTGGATTGTGCCTGGCACAAATCCCGATGCTCGGGAGCACATCAGTATGTAAGTGGGCGCGGGTGGGGGTGCCCATGCACCTCCGCACCCAATGTGGCTGAGTCCATGCATGCACAACCCTATTTGCGCTGCACACAGTTGAGACAAAAAAAAAAGGAACAATGGCTGGCCACCCACAGGTGAGCTGCCATATTGCAGGGCACAACACGGCAGCTGTCAGCTGTGGTGGCCACCCGAGCTCCGGCTGCACCTCCGTGGCGGCGCCCCCCCATGCCCAATCGCTGGCATCTGTATCAATTACTAACATCCTATCTCCCTGGTGGTCCAGTGGACCACTGTCAGCCTGATCGCGGGCTTAAATATAAAATAACAAAGTCCAATATCCCTGGTGGTGCAGTGGACCGCTCGCAGCCCGATAGCGGGCTTAAATAAAACAAAAGGACGTCCTATATTCCTCGTGGTCCAGTGGACCGCTGTCAGCCTGATAACGGTCTGTAAATAAATATGAAGTCCTATATCCCTGGTGGTCCAGTGGACCGCTCACAGCCCGATCACAGGCATTTGTATTATTAAATTAAGTCCAATATCCCTGGTGGTCCAGCCGTCCCCTTCCCCACCTGCCTACTGAGCCCCACCACCCCGCTCTCCCCCCCAGGTCAGCGGCGGGGGGCAGCACCCATGCCTGCCACCCGCCCGACTGACATGGTAAACGAGACTGTACTCCCAATGGTCCTCAGCATGGCCAATGGGCATGCAGCCATACTGTACTACATTCCAGATATGTGAATGGGATCCATTCACATATCTGGACTGTGTAGTACAGTATGGGCTGCATGCCCATTGGCTCATGCTGTGGACCAATGGGCATACAGCCCTACCTATGGTGTCAGTCGGCAGGCGGCGGAGGGGGGTTATACAATCACGATCGGGCTGTGAGTGGTCCACTGGACCACCAGGGATATTGGACTTTTATTTTATTTACCTAAGCCCGCGATCAGTCTGCGAGCAGTCCACTAGACCACCAGGGATACAGAACTTCATATTTATTTACCTAAGCCCCACGATCGGGCTGCGAGCAGTCCACTGGACCACTAGGGATATTGGACTTTGTTATTTTATACTTAAGCCCATGATCGGGCTGACAGCGGTCCACTGGACCACCAGAGATATAGGACTTTATTCATTTATACATAAGCCCACGATTGGGCTGACAGTGGTCCACTGGACCACCAGGGATATAGGACTTAATTTTTTATATACTTAAGCCCGTGATCAGGCGTGTAGCTGTCCACTGGACCACCAGGGATATGGGATGTTTTTAATTCTCCATATGCCCGCGATCAGGCAGAGGGCATTGCCGCGCTGTGCATGGGGCGTCAGTCCCCGACAGCTGCTGCCTGACAAGGTGCCAGGTGCAAGTCGCCAGAGATTGGCGCACCTGCATGCAAATGGGGCTATAATGATATGCAAATGGCCCCATTTGTGCCTTACATACGATATATCCATTGCATGTGCGCTTTTGAATATCGTGGTTGTTGCACATAAGCATAGGAACTTGTGCTTAGCACATTCCCCATACTCCCTCTGACCACTTGTGCTGGCGCAGTGCCACTGCGCCAAAGCACACATGTGGTGACAGTCGCGATATCAACAATGCTGTGTCATGGCGCTGCTTCTTTTGAATATCGCCCAGTCAACATCGCTGCACAGCCATGTTGCGCTGCACCCAGGCTTGCACCACAGCCTGGCACAGTCTAAATATCCAGGCCTTTGTATAAATGGGTAAACATGAAGCATAGGCAAAGCCACCACACTGGCTGGATGTGCCGCAAAATAAAAGTATCAGGTAAGGCAGAACTATCACACCACCCACCAACAATCAACCTAAAAATGCAGTCAAATACAGATATGCAGGTATAAAATCTTTTAATTGCAACTGAGCCACAAACAGGTAAAGAATCTCTTACCGAGGGCACCAGTAGGAGCCCATTACACCAAACCTCCAACTGGTTTCGCTTAGCACATCATCAGGGAGTAGCATGAGCAATGTATTCCACCCTTTTAAATGTAGCATTTAAAGAAATATGCTGCAGATATTAACATACAATATGAACAAATAAAAAATGACAAAATGGTGATGTTGCAAGGAAAATGGTACCAGGCAATTACATTATATGAAAAAGCAATCCATAATGTGTCTATGGCTTAAACATGTCTTAAACTAATATGCACAACTACTATTAAATTTGATCCAGATATATTCCTGAGTCCTGATAGTGGTTGCATATATTAGTTTCAGCCATTTTTTAGCCATAGATATAGTATGGATTGCTTTTTCAGATACTGTTATATACAGTTTTTAACTCTCGGTTGCCTATGATGTTTAACCATTAGACAATGGGATTATTGCCTGGTATCATTTTGGTGATTTGTTATATACACATATTTATGATACTAGAGTAATTATATGATTAGTTGTTTTTATAAACAAAATATTTTTGCCTTCCATGTGATAATTTTTAGCACTGGATTTTTTGTTTACACCTTTTTTGTTTATTTTCACTTTCTTTGCAACATGTTTCAGCACATTTTTGTCATTTTTGCATTTGCTTCACTTGCGCACAAAACGTCTTGGGGCAAGTACTATGGAAATTGGGAGGTGTGTCACTGCTGAGCCCACTGCCATTGCAACTGCAAGGGGCTCAACAGTCTGCACCAAGAATCACACACTGTGGTCCTGACATCCCTTGGGATACAACTTCTCGTACTTCAAAGGACTGAAGCTGCTCCAATCAGAGAGGGCTTTGGTTCTTTGATGTGCAAAAGGCTGCATCAGGAAACAGCTGACTGGCATTTACCTAAAGGAGCTGAGATCCTCCCCCCAACAAACTGTTTTACTGAGGCATGAAGCCGTGTTAGCAAACTGCTGATTGATTGGCTTTCAAAACAGTTGCAGCTGTGCACCCAAAGTTTACTATGTACCTTACCAGTGTGTAGCTGCTATATCAACCATGTAACAACAAAAAACATCAATCGATGTCTGTTGTTGGTGCCCCTGTAACTCTCTCCCAAACTGACCCTGCCTCTCATGCTGACTACCACCCCACACTCCCCCCAACAAACATAACACTGACACTGGGGGTGCCCAATCCCCTAGTTCCCACTGATGGCACCCCTGTAACTGTCATACCCACCCGACCCTCCCACTCAGCTTCTACCACCCCAAACATAACACTGACACTGGGGATGACCAATCCCCAGTGTCCACTGCTAGTGCCCCTGTAATTGTTATACCCACCCAACCCTCCCACCAGCACCCACATCCCCCCTCAAACATAACATTGACACTGGGTGTGCTCAATCCTAGTGTCAAAACCCAAAATAAACAAAACCTTCTGTCATTTATTTTAAGCCTGCAACTAAGAAAACCGTCCATTGACGTCTACTGTGCCACTCTAACTGTGCTCCCCTGCTGTTTATAACACTGACACTGGGGGTACCCAATCCCCCAGTGTCCTCTACTGGTGCCCCAGTAACTGTCACCCCTGTCTGACTGTCCCACTCAGCACCCATCCGCCCACCCACCAAACATAACACTGACATTTGGGGGTGCCCAATCCCTGTGTCAAAACATGAAATAAAGAAAACGTTCCCTCTGTGTTTTATTAATACCACATAAAAAAGAAAATGGACTATCAATGTCTGTTGCAGCCACCACCATAACTGACACCCCCATTCCTATTTTGTTTTGAATAATCTGTACAAAGAAAACTGTCCATTGATGTCTACTGCAGCACCCTGGAACTGCATATCCCCATGCCATTCATCACACCAACACTGGGGGTTCCCAATTCCCTGGCATCCGCTGCTGGTGCCCCTATAATTGTCACCATCAACCGACCGTCCCACTCTACAACCACCACCCCACAATGCCCCCAAACATAATACTGACACTGGAGGTGCCCAGTCCCTCAGGGTCCAGTGCTGGTGAGCTTGTGATTGTCACCCCCACCCAACCATTCCACTTAGCACCCACTACCCCACATCCCCCCCAAACATAACAGTGACACTGTGTGTTCCAATCTCCCAGTGTCAAGACCTGAAATAAAGAAAATCTTCCCTTGGCATTTCCTGTTTTTGTTAAGCCTGTAAAAAAGAAAATGGTCCATCAATGTCTGTTGTGCAATTAGTTCACCCGCTGCCAGACCCTCCCACTCAGCAACCATCACCCCACACCACTCCACGCCCTTACATACCCACTGGTGGTCTGACCTTGTAATCTTCTCTGGACCTCAGACACACTTCACTCTTCAACTTCGGACTGCAAACTAAGAAAATCAGGTATGTGGTTCAATGTACAGTATTTCAATGGGGGGTTGAACTTAGCTTAGCCATTTTTCAATATTTTTGCCCCAAATTTTCCACATACCTTTTTTGGGAAACCACCTCATGAGCAATGCAAGTGTTTTTAGGTAAATTTTTCCTGGAAGGTGATTTTGCAGTTACTGTTTAAAATCACCTTTCAGGCAGGAGGTGAAAATGTTCTCTGTCCTTGTTGAATAGGTGGGGTCATCAGAAGGCTATGTTGAAAATTTGGTGTAAAAATATTAAAAAACAACAAAGTTAAGAGCTTACATTGAAATTTGCAAATGCAGGCTTGTAATTTTGGCAATTTTCAATATTTTGACCCCAAATTTTAAAAATATCCATTTCTTTATAGTATCTCATGAATGTGACAGCTGCCATTTTTTTCAAATCCTGGCCAAAATGTGTTTTTGCACCCCAAAAGGTGATTTTGCAGTTGTTGCACAAAATCACTTTTCAGGCAGGAGTTGAATATTTTCTCTACACTTGTTCATGAGGTGGGATCATAAGAAGGTGATGTTGAAAATTTGGGGGAAAATACTAAAAAGCAACAAAGTTATGAGCCTATGTTGAAATTTATGAATGCATTCTTGTACTGTAACTTTGGTAATTTTCAATATTTTGATCCAAAATTTTAAACATAGCTATTTCTTCACAATGCCTCATGAATGCTGAAGATGTCATTTTTTAAATTCTGAGCAAAATGTTTTTTCATACCATACATTTCAGTGGTGCAGAATGATGCTTTGGCAAGGATTTGAAAATCTTCAAGTGCCGGATCCATTAGGTGGGCTAATAAGAAGGCTATGCTGAAAATCTGGTGTACAAAAACAGTAAAATGTCCAGGTTATGACTGCACGTTACACTATTTCAGTTTTCACCCATAACTTCACAAATTTTGAATGTTTTAGAAACATAGAAACACAGAAATTGACAGCAGAGGAGTTTGAGAGGTTGCTGCTGTTGTGCTGAGAGGATTCCAGTGATTTTTGGAGAAGCTAACTGATCCAGGAGAAGAGGGCTGACTGACAGTGTGCACCCATGTGTGTGGAGTAAACTTGGGTAGCAGGGCCACACAGCTTGTTTTATGTTATTAAAAGGTATGTTACAGGTTACCTGAAGAGTGTGGCCTTACCAGACCAGCTTATTTGTCAGAAATTCCCTTGTTTCAGTTGGTGTTTTTCTCTGTCCCTTTCCCCTCTGATCTAGGAGAAGACGCCTTGATTCAGGCAGAAGGCGATTCAGAGGAGGGAGAGGCCAGTCGGATGGCCTGGGATTGAGAGTTGAGATTAATCCAGCTGGGGGAACACTGAATTGATACGGCAACTGAAACAGAAAACCTTTAGCGGCTGCTATTCTTGATTATTGTCAGAATTGCTATTACTGCTATTACTGCTGCTGGGATTTAGAAGTCACCGAAACTTTTTAGATATGGACTTGGTGCCAGATATGGATTACAAATGCACAGTATAGAAGAGACCGGATTAGCTACAGACAAGGACAGTATTTTTAAGTTGATTGTGCACATGCACAAGAAACATATTGCGGCAGGTTTTCAGAAGCAGGTTGTGGAGGTGCGGCACTACTGTGGCCAATGCCCCCACAACCTTTAAAGGCTTGGCAGGCTTTCTCCAATGCTCTGGCATGCTGCTGCTAATACTAGTTCAGCCAGTGTGCCACAACCTTGAAAAGTTTCAGCCACTACAATCAGGGGCTGCCTCGTCATTGCAGTGTCAGCCATTCGCTGCAATGAGGGAGCGACCCGTCATTGCTGGGTGGAACTTTTCAAGTGCAATATTGTTTGTGAACATGGTGGCAGCTTGCCACCATATTCACAAACAATATTAAATAACTCCTAGTGCCAAGGGGGTACCCAATCCCCCTCAGCAGCATGTGCCCCCCCAACAACAGGTTTTGTTTGCTGATGGGAATCCCAATCCCCGTCGGCTTCAGTGGCCCTGCCCATTGATGTTACCGATGGCGGAACCCACTCCCCATCAGCATAATGGCCCACCCACAAAAACCCAGAACATTTGTGCAGAGGGGGTGACCAGTCCCCCTAGGCTCTTGCGCCCCACCTTTAGTGCCGATGGGTGCCCAATCCCTGTCGGCATGATATGGCCCCCTCCCTTTTATTGTGTGCCAATAGGGGGTGCCCAATCCCCTGTCAGCTACAGCTGACCCCCCAAGAACAAGTTCGCTGGCACACTGGGAGCCCACCCCAGTGTGCCACATGCCCCTGAAAACAAAAAACAGTCCAGAAATGTTTTTTGGGTTTTTTTTGACCTTTGAAAAAAGGAAACGATTCCTTAGTGGTCTCCCTGCCCCCCTCCCACAACCCAAGCCCACCCACTGCGCACTCTGCCTCCCCACAGCCCCATCACCACATACCTCTGGAGTCTGGTGCCACGATCTTCATTGGACCGGGAACACGTCTGCACTCTTCAAAGCTAACCGCAAACTGAGAAAATGCTAGTAAGCTGTATAATGGAATAAATGGGGGTTTTCCAACTTTGATACATATCTCAGTCATTTTGGGGAATTTTGGCACCAAATTTTCAACATGTGCTTTTTGGGACCCTTCCTCATGAAGTCTGGCACTGTCATGGTGTTAATCAGCCCCAAAAGGTGATTTCATGGCCACTGCATGGAATCACCTTTTGGGGCTGATTAACAAAATGACAGTGCCAGTGTTCATGAGGTGGGCTCTCAAAAAGCCTATTTTGCAAATTTGGTGGAAAAAATCAAAAGCAATGACTGTTTTATGAGTGTGCATTGCACAGTTCCTATGCATTCTTGTAACTTTGCGAATGTGAAATATTTTCATGCCAGATTTTCAACATTGGCATTTTCTCACTCCTCCTTGTGAACAGTACAGCTGTCATTGTTCACATCCTGGCCGAAATGTGTTTTTGCACTTCTGGCACAGAATAGCGCAGTCACTGTGGGAAATCAGTGTTCAGGACAGATTAAGAAAATAACAGTGACGCTGTTCATGAGCAGAGGTCCTAAAATACCTATGTTGAAAATTTATTGACAATACTCCATAAAATGACTGTGTTACAAGCGTGCATTACGCAGTTTGCACACATGCTCATAACCTTGCTAATGCAAAATATTTTCACTCCAGATTTTCAGCATTGCTATTTTCCCATACCTACTTATAAACAGTAGATCTGTCATTTTTCCCATTCTGGCCAAAATGTGTTTTCGCACTTCCGCACAGAATAGCATGGTCACTGTAGGAAATCACTGTTTAGGACAGATTAAGAAAATGACAGTGATACTGTTCATGAGCAGAGGTCCTAAAATGCCTATGTTGAAAATTTGGTGATGATAGCCCATCAAATGACTGTGTTACAAGTGTGCATTGCACACTTGTAACTTCACAGATTTGTAATATTGTCATGCCAGATTTTCAACAGTGGCATTTTTTCACACCTCCGTATGAGCAATATAGCTGTCATTGTTCACATCCTGGCCGAAATGTGTTTTTGCAGTTCCGGTGCAGAATAACGTGGTTGCTGTGGAAAATCAGTGTTTGGGACAGATTAAAAAAATGGCAGTGACACTGTTCATGAACAGAGGTCCTAAAATCCCTATGTTGAAAATTTGGTGATGAAACTCCATAACGTGACTGTGTTACACATGTGCTTTGAACTGTTTCCATGCACCTTGTAGTTTCACAAATTTGTAATATTTTCATGCCACATTTTCAACAGTGGCATTTTTCCCCACCTCCTTATGAACAGTACAGCTATCGTTTTTCACATCTTGGCTAAAATATGTTTTTGCACTCCTGCCAGAGAATAGCATGGTTGCTGTGAAATCAGTGTTTGGACAGATTAAGATCGAGCGGCGGGAGGACCGAGCTCAAGTGAGCTCTATCAGGACTGCTTCAGATTTCTTTGTGGGCAGAAAAAGGCCCCAACGCAAGAGCCCAGTACAAAAGGGCAACCTGCAGCACTAGGAGAAACAGAACGAGAAAGTGAGTGAGGGGGAGTGAGCAAACTCACCGGAGCGCTGTCAGGACTGCTGCAGATTTCTTTGTGGGCAGAAAAAGGCATCAGTGCAGGCAGAGGCCCAGCACAAAAGGCCATCCTGCAGCAGTGGGAGAAACAGTACGAGTGAGTGAAACAGGGGGACTGAGTGAGCTCCATGGAGTTCTATCAGGACTGCTGCGGATTTCTTTGTGGGCAGAAAAAGGCAACAATGGAGGCAGAAGCCCTGTACAAAAGGGCAGCCTGCAGCGCCAGGACAAACAGAATGAGTGTGTGAGAGAAGGCAACTGAGCAACCTCAATGGAGCTCTGTTGGGACAGCTGCAAATTTCTTTGTGGGCAGACAAAGGTGCCAACGCAGTCAGGAGCCCGTACGAAAGCACAGCCTGCAGCTCCAAGAGAAACAGAATGAGCGAGTGACAGAGCGGGAGTGAGTGAGCTCAGTGGAGCTCTATCATGACTGCTGTGGATTTCTTTGTGGGCAGAAAAAGGCAGCAATGCAGGCAGGAGCCCTGTACAAAAGGCCATCCTGCAGCACCGGCAGAAATGGAATGAGTGAGAGAGAGAGGGGGAGTAAGCGAGCTCAATGGAGCTGTGTTGGGACTGCTACAGATTTCTTTGTGGTCAGAAAAAGCCACCAACACAGGCAGGAGCCCACTACAAAATGGCAGCCTGCAATGCCAGGAGAAACAGAATGAGTGAGTGAGATGGGGGAGTGAGTGAGCTCAACGGAGCTCTGTTGGGACAGCTGCAGATTTCTTTTTGGGCAGAAAAAGGTGCCAATGCAGGCAGAAGCCCAGTACAAAAGGGCAGCCTGCAGTGTGGGGAGAAACACAACGAGTGAGTGAGAGAGGGGGGAGTAAGCAAGCTCAATGGAGCTCTGTCAGGACTGCTACAGATTTCTCTGTGGCAGAAAAAGGTGGCAACAGAGGAAGGAGCCCAGTACAAAAGGGCAGCCTGCAGTGCCAGGAGAAACAGAATGAGTGAGTGAGACAGGGGGAGTGAGTGAGCTCAGCGATTTGTTGGGACAGCTGCAGATTTCTTTGTGGGCAGAATAAGGTGCCAACGCAGGCAGGAGCTGAGTACAAAAGGGCAGTCTGCAGCACCAGGAGAAACAGAATGAGCTAGTGGGAGGGGGTGAGCCACCTCAATGGAGCTCTGTCGGGACAGCTGCAGATTTCTTAGTGGGCAGAAAAAGGTGCCAATGCAGGCAGGAGCCCAGTACAAAAGAGCAGCCTGCAGCACTGGGAGAAACAGACTGAGCCAGTGACAGAGGGGCAGTGAGTGAGCTCAATGGACCAACGCAATCAACATTCGGCATTGACAAATGCTTGTTTAACATTGTACTTTACTTTTCTCACCTGTGGTGTTGATCTACAGATTCAGAAGGTCTTTTAGTTTTTAGGTTTTATTCCTGTTTTTACTTGTCTTTTTATGTTAAGGTGCATTGACATAGATGCAGTGTTAGGTCCTTTCTACATAATTTTATATAGTACTAGCTGTGCAAACACACTAACTCTAGTCTGACTGTTAGTTTCATAATTTGAATATTTATTCTACATATTTATCTAAGAGTCTTGTTTTTTGTGCCAGGCTGCTTGAACCACTTTGATCACATGGGTGCTGATTTGTATATAGTGCACAAACTCGAGATAGTGTAGATTCATTCATTCATTCACTCTAGATGCTATCGCGCACTAGCTGCATGCCACTGAAGGAGTTAGAACTGGTTGCTAGTCTTCTCCTCAATTTGAATTTCGACTATTACTGTAATCTGTGCCTATGTTCTATCCACCAGCTGTCTTTCAGCTGTTTTGATTGGTGGAAGTGAGTGGGAGCCAATTTGTAAGATTTTATAATTCTACTCACTTTGACAAAGGCAATTAATTATATAGTTGTAATCACACTCATAGTCGTAGCCGTGTAATGCTTTGTTTGATTTGGCTTGGCTAGTTTGTGGTGAAGCTGCTGCTATGTAATAGGAGCATGTTTGCATTTTCTGCATTAGCTGAGGAAGTCTCTGTCCTGCCTTCCCATTATACAAGTAAGTTTCAAACAGTGGGGGCCTAAGGAGCCTGCATAGTGCCGCTGTTGTGTGCAATCATTTCCCAGTCTTAGTAGTTAGCTAGTTGCTAGTTGCTACAAAATAGTCTTAATATTTTTTCTCAGCTGTTAGGATACATGTTATATCATTTACATTTATATGTTTAGCCTTATGAGTTAAAGTGTGTATCAAGTGTGAAAACAAGTTGAATAACTGAACTTACTGAATTCGTTGAACTGAGTAAAGTGAAGTAGGTCTTTAGTTGTCTTTTTGCCCTCTTTCCAGTGGTTGTCCTGCCTTGTCTGACTCGGTTCGTCTGTAAAAAGATCTGTGAGGACAACTGCATCTTTTAAAATACCTGCTTCTCTTCATTATCATTGGATGGACAGTGAGTGGCCAGAGAGGAAAATTATCAGGTTGAAGCCCATACTAATGTGCTGGTCATCAATTTATGTTTTTTTTTTCCATGGGACATTATAAGGTACTTTTTTCTACTCTAGGGCTATTTTGATATATCTCCATCCAGTATTAGAGGACCATTTGTTATATCTAGGACTTTTGATTACGGAATAAGAACAGTATCAAGTTTGCATCTGTTTGCATCTCTTTGCACCTGCGGAGAAGACACCAGCTGTTTGGTGGCAGTCTAAATGGACATTGTTTAATCTGATTATACATTGTATACTTATACTGCATATAGTATCTTGTTTTGTTTTTTCCAACTTGTTATTCACTCAATTTATTTTCCCTTATTTATTGTTCTAGGAATTAATACCTTTGAGCCAAGGCTCTTTTACAAAGGTTCCACGTCATTAAGTACAAAAACATAGTAGACAGTGTTACAAACAATCAGTAAGCCATTTAACAAGGCCACAACTTAAACAGTAACATTTATGTACAGAAAAGAAAAAGGAACGCAGAGGCAGTGTCAAGGACAAGGAGTAAGGATTGGAAAGCTTGAGAGGGAAGAGGAGAAATAAAGAAGTTTAGGAGCAGACAGAACCAGGTTAGTGGTACTCAGGTTGTCTTTGTCAAAGAGGAGACCATGGTGGTTGAGTGAAACAAATGTAAGTGCACTCAGTGGGATGAGACTTTAGTCAAAGCAGTCAGAGGTGCTGGAGGCTTTGAGGTGAGTGTAAAGTATGGATTTGAAAGCTCCCAATGTTGTGGAGGATAGGGAGGGCAGGTTAAGGGCATTGTACCAGGTAGGGGCACGGTATGTAAAAGATCTTTGACCCTGAGCAGTCCAGCATCTAGGGACAAGGAAAGGTTGGTGGTCAGATCTTCTGGTGGTAAGAGTGCCATTGTTCAGGCAGAGCAGGTCCTGGATACATGGAGGAGTGAGTCCCAAGATTGATTTTTTTGCCATCACGCAGGTGAGATACATGAGGCGATTGGAAAGATGCAACCAACCGATTTCCATGTAGAGGTCACAAGTGTGGGTCCGTCTTTGTGCTCCAGTGAGGAGTCAACAGGTTTTGTTTAGTGCTGTTGAGATGCGCTTTAGTGCAGTGGTAGTAGCTGAGCCATAGACAATTAGACCATAGTCTATGATTGAGATGATGGAGCTTTGAACAGCAATCCTCAAGGCAACTTGGTTGAAAAATTGACGGTTCTGGTACAAAATTCCAATGCGTTGGTGCACTGTTTTTGCAGTGTTATCGATATGGGCCACAAAAGTAAGACATTTTCAAAAGTGATTCCAAGGTATTTGAAGGTGTTCACTTGTTCTAGTGTATTTCCAAGAGGAGTTTTTGTGACAAGTGGAGTATGCCTATTTCTGTTTTGATGACTGGTGAAAAGCATGACTTTTGTTTTTTTTTATTTCGGACCAGTTTGTGCTCAAGGAACCACTTTTCAACACATGAGAAAGCAAGCTGCAAGCTCTGTCGTAGTGGATCTGGATCCTTATGGGAGGAGAGAATTACAGCATCATCAGCATAGAATATTAATTTTTCAGGGCAGGATTTGGGAAGCAAGTTTAGAAATAGGCTGAAGATGAGAGGACCTAAAATTGAGCCTGGGGGACACCTGAGAGGACCTGTTTGGAGTCAGAGAGAACCTCAGAGATTTTTACTGTTTGAGAATGTTGTGCCAGGTAACTTTTTACCCAGGCTCCAGGTCCCTCAGCTAGCCCAATGTTGAGCAGAAGAGAGATTAGAAGGCTATGGTGAACAGTGTCAAAGGCCTTTGTGAGGTCTATGAAAACAGCTCTGGTTAAATAACCCTTATTCAAGGCTTTGTGAGTTTCACTAGAGAAATCAAGTAGGGCCGTCGACGTACTGTGTCCTTTCCTAAATCCATGTTGCTGAATGCAGAGTAGATTGTACTTTTGCAGGTAGTCTGATAGTTGATCCGCCACTATCTGTTCAAGAGCTTTGGAGAGGGGTGGAAGTATAGATATGGGCTGATAGTTCCCTGGTGTGGATTCGTCGCCCCCTTTATGCACTGGTGTGACTATAGTGGCCTTCCATGTGTTGGGTAATTGACTTTGGCACAGGGAGAGGTTGAGAATTTTGGTGAGGGGGTGGATCACTTCTTCCAAGGTGAGGGACAGAAGTTTTAGATCAATGGTGTCACTGCTATTTCTAGATTTAGAGCAGGCCTTTTTTATGTATCTGTAGGCTTCATATGTCTTAACTATTTTAAAGTGAAATAGCGGTTTGTCTGGCAAGGTGGTTTGGGATATGAGTTTTGGAACTGACAAGTCCTGGAAGAAGTCTGGTGAAGGACACCACTGAGGTCAGTGAAGGTTTTTTTGGGGCATCGGCCATAGTCTTAGGGTCACTGGTAGTGGAGCCATCAATGTTCATTGCCGTGGGAGAGAATTTAGACTGTTTGCCCGTAATATTACGTATATTATCCCAGAAGGATCTCCCATAACCCCACGTGGTTTCTAGAGCATTCTTGAAGTAGGAGCTCTTCATTTGCCTGATTTGTGAAGTGCATAGGTTGCGAGCCTGTTTATAGTTAAGTGAGTCTGTTATGGAGCCTGTGGCCCTGGCTATAGCCCAAAGATTGTCATGTGCTTTAAGCTGAGCCAGTAGTTTGGCTGTTAGCCAGGGATTAGAGAGGGCTTTGATTTTATGTTTTTTGAAAGGTGCGTAGGTGTCACAGGCAATGTTGAAAGTTTTAATGAAGAAATCTAGGGCAGCGTTCACATCCAGCGTATTGTAGATAGGGGACCAGTCTTGTTGTAGGAGGCAGGTCTTTAGCTTAGCAAGGTTTCCGTGCAATAGCATTCGACTTAGGATGGTTTTAGGAGGTGGTTTGTGGAATTTATTTGTCCAGATACAGATCACAGGGGAGTGGTCACTGAGGAAGTCGGAGAGAATGGTGGTGTTTTTTATCCGGTCCGGGCGATTAGTAAGAATCCAGTCAATGAGAATGCTGGTTCCAGTCTTGTAGTTTTTTCTAGTAGGGGAGTTGACCATCTGTGTTAGGTTGGTTGCTAGGATAGAATCCCTGCTGGGTCCTATATCTGAGGCAAGCCAATTTATATTGAAATCACAGAGAAGGAGGAGCTTAGAGTCAGGAGGTTGTAATCTTGCAAATTCAAGGATAGACTGGAGCCTGGCTCGTGGGTCTTTAGGGGGGATATAGACTGCAGCCATGGTAAGCACTTTGTTATGGGCACCAAGGAGAAGCTTGACAGGGAGAAGTTGTACTAGGGTGTTTTCTGGGGAGAAACTGGCAAGGTGGCATGAGAGGTAGTCCTTTATATAGATAACACATCCGCCCCCCTTTCTTTTTACCCAGTCAAGTCTGAAGAGGTTGTAGCCTTGGAGCGAGATTGCATGATCTGGAGTGCTAGGTGTTAGCCAGGTCTCAACAATTACAAGTATGTCAGGATTATGTTGTCCAATAAAGGCTTGAAGAGATGCCAGCTTAGGAAGGAGGCTGCAGATATTTAGGATAACAATAGATAGCCTGTTTTCAGTTTTTGCAGGCTTTATCTTAATGTTTGAGCCAGGGCCAGGGTTTGGGTGGATCCTGAAAGACATGAGAAGTAGGAGGAGCAGCAGTTTGAGGGATATCTCCTGTAGCTCATACCATGTAACATCTTTCTTCTGCATGCTGCAGGTTTGGATACAGTGCAGTCACCTAGGGTCCCAACAAAGGAGGGTTGCTAACGACAGGTGCTTAAATATGATTTTTCCAGCCAGGGTGGTCATTTGCACCCAGTCCTTAGTAATGGGGTGCCTCAGATAGAAATAAAGGGTATTTGCCATGGTTCCATAATGAAGGTAGGATGTCAAGATGCTTACAGTGGGGTATTGCGTGGGGTAGGAGGAGAGAGGAAGTTGACACAGTGGATAACAAATGGATAGAGATAGAAAAGACAAGAGGAGGTTTACATGGGTAAACCCAAGGCTCACACATGAGCAGGGACAGATCAATTTCAATGGTGTGTCTCCAGGGGGAGGATTTGCCCCATTGCCAAATGATGTAAAATAATCAAATCCACAGGAAAATGACCAGTAAACTGTTTGATCTATGGTAACAAGACAAAGGATGTGTTAAATTCCTGGAACACTGGCCTGGGGCATATGCAGGAAGTTAAAACCCTTTGTCAGTGTCTTCCTTTGTTTAAATAGTTGTGAATGTTTCTCAAAGACATGCAGTTCCCTTTAGCAACAAGGTAGATGGAAATGTGGATTCAGTTTGCACTTCCAGGTCAGAGCTTGTAGAATTTCTTAGCTGTACTTACTTTGATTGTGATGACTTCCAAAAAAGTTGATTTATAATGAGAATCCCAATATCTGCTGGTGATGTTTTCCAGTTTCTTAGTCCAGGAACCTTTCATAGATCTTATATCCAAGAATGGTCTAGTTCCTCCAAGCCAAAACACATGAAGATCCACAAAACTAAACTATTGACAGAGACAAACACAAACACCCAGACACACAGCCCAAGTAGGCAGAGCCTGCTGGGTTTGATGAAAGTAATATCCATTAGTGAATGCAGTTTTGTTTAGTGCATTTAGTGCATTTCTGTACTAAATGCTGCAGTGGTGAGTACTGAAGTGTTAAAGATTGCAATTTTGTGCTGCTGCAATTGTCTTGCTGCTGAATACTGTTTTCTTAACAAAGGAGTGTTTATTAGTTCCCTATAGATATAAAATGAGAACAAGAAGCAAGGGGGATTAGGGGTATTTGAAAAATAAGGGGAATAAAGATGAGTTTGATAAACCCTCCACAAATCAAAAAGGAAAAAAAGGGAAGAAGTTAGATAAAGAGAAACTGGTCAGAGAAGGAAAACAATTAGATAACAAATCAGACAAACTGTATACAGAGAAAAAGGATTGGGGGGGGGAGTTAAATGAGATACAAAAGGACAATCTCTTATAACAAAACACTTCCAGTGGGAAGTGTTTTCAGAGAATAACTCAACTCCTGTTATAGATTTGACAAAAAAACAAGAAATTACAAGTGATTTATAGGAACAATCTCCAAATTTGGTATTTGAGTCAAGCATAGATAGCAGTGTGTAAGGGGGAATAAATATATGTAACTCAAAATCACTGATGTTACTTACTCCTGAAATACAGAATTTGACAAATAAACACAATATACATAATATACAGAATGTAAGCTGCCAATTGCAGACTGTGTTAACTGAGAGCTATCAGCAATTGCTTGGTGATCTCTTCCAACAAGGATAGACATAAGCACGGGACAAAGAACTAAAACAAATAAGGGATGAGTTGCATAATACAATAGTTGGTCTTAAAGATCTTGTTGAGACTGCAGAGAAAGAACAGCTGCAGTATGATGGTAAACCACTTGTCTAGAATCACTTTCTGGATAATGACCTGGCTGAGGTCTTAAGACATCCTCATATTGCCAACATCACTCTGATGGAACAGTTAATACTAATTAGGAGTGAACTTACTGCAATAAAAACTGAAGTGGCTCTCAATATGAAATGTTTAGACAGATTATTACATGATGAGAGACTGGAAGTGAGGAAGGGACAGAGTGAGGGGAGGTGCAAAACACCCCTTTAATTGAACAAGAAGAATCCCTGAACGATGAAGTAGTGAATATTGAACAAGGAATAGGAATTAATCAGGAAATTGTAAGAAATATTAAAGACTGTGACAATAAAAAAAAGTTAAAGCCTACTAAAGTATACAATAGGAAAGGGGAAAAGAAGGCAAATAAGAAAGACAATAAGAGGCAATGTGTGGATAAGGAACAAGAAATACATTTATTGGATAAGGAGATATCTGATAATACTGAAATAATATCCAATAGTATAGAATTGAGGGGAATAGATGTAAATGTAGATGGAAATGAGGATGGTAAAGTTGGAAAACATAAAAAAAATGTATAACCGGAAGTGGACGATGAAATCTCCTACGATGATTCCATACTTGAGGACCATTTTAATGCTAGTGCAGAAGCCATAAATGTACTAAGAGGGGTTCAGAAGGAAATAAAGGAAAATACTCAGATTAGGATAGAATTAGGGAAACTGTTATGTAGAGAATGTCTTGACCTGGAGAAAGAGGATGGTAACATTGTTGATGCAATAAGAGCAGATGATTTGACTTCAAGGGATATTATATATATATATATTTTTAAAACATAGCAGGGTTGCACAATATATATTGAGAAAGTTCTGAAGCTCTAAGTAGGTTAGATCTATCAATGGATTACCCCACAGAAATAGGAAACTTAAAAAAAATTATAAGATAATGACAAAATTGCACCTAGTAGTGTAATTAAGAAGCTCCACATCTCTAAACGACCGTTGGGTCTTGGAGAACAACATGCAGTCTGAAGTGACACTTTCAATATCTGGAACAGACCACACTGAGATAGAAACAGATGCAAAACTGAAAACAATGATGGTCTGCCTAATTGCCATTCTCCTGGGCATTGAATTTTATGAAGATGATACAATTAAGGCAAAATGGATATCTAGAGATTGGAAGGGAGGGAACCAAATTGATTTAGCACTACAAAGTAAAGCACTGATTGAGAAAATATTGTATGCTAGTACTAAATTGGATAATATGAATATATTAATTAGAAATTTAAATGAGGTAATTAAGGAACAAAGGGTAGAGTGTCACAAGGAAGAAGTCACACAGGAATTAATCTATAATATCAAAACATCAAATAGGTTTAAACTCTTGGCAAATGAAAGTAACAGATGACATACAAGAATTAAAAGATCTGCTCAGGAGACTATGCAATTGCAAGAAAATGATATACTAGATGATAGTGGATTCCATTGTTTAAGTACAAATGCTGATAGAATAGGTGTTATGACTTAAAATATTGCTGGTTTAGTATCCAGACTTGTTGATGGGGAATTTTGTGAATTTATGAGGAAAATAGATGTGTTAGGATTTCAGGAGACTTGGTGTGGGAAGACCAAGAATAACATAAACGTTTAAATGGATATACCTTGATACATGCACCTGCAAAGAAATTTAAGAAATTATGAAGGCATATGGGAGGTTTAGCTCTGTATGTGAAAATAACCAATTACCTTAAAGTGATTGATTACATTGTTAAATCAAACTATACAATTCTCATGTTAACAGAATGGAAAGTGAAATTAATGGCCATTAATGTATATAACCCACCAACTAGTTCAAGGGAAAATGATAAATCTTTAATGGAAAAGATGGTGGAGGACATTAGGAAACTGGATGATGGAAAATATACAGAGCTTCTCCTCCTAGGGGACCTCAATGTTAGACTTGGAAAAAGAACAGGTTTGTAATATATAAAGAGTTAATGTGTGCACTGAATATACCTAAACAATGCACACTGGATAAGAAAAATACAGATATACATAGGCACATGAAATATTTACTTGAGACACACCACTTACTAATCCTAAATGGTTGCTTTGAATTGGATAACAGAGGAGAACCAACCTGTGTCACCAGTAGGGGTTCAACAACAGTGGATTATATGATGGCCTCAATTTATGGTTATGACAAGTATGAAGATCTTAATGTTATAAATAGGCCATGAAGTGATTACTTTCCACTGGTGCCATTTAGAAAGACAGATAAATCTGTAGTAAGGGAAGAGCAACACATAATTTGTATGCATAATAAACAAAATAAAATAAATTGGGACAAATCTCTTGGGGACAAAGTTGTTAAGTTAAGTAATAGGTATGTACAGGAAATAACAACCAAAATCAATTGTGAGATGGATCCCATAAATATATATGACATAATAATTGCACAGTATAATCATCTTTTAGTGCAGTTCTCACAAAAAGAATAGAAGAATTCACAATGGCAAAGTTATGATAACTGGTTTTATAAGAATTGTAGAAAGGAAAAGAGAGAGGTGGCCAAACTTGCAAGGAAAGCTAAAAAAATATCCTACAAAAGTTAACTGGACTGAGCTAAATAAATCTAGGAGACAGTTTAAAGAACATGTTAAAATACAAAGATATAGATATCAGAAAGAACTTTGGGGCAAAATGCAACGAGCAATAATGGATAATGATGATAAAACATTCTGGAACTTGGTTGCCAAAGGGACCAGTTCCTTTAAGAAATACTATGATGTTTACATTGAGCCAGATACATGGACAGGTTATTTTAAAAATATATACAAATTAGAACAGACTATAAATAAGTTTGAAGAAAATGAAATATATGGCAACTGTGTTTGGTGCACAGATACAGAAGTTAAAGTAGCTATAGAAAGTTTCAAGAATCATAAATCTCTGGGACCGGATAACATATCAATATATTTTATAAAAACAAATATAGATCGGTGGGCTAAAGTTCTCTCTGACTTCTATAATATATCAGTAATGTATGCATATACACCTGACAGCTGGTTGGGAAGTTATATCATCCCCATTCATAAAAAAAGGTTTGTTTAAAGATCCTGCAAATGACAGGCCTATTAGTCTACTGGACACTATAGCTTAAATCAATGCTAGGGTGTTATTAAGCAGATTAACTATATGGCTATCTTTGATTATCAAGTAGGATTTTGGAGAAATACTGGTACCATAAATCAAATATTTCTCTTAGACCACATACTGGAAAAATATTGCAAAATTTAAAAAAAACAGTCAATATTTGTGGCATTTGTAGATTACTCCTCTACCTTCGATATGATAATAAGAGAACTTCTATGGGAAAAGATGAAGAAACTGGGCATCAAACTAAACCTAACAATACTTATAAAAGAGATATATGAGAACACTTGGACAATGATAAAATATTCACCAGCTGGTGCATTAACAGGGAAAGTAATAATTGAAATCAGAGTAAGACAGGGCTGTGTACTTGCTCCAACACTTTTTAACATCTATATAAATTATATTATTATGGCGCTTGATGACCCAGTTTTTCATAATCCAAAAGTAGGAAAAAGGAGACTCCCAGTTCTGGCTTATGCTGATGATCTGGCAATTTTATCGACAAGTAGACTGGGATTGCAGAGGGCATTAATAAAGATGGAGGGGATGAGTAAAAGACATAACCTTAAACCAAACATAAATAAAACAAAGGTGATGGTATTTGGCAGTAATAATAAATTTAGAAACTTGACTTTGCTAAATATACAGCTTAAGTTTGTGAAGTACTTCTCCTACTTGGGAGTGACATTCTCCAAAAAATTAAGATGGAATAAACATATACAGGAATGTATTAAGAAAATGCAGAATTTAGTAAAAACACTGAAAAGATTTAATCATCTGTATGGGGGCCACATGGTTGAACCGATGATTAAAGCACTAAATGCAAAACTATTCAATAGGCAAGTTATGCTGCTGAGATTTGGGGTATTGATAAAATAACCAAGATAGAAAGTATACTAAATAAGACCTATAAACAATTATTAAGATTACCGAACAGTACACCAAGCCCACTTGTTAGAGCAGAACTGGGCCAAGTACGTTTTTAATGCTTAGTACATGGTAAATTAATTAACTATTGGGTAAAATTAACATCTGAAAATAAAAACTCATTAATGGAGATATGTTTAAAAGAAAAATCACAGTTATTGCAAACAAGAATGGTGGATGGCTAAGCACTGTACATAAGGTAATGAGAGAATGATTTACAATACTTCTGGGATTGGGTAATGCAGAAGATTAACATAAGCCCAGCATATACAACATATATTGCCAAACTGATGAAGGAAAATTCAAAAGTAGCAGACTTTAAAAATATAGCAATATTGAGAATTGCCCCCGGCTAACTAACAACATTAAAGAACATGCTTTAAGACCATATTTGAATCTTGTACAGGATTTGGAAAACATAAGTGTTTTAGCCAAATTCAGGTTTGAGACATTCCCTAGTAATATAGTTGATTTAAGATATGATAAAGACCATGAAAGGGAGAAAACAATAAATTGTTACTGTAATTTACAGGAACCAGAGGACTTAAAACATGTGGTACTTATATGCCCATGATATGAACATATTCGAGTGAAAAGATTGGGGGCATATATTGGAACCTTATATATGCCAACAAGATATGCCTTTGATTTTTTATTCAATGCAGAAAATCCTGAGGTCCTAAATAATCTAGCTATATACTTAAGAGAGTGTATGAAACTAAGAACTAAAAGAATACAGGGATTTATAGTATAGGAATTAGGTTTATTATATATGAGGCTGTGTGATGCATTTTTTTTTAGAAAGTCTTCATGTTTACAGTACTGACCCTCCCCTTTCTAAGATGTAAATGAACTGTATTGTTTTACATGGACTGTTTGAAATAATACTGTATAAAACTTAAAAATGAATCTATAGGGATATTTTAAAATGCTGTATGTTGTTCTGCATGTATAGTATGTCTATATTAAATTAAGAATTTGTGACAGTTTTATTCTTTGTACAATGAGTTAATATTTTTGTAATAGCATTATCATGCTGAACAAATAAATGAAATGGAATTGACAGCAGATAAGGACTGCTAGGCCCATCCAGTCTGCTTATTTTCCCTGCCTGCTGTAAAAGCCACAGATCCTACTTGATCTCCAGGTTTACCACTTCGTTCTTATTGCTAGGGTTCCTCTATGCCTGTCTTATGCATGGTTGAATTCCTCCATTGTGTTTGCTCCCACCACCTCTGCTAGGAGTTTATGGCATGCATCCACCACCCTTTCTATGAAAAAATGCTTCATCACGCTACCCCTTAGGCTTCTCCCTTCCAACCTCATGTCATGCTCCCTTATTCCTTGACATCTCCTCTTCTGAAAGATGTTACCCTTTTGTTCCCTATTTATGCCTTTTCAGTATTTTTAGGGTTCTATCATATCTCCCCTGTCTCTCCTCTTCTCCAGTTTTGACTACAGACTTTCAGCATAGCTATTTCTCCACAAAACCTCATAAATGTGACATTTGTCATTTTTGTGTTTGCTGCGCTTGTGTAAAAATGTTTTGGACAAGTAGATCAGGATTTGTGAGGTGTGTCACTGATGATTCAACTGTAGTTACAGCTGCAAGGGGCTTGGCAGTCTAGACCAATGATCATGCATTGTGGTCATGATGCAACTCTCAGCTCGGTGGACTGAAGCTTTGTTTACTGTAAAGGGCTGATGCCACTTCAATCAGAGAGGGTTTTGGTCATTTGATGTGCATGAAGCTGCATCAGCAAACAGCTGATTGATTATCAAAACAGTTGCAGCTGCACACCGGAAGTTTGCTACAGACCTTACCAGTGTGCAGCTGCTATTTTAAACCCTGTAACAACAAAACATGTACATCGATGTCTGTTGCTGACACCCCTCTAACTCCAAAAACATCCAAAAGTCAGTCTCAACACCCACCATGCCACACCCCCCCCCAAACATAATGCTGACACTGGGGGTGTCCAATTCCTCAGTGTTTACCTCGTAGTTTTACTTTTTTTAAAGCCTGGAACTAAGAAAACTGTCCACTGATGTCTATTGCACCACCGTAACTGAACCCCTCTCCGCCATTTATAACAGTGACACTGGGAGTGCCCAATCCCCAGTGTCCACTGCTGGGGGTGCTTTAACTGTTACTTCCACCCAACCCTCCCACTCTGCACACACCACCTCACACACACCCAAACTTAACACTGACACTTGGGGTGCCCAATCCCCCAGTGTCAAAACCTGAAATAAAGAAAACCTTCAATCTGCCTTTTCTTTTATACACTGTAACAAAGAAAATGGTCCATTGATATCAGTTGCAGTCACTGCTATAACTGCAACCCCCCGACCTCTTATTTTATTTTTTTAAATACCTTGTAAAAAAGAAAATGGTCCATTGATGTATTTTGCAGTTCACTGTAACTGCACACATGCCCCCCCACCCCACTGTTTATAACACTGACACTGGGGGTGTCCAATTCCCCAATGTCTGCTGCTGGCACACCTGTAACTGTCACTCCCACCTGACCCTACCACTCAGCACCCACCACCCTAAACATAACACTGACAATCCCCAAGTGCCAAAACCTAAAATAAAGAAAACTTTCCCTCAACGTTTCTTTGTTTTTTTAAAGCCTGTAAAAAAGAAAAATGTCCATTGATGTCTGTTGAACTGTTAGCCCCCCACAACACTTGACTCTCCCACTCAGCATTCATCACCCCACCCCCAAGCCCTTACTTACCCACTGGGGGTCTGATGACATAATCTTCTATGGACTTCAGACATGACTTCAGTCTTCAAAGCCAGACCACGAACTGAGGAAATGAGGTATGTGGTGCAATGTATTTCTTTCTTTTTTTTTTAATTTTATTTATTTCAATCTAGGATTACAATACCTTTGAGGGGTTTCAATGGGGGTTTGAACTCAGAGGCATCATTTGGCAATTTTTTGATATTTTTCCCTCAGATTATCAATATACGTTTTATGGGACATCACGTCATGAACAATGCAAGTGACATTTTGTAAATCTGTTCTGAAAGGTGATTTCGCAGTTGCTGTATGAAATCCCCTTTCAGGCAGGAGTTGAAAATGTTCTCTGCGCTTGTTCATGAGGGTGGGATCTTAAGAAGACTATGCTGAAAATTTGAAGATAAAAATATTAAAAAACAACAAAGTTATGAGCCTATCTTGAAATTATAGCAAATGCAGGATTGAAACTTTGGTAAATTTTTAATATTGTGATCCCAAATTTTCAACATAACCATTTCTTTTCAGCATCTCATGCATGTGACAGCTGTCATTTTTCAAATCCTGGCCAGAATGTGTTTTTGTGTCCATAAAGTTGATTTCACAGTCACTGCGTGAAATCAACTTTCGGGCAGGAAATACATATTTTCTCTGCTCTTGTTCATGAGGTAGGATAATTAGAAGTCTATGTTGAAAATATGTGGCAAAGCTTGCACAGTAGCTTGGAGGGCTGAGGCATCTGTACATTACCTCCTGCCATGCTAGCAACCTGTGTTCATGGTGCAGGCGGGCTACTGGGGGTTGGCTGGGGAAGGAGAAGATTGCACGTCCACAGGATTGCTCTCCTCTCCCGGGGAGGGAAGATTGGCGCTTCCACCAAACGCCTGCCACTGGGTGGAGGTCCAAGGGTAGTAACGGTTGGTAGGGGGCCAAGGAAGGGAGGGTGCTGTGGGCCTTCCGCAGACATGTGTGCACCTCCACATACACAAGTCTGGCATGTGCACCCCAGCAATGGAGATGGGAGGACAAAAAATGGAGGATAAATCCCTTGCTGTGGGTGAGATCAACCTTCCACAAGCTCCACACCTGGTGACCTGGCAGAACTCTGGAGGTAGGTCCCAGTAATACCAGAGTGATGGGGCTGGGGGGGTCAGAAGGGAGGCAGCTAGGGGCAACAAGGAGATAAAAACCTATATGGGAAAAAATAGAAAATACATGGCAAAAATATTAAAAAGCAACAAAGTTAAGAACCTACATTAACATTTACGAATGTAGGCTTGTAACTTTGATAATTTTCAATATTTTGATCCAAATTTTGGACATAGCCATTTCTTCACAGCACCTTATGAATGTGAAAGATGTAATTTTTCTTATCCTCGCCAGAATGTGCTTTTATACCTGTGGCGTTGAATGACATTTTGGTGGCACAGAATGAAGTTTTGGTGAGGGTTTGAAAATCTTCACCAGCTGGGTCCATTAAGTAGGGTAATAAGAAGTCTATGCTGTAAATTTTGTATACAAGTATGGTAAAATGCAAAGGTTATGATTGAACGTTACACTGTTTCAACAGTCATTTATAACTTTGGTGATTCTGAATGTGTTTATTCCAAACTTCTAGTATAGCCATTTTTCTACAAAATCTCATAAATGTGATGTATAATTTTTTAAATCCTAGATGAGATGTGTTTTCACACCACTGGTACACAATGACATTTAAACCAATATACCATAAATAATGCATGTTATGTCTATGAGAGGAATCCTAAAACAAGTATCTTCAAAAGTTGAGGTCAACATTGGAGGTGCATACCACTAGCAAACATTCTGCAGTTGACAAATGCTTATAATAGCTTGTAAGTGGCTGAAATGGATACATTGGTAGATTTTTCCCACACTGCTACTGGCACCAAACTGCCACAAGTGTGGCACATGATGTAAAATGTGTTAGTGTTGTGTCACTACATTTGTGTTTCACAGTATGTTCTAGCATAGTGGTTCTCAAGCCCCAAATTCTGGTGGCCTGAAAAGGCCATACAATGCAGTCACCAGAAACTACTGGTGACCTCACACCTTATTTTTTTTACCCTAGACCCCCTGACACACCAAAGTTCCTATAACACATTTCTTTTCACACATCATACATGAGATCAAGTCACTGGTGCACTGTATTCTTTCTTGAAGTGTATCGCCCATGTTTATGTAAAGATAAGAAATTTTGCATTCCATTTCATTATCTTTGTGACTGGGGCTCTAAAGAACTCTGTGGCAGTACAATATTGTATTGGTGGCTGCATACAACCATGGTGGCCTCATTTGAGAAACAATGGGCCTGATTTTTAAAAGGTAGGGACTGGCACATGGAGCTTGCAACAAGCAGAAATGGCGCAAAGGGCTCCTTCAAACAGTCTCAAGTTTGTAAGGAACTGTCTGCCACAGGGAGGACTGCCTGCATCAACCAGGCTTGTGTTATCCTTGAGAAAGATGCACTAGTGTGTCATGGCAGAAGAGGTCTTGCACAGGGGCAGGGCTGCTATATCCCTTACATTGGAATTTTGCAAGCCCCCTCACGGGGCAGACAGATCTTGCAGTTAGACCAACCCGGAACTGGTCTAAACTGCCATGCACCACTGCTGCAACCCTCACTGGTGGGAGTTAACCCTGTGCCCCCATGGGTAATGTGGCCAGACAGCCTCTGACACTTGCGAGACCACCACTGGAGTGGCCAGTGATCTGTGGTAGATGATAACCTGCAAGCTCCCCACCCGTGTGGTGGTGCTAGTGCATCTAACGTTTCCCATAGACCCAAACTGTCCCTGCTGTCCTCCCAGCTGGATCTGTCACACCCCAACATGAGCCAGGGCATTCTCCAGATGACCTACCAGCCACCAGGGTGACCAGCCAGTGGGTTGCCATCACTGGCCACTGATACTGCGAGTCTGTGCTACAGCCTGCAGCACTCCCCTTCTGTGTGATGTTTGGTCAACTCACAGGTTGACTTACTTCCAATTTGGGGAATATGGAGCTGGGACCCTGTTCTTGCAAAATCTGGTGCAGGGACCCCCGTGCACCCAAATGTGCCACAAGTGATGTTGCACCTCACTATGCACTGATCTAAATTGGCTTTTAAAATAATGCCTTCTATTCTAGAATCAGACCTCTGAAAACATGGTGTAGTTCTAAATACCAGCCTGATTGGCAGTGCTGAGAATCAAACCCATAGCTATATATGATAGTATCAAAAGCATTAGAGCTTGATATATTAAGTACTTACTGTGACAAAAATTAAAATACTGCGTCCAATTCGTAAATGACAAAATTGTGTGCAAGGTGCCTGTAGCAAAAGGATTTGATGCAACTGGCACCTTGCGCCAAATGTTGCAGCAATCCTGATTTTAGAATACAGGCTGTGCCAAAATTGGGATGCTGTGCACCAATCCTCCCTGCACCACCCTTGCTTCATATCATGACGTCTTTGTTCTTGAACATCTTTTTTTCTGAAAGATGCTACCCTCTTGTATCTTATTTATGCCCTTGAGGTATTTGAAGGTCACTATCTTATCCCCCTTCTCTCCTGTCTCCTCTCTTCCTGAGTATACATATTGAGGTCTTCTAGTCTCTCTCTTTATATAAACAACAATACAAGTATCTTCAAAACTTAACATCAAAATAAAATAAATAAATAAAAACAACAGGTGCATACCAGCAGCAAACATTTGGCATTGACAAATGCTTGCTTATTTGTTAGCATTGTATATTAGTATATGCAGCATGCTTCTTTAAAGGCTACATTTAAAAGGGTGGAATACATTTGCTCATGCCATTTCCTGATGATACACTGAGTGAAACCGGTTGGAGGTTTGGTGTAATGGGTACCTACCAGTGTCCTCAGTAGGAGGTTTTTTAGCTGTTTGTGGCTGACTTGCAATTAAAAGATTTTATATCTGCATATCTGTGTTTGACTGCATTTTTCAGGTTGGTGGTTGGTGTGGTCATTCTGCCTCACATGAGTGGGTAAAAGCAAGACCCAAACTAAAAACATGACACTGCATCTCCACTACATAGAAACATAGAAGTAAATGGCAGATAAGAACCACAAGGCCCATCCAGTCTGCCCAATTTTTCTACCTTAAGAATGTGCCATAGGCCTTTGACTCTTCCCCTGCCTTCTCTCTCCATCAACAACTTGCTGAGGATACTCAAGATAAACCTATCTGTAGCCAATCATTCTCACTCCAGCACATAACCTTGAAAGAAGTTGAAGACCTCCTCCTTCAGTTAGACCCAATAAAAGTGCTGTAGCTGACCTTATGGACCCCTACTTCTTAAAGGTCGATTACCATGTCCTAGCAGTCCCAATTACACATCTCTTTAATCCATCTCTGTTTCAGGGTGAACTTCTGCCCATTTGGAAGACTGCTCTTGTGGTCCCGCTGTTTAAATCAGGTGATCCCAGGGATCTTAATAATTACAGGCCAGTCTCACTACTTCCAATCCTGTCCAAGTTGCTAGAGAAAATAGTGAGTGTCCAACTATGAAACTATCTGGAATCAGAAAACCTGCTTAATCCCCTACAGTCTGGCTTCAGAGCACAGCACAGCACAATATCTGCTCTTGCTAAAGTGACCAATGATTGGCAAACAGAGTTTGAAAATAGGAACTTCATCTGTGCGGTGTTCTTGGACCTAAGTAAGGCATTTGACACCGTGGACCATAGCCTGCTTCTTTCATCCCTTCAGAATATGGGCCTAGATGCCCTTTCCTTAAAATGGTTCACAAACTACCTCTCTGGCTGATTTCAGAAAAGTAAAGGCTGAGGGAGAAGTCTCTCCTTTAAAACCTTTGCTGAGGGGCGTACCTCAAGGTTCCATTCTGGGACCCTTGCTTTTCACTATCTATATTAACAACATCGAAGCTACCATCAATGAAGCTAAAATACATTTAGTTGCAGATGACACAGTGATTTATGTCAACAGCCCTTCCCCTGATGCTGCACAGAAAACCCTTCAAAGTGAATTCAACCTGCTGCAGCTACAGCTACTAAACCAGCAGTTGCTTCTTAATACAAAAAAAAAAACTGAAGCATTTCTCCTCTCTCCTCTTTCTCATGCATCTAATCCTGTGACTGATGGACCACTTCCACTTATCACCACCATCCTTGGGGAGCAGTTGGACTAAGTAACAAAGTTCAACTACTTGGGAGTTTGGTTAGACAATAAACTCATTCACTGATCATATTGATGAGTTGTTAAAGAAACTTAGGCAGAGACTTGGTCTTTTCTTTAGGATAAACAACCTACTAACTAGAGATGCCAAGTTGAAGTTGGTCCAAACCACCTTTCTTTCTTTACTTGACTATGCAAACTTCTTATATGGCCAGGGTACTGCTGGTGCTCTTGCAAAACTAGACACACTCTATCACCGTGTCTTAAGATTCGTTACAGGTTTACCATATTCTGCCCATCACTGCTCCCTGTACAAGGCAGTAGGATGGACATCCCTCAGCTGTAGATGAAAGAGGAATGCTGCATTCTGGATTTATAAAGTGATTATAGGAATGCTGCCTCAGTACATCTCCATCTGCCTCCCGATATGTACTCTTGGCAAGTATGCCCTAATAAGTGCTTCCTTCATTGCTCTGTAAGTATATAAGGCAAAATCGCATTTCGACAGAGCAGCCATAAGCTATGTACTACCTCAGATGTGGAATAAGTTGCAAAAGACCCTGAAACTGACCCATCCTATCTCCCTTTCTACCTTCAAATCTCTTTACCTAAGTCATAACAAGGAGTCATACACCTGCTTTACTTGACGCTGATAATCCTATAACCCTAGCCAGATGAGTCCAGCCTCCACGGTTATACTGTATCTGACATTTATTTTTCAGGGCTCCCTTTTGCCTTCCCCTATCTGCTGCCCCTGCTCTCACCTCTTTAGTTAACTGCCATCCTCCTAGCCCCCCGTCTCTCTCTTCTCCTCCCCCAGAATCCTCTTGTTGGCTGAACCCAGATTCTCTACTAGTGCAGCGGTTCACATATCAATAATGTGTTTTTTTCCTTTCTTCATTCAACTTCCCTATGTCCCTGTCCTGGAACGTACCCTTATTCTGTAGTTATTACCTCCTAACAAATACCATCTAGAGTAGCCTTTTAACCCTCACCACTGCTGTGGACCTTTACTTATAGTGTATCTAGAGTAGCCTTTTAACCCTCACCTCTACTGTGGACCTTTACTTATAGTGTATATTGGGCGCCTTTTAATCTGCTGTACCCATCGACTGTTATATCTATTCATGAATATTTTCATACATACTTGTATGACGTGTTATCAGTTTAGTTTCCTGACCCAGATTTCAACTGTCTTTCATTTCTGTATATGCCCTTGTTTTTATCACTGTATATATTTTTATTTATATTGTATTTTATTCCTGCCTGTGTATTGTTCATTGTATCTTTCTGATCTGTCTTATCCTGTATACCCCAGGTCCACCTCGAAAATGAGTTAAGCTCAACGATGATCACCTGGTTAAATAAAGATTTTGATTGATTGATTGACTCTGTCAATGGCAAATTTATTCATACTCATCTGTATTGCTCCCTTGTGCCTATCCCATGCCTATTTGAAGCCCTGCACTATATTCATATCCATCACTTCCTGAGGTAGGCCATGCCATGCATCCACCACCCTTTCTGTGAAAAAGAACTTAAATCACTTTACCCCTTAATCAGCCTCCCTCTAATCTCATGCTGTGTCCTCTTGTCCTGCTATTTTTCTAATATTGAAAAATGTTAGACTCTTTCACCTTGTTAATGCCCTTTAGATGTTTGAATATTTCAATCACATCACCTCTCTCCCTCCTTTGCTCTAGGGAATACATATTGAGGTCTGTTAATCTGTACTCATAGGTTTTCTGATGCAGTCCCTGCACCATTTTGGTTGCCTTTCTCTGGACTGCCTCATTTTGTTAATGTCCTTGTGCAGGTGCAGCCTCCAGTGCTGCACACAGTACTCCAGATGGGGCCTAAACAGTGTCTTGTAAAGATGGATTATTACCTCCCTCTTACAACTTGTGATACCCCTATTAATACACCCAGATATCCCTCTAGCCTTACCTACTGCTTTAGTGGTCTGCTTGGATGATTTCAGGTCATCTGTGATGATGATGCCCAAGTCTCTTTCTTCCCTTGTGATTGCCGCAATTCTCCTCCCAAACTATAGGTAGCTTCAGGGTTTCTCTTTCCTATCTGCACAATCTTGCACTTCTTTGTGTTAATCCCCAGCTGCCACTTTTCAGAGTATTTTGCCCATTTTTGCAGATCTCTTCTCATTCTGCCCTCCCCATCTGGATCATCTACTGTGTTGCAGATCTTGGTGTCAGCTGCAAATAGGCAAACCTTACCCTCCAGTCCATCTGCAATGTCACTGATAAAGATATTGAAGAGGACTGGCCACAGGACTGATCCATGAGGTACCCCACTTATGATTTTCATCTCTTCTGACTGTATACCTTTTACCACCTCTCTCTGTTTTCTGCCCATCAACCAGTTTGTCACCTAGTTCACCAACTTCTGACCCACCCTGAGCCTATCCAGCTTATTAATCAGTCTTCTATGTGGAACAGTATTGAAAGATTTGCTGAAGTCAAGATAGGTGACATCAACTGCACCCCCCGGTCCACCACTCTGTTACTCAGTCAAAGAAATCTATGAGATTAGTTTGACAGGACATTCCTGTTGTAAATCTATGCTGTCTTGGATACTGTGTTTATATGGATCCCAGGTGTTGCACTATCCTTTCCTTAAGTATTGCTTCCATAATCTTGCCGACTACTGAGGTACGACTGACTGGTCGGTAGTTCCCTGCCTCCTCCCTACTACCACTCTTGTGAAGCGGGATCACATGAACCCTTCTCCAGTCTTCTGGGACCTCTCCTGTACTCAGAGACTCACTAAACAGTTCTGCTAATGGCTCTGCTAGTTCCACCCTTAGCTCCTTTAGTACCCTGGGATGTATACTATCAGGTCCTATTGCCTTGCCCACCCTGAGCTTAGCAAGCTCTTGTAGGATGCTTTCTTTTGTGGAAGGACTTGCGCACATCTCCCTCCCCCCTGTGTCCATGGTACTGAGCTGTGGGCCCTGTCCTACCTTCCCCTCAGTAAATACTGAACAGAAGTATCTATTTAGGATAGATGCATTTCCTTGGTCCTCCTCCACACACTCCCCTTACCCCCCCTTGATCTTAGCAATACCCACTCTGGACTTTCTCCTTTTACTAATGTATCTATAGAAAGTATTGTCCCCTTTTTTTTTACTGTCCATGCTAGTGTTTCCCCAGTTTGGGCATTTGCCTGCCTTACTGCCTTCCCTGCTTCCCTTAGGGAAGCTTAGCATGCCTCCCTATCTTCGCCCCGTTGCATTCCCTTATATTTCCTGAAGGCTAACCTTTTGGTTCTGATCTTTTCTGCTACTGTTTTTGAGAACCAAAGTGATTTCCTCCTTCTTTTGCTCTTGCTTTTCTCCCTAACACAATGGGATGTTGCTTCAAGTATTGCATCCTTAATGCTTGCCCACTTTGCCTGTACCCCCTCACCTGTATTTCTTCTATCAGGACTAGCTTAGCTCTGTTAGCCATCTTATCAAAATCAGCTCCTCTGGAGTTCCATATTTTTGCCTTGGAATGGGATAATTTTGTTCTAGTGGCCAAATTGAACCATACCATGTGATGGTCACTGGCCCCATGTAACCTTATACCTGGAGATATGTGAGCCTTTCCCCATTAGTCAGTACTAGATCTAGGATAGCCCTGTCTCTTCTGGGTTGTTGTACCAATTGTTTGAGGCCGTCCCCCTGCAGGGAATCCACTATATGTTTAGTTCTGGTTGATGTTCCTGCTGGTATTGACCAATCTGTATCTGGCATGTAGAAGTCTCCCATTATCAGAAACTCCCCTTTAGCTGTCATGTTTTGTATATATTCTAACAGTAATGAGTCTATGTTTGCCACCTGGTCTGGAGGCCTGTAGACAACCCCAGTTTGTATGGCTGTCCCATTTCCTATTTCCAGGATGACCCACAGTTCTTCTGGCTCCTTATATGTATTCTGAATTTCTGGAACGTTGACATTAACATTGACATAAAGAGCTCCCCCACCCCCTTTTTTGCACCTTGGTCTATTCTGAACAGAACATAGCCAGGTACTGAAGTCTCCCAAGTGTGGTTACTTGGGAACCATGTCTAACTAATGGCTCTTATGTCCAGTTTAGCCTCTGTTATTGTTGCCTCCAGGTCTGAGATCTTGTTTCCCAGACTGCAGGCATTTGTGTACATGATTTTCCATTGGCCAGATTTCAGTGCGTTAATTGTGGGACAAGGTCCGGCTTTTCCCCTGCATGTCGTATGGGGAGCCAGACCTTTTTCCTTACCTGGTGATGCAAATGAACTACAAACATGCTGAACTCCTGTTTGATCACTAGTTGAGGGAGGAGGGTTGTGCTTCCCATTCAACGTACTGGGTGCTGCACCCCACTCCCCATTTGCTAGTTTAAATATTCTGTAAAGACATCAGACTTCTGCCCCAATGCACTGACTCCCTCCTTAGTCAGATGCAGTCCATCAAATTTAAAGAACGTTTTCTCCCAAAACAGTTGCCAATTACCTATAGATTTGTTTCCTTTTTTCCTGGCACCAGCCCTTGAGCCACATGTTTAGCTCCCCTATCTTCCCTTTTTTGACATTCTGTCCATCTGCCCCCCTCTCCCAGACTAGCAGGATCTCAATAAAGGAGATGCCACTGTGCTATACTGAGTAAATTCAGTCTAAAAAGTAGCTACCCAAGTAATAAAGCATAACACCAGTGGGAGCTATTTTCCAATACACCTAAATCTCTAACATGTAAGATAGTGGGCTCGATTTTCAAACAGCACATAGATCGTCACAAGTTGCTGTGATCTAGGGCTGCAGTGAACTCAGAGTGCACCAGAGACCTTGTGCCCAATTTTATAAAAAGCAAGATCCCAGTGCCAATTTCCTCAGGTTTGCTGAAAGCCACAGTCTGCATCAAACAGTAGGTGCACCTGCAGGAATTGCTGTGGGGATCAGCCCCCTGCCTTGCACAACACATGAGGCTCTGGGATGTTGAGGGGGTGAAGAAACTGCTTGTCAGGAGGAGGACAGGGGCATACAGGGCAAGGCAGCTGTCAATAGAGGTGCTGGTGGGACAGCTAAGCATTGGCTGACTGATGCGATACCTGGCAGGGTGCCATCACAGAGTATTGTATAAGTCTTAGTATAGTATACATATCATCCCTGGTGGTCTAGCGGACACCCCACCCCCAGGTTCCCCCAGAGATATTATCCCTGATCTTCCCCATTACATATTATAACTCCATCCATGGTGGTGTAGAGAACCCTCCCTCCCTATTCCGACCACCCCTACATATATATAATATATATATATATATATATATATATATATATATATATAGATATATATGTATATATTTATATAATAGAGGGGAGATGATATCTACTTCAACAAAAACGTGTATTCTGTCCCAGTGGAACAAATGTCTTGATGATGTAGCTACTATGTGTATAAATGTAAACTCTTAATATTTATGCATATAGTAGACTATGTCATCGCTGTTTATTCACACAGTAGATATGTCATGCCCCCCCCCCCCCCCCACCAAACCAGTATTTTTTGTACACAGTCCTCCTGGCTGCAACAGTACGCCATAAATATTGCACACACACTGGACAGCCCCTTTCATTTTTTGAGCCCAAACTCCCTGCCTAGACACTCCTAAAGCCACACATGGAACCCAAAAAGAGCACTTTACTTTTGCTTCTGAAATCACAAACCACTAACCTTGAAAAATCCCACTGGCATCCTACACCATCCAAACCTCTCTGAAAACCTTGTTCCATTACTCAACGGCTTCATAATGCCGCCCGACAATCCAACCCAGACATCGCTCATCAGTGTAACCACACATATACCAAATAAAAGAACAGCACAAAAGAGATATTAAAAAAAAAAATCTTGAACTCCTCCAAATGGAAGCCATGCAGAATCACTCACTCTCCTAAAATCAGCAACAAAGCCACCATGATCTGAAAACTCTGTAGCCCGCCCACACAAAAAATTAAACCAATCACAATGCAAGCTCTAAACACATGAATGTCAGCTCCATAGTAACAAGGCCACCAATCCTAACAACCCTGCCTTCATGCCAGGAAGAGCACACAAAAAATCCCATATATTAATAAAAAAAAAAAAAAATCTTAAATAGAAAATACATTTAAAAAAAACACAGCACTAACTTGCCCTATTGTATAAATCGAATACATGATGGGCAGGAGTGGAATACAGCAAATATTTGAACTCATGGAGAGAGACCTCGGGTTACAATCACTCGTGGCTCTGCTATACTCCACCACTCATGAGGTAACCTGAGGTCACTCTCCACTCATTCAAATATGTGCTGTATTCCACTCCTGCCCATCATGTATCCCATATTATTATGGTAGCACGGTAGTGCTACCACAGTTAGGGTTGAGGAGCCATTTAGATGTTAAATCTAAAATTTTGCACCTTAATAACTTTGCAACCATTCAACAGATTTGCCTACAATTTGGAAAATATGATCAAGAACCATAGATCTTGGGATCTGCCAACTTTTGTACTGTTCTGATATATGGCTGCGGAGTTATTAAGCATGATTTGTACACGCATTTACACTTTTTTGGAATTCTTTGGTCATCTCTAGAGGTCGCACGGTTTGCACGACCGGTCCAAAATCTTCAGGGAACATGCTGCTGTTATCCCCGATGTGCCTTTTGAAGATTTCATGAAAAAATATTAAATGATTCAAAAGTTATTCAAAAAACAAGTTCCCATTATAAGTCAATGGGAAAAGTTAACAAAAAGTTTGACAGTGTCGCAAATGCAGTTTTTACTTTTGCAAATGGCCCTTTTACTGTCGTAAATCCACCATTTTGTTTTCAGTTGGTCATCAGGAAAATGCTTGTCATTTAAATTTGGGATCCTCTAGCAACCTAATTCTTTTTGTATTCACCTAGTCGGACCCTGAGGATGCTAGGCAAGTCTTTATTTTGGGGTAAAACACCCCAGAAATATATTTTTCAAATTTCTGGAAAAAGTACTTTCACAAAGTACTTTCGCACTTGCGATAGTGTCGAATGAATTTGCAAAAGCTTTCTCAAAGTTTGACAGTACTTTTCCAGGCTGTGTGAAAATGACAGCAATTCTTTGCCACCATGCTGCAAAAGAACGGTTTGGTCTTTTGGGCTGAAATTTGGAGGGAACACAGCCAACATCTCACAGATGTGCCTTTCAGTATTTCAGTGAAAAATATTACAGGGTGGCAAAGTTACTGCACTCTAAAGTTGACGCTTTTTCCCACAGGATAACATTACGGCCTCCGCTGCATTACAGGAATCCTTTGCTGCCCTGCTGCAAAATAAAGGTTTGGTCTTTTGGGCTGATATTTGGTGAGAAGAAAGCCAACATCCCTCAGATGTGCCTTTTACTGGTTTGGTGAAAAAATATTACAGGGAGCCAAAGTTATGGCACTCCGAACTTCTCTTCTTCTCCCATAGGATAACATTATAGCGTTCATTTCGCCTTTCAGGGCCCGTATCTCGGAAACGGTGAGAAATACAGACTTTTCTTCAGAAAAATGCTTAGCCCCCTAATGGGGGCTAAGAACAAAACCAGCCAGGAAAGACACAAATCATATGACTTTTGCATTTTTTTTCTACACCACACGGTTCCTGAGATATAAGCAATTTACTATTCCAACTCCTCATTTTCTGCTCCGAGACCCATTATTATGCATACATTCTTTGTACTCACTGTCTTTCTCTATGCGGCTTTTGGGGAAAACTAGCCTGTGTGCTTACATTACTGTTACCCTTACCGCTTCTGCTTGCGGTTCCGTAACCATTTCACTTACTGTTCCTGTCTACGGCACCATGTGCATTACCCTTCACGTTTCCATTTGCGCTTGCTTTTCCATTATTTTAACCATTTCTGTCTACAGTAGTGTTTATCTTTCTGTTTCACTTTGCGTCACCATGCGCATTACCATTTGCGTTTGCGGGCACTGTGGTACTATGTGACAAGACGTCACATGGTGGGAGAGGCAAAAAACTCCATTTAATGCATTAGTTAGGGTTGTTCCACAGTGACAAAAGTGAGGAAATTTGGTGTTAGGGTAGAAAGCCACCCTTGGACCCCCTCGCGCACACCCCCAACCTGCATCGGGGTGCATGTTGGGGCTGTCGGTCCTAACTCTCACCCCATTCTCCTATACCTCTGCTTCTTCACACATCTGATGGGGTGAGAGTTGGGCCGGCAACTCAACAGCTCCCGATGCCAGTTGGGGGTGTGGAGCCAAGGGTGGTTTTCAACCTAACACTGAATTTCCTTGCTTTGTCACTTTGGAACAACCCTAACTAATGATTAAATGGAGTTTTTGCCTCATATATATATATATATATATATATACACACACACACACACACACATATACATATATATATATACACACACACATATATATATATACTATATATATATATATATATATATATATATACACTATATATATATATATATACACACACACACACACATATATATATGTGTGTGTATATATATCTGTACACATACACACACACACACACACACACACACACACACACACACACAGCAGGGGTATCTATCTATCTATCTATCTATCTTTCCCTGGTGGTCTAGAGGAGCCCCCACCCTGGCAGGCAGTGCCCCACCACCCAACTCCCCCTGTCCCATCCCTGAGTCAGAGACCAGCAAAGACCTCTTCTCTCCACCATGGCTGGCCACCAACTGAGCTTTCAATGAGCGTGTACTGTATACAGTACACGCTCATTGACAGCTCATTCAGTGGCCAACTGTGTTGGAGAGAGGAGATCTGTGCTGGTCGCTGGCTCATGGATGGGATGGGGGAGCAGGATGGTGTGGCACTTCCTGCCAGTGAGGGGGGTTGGGGGTCCACTAGATCACCAGGGATGGTTATATACATATACACATATATAGGGAAGGAGTTATAATATGTAATGGAGTAGATTGAGGAAGGGGGGGCCACTAAACTACCAGAGAAGATGCATTAATATTTCTGTGGGACATCTGGGTAGGGGGGTTCGCTAGACCACCAGGGATGGTATGTGTGCTGTACATGGACTAAAACTATACAATGCAAATGCATCCTGCTGAGTGCCGCATCAGTTCACCAATGCCCTGCTGTTCCACCTAAACCCCCACTGCCATCTCCCATGCCCCAAATGAATCTGGTAGCCTTGTATTAGTCTCCTCCCACTAATTCTAGACACTTAGACCACCTCCTTTCTGGTTTAAGTGGTGCACCTTGCAGCATCCATGGCAGTGCTTACAAACTTCCAAATAAGGGGATATCGCAGCTCTGCCATGGCACATTGCCCCTTGTGAACAGATGTACAAACCTTGTTGTGCGTAAGAGTGGTAGAGGGATGCTTTAGGAAAAGGTGTCCCAGGTGAGTCGCATCCCCTGAAAGAAAATTGGGAATGATGAAACTGTGATGCAAAGAACCACTTGCATCAATTCTGATAGATGCAAGTTTCTTGCGTCACTCTGGGGCTTTTGAAAATTGAGCCCAATGGGTCCACTGGTGTTCAGCAACCACTCTGTAAATATAATTTTTCAGCCTAACAAAGGAAGGATAATATTAATTAATTACAAAACAGCTGACTCCATAGTTATGAGGGAGGAATTTAAGAGATAGAATTGGAAAACTTAGATTGGAAAGGTTAATATTACTGCAAGTTGGGGAATATTGAAAACCAAAGTGCTAGATCTGCAAAATAAACATGTACTCCAACAACCATTTTATAACAGAGAAGGGAAAAAGCCCACCTTGGTACAAAAAAAAAAAACACTTGCAAGTATCTCTAAAAGGAAAATAAGAGCTTATACAGTGGTGTTGCACTACCACAGTATAGGCAATAACAACAAATATAAGAAATTGGCTAATTACTCAAAAAGAAAACCAGAAAAAACCAAAGAGAATACAAAATCAAATTAGAAAGTAGAACAGAACATAAAGGGTTTTTTATGGCTATCTCAATTCCAAAAGTAAAACCAAGCAACAGGTGGGACCCTCTCTGTCAAAAATATTAAGATTACAATGGAGCAGTACATTGCTGAAACACTGAATGGTTACTTCTGTTCAGTTTACCAAACTAACTTCTGTTCAGTTTATTAAACTAAAACCAAGGTCAACAACGCTGAAATTATTAATAATGATAAGTTATGCATTAGAGAAAGCAATGTGTTAAAATGACAAAATAGAGGTATTTTCAAATCTGGAACCTTTTTAATTTATAGGGGAGAAATCCTTTCCTGGACCTGCATTTCTCACTCACGTCCTGAGTTGATTTTTACTGTGCTTGATGTTACTGGTTTTACTGGCTGCTTGCTCTAATTATTATCATTTTTTTTTTGCAACCTCAAGTGCCCATTTTCCCATTTGCATATTATACTACCTGGCCGCTAGAGGCTACATGACATATCCCCCAATCCTTTGACTACCCTATCAATTTCAATCTGCATCCACAAGTGCATTTTTAAGAGTCTGCCCAGACATATGAACATATGAATATATGAATGTGCCAGCAGAAACAGACCTCCTGGTCTATCAATGTCTGCACGAGTGTGCCGCTAGATCCACTAAGTTGCGTCTGCCCCACCCCCCTTCCCTTTTGTCCACCATTGGCCATTCTCAGCCGCACCCACCCATGCTCTCCCCTGTTCTCTGTCCCATACCCTTTTAAAGCTACCAACAGTTTTGCATGATATCACCCTCTCTGGCAGGGCTTTCCACATTGACACCACTGAAGTAATGCCTCCTCATCACTCTCCTAAATCTTCTCCCCTCTATTCTTAGCCCATGCCCTCTAGTGTCCCTTCCCTTCCTCAGTTTAAAAACCCCATCAGCTCCATCCGTGTTAATTCCCATCAGATACTTGAAAGTTCTGATCATGTCCCCCCATCCCTCCTCTCCTCCAAGGTGTACATATTCAGTTCCCCCAGACTGTTCTCATAGTCTCTCCCTTCCATTCCCTGTATTATTCTCGTTGGCCTCCACTGCACTCCCTCCAGTAGCTTGATATCTCACCTCAGGTATGGCTTCCAGAACTGCACACAGTACTCCAAGTGCAGCCTGACCAGTGACCTGTAGAGGGGCAAGATCACCCCCCTCTGCCTGGATGAGAACCCCCTCGCTATACACTCCAGCATCTTGTTCACCTTCGCTGCCACTTTCCTGCATTGGGATGAACTGTTCATGCTCCCTGTTACCATCACCCCAGGTCGTTCTCCTCGTCAGTGATCCACAGCTTCACCCCCTTCCCCTCCAACCAGTATTCTCTCATTGGGTTCTAAACTCCAAAGTTCATAACCTTGCACTTCTTCACATTGAATCCCAGCTGCTACCTCTCCGACCACACCTCCAATTTGGTTAGGTCCCCCTGCAGTTGCATCCATCCCTCCTCTTCATCCACTAATGTACGCACTTTGGTATCATCTGCTAACAGACTTACCCTGCTCACAGCTCCGTCTGTGATGTCGGAGATGAAGAACCCAAACAGCACCGGGCCCAGCACCAAATCCTGAGAACACCGCTCGTCACTGGTCTAGGTGTCGAGAATATCCCCCCACCACCACCCATTGTAGCTTCCCATGCAGTCAGTTTGTAATCGAGTTTGCCATCTTCATCCCCACTCCCATGCCAGTTAGCTTCCCTCCAACCCACCCATGAGGTACTGAATTGAAGGCCTTGCTCGAATCCAGGGAGAGGATATCCACTGCATGGCCCTTATCCAGCTCTCTTGTTACCCAGTCATAATATTGTATTAGGTGATTATGACAGAACTTCCCAATATGAACCATTGCTGCCTCACATCCTGGAGGTAATTGTCCTCTAGAAATGACACCAGCCTATCCTTCAGTATTGTCTCCATAAACTTGCCCACTATGGAAGTGAGACTGACTGGCTGATAATTGCCCAGTTTGTCCCTTGGGCAGCTGTTTTGAATCGGCACCACATGGGTCATGCTTCAGTCCTGAGGCACACATCCCATGTCCAGGGAGCTGCTGAACAGATCCACCAGCAGTTCTGCCAGCACCTCCGCCATCTCTCTCAGGTCCCTGGGTGGATGCCATCTGATCCTGGTGCCTTGTCCACTTTTATAGCCCTCAGTCTCTCTAATATTCTTCTTTCTTCGAACATTCTGTTACCTCTCCCTCATCCCAGTCCAAGGTGTTAGTGGTCCCCCCTTCTTCTGCATGAACACTGAGCAAAGTATTCATTTAGAGCTTCTGCTTGTTCCTTTCACTTCTCCACCCACTCCCCACCCATCCTTATCCTCACTATGTTGTCCCTGAACTTCTTTATCTCTCTGACATATCTGGAAAAGTCTCGCCCCCCACTTAATTCCCTGTGCTAACCTTAGCTCCCTTGAAGCCTTAGCTTTCCTCACCCTCTTGGTCACTTCCATGGACCATCTTGCATACTTCTTGCTGTCCTCCTCCTTTGGTTAGCTAGGATCTGCAGCTTGTCCATTAGGTAGGGAAATGGGCAGACTAGGTGGGCCAAGCGGTCCTTATCTGCCATCAAATTCTATGTTTCTATGTTTCCCTGACCTTATGAACCTCTGGTACACAGTTCTCTTTGCCCTCACCCCCTCCATCACCTCGCTGTTCAACCAGCATGGTTTCATTGCTCTGCTCCTCTTACTCTGTAACTTGATGCAAGCTTCTATCACCTCTGAAATCACTTGTTTAATAATGTCCCACGTCTGCTCTACTTCCATCCCTGGCCCTATGCCCTCACATTTCCCTTTCCAGTATCTCCCGCATCCTCCCAAAGTCTGCCCTTCTGAAGTCCACCACCTTTGTTAGTGACCCCCCTGACTCCCTGCTCATCATGATAGTAAACCACACCATTTGGTGATGGCTATCAGCTTGTGGGTTCTCCACCATTAATTCCCTCACTGCCTCACCATTCAATAGTACCAGATCTAGCATGTTACTTAGCCTACTAGGTCCAGTGACCAGCTGTGTCAGGAGTCCCTCCTGGATCACATCCAGCAGCATGTGCTCCCTAGTACTGGAGGTAACTGGAGTGCTCCAGTCAGCCTCCAGCAGATGAAGTCCCCCACAACGACAAAGCTCCCCTTCCTACGTACCTCCTGATTTGCTCTGCTAACTCCCTGTCCATCTCCTCTGCCTGGGATGGCAGCCTGTACACCACCCCAAACCTCAACTTCATACCCCTGGAGTCCAGTAGCTGCATCCAAATTACCTCCCTTCTCCTTTCCTCCCCCTCTTTCATTATTCATTTGATCACGTCCCTTACATAGATTGCCACCTCACCCACCTCCCCACACCAGAGTCCTTCTTGTACAATTTATGCCCTGGGATTGCCAGATCCCAGTCCGGGTACTCGGTGGCCCACATTTCAATGATGGCTTCAATATCCACCCTCCTCACTGCCAAGAGCAACGGTGCTCAGCTGATTTGTTACTTAAGCTTTTCGCATTCAGTAAGACCACCCTCCATCCTGTCCCCTTCCCTTCCTTTCCATGATTCTCCTCCCTCCTACTCTCTCCCCCCATGCAACTTCCCTGAATCCTTCCCTGTTAGCTTGGGGTTTAAGCTCATTTGGCTTCTCTCCTGATGGTCCCAGTCTACCAGCTGTCTACTCGCCACCCCCCCACCTAGTTTAAATCCACCTTTATTGCTATATACCCCTCTAACATGCTTTAATAACCCTTTCCCCTCCCCACTCAAGTGCAGCCTATCCCCTGTATATAGATCATTATTGTCCCAGGTTCTGCCCCATCTACCCACTACCCCGTACCCCTTGCATTGACACCACTCCTCCAACCATATGTTGAACTCCAAAATCTTCCCGTTCCTCACCGTACTCACACAGGGTACTGGGAGCACCTCTGAGAAAGCCACCAACTGCCATATCACCCAGCACAGCCTTCCCACACCAACAAACCTCTCCCTCACTACCTCCACCATCTCCTTAACCAGGTTGTTCATCCCCACATGCACCACTATATGCAGTTTCCTCCTACCCCTCCTTGAGCACTTTAGAATTGACTGCCCAACCATGTCTGCCTTTAGCTTTGGTATGGACTCCACCCATATGCAACTATGCCAGTCCTCCTTGCTCAGTTCTTCTCAGTCCCCCTTGCTGCCCATCTGATCCCCTTACATATGGAGTCCCCGAATACCAATACAACCCCTTCTTCATTCCTCACTTTCATCCCCACCCTTCTACCCAGGTTCCCATTTCTAAAGCCCCCCATATTAGAAGCTCCAATGTTCGCTGCAGCAGTTCCCAAAGCTTTCCACCCCTGACCTATCCCCTCCCTCCTTCACTGCTCACTTGCTATCCTCTACACCCCCATCTGCCCTGGGCTTCTCGCCCACCTCTGTACTGACCCTTTTACCCCCTCCACCAGTATTTTCCCTATTCCCCCTCCTCTTCCCGAGTACAGTCCCTTGTGCAATCTCCTCCTGTTCCTTCTCCTGCCACCTCCTGGAGCCTACCCTCCTTCTCTTCCTCCCCCTCCAGTGTCAATAATAAAGCAAACCTATTTCCTACCCCCTCTGTCCTGCTATACGCTATCTCCTCCTCCCTACTTTTGTTCCCCCTCTGTTGCTAGGCCTAACTTGAGTCCACCCTCCATCGTTAGGCCTTCTGTCCTGTTTGCTCCCATCCTCCCCCCCAACCCTTCCCTTGACACATTGTTCCTCCCAAGTGGTGTCCTCATGTTTCTTCCTGGTGAATACACACCTGTCCTAGAATCCCGCCCATCCTCTCCAGCTCTCTAGCAAGCCACCGCACCTCTTCCTTGAGCCTCTTCAGCCTATGGCAGATTGGACACCCTCCCAGCCTCCACAATATGTTCATCCATACCACTACCCCACAACCATTGCATCCCACAATCCTACCCATGGCTCCCCACACCTGTCCCCCAATCCTTACTCTTATACTTACGTGCTCTATTACTAGTCCGATATCAGTTCTTCTTTAACCCCTGGTCCTCATTTGATGGCCTTTACTCAGTAACACATTAATACAATCCCCGCAGTTTACTACATTAATACAGTAGCACATTAGTACAATCCTTTCAGTGTATTACAGCTCTTATGAACCCTAAATACTTATCACAGCCCAAGTATGCTAGATCTGAGGCTTAGTAATACATTGCCACCTTAGTATATATCAAATCCAAATGTGACATCACATAACAATGCTGGCTTTCATATCATAACAATCATTGAAAGAGACCATGTGGGCTTGATAACCTTTCTATCTCCACCCACCTACACCCCCTGTGTCTGAACTTTTACCACCTGACTATTAGCTTTAAGAGTTAGTTCAAATGGGTAGTTTATATCTCCACAAGCTCCTCCCTCATGGCCTTCAAGCCCTACCCCCGGTGGCTTTTCAGTATTTAAGAAAGCCTACAATGCACGGTGGGTGGGAGGGCTTTAACTGTTCCCACAACCAGCACACAAGCCACCAACAGTTACGATATCACAGCTCAAGTACAGTTGTAACTCACAATACTAATTTAAACAGTTGTAACTCCGAGCATTAATTTAAAGAACAAACTATTCAAATATCACAATTAAAACAGAAGAAAATAAAACAGAACCCCTTCCATGTACACACCTCCCTTTTCTGTTACCAAGTGAATAATGAAAGACAAGATGGTTCCTTAATTACCCCTAACCTGTTCACCAGGCAAACAACACAGATTTAAATTTTACTTTAAATATCACAGCCAACAACTGTTCCCACAACAAGCACACAAGCTACCTACAGTTTACAATATCACAGCCCAAGTAACAGTTGTAACTCACAGTACTGATTTAAACAGTTGTAATACCCAGCACTAATTTAAAGTACAAACTATTCAAATATCACAAAACCGAAGAAAATAAAACAGAGCCCTTTCCCTGTACACACCTCCTCCCACATCAGGCTTGTGAAAAAAAAGAATTGTCTATTTTGGCCCACTTCTTTCTGTTTTTTTGGTGCTGTTCTTAATTATTATTGGTTGTATTAGATCTCAGTCTCTCTACCACTCTTTGCATACATCAGGCTTGTAAATAAAGAGCTGCCTGTTTTGTTCCACTTTTTTCTGTTTTCTGGTACTGTTCTAAATTTCTTATTGGCTGTATTAGATCTTAGTCTCTCTGCCACTCTCCTACCTACCCTTGCTGTCTTGCGCTATGTTTCCAACCACTGTTTCCTTCCTATTGTCTTTTTGCTTCACTCCCTTGTTCCCTTGCCACCCCCAAATCCTCCCCTCCCTGGCCGCCCTCCTCCCCACTGCAGCCCTCTCTCCTCCTCTCAAACATTACTTCTCCTGCTATCCTCCTCACCATATCTAGTTCCCTCCTTCTCTTCTGTCCTTCCACTCACCCTGGCCTGCCATATTCCCCTTTCTACACCCTCTCTTTTCCTTCCCCACACTTACACCCTGGGATGCTCCTGTCAAGCCTACTAAACTTCGAGGCCCTTCTTTGCTGCACTTCCCCTCCTATTCCTTCTTCCACCCAAATCCACTGGAGGTACAGGTATCCCTCTTGTCTACCTCTTTTTCTACTCCTTCTACTTCTTTCTGGAGATGTCCATCCAAACCCAGGTCCCATCTCTACCACCTCTAACTCAGTCCAATCCCACTCAAACACCACTTTGAATTTTACTTGTTTGCTCAAGGGCCTTTGCACCTTTCATTTAAATGCTTGCAGTCTCCTCCCCAAAAGGGATGATCTTAAAGTTTGGATCATCTAATACCCATCCGACATTCTTTGTGTTACAGAAACCTGGCTATCAGCCAGGATCCCTGATTCCACCCTCTCTATGCCAGATTTCAACTTGTTCTAGCAAGACTGAGGCAAGTGAGGTGGTGGCATTGCCCTTTATGTTACACAATCTCTCCCTTGCTCTATTATCTTCAAAGAATTCTGCACTTCCTCACATGAAGTTATCCTAGTACAAATTTCCCTCCCTTCTTTGGCCCCACTCTATATATGCGTTCTTTATGCTCCACCTAAAACAACAACTGACACCCTAGTCTCCATCATCACTTCTATATCATCCCACATGGCAAATGGTGAGTTGCTGCTTCTAGATGATTTCAACCTGGACTGGCTCTCCCCCTCCTATAAGCCCACCCTCCTTAAAACTGAAGCCCTAAACCTTACAAATTTGGCCCATGAACCAACTCGTATAAATCTTCACTCCCAAAATAACTCACTGCTCAATTGGGAGTTGTCCTCTCACCCACTTCATATCACTACGGCTGGGATCTTACATGATGCCCTCAGAGACCATTGTATCACTTTTTGCATATGGAAGATTCAGTCTCCACATGCTGCCCCAAATATATGTGGTTCCGTCCTCTCCAAAATCTTGATGCCACTGCCCTCTAACACTATCTCGCTGTGGTAGACTGGCAACCCATCCTTACAGCTAGTGATGTCAGCTTTGCCCTATCTCTTTTCACCAGCCTTTTCCTCTGCTTCTGGAACCACCACATACCACTAAAGAAATCCAGAGTAAGAAGTCTTCATCATCCTTGGATAACTGCTGGCAAAATGCAGAGCCAGGCACAAAGTTTGGTACCACTACAAAGAAGTCCCCATCCCAAACAGACCTCCAAGTTTACAAAACCCTTAGGAACAATTGCATTAAGGTCATCCTCCTCTCCAAGGCAAGCTACTTTAGGCAACACCTGCGGCAAGATAAAAAAAAAAAAAAACACCAGCTTCGTTTTGAAAAGTACTCCACTCACTCTTTGACCCGCCTACCAATCAAGCCTCCCCTGTTCTCAAAGTTGATGACACCACAGTCTCTGATCCTGCATCAGTAGCTGAGCCTTCAATAATTTCTCTGTCACATGCACTCTCCACGAAAATCAATCTCCCTTACCCCATGCCGCCCCCCCCTTCATTTTGGATGCTGCTATGCAGCCCTCAAACTTCAAATTCCCACCCCCTCGAAGTCTACACTGCCATCCTTGCCCTTAACACAACCAAGTCCAGCCCTGATGGTCTCCACCCCAGGCTTCTCCACATCTGCCAGAGCTGTAATTGAACCGCTCACTCACATTCTAAACATCTCTCTCTCCACCTCCGCAGTCCCAAAGACCTGGAAATCTGCCAAAGTCTTACCCCCTACAAGGGAGGTGACCCTTCTGCACCTGGAAACTATAGACCTATTTCTCTCCTCCCCTCCCCTTCCCTCTCTAGTCAAACTTCAGGAATCCCTCATTCACTCTAGGCTGTCTGAATTCCTGGCCACTACCAACACACTATCTTCAATACTTGGCTTTAGAAACCAACATTCGACCACCTCCTCACTATTACAAGTTATGGATTCAATTTTTACAGCTATGGATCAAAGCCACATTACTGCTGCTAGCTTTATTGATCATACCAAGGCTTTCTATTCTGTATCCGATTCCCTACTTCTTCAAAACCTTAGTATGATTGGTCTTGCTGAATCTGCTGTAAACTGGTTCCATTCTTACCTTCACAACAGGCAGAAATAAGTTCAAATAGGTGATGCTTTCTCCTCCCCTCTTCCTGTCCTCTCCAGTGACCCCCAAGGCTCAATCCTCAGTCCTGTCTTTTCTCCCTATTTATAAGCAACCTCTCCTCAGTCTGTATATCTTCAAATATACACATGTACTGATGATAATATTATTTTTATCTCTGGGACCTCTGCCATCAGTGTACAGTCAACCCTCCAGGAAGACTTCAATAAAGTTCAGTACTTGTTCCTGAAAAACAAATGCAAGCTTAACACCAAACAAACAGTGGCCATGACATTTGGCTCCAGACAAAAACTGGCCAGCATCCAGTCCTCTCCCATATTCGCAACTCTGGGTGGCTCTTCATTAGAGAATGTCACTGCTTTCAAATACTTAGGAGTTTGGCTGGATCACCGTCTGGACTTCTCTAGCCATGCAGATGCCATCTAAACTAAATTGTGCCCCAAACTGGACATCCTATATCGACATAAGCCCAGCCTCCCCCTTCCCATCCACTGTGATTAATTACTACAATGATCCTTCCCGTCTTCGATTATGCCGATGTGGTTTATGGTAATCCCTCTCAATCTTCATTTACCAGACTAGACACCCTTCTGAACTCTTTCTGCCACTTTGCCACTGCCTTCCCCTTACCCACCACTGTTTCCTGTCCTCCTCCCTCGCCCTTAAGTTGCACCTCTGTCCCACACGAGGATGATTCACTGTGCCTCCTTTGTTGCAAAATTCTGGTTTGAAACCTACCCTACCTACCTCTCTGCCACCTCTCCCAGCCTGCTCCCTCTACCTACTCACTTCGTCACCATGTTCCACATACTTTTACCATTCCACACCCCCACTTTGCACCTGGTCAGTCTGCTTTCTCCTTTCATTTCCCTTTTCTGTGGAATAAACTCCCCTCCAACCTCAAACTATCCTCCTCCCCCTTCTCACTCAAAGGGCTACTCAGATTTCTACCTCACCTAGAGTGCTCCATGTGTATTCTAGCCCTGCCTCCTAAGTATTAGTTAACCAATCACCTACAGTTGCAAACCCCTGACAGTCATATCTCCTTGTCCAGTAGGAACCCCATTGTTGTAATGTGTACCTTGCTCTCTGTATTTCTTTTTGCCCTTACCCATTATTTATTATTTGGTGCAATGGCCCGCCTGCAACTGGACTGTGGTGCTATCTGTAGATAAACTGTTTTTTTTTTTGCTTTAAAGTTGTACTCCTGTACCTTGGTGTTATCTACTGTTACGGGTTTTGTGACCGTGACCTTTGTTTCTTGTTACTGATGTGTTTTTTTGTCATATGTAAACGTACTATTTTCATAATTTGCCTTTCCCCAGGTCACACCTGGAAACAAGTCTCAGCCCATTGGTGCTTTTCCCAGTTATCAATTTTTAAATAAATAAATAACTGATGGTATTTCTCCCTACACACTAAAGGAACTAGCCTCTGCTTTACATAAACCTCAAACACTTGTATTTAACAAGTCACTTTTATTAGATGAGGTGCCCCTGGACTGGAGAAAAGCTGAGGTGGTGCCAATTCTCAAAAAAGGCAGAAAGGAAAACCTCAGCAACTACAGACTAGTAAGTATAACATCATTGACTGGTAAAATAAAAACAATTAAGAAATTATTAATAATGCATTCACTGAATATAAGTATGTAGATAAAGTACAATATGACTTCAGACAAGGGAGATCTTGTATAACTAACCTACTTAGTTTCTATGAGATAATTAACAAAGCATTAGATGAGGATAACTCAGTGGACATTATTTATTTGTAACTAAGTAAGGCATCTGATGCTGTACCACACCACATACTAATTACTAATTTGATGGAACCTTTTCCTAACATCCCTTCACTGATAGATAATTGGATTAACAACTGTTTAAGAGACAGAATCCAAAGGGTCAGACTACAAGGATGCACTTCAGAAGAGGGAGGTGTCACGAGTGGGGTCCCATAGGGATCTATGCTGGGGCAAGTCCTGTTTGGTCTCTTTATAACAGATCTGGGAGTGGATATAAAAAACTGGTGTAACAAATTTGCAGATGATACCAAACTGGGAAGCAAGGTAAATAACCCTGAATAAAGCATACGACTGCATGAAGATTTAGACAGCATGGTAAGATGGGAAGACACATGTGGTATAAACTATAATGAAAATAAGAGCACCGTGATGCATTTAGGGAGAAATCAAAGGCAGAACAGTTACTTCCTTAAAGGGATCAAACCGAATAAGGTCAACTCAGAAAAAGGCCTGGGGAAAAATATCAGCAGACCTAAAACCTACACAGCATATTAATGACATATGCTAAACATCAAATGGCACTTCAACCATAGAGCCAGAGACGTTTTATTACCAATATAAAAATCCTATACCAGACCATTAACTGATTACTGTTCTCAGTTTGGGGGTGGACTAAACCAAGGAAACTGAAACAAACAAGAAAGAATTGAAAAAAAGGCAACAAGAATGATGGGTGGTTTAGACCATATGGATTACAATGAAATACTAAATAATTACACAGTTTACAAAAAAGAAGAATAAGGGGAAACCTACTAATTTTATACTACTTTATAATATACATAAAGATAGAGAAATGATGGATGACTTAGTACTCAGTTTCTCTACTGACAATCACTTCACAAGAAATCACAGCAAGCAGGCTTAAATTAAAAGTTTTAAAACTGACAAAAGAAAAAAGTACTATAATCAAATAACAATAGGTAGCATAAATGGAATTCTTTACTAGCTGCTATTGTAGATAATATGACTTAATGATCATTAAAAGTAAATTAGACAAATATATGGATAGGAATACCCTTAGAGAATATTACTGATGAATCTGAGATAGTACAAATATAGGCATCAACGTCCTCTGTTATCTTCAAATTCCAAGTATAAATCCAAATAAAAAAATGTGTAAAACAGGACCCCATTAAAAATGAGATACGGCATCGCATTTGATCGCTCCTGGGTAATTATATAGTAAAACATGTGCAGAAGCAGGATCTCAGTATAGTAGAAGCCCACTGAAAGATGTGCATATTTGCTGCTCTATCCTGGAAAAATGGATTATAAAAGGTGTACCCCAAAGGAAATGAGAAAGTGCCTCTCACCTGGGCTGTCCTAAGTAAATACATTGTAAAAATGCAGAAGAGCAAGACCCCATTAAAAACAAGATATTGCATCTGTTATTCTGAGAAAATACAGTGCAGGTCCCACTAAAACTGAGATATCACATTTTAACTGTGCTATCCTGGGCATATATATATATTGTAAAACAACATAAAACAGAACCATATAGGAGAACCCTGCTGAAAAGATATTACATCTACGCAGATCTGTCCTGAAAAAATGCATTGTAAAATCATGCCATTTCTCACCATGCAGCTGTCCTGGTGTTTTTCTGTCCCCCCCCCCCCAGTAGGACATCTCACCCTCTCCCAGACTAGCTGCTCAGTACGGACCCTCTGACTATTGTGAGTATTATACAAACAGATGTTTCTATAGTACTCATGATCTCATGAACACTCCCTGACAAACAAAACAACTTATGTACAGTACTCACAGTTGCTCACTGACAGTTAGATGGTGTTAGAGAGACTAAAAGATCTTAATATGTATACCCTTGAGGCAAGGAGGGAGAGGAGGGACATGCTAGAAACCTTCAAGTACCTCAAGGGTATCAACAAATTCCAAGAAGGTAGCATCTTTCAGAAAAGAGATATTGCAAGAACAAGGGAGCACAATTTGAAGATAAAGGGGGGGACGGCTTAGGGGCAATGTGAGGAAGTTTTTATTTCAGGGAAAGGATGGTGGACACATGGAACGGCCTTCCAGTGGAAGGCGTGGGATCAAAAACAATGGGAGAATTCAAGAATGCATGTGACTGAAATAAGGTAATTCTTGTGGGGGGTAGGAGGAAGTAGGCTGTTGGTTAACTAGGATCTGCAGTTTATCCAATAGGTAAATAAATGTGCAGACTGAGTGGGCCAAGCAGTCCTTATCTGCCATCAAAGTCTATTTTTTTATGTTTCCAGCTTAGTTGGTAAGTGGAGTGCTGTGCCAGTCCCCATCACTAATGCCACAGTTCTGCTTAGGAGAACAAGCTGACTGGGTGTATTTTAAAACAAACAAAACAAGACTCTAAACTTGTTATAAATCTCTCAAGCTAAATTCAAATGATTTACTAATTAATAGGGCCTCCAAGTGATGTCTCTCATGATATGAGACTCCTCTCATTATGAGGTTTTGGCAGACAGAATTGATCAGCTTTGCTTTGTGGTCCTCTCACCCAAACCTCAAGCTTACAGTCTCTTATACCATTAGAAACAACCCTTGGAGGCCCTATTAACTTATAGGAATAGAAAAAAAATTGATCACAGTGGCTATGTATGAAATTGAAGAGACTCTGTCCCCCACCCAATGTCCCACTCCACAACAGTAGTACATAACCCATCCTTTTCCCCAACCTGACCCAGTAAAAATAGAAGACATCAGGTAGATGTCTCTCTCATGGTACTAGGGAATACCCTTAAACTATGTCATTCTAATGCTTCTCAGTGGGCTTGGTTTATAACAGCCATCACAGAGGCTAAGTGGGTATTATTGCACGATTGGCACTCAGCAGCAGCTCTGACTCAGGAAGAATGGATAGACAGTCTGCTTAAGGTGGCAGGTTTTGAATGATTGTCACATATTGCCATTGGACAGTTTGATATATTCACTTGTATCTGACAGTCTTTCCTGCATCACAAAGGTATACCCCTACCAACTGGAAGGTATGGCTTCCTCCCCGTATGTTTTTGAACCAGCATCAAAACAGATGAGAATGGTGAGATTTTACAGGGATTTCAACCTCTCCAAACCATTTGTTGTCATTCTTAAGTGCTTTCAAGATATGCATTTCTTTTTAGGTGTGCTTTCTCTTCCAGCAACAGTGGGGCCTCAGTTACACATGTGGTTGAGTTTATGTCTTTTATGGTAGTCTGACACAAGATTTTCATGATGCAGATATTAAGATGCAGCGAACACACAATTTGTAGTTAATGTTTGTTAACTGTGTTGTGTGTTTTTTTTTTGTTGGTGTTCTTGCTTAACTCTAGTTTGGTGATTATTCATTGTTGTAGGGTACTCCCAGACTGTATCACCAAGGAGTGATACACATTCTGGCCAGGCAATGTTTTTGGCATCCTTATTGTTTTGCATACTTTGTTATAGTTCTTATAAATGTTATTAAAAATAATTGGAGACATCCACCCCAACTCCTGTGGGCACCCTTCCAACCCTTCTCCTCCCCAATCCTGCCCAAACAAAGGATGTTTTATTGGAGAAGATGAATACAATGCCAGGTAACAGTCACAGCCCTCCCTCTATCCCAGCCAACTGCAGTACATTGAATGAAACTGGGCAGATGATGCTATAATAGCGACACAATTGGCCAGCTAAGGAGCCAATTGGGGATTAACAAATTATTGTGCACCTAGTTTATTCAGTTGAAAGTGGCCATCTAAGGTGGATGGAGGACTGTGTCATTCTCTTTCCATGTTATTGAGCTTCTCCAGTACTGTATACTTGTTGGGGGGTGAATGTGGAGAAGGAGATTGAGCAGTGGCAGAGGTTGGTGGAATGGGATGGCTCATGGCTTCACTGGATTGTGTGGAAAGGGGAGAGAGGGTTATAATACCAACTGTTGCATGGTAGGACATTAGGTGGGGAAGGGTCTTTTCAGTATCATATACAGTTACAGAGGCTGAGTACTGTTACTTTAGCATGGGACTTCACCAGGATGCAGGAGAGAGGTTTAGATGCTAAAAGGGCAAAGGGACACTAGGTTTAAATTTTGAATTGTGTAGATGGTGGGGGTTGTGAGGATGTGGGTGGGGTGTTTATTACATTAAATAGGTAAAAAAAAACAGAGCAACATGAAGTGTCACTTTGCTGGTGATATGCCATTACATGTAGTTACAGAATCAAACAAGCATTTGTCAATGCTGAATGTTGATTGCGTTGGTCTGTTGAGCTCGCTCAGTGGCCCTCTGTCACTGGCTCAGTCTGTTTTTCCCTGTGCTGCAGGCTGCTCTTTTGTAGTGGGCTGCTGCCTATGGTGACACCTTGTTCTGCTGAAGAAGAAATATGCAGCTGTCCCGACAGAGCTCCACTGAGGTGGCTCACTCCCCCTCTCTGACTCGCTCATTCTGTTTCTCCTGGCACTGCAGGCTGCCCTTTTGCACTGGGCTCCTGCCTGTGTTGGTGGCTTTTTCTACCCACAAAGAAATCCACAGCTGTCCCGACAGAGCTCCGTTGAGGTTGCTCACCCCACCTGTCTCACTCACTCATTCTGGTTCTCCTGGCGCTGCAGGCTGCCCTTTTGTACTGGACTCCTGTCTCTGTTGGCACCTTTTTCTGCCCACAAAGAAATATGCAGCAGTCCCGACAAAGCTCTGTTGAGCTCGTTCACTCCCCTTCTCTCACTCGCTCATTCTGCTCTGCCAGTGCTGCAGGCTGCCCCTTTCTACTGGGCTCCTGCATGCGTTGCTGCCTTCTTATGCCCACAAAGAAATTTGCAGGAGTTACAATACAGCTCTGTTGAGCTTACTCACTCGCTCATTCTGGTTTTCCTGCCACTGCAGGCTGCCATTTTCTACTGGGCCCCTGCATGCATTGCTGCCTCTTTCTGCCCACAAACAAATCTGCAGCAGTCCCAACAAAGCCCCTTTGAGCTCACCGACTCTCCCTCCCTCGCTCGTTCTGTGTCTCCTGGTGCTGCAGGCTGCCCTTTTGTACTGGGCTCCTGCCTGCACTGGTGGCTTTTTCTGGCCAGAAAGAAATCTGAAGCAGTCCCGACACAGCTCCACTGAGCTTGCTCACTCCCCCTCTGTCACTATCGTATTCCGTTTCTGCCAGTGCTGCAAGCTGGTCATTTGTACTGGACTCCTGCCTGCATTGCCGCATTTTCTGTCCACAAAGAATTCTGCAGCAGTCACACTAGAGCTCCATTGAGCTCGCTCACTACCGCTCTGTCACTCACGCGTTCTGTTTCTCTTTGCACCGCAGACTGCGCTTTTGTATGGGGCTCCTGGCTGCATTGGCACCTTTGTCCACAAAGAAATCCGCAGCTGTCCCGACAGAGCTCTGTTGAGGTTGCGCAGTCTCCCTCTCTCGTCGCTCTTTCTGTTTGTCCTGGCACTGCAAGCTGCCCTTTTGTACAGGGCTCCTGCCTGCATTGGCGCCTTTTTCTGCCCACAAACAAATCCCAGCAGTCCTGATAGAACTCCGGTGAGCTGACTAAGTCCCCTTGTCTCACTCACTCATACTGTTTCTCCCACCGCTGCAGGCTGGCCTGTTGTACCGGGCCCCTGCCTGTATTGACGCCTTTTTCTGCCCACAAAGAAATCCACAGCAGTCCTGACAGCGCTTCAGTGAGTTCGCTCACTTCCTCTCCCTCACTGGCTCTCTCGTTCTGTTTCTTCCAGTGCTGCTGTCTGCCCTTTTGTACTGGGCTCTTGTGTTGGGGCCTTTGTCTACCCACAAACAAATCTGCAGCAGTCCTGACAGAGCTCAGTTGAGCTCGGTCACTCCCCCCTCTCACTCGGTCGATCTTAATCTGTCCCAAACACTGATTTCCCAGAGTGACCGTGCTATTGTCTGGCAGGAGTGCAAAAACATACTATAGCTAAGATGTGAAAAATGACAGCTGTAGTGTTCATAAGGGGTTGTGGTAAAATGCCACTGTTGAAAATGTGGCATGACAGTATTACAAATTTGCGAAGTTACAAGGGTGCGTGGAAACAGTTCAATACACGCTGGTAACACAACCATGTTATGGCAGTCCCGACAAAGCTCCTTTGAGCTCACCCACTCCCCTTCTCTCACTCACTCATTCTGTTCTGCCGGCGCTGCAGGCTGCCCTTTTTTACTGGGCTCCTGCCTGTGTTGCTGCCTTCTTATGTCCACAAAGAAATTTGTAGCAGTTACAATACAGCTCTGTTTAGCTCACTCACTCACTCATTCTGGTTTTCCTGCCACTGCAGGCTGCCCTTTTGTACTGGGCCCCTGCATGCATTGCTACCTTTTTCTCCCCACAAACAAATCTGCAGCAGTCCCAACAAAGCCCCATTGAGCTCACTGACTCCCCCTCCCACACTTGCTCATTCTGTGTCTCCTGGCGCTGCAGGCTGCCCTTTTGTACTGGGCTTCTGCCTGCACTGGTGGCTTTTTCTGGCCAGAAAGAAATCTGAAGCAGTCCCGACACAGCTCCACTGAGCTTGCTCACTCCCCCTCTGTCACTATCGTATTCCGTTTCTGCCAGTGCTGCAAGCTGATCATTTGTACTGGGCTCCTGCCTGCATTGCCGCATTTTCTGCCCACAAAGAATTCTGCAGCAGTCACACTAGAACTCCATTGAGCTCACTCACTACCGCTCTGTCACTCGCTCGTTCTGTTTCTCTTTGCACCGCAGAGTGCGCTTTTGTATGGGGCTCCTGGCTGCATTGGCACCTTTGTCCACAAAGAAATCCACAGCTGTCCCGACAGAGCTCTGTTGAGGTCGTGCAGTCTCCCCCTCTCATCGCTCATTCTGTTTGTCCTGGCGCTGCAAGCTGCCCTTTTGTACGGGGCTCCTGCCTACATTGGCGCCTTTTTCTGCCCACAAAGAAATCCCAGCATTCCTGATAGAGCTCTGTTGAGCTCATTAAGTCCCCTTGTCTCACTCACTCATACTGTTTCTCCCACCGCTGCAGGCTGGCCTTTTGTACTGGGCACCTGCCTGTACTGACGCCTTTTTCTGCCCACAAAGAAATCCGCTGCAGTCCTGACAGCACTTTGGTGAGTTCGCTCACTCCCCCTCCCTCCCTCACTGGCTCTCTCATTCTGTTTCTCCCAGTGCTGCAGGCTGCCCTTTTGTACTGGGCTCTTGTGTTGAGGGCTGTGTCTGCCCACAAACAAATCTGCAGCAGTCCCGACAGAGCTCAGTTGAGCTCAGTCACTCCCCCCTCTCACTCAGTCGATCTTAATCTGTCCCAAATACTGATTTCCCAGAGTGACCGTGCTATTGTCCGGCAGGAGTGCAAAAACATATTTTAGCTAGGATGTGAAAAATGACAGTTGTAGTGTTCATAAGAGTTGTGGTAAAATGCCACTGTTGAAAATGTGGCATGACAGCATTACAAATTCACAGAAGTGCAAAAATGCGTGAAACAGTTCCATGCGCTATCGGAGTCATGTTATGGAATTTTGTCACCAAATTTTCAACATAAGGATTTTAGGACCTCTGCTCATGAACAGTACCACTGTCAATTTCTTAATCTGTCCCGAACACTGACTTCCCACAGTAACCACGTTATTCTGCGCCGGAACTGTGAAAACACATTTTGGTCAGGATGTGAAAAATGACAGCTGTACTGCTTATAATGAGGTGTGAAAAAATGGCACTGTTGAAAATCTAGTGTAACAATGTTACAAATCTGTGAAGTTACAAGGGTGCATGGAAAGTGCGCAACGCACACTTGTAACACAGTCAATTGATGGGCTATCATCACCAAATTTTCAACATAGGCATTTTAGGACCTCTGCTCATGAACAGTACCACTGTCAATTTCTTAATCTGTCCCGAACACTGACTTCCCACAGTAACCACGTTATTCTGCGCCGGAACTGTGAAAACACATTTTGGTCAGGATGTGAAAAATGACAGCTGTACTGCTTATAATGAGGTGTGAAAAAATGGCACTGTTGAAAATCTAGTGTAACAATGTTACAAATCTGTGAAGTTACAAGGGTGCATGGAAAGTGCGCAACGCACACTTGTAACACAGTCAATTGATGGGCTATCATCACCAAATTTTCAACATAGGCATTTTAGGACCTCTGCTCATGAACAGTATCATTGTCATTTTCTTAATCTGTCCCGGATAGTGATTTCCCACAGCGACCACTCTATTCTGCGCCAGAAATGTGAAAACACATTTTGGCCAGGATGGGAAAAATGACAGCTGCACTGTTCATAAGTAGGTGTGGGAAAATGGCAATGTTGAAAATCTGGAGTCAAAATATTATAAAGTCGTGAAGTTACGAGCATGCGTGCCAGCTGCGCAACGTGCACTCTTAACACAGTCATTTTATGGAGTATCATTGCCAAATTTTCAATATAGGCATTTTAGGACCTTTACTCATGAACAGTGTTACTGTCATTTTCTTAATCTGTCCTGAACACTGATTTCCCACAGCAACCGTGCCATTCTGCGCCAGAACTGTGAAAACACATTTCTGCCAGGATGTGAACAATGACAGCTGTACTGCTCACAAGGAGGTATGACAAAATGCCAATGTTGAAAATCTGGCATGAAAATATTGTAAATTCGCAAAGTTATGAGCATACATAGCAACTGCGCAACGAACGCTCGTAAAACAGTCATTTTTTGGATTTTTTCCACCAAATTTGCGACATAGGCTTTTTGAGAGCTCACCTCATGAACACTGGCACTGTCATTTCATTAAGTGGCCCCAAAGGGTGATTCCGCACAGTGACCGCAAAACCATCTTTTGGGGCTGATTAACGCCATGACAGTTCAAGAATTCATGAGGAGGAGTCCCAAAAACCCCATGTTGAAAATTTGGTGGAAAAATTCCCCAAAATGCCCGAGATATGCACTAAAGTTGAAAAACCCTATGTATTACATTATACAGCTTACCGGCATTTCCTCAGTTCACGGTCGGCTTTGAAGAGTGCAGATGTGTTCTCAGTCCAGAAAGATCGTCCGCCCGAGCTCTGGAGGTAAGTATGGGGTGAGGGGAGTGGGGAGGCAGGGTGTGCAGTGGGTGGGTGCGGGTTGTGGGAGGGGGGCAGGGAGACTACTAGGGACCGTTTCCTTTTTTTCAGGTTATAAAAAAGAAAAAAACATCACAAGACCATTTTTAGCTTTACAGGGGCATGTGGCATGCTGGGGTGGGCTCCCACCGTGCCACCAAGGACTCCTGCTTTGGGGGGCAAGTGTAGCCGACAGTGGATTAGGCACCCCCATCGGCAAACAACAAAAGCGGCATGTGGCACGCTGGGGTGAGCTCCCAGCGTGCCACCGCACTCATTTTATTGGGGGGGCAGCTGTAGCCGACGTGGGATTGGGCATCCCCGTCGGCAAACAACAACAGGGCAGGAAATTATTTTCTGCCGACTGGGATTGGGCACCCCCTATCGGCAAACAACAAAAGGGGGGATTCCTTTCTGCTGATGGGGATTGGGCACCCCGTCGCCAGACAATAAAACTGAGGGGGTACATTATGCCGATGGGGAGTAGGCTCCCCCCGTCGGCAAATAAACATGGGGGGGTAAAATATTGTTTGTGAATACGGTGGCAAGCCGCCGCCATGTTCATAAACAATAGCAGGGGTCCTACATCCCGCCCTGCTATGACAGGTCACTCCCTCATTGCAGCCAATGGCTGATGCTGCAATGACGAGGTGGCCCCTGATTGCAGCGGCTGATGTTTTAGAACATTGTGGCACACTGGCTGAACTAGTGTCAGCAGCAGCGTGCCACAGCATTGGGGGATGGGGGACAAACCTTTGCAGGCTGTGGGGGCATTGGGCATAACAGTGCCATGCCTCCACAATCTATTTCTGGAGAAATCTGCCGCAACATGTTTCTTGAGCATGCACGCAATCAACATAAAAATGTGTCAGCAGATAAGGACCACTTGGCCCACCCAGCCTGTCCATTTTGTCCCTGCATATTCTGTCACCACAGATCCTACCTGATCTCAGGCTACTACCACCCCTCCTACTTTCTTACCAAGATTCCTTTGTGCCTATCCCATGCATGCTTGAAGCCCACCATTGTTTTCAACCCCACCACTTCCACTGGAAGCTTACTCCATCATTCACTATTCTGTCAGTGAAGAAGTTTTTTCTCACAACCCTCCTAAATTCCTCTCTTCTAGCTTCTGCACATGCCACTTTGTTCTCATGCACTTTCTCTTCTGAAATATACTTCCTTTTTCTACTTTATTCACAACTGTGAGGTATTTATTTATTTCACAAATTGGATTTACAAACCTTTGAGTCAAAGACTCATTTACAAAGGCACCTCTTCACAGGGAGGGGAGACAACATATTTGTGCAGCAAGATAGTGGAGAACAATACAGGTGAGATACAAAAGAGCATACAAAGTGGGGCATTTCAGTGAGCAAAATAAGTGAGATACAGAAGAGCATACAAAACTAAGCTATTTAGTGTTCCAGTGGAGCACGCAGGTCACAGCTTGTGGTGTACAGACTACAACAAACTATTCTAAGTAAACTAGCACCTACATAATACTATAAGAGACGGATTGGTTCAGAATGGGGCTCTCAGAAAGCCCTATAATGGGCATTTACAGCTCCAATTGTCAGTGAGGTGTTTGCGTAGGGTGATTTTGAAGGGAGCGATTTTGAAGATGTTTGTAGTGTGTGTGGGGAGGGCATTATACCAAGAAGGTGCTCTGTAGTTAAAAGACCTTTGGGTGAGCGAGGTCCTAGCTCTAGGCACCTGGAAGGTGGCTTTGGTAGTATTGCAGGTGACGACCGAAAGGGGAGGCCCGTTGAAGGGGTGTAGTGACTCCTGGGGGGCAGAGAACAAGTAGAGACTTTTTTGCCAGTATACAGGTGTGGTATTGCAGGCATTCTTCAAAAGTGAGTATGTTAGAGGTGGAGTAGAGCTGGTATATGTGGGTTCTGCAGGGGGGCACCGGTCTTGAGCCTGCAGGCTTTGTTGATAGAGGTCTGGACTTTGGTAAGGGCAGTGGGGCCAGCAGCTGCATAGGTAGGGAGTCCATAATCAACCAAAGACAGGATGGAGGAAGTGATAGCCAGCCATAGGGCAAACTCAGGGAAGCAGTCTTTGTGGCGGGAGAGGAGTCCAATCCAGACATTCATGGCAGAGGACAAAGAGTTAAGATGGGCATGGAAGGAGAAAGCCGAGTCAAAGGTGATGCCCAGGTATTTGTATGTTGATACCTGTTCAAGGGGGTGGAGGGTGCTGGGAATGATGTGAAGGGGAGCTTTTTTGGAGTTACTTTGGTGGTGAGCAAAAATCATAGATTTTGTCTTCTTGAGGTTCAGAACCAGACGATAGTCGAGGAACCACTTTTCAGCTTGGCTGAATATGAGTTGCAGGGAGCACTGGAGTGTGATTGGGTCGGGGTTTGAGGCCACAAGGACTGCGTCATCGGTGTATAGAAGCATTTTGCCTCTGCTGGAGCTGGGAAGGTTGTTTAAAAAGAGACTGAACAATGTGGGGCCCAGGATGGAGCCTTGAGGGACCCCAAAGTGTACAGGTAGGGCAGTTGATAGGATACCATTTAATCTGACCAGTTGGGATCTATCCAGAGGTAGCTGGAGAACCAGACCAGAAGACCAGATGAGAAGCCAAGCTGATGGAGGGAGTCAAGTATTAGTGGGTGACACACAGTGTCAAAGGCCTTGGATAGGTCAATGAACACTGCTCCGGCAATCTCCCCAGCATCAAGTGCAGAGTGTATTTGGTGGGAGAACTCCAATAGGGCTGTAGTGGTGCTGTGACCAGGGCAGAAGCCATGCTGCTCTGGGCATAGTATGTTGTACTTGGATAGGTAATCCACGAGTTGGGTGGATACTATTTTCTCCAGGGCTTTGGAGGGGGGGGGAGGATGGAGATAGGTCTGTAATTGTTTGGTAATGTGTGGTCTCCATTTTTAAGAATAGGCGTAATTTCAGCCAACTTCCATGCGCTTGGGAATTGGCCGGGGCATAGGGATCAGTTAAGAAGGTCAGTGAGGAGGGCTAAAATGACATCAAGTGTGAAGCGGAGTACCCTGAAGTCAAGGGGGTCACAGCTCAGGTTGTGGGAGGAGAGGGCTTTTAGGAATAGTGGCTTGGTGCCATGGGAGGAGATGGTCCTGAAGAGAAATGGGGGTCGGGAAATAGCTGGGCGGTTGGATGCATGGATAGGGTCAAAGAAGTGGGCAGAAAGGACTGCACTTAGGTCAGAAAATGTTGTGTTGAGACAGTCAGCAACATGTGGTAGGTCAGTATTAATTGTGCCGTTAATAACCAGCTGAGAAGGGGGGGGGAGAGCTGGTCTTCCCATTAAGCTCCTTTATGTTATCCCAGAAAGCTCAGGCAGAGCCCCAGAATGAGGTCAAGGCAGTTTGATAGTAACTGGCCTTGGCTTGTCTTATGGCCCAGGTGTATTGGTTGCGAGCAGTATTATAGGCTTGCCTGTCAGCTGTCCTGCCGGACTCAACAGCAATGTGCCACAGGTTATCCCGCTGCTTCAGTTGCTGGATCAGAGAGGGGAAAATCCAGGCAGCATTGTTTCTCTTGGAGTGGGTGTTGGTGACAGGGGCAAAGATGTCACAGGCCTTGCAGAAGGCACTGGTGAGGAAGGTGAGGGAGATCGGGGGCCAGTTGAGCTGGGCAAGGTACTGCTTTAGCTTATTAAGGACCCGGGGTGGAAACAGTAATGGGGGGTGGCTTTGTATACAGGATTGATCGTGGGGGAGGACCAGAAGCAGAGAATTGGTGAGTGGTCACTAAGGGAGTTGGCTAGGACGTTTATAGGTCACTAGTATGTATCCTTTGTTTCTTTTCACTTCCAGGATACCTACCTTACAGGGAAAAGAACTATGCTGAGAGGTAATTCACCAGTGACATGAAATTATGCATAATCTTCACCCTGACAAATTGCCCATTTTACCAGGCAGAGAACTATATAAATTCACACCTTTTTTTTTTTTTTTTTTACATAGTGAAGTTTCCTGACTTTTCTATCCTCTAGTTCAAACAGCTTCAACAGTTATCATCCAGGTGCTTTCCATAGTCACCACCCAGTTCAGGAAAGCTACTTTTTTTGTTCAGCTGGGATTGAACATTCTTCTTGGAGGCAGCATTTATGGGTTCATCTGACATTTTTTAATACAGTCCAATATTGTCCTAATTTGAAATCTCTTACCCCTTCAGTTTTTGAGGCATATTTTATATCACATAATCTGGATAACAATTTTAAAGTCATGGGAGCTACAGTACACAGGTGCATACAGTTCAATCCACAAGCCAAATTATTAGCAGTTGCTTGGTACTGAAAGTTTGCCATAGTGGTACAGCAATACCTCTACCAGTTGTGTCACTGCAAGAGCCGATTGTTTAAATGAGAAGACATGCTAGGAATAAAACATGCTGTAAAATGTGTGATAGTGTAATGGAGCCATTATTACTCTTAAAGCAAAGAATTGTTCTTTCTGTTATAAACTAATGACACTCTAACATTATTTTATTGGTTTGACATTTTATTACTTCTTACAGTATCTTAGTAGATATTTTATATCCTTTGTGTGTTCATAAAAATTCACAGCAAGTCAGAAAAATATATAAGTTAAGTTTAAATTCACTGAAATTGAAACACTGGAATGCATATGAGAATAGGAAACAAAACTAGCTGGGCATAGAAAACTATATTAAATATTTAAGCTTCTGAGATGTCACATGCTATCTTTATCAGAAATGAAATACAGTACAATGAAAGCTATAGGCTGTTGAATTTAGTCTCAGAGAACTGTATGCTGGAAAGATGTTACATAGCAAATCTACACATTTGATTTTTTTAAAACACATTCTGTTTCTACTTTGATAATGCTGTGACTCATTGCCTGCATGTTTTGCAAAGTTTTTACAGTTCCATGAAATAATGATTACCCCGTGACAGCCTAAGTTCACAGAAGTTAAGAGATGAAAGTTGTTAATTATTCTCTTATTTTCCTCTTATTACTGCAAAAAGGTTTTAAAAGGTATGATTCACAGAGAAAGAAAAGTTTGGTTTATGAATATTTTGCCATTATTTGAAGAACTGTACCCTCTTCTCGCTTCTTAAGCAACACTAAACATTTATGAGTTAATAGCACTGTGACAAGTTAAGCTCTGCTTCTGACCCATGAATAAACAGAGCTGGTATATAAATAGAGCAGCAAACATAAGGGTGAGTAAATGCAAGAACTGGAGAATTCAGTTCAGCTTCAATCTGGACCACCATTCTTCCAACTACCATAGAGGTTGAGTGGACTAAAAATAGACGTAAGAGGTGCCCTTCAGTCACCACACTTTTATTTATAAAATGAACATCTGGGGAGGGTAGGAGCTTGTAAAGTGATTGGGGTGGAAAAAGGGTTGGCCATATAACTGTCCCTTGCCACCTGGGAAGGACTAACAGTTTTTTTTTTTTTCATTATTTGGCAGAAGATCGAAATGATCTGATGTGGTCTAAATGCTCAGTTGGACTGAATCTCAGCTAAATGTGCTGAACTCTGACACACTCACTGAATAAAAATTTTTGAAACTGGCTCTGCCGTTTACCTCATGCTTCAATCCACCCAATCAGTGCCATTATCCCAGCACATTGCACACATTGTCATGCCTTATTGCTTAATTAATAAGCAAGTACAGATCACTAACCAGATCTCATCTTGAGCATGATATACAGTTCTGGGGCCAGTAATTCAAAAATGAGGAAAATAGCTGACACCATAACCTGTGTGCAAGGTAAGCTTCCCTTGTACTCCCACAGGTTTTTCTGTATGCACTGTATTTTCATATGCTGCTCCAGTTTGTGACTGTATCCATGCTTTATGGCATCTTGTGACTGTTTTCCATGCACACCTATGATGAAATACAATGCTTGGTAGGAAGAGGCATGACATTCTCGACAGTTGCACCTGTACCCATGCATACCATGGGCTGAAAATTGGAAAGTCCACTGGTGCAGCAATTTGTTTCCACACCAGTGAATTGCAATAACTTAGTCCCTGGGCCATGTTCATGCTTTTGAAAATCCAGCTGCTGATTTCCATACTTTATCTTTGGAAATATATTGATAGGATTGAGATGACACAGAGGAGAGTGACTATAGTATTTGTTGGATTGAATAAAGGCATGACAATTTTATTTAGATGGTGCCCATTACCAGGGGCTCTGGGCACCTCACAATAAATAGAAAAATAAATAAACAAATAAATAGAAATATTAAAAAAAATTAAGAACATGAAACCTGCCCAAAACGTAGATTAAAGAAATGTGTTTTTAAAGAGCATTTAGAAGCAGCCAGTGAAGAAGCACTTCTCACCTCCCAGGGAATGGCATTCCAGAGAATAGGAGCCACCACACCAAATGCCCTATCACCCGAGGATTTCAGCCATGATTTAGGGATGGAGAAGAGGTCTTCAGACACTGAGAAGAGGGTGCAAGCAAGAGTTTATGGAAGCAGGAGGTCTTTCAGGTAGCTTAGACCTAGACCTTGCATGTCATAAATGATCTAGTACTGTAGTAAAACTTTATAAAGAATCAGTTTTCCAAATTCTATCTGTACATTTATTCAGGGACACTCTAGGAGGTAAGAGTGCCCAAGAGAGACAGATCAAGACCCAGAATGGGAATTAAAGTGACTTAAAAACATAGGCGATGATGGCAAAGACCATTGGTACATCTAGTCTGCCATAAAATCCTTTCAAACAAAATATCTATTGTCCCTTTTGGGTTGTAAACCACACAATTTACTCCCTTGCTCCCTGCCCTACTGCTTCCACCCTGAGCAACCACTAAGGTCTTCACTCTGTCCCAGCCCTCTTTGAAATTATTTTGATAATGTTTGTGCCCTCCACATCGGCTGAAAGAATGCCCCATGGCTCTGCCAAGTGTTTTATAAAATAAAACCTTTTCACTTGCCTCTTCAACCTTTTTCATACCTCAGTTTACACTTGTGCGATGTGATCTTGATCTGCTACTTATGCTAAATAGTTCCGTGCTGTTTACCTTGTTTTTTTCCTTTATGAAACTTGAAGGTGTCTATCATACCTGCCCTCTCTTGTCTGGCTTCTAGCAAGTACATGTTCAATGCCTTAAGTTGATCCTCATATGATCTGCCTTGCTGGCCCCAAATCATTTTAGTCACATTAATTTGCACTGTCTCCACCTGTACTTATCTTTCATTGGCTGAGGACTCCAGAACTGGCACAGTACTCCAGGTGTGGTTCACTGCTGTAAATAAACCTTTCTATACATCCCAACATCCTGTTTGCCTTACTGCAGGACTTGTCACCCTTGCATGATTGTTTTAGGGAGTCACTAATGATGACCCAAGGTATTTTTACTCAGAGATTGTGTCCAACTTTACTTCCCCATCCAGTACTCTCTCCTGAAGTTCTTGTTTCCTACACTATGTGCATCACTTGAACTGTTTGGCATTGAATTTCAACTACCAGACTTTTGACCAGCAATCTAGCCTTTGCATGTCTCGCTGAATCTCCCTAACACACTCCTTACTGTCTACTATGCCACAAAGCTTATTGTAGCCTCTGAAGAGGCACATATTGCCCTGGATTCCTTTTCCCATGTCACTGATATACATATTAAAAACATCTGAACACAAGACCACTCCTTTTGGCACCAAACTGGTGACCTCCTTCTCCTCTGATTTGACACCATTAACCACAACTCTCTACTGTCTCATTTTCAATCAGCTTCTCACTCATCTAACTGTATCATTCTCTTCACCCAGATCCTCTAGTCTCCTAAGCAACCTTGTGAGAGTCAAAACCTAGCTGAAATCAAAGTAGAGTAAATCCACAATGTGGCCATTATGCACTACGCTTGTTACCCAGACAAAGAACATTATTAGGTTGGTCTGACAAGACCATCCTGCCATGAACCTGTGCCATTTACTATCCTGGAGTTCATTTCTGTCTAGGTTGCCCATGAGGTCTGAGTTAACTCGTGTCTCCATTAATTTACCCACAATACAGGTAAAACTGACAGGTCTGTACATTTGTCTGGATTTCTATACCAAACTCTTATCATGAAATTCTTTTTACATAGAAACATAGAAGTTGACAGCACACAAGGACCTCAAGGCCCATCCAGTCTGCCCATTATTTCTACCTTATGAATGTGCCATGGGCCTTTACTCTGTCAATGGCCTATTTATTCATACGCATCTGTATTGCTCCCATATGCCTAGCCCAAGCCTGTTTGAAGCACTGCACTGTATTCATATCCACCATTTCCTGAGGTAGGCCATTCCATGCATCCACCACCCCTTCTGTGAAAAAGAACTTCCTCACATTGCCCCTTAATTGGCCTCCCTCTAATCTCATGCTGTGTTCTCTTGTCCTGCTATTTTTCTTATATTGAAACATGTTACTCTTTCACCTTGTTAATGCCATTAAGATATTTTCAATCACATCACCCCTCTCCCTCATTTGCTCTAGGGTATACATATTGAGCTCTGTTAATCTGTCCTCATATGTTTTCTGATGCAGTCCCTGCACCATTTTGGTTGCCCTTCTCTGGACTGCCTCCATTTTGTTAATATCCTTGTACAGGTGCGGCCTCCAGTACTGCACGCAGTACTCCAGATGAAGCCTAACCAGTGTCTTGTAAAGATGGATTATTATCCCCCTCTTATGATTTGTGATACCCCGAATAATACACCCAACATTCTTCTAGCCTTACCTACTGCTGTAGTGGTCTGGTTGGATGACTTCAGGTCATCTGTGATTATAATGTCCAAGTCTCTTTCTTCCCTTGTGATTGCCAGCAACTCCCCTCGCAACCTACAGGTAGCGTAAAGGTTTCTCTTCCCTATGTGCATGAAATTGCACTTCTTTGCTTTAAGTCCTCCCCTACCTTACCCACACCCTCCCATCTTTTAGCACTTCAGACTTCTATCCCCTCTACCTTGCACTTCTCTTACCAACCCCCCCAGACAATGGCCCTGGAGCCTGCCCACTCCATCCTGACCCCCCACCCACCCTCCCCACCCCTACTTGTTGCTCATCTGGCCTTACTGTCCTTTTGCTGTCTCTTCACTTGAAATACAGTATTTTGTTTTTTGAGACCCTGTATTAATGTTTACCTCTGTTTGTATGTTAACCTTCCATCCTTTGATGTGGAACCTTTGTAAACAAGCAGTTCTTGCTCCAAGGTATTTGCAATCTTAGAGTTTAATAAATAAATAAATAAAAATCCAAGTTACTACTCTTCTTAGTGGGTAATGACATCTCAGAGATGCAGTAACAGCATAAGCATTTTATTAACAGCTATGTCAAGCCAGCCCACTGGTGCAGCAGTTGGATTCCCACTTGCGACGCCAGCAACCCGGGTTCAGGAATGGACCCGGTCACTGGAGGGCTGGCTGGGGAAGGGAAGGATCGAGTGTCCCACGACAGCTCTCCTTCTCTGGGTGGAGGTCAGGGGACAGGTCCAGTACCTGCTGGCTCCTAGCAGAGGCTGGGAGCATGGCAGGCTGTATGGCCCAGTTACCTGGGGGAGTAGCAGGTGTCGGCGTATGCCTTGATGTCACCACAATGCCCCCACACAGAAAACCAGAAAATCACTCACTGGCCACCTAGACAATGGCTCCCCACTCTCTTGAGCACCTCCAGTGCCTGTCCAGGGCCTTCTGCTCCTCAGCAGCATCCCCTGGGCCCTAATGTAGTGTGAGCCGGGGGTCTTCCCTTCCGCCCCGGTGCCCTTCCCCGTCGGAGGAGGGGGACCCGCCAGGTGATAGGGATACACCGGGATATCCTGGGGGATCAGCTGTGATATGAGGACCTGAGGAGGGCTGGATAAAGGCCAGTGGGGTCGAGGAGCTTGTGGAGCCCGAAGGAGTGGGGGCCAGTGTGGCATGGGAGAGGCGGTAAACATAGCATGCAAAAAAAAACAAAACAGCTATGTCAAAATACATGAGAAAAATGCATACCAACCTGGGAACAAGGGCAGCCCTCACCCCCTATCTATAGTCTGGGTGCTACTTAACTGAAACCCCAAAATGATCATGTATTTGTACAGCATTTCATGACTAGGGCTATTGTTCCACCTTCCCTTATTTGCACACAGAATAAACACAGTCTCACTATGGAATATCAGCAATGTTTCCCTGCCATGTGTGACTGCCTGATATTAAACTATCTAACCTTTGGTTTTCTTACAGTAGTACAGAACAATTCTTTATTTTCTCCTGTCAGTACTTTCCACATTCAGCATGGTCAGTAGAACTCCATTTGTACATTGCACTAAAACTAATAAAATTGCATCATGTACATAAATGGTCACACAGCAATTCTAGAAGGCACTTAGCTCTAGTAAACTAATAACTCTAACAATGGATTTCACTAAAGCCTAACCTATAGCAGCAAAAAACATTTATATCATTAGTAATACACATATAAGGAATGCATGTACAACATTATGTATATATGACAGATCACAAGCACATTCTAACAGTTCCCCACATGATACCCTTGCAAAGTCATATTACAACAAAATAATGTCATGTTATATAGCCTATAATACATGAGCATATTTCAAGGCTGAGGCTATGATGTTGTTTCAGGAGACATCTGAGACAACATTGCACAGTAGACGCAATAAGTACTAAAATAACTTGTAACATGAGTAATAGCTTGAAAGTAGTCTCAGTCCATGAATTTGAAATTAACAAATCAAAATCACCATCATACAACAGAGTATATAATGATTGTTGTGCTTGATTTATGCTATTGATGATTCTTATTAGATCAGTTAATGTAGGGTGAGTGGAGCAATATGCACATTGGAGACTGGAATGTAATTTATGACATCATTCTGATGACCATGCTCATGGAGAGCATGCAGCTCATGTTAAAGTGATGCTGATGATATAACTGTTTGACCAATGACATTGCAAGTAGTGGGAGTGAAGCAGAAGTGTGGGACAGTTATTAGACATGTTAGTTCCCGTGATTGAATGATTCATGATAAGTGGCTATGTGATACTGACCATCCATGTTATAGGTTACCTTTTGTGATCCATACTGGGCAGGAAATATTTTGTGTAATAATGGCACTGATATTCTGGATGAGATCCTCATCAAGGCTGTAGAAAGGTGGAACCACATAAAAAACTTACAAGGAAATACATACCTATATCCCTTCAACAAGGCCACATGCTGCATGTAGTGCCTGCCATAACACTGACATGGGGTTATATACCACTTGGGAAGGTGTGTTCACCCTTTCCTTATAAATATCTCAATTGAGGTAGCCATTTGAATGAACTGTTGCCAGTTTGCCAAAAATAGCTTCAGCAGGGTCAAATACTGGAATGGAAAGAGTAAATAACACTTACAAAGTATCCTGAATAGCACAGAATTCACTGCTGTAACATTTGACCTGATTAGGGTGCAAAGTAACATACCACAAGTTCCTGTCATCACAAGTGGAAACCTTTGACAAGCTTTAAAGCATCCTGAAGGACTGTTCTGTATATTGGTAACACAGGACAGTCAATACCATTTGGTCAAGTAGTTATTTGAGATGATGTCAGGGAAGTTCCCTGTTGCCAAATCTCTAAGCAAATTAGAATTCTTTGTGAGAACATAGTTCCCACAGGCTGTGCATATTACTTCTGTACCATTGGACCTTTACATTAATATCTGCCATTAACTCACTGATCGTAACTTGTGTTTCAGTAAACAAATTTACCATATCATACATATTATACATAGTATACATTTCTTCAGTGGCTAGGCCTTGAAGTCTGTGCACTGTAGGATTTAAAATAGACTCAGCAGATTGGTGTTTAAAATAACTGAGACATGTCTCCTGATGGTTTCCAGGTCTGCTTGATTCCAGACTCATATACCTGACTCACACAACCCAAGACAGACCATATCATTCCATCCAGGCTCTGCAGCTGTCTGGAATGGAAGAGCTCATGCTTCCAGGCAGTTTCTTGGCCCACTGTGGGATCTAGAGCCTTTGCCTGATAAGTGGCAACCACATCTAACAAGCATTTGTCAATGCCAAACATTTGATGGTTGGTAAACAATTTGTTGATCCCACATTTTGAAGATATGTGTTTTACAGACTGATCCAATGAGCACTGAGTTGATGGATGGGGTATCGGCCAATGTGGCTTCCTCAGTGTGTGTGCCAGGAGCAGGGGAACTGACCTGGTGTGAGCTGCAGCTCCTAAGTTTGTATTGATTAATCTACTTTTACTCAACAAAAAGGTAAATAATATAAACTATTTCTCACAGGATCTCAAAAATAGAACATGTTACACCCATTACAGGCAGCCCAACAAAAATAGTGTAAATAGAGGAACTTACCTTCCACAAGGTCCAGGGTAGGAGCCCAAAGAGGTGACGCAAATGTAGCTGTAAAATAAAGATAGAAAAAGGGGTCACAAAGGATCTGCAGCTCTTAGGGGGTCCAGCAGGATATAAGGGACAGGACAGGACAGAAATACAATTATACTTATCTGATAAGGTAGGAGCCCTCGACCTGTCAGATCTGCAGAAATAAAAAAAGAAAATAGGTTAGGCAGAAGGAAAACAATAAAAGAGAAGAAGCAGAGGAAAGGAAGTGTGGTTTGGGAAACCTTTGCCCCTAGTCATAGCAAAGTGGTCAGTAATTTATGTAGTAGGCCAGGTGGGCTAGTAAAGGGTAGTGCGGGGGCTAGTAGCCCTTTTGTTAAAAATAAAGAAGTCATTGGTGGTCAGTGGTGCTAAAAAGTACCCAGGGGCAACAATGTTAATAATAGCACTGGTGGTGTAGTGGGCTAGCTCCCAAGGTGGCTAGGCCAGCATTGTTTATATAAATATTTAAACCCTTTCCTGGGGTGTAATGGGGGCTTCCTGAGCACTGAGAATCACTGGGACAGCTGTTATTGGTGGCAGTTAGGAGGAGAGCAAGTGGGGCAGCAGTGCAGCCAGGCCGATAGCACAGCCGCGCTACGGTGAAAGTCTCCGCAGGTATCCACCTCCCAGCCCACACAGTTTTGAAGCTGTGGCCTACTCAGTATGGGTGGGAGATGGGGGAGGAAATGAAGCCAATGGCAGGTGAAGGAGGCAGTAAGGAAAGCACTTCACCCCACCAGTGATTGTGGAGAACCTTGGACATGTTGTGCATACTTGGTTACTTACGGTACTTAAGTAACCAAGTAGTCCTTAGAGCTTTGTGTCATTCAGCACTCCCCTGAGAGAAGACTCTTACTGGTGGTCCTCAGTTCATGCCATTGATCAGCTCATTTAGTGTAAAGTGCCCAAGGTTCTCCACAATGGCCCATCTATACTGTCCTGTACCGGAGACTAACCGCGTGGAGTCTGATTATCTGCATCAGAGGAGGAGAAGGACCTGGGAGTGATGATCATTAGTGACCTGAAGCATTCCATGCAGTGCAAGAAATCAGCAAAGGTAAACAAGGTGCTATGATGCATATCTAGGGGGATCAGTAGTAGGAGAGAGGAGGTTATACTGCCCTTGTATCGGTCTCTGGTAAGGCCTCATCTAGAGTATGGAGTTCAATACAGGTGCCCACACCTCAAAAAGGACATTAACCTGCTGTAGGAGGTCCAGGAGTGAAATAAAGATGATAGTGGGTCAGCAGGCTAAGGTATATGAGGAGAGGTTGAAGGCACTGAACATATACTCCCTGGAAGACAGGAGAGAGAGAGAGGGGACCTGATTGGGCCCTTCAAGTACTTGAATGGGATAAATAAGGTGGATAAGGAGAGTCTCTTTAAGCTGAGTGGCAACCATAACACAAGGGGCACAGTCTTAAACTTGAGGGTGGGAGGTTTAGGAGAGAGGTCAGGAAGCGCTTCTTCACAGAGGGGGTGGTGGACACTTGGAATGCACTGCCGGAAGAGGTGATCTCATTGAAGACTGGGTAACTTTAAGGGAGGCTGGGATAGGCATGGGGAAGGTAAGGATCATGGGTAGGGAGGATGGGAGGAGTGGGGGAGGGAGGCAGGGACAATAGATCAAGCTGTGGACCCTGTAATACAGACTAGATAGACCAAATGGCCTTCCTCTGCTGGCTTCTTCATATGCTCGTATATTCATTATTAAAAAAACATTCCAGGCTTTTTCAGTTGGGAGGCTCCACCTACCACACTCCCCGTGCTGCCTTCTTTATTTTTTTTTTACTGCTACCCATTACAAAAAAAAGTTGTCAGTCAGTGCCATCTGCCATCTGTTCAGTCCAACAAATATCAGTTAAAGAGCTGCAGAGTTAAAATGTTCAGTGTAATTTAGCAATGCCATGTGTGTGTGTGTGTGTGTGTGTGTGTGTGTGTGTGGTGACAGAACACCTAAATATTGTAAATGTTGTAATGAGTGTGTGTGGGGGTGGAGCCCCCAACAGAGAGTAACACCTCACTAGCCTGCATTAAAAAGTTAGAGTTTCAAGGAGCGGGTGTTTGTGGGGGGCAAAGCCCCCCAATATAAAACATAAAACTGTATTTGTGAGCTTTACCAGTCATTGTTTCTGAATGGGTATAGTAAAATGTTGTTCCGATGGAGTACGTTGGAGGGGGTGTCAGAGGACTGAAAACCAGGAAGTGTGCAGCAGTGGCAGAAGCCACCAATTCAGAAAGTTGCATTATGGCATATGTAGAGGGGGGGTCCGAGGACTGAAGACCAGGGAATGTGCGGCGGCAGCTGGAGCTGCCAATTCAAAAAGCCACACCCCAGTTTATCTTGATGCAGAGGGGTGGGGTCAAAGGACTGAAAACCATGGAGTGCGCGACTGTGGCAAAAGGAGAAATCTGAAACCATAACTCCAACCATACTCGTTAGTGATTGCTGTAATACGCATGCCCGGAGTTAGGGCTACAGAAACAAATGAAGAGCTCTCATTGGAGCTGTTCATTTCTTTTAAATGGACAACACTCCACATCACCAAAACTGAACTTAAGTCATGACCAGAGTGCCAGGTCATTGGCATTCACTGCAAAGCCCATTGTAGTTTCAGCTTCAATTGGCTTGGCAGTGACACACCTCTCAAACGCAATATAGTCCCAAAACGTTTGGTGCGCAAGCATATCAAATGTAAAATAACACATCAAGTGCTCTCTGCCTAGGCAATTAACATATAATATGTTCATCGCATTTGATTCGTTGTTGCCTGGACATGATTCTTATCTATTGGATTCAGTAGGTATGCTCTACGGAGAGTAACTGAGCTCAGAATGACCTAATTGTGGATCTGTTGTTCACTGTCTTTCTATGGGCCATTCTTTCCCTTTTAGTGTTTATGTTATTCAGTAGCATCATTTCATCAGAATAATAGAGATTAAAACATCCCATTTCAGTAAATTCATAGGGGTTCAGCAGCAAGAGGGTGCTCTTTTAATTTAGGCAGAATGAGGCACATCTGCCCAAAATAAGAGGGCACCCCGTTTCTGATCTGTGAATACCTGAGATCCATCATCCATCAGTTACTTGCACAAGTTGCACTTGCACTGGTTCCCGCTAAATACACAGATACTGTGTAACAAACTTCTTCTTAGGGACATATATCATCAACCAACTGCATTATTTATCCTGAAATGTAAAAGACACCACACACACACACACACACACACACACACACACTCACGCACACTCACACACACACACTCACACACACACTCACTCTCACTCTCTCACACTCTCTCACACTCTCTCACACTCTCTCTCACACACACTCTCACACACTCTCACACTATCTGCAGCAATGCCTCCTAATTAACTGAGAATTATTTTTCATACAATAATAATATTAAAAATCTTATTTTTTAAGTTAAATTATACTTAATACAATGTCTTTTAATCCCATTTAGAAGAGGAAAGGCTGCATGTTTTGTTATATTCAAGAACTGTATTTCTCTTGGAATAATTTAAATTGTAAGTTTCATTTGAAATACTTATCATAGACAGGCCTTTTCACAATGCTCCTCATTTATTTATTTGTGTAACAGTCTGAAGTCTAGAAAAAGTTGCCCTGAGAGTATAATATATACTATAATTATTTCCCCTCACTAGAAACAGAGAGTGCCTCAGAGGGCCTGCTGACTGTTGATGGCTGTGCTGCATTAGGGATGGGGAGCAGTATCAACTCATTGCCAAGTCTTGTGAGGCAGCACGCTGCAGCTCGATCAGCTGCAGCTGCTGTGGTGTGGTTCCAACCTGACCCGACAGCAGATCACTGGGTCCAGACACAGTGGAGACTTTTGAACAGGTTGGTGTCCCGAATCCCGGCTCTGGGCTAGCAGTTTCTGTCCAGTCCATGTGGACAAATTCAGCAGAGGAGTACCGTCCGGTTGGTAAAAGACACACTCAGAGCGGAGGTCAGAGGAGCTGCAAACAGCAAACAGTAAACTCCTACCTGACGAACAGGACTAGGAGGAGACTGGAGCTGGAGCAGGTCATGGCGATGGCATACATTGAGTGGGAGTGGTCAGGGGACTGAAAATCAGGGAGTGTGTGGTGACATCAAGAGCTGGCAATTTGGAAAATTACATTGTGGCATATGTTGAGTGGGGTGGGTTGGCTGAGGACTGAAGACCGGGGAGTGTGCGGCGGCAGCAGGAGCTGCCAATTTGTAAAGCAGCACCGTGGCTTATCTTGAAGCGGAGGTGGGAGGTGTGGTCAAAGGACTGAAGACCAGGGAGTGTGTGGCCATGGTGGCAGGAGAAAGCTGTAACTGTACTTCCGGCCATGTGCATTAGTGTTTGTTGTAATGCGCATGCCCAGAGTTAGGGCTACAGAAAAAAATTAAGCGCTCTCATTGGAGTGATTCATTTCTTATAGCTGGACAACACACCACTTCACCAAAACTGAACTTGAGTCATGACCAGAGTGCCAGGTCATTGGTGTACATTGCCAAGCCCATTGCAGTTTCAGCTGTAATTGGCTTGGCAGTGACCCACCTCTCAAATGCAAATAGTCTCAAAATATTTGGTGCGCAAGCGCATCAAATGTAAAAATGAAGAAATATAAAACAATGATACATTTGTTCCCACATAAGGCCCATATGCCATCATTTTCCAAAGTAAAAGCAAATTCACAGATTAAAAACAACATGTTTATGCATAAAATGTACATTATTCAATAAAGTCCAGTCCCTGGGATGGAGGCAGTAGTTAAACCATTGAGTGGGCCTGGACCCACTTCAGTGCAAAGTTCGGTCTTTGCAAAAGTCTGTGGTGTACAGTAGATGTTACCATAACATTGGGAGCCAGTAATGGCAGTCTAAGAACCCTCACTATGATATGTGTCACCACCAGAGGGCATGGTTCTGTATCACATGCTTGCTTATCAGTCAGTTGATAGATTCCTGTGTCAGACTGGTGCACTGGATTGATCAGCAAAGATGTGTTGTTGTCATACAGATTATGTGCCCTTGGTAATGGGGTGAATTCAGTTTCTGATAAACAGAAGAAAAACAAAGAAGATGGCTTCAGCCCCCTCCCTCACTGGTAAGTTAGTTTTGATCTTTAAACAGTGTCAACTGATGTGCATGAAATCACTTGTCAGTGGCAACTCGGACCTTTTACACTGGAGATCTACTCAACACATACATTATAATTCTCAGAGCATTTGTGTATTTTTTTTTGTTTGTTTGTTTGTATATTTGGCTACTGTCCAATTGTCTGCATTCTCAAACTGATTTTGTCTGTCCCCTTACAGCATCCTTTAGGCACATCAGGTACTGCAGAAATAAGTTCCGGTCTGAAGTGCTGTTGGATTACCCAGATCATTTATATCTCTGGACTCGTATGAAGGCAGAATTTCATCTCTAGATGACGATTGCAATTTTTTTTTATGCTTTGTAAATAGTTGGCCTACAGGAATCAGCTACTGCCATAAGGCAGTTAGGTACTTGTCTTGCTTCAGTAAGCTGTCCAGATCCATGGACTTGGTTTGGTTTTTCTGTGAAGCTTGCCACAGATTGTGGGGGTAAGGGAGTGAAGAAGGTCTATTCCTTTTCCCATGAGTTCCATGTTTTGCAAGGAATCGGCTTGGACATTGCTGTTTCTAAAGGGGGCTATTTTGGAGTGGACTTTAACCATTTGTTTCTCAGAGGCCCTAAATTTGTCATGCTTCTAGACAGGTAATATCTCCAGAACAGAGTAGCAAACCCAAATAGAATCTGAAAACAGCACAAACCAAAAGTTGGGAAGGTGTCAGGAGATGAGTTACAATCAGCCCCTCCCTATACACGATACCATGGACCATGTATGCAAGAGCAGAAGACCATTTCCAATTTGTATTTTTTTGTTAAACAATGCACACGGATATTGTTTTGTGAATGTGAGCAAAACAACTTGCATATAACCTAATATGACTAACAAGTGACATTTAAAGGAGTGCAATTTGCAAGAAAGGGGTGTGGCTAACTAAAAGGGGTGGGGTTTTGATAATCCACTTTTTTGTCTGACTCAAAGATGGCAACCCCAGCATCTACTGTTTCTAAAAAAATTGTTTGTAAATTGTTATGCTCCTTTTCCAGGACCGTACCTTGGATTCCATCTGCTGCTACTGCCATTATTATTTTACCCACCTCTCTGCATGGACTACGGTATGGAATCTCAAGAAGGTGAGTAAAAGTTCTCTTAGAAATTAATTGCATTTTTTGGACAAGTGACTGAGGTGCACTGCTCAAGCTCACTACAGTGGGCAGCTGGCGGGGTACTGGCTGGCTCTGTTAACATACTATGGAAGTGGGGGTGCTGTTAACTTCATGAGCACATTTTCGGGGGCTGTCACAATAACATTGTAAGAGGGATGTGAGTTGTCATGCAGTATTTCTTCACAGAGGGTGTTGTTGGATGCAAGTAGCAGTCTTCCAGCATGGATAGTTTTGCTACCTGTCTGATTTTAAACACGATAACTCCAGTTCTTAGGGTTCTTATTTGGATGTCCCTTCATCAGGTTTAGAGTCACTTAAATGTAGTCTGTTTTTTAGCTCATGTACAGGGAAGGACCACAATGCTCACAAATGACTGTATCAAATCATGTAATGTTTTGGCTGCATGTCAAGGTTACCATGAAGTTCTTCTGATTCCGTGTGTCCCTGTGTGTTTGAGGAACTCTATATGATTGTCTTTTCAGGACTGTCTGTGTTAGGCAATGTAGATGCTGCGGCTGCTTGCTTCTACTGAGATCCCTATTTAGTCCAGCAGACCTGTTCCTTCATGGTGTGTCCATCACAAGTGCCCAGGTAAGTACTGATGTTTGCTACACTTTGCAGTTTATTTTTCAGACAGGTCATTATATGGGAATAGGATAGGTGCATATTTAGACTGACATCAAGACAGGTGGGGGTTGCCACAGGTGCAGACCAGTTGTGGTGTCAGAATAGGTAGTGAGAGGATGTTCAGACTTGGTGGGCCAGCCTCCCAAGTGGTCCACCTCTGCTAACCAATGCCATGTTTCTCTTCTATTTGTGGAACTCTCTGTATGATTTTATTTTCAGGTCTGTTTGCGTCAGACTCTACAGATGCTGCAGTTACCTGCTGATGCTGAGAATGAGATCCTGATGTAGTCTGCCAGCCCTGCGGCTTCATGGTATGTCCATCAAAAGTGCTGAGGTAAGTACTAATGTTTGTTACACTTTACAATTTTTTTTTCTGACAGGTCATTATGTGGGAATGGGATAGGTGAATATTCAGACTGACATCAAGGCAGGCGGGGTGGAGGTGGGGGTTGCTGCACATGCAGACCAGTTGTGGTGCAGATTAGGTAGTGAGAAGATGTTCAGACTTGGTGGGACAGCCCCCATGTGGTCCACTTTTGTTAAACAATGCCATGTTTCCTTTGTGTTTGTGGAACTCTCTGTATGAAATTCTTGTTTTCCGGTCTGTCTGTGTCAGGCTTTAGAGATGCTGTTGATGACTGCTGCTGCTGAGATCCCCATGTAGTCCACCAGCCCTCTGGCTTCACAGCATGGTGTGTTCATCACAAGTGCCAAAGCAAGTAACAGGTTCAATCATAGTTTATTATTAACCTTCTTCAAGCACCGGTTTTATTAGAGCAGTTATGTGTCTTTCACTACAATATGTGGTACAGTGACCTCTGCTCCGGGTTGAGCTAGTGTAGTTGTGTGCAAGGAGGATATGCACAGTCCAAGGTAAATGACAGTGCAGGTCCTTTAAAGCAGCTTTTTTCTCAAACCTACTGGGGTTGCAGCCCCTTTAACAAACATAAACAAAATCTGAATCCTGATCAGAGTTCCAACTAAACAAAATAAATCCTCACCACCTGTGGTTACCAGCTACTTTGGCTCCCAGCCTCCAGGTACTATCATAATGTCCACTTACAAACTCTGGAGTCCTTTCTAAAAGTCTCTGAAGTTTGAACTCACCATTTGCAGTACAGCTTTCACCAGGCCTCCCTCTCTGCTGTGTTGCCTAGGCATGTTTTATACACTGCCCCTAATCAACATTGACTGCAGCTGCACTTGATTAGCACTCTACCTGAATGCTTCCAGAACTTTCTGTGCTTAGTTAGCTCCCTACCTGGCCCTGGATGATTCCAGAGCTATCTGTGTTTAAGGCTTTCAGCATTTCTAAAAAGGGAACAGAACTGTATCCATTCTTCTGTTTACACAAATTACATCTGGCTACCACTCTGTCACAAGCAGTATGTATCATCACGACATTAGTGACAAAGGAGGTGTGTGTGTGTGTGAGCATTGTGCTGTCATGTTACTAAGACATTTCTTGTTATTTTTTCCTATCTGTGCAGGGCAGGTCTGTTGTATTTGAAGTGGATGCTGATTTCACTGAAGGCCATTCACTGTCCTGTTCCTCTCAGTCCAGCTCCAAAGGGTGTCACTGCTGCACAATCAAAGAACCAAACCATGGGAGCTTGACATACTCTTGCTACTGCTGATGATGTTCCATGCCCTTGTTCCTGCTCCTCTGACCATGTAGCAGTGCTGCGACTATCAACCAGAGCAGAAAATGACTTTGCATAGGATTATGTCCAGAGTAAAATGTTTGCGTAATTATTTAAAGAACAGTTCTCCTCTACTTGCTGCGCTACTTGCAATGACAGATACAGACAGCAACCCACACAAAAATGTATTGATTATGTGTATACATGTATATGATGGGTCAAACAACGTTGACTTTAGCCTATTGGAATTTGTAAGTATGTGGGTCTGTCACTCAGTCATGACTCATGCATCGCAAGTAACAGAATGTGACGATCTTCTTCGAGCCAATCTCTTGCAGCAAGCTATAACACATGGGATATCAGCCTCAGGCATCACATCCTCCAGATGACTTAGCAGCAGTCGACCCAGAGACCTCCTCTTCCTGTCACCTGGTGCGCTCTTGCACATATATATAAAAGGGGAGGTCCTTGATACTCCTCAGTTCTTTTCAACCGCGACTGAGTAAGCATCAAGTTCTCCTCTGGAGTCCTGCTTTCTTCAATTCATCTCCGAAGAGTTCTACTGACCAAAACTTCATTTCACCAAGAGTTCTTCTACTGATGTCTTTGAAACCTTTATTTAGAAAGTTTTCCTGTGGCCAGAGGATCCTGACTGAGGACACCAGGGAGTGCATCCTCTGCTGCAGGTTCAACAAGGCCACAAAGTGTGGAAGACTCCAATAGCTCAGGGAATACCTTATGGAGCAAAATCTAGCCCTTCTGGAGCAACAGCAATGCTCCACTGCAGGGTAGTCTTCAACTTCTTCCTCAGGTTCTTGAAGGGGTGAGCCCCATCGTTGATGGAGCATGGGGCTAGGAGGAAGCATGCACTGAAGTCCAAGCATGTTTCTCCCACACCACCATCTTTGCCTTTGAAGTTCTTGAGCACAACAAAAAAGGTAAGTAGTATGAGGGAACCAGCTGACACCCGTCTTTTCCACAGCCGACGGTAGTGGGTCCCTCCCTTCCATCGTCGACGGCTCCTCTGTCGACGACCACTGTTGTACTGCAGCTTCTACTGCTGCCTCTACCAGCAAGTCTTTCAAGCCTCATCCATCAATCAATCAATCAATCAATCAAAGTCTTTATTTAACCAGGCAATCACCGTTGAGCAAGCTCATTTTCGAGGTGGACCTGGGTTTGTTAACAAGGAACAAGGGGCAATATACATGGGATGCAACACACAAGAAAATAGTAATAATACAAATAAAGAGATACAATAATACAGTATATACAAAGTATCAGCAGGTAGCATTGACAGTAGTATATGTTTGGAACAGAAGATACAGCTAGTTTTGGGTAGGACACAATTTTTCATAAACGTAAAGAAATATACATATCAGGTGCACTGAACACAAATAAAACCTAATATAAAAAGATATATAGTGGTACGGTATGGAGAATTTAGAGCTGGAACCAGGGTCAAAGGAATGTGGAAGGGACAGATATAGGGGTAGAAAAAGGGGAGAGGGAAGAGTCGATTATAGATGTGATCAGTCTTTTAACAGCAGTAATTAGAGTGTGTTGGACTTACAGGAGTCACTATTTAGGGTAGACAGGCACAGGACTCCTTACTATGATGTAGATATAGAGATTTAAAAGCTGCTAGGCTGATGGGGTGAGTTAATTTCAAAGTTTTTGCAGCTTGTTCCACAGTTGAGGGAGCACAAAGCTGATGGCTGCTCTGCCAATGTGAGATTTTGCTTTGTAAACATAAAGGTAGATATGAGGTGCTTCTCAGGGCATACTTCCCCAGAGTGCACAAAGGTAAACAGACAGAGATATACTGGGGCAGTTTATTTGAGATAGCTTTGTATGTCCAAACCACAGCATTTTTTTGCCATCTGTAAGCAAGGGATGACCATCCCACTGCCGTGTACAATGCACAGTGGTGAGTTGAGTATGGAAGACCCGTGATAAATCTTACGGCTCTATGATAAAGCATATCGAGTTTGGCTAGAGAACCTGCAGGTCCCTGACTATATAGAAAGTCTGTATAATCCAATAGGGAAAGAAAAGTAGTTTGAACCAGTTTCAGTTTAGCGTCTCTTGTGAGGAGATTATTAATCCTAAAGAACAGACCAAGTCTTTGTCTAAGTTTCTTTGCCAGTTCTTCTAAGTGATCTGTGAAAGTAAGTCTATGGTTTAACCAGACCCCCAGGTACTTGAAATTTAGTACGTAGTCCAACTGCTCACCTAGAATGGTAGTGATCTGTGGGAGTGTCCCAGCAATTGCAGGATTTATTGCATTTTGAAGGGGCAAGAGGAACATTGCTTTGTTTTTTGTTTTTTTTTGCATTTAAGAGCAGTTTCTGGTTTATAAGCTGATGTTGCAGCGGATTAAATTCATTTTGAAGGGCTTTACAGGCCACTTCAGGTGTGGGGCTACTAGCATAGAGTACTGTATCATCTGAAAATAGGTGTATTTGTGCTTCTTTGATGGGGGCATCTACATTGTTAATATAAATGGTGAAGAGCAAGGGACCAAGAATGGAACCTTGCTGTATACCCCTCAATAGGGGTTTTGATGGAGAAACTTCCCCTTCTGCCTTTACTTGTTGAAGTCATCCTGAGTGGTAGTTGGAGAACCATTTAAGGGATAGGGAATCCAAACCAATGTTCTGGAGGGACGACAGAAGCAGTCCCTGATCAACGGTATCGAACGCCTTGCTTAGGTCCAAGAAAACTGCGCAAAGTTTTTTTTGTCTAATTCAAGCTGCTAGTCGTTTGTCACCTTCGCTAGAGCAGAGATTGTACTGTGCTGTGCTCTAAAACTGGATTGTAACGGGTTGAACAATTTTTCTGATTCCAGGTACTTCTGAAGCTGGGAGTTCACTATTTTCTCCAGCATCTTTAACAGGATTGGAAGTAGGGAGATTGGTCCGTAGTTATTAAGGTCACTAGGATCTCCTGACTTAAACAAAAGGACTACAAGTGCATTTTTCAAACTGGGCAGTAGGTCACCCTGGGACAAGGATAAGTTGAAGAGATGAGTAATTGGGACTGCGAGGACATGGTAGCTGACCTTTAAGAAGAACAGGTCAATGAGGTGGGCCCCAGCACTTTTCCTAGTGTCCAGCTGAAGGAGAAGATCTTTGACTTCTTTCAGGGAGGTAGGCTGCAGAGAGAAGGATGGACTGGGGATGGGTTTTTCTTGTGTATCCAATCTAAGTTGTTGGCGGAGGATATTCATGGGAGAGGAGTCAAAGGCTAGCCCTGCAGTGGAAAATGATTATTGAGAGCATCGAGGATAGACAGTTCGTCGGAGAAGACAGTATTTCTGTTCAATAATTTTGTAGGTAGGGAATTTACAGTGGTGTGACCTTCAATGTCTTTGATAGTCTTCCAGAATTTGGAGACATTTCTTGAGGAGCTCTCCAGCTGAGAGTGGTAGAAATGAGCTTTGGCTTCTCTGACCATTTTGGTGCAGAGGTTCCTCGCCCTCTGGAAAGAATTCCAGTAATTTAATTAATTAGTTTTCCTAGCAGTTCTCCAGAGTATGTCCCTTCTCCATAAAGCATCTTTCAGGTCTTCTGTAAACCACCGACAGGATTTGTTTCTGGCATGAACTTTTACTATGGGAGCATACTTGTTGAGAGCCCCTAGCACAATTTCTGAGGAAATATCATAAGTCATAGTCAGGGACTTGGCTAGATAGAAGTCCTGCCATCACATGGAGTCTCTTAGGTCTGATATATAACCATGGAGCTCAAAGTTGCGTATGCACCTTTTAAAGGAGAATTTTGGTACAGTTGTGGATTTAAGAGTGGATCTTACACACGCGATGAAGCAATGGTCACTAATATCAGAGAAAAAGATGCCAGCATGGGAGAAAAAATTGGGTTTGTTAACTAAAATGATATTCAAGAGAGTACTGTTATTAGGGTTGAGCTTGTTAGGATGAGCAGATTTGTTTATTAGCTGTGACAACCCAAGGGAATCACAGAACATTTTAAGTGGGGTGGATGCACTGGAGTGCCAGTCTAAGTTGAAGTCCCCTTGTATGATACACTCTGAAGATGCTTACCCCAGGATGTTTTCGAAATGTTTTAACAACTGTAGTCCAGCTGATGGGGGTCTGTAGCATCCTATTACACATAATGAGACACCGGTGGCAATTTCAGTCTTTAATGACAAGCTTTCGAATTCTTTTGGGATAGAGGTTGAGTCAATTATGGAGACAGGGAATTTACCCTTGATGTAAATAGCAACCCCACCACCTCTGATTTGCCTGTCCGCTCTGAACAAAGAGTAGGAGGGGATGTTAGCTTCATTGTTACTGGTCACCGGTCGAAGTCAGGACTCCATAATCACCAGAACATCTGGAGCAGTATGACATACCCAGGCCTGAACAGAAGCAATTCTTTTTTAATAGGCTACATACATTAACATGCAAGAATGTAAGCCTCTTGAGGCCTTGTAGCTCTGCTGGGGATTCCATGGGTGCCAGAGGGCCTGGATTAAGCTCAACATTTCCTAAGCATAGTAAAAGTAGGAACAAGAGGGTCTTCTTTCTGTTACGTGATTTGTCTGTGGCAGTATAGGGAGTTCTGAGGCTAGTTCCCAGTTTTTCTGATGCTGCATATAATAATACCCTGACTGAGAGATTCAATGGGAGTAGGGGGGAGTATGCAGAAGGTGGTGTAGCCCTCTGGGCAGGCTCTAGGAGAGTTCCTATATGCTGGTGCAGGTGAAGGACCAGCAGTGGGCTAGGGGAAGTTAGAGCACATACCCGTTCTTCTACTTGATAGGAAAAGTCCCGGTCAGTCAATGTAAAAAGAGAGTCATTCTCCACTCTAGGAGTTATTTTTTGATTCATGTTTGGGTCCAATACATGTAAGAGGAGCAGAAACAAGCATAGAAGCAGGTAATATGCCCTCATTATGAGACTATCACCCAATGGGCACTATAAGTGAGGTAGTATAGCGCAGTGGTCTAAGGCTCTGAGCTGCAAATCTGGTGACATCCAGCTGACCAGACCTGGGTTTGAATCCCACAGCTTCCACTTGCATACTGTGTGACCCTGAGCAAGTCACTTAACCTCCTTGTGCTCCCAGGTCACTCCTGTAAAAAAGCTTTCAGCTTAGTGTGCTATACCTGGTTAAGCAACTAAATAAAAAAAAAAAAAAGTGCGGGCAAGAGAAGGGATTCTCAATGGAGGAGAATTTCTTAATCCCTGCAGAATACTACTATAGGCAGTGGAGTCCAAAGCAGTAATCCTTAAGTATAGCTCCTGGTCAGGCTAATAAGAAAAGAGTTCACCTGACTATAGAGTAGTACTAGAGGCAGAGAGGCTTTGAAGCACATTTCTCAGCTACTACTCTGGAGCAGACTAAGTACTAGAGAGATCACCTGACCTAAATCAACTGCCCTAGCAAGACAGGATATGCTAGTCAGCAATAAGCAAACATAAAGTACCAAAATGGTATGCCTCAGCAAGACAGAATGAGATAAAGCTGCTAGAAGACTTAGTTGCAAAAAGGGGATGGGAGGAATTGCAGTTGTTGACAGTAAGTAACCAATGAATTGAAACATCAGATAGGAGTGGACGGAGACTGTGTATTTAAAGGAGGCCTGGGAGGGGAGGGGGTGGGATGAAAAATTAAGGGGAAGTTTCCAGAGCTAGCACTGAATCAGTGCACATACATTTGGGGAGAAACTGCGGGGGGGGGGATGGTAAGTTACTTTACACAGGTCGAGCAGAACAGGCTAAATAAATATATATAAATATATTTTAAAATATATAAATTAGAAGCCGAGTACAGGGATGCAGACTTACATTATGCCACATGTCTCGGGTGCTCCTGTCTCAGGTGAGTGAGACCAGCCAATCAGGGAGCTCTACACAAGCGTGGAGTGAATAGCACTACCCTGAGAAGGCGCTGAAATTGAAAACAACAAATTGCAAGTGATGATCCGGTTCAGCGTTCACACAGCCCAGAGAAATCGTGGCAATGTTTCAAGTGTCATACATTATGTATCTCTTTGGGGGGTTGGGTGGATCAGGCTCCTTGCACTGTAGAGGTGCTATGGCTGGATCATCAACTGTGGCCACTACTGCTCCGTTGGTTCTCCATCGACTGAGTATGTTTTGAGCCATTCGGCTTTCCCATTGATGGTTCTTCTGTCAACAGGGCACTTCAGCTATTCGGCGGCTCTTCCATTAATGGTTCTTCCATTGACAGCTCACTCTTGCTGTTCGACATCGATGATGGACCCATTTTCCACAGTCTCATAGACGGCCTTGTCATTGATGGTTCTCCCATCAATGGTGGCTCCTGGCCTTACTGCCTTGTAGAAGGTGTTCCCATTGATGATCATGGCTCTACCTCAGACTTCCTTGGATGAGAGGTCTATAATGGTTCCTCCATCTACAAAAATGTTGGGGTCTTATGTGTATCCCTCCACACTGATGGGCCAGCTGGGTCCCTTGCCCTCTGCTAGTCCATCAGTGGTGCCCATCCAGTCCATGACCCTTCTTCTTCTGGGGGTCACTTGGCCATGGTGGATGTCCAGGTTCTTGTCCAGTCCATTATGGGCCTTACCAGGTTCTCCCCTTGCCCCTCCAGTGATGCTGTGATCCCTGCCTCTGCCCACTCCATGCCTTTCTCTGCCTCCAAGATGGAAAGTTCCTCTTCAGCCTCTCAGGTGTTCCGTCCCAGGGAGGATAATTTGTCCGGCCCATTCTTACAAGAATTGGATATGGCATACCTGGAAGAGGAGGAGGAGGAGGAAGAGATGGATCAGGATTATGGATCCCAAGTGTCCTCCTCAAAAGTGTCTTCTCTTCAAGGGGATGCTCCGCAGGAACTCCCCTGTTCTCCTCCAGATGACCCTTCATTTTTGGATATTATAGTACATCTGCAAAAAATGTTTGAATTCCATACTATGGAACAGGATGCCTCCATAAAAAGTTGGCACAGTAACTTGGTATTCCAGAAAGCCCCACACTAGTAATCCTTCCCCTTGTGGATGCCTTTGAGGAGAATTTATTGGCTGCCTGTCAACAACCATTCCAGATTCCCTCCAATCCCCACAAGGCGGATAGACTTTATCGAGCCCCTGTGGACCAATCTCATCTTTCTACACCTCCACAGGCAGATTCTGTGGTTAAAAATGTGGTTCACAATAGATCCGCTACACCACAACATATGAGTGCTCAGCCCCCATATTAAGAATCCAAGAAATGGGCTTTTATGGGTAAAAGAGTCTATGCTTTGGCTACTGTGTCCTTTTGCATTCTGAATTATATGGGTCACCACCTCAAATATCAGGAGGAGATCCTTAAGGCTACTCAAGAATTGGTCCTGTCCCTTCCACCTGGCCAGTATCAGGAGGACCTCAATGCAAAGCTTTCCACTGCTGCAGCCATCTGTCACCACCTGCTCAGGGCTACCTATAATGCCATTGATTCTTTGACTAGAGCCTCCTCTGTGGGTGATTGCCTCAGACACCATGCATGGCTGAGGGTTTCAGGATTCTCACAGGATGTACAACAGTCCATCTTTAATGCTCCCTTTAAAGGAGACAAACCTTTTGGGCTGCAGGCCCAAGACATTCTGAAAGACCTGCAAAACCCGGGTCATACCCTTCAGTCTGTTCAGACCCAGCATTGCCCTCAGATGAAGTCTGCATACAGGGGATCCTTTTGGGGCTGCTCCTTCAGAGATAGACCTACTACTCAGAGGCAGCCTGCTAATAACAAATGATCTAAAGGTAAGCAAGCAATGTAAGAAGGCAATAAGGAGGGCTGGGAGGGATACTGGGATGTATAGGGAGAGGCATCACCAGTAAAAAACAGGAAGTTGTTATCCCTCTGTACAGACAGTTGGTGAGACCCCATCTGGAGTACTGCGTGCAGTTCTGGAGACCCCATCTCCGCAAGGACATAGTCAGGATGGAGGCAGTCCAGAGAAAGGCAACTAAAATGGTGCAGGATCTGCAACAGAAGCCATACGAAGAGACTAAAGGAGCTTAATATGTATATCTTTGAGGAAAGGAGGGAGAGGGGGGATATGATATAAACTTTCAAGTACCTCAAGGGAGTCAAGAAAGTCCAGCAGGATAGCATCTTTCAGAAAAGAAGATGCGCAAGAACAAGGGGGTGCAATTTGAAGATAGTGGGGCATGGCTCAAAGGCAACATGAGGAAGTATTTTTTCAGAGAGAGGGTGTTGTACACATGAAACGGCCTTCCTGAGGAGGTTGTGGGGTCAAAAACAGTAGGAGAATTCAAGAATACATGGGACAGACATAAGGCAATTCTGGTGGAGGTTTGGAACAAGTAAGCTGTTGGTCAACTAGGATCTGCAGCTTATCCAATAGGTAAGGAAATGGGCAGACTTGGTGGGCCAAGCGGTCCTTATCTGCCATCAAAGTCTATGTTTCTATGTTTACTACATCATCCTATTCTATGAAATGGACACATTTCTCCATTTGGGCCTCTTCCAAGGAATTGGACCCCTATGGGTGTTCTCCACAGAGCATCCTAGACTACCTGCTCTCTCTGTCCAATGGTGGCTTAAAATATTCATCAATAAAAGTACACCTAGCAGCTATTTCTGTTTTTCATGTACCTGCCTACAACAAACCATTGTCCCAGTTGCTTCTGATCAGAACCTTTTTTTCCCAATTGTTTAACCAGGAGTGGCACACTAAGCTGAAGCTTGTTTACAGGTGTGACCTGGGAGTGCAAGGAAGTTAAGTGACTTGCTCAGGGTTACACAGTATGGAAGTGGAGGATGTGGGATTCAAACCCAGGTCTCTAGGTTTGCAGCTCAGAGCCTTAAACCACTGTGATATACTGCCTCCTCCTCTGTGCTATACTACCTTCTTGAAGGGTATCCTACATTTGCATCCCCCTATTCGGGAACCTGTGTATGGTTTCAATTTTGTGCTTGAAAAACTTATTGAAAGTCCTTTTGAGCCTGCTGATACATGCAAGCTCCAGTTAGAGATGCAGTGAACTTATATTCCGCCATCAAAGTTTCAGCAAAGTAGCCAAATTCGCCACGTGGCATAATCTCGAAATATCCTTCCTTTAGAATTCATGAGCAAGTACAGCTCCTGCGGTTCGAAATTCTGCCTTCTGTGGTGAAATGTTGCCTTCCAAGGGGAACTTTCACCATGAAGGTTGGAATGTTGCCACGAAGGTGAAATTTTGTCTCATTAAGTAAAATTTGCATTTCAATCCGCGAAACAGGCAAAATTCACGGATTACTTTGCGTAGCAGAGTTTTTTCACTTTACCCACCACTAGCTCAGATTTCTGTCATTGAAAACGATTATTTTGGTGGTGATTATGTTGGGTAGATGTATCTCACAGTTACAGGGGCTTATGTGCAAGGCACCTTACTTACAGTTTCATATGGATCGGCTGTCCCTACGTACTAACCACTCCTTTCTCCTGAAAGTGGTTTCTGAATTTACTCTAAATCAGTCCATTCAGTTGCCAGTATATTTTGTAGAGCCTGAGAATCCAGGTGAAGCCCAGCTTCATACTACCGATGTGCAAAGAACATTGAGACTTTTATCTTCTCCGCACTGAACAGTTGCAAAAAAATTAGCAACTTTTTGTTTTTTTCACCCAAAGACGAATGGGTGATAGTGTTTCAAAGCAGTGTTTGTTCACATGGTTGGACAACTGCATTACATTTATATGTAACAAATAAGATAAAACTCTCACAGGGTCTGTGAAGCCCCACTCCACCAAAGGCAGGGTTACCTCCATGGTTTGTTTTCAAGGAGTCTTAGCTTCAGAAATTCGTAAGGCTGCCACCTGGTCTATAGTACATACATTCACAAAATATTACAGTCTAGATATTGCTTCCAAGAAGCGTGCCACTTTTGGATGGGCAGTCCTCAATGGCCTCCTATCCTAATCTGATGTGGTTCACTTCATCCTTCCATGGGCAATATTACTGCTTGGGATTCTTCCCATGTTTTATGGCCTGCTGCAAGAGATTGTTTCGAAGAAGATAGTACAATTGCATAAGAATTTACCATAACAGTAGATCTTTGAAAGAATCTCTCATAGCAGGCCATGGTGCCCCACTCACCTTCCCCCTTGATTCTGCTTCAGAAGGTGCCTTCCTCCAGCCTCTTCTTGGAAGCCTTGAGCTGCTTCCTTTTTGGTTCTCTCCTTGGTTTCCATCAGAGATCTATGAGTCATATCTCAAATCAGTCGCTAAGATGGAAAAGAACTGAGGAGTATTGAGGACCTCCCCTTTATATATGTGCAACAGCACACCAGGTGATAGGAGGTCCCTGGGTTGACTGAGAAGTCATCCAGAGAATAGAATGCCTGCAGCTGATATCCCATGTGTTATGGCCTGCTGCAAGAGATACGCTCGAAGATCTATGTTTATGGCAAGTTCTTAGGCAACTGTATTTTCTCATTTGCAAACGATCTGAATCCAACAGATCACAGTAAAACAACAATCTAAACAGTCACAAATGCCAATAAGTAAAAAACAATTATGTGGCAGTAGCATTTTATTGGCCATTACAAATAATCCCACTAGGACACCAATAAGAAATGTTGCATGTGTCGCTACTGGTCCCTGCCTCTCTTATGTACTTCTATATCATGAAAGTTGTTGTGCAACTCCATGCAACATACTTTCAATTTACTTCTGAAATCCAACCCATGGGCCCCCAACAGTCCAGTCCTGTCCACCTATATTGTACCACCGAGGTGCCTCCATGTAACCCCCAACAAGTGTCTCTGACTTATTCACTTCAATAGTGCTTGTCATCACATCACCCCTACTGTCAAAATCAGTGTCCCTGCAGGTGGGGCATGTTCTGTACCTGAAACACCAGTACTGTAAAGTTTTAAAGAGTGATTTAGAGAAAAACAAGTTATAAAAGCACAAAGAACGATAGACAAAACAAACAGAAAACAGAACTATTTACAAAACAACAATATAACTATTTACAATTTTTAGGGTACAATAAATGCTCCACACCAGCACTCACTAGTGGCCAGCAGCTGGCCTATGCTATGACCTCCTCCTGTTGGTAAATTTTTTAAAAAGCCACAAGTCCCAAAAAATGCAGCACTGGCTGGCCTCAATTCTGGCCAGGGTAGCCTGCATTGCTGTCATCTATTTTTTTCAGTTTAGTAATGGCCATGGCCATGAGCATGGCATGGATATCCTCCTGCTTTGTGAGTGGTGGTGCTGTGTCTTCTTAGGCACCTGGTGCTGCAGGTGGCAGTGGCCCTGACACCATGTCCTTCCATTTGGGCTGCTGATGCTTCTCCCTTGTCGTAAGCCTCTCCGGCTCCCTCTGGATCCATTGCATATGGTTCTTTGACCATATGCTGGTCGTCTTCTCGTGTGGCACTGCTGGTGGCAGTATATCAGAGCTGTCTGTAGTACAGAAAGAAATATGCAATTTGAACAGTATGAACAGTGCAAGTGTCAAATTAATGAAAGCACTGGTAATTACAGTACAGCACTCTGTCCAGTAACCTTACTGTACCCTGACCTTGTGCTGATGGTTTACAGCCTCTGCCCTCATCTAATCACCTTGGTTCCTGCTGTACGTGTACCACCTCCCCACTACATTCCAGTCCACAGAGGATGGGAAGCATGAAGCCCATGAGAATGTGAAAGCTAAGGTTTAACCAATGTTTCAGCACCCATATGTTCTGCTAGGCTGTCTGTTCATCAGCACCTCTACCACCTCTTCTCTAAGGTGTATCATCCATTGATAGCCCCCCCCATTTACATTTATATACCTTTTGTTTTGTCACCTCCTCCACCTATATAGTACCGGATATTTTCCCACCATGTTTATCCCTTTCTGGAATGGTAATTTGTCTGTCAGGTGCACATTGCCCACGCAGAGCATGGACCCTCCTTTCCAGCCTGGGGTCATTACATGTTTAGTGGAACAACCTGAGACTCCTATTATGTGCATGGTTGAGTGGACCCACTACTCATTTAGAATGCTAAACAGTATGTGCTGCATGATGTACAGTGTGTATACATATCTCTCCTCTAAAGGACCCCATAACTGGACACTGGACACTGGACACAGTGTTGTACTCAGGATGACATGTGGTGGCATCTGTCAGAGGTAGTCTCATGTGTTTGACATAGGAGATGAAACAGCTGTAGGCACTTGGCATGGGCAGCTTCAAGGGAAAACAATGCACTATTGATATGGTACGAAAAACTTTGATGATGAAGATGAATTTATCAATAAGTGGTTATGTCAAACTTTTTATCACAATACATGACCAACACTGAACGAGAAGAAAATGGTAGGGGGTTTACAAGTGGTTACAGAAATTCAGCTGTGAATGTGCATGTTACATCCAGCAGACCTTGGTTTGAGTCTCACTCTCACAGCCTCCACTTGCAAACTATGTGCCCTGCCTTGAGCAACATACTCAACCTCCCTGTGCTCCCATGTCACACTTGTAAATTAGTTTAGTGCACAATGGCCTAATTACTTAGCTGGTTGTCTAACATGGAAATACATAATTACATGACAGTACAAATATGATTTCTTATCTCTTTTTAAAGTCTTGTCTTTGACCTCGCCCAGTGAAGGCAACACTAGCCCCCTTACCCTGACAGTAGCTTCAGCTGACTAGTTCCCAATATACACCTGACAGCCTTGGATGGCCCTTCTATTTCATTGTAACAGTTTGACCACTGTGCCATAACTCTGCAGGCCATGATCAGCCCACAACCCCCTCAACCCAATAGCCATTCACTGTTCAAAAGTTTGCAGATGACACCACACGCTCCACTAAGGGAGTTCAATGACAAATAACACGTGCCAGCACCTACTGTAATGCTGCAGTTTAGTGTCATGGACACAGTCATCATAAGTAATAAATCATCAACATTCTGAAAAAACTGATTTGGCCAGGCAAGGCTATGCCACTTCATAAAGTTGTATGGCCTTGGCCTTGGAATTAGTGGCCACCTTTTCCAGCACCCATGGAGCAACAAGTTGATAACCTGCGCCGGAGTGCAAAGGCACCGAACAGTTGTCATCTGGTATTTTATGACGAGTTATAAGGATTGTATAGATGAACTGACTTCCTAATGCCATCCCCTTTGGTACACAGCAGGCAGGTGCATCACAGGAAAAATCCAGGGTGCTCACACAGGGTTTGATAACCCATACAACAATGAAGAAACAAAAGGCAAGAGCACTCCAGGCTGCAGAATAAAGGAAGTCCTGAGCTCCCAGTTATGTCAAGCAGGTATTCCTTTATTCACAAACAGTGTGTAACAGACACCATACTGGAGGGTCTGTCCCCAGCGCATCAGCCAAACAATTTTTGTGTCTTCCCATTAAAATCTACTACCTATTGAAGTGCACATCTTAAAGTTATACACCAAGTAAGCATTTCTTTAATATAGAGGTTAATATAAATTATAAATTTGCATCATATTCAACACAGAACTGGTGCTGGACTGAGGGACGGGAGGGTTGTAGAGTTAGAAAGGAAGAGGGAGATATAAAAAAAATGATGGATTGGGTTGGGGCATTGGGTGTGCATCCAAAAACCTGTTCAGGTACAAAACTTTGCATATTAAGTACAGATCTGAATTCAAAACAGAGAACTACTAAAAGATGTTAAAGTTCACAGTATATTAGATGGAGTTTTGTAATTTGGGAGGGAGTGTGTCCCTTTAAAAGTCAGTTGTTCCAAATGTTGAAAAATCCCAGATTTGTACTAGAGAGTTCTCTTTCCTGTAAGCTTCAATACCTGTTAGAAAAAAAAAATACATTAATGAAGCCACTAAATGTAAACAAAAGAGACATAAATACAGACATGATGCTGGTAGCAGTAATTGCCAGCAACAGGGTCCCTAACTGTATATTTGACTTATGTTACAGTGTGACCAAAACCAAATCCTACCAATCAGAGGATATTCATGGATTTTTAGGGCTGCAGTGAGTGTAGCCCTGAAGTCCTTTTATGAACAGTGAGTAAAGGTACTCTGCATTCCTTCCGAAGATTTAAAGAACCCTGACTGACTTTCAAAAACAAACCCTCCCGCAACCGCCCACTGTGTGCTGTACCGCCCCCACCCCTCCTGATTCAATTCAGGTCCTGTGGCAAAACAAACCCTCCCACAACCGAACACTGTGCGCTCTACCACCCCACCCCTCCTGACCCAATTCATATCCTATACTGCAGTGCAAAGCAAACCCCCCTACTACCACCACCCACTGTGTGCTGTACCACCCCCACCACTGACCTAGGCTAAGGTGGCTCTGCTCTGCCCATCCTCCCACCCTATTTCTGCAGCCATGGATTAAACTGTCAGCTGTGGATTAAACTGTGATAGAAATGCAGGAAGAACTCACTGCAAGAAAGCAGTGGTCCTCTGTGGCACTGCAGTGTTGCTGCTTGTAGTGTCCTCTGGTACGGTTGCAAGTGCTGTGAAGAGGACATGTGTGACAAGGCTGACAGCATGTTTTGTCTCCCATGTGGGGCATGTAGTTGTTTGGAAGCTCTGTATATCACAGCATGCATGGCAGTATTGGGCTCATCATTCTGATGACAGGACAGTAAGGTGTGGGGACCCGTGAAGCTCGACAACCTATGAGCAGCGTATCTTGCTTGCACACACTAGTGATTACACAGCACAGTTGGGAAGGCACAATGTCATACTACTGTATCATCTCCTCATCCATTGTGACTGTGACAGTTGCTGTGTGATCCCACCTACCCACCTGGCCCCTGGAACTCTGACCACCCAAGGAACAGTGAAATCCTGGGATTTAATGTATCCTGCAAACACTGCCCCCTCCAGGTCCCCACCACACAGCTGTCTGTGTTGATGTTGCTCTTCCCATATGCCTGCCAGTAAACAAGATACAGTATGTGCAGCCACCCACTATACCACCTTCTCGGTATAGACAGAACAGCAGTATACTGCTGTGGTGTGAGTGCCACCCCCCCCTTCCGCAAGCATCCACCTCTGCAGCTGTGATCTAGCCTCCTGACAGCACAGAAAGAAGAGAAGGGGGCCAGCAGTCTGTGTACAGGAGTGTGGTGGTGGGTCACACGGGCAACTGCATGGCGGTTAGAAAGGCAGGGTGTCACCTTGGCATGTATCCACATGGCGGAGATCACCCATCCCAACTCTGTGCATCCTGTCAGAGGGCAACTGACTCAACCAATCCATATCAGTCAGGCAAGTGCTACACGACACAAGGGCAGAGAAGCCAGGGAGTGCCATCTTCCGCACAACAAGAAGGGAAGGGCAGCATGTTGGATAATACTGCAAAGCGGCAGACGCAGCTTACAAGTGACAATCAATGAACTCCCCGTCAGTGACATCCAGCTTGGATTGGCAGCACCATGGCGCCCCTTCCCCATCTTGGGAACGCAGCCTCCATGATGTGCTGCAGCTGGCCAGACCCAGCATCGCCCTCCACCGCGAGTCCGGCCCCCCTGCACAATCTGGAGAGCAGCATAGCTAGTGATAAACAGTACCCAGTTCTGTATACACAGTTCTGTATATATCCTATATGTTGCACTGTCTGACAGGAGAAGATGCCAGTGGTGTGTTTATCATCTCCAGTGGGACATAAGGCATTGTTGACTCCTTGAAATCCAATCCCAAACACAAACCTATATAAAAGTGCTATCTCCAGGTGACAGCAGAGCATCGCACGGATTATCCTGAGGACAGGGTACAACCCCCCCCCAAAAAAAAAAAGTCTGGTCCCCCTGTGGCAATGGAAAGAAATGGATCTCACAGTGACAGGGAGTGAGAAAGTCACAGTGAGACATTTAGTTGGGCATTCCTGCAGTGTCCTGTCTCCTCTCTCTGTGTCCTTACCATCTGGAAGACCTGCTTTTACAGTATCTGTGATCCTGAGCTCAGATCCCTGGTATACTGTCTGTGATCCACAGCTAAGATCCTACATTCTTAGGCAACAGAAAAGGCACAGATCATGTGAGGACTGTGTGTGTGACAGTTCTATTTGTCAAAAGAAGATTTTTTCTAAATAGTAGAAGTCTCTGTCAGAGTGAGTAGAGCCTAGGAGAAGCAGCGGAGATATTATATTCAGAATCTGAGATGTGTGGGGATACCAGCTGCAACAGAGCTTCTCTGGTGGTTTGGCAGCATGACATTGACTACCTTTATTTATTTATTTATTTATTTATTTATGTATGTATGTATTTATGTACTGTATTTCTTAATAATGTTTGACCGGGTGAGGCACACTGAACTGAGACAAATCATTCCCAGGTGAATCCTTGGAGGAGAGTAACATGGACCTGTGTTATGGGCAGAGTACATCATAATGGGCTACAGGCAGCGACCAAAGCTTCATCTGTATGAGTACATCTGGAGGTGTCCTGTATAATAAACAACTGGATGAGATATGGGAGAAAATAGGTGTTACAAGGAAAATGACATGACAAGCTATCACTACAGTATTGCCAGCTGATCAGGCATCCTCCCAAAACCAGCACTGCCAGGCTCCCCCCCCCCCCGTTCCATCAGACCCTAGTGGAGGAGTTTGCCGAGCCTCCTCTGGTTGGGATAGGGAGTAAGAGGTGTCCCTCTACATAAAACTCAATGACAAGCTTTTGTGTCAGCTAAGGGGGGGGGGTGTCATAAACAAAATTGTGCTTAGTGTTTGAGGAAGTGGGAGTAAGTTCACTGTGGACCAGTGCAGCTGGGAAAGGCACCCAGATGGAAGCTTAAATCAGTTGCCTTCAGGCTTATGCTCCTCAATATGAGGTATTGACCTCAGTGACAGGGAATAAATTGGCATGAAAACAGTGCAAAGCACATTGAGACATGAGAGAAAAATAATATTTATTTCTTAATGTATTTTCCCCCTCTTCTGCACTTTCTTCCAATCATACACCCTATTTCTTGCTTTAAAGCCTTTCTGCCCAGTTGAACCAGTCATGTGGCACACCACTAATTATTCCCCCTCCCATCTTGCAGAGTCCATTTCTAGCCTCATCAGGATATACCTGGGAGAATTGTCAATTCAATGTGTAGAGGGGGCAGAAGGAAGGGTGGTGCTTTTAGTTGCACTATTGGGCATGGCAGTGATTAACTTACAGCCATTATCATGTACCTTATGAGATATGTTATTCCTGAAAAATTCCTTCCACACCCCTTGCATAACGTGCATGGTTTTGGAAGCTGCCAAGTGGGTTGTGATTGGAAATGGCATTGCAGAGTTACTTCCCAGTTATGGCATAGTTATGCACTACTAGATACAGTATATAAGAAATATTACTCCCCCCACCCATATCCAGTTAGTTTCATCTTCCTTGGAAATAGGGTACCGGATGCTGTTACATATTCAACTCATCCCAGTCCCCAATTTCCCCAGCTGCTAACATGAAATGGAGAGATGCCTACATGGACATGGAGTCAACAGTTCAGTGAGGTTAGAAAGATGCATATGAGAGAGAGAGAGAAAGAGAGAGAGAGAGGGAGAGAGAGAGAGAGAGAGAGAGAGAGAGGGGAGAGAGAGAGAGAGAGAGAGAGATTTTCATTTGACATATTGCACTAAATGGCAGAGCTCTAGGGAAAGGAAGGATTTTGGTAGCTAAATGTGTGAGTAGTAGTTTTTGTACATAATAACCTTAATGGCACCTGGTGGATCAGTGCAGGCACATTTGGACTTTGGGGACATTTTTAATGATTGCAATGGTTGGGGAGCTGGGTAGTAGCTGCCAGTTCTGAAATTTAAGCATAGAAACACGGAATACGTTGCCAGAAAAGACCCAAAGTTCAGTGTAGAATGAAGGGATTCCATGTTGGAGACAGGGTCATATGTATGCACACTGGTTCAGGCCAGGAGTATGTCACTGACTCGTAAACAACGAGATTATAGGATCTTTGTAGCAGACTGTACAACAAACATTTGTCAATGCCAAATGTTGCTTGCTTATATGTGCTGTTTCAGTATTTGGAAGTGATAGCACCATGCCTAAGAACTGTCATGTGCCCCCCCCCCCAAGACATCCATTGTGTCTTTCTGTTCAGTATTAACAGAAGAGGGGAAGGGCAAGGGCCACAGCAGTACAGCAGTTGTGAAGGCATGAACAGGTAGACAATAGTCCATTCACAGGCAGAAGAATCCCTCAGGAGGTGACTAAATTAAAGGTGGACAAAGCGATGGGACCAGATGGCATACACCCAAGGATATTAAGAGAACTGTGAAGGTAGATAGCAGTACCTCTGGCAGCCATGTTCACTGAGTCATTCAACACAGGGGTGGTACCAGAGAATTGGAGGAAGGCACATGTGGTCCCTCTATACAAATCCAGCAGTAGGGAGGAGGTGGGGAACTATAGGCTGGTCAGCCTCACCTCAGTAGTGGGGAAGATCACAGAGACATTGCTTAAAGAAAGGATAGTGGGGCATCTATAAGTCATCAGAGCCCAGCATCACAGGCAACATGGATTCACAATGGGAAGGTCATGTCAGGGAAACCTGGTTGATCTCTTTGACTAGGTGAGAAAGGAAGTAAATCAGGGTAGGGCAGTGGACAATGCTTACCTTGATTTAAGCAAAGCCTTTGACACTGTACCACAAAGCTGGCTGATAAAGTAGCTGAGTAGGCTGGGCATAGGGGAAAGGGTGGTAAACTGGGTTAGAAACTTGCTAACAGACAGGAGGCAGAGAGTGGTGGTAAATGGGGTACAGTCTAAGGAGAGAGGGTGCCCAGTCGGTGCCACAGGGATTGGTCAAGGGGCCAGTCCTGTTCAATGTCTTTATTAGTGACATTGCTGAAGGGCTAAAGGGAAAGGTCTGCCTGTTTGCAGATGACACCAAGATCTGTAAGACAGTGGATACCCCAGAGGGGTTGGAGAAAATGAGGAGGGATCTGGGGAAGCCTGAAAAAGAGTCTGAGGACTGGCAACTGAAGTTTAATTCAAAAAAGTCCAAAATTATGTCACTGGGACACAGAAACCCTGGGGAAAGCTACAGGATGGGGGGGGGAGGGAGTTGCTGACAGTCACAAAGAAGGAAAGGGACCAGGGAGTTCTTATTTCAGATGACATGAAAATGTCAAAGTGGTAAGGCAGCTGGAAGGGCCAGTGACATGCTGGGGTGCATAGGCAGGGGTATCACCAGCATAAGGAGGTAGGTGGTGATCCCATTAAATAAAACCATGGTCAGGCCTCACATGGAGTACTGTGTGCAATTCTGGAGATCACACTTTCATAAGGATATTAACAGGCTGGTGGTCCAGAGAAGGGCAAATGAGATGATTCAGAGCTTGCAACACAAGGATTATAAGGAGAAATTAAGGGACCTCAATATGTATTCACTGGAAGAGAGGAGGGAAAGAGGGGATATGACTGAAACATTCACGTACCTCAAGGTTATAAGTATAACTACTGAGAAGCAGGAGACAGTTGCTATAGACACATGTGCCAGCTTCTGTGTGATATTCCTTTGTTCTTATAAATCTGCAATCTCCTGTATTTCAGTAACCACATAACCACACTGCCTTCTTTAGGCAATTTTATGGTGGTTGATGCCTGGTGTCAGACTGCAGACAGAGGGCTCACCAGATTGTGTTACCATTTGAAAAACTTCATAGAGTGTTCTTTTACTGGTAAGCATTGTGGAAAGTTGGTGAAGGTCTTACATTTTCTATTGTGATTTTATCTCCTTATGTCTGTCCCCTTTGGTCCCCCCATCCCCACACCTGAACAGTCATCAGTGGCCACAGTTGCAGCCTTCTTCTTGCTAAGATGATGGGTGAGCAGCTGCCTTCACAGTCTGTGAAGTCTGATGTCTTTCAGTGCCACTTATTGGTCATCTTCCAACACAGGTGAGGCACTGCCAGACTAAAACTAATTCAGGACAAGCAGCTTTCAAAGTGGGGAAGAGATGGAGTGAGCAAAAATCAAGTACTCATTCGGATATGACGTTGATTTTAAGATCAGCATACTGGTGTGGACACTGCAAGTAGAACCCCAGCTCTTTAAGCAGCCTTATGAAGAGTAAAGGCTTCTCGAAGCACTGGGGTTCTGTTTATTGTACTGTAAGTGGGCTGCATATAATTTGGTAATTTACTGTACCTTACATCTGCATGTATGATAGGCCCAACTTTAAATAAACACTGCACCTGAATGAACACATGATGCCATAGAAACATAGAATTTGTCAGCAGAAAAGGACCGCTCAGCCCATCCAGTCTACCCAAGTGTTCTCTACCTAGTTGTAACTCATGCCTATGTATGTTACTGCATGTCTTATTCTGCCTGTATCCATTAGGACCTCCTTGTGAATGAGCTTGCTCCATGGATTTTTCCTGAAATGAACTTGAAGCTACTCCAACTCCATAGCACTATTGATCTCCGTTGACCCCCTCCTTTCTCTTTTTCTAATATACCCCTATGTTTGTCCAATGCATGCTTCATGCCCCCTACCATTTTAACTTCCGCCACTTCTTCTGGCAGTCTTTTCAAGGCTTCTACCACCCTTTCAGTAAAAAAATATTTCTTCACATCTGTCTTGAATTCCCCCCTTCATTGTATGACCCTTAGTTTGGGTGCTCATCCTCATTTGAAGGAAACTCCCAAACTGTACCCTGTTTACCCCTGTGAGGTACTCTGTAGGACTTGATCATGTCACCTGTCATCCTCCTGTCTTCCAGAGTGTACATGCTGAGATTCTTCAGCCTTTCCTTGTGAGGATTCCTGTGAAAATCCTGAACCATTTTAGTTGCCCTCCTCTGGAAAACCTCCATCTCATGTTCTTTCTGAAGTGTGAACTCTAAAACTGGACACAGTACTCCAGCTGAGGGTATACCAGGGAGTGATACAATGACAGCACAACATCCCTCCTCCACCTCCTACTGGAGATGCCACTACTTGTGCACCCCAGAATCCAATTTGCCCTGCCCATACCCTTGTCACACTATACTACCACGAGGTCCTCTAATATAATATGCATCCCAGTATCCCCCCAGCCCTCCCTACTGCCTTCTCACATTGCTTTCTAACCTTAAGGTCACCTGATATGATTACCCCCAGGTCCCTTTTCATTTTTGTTGTTGTTACTACCTCCCCCCCGTGTAATCTTCCCCTGGGTTTTTGTTTCCCAGGTGCATTATTTTGTACTTCTTTGCATTGAATCCAAGCTGCCATACTTCTGACCATTCCTCCAACCTTGCCAAGTCCCTTCTCATCCTTTCCACGCCTCCTTGTGTATCAATCCTGCTGCAGATCTTTGTGTCATCTGCAAAGAGGCATACTTTTCCTTCCAGTCCCATTGCAATGTCACTAAGAAAGACATTAAAAAGAAGATGCAGTCTTTTCCTAATTAATGAGCTTCCCACTGGTCACCTGTGAGCCTCTTATGGGCTAGAGCTTACTACACAAGCATTTGTTGATGCTGAATGGTTGCTTGCTGGCATTAGCAGTGGAAGTGCAGGAGTTAGACAGATGGGGCCCGATTCTCAAATCCCTGCATTAGACACAAGGTGCCTGTGGCAAACAGATATAGCGCAAGGTGCACCTTACATCCATGACTGCCCTCCATGCGATTCACAAAGCTGGCCTGTGTCGACCACAGTCCACATGCCCCAAACGGGGCTTGCATCTGCAATGCACTGTGGCATGGCAGTAGGGGGACTGCAGCTGATGCAAGCTGCATCCTGAGATTCACAGACATCACCTGCTGGGAGAAATTCTAAGTGCCCTTAGACCAGCCAAGGCAGGTGTAAGGGGACTTTGACATTCTCCCACTAGGTGACATGCCTGTATGTGGCACACCATGGGTGACGGTTCACCCACCATACACCCCCAAGTGTGGCCCAGTATGTGTGGCCTCCATCCTTATTGTCCAATGGCACCCCTCACAGCTCCCCAATGCCACCTATGTACTATGTTGTTACCCCCGTCCTGATGCTGCCCATATTGGCAACAGCTCCCCTGATGCCTGCCCCATTGGCTCTACTGCAGCACCAGCTTTTGGTGATACAATGCCCATCCATGCCCCAGCAGGTGGTGCCCAATCCCCTCATACACCAGTCTCGACTGATCTCCAGTGCCTGGCACATTCCACCACTCACTTCTGTGGCCAGGTGCCAATTGCACCAAACAAGGTGGGGGGACACCGGCCCACCAGGTTGAGTTCACATGCCCATTAACTAGTGGGACATGGGTTCTGTGTTAGTCTCTGGTGGTCTGCAGTGGACCTGTGTGGTGTGTCAGTGGTTTGCGGCAAGGTTCCGGTCAAAGCAAGCATGAGGACTTAGTCACTGGGACCCCTCCTGTACCTGAATCAGGTGCAGGATCCCTGGCGCACCAGGCATTGGTGCAAGCTGCTGTTTGCAGCAGCTTGTGTCAGAGGCAGGCCCCTATGATTATTGAGCTCATGCAGTATAGGAATGGCAGTGAAGTACTGAACTGACACCAATCCCACCCCACCCTGCATAGATGGACAGGCATTGGTGTTTGCCTTCGGATCATCGCCCATAACAGTCACGACATTTCACTTCACCCTACCCTGCAGACACTGACAAGTGTCGAGGCGTGCCTTGGGTGTTCGGGCTTTACTCATCTCATTCCATAAGGAAATATGCTGAAATGGGTGCAGTATAGCAGAATGAGATGAATTCTGGGGCCAAAGAGTCCAAGGTGTACCTCGATGCCTGTCACTTGCTGCAGGGTGTGGGTGGGGGTTGAATGGCAAGAGCATTACTGTCGACAATCCCAAGTCACATCCCTGACACCTGTCAGTCCCTACAGAGTAGGGTGTTATGTTCGAAAACCCTAACACCCTGGACGTTCCTTGGTATTTTTACTTCAAGTTTTCAACATGGCTTTTTGTGATCCCACTGCACGAACAGAGGCACTATCAGTTCATTAGCCGGAAGGTGATTTTGCACAGCGACTGTGCCATTTGGTGCCACAGGTGCGAAAACACATTTCGAACATGATGTGAAAAATGACAGCTGTACTGTTCATGAGGAGGTGTAAAAAATGGCAATGTTGAAAATTGGGAATGAAAATTAAAAAAAAACTGGTGAAGTCACGAGTGTGCATAGAAAATGTACAATGTACAGCCGTAATGTAATTAGTTTGGGGATTTTTTACAGAAGATTTTCAACACAGGTATTTTGGGACCTCCACTCATAAACAATGTAACTGTGATTTTCCTAATCTATCCCAAACACTGATTTCCCACAGCTGCAGTGCTATTCTGCACCGGAATTGCGAAAACACATTTCAGCCAGGGTGTGAAAAATGACAGCTGTACTGTTCGTAAGGAGGTGTGGAAAAATGCCAATGGTGAAAATCTGGACTGAAAAGATTACACATTTTTGAATTTACGAGGGTGGATGGAAATTGTACAATGCGCACTCATAACACAGTCATTTTATGGACTTTTGTCACCAAATTTTCAACATAGCCAGTCTAAGACCTCTGCTCATGAACAGTGTCACTGTGATTTTCTTAATCTGTCCTGGACATTGATTTTGCACCCTGACCATGCCACTGTGCGTTACATATCTGAAAACACATTTCTGATGATATGAGAAAAATTACAGTTGTACTATTCATAAAGAGGTGTGGTAAAATGTCAATGCTGAAAATCTGGAGTGAAAATATTAAAAATGCTCGAAGTTAGGAGCGTGCATCGGAACTGTGCAATGCACAGTCTTAAACAGTCATTTTGGGGAATTTTTTTACCAAATTTTCAGCATAGCATGTTTGGGGGACTACCTCATGAACAGTGTCACTGTGATATTCTTAATCTGTCCTGAACATTGATTTTGCACACCAACCATGCCATTGTGCGCTACATGTCTGAAAACACATTTCAGGCGAGATGTAAAAAATGACAGCTGTACTGTTCATAAGAAGATGTGACAAAATGTCAATGTTGAAAATCCTAGAGTGAAAATATTAAAAATGCTTGAACTTACGAGCATGTGTAGAAACTGAGCAATGCACGCTTGTAAAACAGTCATTTTTGGGAATTTTTTCACCAAGTTTTCAAAATAGGATTTTTTAGGGACTACCTCATGAACTGTGACACTGTCATTTCGTTAATCAGTCCTGAAAGGTGGTTCCTGCGCAGTAACCGTAAAATCACCTTTCAGGACCGAATAACAAAATGACTGACTGATTTCATGAGGTGGGGTCCCGAGAACCCCATGTTGAAAATTTGGTGAAAAAATTCCCAAAAATGGGTGAGATATGCACCAAAGTTGAAAAAAAAAACATTTATGCCATTATACGGCTCACCGGCAATTTTTCAGTTCGCGGTCGGCTTTGAAGAGTGCAGACATGTTCCTGGTCCACCGAAGATTATCGTGCCGGGGTCTGGAGGTAAGTATGGGGAGAGGGTGTGTGTGTGAGGAGGCAGGGTGCACAAAGGGTGGACGCGGGTTGGGGGAGGACCAACAGACTCGACGAGGGACCGTTTTCTGATTCGCAGGGGGAAAAAAAAGAAAAAAAACATTCGGGGATTTTTTTCTTTACAGGGGCATTTGGCATGCTGGGGTGGGCTCCCAGTGTGCTACCTGAATGTTTGGGGGGTCTGTAGCTGACGGGGGATTGGGCACCCCCGTTGGTACATATGGAGTGCTGGGGGGGAACAAGAGTTGAGGGGGATTGGGCACCCCCCTCAGCACAGAAGAAATTGGAGGGAGGAGCACATCATGTCGATGGGTAGAGGGCTGTCCCGTCAGCAAAATGAAGAGAAAAGGGGCATGCCGACAGTGGGATTTGACACCCCTGTCAGCACATAAGAAATTGGGGGGGCATTATGCCTATGGGGAGTGGGCTACCTCATCGGCTTTTTCACCAGGAAGGCACACTGAACAGTGGGCAGTGACTTTCCATAAGCTTTGTGAGGCTGACTGAGAAGCCATCGCCTGTAGCCATAGAAACACAGCACTATGGAGCTGTGGAATTGGCTGCTGTAGTCAGGGAGCGTACTGAACAGCTGATTGCATAATGACGGGCTGCTCCCTGATTGCAGCGGTTCATTTTCTTTGATGTAGTGGCCGTCTAGTTAATTGCAGTGATCCACGGCATGCTTTTCAATTGGCCAGGCAGAGACCAGCCCCATAATGGGCTGCTGTAATTCGGCACAACACTGCCGTGCCTCCACAACCTGCTTGTGAAAAACTGTGATGCAATGTGTTTCTTGCACATGCGTGCAAGCAACACAAAACTGAACTGCATAATCATGTGACTGAAGCTTAAGAGCTTAAAAAGACAGTGACCAATACTAGACCATGTAGCCTTTGAGTGACCTTCAATTAGGTTACTAGCCAAAACTCAAAGGGAAACTGAATCATCTTTTGAAGAATTCTAGAAGTCTTCTTTAAACTAACATCAGTTGGTATTGTTACTGTAGTTTCTTGACTAGAATAGTTTGTCATTTTTATACAGAAATAATGCTCTACTAAACAGCAAGCCATTTTAAAAGTGCAATAATCTAATCAAAGTCACTGTGTTAAAGTAGTTTAATGTACCTTTACTTCACAGATGTTTAAGGACTCATGCCTTACATCACCAGTGGCATGTGTATCCAAATGTTTGACTTACACCAGATCATCTTTTAAGGTATACAGTTTACTTAAAGAGGAACAGTCAACACCAAGAGCCCCACACTAAAGTATGTGGCTGGTCCATATGCACCTTTTATATAGAAACATAGAACATTGTCAGCAGAGAGGGATGCAGCAGATTTAAATTTCACCGGCCAAGTGGCTAAATTTGCCTGGCAGAACAATTTACAACATTTTTCCTCATTAAGCAGAATTTCACCTAGGCAAAATTTCACCTTCTGTGGTGAAATTTTACCTTCCGCTGGCGAAATTATTCCTTCCTTGGGTGAAATTTTGCCTTCCTCAGGTGAAATTTCACCACAAATGAAATATTGCTGCAGAAGGTAAAATTTAGCCATTCTGCTGGGAGAAATTTCACCACTCCGCCAGGTTACATTTACCATTTCGCTCCACAATATGGGCAGAATTTAATGTATTACTCAGCAAAGTGAATTTTGCTCACTTCACCCACCACTATCAGCAGATTAGGACCACCAGGCCCATCCAATCTGCCTATAAGCCTAACACCAGTTAGAAGCCTCTGACCTTACCTTGTCATTGGCTTCTCACCCCTCCTTTCTAAGGTTCCCATGTTTAAGCACAACACACACACACACACACACACATACACACACATATCAAGTTAATGCATTAGCAGCCCTAGTGGCTCTGCCAGAGTTTGTTCATATGTGGGGTAAAGTCTACATCTTCATTTAAACCCTTGGACTGTATGGTGTCTAAAGACACAGTCCATCTTGTTTCTTTTTGATTCAATCGATTCAGTCTGTCTCCCTCTCTTTCTAGGGGCCGTATAGTTTCTAAAGTGATGAATTTGAGGCAGGAGGGGTTCAAGTTATGGAACTGTACAAAGTGAGTGCCCAATGGGCTACGATCACCCTGATTTATGATTGCTCTAACATGCTCCTGCACACAGTTTTTTAATGGTCTCACTGTCCTTCCTACATAATGTTTTAAACAGGGTCACCACATGCACCAGGAAGGACGGTAAGACCCCATCAATGACACCTTCTCCTTTGTGCAACACATTGATCTGGTGGTTAAAGTATTGGTGTCAACACCAAAGTGGTTGTGCTTTATAGTCACAGAAAAAACCTTACACTGGCTGATTTCCACCTGTTCATCTCTTGATCTATACTATCCATCATTGATTACAGACAGGTGGTCTATGGAGCAGCCACAGATATGACACTAATGTAGGTGTGAATAGCCCTCAACAAAGCATGTAGACTCACTCTAGCTGTTGATCGCTTTACCCACACCTGCTCTTTGTATGCACAGACACACTGGCTGTCCCTAGGGAACAGAATCATGTACTCAACTTGCCCCCTTGGCAAGAAGGCTCTTCTAGGCAAGGCTCCCATGCATATCCATTATTGTCTCCCTTGCTGGCTCTGTGTATGGAACCAGAGGCAGAAAGCAGGGAGCACTCTCTGTACCATATCAGAGAACTGCATTAGGTCAACATGCATTCTCATACAGAGCCACCCTATGGCTCAACGAGATTCCTGATATCGCACACAATTCCTCAAGTCTCTGCACCTTCAGGTCTGAACTTAGACATTGTCTTGTCTCCTGTAGTGTGTGTGATTGTATGCTGAGCTCCTGATGCTACCCCCTGCTGCTCTCTGGCCCTTGTCCATGGATGTGCACTCTATTTTCTGAACTAGTCATGTCTCCTCACGCAGTCCACACCTTCCTTGTCCCTCTCCACTCCCCCCAATCTCTTTCACCCCAAACCCCCTCTTTCACCCCTACCTGCTACTCTCTGTCTCCCCTACTCCCTTCCTGTGGCCCACCTTCCCCAATCCTGCCCACACTCTAACTTCCCTGCTCCCTACCCTCATCTAACTCACTGTAGACAAGGCCTTAGGCCCAAGGCTGCTCCCCCCCAACTACTCCCTCCCCTCTTCATGTGGCGGGGGCTCATATCTGATTTCTGCTGTTTAATAATTCTGCCGACAACCATTGGCTATAAATATTTAAGTCTTATTTTATATCTTAATTAAGTCTGATGTATATCTGTAGTATTTATTGTCAGTGCCTTGTTCTGTATTCTTGATGTGGAACCTGAGCAAAAGATCTGTTCCTCAAAGGTTGTTTTTGAATGTTTATATAAATAAATAAAATTAATTAAAGCAAAAATGATGTGTACAACAAACATAGTCCCACAAGAGATAAAGTTTTTTACGATAATTTTTCTGGAATTATTGTGGTGTATGTATGTGTTACCCTCTTGTGCATACCTACACACATTACCGTAACCATAATAAAAAATTCCTTTACATTGTGGGGGTAATCAAGTATAATGCCATCCCCTGCCTAGTCCCAATGATGTTGAGCTCCACACACACACCCGTACCACCAGCATGTTCCACAAACCTGCTGCAACCACCATGCTGCATGGATTACAATGGAGGTATGTTTTACAATATCTTGTGTCATAATTTACACAAGGCCTTTGGGGCAATATCAGTGGTTATTCAGCAACAGAATGAATAAGGGTCAGCCGGACATGTGTTCCTTGGGAGCACTTCAACTTTACAACACAGCATATCAAAACTTTGGTGCCTTTTGACTATGGTGCAAGCAAGCTTCTGTTGGTTTGCTGCAGTGCAACACCAAAAATGGTAATCTTTCAGTTCAGTTTCTCATCATGACATTCATTGGTTTACAATATAAATAGCTTACCAGACATGGGATCCCCACTGCTTATGCAGCTGGTCAGTCCAGATCCTGTGCTGGTGGTGAAATAGCCTCCGAAGACTGGACCACTTGCAGTTCCTGTTGCTTATGTTGCAAATGGACAGGCATAGTTCAAGTCAGTGTTGGAAGTTGGAACACATAAGATTAAAGCAGCAGTAATCAAAGACATTCCATCCTGTGGGGAAGGCCAGTTCTAACATATTTAAAAATACTTAATCACTGATCTCCACAGAATATCCCATGAATGGAGGTCAGGAGGATATGCATTAAGTGGGCCAGCAAAGAAAAGTGCACATGTACTATTCAGATAAGAAGTGCTGTTGGAAACAGCCATGGAGTGACTTGACTGTTCTGGGTGAGGACTGGGAATCAGGAGGCACACAATACAGCACACATATGCAGTGGAAAACAGTATTGCTCCCTGCCTGTTACAGGGACTGCCATAAGAGGGGATGTATGGACCGGTAGACAGTCCTGTGCACTGCTCACTCCCACTGAACAGTCTGGATGAGAATGCATATGGTAAGCATGACACACATGGCAAGTCAGAGACAGTCACAGTGGAGACAGTTGCCATGCATATGATTGCAGATGCAACAAATGTTAGCAATGTTGAGGTTGGACAACAATAACCTATTGGAAAGCAATCCAAAATGGATGCCATATCCTCTTAGTTCATGAACCTGTCCCTGTGGATCCATGTATAGAATATGGGGGTGCTGCAGCACACCCATGAAATTGGATGATACTGTTACAGACACAGTATGCATACATGTAACACATACACCATCACCTTCACAGAGGAGTTGTAATCAGGTGCCATCCATCATGCATGCCGTCACAGGCCGGTATGGTAAGAACACAGTTATTTCTTGTTCTTAACATTTTATTTACAGTATGTAAACAAAATTCCTAAACCTAAGATGACAACATTACAAGCAGTATAACAGGGTTCAGGTTCATTTTTAAAAATTATTTATGACACTTAGTGTTGGAATTACAGGGGAGCATGCCAGTGCTTAGCCCCACCCTGGTAGCTCAAGCCCATGCATCACTGCCTTTCGGTCTTGAGTTATAATGAGAACTGGGGCTATATTTAACAGTTATGCCTTCATGGGCCACCCTAGCTCACAGTCACAATAAAGCCCATAAAGTGTAATTCCAACAATGACTGGTGAAAATCATTGATGAATCAAGTAAGTTAGTATACTCACTGGTGATGCTGTCCTCCACCTGCATCCTTCTGTCTCCAGAAGATCCTCCTCACTGTTCCTGCAGTCACTTCCTCTGGCCTCAATCCACAATCATAACTGCTCCAGCCAGCACCTCCATGACTTTGGGGGGGGGGGTGTTTTCAGAAGATCATCCCACTTATGTTTGATTTGATGGATGGTCCAGAAGATGACTCCCCGACCCCTTGTGATGAGGTTGGCCTTTATGGTGGCCTACAATTTCTTCATCTCCTTAAGAGGCAGCCTCTCTGGCCTATACAGTTCCACTGCATTGGTGGTGACCTCCTTCACCAACACCACCGCCTCCTCCTTATGGGAGAAGGGGGGATGCCAGATTTCTTCCTCTGCTGGCAGAGGAGGTGACAGCCTGCTGCTCCTGGTTCTGCTGTGCCAGCACCACCCCATGACCCTCCTTCCACTGCTGACCTACCACCTGTTGTTGGCCCGGCTCAATCTGCCTCTGCTGGTCCCCATCATGCAGCTGTTCTGCTTCCTCCTCCTGGCTCCTGCCAAATCCTGCTGTTGCTGCCATTTTTAATAAAAGAAAATGTTAAATGAATCAATAGACAAAAGAAAATAAAACTGAAAAGTATATCTCCCCAGTACTCTCTAGACTCCCTCCTGACTGAGTGACTGGTGGTCTCTTTCTAATTTCAAAAAAGCTTTCAAATCTACGATTTTTGGCCTTCTTCTCTCAGTCTCTCTCTGTCACTTTCTCTCTCATTCTCCCTGCAGAACAACAGATATGTACGATTTCCATGTGCTGATATGTGGACTGTTTCTAATGTAGTTTAAAGAAAGTTCCACAGTTCACATTCGGATACAGTTTACAAAGTGCAGAATTATTTTATCATGGAGCTGCAATCACATAAATACATAACATGCAAAAAACACCACTGTGACTGCGGGTTTTTGGGTATCCTTATGCTACTTACCATGACATGCAGAACAATCTGTGAAGTGTGCAGTCAAAATTCTGGCAAAGTTAGTGTGGTGGCAGATGAGTATTCATTAATCAGCAAATTATTACACCTTTCCAGACTAGGCAATCTGTTCTGCAGAACTTTTTTTATGCAATTTAATATACACATTCACAGTACATATAATCCCACAGTTCTAAGCTGGAATTCTGTGAAAGTTTCCAAATAATTTCCGAACTTTTGCAGAAGTGAAATTCTGACTTTCATGGAACTTCCACTGGCGGAATTTTTTCCGCACACCTCTAGGTCAAAGTTAAGCACTGGTTTTGTAGATTGTACTGTAGAAACAGCCCTTGAATATGGCCAACACCTTGAAGTCAAGTGGCAGACATTCATAATGGACTACTCTCTGACTGCGGACCAAATTCACTGCCTCAAGCTGCACTCCGATGACCAACGGCCTGAGGCCCCACCTACAGTAAGTACTGACAACTGATGATCTGAGCCCACAATTTCAAGTTCATGTTCAAGTTTATTTGCAGGAAAACTCCTTTAAGCATACTCATTTACAATGAGGTCATGATAGAACAACTTGGTACAAAGTATACACATTATTGCAATACAATACAACACAATATAGTACAATTGTGATGCATCAAGTTCGAACAGTGTTAAGACAGGTTAACAATGTACAGTAATACAATATAATACAACTGCGATACATCAAGTTTGAACAATGTTGAGACAGGAAAATGCTGTACAGTAGGAGGGGAGTTATGGCTAAATTATACACATTTCAGGAACTAAGCTAATGGACAGGAAAGGAGAAAAGGGGAAACATGAAAGAAGTTTACTTTCAAGTGCTTGACGAGACTATAACAGTTTCTCTGCTAGGAGATCTACTAGGTGTTTTGGCACTGGCAAACTTCTGCAAGCACTTTGTTGGCCAGGGCTTTAAATACGTTTAAGGAGACCAGTTCAGGGAGTTTTAGTGTGACTTGTATTTTGTTCCAGGTGATGGAAGAGCATGGCTAAATGCAGCTTTACCATAAAGTGTGCAGAATTTGGGTACTTTTAGTAGAATTAAAGCATTTTTTTCTAAGGGTGAAGGAGCTATGAAAACAATGAAAAAGGGAGGTGATGTAGGAAGGGACTTTGTTCTGAAATGTTTTCAGAGCCTAGATACTAATGTGTAGTGTCATTCTTGCGGCCAGGTAACACAAGTAATAGTTCTGTCTTTCTCTGACTCAGCAGTACCCAATTGGATGCCATCCAGATTCTGCTGTCCAACATGAATTATTGTAACCATAGTATGGAGGAGCTTTTAATGCGGTGGAAAGAAGAGCTACAGCTGGGTATCATATGCATCAACCCCATGCTGATTTCACACAGTGGAATCATTTACACTGTAATCAACATGAGTGAGAGGACAGACCCTCTGAAGCACACCACATTCCAGGGGGATTTCACATGACAGAAAGGAATTGATAACTACCTATTGATCTCTTTAATAAAAACATTTTAGAACAGTACCTTTTTGTATCCTGTGAATGTGTGAACTTCTAGTCTATCAGCCATCACCCAGTGGTTAACTGTGTGGAAAGCAGATGACAAGTCAAGGAGAATTAGGATGGAAACCGCCCTCAGATTCCTCATCAAGTACAGGTCATTGCAAACCTGTACAAGAGCTGTCTTAGAGCTGTTCCCTTGTGAACCCAGTCTGTGTGGCTCAACATTGTTGTTGCTCACCAGGTGTTCCACAAAGTACTCCTCCACCAATCTCCCAAAAACATTTGCCAAGGAAGATGTTTTTTTAACTGGCCCATAATTCATGGGGATTTCATGATCTAGAGATGTCTTCTTGAGTAATGGCTTTCTAAATACATCATTTAAAGACTCAGAGAGTACACCCTTTCTCAAAGAGGGATTGACAACACTCAGAACAAGGTCAATGCTCCATCCTCAGCTTCGCAGAGATGAGCTGGACCTGGGATTAGTCTAGATGTATTGCAGTGCAAGCCTGAGATCACCCAGATAATGACTTTCTAATCCACTTGGTCAGACTCAATTAATTCTTGGCAGAATTGCAAAATCCTGTTTTTTCCAGAACACTGTAGAATTTCCTAACTTTAACAGAATTCTGTTCATGTGGAGTCTATGAAGTGTAACCCAGCTTTACCGTGAAAAATAACAAAATTCAGCAGCTTACTGTGGTTCTCATTCTATTTTTTTTTTTACAAGAAAGAAACACAGTTTACATTAACTTTAGTAAAAACTCCAGTTCACATGTATGTTTGTTCTATTTAGTTTACATTTACTTGAGTTGAATTTCTGTAATTTAGATAAAAATCCCAAAGTTAACTTAGTGGTGAAAATCTGAAGAATTTCTCAAAAAATTTACCTAAATATTTCTGAAGCGGAGTGCTAAATTCTTCCACAATTCAACTGGCAGAATTTATCATTCCACTCACCTCTTTACTCAACCAGTGAAAAGGTGGCATTTAGTATTATCTCAGTGATGCTAATGATGCAAAAAGTTACAGTATAGAAACATAGACAATGATGGCAGAAAAAGGCCAAAGGTCCATCCAGTCTACCCAAATTCCCTGAATTCCTGGACCATTCCTTGGAATCTATTGTTCCTCCAGGGTACTAACCCTCCTTGTGCTCTCCCTATTCTCTTTCCCTGGACCTGTCACCTCGGGGCAACCAGTATTCCATTTATACTGTCCAAGACCTTTTGAATCCCCTGACTGTGTTCACACCAATACCTTGGCAGGCAGACTTTTCCAAGGTTCTTCTATCCTTTCTGTAAAGAAGTACTTCCTCACATCCCCCTGAAACTCCCACCTGCTAATCTCTATTCGTGTTCATGTGACTATGAGTTAGTATTCAGGCTAAATAATTGCCTGCAGTTCACTTTACTAATTTGTTTAAGGAATTTGAAGGTCTCAGTCCTATCTTCCCTCTCCCTTATGGGTTCAAGTGAGTACATATTTAATGTCTTCAGGTGCTCCTTATAGGATCTAGCCTGCTATCCCAGAATTATTTTTGTCACTCTGTGCTGCACTGTCTCCAAACTAGCCTTGTCTTTTCCGAGGTGAGGACTCCAGAACTGGTAGGATGCACTGTCTTTCATGCTGATGACATAGAAACATAAAAACACACCAGAAAGAAAAAGACATGAACAGTCCATAAAGCCATGACTAAGATTCCCTACTTAAATATTCTTTTGTCTCAATCCACCCAACAAGTCACCCCTTCTTCTCATTCCACTTACCTTCTGATAACTCATTTATATGCATCCAACTTCAGACTGAATACCTCTATAGTCCTTGCCTTCACAACCTTGTGATGAAGTTCATTCTACCCTTCCACCACCTTTTGCACAAATACTACTTAATTTCCTTTTTGAACCTTCAAACACATAGCTTAAGTTCATGCCCCCTGGTGGTTGTACTGTTTCCTAGTTTCAACAGACTTGTTGTCCCCCATATTTAAAAGGTTTGCAACTGGGACAAATGATTAGGGCCAGCACTACTACCACATAGCAACTGTTTTCTATATTGAGCTGGCATTGTTGTACTTGTCATTAGCACTAGTGGTTGAGGACAACATGAATGTATGCAACATCCAAACAGATGGTGGGGAACATATGTATGAGGATAGTGTTACATTTAAATTGTTAGTGTTATGCTAATGGAATGGCACAACAGCATAGTAAAGTGCTACTAATGAATAGAAAAAGCTGGTCTAAGGGGGGAGAAGCATTGCAGCACAAACACACATCCCCAAAAGACAAAAAGACACACATCATGGACCTGAAGCAGGCAGTCATGCAGCATTAGGAGTGGGCCAATACCCCCCCTTCCCAGCCTCTGTGGTGCTATGTTGCAAACAAGCAGTACTGTCCATGAGTCACATTCAAAGTTTTCAGTGATAAAAAAATCATGGTCTGTTAAAGACTCTACAGGCCATTAGTGCTGGTCCTTATCCATTGCAGGCATATCATCACATGACAGGAGCTACTGTATGTCATGATACAGCACCTGCATGCATGCTATGATGTTGCATTATAGCATTGCACATATGCTGCACTAACCTACACATGCACACCATTAGCATACAGCACGCAGAAAAACAAATTCATGAAATTTTTCACAAAATATGAAATGACAAACTTTGAGCACCTATAATTTTGAGATGCTGCATCATAATGTCAAGATATTTTTAACATTTTTAGAGCACCTATCAGCATGTACACATGCCATACTTCAGCTCTGTAGCTCAATTTAAAGCTGAGTCATGAAAAAATTAATACATTTCAAAAATTCCATGGAATTCACAAAAATTCCACAAAATGTCCTATAATTAAACAGAATTTCACTGAAATTCCATGAATTTGGAATTCTCTCATTCTGCACAGCCCTAAACTCCTGTTTATGGTCCCTGAGGGACAGTGTACTGTACCTGTGTGTCCCTGTTATGTCCCTTTTGTCCTATGTGAGCTGCTTTACTGTACATCTTGCTTTTACTAATGCTTGGGGGGGACAGAGGGGAAAGAGAAGTAAGGTGCCTGCCCAGTGCCATGGCTTGGAGGGACAGGAAGCATATTTATTTATTTATTTAGTTTTTGTTTACCGGGTAAGTAAACTAGACAAGTTTTATGCCTATTTTCAGGAACGACCCGGGAGAGTACAAAAGGGTACAACAGGTACATTGATACAGTAATTGGTTCAGATGAATACATTCAGGTACAAAAACAGGAGAAAAGACAATTTTTACAGTTTTTACATTTACGTGGAAGGTACACCCAGATACAGTGCTGGGGCAAGGTATAAGTTAGAGATAAATTCAATGACCAACAGGGCTGGTGAGGATTATGAGCATAGTAACATCATAGCTTCGGTCAAGCAAGGGAGGGGGGATTTGGACGAGGACATAGCGCAAGAGTGGTGACGCCAGAGCAGGAGAGAATCTCAGGATCGTGGGAGCAGCTGCACGGGAGATGGAGCTGGACATCACTGTACACCTAGGGCCAAATGACCTAGTTGTGAATGGGATCAGAGCAGTGCAGGAGGAGTTTGTGGAGTTGGGGAGGGCCTTAGACAAGTAGCATGCATGGTAACCTTCTCAGATGTGCTGCCTGTCTATGGTATGGGTGAGGCTAGGGTATTCTCCACCATGGGAATCAATAAATTGTTGAAAAACTGGTGAGGAGCACAGGGTTTTGGCTTCATTGGGGACTGGGGGTCCTCCTGGAGGGATACAGGCCTATGTTGGCATGATGGTCTGCATCTGTCCGGGAGGGGAACCATGATTCTAGTTGATGGGTTTAAATGCTTCATTGACAAGCTTTTAAACTAGCCAATGGGGGAGGCACTGAAAAGGAGCAGGGAATTCCCAGCCTCCCCTCACAAAACCGGGTAGTTAGCTAGGTAAACACCAAGGCAGATAGGTCAATTGGGAGCAGGACTTGGGTAAATGGAGAAAAAGGCAAAGGGAGTAAGAACAGAGATGGGGCTAAAAGGGGTAAGGCCATAAAAAAATGGAGGGCGATGAGTACCAATGTCCCTAGTCTGCGTAACAAGCTTCCTGAACTAGTGGCCTTGATGGAAGAGGGACTCCTGGATATTGTGGCAGTCACAGAAACCTGGTACACAAAGAACCATGGCTGGGATGTCATCATACCGGAATACACAATCTACAGGAGGGGCAGGGAGGGTAAAAGAGGAGGTGGAGTAGCTCTCTATGTAAAGGAAGAGATGAAAGCAATGGAACTAAAGGGTAAACAGGGAGGAGAGGAGGCACTCTGGATCACCTTGGAGACAGGAAATGGCACCACAGTCCTCAAGGGGGTTGTATTCAGACTCCCGTCTCAAGGGGAGGAAATGTACAAGGAAATGATAGAAGGCATCTTTAGAATAGCATAAAAAGGGGGAGATATTATTGATGGAGACCCGATTATGCCAGATGCTAACTGGAGCACATTTGTTATAGCAACATCCAAGAGCAATGTCATTCTTGATGCCCTTATGGGGGCATGCCTCAGGCAGCTAGTGTTGGAACCCACTTCGGAGGGAGCAATCTTAGACTTGGTATTCCCAAATGGGGATAAAGAGAGGATCTCAGATTTAGAAGTAATAATAATAATACTTTTTATTTATAAGGCGCCTTTTGAATGTCAAGGCGCCGTATATTATAACAGTTAAAACAGTTGACATCATTAAAAATACAGCCAGACCTAACAATTAAAACAATCAATATTCTGGAAATGCAATTTCCCACAGAAAGGTCTTCAGACCCCTCTTATAACCCTCCACAGAAGCGCACTCCCGCAACCAACGGGGTAGAGAGTTCCAAAGGGCGGGGCAACATACGAGAAAGCCCGAACACCGGAAGATTTCAAATTCACCCTTGGAACCTCTAGCAACACCTCATCAGCTGAGCGGAGAGATCGATCTGGGTGACAGGGAACCAGAAGTTCTTTCAGATAGACTGGGCTCAGATCATGTAGGGCTTTAAAAGTCAGCAAGCCGACTTTAAAGGTGATCCGCCACCGAATTGGCAGCCAGTGCAGTTCGTGCAGCACCAGAGTGATATGGCAGGATCTTCTAAAACCCATTAAAAGCCAGGCTGCAGCGTTCTGCAGTAGCTGCAGGCAATGTATTTGAACCCCAGAAAACCCTAGATAAAGGGAGTTGCAATAATCCAGGTGCGAGGACACAAAGGCATGGACTAATGTAGGCAGGTCGGCAGATGGAACAAGATGCCGAACCCTGCCAATGTTCCTAAGATGATAAAAGGATGTCTTGATGACTGCTGACACCTGTGAATGCAGTGTCAACCTATCGTCAAAAACTACCCCCAGGTTCCACACCCATACAGAGGTTGGGAGAGAAAAGCCACCAAAAGAAATTCCAGAAGACATAACACCGCCTGACCCCCCCTATCTGTTGGCCCGGGTCCACAACCAGTACCTCAGTCTTATCCGAGTTCAACCTCAGCCAGCTGGAATTCATCCACTCCTGGTTTTCTCTTAGACATCTATTAAAGACCGAGAGAGCTCCCTCCTGGTCAGGGCAAAAGAAAGATAGAGCTGGGTATCATCTGTATAACAGTGAAATCTCAGCCCATCCTTCCTTACAATGTCTCCAATGGGTAGAATATACACCACAAATAACATGGGTGACAATACTGAACCCCCAGGCACCCCACACAACAAAGCCATTGAATCCGAGGAAAAAACCCCGGACACAACCCTTTGTGATCTCCCAGTGAGGAATGAAGTGAACCATTTTAAGACGGTTCCAGATATTCCACAAAGCAGCCTCAGGTGACCTATCAACAATATGTGATCTACGGTGTCAAACGCTGAAGAAAGGTCGAGGAGAACCAAGATGGAATGACTATTCCTATCTCTAGTCATCAAGAGATCACTGAGCACCCAAACCAGTGCTGTCTTGGTACTATGTCTTTTACGAAATCCAGACTGGAGGGGTTCATAGATGTCATGGATGGTCAAATGGTCCTCCAGTTGTGCAGCCACTACTTTCTCAATCACCTTCCCAACAAAGGGAAGGTGAGAGATAGGTCTGCAGTTTTCGAGACAGTCAGGGACAAAGGTAGCTTTCTTCAAGAGGGGTGTCACCACCCCCTCTTTCAGGGAGCTAGGAATCTCACCAAATTTCAAGGAGCACCTGACTATCTGCACAAGGTCAGGACTGATGATATCAATACAATCCAAAATTAGGGAGGTTGGTCCAGGGTCCAGACTACAGCACATAGGGCGCATATGCTGGATGATCCTCATGACATCCATGAACTCAAGCTGACTTAAGGAGCTCCAAGAAAACCGAGGCACCATGATCTCACACCAGACCACGGCTGCTCCCCTAGAGTGTGATGGCAGCAGTTCTGCCCTAATGTCGGCCACCTTATTTGCAAAGAACCAAGTGAGCTCATCGCACTCCAATTGCGAAAAAGCTTTCCGAACTTGCAGACAGGCTGGGTTGTACAGTCTGTCCACAGTTCTAAACAGCTGAACTGGTCGATTCCAAGCTGAGTGGGTAGCCATCTGAGAACAAGAGACCTCCAAACAGTGTGGTTCATGTTAAACACAGCCATAGAGTCAAGTCATTCAAAAGCAAGGGTACTGGACTTTAGGAGGGCTGACTTTGGCCAAATGGAAGCATGCCTAAGGAATGCACTAGCAAATAGGCATGAAGGAGGGATGGCAGAATAATGGAGAAAATCAAAACTGCCATCACAGAGGCAACATCCCTTTGTGTGAAGCAAATAAAAAAATAAGGAAAAAAACACTATGGTTCTCAAAAGAGGTGGCGGGGAAGGTTGGGGAGAAAAGGAGTACATTCAGGAAGTATAAGGAATCACTGAAAGAGCAGGGCAGAGAACTGTATCAGTTCAAGCAGATGGAAGCAGGGAAGGCAATTAGAATAGCAAAGGCCCAAACCAAGGAAAAGATAGCCAACTCAGTTAAGAAGGAGGATGAAACCCTTTATAGGTACATTTTTGAATGAGGAAAGACCAAGGGAGGGATAGTGAGGCTAAATAAAGGGGGGGTGGGCAGAGGGTGACAGTGAAAAGGCAAATATACTAAACAAATTATTTTGCTCAGTATTCACAAAAGAAGAAGAGGGAAGGTACCTAAATCAAACAATGGAAGCACTCTGGATTGGGGGGGGGGGTTGATATCAGTACATTCACAGAAGAAAGGATCCTGAAAGAACTCCTAAAACTCAAGGTGGACAAAGTAATGGGGCCTGAAGGGATTCACCTGAAAATTCTAAAAGATCTAAGGGGAGAACTAGTGACACCACTGACTACCCTTTTTAACAAATCATGGGAGGATGGTGTGGTATCTGAGGACTAAAGGAGTGCGGATGTGTTTCCCTTTCCCAAAAGTGGGATTTTTGGCTGCACAACAGGACACAGAGGATAATAGTAAATGGAGTCCAATCCAAAGAAAGGGGGGTTACTAGTGGGGTACCGCAGGGTTCAGTACTGGGGCCGGTCCTCTTTAATGTCTTTATAGGTGACATTGCGGAGAGGCTGGAAGAATAAATATGCCTCTTTGTAGATGACACAAAAGATCTGCAACAGGGTTGATACACAAGGAGGGGTGCAAAGGATGAGAAGGGACTTGACAAGGTTGGAGGAATGGTCAAATGTATGGCAGCTTAGATTCAACGCAAAGAAGTGCAAAGTGCAAAGTAATGCACCTGGGAAATAAAAACTCAGGGGTATTGCCAGTCCCTTTTCATCCTTTGCACCTTGTATTCTTTTGTGTGGGACTGTGTCAAATGCCTTGCTAAAGTATAGGTAGGCCATGTTCACAGCCCTTCCCTGATCTACTACTTTGGTCACCCAGTCAAAGAAATCTATTAGATTCGTCTGGCATGACCTTCCCGCTGTAAATCCATGCTGCCTTGGGTCCTGTGCCCCTCCTGCCTCTAGGTACTCGACAATTCTTTCCTTCAGAAGTGATTACATCATTTTCCCTATCACTGAGGTTGAACTAACAGGTCTGTAGTTTCCTGCTTCTGCCCTGCTCCCACTTTTGTGAAGGGGAATCAAATCTGGCTCCTCCAGTCCTCAGGTACCTCCTCATCCTCCCATGATTTGTTAAAGAGGGTAGTCAATGGTGTCACTAGTTCTACCCTTAGTTCTTTTAGAATTCTGGGATGAATCCCATCAGGCCCCATTGCTTTGTCCACCTTCAGTTTTAAGAGTTCTTTCAGAACCCTTTCTTCTGTAAATGGGCTGGTATCAACTTCTGTATCCAGAGTGTTTCTATTGTTTGTTTTAGGTACCTCCCCCTCTTCATTTGTAAATACTGAGCAAAAATATTTGTTTAGTATCTCTGCCTTTTCACAGTCACCCTCTGCCCCCCTTATTAAGCCTCACTATCCCTCCCTTGGTCTTCCTTCGCTCCCTGATGTACCTAATAAAGGTTTTATCCCTGTTCTTAAATGAGTTGGCTATCTTTTCCTCGGTTCGGGCCTTTGCTGTTCTGACTGCCTTCCTGGCTTCCTTTTGCTTTAACTGATACAATTCTCTGTCCTGCTCCTTCTGTAATTCCTTGTACTTTCTGAATGCTTTCTTTTTCTCTTGAACCTTCACTGCCACCTCCTTTGAGAAACATAGTGGTTTCTTACATCGTTTTGTTTTGTTTATTTGCTTCACACAAAGGCTTGTTACCTCTGTGATGGTAGTTTTTATTATTCCCCATTGTTCTTCCACCCCTCCTTCCTGCCCATTTACTAGTGCATTCATTAGGCACTCACCCATTTTGGCAAAGTCAGCCCTCCTGAAGTCTTGTACTTTTGCCTTTGTATGGCTTGACTCTATTGCTGTGTTTATTGTGAACCATACTGTTCAATGGTCGTTCGTTCCCAGATGGTTACCCACTTCTACATCTGTGATCCTCTCTCCATCTCCATTTGAGAGAACCAGGTCTAAGATTGCTCCCTCTCGAGTGGGTTCCAATACTAGTTGTCTAGGGCACGCCCCCTGTAGGGCATCTAGAATAACCCCACTCTCAGAAGTGGCTGCTACAACTGCACTCCAGTTAACATCTGGCATATTCAGATCACCCATCAGCAATATCTCCCCTTTTTTCTGCCATTTTGAGTATACTTTCTATCATTTCCTTGTCCATTTCCTCCCCCTGAGAGGGTGGTCTGTATACAAGCCCTGTGCGTATTGTGGTGCCATTGTCTGTCTCCAAAATTACCCACAGTGCTTCTTCTCCTCCCTGTTTACCCTTTTATTCTGTTGCTTTGATTCCTTCCCTTATGTAGAGAGCTACTCCTCCTCCTCTTTTACCCTCCCTGTCTCTCCTGTAGATAGTGTATTCTGGTATGTTTACGTCCCAGTCATAGTTCAGTGTGTACCATATTTCTGTGACTGCCACAATATCCAGAAGTTCCTCCTCCATGAAGGCCACTAATTCAGGAAGCTTGTTACCCAGACTACGGGCATTGGTACTCATTGCTCTCCATTTTTTGATGGCTTTACCTTCTGTAGCAGCATCCCCCACTGACCTTTCTACCTTGGTCTTTTTCTCATTTAGTACCCTGTTTTGTAATGGGAGGCTGGGATTTTCCTGCTGCTTATCAGTGCGTCCCCCCCCCTTGAGTAGTTTAAAAGCTTGCCAAGGAAGCATTTAAACCGATTGCCCAAAAGACTTGTTCCCTTCCTGGACAGATGCAGACCATCCTGCCAGTATAGGCTAGTGACCCTCCAGGTGGAACCTCCATCCCAAATGAAGCCAAACCATTTTTTCAACCATTCATTAAACCGCATGGTGCAAAGTACCCTCACCTCACCCATGCCACTGACAGGCAGCACCTCTGAGAAGTATACTGTGTGTGCTACTTGTCTTAGGCCCTTCCCAACTCTACAAAGTCCTTCTGCACTAATCTCATGATGAGCCAAGTCATTTGTCCCTAGGTTGACAATGACGTCCAGCTCAGACTCCCGTGCAACTGTTCTCGTGATCCTAAGGATGCGCTTCCTGCCCCTCCAAGCCATGTCACCAGGCAGGCACCTTACTTCAGTTTTCCCTGCTCCCCCCAGTTCTATCCCCCTAATAATTGGGTCCCCCACAAGGAGCTGCTTCCTTTCCCTATGGTGTCCTCTGCCTCCTTCCTGAGGGCTTCCCTTGTAACAGTTGTCTGTAACCTCCTTAGTGTCCTCTGTGGGTGCATCCATGTGGGAACCATACTCCCTCAGAATGGTGTATGAATTGTGGAGTGGAACAACTGACTGGGTGTGCCTCTGTTCCACCACCCTTACTCTCCCTGAGCCCACTTTGGTCCAACTGCTGTGCTTTCTTCGCAACCTCTGAGGTAGTGGTGGTGGCTCTGGTGCTCCATGGATGAGGGAGGTTCCCTTAGTAGTGTCCAGTGCAGCCTGGGTGAAGGTTCCCTTACTACTGTCCAGTGTGGCCTGAAGACAGGCAACTTCCTCCCTCAGGGCAGAGAGTTATCTGCAAACAGGGCAGCATCTCAGCCTCCAGAAAGACTCCCGGAAGACTGCTTCCCCACAGCCATTATATTGCACTACTCACCTCATGTCTGTCTATCTTCTTGCTTATTTTTTTTTTGTTTTGTTTTGTTTTTTTGTGTGTGTGTGTGTGTCAGATTGGTTTGTTATATACAGTAGAAATATATATATCATACAATGTGTATGCTTATATTGTCAGTGCAGTGTGCTAGAGAAGATATGAAAGTGATATACACCTTGCCCTCTTGAGGAAATGATTTCAGAACCCCAGGTAAAAAAGGAATTATTTCCAGGGGTGTGTGGGGTGAGGGGTGGGAAGGGTTTGGGCCTAAACTGTGCCCTCATGAAACAATCAGCTAAAATCTCTCACCTACCACTGTGATGAGTGCCTTCCTGTCAGCAAGATGCCCTACAGGACAATTTGACAGAGAAAATACCCTGCTATCAAACAGAGAAAAATCCAGACATCCAAGTCAGACACAGGTAAACCTCCCCAGCCCCAAAACAGCCTGGTGACTTTTGCTCGGAAAGCAGTCAGCCCCAAAACAAGTCAGCTGTGCACAAGGACAGACACAGTAAACAGTATTCAGTCCCTCTGGGTTTAAACTCTTCCTGCACTGAAAATCTTATCAATTGTAACAAAAGTAAAGCAAGGTCCACCTCCCTCTGTTAATTGAAAGACTGCCTTTTCTGATAATTCTAAGTTCCTTATTTCACCTTTCAGTTAGAAGGAGCCTCCACCTGAAGAATATTAACTTTCCTAATGAATCTGCTACAAACCAAAGACAATTGTAAATTGTAAGGTTCACCTCCCTCTGTTGTGAACACAACTCACTTTCTTGCAAATCCTAAGTCCAGTGTTGCAGCTTCCAGCCAAAGGTAGCTTCACCTGAAGAATATTAGGTTTTCTGATGAGAATGCTATAAACCACTTGCTTATAAGTACTGTTGTTGTCAGGTCTGTAAGACTCTTCCAAAGCTATTGGCTGATAAGTAGCTGTGATATAAGCACTTCCTGACACAGTCTGGCCTGGCCTTTTAAGGCACACAGAGATAAACACACAAAAAAAACACAGTTTCCACCCCCTGGGGCACTGCCTGGGTCAAATACACAGCCTGTAAACTGCACTCACTTCAGGACTTATGACAAATTCTTAGCCCGGTGAATAACTCATAGTATTACAAATATTGCAATGCAAACAGTCAATCACTAACTCCAATCAAGTCAGCTGTGCACAAGGACAGACACAGTAAACAATATTCAGTCCCTCTGGGTTTAAACTCTTCCTGCACTCAAAATCTTAACAATTGTAACAAAAGTAAAGCAAGGTCCACCTTCCTCTGTTGATTGAAAGACTGCCTTTTCTGATAATACTAAGTTTCTTATTTCACCTTTCAGTTAGAAGTAGCCTCCACTTGAAGAATATTAACTTTCCTAATGAATCTGCTACAAACCAAAGACAATTGTAAATTGTAAGGTTCGCCTGCCTCTGTTGTGAGCACAACTCACTTTCTTGCAAATCCTAAGTCCAGTGTTGCAGCTTCCAGCCAGAGGTAACTTCACCTGAAGAATATCAGGTTTTCTGATGAGCCTGATATAAACCACTTGCTTATAAGTACTGTTGTTATCAGTTCTGTAAGACTCTTCCAAAGCTATTGGCTGATAAGTAGCTGTGATATAAGTACATTCTGACACAGTCTGGCCTGGCCTTTTAAGGCACACAGAGATAAACACAAAAAAACACAGTTTCTACCCATGGGGCACTGTCTGGGTCAAATACACAGCCTGGAACCTGTACTCACTTCAGGACTAATGACAAACTACTGAATGTTCAAATGTATGACAGTTAGATTCAATGCAAAGAAGTGCTAAGTAATGCACCTGGGAAACAATAAACCTGGGAAATGATAAACCAGGGGAAGAGTACACAATGGAGATACTAACAACAATAAAAATGGAAAAGGACCTTGGGGTAGTCATATCAGATGACCTAAAGGTAGGCAAGCAATGTGAGAAGACAGAAAGGAGGGCAGGGGGATACTGGGATGCATTGGGAGAAGCATCACCAGTAGAAAACAAGAAGTTGTTATCCATCTTTACAGACAGTTGGTGAGACCTCATCTGGAGTACTGAGTGCAGTTATTCAGACCCCATCTCCGCAGGGACATAGCCAGAATGGAGGCAGTCCAGAGGAGGGCAACCAAAATGGTGCAGGATCTGCACCAAAAGCCATACAAAGAGAGACTAAAGGAGTTTAATATGTATACCCTTGAGGAAAGGGGGGGGGGGCATGATTGAAACTTTCAAGTACATCAAGGGAATTGACAAAGTCCAAGAAGGTAACATATTTCAGAGAAAGTGATGTGCAAGAACAAGGGAGCACAATTTGAAGATAGGGGGGTTATTGCTCAGGGGCAATGTAAGGAAGTATTTTTTCATAGATAGAGTGGTAGATGCATGGAATGGCATTCCTGAGGAGGTTGTGGGGTCAAAAACAGTTGGGGAATTCAAAAATGTATTGGACAGACATAAGATAATTCTAGTGGGGGATAGGAGGAAGTAGGCTGTTGCTTAACTAGGATCTTCAGCTTATTCTTTTGGTAGGAAAGTGGGCAGACTGGGTGGGCCAAGCAGTCCTAAACTGCCATCAAAGTGTATTTTTCTCTGTTTCAGGTGTACGGGATCATTGACCTAATAGATGTCATAGATACATAGACAGTGTCGACATATAAGGGTCTATGGCCCACCTAGTCTGCCCATTTGAGTTTGTAACTTCAGTTTATGTTTTCCTAGAACTCTGTTACCCCTTACCCCTGACCTCCAGAATTCCTTTAAGTCTATTCCATGCATTCTTAAATCCCGTGATTGTTTCAGCCCCCACCACTTCCTTAGGCAGGGTGTTCCACTTGTCCACCACCCATTCTGTGAAGAAATCCTTCGACACATTTCCTCTGAATTGTCCTCCCTCCAACTTCATCCCATGCCCTCTGGTCCTGGAACATCTTTTTCACTTAAAAATAGTGTATTCTTGCACCCTGTTCCTCCCTGTAAGATGCTTGTATGTCTCTATCATGTCCCTTCTCTCCTCCAGGGAGTACATATTCAGTTCCTTCAACCTGTCCTCATAGGACTTGTGATGCAATCCATGTACCATCTTTGTTGCCCTCCTCTGAACCTTCTCTACCCTGTCTATGTCCTTACATAGGTAAGGTTTCCAGAACTGTACACTGTACTCCAGGTGGAGCCTCACTAGTGTCTTGTATAGTGGAATCATGACCTCCCTTTTCCTGCTGGTGATGCCCCTGCCTATGCATCCCAGCATCCTATTTGCTTTACCTGCTGCCTTGTCACACTGTTTCCCTACCTTGAGGTCATCAGAAATGATAATCCCAAGATCCCTTTCCTGCTTGGTGCATGCTATATCCTCACCCCCCAACTGATATACTGTGCCAGAGTTTTTGTGCCCCATATGCATTATCTTGCACTTCTTTGCATTGGATTTCTACTGCCAAACCCCTTCAAGTTTCTGCAGGTCCCTTCTCATTCTGTCTACACCCTCTGGTGTGTCTACTCTGTTACAGAGCTTTGTGTCATCAGCGAACAGTGAAATTCTGCCTTCTAGCTCCCGCGCAATGTCACTGATGAAGATGTTGAATAGGACCGGTCCCAGCACTGATCCCTGTGATACCCCACTGGTCACTCTTCCCTCTGTGGTGTGACAGCCACTTACCACCACCCCCCTCTGTGTCCTGCCACCCAGCCAGTTACCTACCCACCACACTACTGTCCTGCCCACACCCATATTTCCTAGTTTGTGTAATAATCTTCTATGTGGCACAGTGTCAAAGACCTTGCTGAAGTCCAGATAGGCCATGTCCACTGCCCTCCCCTGATCCACCTCCCTAATCACCCAGTCAAAAAATTCAACTAAGCTGGTCTGACATCACCTCCCCCCAGTGAAACCATGCTGCCTTGGATCCTGCAGTCCATTTACAACCAAATGTTCCACCAATCTCTCCTTCAGTAGTGCTTCCATGATCTTCCCCACTACCGAGGTGAGGCTGACTGGTCTGTAGTTCCCCGCTTCCTCTTTGTTCCCAATTTTGTATAAGGGGACTACATCTGCTGTCCTCCAGTCTTTGGGTACCTCCCCTGTTTCCAGTGATAGGCTAAACAGGATAGCCAGAGGTTCAGCCACCTCCTCTCTGAGTTCTTTAAGGACCCTGGAGTGCACCCCATCTGGCCCCATTGCTTTATCAACTCTTATTACTTCCAGTTCCTTCAGGATCCTTTCTCGTGTAAAGGGACTTGTGCCCATTTCTGCACCATTCTCACCCCCTGTACTCCCTTCAGACCCATTACCCTCCTCTTCCTCAGCAAAGACTGAGCAGAAATACCTGTTCAGTATGTCAGCTTTGCTGTAGTCATCCTCCACGTGGCCCCCATCCTCCCCCTTCAGTCTCACTATCCCTTTTTTCACTTATGTACCTGCAAAAGGTTTTGTCCCCTCTACCCACTGATTTTGCAATGTGCTCTTCTGTCTGAGCTTTGGCTTACCTTACTGACCTCCCTGCCTCCCTTTGCTTCTCCTGGTACTTCTCTCTATCCCCTTCTGCCTGTGTCTTTTTGTATTGCCTGAATGCAATCTTTTTGTCTTTCACTTTCTTTGCTACCTCTTTGGAAAACCATAATGGCCTCCTCTTCCTTTTCCTCTTGCTAACCTGCTTAATGCATAATTCTGTTGCTCTTGTAATCCCTGTTTTAAATACTGCCCACTGTTCCTCAACTCCTGATTCCTGCCCCATTCCCCTTAATGCCTCTTTCAAGTCTCCCCATTTTCCCAAAGTCTGCCCCCCCTAAAATCCAGGATACATGTTTTTTTGTGTGGTTTGGTTCTGCTCCTTCTGTGATTTCAAACCACAGTGACTGGTGGTCACTGTTCCCCAGGTGCTCCCCCACTGTTACCCCCATCTAACTGTCCCTGTTTTTGAGCACAAGGTCCAGTATTGCCTTCTGCCGAGTTGGTTCCATGACCAGTTGCTTGAGGAAGGCACCCTGAAGGGAGTCCAGGATAAATCTGCTCCTATTTGATGCTGCTGTTGGGATGCTCCAGTCCACATCTGGAATATTGAAGTCTCCAACCAGTACTACCTCACCCTTGTCTGCCATCCTTTGGATGGCTAGCATCAGCTCCTAATCTGTTTCTTCCTCCTGGACTGGTGGTCTATAGACCACACCTGTGCAGATGGCTGGCCCCATTTTTCTTTCCAGCTTAACCCACAGTATCTCTCCCCCATTTTGTTCCTCCTGGATCTTTGTGGCCCTTATGTCATTTTTCACATACAGTGCCACTCCTCCTCCACCTTTCCTACCTGCCCAGTCTCTTCTGAATATGTTGTAGCCAGGAATGGCCATCTCCCAGTCATGGATATCATTACACCAGGTTTCTGTGATGGCCACAATGTCCAGGTCTGACTGCACCATGACAGCCTCCAGATCTTCTATCTTATTGCTAAGGCTCCTGGCATTGGCACACATGGCTTTCCATGATTTGACCTCCCTAGATTGCTTAGCTGTTCTACTCCAGCCCCTTCTCTGGTTGTCCTTTATCCCTGATTCTCCTTGCTGTCTGCCCTTCTGCTGATTTTTGCCCCTTTTCTGCCTATCCACCTCTTGGGTGTTAATCTCCATCTTTTACACACTGCTTTGTTGAGATATCCACTTCTCTGGCTCACTGGTTCCACTGCTAGCTGCAGGGGTGAGCAAGTAGGTACCCTCCTTGCTGATCTGCCACCTCCCTTGGCTAGTTTAAATGCTTGTCAATGTAGCATTTAAACTTATCATTGAATGCTTGGATTCCCCTCCAGGATGGATGCAGACCGTCAGGCTTGAACAAACCTCCATCCCTCCAGGTGGGTCCCCAGTTACCAATGAATCCAAACCCTTCCTCACAGCACCAGTTCTTCAACCATGAGTTAAAGTCCCTAGTGCATGCATCCCTATGCTCTCCCATGCTTCTCGAAGGTAGTGCTTCTGAGAAGGTGACAGAAGAAGCTACTTGCTTGAGACCCTGCCCCAATTTCCTAAACTCTTCCTGAACTTCCTTTGGCTCCCCATTTGCCAGGTCATTAGTACCTAGGTGGATAATGACATCCAGCTCACCCTCTCATCTTGCCTTCCCAGTGATCCCCAGGATCTTCCTTCCATCCATCCTTCCATGCCATGGTACCTGGTAGGCACCTCACCTCCCTGTTCTCCCCTTCCCCTCCTGTGTTCCTAGCTGGATCCCTCTTATGGTGGAGTCCCCCACCAGGATTTGCTTCCTCCTCCTCTTCTGGGGTCCACTGCTCTTCCCGCTGAGGTCACCTCCTTGGCTAACCTCCACATCCTTTCCTTCCACTTCTCTGGGTACCTCTATTTGGTTGCCCCATTTGACAGTGTGGCATATGAGTTCTTGAGTGGAATAGGATCTGGGATGTGCCTCTGCCTGACCGTCTTAACCCACCCACAGTGATCCAAGTGCTCCTCGTTCTTGGCATCCTTTGAGGCAGCGGCATTGGACTGGGTGGTCTCTGGATAGGAGTGATGGTACTCCTGACCCAGTTTATTTCCACTCTGAGTCTAGCTACCTCATCCCACAGTCCAGAGAGATACATGCAGATAGGGCAGCACCTCAGTGTCCAGATGGTCTGCCTGAATATGGCTGCCCGCAGCTACTGCATTGCACCACTCCCCACATTATACTGCAATTATACTGCTATTCCACTACTTGTCTGTTACTGAAGCTCTCCTAGTTCTCTTTTAATTAATTTACTGTCCTAAAAATCCTGCCACTGATCCTCAGATACTCTTTTTTTAAAAGAAAATATATAAATAAAATCAAAACACTTGTTGTGTGAGGGTGGGCTTCTTCCCTTTATGCCCCTCCTACTCCACACCCGCTTCTATCCCAAGTGTTTAGCTCCTGTCAATCAGATTTAACAGGGCATATAATTAAGAGTTGTGGGAAGGGGGGGGAGAAAATTTGCAGCAATTAAAGACAGCAAAGAAATACACCACCACTATGTTTTAAATTTTCAACAGCCCAAAATAATTCTAAGTAAAGACAGCAAAGAAATTACAGTGTCACTAAAAGCCCACAATCTAAGTTTAATAACAAAAATAGAAATTACCAGCTGTTACTGTTACAATTACTGTAAAGCACTTAGATGAATATGTTTCCTTCCCCTTATGGCTTCTTCTGAGAAAACAAAAATCACTTGCTACCTCAACTCTGAGTAAGCCCCACCTCCAGTTATCACGTAGCTGAGGTCAGAGGCCAGATAATTAACACCCCTCACCCAGACTACAGGGCAAGTCAGACAAGCCAAGACTAAATTTGCAGCAATTAAAGACAGCAAAGAAATACACCACCACTACCTTTTAAGTTTTCAACAGCCCAAAAATAATTCTAAGTAAAGACAGCAAAGAAATTACATTGTCACTAAAAGCACACAATCTAAGTTTAATAACAAAAATAGCAATTACCAGTTATTGTAAAGCACTGAAATGAATATGTTTTCTTCCTCTTCTGGCTTCTTCTGAGAAAAAAAATTCACTTGTTACCTCAACTCTGACTAAGTCCCACCTCCAGTTATCATGTAGCTGAGGTCAGAGGCAAGAAAATTAGCACCCCACACCCAGACTACAGGGCAAGTCAGACAAGCAAAGACTAAATTTGCAGCAATTAAAGACAGCAAAGAAATACATCACCACTACATTTTAAATTTTCAACAGCCCAAACACAATTCTAAGTAAAGACAGCAAAGAAATTACAGTGTCACTAAAAGCCCACAATCTAAGTTTAATAACTAAAATAGTGATTACCAGTTACTGTAAAGCACTGATATGTCCTATGTGCCATGTAAATTACGGGTCCCACTTTGGATTGATATGACATTCACCTGCCATGGCACATAGGGTGTGTGGTTACACAGTGAGATGGTTGTGGTGTCAGTTAATGACTCTCATGTGGCATGTGGTCTACATGTAGCTATGTTGAAATGTATACCCAAACACACTTCGCAGAGGCCACTGTCTTTCATTTTCACTGTTCATGTTCTGTAGCATTGATACCTGTATGCATATGCCAGGTACTGCATGTTATATTATAATATTGCACAGGGGTGTGCCATTCTTTGATTAGCCATTGTGCTGGACTGCACTCACAGTTTGATGCCCCCCCCCCCACTGTTGTACAGGTATGCTTCCTCTTCCCCTGTTGTATGAGCTACTGGTGATAATAGGGACACCATTGTATGAGATCTGGGTCTACATGCATCCTATTGCATGCTATGAGGTGTACATGGCCTGTAGCAGACATGTATGGGTATGTTGGACAGGAGTGGTGGGGACAGCTGGATATAGGTAGTACACAAGCTTTTGTACACAGTGCTAGGCCATAGCTACAATAGTGGGATATAGAATTCTGGCTTTGTCTGGGCCCTGTCACACCTGACTTTGTGGGATGCCATGTCTATGCACAATGGTAGGACATATGAACATACAAAATTTGCCAGCAGATAAAGGCCTAGAGGTCTATCAAGTCTGCTCGAATGTGCAGCTAGCACCCCTTATTCTGCAGCTGCCCCTCCCTTCCACCCTTCCCCTTCATTGACCCTCCCCTTTGTCCTGTCCCATCCCCTTTTGAAGCAGTTCACTGTTCTACTGGATATCACCTCTGCAGGTAAAGCATTCCACCCAGCCACCACCCGCTCTGTAAAAAAGTGTCTCCTCATCTCCCTCCTGAGCCTTCCTCCCTCCAGTCTCATATCATGGCCCCTGGTGTCCTTCCCCTTCCTTACTTTGAACAACCCCTCTGTACCTGTCTTGTTTATTCATTTCATGTACTTAAAGGTTTCAATCATGTCTCCCCATCTCTCCTCTCCTCCAGTGAGTACATGTTCAAATCCCTCAGCCTCCTCTTATATGATAAGTCCCCCAGCCCCTTGATCATCTTTATCACCCTGTGCTGCACCCCCTCCAGTAACTTAATGTCCCTCTTCAGATATGGGTGCCAGTTCTGCACGTAGTACTCCAGGTGCAGTCTAACTAATGACCTATACAGTGGCAGAATCTCCTCCTCCCTCCTTGAGGATATACACCTTGCAATACAACCCAGCATTTTGTTGGCCTTTGCAGCTGCCTTCCTACATTGTGCTGAGTTGTTCATTGACATGGGCTTGCATGGTCATGTTCATCCATACCATACACATGTAGCCGTTGGTGCATGGTATCAATATATAGGCATTTGTAATGTTTAGATTTTCTGGTATCATGCCATGTCTTCCACTGCATGCTGTTGATCACATTTCCTTTGTCCTCCTCAACAGACATCAGGGTCTAACAGATCCATGCCAGGGCCATTGAGTAAGAGTAGAGCCACCAGAACCAGTGTTAATGAGATGAGATGAGATACCAGGCCATGATGGTGAAATGATGGTGCCCAGCTGGCCAGCCTGTGGTGGAACATTCTGCAGACATGCATCCATATAAGTGCACAGCATTGTATGTTTCAGTGTATGAGATGCACATCTACACTATGCTGCATGCTTCAGCTGTTAGAGAGGGATGTTTACGTGTGTCTTAGCAGGCTCCATGTGTGCCTGTGGAGGCAGCCCCCATGGAGTTGTGGATGGGGCATGCATTTGTCCCTTGGATATTTGTCCCACCACTGACACTGTGGTGTGTCAGAGTCTTTGCAGTCCACAGTTGGACATATCCTTGCAGCAGGCATGCTGTACAGTGTGTGAGTTTGTGTATATTGTACCTGGCAAGCATTATGCCATGATGTGACATGTCCCCAGTGCTGCCAACTTGATGCACAAGGGCATTTATGATAATGCTCACAACCCCAGGTAGTACACATTGCCGTTCTCTTTTGTGTCTGTTGAGTGTGTCTGTCTGATGGAGGTGGGCATTGGCCACTGTTGTACTTGTACACCACTGTCACCTGACACATGCCTCATACAGCATTTGTGTCAGTCTGTCCCATCTGTGCCAGCTCTAGTGCCATATGCACTGGTTGTCATGCAGTTGCATCACAACAGAGCATGGCTTATGTGACAATGGGGCAAGAGCATGGGGGCATTGGAGGACACTGCATGTACCTTACCATATGTGATTGAAGTTGTGATGCATAGTCGGTTGTATCTAACCGGCACAGTGAGGACCAGAGTATGATTATTCCATGGTACATGGGCAGGGCTATGCATGCATTTGGACAAATCTGGTTCTTTTCAGTGCCACCATCCTGCACTTGCTCTGTATGAGTGGCAACCCTGAACCTAGGATGGGTCAGCATGTGCTGTGATGGGGTGCCCCCAGGCTGCTCTGCATCTCACACTCGTGTTGTGCTGATGAGGTACAGAGTGTCAGGTGCGTACTTGCATACAACACTGCTGCGCTCATGTTATGCCAGCTGCTGCACACAGTGATGCATGACAGTGCTGTCTGTATACAGCTGTGTTGTGGGTAATGTGTATACCTGGGCTTGCCCCACTGGCTGACCACGGTGGCTCATGGATGTCTGTTGTTCTGCACAGCTCTGTCAGCCTGTGTGCTTGTTGAGTGGCATGCAGGACGCTGGCTGTGCGCAAGTGTGGCTCCAAGCCCCTTAGGCTCTTAAACAGACTATCACTTTCTAGCTTGGCACTGCTGTTGCTTGTGCTGCATTTTCACATCTGATATTCCTGTCAATGTTGCATGTCCCTTGCATGGCTTGGTCATGGTCCATTGCAGCATGGCACACTCATTGTATGTGCAGTCATCTAATGTTTGAGTACACAGTGCTGTCTCTGGTATGTCACACACATTCTGCTACCGCTGTTTAACTCTCTCCACCTATATGTGGCATGGTGGCTCATGTGTCAGCATGATGTCCCAAGAATCGGCTGGTTGTACTTCTATTATGCACATTCTGCCACTCCTGTGTCCCACATCCTGTTTGCACAGCTGACTGAGTTACGTGTATTGCTTTCCACAAGTGAGCAGAGGTGTGCAGGATCCAGCAGGGGTTAGAGGGATGTAGCCATGACAGTGAGATGGGTTGACATCCTGAGACACCAGGTCCACCTTTTGTGGCTGCTAATGCAGTGGGTAGGTGACTGCATGAGTGAGGTGAGAGAGTGCATCTATGTGGTAGAAGGCCTGTCAACTGCACTGACAAAAGCATTACACCAGCAGCCACCACTACCTGCAGCCCTTGATGTGCCACAGTACTTTGAACAATTAATGATGGGCGTCTGCCCATTCTTTCTTTTTTTTTTTCAGGGACAGGTGCCCTTAATTATGTTTAACAGGACAGGTGCCTTTTTCTTTTATCTCTTCCCTTTATACGAGTTGTTGTCTTTTTTCTTTGGCCTCTCCCTCCCATTTAAATGGGTGGTTTCCTTTTTCTTTCATTTGACCCCCCCCCCATATAACTGGTTGCCCATTTTCTTTTGTTTCCACCATTACAAATGCAGTTATTCATGTTCTTTTGTTTCTCTCCTCCTTATAGGGCAGTTGCCCTTTTCTTTTGTTTCTCTTCCCTTTTTTATGGTTGTTTACCCATTTTCTTTTTTGTTGTCCCTCTTTTATATGGACTGTTGCCAATGTTCTTTTGCTTCTCCGTTGTAAGGGCAGTTGCACATGTTATTTGGTTCCCTCTTTATATGAGTGGTTGCCCTTTCTCTTTTTGGTGGTATTGTTGTTATTGCAGTTAATTTATTTTTGCCTCCCACCATGGTATAGGTTTATCCTTCCACCAACCCTCGATCTCCATCACGTTGCTTCTCCATGGCTTGCCCTCCATGGCAAGGGTCTATGTAGGTACCTTACCACTGACAAATGGATCCTGTTCCAGAAGAGGGCCCTTTAGCTTTTGCAAGGCCTGCAAGGGGTTTGTGTCATCCTGCACCGCACCCAGCCATTTCCACTTTTCCTCCCCTGGAGGAACGGACATGCCCATGCACACTACCATTCATAAGACATCAACGGCTGCCATCCCTCCATTTCCAAGTTGTCCAGAGCTGCCTGCCTCCAAGCATTTGCTAGATGGCAGAGAAATGCTGAGACAAGCAGCCCTCCCTCCACAGAGGAGGGGAACAGTCCCACAGACTCTCAATCCTCCTCTCCGACCAACCCCCGAAGGATCTGAGTCCATTCCCAAACCCGGGTCACCGGAGTGGGAAAAGGTAAGGTGCCCAAAGCCCATCAGCCCTCTTCACCACTGGGCCAGCCTGTATTGTTGTTATTGAAATTATTATGATGTTGTTGTTGTGTCTTTTTAAAGCCTGTTGCCCTTTTTGTGCAGTAATATTTATTTTTGATACCAATGCTGCTGTGCTGTGTGTCTTTCATTTGTGCCCTTCTCACACCCACAGCTGCCCCATGTTCAGTGCTATACTCAGTGCTATATTCAGTGTTGCACTAATGCTGTCTGTGCTGCACCAGTGCTATGCATTTGCACTATGCCTGTACAGCCCAATACTTGCATAGTGCTCCACATATGAAAGTGACATCTTTTCTGAAGAAAGACTACAGATAATGCTACTTCACCAATAAAGTATATCTCAGGTAGTGCTTTGCCTGGTCAAAACATCTTGAAGTGACAATTTTCTCATATAGTGATACTTCACAGTGTCTGGCCACACTGAAGAAAACAGTGTTGCCTCCTCTACCCACTACTGTACCCAAAAACCCACTCTCTGCCTCACACCCAGACCCACCTGTTAACCAAGTAATCATAGTATAGTATTCTTTTTTAGCTTGTTTTTATGTGTTTTTTACTTTTTAAATATGCATTGTCTTTCCTATTGTTACTCCCTATGCATCCAGACATGACTGAAAATGGGTAACTGATCCAGTTCACTTTCCATGTTAAACAAAATAAATATGTAGATCGCCTGTCCTTTCATTCACACTGCACCCATTGACCCTCCCTAATTCCCCTGCCAATGGAAATATTACTTTTCTTCATCATGGTTTTTCTGCCACTTATCTCCAAGGACAGCCGATCAGCTCAGCCTACTCCCCTGAATCTGCCACCCTCCCTGGGACCCTCCACAGGACTCACCTTGATCAGGTTTACTTCCATGAATTCCCCCTTTGGTGAGGCCAGAGAGGGAAGGCCATCCTCCCACTCTCAGTTCAGGTGGACAGATGGTGAGTTATCAAGCAGCAGTGCAGGCCTGGGAACAAGTGGACAGAGCTTCATCCAGCCCCTGATGTCCCTTTTTTCATTTTTTTTCCAGCCTCTTGTCATGGGACCTTGTTTTCATGCATGGAGGCACACATGCCTGATACAACCTACAGCACTCTACCTTCTTTTTGCTGCCCATGCCGAACTACTACCAGACCTTCACCTGGCAGTCTATGGCTCGGCTAACAAGCAACCCTCCTGGGGAGAGGAGAGAGTCCTTCAGAAACTTGATCCTCTCCCTTCCCGGTCGACACCTGGTGACCTGAGTCCATTCCCGAACCAGGGTCTCCGGCATGATAGGAGGTAAGGTGCAAGGGCCTCGTCCCTCCACACAACTGAGCCAGCTGAAAGAGTACATTTTGACTTGATACATAGTAATCAGAGATGTGCAAAACTGGCAATATTCACTTTGTGAATTAATTTCTGATGTTTGCTAAATTCACAATGTGCAAAGTGTCAACTTCATAAAGTTTTGGGTGGTCAAAGTGGTCCTTCTTCAAGTGAAGTCCTGCAAATTTGCCAGAGAAGTTGCAACTTCACCATCATTTTACCTGATTTTACTTTAAAACATATCACTTTCTTAGGAAAACTCATTGCAATCTGGCAGTGGGAATTCAGAAAGTTTTTGGTTAATGTGAATTTTGCAACTTCAATGAACCTCGCCAGTGAAATAAAACTTTGACAAATCTCTAAAAATAGCCCCTACCCTGGAGCAACCACTCAGGAACTCTTCCTGCCCCCCCAATGACCTACTGTAGTTACCAGTTGGGTCTGGCCGGGGGTAGGTGTGGTGTTCCTCCTCCTCCTGCATCCTGGAACGGAATGCCTGTCTGTCATCCTGAGCTCTGCTGATGCAGTGTGATGTGGCAGAAGACAACAAATCTGTGCTAGGTGGTAGGCTTGCCAGTGCCCAGCCATTGGTACAATAGTTGGTACATCTGTGGTATCCCATAACAAAGAATTAAACAAAAAAAAACTCTTTTTCTTGTGGCAGTCTTCATATCCACCAAGTTGCTGAAGTTCCTTATTCTGAGTATTGATACAATCTGTCTTTGTTTGTTGTCCTGTGTTTTTGAAAGGTGATCTGGGCAGTGGGCAGCATGGGCAGGAAGTGTGAGCCAGCTGGCAAGATGTCATTGACAGGCCACTGGCAGATAATACCTTTGTGGCATACCATAAAATGCTAAAAAAGTCTTCACATTTTCACTAGTTGCCGAAGTTCCTCCTCCTCCTCCTCCTGAGTCCTGAAGCAGTCTTTTAATGTAATCTTGAGCTGTGCTGCAGCAGTGTGATTTTGGCAGCAAGTATGTGTCAGCAAGCAACATGCCAGTTTTGGGCCACTGGAACTTGACACCTTTCTGGCATCCCATAAAAAATGTAAAACAAAAAAAATAAAATAAAAAACAGCTTCAATTTCTCCCAAGTTGCTGAAGTTCATTTGCCACAATAATCAATCAAACTTTATTTAACCAGACAGTTACATGAGCAAGCTTATTTTCAAGATGATCCTGGACATATAGGACACATTCATTTACAGAGTCATAACAATTAACATATAACAGACAGTAATACAGAGTGATATAAAATAAGGGTCAAAACGCATTAGAGCATAGCTTAGATGGCAAATACATACATAGATAATTCTGCTTATACTGGTAAGTTCAATATGATACAGGGGGAGGAGAGGAAGGGAGACACAGGGGAGGTCAGAGGGAAATGAGGTGGTAACAAGACACATATGGGAGAGGGGGAGGGCAGTTTAGTAAGCTGGAGGCCCACAGGGGAGCTAACTAGGGGCAGAAGAGTGAAAGCAATTGTGGTGTAGTTACCCGGGAGTGATGCCAGCCTACAAAGTGGAATAGAGAGGCCTGGTCAAGTAGGAACTAGGGGATTGTTTGACTGGGAAGGGCAGTGCTTACCTGAAGCAATCGCACACCATATTCAGGCATCGATTGAGCAGCTGTCTGAACTTGTGGGGGCTGGGCAGGATGAAGAGCTTAAGTGCTTTTTGCATGTTATATCAGAGTGTTGGTAGAAAGGAGCTGATGGCAGTAGAACTAAGATGTGCCCTGGTTTGTAGTGGTTTAAGGAGGATAAGAGAGGAGTTCCTTAGGCCGTAGGTACCTTTTGAGAGCTTGAACAGTTCACCAATATAGGGTGGTAGTTTGTTTGACAAAGCCCAGAAGAACCACATGAGGGTGTTTTTTGTTTTTTTTTGCCTCCACAGGGAGAGGGAAAGCCAGCCTAATGCTTGATACAACAAGCAATGGTGAGTCTGTAAGGGCAGGCCAAGAACAAATCTCAATGCGTGATGGTAGAGAGTATCAAGCTTTTGGAGCGCATGTTGTGGGCAGTGACTGTAAAGGAAGTCAGCATAGTCAAGCAGAGGAAGGAAGGGTTGTTTGAACCAACCTCTTTCTAGCTTCCAGGATGAGTACTTTAGGTGTCTTATTAGATAGAATATACCAAGGCGCTGTCTTAGCTTTTTTGATAACTAACTTAGGTGTGCATTGAACTTCAGTTTATTATCCAACCAGACTCTCAGATATTTGAATTTGTCCACTATTTCTAAGGGTTGATCAAGGAGGGTGATAATCTGGGTGGTACCACTGGTCTTTGTATTGAGGATGGAGGATGGGGAGATAACCTGTTGTAGCTTCTTGTAGGCAAGTTCAAGGGAGGGGTTGGTTGTGTAGAGGACAGTGTCATCTGCAAAGAGATGAACGTTTCCTGCTAATAGGCCAGAATCAATACGGTTGATATAAAGGGCAAAGAGGATAGATCCTAGGATCAAACCTTGTGGAACACCTCGGGGCAACATTTTTGGTGGTAGAATTCACCTTGGGTTTTAATTTGTTGTCTCCAATTTGTGAGGTAACAGTGGAACCACTTTACTGCCGAGGAGGTAAAGCCGATGCAACCCAATGAATCAAGTAGTATGGAATGATCAACCATGTTGAATGCTTTGCTAAGGTCGAGAAAGAGTGCGTAGATGTGCTGCTTATTGTCCAGGACATTTAACAAGTCATTGGACACTTTGGCTAAAGCAGACACGGTGCTATGATTGGGTCTAAAACCCAATTGAATAGGGTTGAGAATGTTTTCACTATCCAAATACTCACTTAGTTGAGCGTTGATGATTTTTTCAAGTAGCCTGGATAAAACAGGGAGCAGCGAGATTGTTCTGTAGATATTTAAGTCTGTGGGGTCTCCTGATTTGAAAAAAGGAATTATTTGTGCAGTTTTCCAGCTAGTTTTCAGTTCCCCTTGGATTAATGAACAATTAAAAAGGTGGGCAATTGGTGCTGTCAGATAATAAAAACCTGATTTTAGGAAAAATGGTTCTAGCAAATCAGCACCAGCACTCTTTTTTGTATCCAAAGAGAGGAGGAGGTCTGCCACCTGTTTAAAGGATACCAGCCAGAACTTGAACGAGGGTCTGTCTGGACCAGGGCAGAAGTCGGGTTAGGTATCGAGCTGGTGGAACAAGTGGTACTCAGTTTACTAGCAAGCGATGCATCAAAAGCAAGGCCTGCAGTAGCGAAGTGGTTATTGAGCTGATCAAGGATCTCAGCCCTGGCCGTGTATGTGATGTAATTTGCCACAATTTTGGCCAGGAGTGGAGAGGCAAGAGAATGACCTTCGACTTCTCTCAAAATCTGCCAGAATTTGGCTGAATAGTTTTTGTTTACCTCAAGGGCGGACTGGAAGACACGTGCTTTTTACAACCTGACCAATTTGGTGCAGGCATTCCTGGCTATTCGGAAGGAGAGCCAATCTGAGTCAGACTGCGACTTCCTTGCCTTTTTCCATAGAGTGTCTCTATGTCACAGGGCCCTCTTCAGTGCTGAGCTGAACCAGTCAGGAGCACGTTTCCTTGATTTAATTTTTCTTAGGGGTGCATGCTTGTTGATGATCTTAAGTAACAACTCCTGGAAGATACAGAAAGATTTGGATTTGGAGGGTGCAACGTAGAAGTCCTGCCAGATAATGTTCCCAATATCTGTTAAAAAGGCAGGGAGCATGACATTTTTCAGGCTGCACTTTATCTTGAAGGTAGAGGTGGAAGGAAGTTGTGTGGAGTGCCTGACACAGGCAATTGAGCAGTGTTCACTCAGATCGTTACAAAAGACCCCTGTATGGGAGATATTATGTGCTTTACTGACCAGAATAAGTTCCAATAGAGAACTATGGTCAGGATTCTTTTTATTTGGTTGAGTAACCTCAGGTGTGATCTGAGTCAGCCCGTGGTTGTCAAAAAAGTCCTTAAGCCTATTAGTGCAGGTATCGTTCCAGTTAAGGTTAAAGTCCCCCATTATGATGCATTCCATGTTTGCTTTTTCCAGGAGAGAATATAGATAAGGGAAGTATGCACAGCCAGCTGCAGGCAGCCTGTAGCATGTGGCTACCTGTAGGGCTATTCCAGGTGATTGTAATTTTAAAGGTGAGAGACTCAAATTCTTTAGCCATCAATGCAGTCAATGTCAGTGGTTTGGAATTTATCTTTAATATAAATGGCAAAACCAATGCCTCTAGTCAGTCTGTCACACCTGAACCGTTTGTAGCCAGGGATGCTAAGCAATTTGTCAGATACGTTACTCTTCAGCCAGGTTTCCGAGAACATTGCTACATCAGGGGTGGCATGTAGCACACAGGCTTGGGCCTGGTCAAATTTGCTGGCAAGGCTGTATATATTCATGTGCAGAAAGCTCAGGCACTTTAACTGGGAGAGCTCCCCAGGAGCAGCTAGCAGATGAGGGGGGCCCAGGTTTAGTTTCACATTATCTGCACAGAGTAACAGCAGCACCAATAGTTTCCTGAGACATCTAACTACGAATCTCAGAAAGGCTTTGTTTGGACACTTTGCCTGGTCATTGGCTAGGGCAGCAGAACAGGAGTTTGTGGAGCTGCAAGAATTGGTCAGACCAAAAACTATTACTCTAACGGAAAGAGTAAGAGGGGTCAGCTGTGGGGATGTTGGGCAGTAAGGTATGTGAAACATTGTGGATGTGTATGGATTACTGCCCTTTGAGGGAGTTAGTTGAATTGCCAACACTGTTGAGCTTAAATTCTGGCATGCAGGAAAGCTCAAACAGCTTGTGTCTTTTTTTAAGTACATGACAGGCTCTATTGCGAGTAAACGGATGCAGCACAGAAGCAGTAAGGAGGCAGAGGCCACCATCACTGGGGTTTTAAGTGGCAGAAGAGGATGGCACCTTGTGACTGTTCTTGAAGGATTAGCAGCAGTGTTGCAGCATCCCAGGTTTTAATAGTCAAGGGAATCCTGAGGCAGTTTGCCTGTGTGGACAATTAATAGAATTAAAAAAAAAAAAAACAAGTTATTTGAAGGTACAGAGTTTTAGGAAATGAAGCAAAACACAGAACAAGGATATGGTGGATTGGGATTATCAAGTCATATCAAGTGAAAAGCAAAGCAGAGCGGGGATGGTCCAAGTCCCTCTGCCTCAGTGGGAACTACCAACAGAGACCGTTATCAAATGTTCTGTTAAGTATCACACATTCTGGAAACCACTTGGACTACAAAGGTTGCAACACAAGATCTTGTTGTAGAAATAATAAAAACAAGGATGCAACAGGTAGTGACACAGGCAATAGAAGAGGAAGAGCAAAGTGATGTGGTGGAGTTTGGATCCCCAAATTGTGATTATGTACCTGACAAAAGTGATTGCAGCTGTTGCAGCAGTTCTGAGGAGAAGAAGATGAAACAGGTTTGAGTTGGGAACAGTGCATATAAGACATCAGAAAAGGCTGAAAGTGTTGACTAAAAAACAAAAAATTAAAAAATATATATACTGTATAGACCATAAAATGATAAGGGGGAGGGCAGCAAGCATATGAAAAAAATAGCAGAGAAATGCATAGATAAGACAGGGACTATACCAGGGCCACAAAGACATATTGCAGAGACAGAAGAACTACTCCCTGACTCTGAAGAAATGGAGGAGGAGGAGGAGGAGGAGGAGGAGAAGGAAGAGGAGGAGGAGGAGTGTGATGTAGAATAAGGCCATATTAGCTCACCCCATGGGCAACAGCAGAGCGTGCCAACGGGAAAAGGCCAAACTGGGTACGTCAGTGATGTGGGATTTCTTTCAAGAGGACAAAGAAACATGGACATGTAGTGTGCCTTCTATGTAAAGACAAGTTAAGTTGGGGTAAGGAAGGAACAAGGCTGGGAACGTCTACCATGAAAAGGCATTTGATGAAATCCCACAGGTCTCAGTATGGGAAGGCATGTCAATGTGTGGTGTTACCAGCAGCAGCAGCACTAGTAGGCAGTGATGATGATGATAAGCAGGTGGAGAATATTAAAGGAACCAGGTAGCAAGTAAAAGGAAGAAAGTCCTTCATGTGGTCACTAATGCACAACTCCAGCATCTTCCTTTCATATGTTCTTTAGTCCATTTTATCCCACACCTCTGAAGGGTCACAAATCCCCCATACACTTCCACCCCCCAGGGTCAGCAAACGTAGGAGCTAGCAGTCACATTATGGGAAAAAAAGTACTGTCAGTGGTCAAGTCGCTGGAAATGGGACAGGACTATAAAGAAAACAGATCTAAGGCAACAAAGTTAACAAGAGTAATTGTGGAAATGCTAGCCATGACTTCCTGTAATTTTCCTTTGTGAACACTGCAAGTTTTCTATCACTAATGCAAGTTGCAGTGCTAAAGTATCAGCTGCCCAGCCATACCTAATGTTCTGCAGTGGCTCTTACAGATTTGTACCACAGTATCTACATGAGTGTGTCACATGCCCTGAAAGCATTGTTTGTGCCAGTAGTTCACATCCCCACTGACATGTGAACAAGTGCTCAGACTACTGATTACATCGCAGTGACTGCCCATTGGGTCAGTTTCCCTGTTTTCTTCTCCTTCTCCTCCCTTGGGTTAAGTGCCAGAAGTAGCAGTAGCCTCAAGTCACTGGGGCCCTCCAACCTCCACACACAGGTAGCTTTATGTACCTATTGCTGGCTTTTACAAAGACCACCATGTGGAAAACCTGTTACAATTCCTTCAAGAGAAATGTGATGAATAACTGACACATTAATTTACATAAAGTTTTATAGGATCATGTAATGTAAAGAATATTGCAAAGGCAGTTGATGATGGGGATTATGCAGTACACACATTGCATGTTTTGCTCACAGTATAAATCTGGTAGTTCAGAGATTCCTCATTGAGGAAGACACCATTCTGCAGACCAGTGTAGGTCTGGACAAAAAAGAATAAGGCCATTTTACTCATTCTGTGATGGCAAGGAAGTTGTTAAGAGACATTTAGCAGTGAAACTACCTCCCCTCTAGAACCTGAAACAAGATTTGGAAACAATGTGGAATTCCACCTATTACATGATTCAGTGGCTGCTAGAACATCAGACGGCTGTTTACCAGTATGCTGTTGATTGGAAAGAGAGAGGTAAACATCTGCCTGAATCACTGGTGCCTCATGAAGACACTAATGCAGCTGGTCTCAGCTAAGTACTCCCCTTCATTTCCCCAATTTACCTATGACTTCTTTACACACAAGCTCAGTATGATGAATAGGAGAATACCAGTGCTCTCAGTCTAGTATAAAGGAGAAGAACTTGTTTCTGGAATGACACACACATTTTGGAAATGCATAGCCCTGACCACCACATCCTGACATTCTCTTGCACCCTTTGTTCAAATACACATTCCAGACTTTCTTTCATAACAAAAGAAAAACATGCAGCAAGGATTAACAGTGCTATAACACCTTGTTTATCCATTGGTTCTTTATAGGGGTGGCACAAAGCAATGCCAGTAGCACAAGTACAGCACAAATAGAACACTCATCATCCCTTGCAATTCCATTGAAAGGCCAGGTGGAGGAGAGGAAAGTAAAAGGATCACAAACTGTTTCCACAGCTACTGCTGAACATTACAGGAGCCACTCATTCTTGTCTCCAAGTGAACTAAGATGTAGTGATGCCACTGCATCCCCTAGAAAAACAGCCATTTATAAAAAAAACACTCTGGGAGCAATTGTTTAACCATAACTTGATGAAAAAACATAGTGAGTCATTGTCTGGCATAGTGGTACTTCAGATGCCAGCAAACAAAGTAAGGGCATCATTATATGGATATGAATGGGCCACTAGCAGAAGAAGATGAGCATCTATTGTACTGGTTCTAAAAATAAAAGTTCATTTTTGATGTACGCAGTTGTTAAATAATCAGTTGCCCACCTACAAGTACGTACTAAGAGAGAAATTTCAATGATTCAGGTAGCATTGTCACCAACAAGAGAGCATGCCTTTCCACCCAAATGTAGAGGTGCTTACTTACTTAATACATGAAGGAGCAAAAAAGGAAAAGCTCAAATACAGCTCCTTCAGAACAAATCATATTAATTCCTATTACCATCATTGGAAAAATACTTGTCTAAGTTTCTTTTACATGTCTCTCTGTTTTCATTTTTAATAATGTTTTCTGGAAGCTTGTTTCACAAATTTGCAGCCCTTTATATATAGAAATATTTCCTTTTGTGAGTCCTGAAAATTATTTATTTTAACCTGTAATGGATGCCCCCTAGTTACCAAGTCCGTATTTTTGCATTCTGTATTTAATTCTGTCAGTATATTTGGATCATTCATGATGTTATAATAACATAGCATATCTGCTCTTTGTCTTCTGGTTTCTAAACTATGTAGGTCTGTTTATTCTAACCTGTGTGTGTATAAGTCTCTAAGATTCCTGATTAATTTTATGCTTACTAGTTTTTTATTTTGTTAATTTCACGAGCAACATTGTCCATGTGACCAGTGTGTACAACACTTATCAATGACATAATCCGAAGTCTTGTCCATGTGTGGCACTGTCTCAATGGACACCATTTGTGGAACCATTAGCCTACACAGTGGGATGTTGCACTACTGTCATCACTCAGTCTAGTTCAGATTACAAAGTTTTATTAATTTTAACACTGCACATCTGATGTGCCATCTTTCAGAAGAGATGTTAAACTGAAATCCAATCTGCCAGTCCTTTTGTTTTTTATGATGGACATTAAAGATATCTTGGTATATCTTGAGAAGAGGAGGGGAATTTCCTAGTTGTCTTGGCCACATTTTTCAATTCACGTAAAATACCACCAGCAACATAATATGATTCAATATGTCTGTTTGTATCTTCATTTTGCCACTCACTAGATGAAGCTGAAAATACTCCAAATGTCCTAGTCTTCCTTTCCTGGTCAAGAAAACTAGTAGTGATTTTCAAAAGGGTTGGACACAGATGCAAATGCATTCTTCATCTGCATCCATCCATTTATGTCTAGGCAGCCCTGCTGCTATTTTCAGAAGTTGTATCTGTTTATGACAAAGTTGCAGTTTATGGCAGAAAATGGATGCAGTTGCATTCAGATCAGACTAAGCTCTCAATTGTGTCCATTTTGGATGCAGTTGTGTCTTTTTTTCACAAACATCGAAAGCTGATAGGCCTCTGATAAATGGTCTAGCAGGTTTGGACACATTTCTGCTTTAAAAATAGGGACAAACATATCTAGGGCAGATCCTAATGGCAATTTTTACCTAAATATACATTGTAACTTCTAAAATGCATTTGAAATCAGAAAATGAAAGGTCCCACTGCAACTTCATTCTAAACAGAAAACACAATTGCTGCTTGTTCTGAACCTCTGTGCTGAACACTTACCACTACAAACAACTACAGTGGAGCCCACCAGGATGCAACACACAAGGCTGCAGGATTCTGCAGTTACTGTAATACACAGTGCAGTCACAATGACAGTTAATCCATTTTCATAGTTTCACAGTTTATGGCTCAAGTCTGTAGGCATTAGTGTTTAATGGCTTGCAACATATCAGTGGTATTGTGTAACCTTGTCTGCTCCCATATAATTATCTAGCTCTTGTTTAAACTGATGAATAGTTTCACTATATGTAAGGGATATACAATGGTGAGCTGTCAGATAAATGATTTATCTACACAAGTGCTGTTTGACCTCGGGTAACTTCATGAGTGGCGTAAGCCACGAGTGAGGTGTCCGAGGTCAAACAGTACAAGTGTAGATAAATCATTTATCTGACAGCTCACCATTGTATATTTCATTTATGCAATAGGGATGCTTCTTATCAGAGCGGGAACATTTGGTTTTGACTGTTTATCTTCTTTTTTTTAAATGATAATTTCTGGGAATTTCTGGGACTTTAGGTTAACTTTCCTGGTGTATGTCCGCCTAGTGGGGTGGTTGCTATTAAATGAAACACCACTCATTTTGTAGAGAACTTCTTGCTGAACAAATGTCATGCTGACAGTATCATGCTTCCTTTTTTGTTTTAAAGTTATTCGGATTTGTTTGATGAAAAAGTGAAACAAAAATTAAATTTTATGCTGTTTTTTGCTAATTATAAAAAAACTAAAAGGTATTTATTAATGAAATGCCATTCATTTTGTAGATATTTTCATGCTGAACATTTTTTGTGTTCATAGTACCATGCTATCATGTTTAGTTTTAAAGTGATTCACATTTGTTTGTCGAAAAAGTGAAAAGAAAATTGAATTTTATGCTGTTTTTTGCTAATTATGAAAAAACTAAAAGGTATCTATGAATGAAACACCACTCATTTTGTAGATATTTTTGTGCTGAACATTTTTCGTGCTCACAGTACCATGTTATCGTTTTTCATTTTAAAGTTATTTATATTTGTTTGTCTGAAAAGTGAAAAGAAAATAGGAATTTTTGCTGTTTTTTGCTAATTATAAAAAAAAACTAAAAGGTATCTATAAATGAAACACCACTCATTTTGTAGATATTTTTATCCTGAACATTTTTCGTGCTACAGTACTATGCTATCAATTTTTGTTTTAAAGGTATTCACATTTGTTTGTCAAAAAAGTGGACAAAAAAGCTTTGATTGACAGTTTGCTTTTATCCCACATATGTGGGATAAATCTAGATTTATCCCACATATGTGGAAATAAATGGATTTATTCAATGGCTTTTGGTCTCACACCTATTGCATAAATCATTTTTTCCAGTAGTACATTCCAGGCACTAACCATCCTTTCACTAAACCACTGACTCCTTTTGTTTGTTCTTACTGTTTCCATTCCACGGGACCTTGTTATTTTGTCTTTATCATTTCTACATGGACCTGATGTTATCCATAGTGGTTAATTCCAATTTGTACACATAACAGAGGTCACCTCACAGTCTTCTGCATTGAACTTAATAGAGCCATAGTGAACTGAATCTTTGCTTATATGACATTTCCTTTAAATTATGTATTTTTTTTTGGTCTTTTTCCTCTGGACTCCTTCCCATTAGCTTCAAACTGCCAGTATTATGTACTGATTCAAAGGGAGCACAATATTCCAAGTGCAGCCAGACCACTGCTGTGAATAGTGGAATAATAAACTCTTTCCTTGTACTCCTGACATTTCTCAGTAGAATTCTGTTACCCTTTTTGACCATCTGCCTGGCATGAGCATCAAAAGTTACATTGTTGGATACATAGACACCTAAGTCTTTTTCCCAATACTGTTTTTGCTAGTATTTTATTATTCAGTGTGTATTGGGCACTAATATTATTGCATCCTAAATGCATCACTTTACACTTTTCTATGTTGAGGTCTAGGCCATGATCTTTTGCCCCTCTTCCCAGTTGTTCAAGATCGCATTGCAATTCCTTTGCAGCCTCTGTGTTATTAATTATGGCCCCCACTTTTGCGTCATCCACATATTTACAAATCCAAGTCATGTTTTGATGTCTGTGTAGATTATATCAGGACATTAAATAATACTGGTCCAAGCATGGATCTCTGTGGCACATCACTCATGACACCTATCCAGTCTGAACTATGCCCCTCTAATACATACTCACAGGAATCTGTTGTTTAACCAAGACTGTACCCATGATATTATGCAAGGATGAAATTCTTGTTTTATTAACTGATTAACCAGTTCTCTATGTGACACTGAATCAAATGCCTTTGAATAATCAAGGAATATCACACCTACATGTAGTCCTTTGTCCAATGTACTACTTGCTGTCTCAAAAAAAATGATTTAAACATGTGAGACATGATCTACCCTGGCTGAAACCATGCTTAGAAATGTCTATTAAACCCTTCTCCACTATGTGTTGCTGGATAATGTCCCTAATTAATCCCTCCATCATCTTACCTATCACTACGTTTAGACTGATAGGGCTAAAATTTGTAATGTCATTCTCATCCTTTTTCCTGTGCATTGGCATTACGTTCACATTCCTTCAGTCTGTGATTGTTTTGCCCTCCATCGATTTATTAAATAACATTAAGGCACACTGTTGATGTTCTCTTCCAGGGTGAGCCACAAGCACAGGGAGATTAAGAGATTTGTTTGGTCACACACTATGTATGTGGCAGTTATGAGATTCAAACACAGGTCCATTTGATTTTCAAGTTTACAGTTCAGCACTGTTCCCGCTAGGCTTCACTGTCCCCTCAGAAGAAACATCCAAAGGCATTTAAAGACTTGCTTCTCTCAAATGTCATGCTCTTATTAATGTAAATACTCAAACTAAATGTCATTACACTGTATGTATTTTTCTACCCATGTCTACATTGTACTCCCAGATCTCCCTTAAATTGCTAATTGTACAAACCTATGTTCATGTCTGTACAGTCTAAGTATGTCAAATTGTATGTGGGCCTCGGCCCCCAGGTCACATCTGGAATCGAGTATGTTGCTCAGTATGTTCTCCTGGTAAAACTCGTAAATAAATAAATAAACATACAAATTGGCCCTGCTAGTTCTTTTGCCAATTCCTTCCATAGCCTCAGGTGCACTCCATCAGGACCTGGAGACTTGTTTCACTTTTAATTGTTTTAATCTTTGATAAACTTCCTCCACAAATATGTATTTACTATTTTCTTTGTTCATCCTACAACATCTGCTGAATTATTATTGTTTCCTTTGGTCTTAAAGTTACCAGCAAAATATTCATCAAACATGCAGGTATCAGCCATCTGTTTTTCATTGGTTATTATAGTCATTTCATATTTTGTGGTGCAGGAATCTGTGACACTGTGTGATATTCAAGTAGGTTCAACTGTACCTCTGAAATTAGCACCTTAATGGGCTCTGACCAAAGTTATCCTGCTGTTGAAAATAAATAGAAATCTATTAATAAAGTGAAAATAAACATATTCATTTTGGATGGGAAAGGCACACTGTTGATGTTCTCTTCCAGGGTGAGCCACAAGCACAGGGAGATTAGGAGATTTGTTTGGTCACACACTATGTATGTGGCAGCTATGAGATTCAAACACAGGTCTATTTGATTTTCAAGTTTACAGTTCAGCACTGTTCCCTCTAGGCTTCACTGTCCCCTCAGAAGAAACATCCAAAGGCAATTCAAGACTTGCTTAGCATGTGCTTATTACCCCAATCCATATGCATTTTGAAAAATGAGGTGCAGAGTGATTGCTATATCCTCCCATTGACTGTTAGGCAATAATTTCCGAAATACAACCAGGAAGCAAATGTCAAAAAAAAATTTGAATTTAACCAGCTAAACAGGCACACACGTTTAGATACCTAGTTTATACCAGATCACTACAAATTATGTTTCCTGTCAATACCTCACCAGTTAGTGACCCTATATCATGTATGATATGCTTTAAATGTCATTGGACTCTTTTGTGCATTTCTTTTCAGTCAAACTCCTAAACTGGTGACAATAGTACTTGTACTCCATACAAGCTAAATATCAAATAATTTTGTAGATTAGTCTGGTGAGATCAGAACTTGAGTCCAAAACAACAAGAAAATACAGCTACTATAGTAACACCAAACATTGAAGGAGTTCTTACCTTGTCCTGATATTGTACAAATCTGCAAAAAATGTCCAGTGCAGAGCATCCAATAACAGTTACAGTCTCAGGCAAACATGCAATTCCTCTGGATGAAATGGGAGTCATTAGATTGAAAAAGCGAATAAACTCTTGGTAGATTATGTTTTTTTAGGTAGATGATCCCTGGTTGTCAGGCAGTAAAAACAGGCAATCATATTTATAAAGATTGTAGATATGGGGTTTGGCAAACCTTGTTTTCTAACTGAAGAAAACCTGGTCACGTGAGGGTGGTATGATGTACATTAATCTGCACCCTGTTGTGAGTTATTACTGATGTATCTATAAATGTTGATATAAACCAATTACACCAGTGCTGCTTTTACTAAACAGCAGTCTCTTATCCTTATGGAGACAGAGCTATGGTTGACAATGAGGGTGAATAATGGGGATAAGGTATTCTTCTACTACATCTGGGGAATGTGCAAAGTCAGTGGTGGTATAGTGACACTTAAAGGCAATGAAGGATAGAAGGAAGAGCAGGACAAGGGAAAGGCAAAGATACTGAGCAATTATTTTTGTTCAGTATTAATGAAGGAAAAGAGTGGCCCATTGCCAGAATGTGATGTTAGGAAAAGAAGGAGCAAAGACTCTAGGTGAATAATCCAGATAATGGAGAAAAACAGGGCCACAAGCAGACATTTTCAATTGCTCATGAGCCACAGGAATGGTCCCTAGGGACTGGAGGACAGTGAATGTGGTTCTGATTCAAAAGAGTGGAAAAAGGGTTGAGCCAGAGAACTATAAGCCAGTCAGTTTGAGGTCTAAAGTGGGGACATTATAGAGACTTTACTTGGGGAGTATCTGGAGGATTTCCTAAAAGGAATCCCAGACAGAATGGGCTCATAAGGAGAAGGTCATGCCAGATCGATATGGTTGAATTCTTCAATTGGGTAACCACAGCAGCAGACAAGGGATTGGCAGTTTATATAGCATACAATATTTAGACTTCAGCAAGGACTTTAACTTAGTCACACACAGGAGGCTAGTCAAAAACATTAGGGACCTTGAGATAGCAGAACAAATAGAAAACTGATTGAAGAGTTGGTGGAAGGATAGAACACAGAGGGTGGTAGTCAAAGGGGACTTGTCAGAGTTGAGGGAAGTGACCAGCAGGGTACCTCGGGTGGGGTAGCCCATGACAATAGTGACTGCAGAACAGCAAACCATCACAACAGTGATGAAAGCACAGTGCCAACATTTTTGTGTGATTGACAGTTTCCTGATACTGAGTGTGCCCCCCTCAGAGTTGGAATCTATATTAAGGGTGGAGTTAGGGGCATAGCCCCCACAAGGTGGGGGTGCAGGGAACAAATCCCCCCACAAGAAAATACATTTACAAAAGTGTTTGCACTGTGGCTTCCATGCCATTGGGATGGTTCACCATTCCACAGTTATTATTATGACATGGAACTCCTCAGGGGTTGGTGCTAGGACCTGTCCTCTTCAATATATTCATCTGTGACATAGGTGAATGTATCAAGGATAAGTTCTGGCTCCTTGCAGACAACACAAAGTTATTTGCAAAGTTAGACATGAAGGAAGGGAGAAGGGGATTAAAAGAAAATATTGGCAGATTGGTGAGCTACTCAAAGATTTGGCAGCTGAACTTTAACACTAAACATGTGTACAATAATCCCCATAAGGAAGAGGAACCCAATGGTGCAATAAAAAAATGGGTGGGTGGTACTGGATACTACTAAAGAAACCAAAAAATTAGGGGTGACAATACTAGCAACTCTAAAAACATTTTCGCATCGAATCAAGGATGGTGAGCAAGGCAAACTGAATGTTGGGATACATACAGTAGGGAGAAAGAAAAGCAGTAGAGGTTAGGAGGTGATCTTCTGACTGTGCAGATTACTGATGGGGCCTCACCTGGACTACTTTGCAAGGTACTGAAGCCCACACCTGAGGGATGATTGCAACAAGGTGAAGGCAATACAGTGCAGGGTAACTAAAATGTTGAGTGGCCTAAGGGAAATGATGTAAGGAGAGTCTGCAGGACTTAAGTATCTGCATTCTTGAGATATGGAGGAAAAAGGATAACATGACTGAAACATGCAAGTACCTGCAAGGGATAAATAGAGTGGAAGTCGGGGAACTCTTCTTGAGTTCAAACACAATGATGAGAGAGATTTGACCATAGTTGGCAGGGGCATTCAAATTGATGCTCATAAACACTCTGTCATGGAAAGGGCAATGGACAAGTAGAATGAACTATCAGAGGAAATGATACAGGCCTAATCAAAGAGCAGCTTCAAGCAAGAATAGGCTAGGAATATGGGTTTATTTAGAAAATAGTGGGGGGCGGTAACAAAGAGAAGATTTGCCGCTAGGGCAAGGGAAAATATTTAGGAGGGGTGAGCAGACTGGATCGATCAAGAGCGATTTTTTCTGCCATCAGTGTCCATCTTGTATCTACTATATGTATCTTAAAACATAAAGTTACAACAATGTCTCTCTAAAATGTAATATTTAATGAGGTACATGTTTACTTTCATCATCATCAATAATACCACTACCTCCACAACCACCACCATCATCACTGTCACCATCAACACCATTGCTGTAATCCCTGCCAAATAAGTTAAAAAGTAATATAAGAGGATACTGGGCTAATTTACAGGTATCACATCAGGTCAGGGTAGCACTTTATTTTAAGCGCTCTTAACTACACTGTTATTACTGTATAACTATCCTGCAACTTCATTGTAACTACTGTGTAGTTGTAACTAGTTTCACAGCTGCATGTTAAGTAGTTACACACAATTTGCATGCAGTAACTACACTGTAGCTACTGTGTACTTACATGTAACTACTATGTTGTTGTTAACTAGTTTCATATGTAGGTATGGTGTAGTTACACAACTTGCATATATGTCCAACTACTCCAGTCTCCCTTTCAGCACAAATCATTTCATTCTGACAAGTGTAACTACAAATGTAACAGTTGTTGCAAAGTGTAACAGAAAATCTATTGTGCAACTACCAGTCTATCTCTTCTGGCATTGTGTTATTTGTTCATATAAGTGTAACTACACATGTAAAAGCTATTGCAAATTGTAACAGCAAATCTACTGTGTAACTACTATGTAACTTCTTTTGGCATTATTAAATCTGTTCTTACAAGTGTAGCTACATATAAATGCAGGTTGTGTGCACTGTTTCAACTGTCTATGTCTACCTGACATTTATTTAAAAGGTAATCACACAGAAAAATGTTAAAGTGTAATGAGAATGGTAACTAAAATATAAATGCAATGCATCTTCAGTCTGCTACAGTTAAATGCATTGACTGGCAACTCTTTAAATGATGTTCCATGTATGTATTCCAGTTTTTTTTTTATGAACTTACAGGTTAGTAAACATGCAGTCTAATATTTTGAATTGATATGTAACTGTACACAAAAATATGTAATTTGTAAAATTACTAATTGGCACTATAACAATATTGTGGCTAACAGAATTGTACTGTTTTCACAGTTAATGCCTAGGTAACATGTATTTGTAGTTGTACACACTTACATTTACCATATGTCAGCACTGTAGCTGTGATGTAAGTTCTTATTCAGAAATCAGTCTCTCATGAACTTACTGCTTGCTAAACATGCAATCTAATATTAGACCCTATTCATATAGTTGGCAGGGAATGTGCCAGGCCTAGTGATCAATAGCAGCCATCCAATCAGATGGACTGACCAGAAGCAGATTGGATCCTGCACTCTGTGTGGATAGCGAAATTGTGTGTTATGGGTGGTCTTTCCATTACTGATGTTTTCTAGTAAGGGGACCTACTGGTCTGCCTATGTTTACTGCCTTGTCCCAAGCCCTTATGATATAGTCAGAGGGCTGGGATAGCTTGATGTAAAGGATGATGCTATGGCAGCCACACAGTTCAGCCAGTTGGAAGTGCATGTATTGGCTAAGGAGGATCCCTGCCTGTGTATCCAGCATCACACACCACCACCCAACACAGCAGATCAGTGATAAAGCATTGTAAATAGTCATGCCCCCCCCCGCCACCCACCTGGACAGTAGCAGACCAGGAGTGTGGGTGTAGAAAAGGTGTGGATCAATGCCACAGAAGCAGCATATTTCTTACTAACTACTGCACTGTTACAAGCCAATAAGTAATTATGGAAGTTATTTGTATTGTATAAGTAAACAATATAGTTGTATAGCAATTAACAATATTAGGTTGTGTGTTTATTAAGCAGTAAGTGCATGAGGAATGATTTCTGACAGAAAATATACATCAGAACTACAGCATTGTCATTCAGTGTAAGTGCATTGTAGTTACACCCTTCTTATGGGTTATTTTAAGTGTCAGTTTCTGTGTACTTACTTTACAAATACATTTTAGTTAGGAATTAACTGTGGAAACAATGCCACAGAAGAAGCACATTCCTTAGTAACTACAGCACTGTTACGCCTTTCTTCTTACACTTTATTTTAAGTTTAAATGTACTTGCACTTCTCAGATACATGTTAGTTAGTCATTAACTGTGGAAACAATGCCACAGAATTAGCACATTCCTTAGTAACTACAGCACTGTTGCACCTTTCTTCTTGCACTTTATTGTAAGTGTCAATGTATACATACTTAATTTGTAAGTACATGTTAGTTATGTATTAACTGTGGAAACAATGCCCAAAAAGCAGCACAATCCTTAGTAACTGCAGCACTGTTAAAAGTTGATACGTAATTATGTAAATTAATGAATTTTTATTGCATAGCAATTTATAGTATTAGATTGCATGTTTATTTGTAGGTTGTGTTTTTTTTTTTGGTTGCATAATATACAAGTGGTATTTCTGGGATTCAAACCCACTTTTCTAGGTTTGCAGGTCAGTGCTTTTAACCACTATGCTATACTGCAGTAAGTTGATGAGGGAATGATTTCTGAAGGATAATTTTAATTGTCACTAACTACATTGTAACTACTCTATAACTGCTATGTAACTGCACTACTATGTAGTTCATAGAGTCATCAATCAATCAATCAAGTCTTTATTTATCCAGGTGAACACCATTGAGCAGGATCATTTACAAGGTGGACCTGTGTTATACAAGGTCAAGAATAGCACTTTTATATACAGATAATAAATAGACATAATTATGCAGAAATAAAAAAAAATACACAGAGCAATAACAAGTATTTCAGGTATAGGGTTAACAAGGTTAGGGAGAATGTCATGAGAAGGGGAATTAAAACATTCTGAAGCAGCCAGCATTTTAAAACATTTTCAAACAGCACAGCATATCATTGGTCAGGACATATACAAACTTAAGGGGCAGATATGGAGGGGAGGGGTATGGGACTGCAGCTGTTCTAGGAGGGGTGTTATGGTAGATGTGCTGGGGACAAATATGTTAGGAGTCTTAGGGTAAGAAAGGTAGTGGATTAGCAGAAAAAAGGGGGGTATAGGTGGAGAAAATCAAGGGGCTGGGTTAGTTGTAGATGTAGTGGGCAGGTAAGCAGTAGGCACCCTAGCACGCTAAGCATGCTGTAAACAGCTGGATAGCTCCTTAACAACCTTGGCATACAAGGTCTTGAATGTGGTAACACTAACAGGGAGACTCAATTTCATAGATTTCTGTAGTTTGTTCCAGAGTAAGGGCAACACAAAGCCTATGGCAGCTCTCCCAAAGTGTTTATTGGCCCTAGATACCTTCAGTAGAAGCAGAGAATAGCTTCTCAGTGCGTAGTTGCCTACCACGTATAACGGCAAACAGTAGGAAATGTATTGGGGTAATTTGTTGGTAATGGCTCTGTAAGTCCAGATAGCTACATTTCTATTCCTTCTGTACTGAAGGGAGGCTCACCCCAGAGCTGCATATAAGGAGCAGTGGTGGGTGGTAATAGGTAGGCCAGTTATGTATCTCAAACCTCTGTGGTATAAGGTTTCCAATTTAGTAAGACAGGAGGCATTACACTGACTACAAATGAGATCGGCATAATCAATTATAGACATGTATCAGCAGAAATGGACCTTCATGGCCCATCGAGTCTGCACATTCCCCCCGCCACTTGTCCCCTCTGCAAGATTCCACCCATCCTTCACTTGACAACCCCTTGTATTTTTCTCAGTCCTTCTTGAAACCCTCCACTGTACTGGCCCTCACCACCTCCTCTAGCAGACTGTTCCAGGGCTCAACAACTCTCTGCATATTTCTTAACATTTCTCCTAAACATTCCCCCCTCCACTTTCAATCCATGCCCCCTAGTTCTTGTGTCTACATTCCCTGAAAATAAGCACTCCAACACTTTATTGAACCCCTTCACATATTTGAATGTTTCAATCATGTCCCCTCTCTCCCTTCTTGTCTCCAGAGAATACAAATCCAGCTCCTTTAACCTCTCCTCATATGTCTTCCCACTTAGCCTATGCACAATATTAGTGGCCATTCTCTGCACCCTTTCCATGCCATTTGCATCTTTTCATAGATGGGACCTCCAGAACTGTATCCCATTCTCCAGGTGTGGTCTAACCATGGAACTGCAGAGTGGCATCAGCACCTCCCTCCTTCTGCTGGTTATCTCTCTCATTATGTATGCCAGCATCCTGTTTGCTTTGCCCACTGCCTTGCTGCACTGGGTCCCCACCCTAAGGTTATCAGTGATTATAACTCGTAGATCCTTCTTCTGCCTGGTTGCTGCCATTAACTCCCCACCATAGTGTGTACATGGTGTTTGGATTCCTACTCCCCAGGGTGCATCACTGCACATTTCTAGTAATCTTAGATCATTCTTCATTGTCTCCACCCCCGTGGTATCCACCCTGTTGCTGAGTTTTGTGGCATCTGTGAAAAGACAGACCTTCCCCTGAAGCCCCTCTGCTATGTTGCTGACATAGATGTTAAACACAATGGGCCCCAACACAGACCTCTGGGGGACCCCACTCATCACCCCTGCCTTCCCAGAGTGCACCCCCATTGACTTCTACCCATCAGCTAGCTGTCCATCCATCTTATTATAATCTGCCTCACCCTTAGACTTCACAGCTTATTAACCAGTCTTTTGTGGGGCATTGTGTTGAAGGCCTTCCTGAAGTCTAGATAGGCCACATACATTGCCCCACCCAGATCAACCACACTTGTCCCCTCAACTAGTTTCACAATGCATGTTGTGTACTTACATAACTTTAAATGTGTTGATATTCTGAGACTGACCCACACCTCTACTGCATCCACACCTCTGTCCTGCTGCTTCCCAGGTGGATAGCTGGGCCGGGGGCATGGCTACCCTCAGATGAGAGTCCTAATTCTTCTGTTCCTAAGACTAAACTGTCCCATTGTACAATGCTGAACAGTCATAAGACTGACTGATTGTACATCATGGCTAGGATATTCAAAGGATATGTGCATGGCATAACTGAGTTGCACCAGCACACCTCCAGAAGTGTGCCCCAGGGCCATTTTCAAACCCTGGACATCCACCGTGCAACTCCAGATGTGGCAAGGCACATCTATAATGTATGCAGTGCATCTCCAGGGGGCGTTCCCACTCATATGCTGCACATCCTAATATTCAGCCAAGATGTGTGGCACATTTTCTGGCACATCTCAGAGATGTGCTGCATACATGGGTACAAAGTTATACCTGTAGAAAACAGGATTAACTTGTAGCCACCAACAGGTGGGCTGCTGTAACACATGGCACAACATAGTGGCCAGCAGCACCTGGATAGCTGCCCCCTTGTGCCACGACTCCCTGAACTGTACGGACACATGTCAAATGTACCCTGGTAGGTTAGTGGCCCCTCTCCCCGAAATGCAATCCCTGTAAATGTCAGAATAAAATGATCCCTGGTAGTCTAGTGGACAATCCTGCCATCCCTGAGTCCCAATCCCCATAACTGTCATAATGAAATAAGCCCTGGTGGTCCAGTGGTCCCTTCTTCCATCCCTGAACTCCCAGTCCTCATAAATGTAATAGTACAAAAATCCCTGGTAGTCTAGTGGTAACCCCTACCCCATTCCTGAGTCCAATCCCTGTAATTGACAATATAAGACAAATCTTATGGTTTAGTCATACCCCCCACCAACACAGGACCCTCATCCCACCCGCTCACCCACCTCAGCAGTGGCCGTACATTGGTGGACAGAAAAACCCATCGACACAGCTCCATGTCTGCCCACTGAATGACAGCGTGCAGTATCTTCTGCAAAGATGCAAGCATTGGGCGACACTAATGATTGTCGGGCTCACAGTGTGGGTTGTACACTCATTCTACAAAGCAGAACTTATGAATGGAAAATAGTACACACCAGAGCCCATTGGCTGACAGTGCTGCTGTACGAGTTTGCATGATACTGCATGCTGTCATTCAGCGGACAGCCTAGGAAGTGTGTAGGTGGGTTTGTGCATACTGACATATGGCCACTGCTGGGTTGAGGGAGTGGGGTGGGATGTGGGTCCTGTGTGGGTGAAGAGGTGGGGGTACCACTAGACCACAAGATCTGTCTTATATTGTCATTTACAGTTATCAGACTCAGGAATGAAGGGTGAGGGATACCACTAGACAACCAGGGATTTTTGTACTATTACATTTATGAGGATCGGGACTCAGGGATGGGATGGGGGACCACTGGATCACCAGGGCTTATTTCATAATGACAGTTACAGGGATATGGACTCAGGGATGGGAAGGGAGATCACTGAACCACCAGGGCTTATTTCATCATGACAGTTATGGGGATCGGGACTCAGGGATGGGAGGGGGGACCACTGGACCACCAGGGCTTATTTCATTATGACAGTTATGTGGATCAGGTATCAGGGATGGGAGTGGGGCCACTAGACTGCTGGGTATCATTACAGAATGCATGGGCAGGGTGCCCAGCACATTTTGCAGGCCAGCCCTGCACAACTTATGCAAATGGGACCATAATGACATACAAATGGCCCCATTTGCACCATGCATTCATAATGGCCTCATTTGCATGTTTGGGTTTGAATTTCTGGGAAATGCACCTTGCGCATCTCCAGCTATGCTGGTACATTCATTTGCCAGGTATTCAGACCTGTCTGGGGATGCGCTGGTGCATTGTAGTTGTGCTGCATGCATTTTTTGATATAGTCAGTTGAGATGTGCCATTGCACATCTCATTTAAATATATTACTTTAGTGCTCTGGTGCAACTCAGTTCCATGGGGCAAGCACTTGCACCATGGCTGGGAGAAAGTTTAAATACTGGGCCGCAGGTATATTGCACCAGCATTGTATTTGCTACTTTATTGTGTTTCAGCTGTATTCTTGCACTTAATTGTACCAAACTGTACTGAATATATTCAATGTATTCTATTTCCTGTACCTTTCTTCATTATTTATTTATTTATTTCAAACTTTCACCAGGAAAAGCACACTGAACAATATAAAATTGCTTGTCTCATGGAGTGTCCTGGGGAAGGTGAATGTAGGAGTACAATAAATCAAAAATACATTTACAAGAGGTAATAAAAACAGGAAAGCATTACATTTGCTTGAAGTAATAAAAACAAGAAAGCAACAGAGCAAGTATATAATACATGATTTTCAGCAGGAGATAAATATAAGGTTTTGGTGCCCTGGAGGCAAGAGCTAAAATATTTACACAATGCAGACCTATTAATTATAATGTAGACACAGAAGTGCAATTAAAACACATTGTGGTTCCATCTCATATTAAGTGCTAGGCATTTAAGTGGAGGGAGAGGGAGAAGGCAGAGGGGAAATTAGGAGCAGTTGCAGGTTGGGGAGAGGAAGTTGAAGAGGGAGAAAGAGATGGACCATGGGGAGGAGGAGTGCCTGATTTGATGAGGCATTGTGTTCCAGAGTTTTTGGAACCTATAGGAGAAATATGATTGGCATATTATGGTGGTATGCTGTTGGATAGCTAGGATGCAGGAACCACTATTTCTGAGGGAGAGAGTGGCAGAGGGGAGGGATGACAATGAGGAGGTGAGGTAAGGGGGAAGTGTACCACCAAGTGTTAATGTAAATGTATTGTCTGTATTACTTGTGTGCCATCTTTGTGGCCCAAGTCATACTTGAAAATAGTCCACTAGTATCACTGCACCGACCTGGTAAACAAACAAATAAATATATAATCTCACTGATCTGCTGTGTGAAGTGATGGTGGGTGGTGCCAGACACACATGCAGGAACTCTTCCTTAGCCATTACATGCATGTGTTCACCACCAGGCCCCAAGCCCTCATGGTATAGTCAGAGGGCTGTGGTAGCTTGGTGTGAATGATGGTGCCATGGCTACCTCCTCATTCAGCGAGTGGGAAAGGCATCTAACAGCATGTGTATCTGGCACCACCCACCATCAATCCACACAGCAAATCGGTGTTATATATATAAACACAGATGTGACAGCCAGAAAGCAGCACAGAAATGCTGTAGAATATCACAAGATGCTGTAGTTTACTGCAGGGACCATTGTAAGCTAATAGCAATTAAGCCATTTTGTCTTGCAGGATTTTGTAACATGTCATTACTGCAAATTACTGCACTTCATCGTGGCTGATTCCACTGATAAATATATATACATATATATATATATATATATATATATGTATACATGCATACATATACAGTATATACTGTATAGCAGCTTATATTGGCACCCTCTTTATTTAGCGCTGAGTGGGATGCAGTACTATTTAGCACCCTGTTAAATTAGCGCATCAGCTTCATGTTCAATTACAGCACTATGCTCCCTGTAATATTAGCGATCAGCTTATTTTAATGCTTTTGTCAGTTAAGCAAATATAGCGAAAATAAACTGAAAGCTAATATTTCCTGATATACAGTATATTCATTTAACTTCATTAATGCATCAGTTAGGCTTGAAATGACAAAAGTAGGGAAATGAGGCATTAAGGCTGACACTCGAACACCCACACACACACCCTACCACCCCACCCCCACCAACCAGAGACCAACAGGTGAAGTGGTGTGTCTTGGAGTTGTCAGCCCTAACTCTTACCCCATTCCATGTGTAACAAAGCTTACATGATATGGTATAGGAGAATGGGGTGAGAGATAGGCCCAACAACCCTAAGGTACACCCTGGCATCTGTTAGTCTGTGGTGGGTGGGGGTAAGGTAGAAGGGGGTTGGGGGGTGTTAGGGTGCCATCCCTAATGTCTCATGTCTCTACTTTTGTCACTTCAACCCTAAATGATTCATTAACAAGGCTTTTTTTGCAATGAATTTCCTTAATTTTTCAGAAAGTATAATATTACCCTTATATAGTTTGGGAGCGCAGAGCCCAGAGTGCACAAGCATTGCAGGGAACTGTCATCTTGCATAGCAGATGGCCCATCAGTCCCATTACTGTATAATTCTGGATTCCAACCTACCTATAATTATAGAAACATAGAGCAGGCCTAGACACATTCCAAATAACCCCTGTACTGCAAATGGCGTAATATCTTAGTAATCGTAGCAACCTTTGAAAAATTCCACTGCACTTATGATCATGGACTGGTGGACTGCACAAAAACTTAGTACACCTAAACATCTACTAAACTGCATTAAGCAAAAAATCTGTATCTCAAAGCATTTTTGAGATATAGGCACTGAATGGCCCCTTGTTTGCCACAATGTTATCCTATGGGAAATGTGTCAACTTCATAATGGCATAACTATGGAACCAATGCACATTTTTGCACCTAAGCAGCATAATTCACATCCATGGGACACCCCTTTTATACACTGCAAATTTCAAGCCAAAAGACCAAACCGTTTCTTAGCAGTACACTGGGTACATTTTTAAATTCCTTGTTCGTGAGGTGTCAAAATCTCCATTCACAAGGTGAATTCCTCTTCTTGAGCTGTCAAAATTCCTGTTCGTGACAATTCCTTGTTCAGGATACTATGACCATCTGGTCCTCATCTCTCAAACAAGGATTTTCACAGCCCCTGAAAAGGGATTGGCTCGAAAAAAGAGATTTTGACAGGTCGTGAAAAGGGATTTAAAAAAAACAATCCCTTTTCACATGCTGTCAAAATCCCTTTTTGTGAGCCAATCCCTTTTCTTGAGATGACAAAATCCAGGTTCATGAGCCAATTCTTATTTGTGAGATAGTGCCACCTGGTCCAGAAATTGAGAACAGGATTTTGACAGCTAACAAACAAGAACTGGTTCGTGAAAAGGGATTGTGACAGCTCACGAAAAGGGATTTTTAAAAAATCCCTTTTCGTTAGCTGTCAAAACCCCCTTCCATGGGCCAATCCCTTTTCATGAGCTGACAAAATCCTTGTTCACGAGTGAATACTTGTTTGCGAGATAGGGCCATCTTGTCCGGAAATCATGAACAAGGATTTTGAAGGCTCACAAACAAGGATTTTGACACCTCATGAACAAGGATCGGAAGCAAGTAATGAACAAGGATTTTAAAAGAAAAACAATAGCCATTTTTTCATAAAATGGAACAAAACCAAAGCCATGGGTTTGTACAGAGTATGTAACCCTGAACAAAACCCCTATTTCAATTACCACAGAACACAACAGTGGGGCAAGTTACAATGTTTTATTTGTGGCAAAAAATGAAAACAAAATGGCAGCACGTGAAAAGGAATATTTTCCTCATGAACAGGGATTTTATAAATCCCTGTCCGCGAGGTGACATAATCCTTGATCATGAGGCAAATCTCCTTTTGCAAAACATACAATTCCAAAGACTGAACTGAGCATGCTCATAACCCAAAAATTCAAAATTAAATAACTTTGGAATGGATTTATATTTTTTCATGAAACCAAACACTGGAGTGTTCTTTTGGGCAACCTCTTTCTACCCTGAACATGTCAGACCAAAATTCCAAACCATGTGGCAGCAGTGTGATGTGGAAAAAATCAACAAAAATGGGAAAAAAAAGTGAAAAACACACTTTTTTCATTTTGCGATGCGCAAAACTGCTCATCTGATCAGAACTAAACTTAGCATGTCCAGATAGCTGCCCCTCAGGACAAAGCATACCACATTTCTTGCAAATCCGTTGAATGGTTGCAAAGTTACTAAAGTGCTAAATTTATGGTTTAACATTAAACTGCCTACTAAACCTCAACTATAGTGATGTTATTGCACCACTATAATATATATATATATATATATATATATATATATATATATATATAGATATGTTATATATATATATATATATATATATATATATATATATATATATACATATATATATATATATATATATATATATATATATATATAAATATATATTCATGTAAAAACTCTGTTTAATGCATCAGTTATGGTTCCTCCACAGCGAAAAAAGCAAAGAAATTCGGTGTTAGGGTTGCCACCCCTGGCACCCCACACCCACCCCGCCCTGACCAACAGGCATTGGGGTGTGCGCTGGGATCATCGGACCTAACTCTCACCCCGTTCCATGTGTAAATAAGCTGAGGTGGTGCAGTATAGGAGAATGGGGTGAGAGTTGTTAGGACCAATGACCCCAATGCACACTCCAATGCCTGCTGGTGGGGGCAGAGTTGTTGTGGGGTACAAGGGCTGGCAACCCTAATACTGAATTTCCTTGCTTTGGTCACTGTGGAACAACCCTAACTGATGCATTAAGTGGAATTTTTTGCCAGGAATTTCCCTTCTTTTTGAGAATGTGCACTATAAATAGTGACTGGAATGTATGTCCAAAATTGTGTGTACATCCATTCAACGGTTGCACAGTGCCACAAAGCAAACAGCATAACATGCACAATTCAACAACCGTAAGTTCCAGTGACCCAAAAATTGTCACAATCAAAGATGTATTATTAATCTTTGCATATTCCAAATGCAAGGAAATAGTACACATGGTTCTGAAGTTATTGACTCATAATGAACCAAATTTTAATTTGTCAGAGTGGCATAATTCCACACCTGTTAATGTTTTACACACCAAACCACTGCAAGACACCTCCGTACCAGTAGGGCTACCTATGCTATAAATTTCAAGCCAGTAGAACCATGCAGCATGCTAGTGCAAAATGTTAACTACATCACACTGTATCTCCACAGCAAATTATTTTTCAAACATGTAAACAACATAAGTCATATCTCCTGGACATCCACTCAACACCCTTCAAATTTCATGTGAAAAGAACAAACCATTCCAGAGATATTCAATTTTTACATTTCTGCACCTTTAAGAAGCCTTCCACCACAAAATAGTGGAAATCGCAGCTGAAAATGTGCTAAAATGGCAGACCTGGTGGCTGAAAAATCAGTAACTGCAAAGTGGGACAACTTCAAATGGCAATAACTCTAGAATGGAACAATGGAGTTTGCCCTTTAAGGATCAGACCATGTTGTCCTGGTACACCCCTTCCCTCCTTTAGTGAATGGTTGTGCTCAGAAGGGGAGGGGGGAAGGAAGGGGAGGGGCCAAGAGCCTGAACAATGGACAGGTAGCAGGAAGGGGAGGGGAGAAGGGAGGTACATAAGGGACAGCACAAGGGGGCCTCAGCCACTTTTTGCTGGAATTTTGATTTACATCAAACTGCAGCACATCAGATTGGCAAAAAATTCTTTGAGGTTTGTTTTACCAGGGGAAGGAGAGGTAAGGAAACAAACATTTGATTTATTGATTTGCAGGATGATATGTGAAGCAAAAAAAAATGGAAGGGAATATATATATATATATATATATATATATATATATATATATATAGATAGATAGGCAGGTTTCAGAGGAAACAGCTTGCAATTGATATCAGAGCAAATATAGGGGCCCTGAATGGCCATGGCCACGTGGTGCAGGGGGTTGGGGTGTCTCTGTGAGTCAATAGATTGTGCTTTTGAATCCTACAGTGGAAATCTAGTTTTGCACGCCGTGTGGGAGTTTCATTGTGGAAAGTTTTTGGATTTGTTTGCTGCCTTGCATTGGTCTTATGATCTGTTTTGGCTGAATGGAAAAGCTGTAGGCCTGGAGGAACCCCTTGAGACAGGGGAGAGAGAAAGCGTAAGCTGGGGCCACATGGTGTGACGTCACATGCCGTGTGTGGTATAGTCATCAATTTTTTTTCTGGTTTTCTGGTTTTTGTGGCAGTGGGTCACCTTTGGGGATGTCTGGGGGTGACAATAGGCTGGGAAGAGGCCGGGAAGCGATGGGGGGAATGAGTGCGAGCCAGGCCACATGGTGAAGCGGGGGGGCATGCCGCATGGGGGTGCAGACAAACCCCTGTTTTTCCTTGTTTGAGGCTTTAGAGGTGGGGATAGTGGCATGTTAGGATGCCTGGAAGTTGAATAGTAGGTGTGAGGCACAGGGTGTGTGCCGTGATGTCGCTCGCCATGGGGGGGTGGCTGGAGAGCTCCTGCTGATAGATAGAGGACTATTGTGGTGTTTTGATGATAATGTTAAGACCTGGGGGCCATGAAGAGGATAGGGTGCTGGGAAAAATGAGCACAATCCGGGAACACATGGCGTGACGTCACACGCTGCTTAAGGGATGGTGAAACCCCTGTTTTGGGAAGTTTTTGAGCTCTGTTGGTGGAGAATGGCCATTTTGGAATTCCTGGTAAGTCTGGAAGGAGGCCCCATTGCCTGGACTGAGGAGTGCAAGGTTACAAGCCGGGGGGGGCTGAGGCAGTTTCCTAGCCAGGAAAGATAGCTGTGTGGCAGGGCTGTTGACTATGGCTGCCAGGGTGCAGTTTTGGAAGCTTGCAGTGGCAACAAGGATAGCAGGGGCTATCTAGACCTAGAACGTAACAGGATCACGACTGCAGTGTTATAAAAAAAAAAAGGGGTCCCAAGTTTGATGCGGACGGATGGTTTTTGGGGGACTTGGTTTGGTATGTGGCTTGTTTCCTTTCCCTTTGGCCGAAAGCATGAATACCAGGCCTGAGGAAGGCCTAGGAAGCAGGGGAGAGCACATGCATGGTGGTGGACATGCAGCATGACGTCACATGCCACGGAGGTGTCTGGAAAAGTGTGTCTGGGTACTCGGGCTGAATCGTTTTGTTTCTCGGTCTTTGGAGGCTTTGTGAGGTGGACCGGGTGGAGAGCAGGGGTCCTGGTGGAGGCTCTGGGACAGAAAGAGAGAAAGGGTGACTGGGGACCTTGTGGATGATGTCATACGCCGCTAGGTGACCGCGTGTGTAAGCTAGGCCCCCACCCATTGGGGTGGGGGGTTTGCGGTGTCTGGGGCCTATTCTTTCATGCAGAGGCAGGATTGAAAGAAAAAGTGACCATGTGGCGAGACCACCGTAGGGGGAGCTGGGGGGAGGCTGGCGGCATGGCCCTCGGTCGGCCTAGACAAAAAAAAATGTTTCCAGAAAGAAACAAAGGTTAGAGGGGGAACACACAGCAGAAGGTCTAAGTGTTCTCCTGTGGTGCAGGGGATAAAGTAGGGATAGAGGAACACTCCAGGGTCCTGGGTCCTAGGCTGGCCTCCCCATATTTTAGGGTCCAAGGAAGAGACATAAAGGGAGAGAAGGGCCCAGGAGGGTCAGGCCTCCCATGATGGGCAATGCTGGAAACAGCCAGGGGACTGGGCGACCTGGCAAGATAAGACAGGGGCTTTATGGGGCCGGTTTTGTGAGCTTATGGGATGGGTTGGGTGGGGACAGAGGAGGGCGCTACAACAGGTACACTATATGCAATTAACCCTGTTTTCCTTCTTCTACGGTTGGGCCGGTCTGGTTTTGCACAATGGGGGGTGCGACGGACAGGAGGAAGATGCACGGGGAGGTACAGAGAGATGAATAACCCTGTTTTTCTTTTTCTATAGTTGTCCTCACAGAGAAAAGATAAGACGAACATGGCACCCAAGAAGAGCAGGCCATCAAAGGAAGCTGCTTACAAGGCTACAATTGAATTGGCAGAAAAAGCAAACAAAATGTGGGAACTGGTGGAAGAGGAGGAACCGGAGAAGCCCAGAGAGAAGAGAAAAGCAAGTACGGAAAGAGGAGGCAAGGAGAAGAGGCCAGCTGAAGGGCTACACAGTCCTACTAGGGTAGCACCAGCGATAGCAGGACCCGCCAAGGCAGTCAATCCAGTACCCACATGGCTGGTAGACCTGGTGACACCAGTAATCACCTCAGCTCAAAGGAGAATCCCCCAGTGGGACCTGGACATGAAGCCCAGGACAGGAGGTCCTGCCCACAGACCCCAGTAGATCACCCTCCACCTCCACCTCAATCACAGAAAGAAGCAAGGGGACCTTTGGAGGACTCCAGGCAGCTCGACTAGGACAAGGGTAGAGGTAACACATCCAGCGCAGTAGGGGATAGTATAAGAGAATATATAGGGCAAATTGTGGCGGCCCTGGGGACAGGAGGGCTGGGGCAGATGGAATCTGCACTGGCGGAAATTAGGACAGGAAAAGAGGTACCATGAGACACTGTAAAGGGAGTGGAAAGAGAGGGAAAAGGTACAAGAGAGATAGGTGCACCAGGGATGAGAATATGTGAGCACGTGCCATTGGCCACGAAAGAAAAAATATGGAGAGGGGAATATGTGGATATATTCGCTTTGGTGAGCCGGGAGGTGGCAGCAAAATATGAAGAAACTGAGAGCATAGGTAAGAGTGAGATGGCAGTGGCCATAGTGCTCCTAGGGAAAAAAGAGGACGACAAGTTCACAAAAGGGAAGACTTGGGACAGGTGGTTTCTAGGTTTTGCCACTTTTTCAACCATCATTCTGGAAAAGAGGCCAGAGCGAGGCATTCCACTCATTACTTATTCATTGATTATATGGAGAGCAAAAGCAAAAGGCGGGGTAGGATGGATATACTACGATGAATGTTTTCGGCAGATAATGGCATAAGGGACAGCACAAGGGGGCCTCAGCCACTTTTTGCAGGAATTTTGATTCCTCCCACTCGACCTACTAGACAGAGTACAAGGGAAAAACAGTCAATTGGGGGCTGTATGGCGGGTTTGTCAAGGTGGATGACGGATGCGTCTGGTAAGACAGTGGACTGCCAAAGGTGAATGGCAGCTGATAATATGATTATGGACTGCCAAGGTGGATGGCAGGTGATAATATGGTTATGGACTGCCAAAGGTGGATGGCAGGTGATAAAAGGCTTTGGAACTGCCAAAAAGTGGATGGCAGATGATAATATGGCTATGGGCTGCCAAGGTGGATGGCAGGGGGAAAAAGGGGGGGGAGGATGGGAGGGGGGAAGAAAAAAGGAATAACACAAGAGAAGGAAGAAGAGGAAGGAGAAAGCTGTCTTGGTTTTCACCGTTACCTAACAGAAAAGGAGAAGAAGAAGGCACCCAGGTTTTCGCCTGGGGGATGGATAATCAGAGAGTGATATATGGATGGAAATAAATGAAATTATGGAAATATGACAATAAAGAAATGAGAAGTGGAATATGGATTTATGAATATAAATAAATTAATTGCCAATCTGAGCGCAACAACAAACAATGGTCTCTGTCTTTTGTGAGGGAAAAGGGGGGAATCCAGGACAATGTTTTTTCACCAAACAAAGCTGGCATGTTCCATGAAAAATGGTCTTTCGATGTGCCAAGGTTGAAACCAATCAACCACACACACTGGCTGCACTATGCGTCGTGGAATACAGTGCAGAAAAATAGCAAAAACATAATGTTTTGCACTGCACTATGCAAATGCAAAAACACAAATGGTAATGTTAACACAAACGATGATGGAAACAGTGAGGTAAAAGAAAATAGTAATGCTAATGGTAACACAAACGCAAGTGGAAATGGTAAAACACATGGTGAGGCTAAACAGAAATGATAATGCAAATGTTAAGAGAAACACAGGAGCAAATGTAAATGAAAACAGAAATGGTAATGCAAACGGTAACGCAATAGCTAACGGCAACAGAAACACAAACGATAATGAAAATGATAATGCAAATGCTAACGTCAATGGAAACACAAATGGTAATGAATACGGTACTGAAAATGCAAACGGTAACACAAAAACAAACAGAAATGCAAACTATAATGGCAAAGGCAACGCAGAAGGAAACAGTAATGCACTCGACAATGGAAATGCTATCGAAAACGCAAATGCTAAGGACAACAGAAATGCGAACACAAATGGTAATGAACACACAAACGGTAACGGTAATGCAACTGGAAATGCTAACGGTTACGGTAACACCAACGATGATACCAAAGGAAACACTAACACAAACGTAAACACAAATGCAAGTGCGTACACAAATGCAAATGGTAACACACATGGTCACGGTAACACAATTGTAAATGCAAACACTCACGATAACACCAATGATGACGCCAAAGGAAACACAAATGCAAATGTAAAGACAAACGCAAGCACGTACACAGATGGTGATGCACATGGTAAAGCAAAAGTAAATGCAAACTAAAGCAGTAATGGAAATGCAAATGGTAACAGTAATGCAAATGCAAGCACAAACACAAACGCAAAGGGTAATGCACATGGTGACGTAAACGGAAACACTAACGCAAATGGTTACGGAAACGTAAATAGTAACAGTAATGCAAATGCAAGCACAAATACAAAGGGTAACGTACAAGGTGATGCAAAAGTAAATGCAAACAAAAATGGTAATGGAAATGCAAATGGTAACAGTAACGCAAATGCAAGTGCAAATGCAAGTGCAAAGGGTAATGCACACAGTGACGTAAACAGAAATGCTAATGCAAAGGTAACAGAAATGGAAGCGGAAATGCTAACGGTAACAGAAACGCAAATGCACACTCTTTTTTTCCCAAAAAGGTGCATTCAAAAGCATAGTGAATACAAAGTATGTAGGCATAATAATGGCCCACGGAGCAGAAAATCAGCACTTGGAATACTAAATTCCTTGCATCTCAGGAACCGTATGACATAGAAAAAAATTTTAAAATCTCATATTATTTATGACATTCCAGACTAATTTTACACTTAGCTCTCTAGTGGGGAACTAAGCATTCTTCTTACGAAAAGTGTGTACCTCTAACCGTTTTTGAGATATGGGCCCCGAAAGGCAAGGCAGATGCCGTAATGTTAGCCTATGGGAAAAATTGTCAACTTCAGAGGGCCATAACTTTATAGCCCTCTAATATTTTTGTCACCAAACCACCAAAAGGAACATCTGTGGGATCTTGGATTTCTTCCCTCCAAATTTCAGCCCAAAAGACCAAACCATTCTTTTGCAGCAAGGTAGCAAATATTCCCTATTGTTTTGGCCATAGTGTCACAAAGTACTTTCACAAATCACGACACTGTCACAAAATAAATTCACAAAAGTGTCACATATCCAACACTACTTTGCAACACTGCTTTTTACAAAAATTTAAAAAACATATTTCTGAGGTGTTTTACCCCCCAAAAAATATATGGCTAGCATCCTCAGTGCTGGACTAGGTGAACACAACAAGAATTGTGTCCCTAGATGGTCACAAATTAAAATGCCAAGCATTTCTGTGACCACCAACTGAAAACTAGATGGCCAATTTGCGACACTACAAGGGTCATTTGAGAAAGTAAAAAGTGCATTTGCAACACTTTCGTATAGAAACATAGACTTTGACGGCAGATAAGGACAACTTGGCCCACCTAGTCTGCCCATTTCCCTACCTATTGGATAAGCTGCAGATTCTAGTTAACCAACAGCCTACTTCCTGTGAGCCTCCACTATAATTGCCTTATGTCTGTCCCATGCATGTTTAAATTCCCTCACTGTTTTAGACCCCACAACCTCTCCAGGAAGGTGGTTCCATGCGTCCACCACTCTCTCCATGAAAAATAATTTCCTCACATTATCCCTGAGCCATCCCCCCTCTAACTTTAAATTGTCCCACTTTGTTCTTATACATATCTTTTTCTGAAAGAGGCTACCCTCCTGGACTTTGTTGATTCCCTTGAGGTACTTAATAGTTTCTATCATGTCCCTCCTGTCCCTCCTTTCATCAAGGGTATACATATTAAGCTCTCTCAGTCTCTCTCTTCATATGGTTTCTGATGTAGACCCTGCACCATTTTAGTTGCCCTCCTCTGGACTGCTTCCATCACGTCTATGTCCTTGCATAGATGAGGTCTCCAAAACTGCACGCAGTACTCCAGATGGGGTCTCACCAACTGTCTGTACAGAGGGATAACCACTTCCCTTTCACTACTTGTGATGCCCTCCTATGCATCCCAGTATCCCCTGGCTCTCCTTACTGACTTCTCACATTGCTTACCCACCTTAGGTCATCTGATATGACTACACCCAGATCTCTTTCCATTATTGTTGTCATTAGTACCTCCCTGCTATTGTGTACTCTTTTCCTGGATTTTAATTTCCCAGGTGCATTACTTTGCACTTCTTTGCATTGAATCTAAGTTACCATATGTCTGACCATTCCTCCAACCTTGCCAAGTCCCTTCACATCCTTTCTACCCCCCCTTGTGTATCAACTCTGTTACAGATCTTTGTGTCATCTGCAAAGAGGCATACCTTTCCTTCCAGACCCTCTGCAATGTTACTTATAAAGATGTTAAAGAGGACTGGACCCAGTACTGAGCCCTGAGGTACTCCACTAGTAACCCCCCTTTCTTCAGAATGTGTTCCATTCACTATTACCTTCTGTGTCCTGTATATTTTGTTAACTTTTCCCATTGACCATAATGGTACACTTGTTTTTTGAATAACTTTTGAACTGTTTCATATTTTTTCACAAAATTTTCGAAAGGCACATTGGGGACCCTGGCTGCATGTTCCCTGAAGATGTTGAACTGGCCGCACAAACCATGTGACCTGTAGGCGAAAGCAAAGATTGCACAAAAATGCATAATTTGTGTGTTTTCGGTGCTCTGTAGCTCTGCAACCATATATCGGACCATAACAAAACTTGGCAGGTCCAGAGATCTATGGTTCCAAACTCTGCATACCAAATTTCAGGCAAATCTGTGGTATGTTGGCAAAGTTATTAAGCTGCCATATTTCAGATTTAACCTCATATGGGGTTCTCAACCGTAACTATAGTGATACTACTGTGCCACTATTTTATATATATATATATATATTCTGTTGGCACCCTTTGCAAACTGTATGAGAGGCCTTATGGCACCATGCCTTTCTGCTTAAAGTTGAACCAGCATAATATTCTGTGGTGATTTGCATGTGCAGCCCATGATGCTTAACATATGAAGGCATGTGTGAATTTTTTATTTCTTTGAAACCTGGCTTCCCAGCCAAATGCCCTTTGGGGTAACCATTGCCTCAGTGCTTGAGCGCAGAGGTTCTTTGTCTTTTATATATATATATATACTGTAGATATATATCTATATATATATCTATATATATATATATATATATAGATATATATAGATAGATATACACACATATATATTAATTGCAAAAAACTTCATTAATGTATCAGTTAGGGATGATGTCACAGTGATAAAAGTTTGGAAATTCGAAGTTACTGCATGCACCAAGAGGCATTGGGGCATGCCATGGGGTTGCAAGGCCTAACTCTCACCTCATTTCATGTGTAAACAAGCTAAAACTCTTCAGTATATGAGAATGGGGTGAGAGTTAGGCCTCAAAACCCCATGGCATGCCCCAATGCCTGTTGGTGAGTGTAGTATGGGGTAGTGGTGGGGTGGTAGGGGTTGTAACCCTAACATCAAATTTCCAAACTTTTGTCACTGTGACATCAACTCAAACTGATGCATTAATGAAGGTTTTTTTTGCAATAAATTTCCCTTGTTTTTGAGAAAGTGTAATTTAAGTGGTTACAGGTATGTGTTTGTGGGAGTACAGTCCTTCCGGGCCCTGTATGCCCTTCACACTACCCAGTTTTGCATAATGATATGCATATGTGGAACCACGGACCCTCTGGAAACACTATCCTAAAAGTTGTGGCCCTCGGGGTTCAGCGTCCTTTAGACAGGTCACCGTTATTTGTTCGCCCTTATGACTTGGAACCCATTCATACTGTATTTCAAAATACAGTGTGAATGTTTTTTCTAATTCTCATTCAAACTATAGTTCAAAATACAGTTCAAATGGTTGTTCTAATTACTGTTCAAACTGTATTTCAAATAAAATTTGCACTGTCTGTCTTGCATCTATCACAAAATTTGTTTTAATTCAAAAATTGTAATATATTTTTTCACAAGACAACCCAAAGGCAAACCCTTGGCATACACCACATTATCCCTGAAAGTATCAGAGGTAAACTTAATTCTGTCTGTGCTGTACATGAGAGCAAAAAATTCCATGTTATCCTAAGGAAAAAAGTTCCTTTTTGTGTTTTTGGGCACTTTTATATCTCCGAAACCATAAAAGCTGCCACCATGAAACTTTACACATTTTGTGATACTGACAACAAGACAGCACATACCAATGTGTGGGTAATTTGGTTGAAAAATGCAAAGTTATTAAGGTGCAAACATTGAGATTTAACTTTAAAAGGCTGTACCAGCCCTAACTATAAGAGTGCTATTTGCCTTATATATATATATATATATATATATATATATAGTGTATATATATATATATATATATATATATATATGTTCAAGTTCAAGTTCAAATTCAAGTTTATTGCAGGAAAACTCCATTGAACAAGCTCATTCACAAGGAGGTCCTGAGACGGACATACAGTCAGATACAGATGTGTGTGCTAGGGGTGGATGGATATCTTATGCTATAAATCGATTTGTTGGATAATAATAAAATTTGAGGTATTTGCCCCTGCCCAGCTACTACACCTTTACAACGCTGGAGCAAACATCAAACCAGAGTAAAAATAATTAATTATAAAAAGCTGTTCACCTGCGGTCACTTGAAAGCACCACTATAAACAAGGTGCTATGTGTTGCTTTCAGATTCACTCAGGTGCTGAGCAGTGCTGAGGTGCTTGTGTGTGCTGGCATGATTTGCTTAACCATTATGTTAAACAAAAGTATAGTCTGGACATATAGATAGATGGATGCCCACATAGAATACTGAGCTTATCACATACCTAGCTGAAAGCATAGTGCCAAAAAAAGTACCCCAGATGAACTCCATTTCTGGAAGACAAAAGATTCCCATTTCCTGACTCTGGCTGCAATAGCAAACCACTCCTTTCTCTTCCACCAACTAGTATGCCCAGTGAAAGGGTTTTTAGTGTGGCTGGGGAAATAATTAATGAGAGGAGGTCATGGCTCTCACCCGAAACTGCCAAAATGCTCCTTTTTATTAAGCACAACATAACAGGGTTTTGCTAATATAGTACAGCTGCTTTTGTCTTTTTATTGGCCTTTTAATGGCTTTTACCTTAAATCTTATTAAACAAGTTATCCACAGCTTTCCCTGCATACTGTATGTTCCTGTCCATTCATGAAACACATGGTAGTGAGGGGGGGGTTAGATGGATCCAAGGAAGTATTAGGGTATAGGTGAGTGTGGCAACATCAGTAAGGGTTAATCAAACTGCAAGTAATGCTTTACATGATATTTTGTCTCATTCTGAGTTGTGCCTTATCTGACCTGATAAATATCCTATTTCAGTTGGATATTGGATCGAAAATATCTGATTCTGATCTTTGATGTGGAATAGGGATCCACCTACCCTAATTTATATGTGTGTGTATATAAAAAATATATATATATATATATATATATATATATATATATATATATATATATATATATATATATATATATATATATATATATATATATATATATATATATATATATATATATATATATATAGATAGATATGTGGGATACTTGATGGGCATGATTGTGATATGGAAAATATTTTCACTCCTCTAGAGTGACCTTTGAAGGCTCATGAGTGGCGAAGCCATGAATGAGGTTTCAGAGGTCACTGTACAGGACTGAATATATTTCCCATATCACACGAGTGCACATCATGTATCCTATTTATACAATGGGGGCCTCATTGTTGCAAAATGTATAATTTGCATGGTTTTGCACAGCGTTGCATGGCTTTGTGCTATTGCGTGGCTTTGTGTGACTTTGTGTGGCTTTGCATGGGTTTAGCATGGGTTTCAGGGGTGTAATAAATGGCATTTATTTTAACTCTGCTGATGTCATCAGGATTTATTTCACTACAGTGAAAATAACTTGTTTTATCTCACTGGAATATGTCTCACCCCCATTGTGTGTGCATATACAGTATGTGTGTGTGTATATATATATATATATATATATATATATAAGAGGCAAACAGCTCCATTTAATGTATCAGTTAGGGTTGTTCCACAGTGACAAAAGTGAGGAAATTTGGTGTTAGGGTTGAAAAAAACCCTTGCATCCCCTCAGCCTACCCCAACCAACGGGCATTGGGGTGTGCATTGGGGTTGTTGGCCTAACTCTCACCCGTCACATGCATGAACAAGCTGAGGCATATGAGAAAATGGGGTGAGAGTTGGGACCGATGACCAACGTACGCGATGCGGTTGGGTGGGGGCGGGCTGAGGGGATTCAAGGGGGTTTTTCAACCCTAACACCAAATTTCCTCATTTTTGCCACTGTGGAACAACCCTAACTGATGCATTAAATGGAGTTTTTTGTCTCTAATTTCCCTTATTTTTGAGAATGAGGACTATAAATAGTGAATGGAATTGGGTGGTGCAAGTGCCGGGACCACTTCCACCACATGATTTTTTTGTGACATAGTAACGGCAACAGTAATGCAAATGCAAGTAGTAATGGTTATGCACATGGTGACACTAACGTAAATTGTAAAGCAAGCATTAATAGAAACGCAGGTGCAAAGTGAAAGCCAAAGTGAAAAGTGACACAAACGGAGACACAAGCGCATACAGAAATGCAACTGGTAATGCGCATGGTCACGGTACCACTATTGTAAACACAAATGATAACTGTGACAGCAACAATAATTTGAAAGGAAACAGAAACACAAACGCAAACGCAAGCGCGTATGGAAATGCAAACTATAATTCGCACGGTCTATGTACTGCAATTCTAAATGGAAATGGTAATGGTAAGAGCAACAATAAGCCAAAGGAAACAGAAATGTAAATGCAAGCGCATATGGAAACACAAACCATAAAGTGCATGAGAACGCAATTGGAAATGCAAATGGTAACGGTAAAAACAATGATGATGCAAAATGAAAGACAAATGCAAATGGAAATGGAAGGGCAGCCACCAACAGGAATGGTAATGTGCGTGGTGACGCTAAGCAAAACACAAACAGAAACAGTAGTGGGGACACAAATAGTAACAGTAACGCAAGAACAAACAGAAACACAAAGGGTAACGCACACAGTGGAGTACAAGGGAATGCTAATGCAAACGGGCACACAAACACAAGTGTAAAGCCTTCATGTAACAGTAACTGGAGTGCACACCCTATTTGTCCCCAAAAGATCCATTGAGAAACACAGTGAAAACAATGAATGTATGCATAATAATGGGCCTCAGAGCTGAAAATGAGCAGTTGTAATACTAAATTGCTAATATCTCAGTAACCGTATGAAGTAGAAAAAAAAAATTCACATGATTCATGACTTTCCTGGCTCTGTTTCAGCCAAAAAAAGACGTATCTCGCAAGGTTTCCAAGATACAGGCCCCAAAACGTGCGACAGACGTCACAATGTTAGTCTATGGGGAAAAAGTGCCAACTTCACAGTACTGTAACTTTGCATCCCTGCAATATGTTTTCACCAAACCACCAAAAGGCACATCTGTCAGATGTTAGCATTCTTTCCTCCAAATTTCAGCCCAAAAGTCCAAACTGTTCCTTTACAGCAAGGTGGCAAAGAATTCCTGTCATTTTGGCCATACTTTGAAAAGCAGTGTTACTAGATAGTCCCAATTTTAAATAACAAGCATTTCTGTGATCAGTAACTGAAAACAAAATGGCATATTTGCGACACTACTAGGGCCATTTGCGACACTAAAAAGTGCATTTGCGACACTTTCAGACTTTTTGTTAACTTTTCTCATTGAGTTATAATGGGAACTTGTTTTTTGAATAACTTTTGAACCATTTAATATTTTTTCACAAAATCTTTAAAAGGCACATCAGGGACCCCGGCCGCACATTCTGTGAAGTTTTTGGACCAGTCATGTAAAACCGTGCAACCTGTAGGCGCAAGCAAAGAATGCACAAAAAAAGCTAATTGCATGCATGAATGTTTCTTAATAACTCCGCAGTTGTATATCCAAATGGTACAAAAGTTACCAGATCTCACGATCTATGATTATACCGCAGGTCTACCAAATTTCAGGCAAATCTATTGAACGGTGGCAAAGTTATTAAGGTACAAAGTTTCACCATTTAACCTTAAAAGGGGTACTCAGCCCTAACTATGGTAGCACTACAGTGCTACCATAATGTATGTGATAGATAAACCACTCTGAGGTGTGCAGTCATGCTCTGATAAAAGCAGGCCTTGGTGTGCGTCAACCACCCAAGGTGTGCGTATATCAGAACGTGACCACACACCTCAGAGTGGTTTATCTGTCTTATAAATTGTCAAAATTGTTTTGGAGGAGGGTAAATGTGCAGGTGTGCAGCCACACTCTGATACACACACGGTCATGTGATGATCAATATCTAACCATTCCCAAGCAATTTCCCTACCCATTTTATAAATATCTATAGATAGATAGATAGATAGATACATACTGTATATGCACACACACATATAAATATAGATAGATAGATAGATAGCTATATCTATATCTATATATATATATACATATATATATCTACTGTTATGTTTCTTTGTTTACCTGGTAGTTTCCCTGATCCAAAGGTCATTTTCAGGCATGACCTGGGTCATAAAGATGGTACACAGGCAATACAAACAATACACTCACATTAACTGAGAAAAGCACAGGAAATAGAATACATTGAATATATTGAGTACAGCTTGGTACAATTAAGTGCAAGAATAAGGCTGAAACACAATAAAGTAGCAACTAAAGTGTGGGTGCAATATACATGATGTACAATCACTCAGTGTTATGACTGTTCAGAATTGTACAATGGGATAGTTCAGTCTTAGGTAAAGAAGAATTAGGACTGTCATCCAAGGGTATCCATGCCTCACCCCCAGCCACCCACCTGGGCAGCAGCAGGATAGGGGTGTATGTGCAGTAGAGATGTGGGTCAATCTCACAAAAGCAGCACATTCAAAGTTATGCAAGTAAACAACATGCATTGTGAAACTAGTTAACAACTACATAATTGTGCAGTTACAGTGTAGTTATATAGTAGTTACAGTGTAGTTATTGACACTTAAAATGATCCTTCAGAAATCATTCCCTCAAGAACTTATTGCAGTATAGCGTAGGGGTTAATAGCACTGACCTGCAAACCTGGAGAACTGGGTTCAAATCCCTGAGCCACCACTTGTATACTATGCAACCTAAAAAAATGAACTAAAAATAAACATGCAATCTAATAATGTAAATTGCTATACCATAAAAAATCATTAATTTACATTATTACTTATTAGCTTTTAGAAGTGCTCTAGTTACTAAGGAATGTGCTGCTTCTGTGGCATCATTACCACAGTTAATGACTAACTAACATGTATATGTAAAGTAAGTATGCAGAAACTGACAGTTAAAAAAAATTGTAAAAAGGATGTACCTACTATACACCTACATTGAATGTCAATGCTGTAGTTCTGATGTATTATTTCTGCCAAAAATCATTCCCTCATGCACTTACTGCTAAATAAACATGCACTCTAATATTATTTGCTATACAACTACATTGTTTACTTATACAATACAAATCATATACATAATTACATATTGGCTTGTAACAGTGCTGTAGTTAGTAAGAAATGTGCTGCTTCTGAGGCATTGTCCCACACCTCTTTTACACCCACACTCCTTTCCTGCTACTGCCCAGGTGGGTGGCTGGGGGTGAAGCATGACTACATACCATGCTTTATCACTGATCTGCTGTGTGGAGTGTTGGTGGGTGGCACTTGATACACAGGCAGGGAACCTTCTTTAGCAATTACATGCCTATCCCACTGACTGAATGGTGTGGCTGCCATAGCATCATCCTTTACATCAAGCTATCCCAGCTCTCTGACTATACCTTGAGGGCTGGGGGCAAGGTGGCAAACATAGGCAGACCAGTTTGTCCCTTTACTGGAAAACAGCAGTAATGGGAAGACCACCCATAACCAACAATTTCCCTGTCTACACAGAGTGCAGGATCCAGTCTGCTCCTTGTCAGTCCATTTGATTGGATGGCTGCTATTGATCACTAGGCCTGAGAATGCACATTTGGCACATTCCCTGCCACCTATGTGAATAGGGTCTAATATTAGATTGCATGTTTAGTAAGCAGTAAGTTCATGAGGTTCTGATTCCTGAATTAGAACTTACATCGCAGCTACAATATTGACATATGGTAAATGAAAGTGTGTGCAACTGCAAATACATGTTACCTAAGCATTAACTGTGAAAACAGTACCATTATTTCTTAGACAGAATATTCTTATAGTGGCAGTTAGTAATTATGTAAATGAAATAATTTTGTGTACAATTACAATTCACAATATTAGACTGCATGTTTACTAACCTGTAAGTTCATGAAAAACTGGAATATAGACATGGAACATCATCTAAAGAGTTGCCAGTCAGTGCATTTACTGTAACTGATTACACTTTCACATTTTATGTGTGATTACCTTTCAAATCTTATATATGTACATATTGACTGTACTAGATATAATTTGTAACTATGGTCTGCTCCTGATATCCTGTATGGATACCTCTGTGCAATATTGTCTTTGCTCACTATGTATGGAATGTATTTATTTCCTGGGTTGCCCTTGAAAAAGGGACTTGTGTGTCTCATTGGGCCTACCTGGTCATCAAACTTGAAATAAATAAATAAAATAAATAACTTCTAGATAGACATAGACAGTTGAAACAGTGCACACAAGCTGCATTTATATGCAGTTACACTTGTAAGAACAGATTTAATAACGCCAACAGTATCACGAACAAGTCTGGGCCATTGGGGGTCAGCTGAGGGAAGGAGGATTGAGTGACCCAATGGATGTTCTCCTCCTTCATGGTGGGTTGGGTTGCCAGGCAGCAGATGAGCCAGTAGCACCACCTCTGATGAAAGCACTGGTGGCAAGACACATGGTTCTTTGGAGCTGGGGTGGGAAGCATGTTGCTGGGTGCATGACTACTGTGTGCATTAGTATGGCATCAGTCTGCACATTGAGTCTCAGTGCCAGTGCCCTCAGAGGATGGGACCTACAGCAGGAAAAATGCAAACCCCATAGCATCGCAAACCCCAGAGCATCGCTCACTATGATGCTGGGATCGTGGTATGTCAGGACCCAGAGGTAGAGCCAAAGGGTGGTATGATGCTCCCACTGGATGAGCTGAGGCCCTGGGCAAAAAAAAAATGCCGAAAGTAGTAGCATAGCAGTTACACAACAGATTACCTGTTACAATTTACAATAGCTACACTACATGTGAGTTGTCCTTATATGAGCAAATAACAGAATGCCAGAAGAGATAGAGTGATAGTTGCAGAATAGATTTTCTGTTACACTTTGCAACAGCTGCTACATATGTAGTTACACTTGTCAGAATGAAATTATTTGTGCCAAAAGGGAGACTGTAGTAATTACAAATGTATGCAAGTTGAGTAACTACACCATCCCCAAATGTGAAACTAGTTAACAACTACATAGTTGTTACATGTAACTACACAGTAATTACAGTGTAGTTACTTCAAGCAAATTGTGTGTAACTACTTAACACACACCTGTGAAACTAGTTAACAACTACATAGTAGTTACATGTAACTGCATGGCTGTTACAGTGAAATTACAGCATAATTATACAGTAATGGCAGTGTAGTTAATCACACTTCAAATAAAGTGTTACCCAGGTGAGAAATAATAAGAATGCAGGTACTTTATTAGTATACCAAATTTATTGAACTATATCAAACACACTGAAACCCAGTAAACAACCACATTTAGAGAAGAAGCCTTTTTTAATAGAGCTCATGGCATGATAACAAATTAATTATTATCTTACAACACTTGATCATGCATAGCATCCACAAATAAGCAAGATGTGGCTTAACTCTACTGCAGAAGGGCTGGAAATTCTCAAGACAAATTACAACTAATTTATCAAAGTAGGAGGATTGTAGGAGGATACAATTAATGATAGGAATATTAAATACTGTTGTTGAAGATGAGTACAAATATCACTTATGTTTCAATATAATTCAATAAGCATGTAGTCAAAAACTGTTATGATTATGTCTATATAATAATAAATTTAATAAATATCAACAGCTAATATTTTATTATTATGTCTATGTCACTTTGTTTTTAAGCACAGAACAAAGGATGTCAAAGGAACAATGATTTGTGCCATGTACACTGTTGAAAAAAATACAAACATGTATTTAATTTTTTTGTCTACCCACAATACTGCATAGTGTATTTGTTCTTTAATGGAATACTTCTACATCTTTGGCAGGTCTGCTAGTTATCCAGTGTTTTGAAAACTTGTGAGATCACTACCTGAATGTGATTTTGGGCTCAGTCTCAGCCGAGAAAGAACCAGCACCTAATGTGGAATACTATACTTAGCATATGGATTTTTGGGGTTGTGCTGACATTCCATGGTTAGGAGGCACTAGGTAACATGAGAAAAATAGAAAGTTCTGAGAGCAGCCATCTTTACCAGTGTACACACTAGTAGTCACAAAACTTCATATTGAAACAGAGTAGAATAAATGCTGTTTGGTGGCTCCAGGTGGGAAAAATAATTTTGGCCTTCATATAGCATTTTGCCAGAACAGCTTTTGAGTTTTTGAAAAATGTCAGACAAGTGCTGGTCTGCCTGCACAGCTGCAAGGCATCAGCTTGCGGTGCTGACATCCCAGGTTAGGGGACAGACTCAAGAGCCAGAGGGCCAGCCGGAGGGAGGATTGAGCATCCTGCGGATGGCTCTCCTTCTCAGGGGGGAAGGGATACAGAGTGTCAGGCACACTATGGACCCTTGGCAGAGGCTGGGGGTTTTGCCACATCTGGCACTGTCAGTTTATGGGGCAGGGCAGATATTGTACATAATTGTCCATCCTGCCCCAAGGGACCAGCACCTGAAAAATAGCTGGAAATCTCACCATGATGTCCACCTCTGATCCTGTTGTCTCTGCCATACCTCTCAGTACCTGCCAAGACAGTGTTTCACTGATCAGCTCCCCCCCAAGGCCCCATACAGAGGGGTATGCCAAGGGAGCCCTATCAGTGGCAGTGATGCTGCTGATTACCTGGATGTGTTTCCACAGGGGAAGGTAATCTCAGTAGCCTCACCTTGTGAGGGCAAGCCAGGGTGGTTGGTGGCTGTGGAGGTTGTGGTGAGGGAGGAGACATGGGACTCAGTGGGATATGGGTGGATGTTCCAGGGGACTCCGGCTGAAAAAACAAATTGCCAGACATTTTTGACAGGTATCATGGCCAATTATTTTTCCTATTGTCTTACTTCGATTGCCAGCACGTAGTGCCTGTGTTAAAACAAAGTTCAATTAATGTAAAACAAACATAACCAAAAAAAAAAAAAAAAAAATCAAACAAAACAATTGTATCACTCCACAGATGGAAAATATTACAAAGGGCATTGTAATGTCTTTTCATTTCTTTGTTTTGTGACAGATAACTTGTTTTTCTTTGATAGGGCTCTTATTACGGTACATAATTTGAGAATCAATGTACTCAAAGATAATATAGTAATTGACATACTGTACTGTGCAGCAGAGATTGTGGGAGTATACATCTTACAGTTAGCAATGAATAATAACTATGCAGCAGTTCACACTGGCCTGTGGTGATTGTATTAGTTTTTGTAGACTCAGTCACAGAACCATAAATGGTAATCCAAAGCATATGCATGCCAACAGCACTTGCCACAAGTAAGCAAAGGTAATTAGCATTCAGTCTTGACCTCAGTACTTTTTTACACCTCTGTTTTCAGATTGCATTACCCCATGCCAATTACTACATTGGGAGCTGAAGTGGTTTGACCAAATTCTCAAAGCTAAACCAAATTATGAGCCCTTACTATAAGCTGACCGAGAGTTGACCAATGTTCCACTTCTCTCACTCTTATATTCTGCATTTGAACAGGAGTACAACCCAAATAAAGATTGATATGATACCTCCCGAAACTAATTGCTTACCCCACACACATACCCTTAATGCGCTTTCAGAATGCTCCAGTACTTACTGCACCATCTGGAATATCCCTTTGGTGACTGACTAAGAAGCAAACTAGCTGACCATTTGGATTAATTGCACTTCCAGCTGTGTTCCAGTTTTCACCAACATCCGCATTATTTCTTGATGTCTATGAGAAGATTGGGGAAACAACTTTAGCCTTGTGGCTATAACTGTGATTGTCCATCTGTCTTGGCCTGATTTTGTACTGTTGGTCAGTTGTGGGGGGACTATTAAATGCTGATATGCTGGGACCTCAGGGGTTCTAGTTAGTGAAGGAGAGTTGGATTCAAAGCTTGTTTTGGCATCTGCCACAGTGTCAGGAGACATCAAGCTTTTTTAGTTAATGAGTGTACTTTATGTGAGGGGGTGAAGGACATTTAAGTTCATGTACCCCCCCCCCCACTACCCCAACAATGAATACAGGGTGCTGGTCTTACAGATGCTGTTGTGCTGAAGGCCACCGCCATTTCTCTATTCTTTTTTGTCCAACAACCAAGACATGTAACAATCTCCCAGGAGTAAACTCATGCTGAAAAACAGAAATCTTTTTTTCTGCCTGCACACTGATGCAAACCATTTTATTCAGCTACTCAGTTCTTTAGAGATGCAGGAGAAGAATATAGTTGAACTGTTTACGAATAGCAAAAATTCAATGTTCTTTTCTCCCCCTGCACCTGGCTGGCCCTGTATAGCTCTGTGGTTGCCCCAACCCCATCGACCACTATCTCTGTGGCTTACCTGTGGGATCCATCTTGTTTCTCCACAGTTTAATCTCTGCGGTGGGGCCATCAGGAGTACCCCAGGTCCCCTCCAATTGTCCTACATTGGTTTAATGGGTCCTCAGACCACTAGGTGGCATGGGGTCTGTGGGGAACCACAAGCTCATTCTGCCAAAGCAAGTGCTCCTTCCTCCTGATTTCACCTCAACTCACAAACTCTCCATGGAGCTGATGGAATGATTTGTGCACACCAAGCATGCATATGTCTTTTGGTGGGGAGTTCCCCCTCCCAATCAGCTGCTTCACTGCATCTCCACCTATAGCCACCTAGGTGGTGATGTTAACATAGAAACATAAACAATCATGGCGTAAAAAGACCCATGGTCTTTCCAGTATGCCTGACTTCCCTATTTAGTTCTGGGACCTAGTATTCCTCTAGGGTCCTAGCCCTCCCCAATGGAAACATAGACAATAATGGCATAAAAAAGACCCATGGTCCATCTAGTCTGTACAAGTTCCCTATTTAGCACTGGGACCTTAGCCCTGTTGCAGTGGAGCTCACTACCCTCCTTCCCAAGATCAGGAAAGTGTCCTCTGGGATGTTAAATCCTCCTCCCCCCTGCCCACACCTGATGACCTGGGCTTGCTACTGAACCTGAGTTGGCAGCTGCATGAGCGGTAGCACTACTGCTGCACCAATGGTTCAGCATTTATTTTCTTATTGAATAAATATAAAATACTCTTTCTTCCTTGACTAGCAGCACCAGCTGTGGTTTCCATGGGTTTCTGTTGTCTCATCTACATAAGGATTCTGTTCACTAATGACTTTCTGCACTGGCACAGATCCTTCCAGTGATGGCTGATCTGCTCCCACGTGTTGGACACCCCAGTTCTTACACTGATCATTTAGACACTTATGACCCAGGCTGCCCTATGGCAATGAAGATGTACCATATCTGAACCACTTTTAAAAAGGCAGTGTGTCTTTTGTTGAACGAGTGCAACCATCTTGATGGCCTCCAACACACACTGGATATCATGAGAATGCATAACAAAGTTAAATAAAATGGAATTAGTCAATTAAAATAAAAATATGCGCAACTCAAACATTAGTAACGATGAGGGAAAGAATTAACAAGAAACCAAAAAAAATCAAGTACAAAAATTGCAAAGAAATGACAAAAACAAATTATGGCTATCTCTATACTTTTCTCCAAAGTGTCCTTGTTCTCATACTCTTTGTCTTGGTCTCTCTACAGGAACCCAGATGATGTAAATAAAAATTGCTGCATTTCTTTTGTTGGATGTAGATCTGAGTCTTGCACATATCTGGGCATGACAATTAGGAGAAACCCCATTTTAATCTGGATTGTTGCACTTACACTAAACTGACTACAGCCATATTAAACTCAACAGAAAATTTCTCAGAATTTATTTTAATTCAATTTTCTTGAGCAAAAAAAGAAAAAAAATCTCACCCTAGTTACTATGTAGATGTTGGCCCAGATATTCAAAAGGGTTGCGCATGGCACAACAGTGTTGCACCATGCACAACCGACTGATGCGCCCCAGTGCAATATTCAAAAGGGCAAAGTGCGCGGCACAAATCCCGATGTGCCAGAGTGCATCAGTAATGTGTGCAGGCACAGGTGGGGTGTGTGCCCATGCATACTCTGCACAGCCCGATATTGAGCCCTGGATGTGTGGAGCCGTGCATGCATAACCCCTACCTGCACCAGCACAAAGTTGATCTGAAAAAAAAAAGGAACAACGGATGTCCACCCACAGGTGAGCTGCCACATTGCAGGGCACAACATGGCAGCTGCCACTATGTGGGTGGCCACCCGAACTCTGGATGCACCTCCATGGTGGTGGCCCCCCATGCCCAATTGTGGGCATCAGCAAAAAAAGAGTAATCCAAAATCTCTGGTGGTCCAGCGGACTGCTGCCTGCCCGATCTTGGGATAAGTAAATAAAATATAACTCCAATATCCCTGCTGGTCCAGTGGACCGCTGCCCGCCCGATCATGAGCTAAGTAAATAAATGATAAATCCTATTATCCCTGGTGGTCCAGTGGACCTGTCTGCCCGTCCGATCGTGGGTTAAGTAAATAAATGATAAATCCTATTATCTCTGGTGATCCAGTGGACCTGACTGCCCGCCCGATCATGGGCTAAGTAGAATTTAATGAAACCTATCATCCTTGGTGGTCCAGTGGACCTGTCTGCCCGATCAAGGCTGAGGTAGAATTCGATGAAACCTATCATCCCTGGTGGTCCAGCGGACCTGTCTGCCCGATCGCAGGCTGAAGTAGAATTTAACAAAACCTATCATCCCTGGTGGTCCGGTGGACCCCCCCCACCACCGCAGTTCCCACCACCTCAATCCCCCAGTCAGCAGCGGGCACCCACCCATCTGCTGCCCTGCTGCCCACTGCCGACACCATCGGTGGGGCTGCACACCATTGGTCTACAGCGTAAGCCAATGGGCATGCAGCCCATTATGTACTGCACATTCCAGATATGTGAATGGGACATATATGGAATGTGTAGTAATAGCATATGCACACCCATTGGCTCACGCTGTGGACCAATGGGCATACAACCCTACCGATGGTGTCAGTTGGTGGGTGGCGGGGCTGCAGGCGGGTGTGGTGCTGCCACCCGCCACTGACTGGGGAGGAGTGGGGCGGTGGAGATCAGTGGGCAGGTGGGGAGGGGGGTCCACTGGACCACCAGGGATGATAGGTTTCATTAAATTCTACTTCAGCCCGCGATCGGGCAGACAGGTCCACTGGACCACCAGGGATAATAGGATTTATCATTTATTTACTTAGCCCATGATCAGGCTGGCAGACAGGTCCACTGGACCACCAGGGATATTGGATGTATATTTCATTTACTTAGCCCACGATCGGGCGGGCAGCGGTCTACTGGACCACCAGGGATATTGGATGTATATTTTATTTACTTAGCCCATGATCAGGTGGGCAGCGGTCCACTGCACCACCAGGGATTTAGGATTATTCTATTTTTTACTGCAGCCCACGATCGGGCTGTGGACTCGTGCCGTGCTGCAGGCGTCGGTCCCGATGACTGCTGCCTGGCGGGGTGCCAGAGCACAAGTTGTCGGGGATCGGCGCACCTTGCATGCAAAGGTTATATTTATATGCAAATGGCCCTATGTGTGCCTTGTATACATTATAGGTCCCCATTTGCATGTCAGCTTTTTGAATATCGCAGTTGCTGCGCCTTGTGCAATGGAACTTGTGCTAGCGCATCCACATGCTCCACTCTGGCCACTGATGCTGGCACAGTGCCACTGTGCCATGCACACTGCAGATGGCCAGGGTGCAATATTCAACAATGCTGAGCCATGGCGCAGCTCCATTGAATATCACTCAGTCAACACCCCTGTGCAGCCAAGTTGCACTGCACTCAGGCTCGCGCCACAGCCTGGTACAGTTTGAATATCTGGACCATTGTGTCTATATAAGTAGTATCATGATGTGAATTATTGACATACATGATTACAGACAATTTGTTTTATAATATTTGTGATAGCATAGATTTTGCTTTTTGCAATGGTATGAAAAAATAAATTATACAAAAAGCATTGTTGAATAATCTTAAAAATGTCAAACTAAATTATGATATACAGATTGATAAATTGGACTACTTACCCCAAAGAAGCTATATGTCAACAAAACATTTGATTATTATGAAACGGCCACCTGGTAGCCCCCTCCAAAATACACCTTGCTGTATTGATTGCTGTTTTCTGTGGACAAGGCTGTGAGCTGCTACCAAACATATTGTTTAATTTGTAGTTCTCTTCTGTAATAGTAACCACTGTATCTGTTATGTTATTGTGTAACTACCATCATTATTTATTTCTTTTACTTGATGTGGAACATTTGTCATTTAGAATCACTTAGAAAGATGGTGCATAAGAACGCCGTAGCCCATAAGGTAGCTCCATTAGGACATAGTATAGTATTTCATGTTACCCCCTTGTTTAATATATTTAGCCAAACTTTTTTTATGACCGTGGGCGGAGTCTACAAGAGTATTGCATGTATAAAAGGAGTGATGTCATGTTTTCTGTCCATGGAACTGACTGAAGGTGTAAAAAGTCTCCTCCACCTTACCCTCCTCCAAGAAATGTTTTCCAGCCTTAAAAACAAAAAAAAATACACTTTCATGTTAGTCAATGGTTGCAGGGTACTATTTTCTTTCTTAAATGGGTGGTACAAGAACTGGAACCTGAGTAGTGGGAGACAGCATTGTTTTTTCCGGGGGAGGTAAGGTCCACCCCACCTCCACCCAAGAAGCTCCAAAAGGTCCATCCCAACTTTTTTTTTATTCATGTGAGAGGGGTATGAGGTGAATCTATCATCCTGAAAGAAGACTCACATGTTTGGGATATGGACCAAGGAACAGTAGTCTGTGGAGTCCCTGCATTTTGTTAATGACTAGAACAGAAGATCCTTAAAACGCCTTCACACTGACTTAAAAACCCTTGGAACACATGATTATCAGAGTCACCTGGTGTCTCAAAAGGAAAGACTAAGAAGTGTCTAAAAACAAAGGAAAATAGACAGCTTTCAGGTATTTCTTAAACATTTATATACTAAAAACAAAGTTCAGCTTTTAGGATTAACAATATTTGTTTACCATATTCTATCTATCTATATATATAGTTTGTCTTTTTAGTAGTTTCAAAATCTTGAAAGCATTGGTGTTACTGATGCATTTAGAAATATTTTTTTTAATTGTCTTTACAGATAAATCATGCATGTTCATGTGAGGGCACATTTTGGGGGGAATGTGGTTCAAATTATTTTAATCATGGGCACAGTGCTTGGTAAACACAGTCTGTGATGAAGTGTATTTTTCTTTTTAAGTTTGAGAAGTGGAGTTGACTTGCACAAATGGATAGTACAGGCACCTATTAGAAGTAGAATGAGTTAAATACTTCCTGGAACATTTTGCGTGACAAGTTCCCCATGGCACCTCACAGCATTTGACACTACCATCCAAAGAGCAGTCAGTGTGTTACTTTACAGGACATTGCATAGCAAGAGACTTAACCTTCCCTTTTTCCAAATAATATACCAACTTCATTTTCAGACAGGCAGTTCTGTGCTACTATTTATATTCTACTGAATCTTCTTAAAGGAAAACTGCATGTTAAAATCAGGAATATATGTATTACTACCAGTTTGAGTTATCACTTCAATCCAGTATTTTGTTTCTGCCTAGGCTGTTAGAGGAGTTTTTCTAATTTTCCCTTGGTGTTTTATGATGTCTGGTAGCTGTCATTCAAGTTTGTTTTATTGCATCTTCTCCAAGTTAGTCTTCACAGCGTACCCTTTGGTTTGATGTCTAATAGCCCCTACAGCAGGCCAGTGTCTTGTTACAGTGTCTTGCTGAGCCACAGCAGAGAAAAAAACACTGCAGACAGGATTCACAGTGCTATACAATATACTATAGAAAGTTACATGTTTAAACACACACACACACACACACTCACACACACACATACACACACACACCAAGCAGAACACAGTTGGATAAGGTACCAGTATTTCGGAAACGTGTCATACTTACCCAGAATCTAGCAATATGAATCCTGGCTGTGACTATAGGCATTTACAATTGAATGATAATAACCACATTTGCTTCACTTGCAAATAGGTAGGCATTTGTGTCTAATTTCTGTTTGACTTACTGTAGGTTACACATAGAATCTGAACAATTCATAACATGGTGTATTGTGATTCAGTGAACTGATAAATGGGGATTTTGGTTTATTTTACAAATTCATTTTTCCTAACCACATATATACTTAAACAAAAATTTCTAAACAAAATGTTTTTAAATTAAGAGTTTAACTCACAGCAGCAGAAGAAACATGTTGGCAGTAAAAGCTTAGTGGCATGGATGTAGAGGCACCAGTATTTAAGCATGACTTTGGTAGAGGATTAATTGTGACTGGGGGTGAGGGAGGGAGGAGGGAGTCTTGATATTTATAGCATAATGGTTTTCTGAAACTTCAACCTTAAATGGGTGAGCCTCTGCAGCCATCTGTACATTATATCACTAAGCCATATGCAGTGTAGTATGGGTAAAACTCAGATCACCAGACCAGGACCAGTGTTGTAAAATTTGCACTAGGCACAGCGTGTGTAAATATTGCTGATCCAGTGGATCAACTAAATAAGTGCAAATAAACAAATAAATAAATACTCGGCTTCACCATGTGCTTCAACATACCTTATACGTAACGTTATTACATGATAACACACACCCTGTCATGCCTTATTGCTTAAATATGCCCTTTCTCAATGTACTATACTTTGATTCAGTTAGTGTATGCAACAGCCTTCATATGAACACTCTGGGCTTCTCTTTGATTCCTGATGCCTATTTGATTTATATATAGTATATTGTTTTAACTGATTTGGTCTTCTTGATGTGGTGCCTGTGTGTCTAAACTATGTAATCTGTTAATCTATTGCTACCCATGTACTGTATCTCCAGTGAATGATTGTTATAACTGACTGCTCTCCTGGCCATTGTTTTTGGACTTGTTAACTGTGCTGTCTTTGTATTAGTTTCAACAAGGTGCCTTTGTAAATGAGTCTCTGATTCAAAGGTTTGTAAATCTGATATTTTTTAATTAAATAAATGTTTATGTTTAAGCCCATAAAACACCCTTATCTAGTTAATGCATTCACAGTCGTAGTGGCTATGCCAGAGCTTGTTTGAAACTGTCTTTAGTAGTGTTTATGATTACTTCTTCAGGCAGTCTATTCCATAGATTAGCTCATCTATTTGTGAAAAATAGTTTTCTTTTATTTGATTTGTACCTTTTGACCTTTAGCTTTAAGAGGTGCCCTCTACAATCAAAAGAGCTATTAGCTCAAAGGTATTACAATCCAAAGTTTCAAATAAATAAATAAATAAATATGAATATTTATAATGAAGATATTTATGAGAGCATAGTGAGTGAGAAGTCTATATATCTACTCATAGATTAATATACTTGAAAATAGCATATACTTCTGAGTCTCATAACATCTTCTGACTCATTGAGTGGTATTGTGCAAGGCACTTAAAGCAGCAGTATTTGTTTGTCACCATAAGTGTTTTCAGCTATAATGTTTGTCTGGCAAAAACTTCAGAAACCCCATTTTGTTTTCATTTTCTAATATTCCTGTACCAAGATGCAGGATTTTGAAGTTTTTATAATTTTCCTAAGCTGTGCGATGACCGCCATGAAAAAATTAAACATCATGGTACAGTGTTGTGTTGTTTACCATCAGAAACGTGGTATCACCATTCTAAGATATCCATCTTATGAATCTAGCATGAACATTCAACAGGCAATCTTAATGGAAAAGTGTTTTTAAAAATTACGAGTGGCAGCCATCTTTAATGATGGAGTTATTAATTACAAAACTAGCTGCAAAAGGTTTTTTTTTTAATATTGAGAAAACCAACAATACATTGAGCATGAATCTGAGGATGTCAGAAATACATTTTTGCTGACAAAAACAAAACAAAACTATGTTATACTTTTTTTTTTTTTGAGAAACAGATATGTTTGCTTTAACCATCCTGTAAATCAGTTTAAGTAAAAACAGGACCCTCTGAAATGAGTACTTTTTTATTTCATTTTGTATACTAATCTAAGTTCAAATATTGTAAACTAAGTTAACAATGTAATTTTAATTTAATTTATTATTCAGCAAATAGCCATTACAATTATACGTAAACATGACATACAAAGAGTACAAAACATAAATAGTTAAAATCACATCCTTAAATATTTTCAGCACCAAGTAGGAACAACAATAATGTGTACAGGTAATAGGCCCATGGATATCATTAGCCCCCTTCCCCTGAAGAGTGTAAATCAGATATGTACAACAGTTTTGTTTACATCTCATTACATAATTAAAATATAAAACTCTATGTTGTTGAATTTCGGCACATAGCCATTCTTTTCTTTCTAAGATCAGTAATTGTAATCAGATATTGGGCCAAAATTGTCAATAATTCCATATGTTCTGAATTATACAGCAAATCTAGCATATATCTGTCAGGAATACCGCAAGTATCCAAATACTGCTTCAGATAGTAAACTCTTTCCTTGTGATACCAAGGACACCTTAGTGTTACATGCTTGAAATCTTCTATTTCCTGCAAGTTGCAATAGCAAAATACAGAGATATTGGATTCCTTGTTATATCTAGTTTCCAGTACCATGCTAGGAAATACTTCAAACCTAAACCTGGTCAAAATTGTCCTATTCTTTTGTGTCTTAATAATATTCAAATATGGTTTTAAGCTATGCTCTCTAGTATTACCCACTAAACAATTTGACATTTTTATTTTTTTTAGCCTTAATAGATCAGTTTGTCTAGATATCTGATAAAGTTTCTTAGTAATATAACCCGTGTATGTACTATTTAGATTAATATTCTGCTTCACCCATATATTCTTGATAATCCATTTTTTTCCCGTAATCTCTCTACCATATTTAACCAACTATCCTTCTTATAAGGCATAAGCTTTTCTTTTTCCTTCATACATATCTTAATAAGATTATCAGTTGTTTGCGTTGTTGTCTTAACCCAGAAATGAATTTGTTTTGCTTGTATCATTGAAATAAGACTTGGCTGGCCCAGTTGTGATCTGACCAACTCAGCTGAAATACCCATAGGGAGTCCAAGTAATTTTTTGTACGCAATATTCAATGTTGACTCAAGAGGAGTAACATTTACCCAATCCCAAACTTCTGCTAAGTACAATATCTGAGGAATGACCTTGACATTAAAGGTTTTTATAAAAGGGACTACAGTGCAGCCCCCAAACAAATAATTAAACCTTTCCAAAGCTTTTATTGTATTTTTAACTGTTCCAAGTAAATATTTAATATGTTTATTCCATGCTAGGTTGCTGGCAATCCACACTCCCAAATACTGATATTCATCAACATATTTGAGTCTTTTATTTCCTATGTATAAGGATCTGTACTTTTTCCTGCTACCAAAGACCACAACCTGTATTTTTGACACATTAGGTTTTAAATTATGTGAGGTACTCAATTTGTCCAATAGATTTAAGGCCTTCTGTAAGCCCAATCTAGTCACAGAAATTATTGTGAGGTCGTCAGCATAAGCAAGAACCGGGATCTTACAAGTTCCAATTTTAGGTGCATGTTGATCATTATCCCGAAGTGCTAACAATAATTGTTTATATAGATATTAAACAATGTAGGGGCCAGAACACAACCCTGGTGAACACCTAGGTTTGCTCCGATTTTACCTGTTAAGTCCCAGCTTTTGTATATTTAACCTGCACCCAAGTACCAGTATACAATCTACAAATTACAGTTATCAGATTATGATCTATGCCCATTTTGTACATTTTATTCAACAGGAAAGTTCTTATTAAATAATGAAAAGCAGATGAAAAATCTACAAAAGTGACAAAGAGTGTATATTTTCTAATATGACAGTACTTTTCTCTCAAATGTTCTAATATAAATATTTGAGTATGTGTTCCTTTATTGCAAGTAAAACCTGCTTGAAGTTTTGACAATGTTTTGTTGTGCTCTAACCAAATAGTCAACCTAATCAAGAGTACTTTTGCAAATAACTTTGCTAAATTATCAAGAAGACTTATTGGCCTATAGTTTTCTGGTTCAGTTTTAGCTCCTTTTTTGTGTATAGGTATTATATGACTACCATACCAGGTCATAGGAAAATAATCATACATTATCATCTTGTTAAATAAGATTGCCAAAAGATGAGACCACCAGGCAGTATTCTGCTTAGAAAACTCTATTGAAAAAGTGTCTGGTCCAGGAGATTTATTTCTCGTAAAGCTGTCAATGGCCAGTCCTACTTCTTGAACCATAAACCAAGTACGATCTCCAATAATTTCATAACTGATACAGTATGTTCATTTGGAGCTTCATTAGAGAAGAACATTCTGGTAAAATAATACTCCCATACATCATTGGTAATATAAATATCTAACCTGGTCTTATTTATTTTTGTTTCAGAAGCTACCAATAACCAGAATGTCTTATCATCACCACTCACTACAGCCTTATGCATTACATTCCAAAGATATTCTTGATGTTCTATTCTTTTCTTGTTAAAAAATTCTTTATAATTTCTCCTAACCAAATTAAGCTCTGTTATATTTCTCCTATTAGTTTTTTTTTTTTAGTAATCCTTAATTGTCTGTTTAATTTCCTTTTTTCCTGCCTACAGAACTTATAGAACCAGTTTTCATATTTAGGTGCTATACCAAGCTTCCCAGAATTCACTGTCAAAGAGTCCTGACAAACAGAGTATGCTTGCATTATTACGTTATATAACTGCTCTGGTTCCATATCAGCTTGTAAATTTGGTATTAACATCTCCCTAAACTGAGCGATTACCACATCCACTTTATTATTAGATATTTTATCCCACCTTATCCTATTATTCCTAATATGCATCACTTCTTCCTCCATACTGACAATAGGTTGACTAGTTGTCCTATATAGCAGTAAAGGCATATGGTCACTTTCTACTCTCTGCAATATTTTTATGTCTGAGAATTTCTCATAATTGTATATTGTACATAAGGCATAGTCTATTATTGAAGTTCCTCTTACAGTCACGGAGCTAGTCTTTCCCTCAATATCTGAGGGAAGTCTTCCATTCAGTACTACTAATTGCAGTGTATCTATCAATCTTGCCATATTTTGATGTCTGTCTGTGTTTTTTTTATCTTTAGATTGTCTTTCTGGTATACCCAGATTTATAGCCACTTCCCATAGTACATAACTGTGTTCCTCATTTGGAAATCTAATATTGAAATCACCTATTATCAAGATCTGTGAACAAAAATTATCATTCATTAAAGATGTAATGTCTTGTGGCATTTCACTTAATAAATTTTTGTTATATTGAGATGTATTAAAAGGGGGATTATACAGATTTGCCACCAAGAGTATATCACCTCTTAGTCTAAGGACCATAAGAAGATAGTTTGTTTTTATTTCAGTAGTAATAACCTTAATAGTATCTGCAATCCTAACATAAGTAATCAGTCCCCACATATATTGTCCCATCTTTTTTTGTTTTAAGCCTGGACTCTGTATTAAAATGTATCCATTAAGTTTGATTTTCTCCAGATCTTCTTTACAATGCCAAGTTTCCTGAAACATGATGATGTCACAATGATTCAGTAACATCATAAACTCAGCATTGACATATTTAGAGATGATACCTGCAATATTCCATGACAGTACACCAACTGAATTTTTATTCAGTTTCATATAGTCGGCTACTGAGGTGTCCAGACAATCATGTCCCAAATTCAGAGAATTATAATCTGACCCCACTGCCCCCAGATTCAAGAACGGTCAATCATTTACCTCATCCAGCACCTCAAATCTATTAACCACCTCCACATTAAACATTGTACTGGAACCTACTGAAATATGCTCTTTCTGTCCTGCATAGCCATTTTCCAGAAAATCAAAAGCAACAACATGAATACCCAGACTATCAAGTCTATCACTAACACATAATCATTTTTCTACCAACAATTGGTTTATTAAGTGTTAGAATAATCTGATTGCCTTCTTCCCTGTTTTTTATAAACTCTATAAAGATCAATAATATCATCTGTGTAAAATTCAAGGCCCAAAAAGTTAACCATCATCTGCTGTACAATCATGATCAAATTATCCTGTGTTTCAGATCCTCTCAATTTAAACCAAAAATAGAGATTATGGTATCTGAACAAACAGCCAGTGCATTGTCAAAGAAAACAATGTCTTGCAGTGAATACACAGTTGCAATGTTCCTAATCAAATCTAATTCTGTTCTTATTCCTTTATCTAACTAGGAAGAGGCATAGACAGGATAATCCATTTTCAAGTTAATAGAATGCAACAAAGTTGAGTTTCTCAATATGTAATCAGCTATTCTAGGATGCTGTATAAACATTACCACTAGTTCTTCACCCGTACAATCCCAGGCCCTAGTTGCCTTTATGATATCCTCATATGCTGTATCAAGTTGTAACCACTCCTGGCATATTATTTGACAGAGTGTAAACAAAACTTGATCATTTTTTATCTCTGAACTACTTATTCCTTTTACCATTATTATGGACTGTTTCTGATCTATCAAGAAATACTCAGAAGCAAGCATTTGTGGATAATTATGTGGTTTGAAATGACTTACTATATCATTTTTTTCTTGTCTCTTCCCCTTTTAACTATATCTCCATCAGTATCCTGATGTGCTTCCTGTACACTGTTCTTTTTCTGTTTCCCATTTTGATCTTTGGAAGCAGTTTCATTTTTGTTAACTTGTGATGTTAAAAAAACATCAGAGAGGAGGGTAACAAATTTTCCCCTTCCTGGTTTTACTATTGTACCTTTAGTGGTCTTCTGCTGACCTTCAAAAGTTTCCCCCCTCTTCCCTGGTAATTCCTACTCCTATATGCTTACATTAGCCTGCTTGATTCCAGAGATTTTTTTATGCTTCTTTCAGCATGGTCACTATCCTTTTCCTTTATTATCTCAATGAGTACTGTCTGCTTCTCATGTATCTTCCTATTTCTAGCGATCTCTCCTCTTAATTGTAATAGTTCATTTTTCATCAGAATTATTTGTTCCATAATTGCAATGTTTGCTATATGTGGATCTTTCAATACTTTTATCAGATCAGTTTCTAAAAAAGGACAGTAAGCATGATCTGGACAAGTATGGAAATGATCTCCCCCATTCTCTGTTACTCATTTATTCTGTTCTTGTTCTATATATTCTTTCATGCCTGTAATAGTAACTTGCAAATCCTGTCTAATATTGGCCAATTTGTCTTCCTGAGTCAAAATCCCACAGGTTGAAGTCTCAGGTAATGTTGGAAAGAATTCAGGTGCAGCCTCTGGCAAACATTTAAAACTATCTGTCAAGTCAGCTGGAAATATCTCTCTCAGTTGCAACCTCCCCCCCCCCCATATTGTGATTCATGTTGATTCGATTCACTTATAGTAACCTGTTCTCTAGATTGGGACTCATTACATTCTAAATCAAAATTTAATTTAGGAGACCTTTCCAGTGAAAAATCAGAGAAAAGATCTTGTGGCAGACTTACCTCCACATTATTTTCAGCTGTGTCTTTAATAAATATTGGTGTAGATGTAGCTTTTACTTTTATGTCTGTTGATTTTATTTATATGAGCTGTGATCAATGTTTGACCAACCTTGTTACAACCTGTTGTGTTCTTTATCTTTTTTCCACACTTTTGGGGGGAGGGGGGAAGGAGCAAACCGTCATCCACACAGCTCTCCTCTATTGCATGTAGATCCTTCACACTCTTCTGTTTTGAACCCCTATATCTACCTTTCCTTACATTTTGAACACTCACTTTACTACCAATTAATTTTAGTTCCTCATTGTTTTGAGTTAAAGCCATTTCAGATTTTCTGTTTTTCCTAGTTCTCATATTAAATACAATATTATCCCACTTATTCAAAAGCCTCTGTAAAGTCTCTTATCAAGTTTATCTTATGTAAAACTAGAGAGATTCTAAGCTAGAAAGGGGTACAACACTCCTTAAATTATGATGTTATTTAGGGTGTCCAGTACTTAAAAATCTGTCTATAAATTAAGCAGGTGGTAATTATCATGTAGCCAGTATGTCTTTGTATAGTCTCTGTGATGAAAATTCTCAGTGAATATCAATGTTCGATAGCATTAAAATAATTAAGAGATCAGGATGAAGCATCTCCGTACACCAACTGTCTCCACAAAACAACTCCCAATACCAAGGTCCTTCACATGCCCTTGGAGGCCTTTTCTTCTGTATAGCCAGTATCCGGACTCTTCTGAGCAATTTCCCAAATATTACAAAGGTCCCAGAGTATGAATAGCACCACAAACTCCTATAAAAGTTCTCTGTTAGGGAAGAGAAAGGAACACCAATAATATAGGGCAGAACCACAGTTGATTTCAAATTATAAGATGAACAGAATAAACAAAGTTTAAAAAGAACCCCTTAAAACATAAAAACATTAAAACAAGTAATATTACTTAATTATAGTGTGGATTTAAATACCAAGGATAACCAAAGCGCAAAAGCGTAGCCCAGTTTCCAATCTGGTGTCTCTTATTCTCTACTCTATGCTCTCCACTGTCCGTTCTCCACACTAGTGTTTTCTAGCATCTTTTTTTTTGACAGCATTTCTACCAGCCAGTTTCTGGATTCAGAATTCAGCATTTAGCCAATGTACTCTTCCAGTTTTAGTTTTTGGGCTAAGATACCGCAATCCAGCTCATAACAGACATGGCTGCGTAAATTTAGAAAAGAAGCAAGAACCAGACAGATTATTAGAGTACACGTCTCAAAATATAGTAAAGTGTCAGGGAGCATTGAGAGGTGGTCCTCAGGACTAGAACTATGGAGTGCTAGACAAATATGGACAAATTGGATAAGTATGGGAGGTTTTAACTCTACAGACAATGCCATTCCTACAGGGAATACAACGGGATTCACAGAGCACGATTATAACTTGCCCAATCAGTTTAGCATTTAAACAGTTAAGCACGAGTTCTAAGTCCTGAACAAATGTGCCCTTAAGTTTTCACCGGATATGAGCTAAAACAGTCATTTAGTATATTGATGTCCAATTAATTAAATAATTACATGGTCACTAAGCAAGGCAAGTGAATTTTTGAACACAGGTGTCCTAGATGTACTAACACACCTCTTAGGAGAATACACAAGTCACCAGATTGCAAGCTAGTGTATATTAATTAATTCCTAATAGGAGTAATACAATTTACACAGTTTACACAGTTTACATGTGAAGCTATGTGAAGCTATGATGGTTTTAAGCCGTGTATTACAATATTACAATGTTACATTCAAACACCCACACATTGACATTTAGAACACCTAGACATATGTCATAGTGCTCTCAGAACTCAAAAATAGAAAAAATTAAAATACATATGCACCCCCAGATTTCAACTTCAACCAGGCTATTGCCCCAAAAAGAAAAAAATGAGTAACAATAAACTACTTGTAAGTAGTCAGTAAAGTTGAATATAAAAACTATGAAGTGTTTGAGAATACTTTAAACAAAACCCACACCCAGGGAAACATTTAAACATGGAATTTTAAAATCAGAGCTCAGCATCAAAGCTGGATCAGAGTCAGCACAGTAACCACAGTGCCCGGCCCTCCGTAGAGCCACCCCGGTTCTCCTAGCTCCCGATGCAGACTCTCACTATCATAGACTCCAGCACCCTGAGGAGAGGATTAGCAGAGCTGTGAGTTACTAGATCCATTTACTTTATTTTCCTGCAACATAAGCTCTTCTGGAAAGGCACTGACTGTAAAGAAAACAACTTTCTCTCTCTGTATTTTCAGGCAACGATAGCATACCTGTTGTAAAACAGAGGAAAGCTTGTCAGTGCTCCTGCTTCTGCAGTTCCTCCTCAACTACAGAGCTTGCAGCTGCCATCAACCGTCCACCAAGTTAACAATATAAACCACATTTTGTCATTAAAATTTGTACGAAAGATCAGTTTTTACTTTTTAGTGCATGACCATTAATTCAAACAATTGCAGGAACTGGGATGAAAATCACTGAATGTATGAACTACATTTTCTTCCTGTGACTGTGATGTTGGACTGCATACAAATCTGGTAGTTTATTTTAGATTTTGGATTTGAAAAAGGGCTTGAAAAATATTGTATGTATGCTGATTGGCTGAAAGTCCAGTCCAAGTATACATTTATTTTTCAACAATGCCCAATGAAAAACAAGTGCTAGCTTGCCCACTTACTAAAAATGATCATGGTGCCACATTGAGTTTGCAAACTAACTGGCATCCATTTGTTTCCTCTAGCTTAATGAGCGAGATCTCTCTCACCAACCACTGTTAACTTTTTTTTCAACAATCCATCCTACCCACACAAATACATGTAATCACTGAAATCACAACAAATACTTTTTTTTTCTTTTTACTAAACCACCAGCATAGTCTTAGCCTTTCCTGGCACCCACAACCTTGTTCTATTCCTCTAGCAGCTCACTGACATCTGTCAGCTGCTTGCCCACTCTCAGTGCAGCCCTAACCCAACAGCATTAATCCATCTCTGGGAGAGGTATTCAGACAAGTACCACTCCTCTCATCTCCCAACTGTGCCTCTTACCTCAAAGCCTCATTCTACGCATCAGATACTCACTAAGTCTTGCTTTACCAAAGAAAGGGACAAATCTATCTCACTGTTTCACAGTTGCAGAGAGTAAAAGCAGATTCTCAGCCACTCAGCAGTTGTTGTCCTGATTGTGCTGACCCAGCAATGTGTCCCCATGGTACTCAGATTGCAACAACCACTAATAATAACAAGCATTTATCAATGCCGAATGCTGTCTTGCTTTTGTTGGCATTGGTAGTGCAAGAGTTAGAGATGCATAATAGGAATGACAGTGAAGTATAGAACTGACATGAACCACAGCCCACCATGCAGAGAGTGATGATAGTGTGCTCTTTGGTAGGCTGGCCATAATGCTAATGCCACTTACCTCACTCCCACTCCTGCAGATTCTGACAAGTGTCACATTGTGCCTTGGCATCATCATGTGTTATGCTCAAACCATTTCATAAGGAAGTATGTTGAGATGGGTGCAGCATAGGAGAATGGGGTGAACCTTGGATCTGAAGAGTCCAAGACACACCTGGATGCCTGTCAGTGGCTGCAGGGTGGGGGTGCAGTGGTGTTAGCATTACAGCCGACAATCCAAAGGCACACTCTGATGCCTGTTAGTCTGTACAGGGTGGGATGTTATGGTTAGAAACCCTAATGCTCTGGGCATGTGTTGATATTCACACTCCAATATTTCAACATGGCCTTTTTCTGACCCCACCTCATGAAGGCATGTGGGACCTATGCTTATGAACAGTGTCCCTGTAATTTTGTTAATGTGTCCCAAATGTAGATTTCCCATGGTGACTACACCACTCTGCACCACATAAAACTGTAAGCTGCACCATTCATAAGGAGGTGTGAAGAGATGGCAATGTTGACAATCTGGAGTGAAAATATTAAAAATGCTTGACATCACATGCATGCATGAAAACTAGGCAACACGTACGCGTAACAGTATGTTTTTTGGAATTTTTTCACCAGATTTTTAACATAGGCATTTTGAGATCTCTGCACATGAATAGTGGCAGTATGATTTTCTTAATTTGTCCTGAATGTTGTTTTCCCACAGTGATCATACCATTGTGCGCCAGATGTGCAAAACCTCATTTTGGGCAGGATGTGAAAAATGACAGCTGTACTGTTCATAAGAAGGTGTACAAAAATGGCAATGTTGAACATCTGGAGTGAAAATATTAAACTTTTTCAAACTTACGATGGTGCATAGACACTGTGCAATGCACACTTGTAACATAGTCATTTTGTGGAATTTTTTGACCAGCTGTTTAACATAGGCATTTTGGGAACTCTGCTCATGAACAGTGTTACTGTGATTTTCTTACTGTGTCCCAAACATTGTTTTCCTAGAGCGACAGTGCCACTGTCCGACGGATGTGCGAAAATACATTTTGGGCGGGATGTGAAAAATGAAGCTCTATTGTTCATAAGGAGGTGTGAAAAAATGGCAATTTTGAAAATCTGGAGAAAAATATAAAAAAAAATCTCGAAGTTAAATGCGTGCATGGAAACTGCACAACACATGCTGGTAAAACAGTCATTTTGTTAAATTTTTTCACAAAATTTTCAACATAGGCATTTTGGGACTTCTACTCATGAACAGTGTTACTGTAATCTTCTTACTCTGTCCCAAACATTGTTTTCCTGCAGCGACTGTGCCACTGTGTGCTGGATGTGTGAAAACACATTTCAGGGATGATGTAGGGAATGACAGCTGCACTGTTCATAAGGAGGTGTGAGAAAATGGCAATGTTGAAAGTCTGGAGCAAAAATATTAAAAATTCTTGAAGTTACATGCGTGAGTGGGAACTGCACAATGCACACCCATAACACGGTCATTTTTTGGAATTTATTCACCAAATTTGCAACATAGCCCCCCTCATGAACAGTGGCATTGTCATTTTGTTAATCAGTCCCAAAAGGTGATTTTGTGCTGTGACCATGACATCAACTTTTGGGACCAAATAATGCCATGACAGTGCCTGAATACATGAGGACGGGCCCCAATAACCCCATGTTGAAAATCTGGCACCAAAATTCCCAAAAATGCCTGAGATATGCATCAAAGTTGAAAAAAACCCTATTTATGCCATTATACAGCTTATCGGCATTTCTTCAGTTTGCGGTCAGGTTTGAAGAGTGCAGACATGTTCCCAGTCCACCAAAGATCATTGTGCAATGCTCTGGAGGTAAGTATGGGGTGGAGGGTGTGTGAAGGTGGGTGCGCAGAAGGTGGTTGTGGGTTGGGGGTGCGAGGGATCATTTCTTTTGTTTCAGGTAAAAAAACAAAACACCGTGGACTGTTTACTGTTTGTTTAAGTTGTGGCCACACTGGGGTGGGCTGTCAGTGTGGCACATTGGTTGTGGGGGTCATGTCACCCACACTGGAGTGGGCTCCCAGTGTGGGCATGGCACACAATTGGGGGCAGTGCAAGGAAAATGGTGGGGGGGTTAACATGCCAACTGGGGGATTGGGCACCCCCATCAGCAAGGATATCTGCATTTGGAGGAATGATGCCTAGGGGGATTGGGCACCCCCTTGGCACACCACCACTGGAAATGGGGCACACATGCTGACAGGGGGATTATGTACCCCTGAAGTTGGCTACATAGGGACTGTGAGGGCGGGTGGTGAGCTACCACCCGCCATGTTTATTGAAATGTTACACCTCACAGTGCATGCCCTGCAATGAGGTGGAGCTCCATCACTGCAGCAGCTAAAATGTTTAAAGGTGGTGGCACACTTTTGCAGTGCTGTCATAGACAGCATGCAGTCTAATTCATGCCATGAAGCCCACCCTGAAAAAGCAGTGACGCCACTGGCACAGCATGACTGCATTTCCAAAACCTGCTATTCCAAAGTTACAGCAACATGTTTCTTGAACAGGAGCAAGACAACATAAAAAGAGGAAAAAACTACTAGCATAGGATGTTTCTCCCTCTTTGATTCCATACAATGATCTTTGCCATATTGTACTATGGGGTGGCAGAGGATCAAGAAGCAAGTGGAAAACAACTAGGTTCTCATAGGGTTTCATAAACATCAGTTCCCTCTACTGACAAGCCTACCAACAGAGGAACTACTCTACAAAAAAACTGTTCCAAAGATTTTCTATTTGCTTTTTAACTTTTAACATTTTTTTATTAAAAAAAACACTCAAAATAAGTCAATTTTCTAAGCACAATAATACCCTCCAGGGTGGGCAGTACTGTGATATACCAGACCTTCTAGAGGCTGTAAGGCACACTGCCCTTAGTGTAGGGCTTCATTACACCTCTGGGCACTCTGGCATATCCAAATACCACCACCCTGTTGGGTATTATTGAACACCTACAGCAATACAGCATGCATACAGCAATATATATATAAATATCTATGTATATAGATATATCTATATATATATATATATATATATATATATATATATATATATATATATCTATATATATAGATATGATATATCTATATATATATATTATATATATATATATATATATATATATATATATATATACACATATCCCTGCTTTCTGTAATGACCAGAACCTTTTATATGTTGAAGAAACTGTACTCAATACCAGCAACCCAGATCCTCCACTTCTGGAAACCCAGCTACAATGCAGCTTTGCAGACATTGAGGTCTGGTTTAAAGCATGGAAACTCATTTTAAACTACAAGAACACAATGGTAATGCTGTTCCACAGAATGCACAGTAAACATAAAACCCAGCAATTAACAATCAAGAACTAATCGGGTGTTTCCCTTAGAAACATAGAAACATAGAATTTGACGGCAGATAAGGACCACTTGGCCCACCCAGTCTGCCCATTTCCCTACCTACTGGATAAGCTGCAGATCCTAGTTAACCAGCAGCCTATTTCTTCTTACCCCCAACCCCCAGAATTGCCTTATGACTGTCCCATGCATGCTTGAATTCCACCACTGATTTTGACTCCACAACCTCCTCCGGAAGGCCGTTCCATGCATCCACAACCCTCTCTCTGTGAAAAATACTTCCAATTACTCTGAGCTGCTCCCCTCTATCTTCAAATTGTGCCTCTTGTTCTTGCACACCTCTTTTTGAAAGATGCTACCCTCTTGGACTTTGTTGATTCCTTGAGGTACTTGAAAGTTTCTATCCTGTCCCCTCTCCCTCCTTTCCTTGAGGCTATACATTAAGCTCCTTCAGTCTCTTCTATGTCTTCTGGTGCAGACCCTGCACCATCTTAGATGCCCTCCTCTGGACAGCTTCCATCCTGTCTATGTCTTTGCGGAGATTGGGTCTCCAGAACTGCACACAGTACTCCAGATGGGGTCTCACCAGCTGTCTGTACAGAGGGATAATAACTTCCTGTTTTCTACTGGTGATGCCTCTCCCTATGCATCCCTTGAACAGACTCCTCTGTTCAAATACTTAGATGTAACCTTAGATAGCATTCTATCCTACACCAATCATATCGATAATGTTGCCAAAGCTGTGAATGTCTGTATTGGGCTTTTGTTCAAACACAAGCACTGTCTAACTACTGAAACCCTTAGACTGGCTATCCAATGCTCAGTAATCTCCACCATCGATTATGGGTTGGTGATCTATGGGTCAGCCACTGACATGGCCCTTCATCACATTACTGTTGCTCTTAATAAGTCCTGCCATCTTCTCGCTGGGGCTGCAAGTTTCTCACACCTGTGACATCTATGAGCAGGCTGACTGGCTCCAGCTTAAGGATAGAATCACATATCATATATGTTGACTTGCAAAGAAAGTCTCTCTTGGACTAGTGCCCCCTATGTTTCAGAGGATCTTCAGCCATTATGGCAGATCCTGGAACACCAGAAGCTCTGTAAGCCTGACCTTCCAGGTGCCGTGCTGTCATACTTCCCAAGGCCAGCAGTCTCTTGCAGTTAGGGCCCCTAAGTGGTTCAGCTCTTTTCCTGGTGATTCTGCCAACACTACCACCCTTGTCCCTTTCAAATGCAAACTCCAGCAACACCTGATGGCAAATGCTACCTGTGATTGCTTCATTTAAATGACTAAGGGTCTGTTTCTTGCAGCCTATACCCTTCTGAAATTTATCTGCACCTCTCTCCCCCTCCCCTCTTGCTCTTTTGATGTTTCATTTTGCCACCGCTCCTCCTCTCCTGCTCCCAACCTCACATGTCACTGTCTCTCTTGACTCCTCCACCTCTTACCTAACACTGCAGACCCTTCTCCCTCCACTCTCCTACCCTCACTACTCCTCTCTCTTGTCACCTAATCTTCCTACCCTTACCTCTCCTCCCCTTATTTGACAATGCCTTGGAATTGCATTATTTTCCTCCTTATGTACAGTACATTGTGAGCTCTAGTGATTTGATATACTCATATTAACAATATATTCAATTGCCTGTATACTATTTCATTTTGTCTGTCCATTGTAATTTCTAATTGTATGCCACATACTTGTACTTTCATGTTCCTTGCTTGTACCATACCTATGTATACATTTATACTGACTTGGAACCTATGTAAATGAGCTTTTTGCTCATAGGTGTCAATCCAAAATATCATATATATATATATATATATATATATATATTCATTGCGAAAAACTTTGTTAATGCATCAGTTAGGGTTGAAGTGACAAAAGTAGGGAAATGAGGCATTAAGGTTGACACTCTAAGACCCCCCACCCTACCACCCCACCCCCACACTCCACAGATCAACAGGTGACAGTGTTTGCTTTGGGATCATTGGCCGTAACTCACACCCCACTCCATGTACAAAAAAGCTGATAGTATAGGAGAATGGTGTGAGAGTTAGGCCCGATGACCCCAAGGCATGATCCATCATCTGTTGGTCTGTGCAGGGTGATGGTGGGGTGGGGTGGGATGGTATGATGCGGATGTTAGGGTGTCAACTGTAATGCCTCATTTCCCTACTTTTGTCACTACAACCTTAACTGATGCATTAACAAAGTTTTTTTTGCATTAAATTGTTTGAGAAAGTGTAATTTTACCCGTATATGGTTTTGGGGGCCCTGCACTCCCACTGTCCATAAGTGCTCAGACATTGTAATGAAATGTCATCTCATGGTGGGAGTATTGCATAACGGATGGTCCAGCAGTCCTATTACTGCATATGGTACCCATATGTGGGAGCGCAGGACCCTCCAGGCCCTGCAGTCCCACAAATTGTAGAGATGCAGCGCAGCCCTGGACACATTCCAAGAAAGCCTTGTGTTGCAAATGGTGAAATATCTCAGTAACCATAGCAACTTTGGAGAAAATTCCACTCCATTTATAATCATGGAGTGATAACCTGCATGTGTGCTTAGTACACCTATGGTGTACTAAACCGCACTTAGCAAAAAATCCATATCTCTAATCATTTTTGAAATATTGCTACTGAAAGGCACCACGTTCACAACAACGTTATTCTATGGGAAATTTCTCAACTTCAGAATGCAGTAGCTATGGAACCAATGCAAATATTTACACCAAACCAGCATAAGTTACATCTCTGGGTCAGTTAGTGCCTGAATCAGGACTCTCGCTCTGTTTTAATCATGATTCTGGTCTCCCGCTGAATACTAATGAAGCCCCATTGTTCTCCTGCAATATAGGCCCCGCTCCACTCCCCCAGCCTCAGAAGCCGTCAGCTACCTGACCGAGTCATCAGAGCTCCCTCCAGGAGCTGGAAGAGTCCCAGGTGCACTGAAGAGGTAATTTAAAGAACCTCTGCCAGCACCCTTGTGAGGGGAGGTAGACCCAGCCACCTACCCACCCAGGGTCATGTCTTATTTTATAGGCCCTGCCTAATGACATCACTTCCTGCTGTTGGATATACTAAGTCCCCATTTTTCCATTTGCAGGTTATACCTGCCAGCCACTAGAGGGACCCTTAGATCCTGCCTCTAGCTCTTCTATTCTCAGTTAGCCTCCCTCCTGTTTTCCTCGATCCCCATTAACTACCTATCCCCCTTCCCTTCTCCTTCAGCTACCTTGCCCACACCACCTCCCACACCCAACCCACCCTCAGATTCCTTGCCTTTCTCCCCCAAGCCCCACACTGAGTGACCTCCTTTCCTGGATTCTTTCAAACTATCTATCCTCTTCCCATCTCCTCCAACTACAGATATCTTGCCCACTCCCCCTCCCTCACCTGATTCTGTAGTGAGCCCTTGCTTGACCTCCTGCCATCTCTACTGAGCCTGCACCGAGTGACCACTAGGAGTCGCTATTGTGCACCCCTTTTTTGTCCCAAACATACCCTGTGTACTGGTCTCAGAACGTGGAGCACAGCTGTCACCTAGGTCCCTTTTCCAACTGCCCTGAGTTGATCTTGAACCGGGTACTCTGTCCACCAAAGTCCATGTCACTACCACTAATCCAAAGTGGCATCCACACTTGTGGAGGGACACAGAACAACTTCAACCTACTACCCTGCCACAACCACTAGCATTATGTTAACCCACCTCCTACTAAAATGCCTCCCTCTCATCCTTACCCTGACACCATTGTCCCGTCTACCAGATACCGCCCCAGACACACTGGCTTCTGATCCTACTATTGTTCCGGAGCTAGTACAATCCCACCCTACTCTCATCAGCTGCCCCAGTCTTTTACACTCTCCCCCCAGTCAGCTCCCAACAGGTTCCTCAGGTGCACACTGGAGACTTATCATCCTCACTTTCACAGCCTGGAAAACACTGCCCACCCCCTGTGCCCAGAAACACCCCTCCTCCCCACGACATACTTATTGGAAGCTCACCCTCTACCATCCCCTGGCCAGGGCTGTAGTTATACTGCTACTCCTGACAGGCAATATACATCCGAACCCTGGTCCAGCCCACTCTAGCCCACCTACAGGGTCACCCGGGCTTTGCATAGCATCTATGAATATATGCAGCCTGCTGAAAAATTTTGATTCCTTCCAATGTTGGGTCACATTGCATAGACTAGATGTCATCACGCTGGTGGAAACCTGGCTATCAAAATCCACTCCAGACTCCTTTGTCTCCATTCTAGGGTACACCCTCTCCTGGGAGGATCGTGTAGGTAGAAGGGGCGGGGGATGTGTGATATACACCAGGGACTCTGTCACTGGACAGACACTCCCTGCCCCTGCTCTCACATATGGGGCACAAGCCCTAACCCTCAAACTGACCTCTGACCCCTCCAGGGGTCCCTTCTATCTCACCACTGCTTAAATTCCCCCTTAAAACCAAACCCTGACATTGGTTTCACTAACTGATCATCTCTCAACCCTACCTCACTCAGCTGACCAAATCCTTGTGGGTGACTTGAATGTGAACTGGCTCAGCTTGTCCACTGACACCACCCGTGACTCTTTCGCAGCCATAGACATGTCCCAACTAGTTTCCCAACCCACCAGAGTTAACAGAAGGAAAGGTACCTGCACCCTACTAGATGTGGTCATCACCAACCCCCCTCAACAAATCCATAATACCCAGGTCCTTCCTGACTCTCTTAGTGATCACTCCCCTATCCTTTTACATTGGGTGACCCCCACACCCAAACCCATGGCCCCTCCCACTCTACGTCGGCGCCTCAGACCAGGTGGACTAAAAGGCCTCAAGCAACTTCTTGCCCAAATTAACTGGTCTGACATACACCATGCCCTGGATATAGATACTGCCCTTACCTTCTTTTCCCAAACCTTCAACAAAGCCTGTGACATTTTCGCACCCATTACAGCAGTCCGAACCAAAGTTTGTAATGCCCCCTGCGTTACCCCATCCCTGCTGCAACTGCTCAAACACAGGGATAACCTTTAGCACCTGGCCTCCGAAACAGGCCATCCAGTGGACAGATAGGATTACAATGCCCCAAGAAACAAATGCACATGGGCCATCAGGAAAGCAAAAGCCGATCACTATCAAGCCACACTTACCTCCTCCTGGGGGAATGAGAGAACTTTCTGGGACAACATGAAATAACTAAATGGGAGCATGCGCTCCCCACCCCCTCTCAGATCACCATTGATGGCACTATCTCCACCGACCCTGCCCGCATAGCCAACTTCCTCAACTCATCCTTCACAGACCTTAGTTTGGTCCTCCCTAAAGACTTCTTTGACCCCCCTCCCTCCCTACCTGCCCCAGTCATTCAATATCCTAGTTTCCACCTATGCAGGGTAACTCCCCAGGAGGTCATGCCACACCTGCTTAAAGCTCTAAAGAGCAATAATATTGGCAGTGACTCCCTGGACCCCAGTATCCTCGGCTGGGTTCTGGATCAGGTCCTTACCTCACTAACTAGCTTATTCAATAACTCCCTCTGCCTGGGTCAATTCCCCTCTGCCTGGAAAACTGCCACAGTTGCGCCCATACAAAAAGGAGGTGACAGGTACACAGCCGGAAATTACAGGTCAATCTCCATCCTCCCACCCCTCTCCAAAGCCCTAGAAAAACTGGTGGCTACCCAGATTACAGACTACCAGACCAAATACAACATCCTTTGCCATGAACAACACGGTTTCCGTGCAGGTCACAGTACCAGCACTGCCCTTATTAAATATTCTAATTTTATGCATTCTTCTCTAGACTCTGGCTCACTAGCGGGGGCAGTGTTTATTGACCTCTCAAAGGCTTTTGACACTGTCTCCCACCCCCTCCTGCTGGATGCACTCAGCCGCACCTGCTTTGCCACCGGCCCAGACTCCTGGTGCTCCAGCTACTTGTCTGACCGCTCTCAGTATGTTAAAATTAATGGGACCCTCTCCAATAAATGTCCTATCCAATCAGGTGTCCCCCAGGGTTCCATCCTTGGTCCTCTTCTCTTCTCACTCTACCTCATCACGATGTCCAAAGCTTGCACCGGTAAAATCCTGCTGTACGCAGATGATGCCATTATCTTTGCCTCCCACCATAACCCCATCTCCCTTCAAAACACCTTGCAGCTAGCCTTCAATGATGCTGAAGCCTGGTTCAGAGATCACAGACTTGTAATCAATCTAAAAAAAAAAAAAATGCTCTTTGCCCATCCCCAAAACAAATCCAGTAATTTCCCACTCCGCATCCTCCCTGGATCTTAGCATCCTCTCGATCAAGTCCGTTTGTACAAGTACCTCCGTGTCTCCTTTGACTTGGCCCTCACATTCCATAACCACTCTGATACTCTAGCCTCAGCTACAAATGGGTGGCTACGTATCCTTTCCTGCTACAATCACTGCCTCCTCCCTGATGCCCTCTGACTAGCAGTCACCTCCTCACTAATGTCCCTTGTGGACTATGGCCTGCCAGTCTATGGTGCTGCAGACATGACCACCCTCAATAAAATCTGAGTCACCCTGAATAAGGCCTGTAGGTTAATTACAGGAGTCCCTAGGCTCAGTCATACCTGCCAGCTATATGACGAGGCTAGGCTGCTCAACCTGGACGAATGGCTCAGGTACCACACCTGCCTCACAACGAAAAAAATACTCCTTGGACTATCCCGGCCCGGACTGACAGACACTATCCACCTTGCATAACCCTTAGTCTTAACTCGTACCTCCTCTAAGACCACCTTGCTAGTCCCTAGGACCAGGACTACTCATGGTCAAAGGTCCTTCTGTTACAGAGCTCCCTCCTGGTACAATACTCTCCCCTCCTCCATCTCTGATATCCCTACAATCTCCTGCTTCAAAACCACTCTTCGGAGTCAGCTATTTAACATGCGTAGCTGTACCTGTCCATAGGTGATCTAGCTCACCATGCCCTTACAAAACTCCCTGAGTTGGCTCCTCCTCAAAACTAACTGACAAAACTCTCTGGGTGGCTCCCTGGCCAAACTATTTCACCAACCATGCCCATAGCCACCTGTATTATTTATGTCTTGTTGTCTCCGCTCAAGACTACTTATCTGCACTACCAATGTATGCTTTATCTCTCAATCTGTACCCAATTACTGTACTAGCTTGTGAATATCAAACCTGTAACACTCATATTGTAACAAAGAAATAACTGCATATATCTTCCAAGACTGTAACCACAATGATGTAAAAACTGTGAATGCAATGATGTAACTAAATGTTGTACTGTATGTGTCCTCTTTGTGATGAGTTACCTTTGGAAACAAGCCTCTGGCTCAAAGGTTGTAAACCGATGTACAAATAAATAAATAAATAAAAATAAATACCCTTTCTACCCTGCAAATTTCAAACCAAAAGTCCTAACTATTTCTTTGCTTTGAAGTGGCAAAGAAACAGCAACCTTTAAAAATCCCTGTTCATCAGCTGTCAAAATCTTTGTTCATCAGCTGAATCCCTGTTCGTGAGATGTCAAAATTCCTGTTTCAAAGCCAATCCCTGTTCGTGAGGTAGGGCTATCTGGTCATCAACTCATGAACAATGATTTTAACAGCTGATGAAAAGGGATTGGCTTAAGAACAGGGATTTTGGCACCTCATAAACAAGGATTTTGACAGCTCACAAATGGGGATTTTTAGGGCCATCTGGTATTCCCCTCATGAACAGAGATTTTGACAGCTCATGGACAAGGATTTCTCATGAACAAGGTTTTGACAGCTCCACAATCATGGATTTTGACAGCTCACGAGACAGGGATTACTTTTAGAATCCCTGTTTGTGAGCTATCCATCATTCTGATCTGAATCCCTGTTTGTGAGTTGTTAAACTTTGTTCATGAGAAACTTTGTTTGCAAGATAGGAACATCTGGTCGTCCCCTCACGAATAGGGATTTTTATTTTTTTATCTCCACTCTATTTTTTCTTACCTGCAGCCACAGTCCTGCCATACATCCAGCCACTGCTCCAGCCTTCACCTCCGACCCCGAAGCTGACGTGCCCAGCTGGCATATGTAGCTATGAACATCAAGAGGGGCTCCCCGTTCAGCCCCTGTGCCCGGTGAGGATCCACTACCGGCACACACCTATTTCAGGCATCGTTGGCCGGTGAAACAAGTGGCCATCAAGCTGCCGAGAACCATGCTGCCTTTTTCCTCTTTTCCTCCCAATGTTAGCACGGACATGCAATGACATTGCACACCAACTTTCAGATGTCTGCCATGCTCCCCCCTACATAGCACCCATGCCACTGCAGTTCCTCTGGGCATCCCTAGGGACCACCAGAGACCCAAGGCAGCACCCACCCCTCACTCCAGGGCTAGAGAGCTATCGAGTGCTCGATCCTAGTCCTCCCTGCTGACCCTGATGGCCCAGGCTCATTCCTGAACCTGGGTCACTGGCGCGGAGTGAGGTGTGGCATCCAGTGCCTCAACCCTCAGCGCCACCGGGCTGACGAATATGAATTTTGACAACTTATGAACAAGGATCGGAAGCGAGTGGCAAACAAGGATTTTAACATTTTAAAAAAGCCATTTTTTGTGTAAACTAAAGAAATCCAAAGCCATGGGTTTGTAGAAGGTGTCACCCTGAACAAAACCCATACTTTAATCTCCACAGGAGACAACCCTGGGGCAAGTTGCAAGGTTTTGTTTGCCCAAAAAATTGAAAACGATGTAGGCTCACAAACAGTGATTTTTTTTTATATGAACAGGGATTTGATAAATCCCTGTTCATGAGCTGTCAAAATCCCTGTTTATGAGGCAAATCTGTATTTGTAATTAATAAACCTATCCAAAAGACTAAACTGAGCATGTCCAGAACCTGGAATTCCAAAATTTAATATCTTTGGAAAGGATTATTTTTTTCACCAAATCAATGTTGGCTTGTACTTTCATGCAACCTCTTTCTACCCTGAACATTTTAGACCAACCTTCCAAATGGTGTGCTGCAGCACAATGAACACAAATCAGCAAAAACAGGTGAAAAAAGCAAGAAACACACATTTTTCACTATGCGCTGCACAAAAACTGCATATCCGATCAAAATGAAATTTGTGGAACTTCAAGAGATCTACCCTATTGGATGGCCGATACCAAATTTTGTTTACATCCATTCAATGGTTGCAAAGTTATTACAGTGCAAAATTTGGGGTTTAACATCACATTGCTTACTCAACCCTAACAATAATGGTGCTACTGCGCCACTATAATGTATGTATATATGTGTATATATATATATATATATATATGTGTGTGTGTAGTTAGTTGACCATCCACTTTTATGTTAAACCCCAAATCTTGCACATTAATAACTTTGAAAACTGTGAGCATAGATTTGTTTGAAATTGTGCATGCACGATCAGGTACCATAATTCTCTGGATCTTGAAAGTTTTCTTCCAGTTGGATGTGCAGTTGTGGAGCTGCAGAGTGCCAAAAAACATGTAAAACCCCACTTTTTTGGCTATTTCTTTGCTCAGGGCTACAGCCAAAATGGCTTGTCTCATCTGAATATTTCAAAGAATATGTAGTCCATGTCACTGATGTGCCTTTTGAAGATTTGGTGAAAAAAATATTAATCCATTCAAAAGTTATTCAAATTTAAAGTTTCCCATTATATTCAATGGGAAAAAAAGATATGTATCTCACGAAAGCTGCTGCCAGTCCATTTTATTGTCTCAGATGCCCTCAGTAGTGTTGTGTCATTGCCAGCTTGTCTTCAGTTAGTGGTGGAGAAAAACGGCCAGAATTCAAAAGTTACTACCACTAGGTAAACACTGACAGTTGTGTTTCCCTAATTGGGGCATGAGGAACACAATGCTGGTATCAGAATTTTAAAAGTCCCACCAGAAATATGTTTTTAAATATTTGACCCTCAGTACTGTCGCAAATTATGAAAGAACAGATGTGACACTTTTGCAATTTGCTACACCTTCGCACCGGTTCTTTCACAAATTTTGCAAAAGTGTACAATTAGCAACAGTAATGCACCAAAAACATCACTTCTTTGACACCTCACTGCAAATAAATGGTTGGGGCTTTTGGACTGAAAGTTTCAGGGTGGCAAGCTCTTGCCCCACAGATGTGCTGTTTGCTGTTTTTTTTTTGGGAAACTTTACACTGGTTCCATAGTTACGGCGTTCCGAAATTGAGACATTCCCCATAGAATAACACTACGGTGTCTTTCAGTGCCTGTATCTTGAAAACAATTCAAGATACGGATTTTTCACACTGAACAGTGCATACTAAGCATGCAGGGAGGCTTCCAAGTCATGATTACAACTGCAGTGGAATTTTTTTCTTAGTTGATAACGGTTACTGAAATATTGCCAAATTAGTGTTACAAGGGTTTCTTTTCATGACTCTAGGGCTGTGGTATATCTCTATACTTATGTGTAAGTGGTAGTGCAGGGCCCAGAGGACCTGTACTCCCACATATGCATGCCATTCTGCAAAAATGGACAGTGTGAAGGGAGCGCAGGGTTCCGGGGGGCCCTGCACTCCAACAGCAACATACTAGTTACTAGTTATATTACAGTTTCTCAAAAAGAAGTGAAATTCATTCCGAAAAACTCTGTTAATGCATCAAATAGGGATGATAGTACTGCAACAAAAGCTTGGAAATTCGATGTTAGGGTCCCCACCCCTACCACCCCACCCCCACCCACCACTCTCCACACACCAACAGGCATCTGGTGTGCCATAGATTTGTCAGATCTCAATCTCTCCCCATTCTCCTATACTTTTTTTAATATTATTTTTTATTTTATCAAACATAGTCTTGTACAACAAGTGTCCATTACAATAATAAAATTACAACATTACTCAACATGTTATATATTTCAGTAATAATGCATTTGACTCTTCGCCCCCTCTCCCCACCCTCTCTCCTCTCTACCCTTGGTACTCATAGTTCATTCTAATCCCTTAGGACACAGTGGGTAATACTTTGGTTCAATTCCTCTTCTTTAGTGTTAAACTGAACATTTAAAATCAGAGATTCTTTAAATATGTTCCTTATTATACAATACTTTGTAATGGTGGGACATTCTCCTCAATTTCTTTCCATCTTTCTCCTGTGATTTTGTCCAGGTTTTTTTCCAATTCAAGCATTCATTTTTTGTGTAAAATGGTTTCATGGAAAATACCCCACCATTTATAACAAGAAAAAGACTGCAAGTCACCTTACTTCCTATTCTCTAGTATAATCTTATTAAGTGCCATAGATGCTAAGGCAATAACTTTTTGTTGAATAGGATCTAAAGTTAGTGTACACAAAGTATTAAATAAGTATATCTCAGCAGAACATGGAATTATTTGATTAAACCAATTTGACATGATATGGTTGACTTTTAACTACCAAGGATGAATCCTAGGGTATGACCATAAACAATGGAACTAATCTGATTTTTGTTTACATTTATGCCAATACGACGTGGCCTATTGCTTATTTATTTTATGAATTTGAGCTGGAGTAATATATGCTCTGTCATTTATGTTTCTCTATATAGAATTGTTTTTGACTAAGATATGAATTCTATTACTATGTTGTCTAATCTGAGTCCATTGTCTATGATTTACATTAATTGCAGCTTCTTTGTTCCATTTATTACTGGTTTTCTTATATGCCTCTGCATTCTCTTTAACTATTTTCTCATAGAAATAGGCCAAAGATTTTTTTAAATTTCTGATCCATAATATTTAGTTGTTCCTTTAGGCTGAAAGCCACATTAAGATTGGTAGACTGAAATTTTCTTTTGACTTTCTGAAACCTTTTTGGGACTGTAAAATAATACATAATATTCCACTTTGTCAGCCCCAATCTTGTCAATAGGTTTTGATATGATATACATTTACCATTGTCTATCACATCTCTCCAATAAACTACATCCTTGTTGGCCAAAAGTTTTATAATTGTTAGAGATAATTCTCTGACCTGATTCCCCCTTCCATTATATATTAGGAAAAACAACCAAGTCAGATTTAGCACCTCTGGCTTTTTCAAATACTTGTATAATATCTGAAACCAGTTTGGAAGGATGGTAACTTGGTTCTTTATAATATCTGGCCTGAACCAAAGTTCAGAAAAAAACATTCTCATAATATTCTTTCAATTGTTGCAAGAAAAAGACTTCCTGATACAGCTTTGGATTCCTTATCACTAAACATCCATTGATTTATTAATGCAAAAAGATGAGCCATTGCATATTTTTCAGGGTCTGGACATCCTTTTCCTCCCCTTTTTCTAGTTATTGTGATAGCTTAACATGCTATACATGGGTTGCCCCCTCTCCACAAAAAAATGTAAAATATTATTTTTAATTCCAGGAAACATTTTAAGATAGAGCTCAAATGTGGCATTGCCATAATTTTTATTGTGTTCACCCTCCCCCATAATGATAACATAAAATGTTTCCATCTTTCTAATAATTAAGTTATTTTGTCTCTTGCTTTATTGTAGTTTATTTTTATGTTTATGTTGTGATTTGGAGATAGATAACTACCTAAGTATTTCACAAAGTTTAGAGTCTTAAATTCTTTAGTAATTTGATCAGTTGGGTCTGTTTTATTTTTTGTAATTTTCTTCATTACTCATTTGTTTTTGTTTATAGTGTACTTGGAAATCTGTGAGTACTTTTCTATTTCTTTAAAAAAGGCTCTTAATGGTATTTCTATATTTTTAATAACAATTAACACATCATCTCCAAAAACACTAAGCTTCACAATTTCTCCTTTGAATGATACTCCCTCTATGGTTTCATTACCTCGAATTGAATTTAAGAAAGGTTCCAGAGTCAAGATAAATAAGGTTGGGGAGAGGGGGCAACCTTGCCGTACTCCATTATTCAGGATTAATTTTTCTGAGATAAAATTGTTAATGTGCAGATTAAGTGTAGTATTGTAATAACGTTTTTTAATGGTATTAGTTATTTCTTTAGGAATGTCCCAAAACTACAAGGCTTCAAACATAAAATTTTTATCTATAAGGTCAAAGGCCTTTGTTTTGTTGATTGATATTATATAATATAGATCTTTTTTTGTATTCCTCCTTTGGGTTAATTAATTGAATGATTGCTTGTAATTTCATGTTGGCTTGTGTTATTTTATGACCCTGTATAAAACCATACTGGTTCCAGTGTATAAGGTTTTGGATTTATTTCTGTAATCTATTGTTTATTAATTTAGCTATTACGTTATAATCCATGTTGAGGAGTGCTATTGGTCTATAATTATCTGGAATATCTATTGGCTTATCCAGTTTGACAATTAAAATTACCTTAGCCTTTTGCATTGTAGGTGGGCACATTATAGCCTCATTATCGATTACCTATGTTATTAGTTTTTCTAACCAGGGAGCCAGTTCTGCATTAAAGGCCATGCAAAATTCATTTGTGAAACTATCTAAACCCAATGTTTTATTTTTTGGAAGAGTTTTTATTGTATTTATGATTTCCTTAGTTGTTATGTTATAAAATCCAAATGAAAATGGTTTTATCTGAGATTCAGTCAGGTAGACATTTACAGTGTATCCGTTTTATTTGGATCCAAATTTCTCTGGTAAATACCTTTGTACAGGTCTAGGAAGCATTGTGCAATTTCTTTTCAGAAGTTCGCATAACCCCCTGCTTGTTTTTAATTCGTAAGATTATATATTTTTTGCTTTTTTTGTCTCACTAAGGAAGCTAGTATTTTCCTCAATTTATCAAAATGAAAGTATTTCATTTTTTTAATTGTTTGTATCATTTCAGTAGTTTCCTTGTGGCTTAACACCTGCATCTCTGCCTTATAAATTTCCCATTCTTTCTTGTAAATGTCAAAATCGACTAATATTACTTGGTCCAACTGTTTTAACTTCGACTCAATTTGTAGGCTTTCTAATTTTGCCTGTTTCTTTTGTTTAATTTGATAAGATATTATGTGGCTTCTAATAGTTACCTTAAAGGCATCACAAATATTTGTTAGTAATAACTGTTGATTATGATTAAACACTCAAAATTTGTTAATTGCCTTTTTAATTTGCTGCAGAAATTGGGGGTCTTTTAAGCGACCATTATTAAATCTCCACTGAACAGTTCTTTGTCTATCTGAATTTTTCAAATTCATTTCCAAACTGACCATTGCATGGTCCGATAGAAAAATTGAATCAGTCTTGACATTTCCTACATCATGCATCAAATTATTAGAAGTAAAGGCATAATCCAATCTAGAGAAGTTTTTTTTTGTCATACTATGAAAAGTCTTTTATATTTGTGCTCTTTAATAACCAGGAATCTACTAACTGTTCAGTTTGCAGGGAGGTAATAACTTTTTTTGCCAGGTTTATGTTACCTATAGTAGATGTGGATGATTTATCCATATATGGATTAAGTACCATATTCATATCTCCAGCAATTAGAATATTTACTAATTGGAGAGCTTGTAATCCTTCACTTTTACTGGCCAAAAATTCCTCATATTTTTGTGAATGGTGCATAAACTGAACATATCATAAATATATTAGAATCTACCTCCATTTTGACCATACATATTCTACCTACATTATCTGAGTATGTACCTAATAACTTTACATCCATCCCTTTCTTAATTAAAATAGCCAGACCTCTGCTTTCATTTGTTCCAGTGCTATAGAAACAGTGACTACACCATCTCTCTCTCTCAATTTTACTGCTTATTTGTCAAATGAGTTTCTTGCAAACAGATAATATGTGCCATTGATTTTTTAACATACATCAGAATTTTACTCCTTTTCATGGGGCTATTCAGGCCATTCACATTAAGTGGGGCTATTTTAATTTTATTCATAACAATCCTTGTCTTTCTTTTCCCATCTACTCCATTTCTCCTTCTAATTCTCATCTTAGAAGTTCCTTCTCTAAATATATAAATATACCCAATTATTGTCATTGTTTCCTCCAGTCTCTTTAAGTTAAGTTGTAAAAAAAAGTAGAATAATCCTGGATTTCCACCCAAAACCCCAGTGATTCCCCTTTTTACCTTATAGTACCTCGAGTAACCTACCTCTTCCCCTGTCTGCTATTTCCTTTTCCCCTACTGAAAGAAATTAAATAAACTATTCCTTTTGAATTTTCTTTCTTAAAAAAACATTTTTTGATTAAGATGTCACAAATACATTGGAGGAACAACAGAAAAATTCTATCAAGAAGCATACCCTACTCTTGGAATGATTGCACCTCCCCTTCCCGCACACTGTATTCTTAAGATCCATCATTTAACATCACTACCCTTTTCCCCATTCATACAGTGATCCATGATCCACCTAACTATATAACAGACATAGATAAAAAACAATAACAACTTTACATTTTATTATGACATACATTTTCTGTTTCACCTTCACATAGAACTATTAATCACAAAAATAAGTCTGAAATTATCACTTTTAAGTCAGTAAGTGCATGTTCAACAGTGTCACAGATATATCTTTGCCCTTTAATTATCACTTTCATTTTTGCAGTCATATTCACCGTTGCCCTGTAGTCTTTAGACCTTAACTCATTTAATTATTTTCTTTGCTACAGTAGCTTATAAGGAAGGTCATTATACACTGCCACCTGAGCACCTAGAATGGTAATCCTCTTTTTTTTTTTTTATTACTCATAAATTACATAACTATAGGTCTTGGGTGGGCAGTGTCTTCTGGACGCTGATGCAGGTATCTATGAATCCTGTCTATTTCCATGTTTATATTCTTAGGTGTGTCTCAATATGCCTCAGCTATCATTTTAAATGAGCCTTTTAAAGATTTATTGTTACCACACATCTCTTAGACACCAATAATACTTACATTCTTCCTCCTTGACCGTAATTCAAGGTCCAACATTTTGTCTTGTAAATCTGCTTGTTTTGTTTGCGAAGCTTTCATAATTGAGGGAACTTGCACAACTTCACTTTGTAAATTGTTCAGGGTTGATTTTACCTCCAAGAGTTCCTGTTTCAAGGCAGCATTTTCTTGAATTAACTTCTGTGATAAATTATAATACGACTCAAGTTTGTCCTGAACTTTCAAGATATGGTCCATATTATCTGAGATAGTGTTCACTTTGCTTATCAAGGCTATGGCCCAACTACTGTAGATGGGTCCTTAGAGTCCAAATAGACATTTTCCTCCTCAGAATCTGAATCAGCACACAACTTCTAAGACCTATCTGGGTAATTGGCTTTCTCCCTTTTCTTGTGGGGCTGTTTCTGTTCCCCATTACAACTTTCTTCTTCAGCATTCAGAGTTTCTTCTCTCGGGGGGGTGGCATGGTTAACTGATACTTCTGTCTCTAGGGTTATACTATTTTTTTTTGGTTCTTGACATTGTTTATAAAGAACAACATTTTGCTCACCCCTTGTCCTAACCCCAATGGTATTTCTTCATCACTAAGTTCTACAATTTGAATTTAGTTCCCATTAACTTCTTCCTTGATTTCCCTGTGGTTCTCTAGCATTCCCCGCATGGTCTGTGTAGAGCCTGAATTGTGGTACTCTGATTTTGAATCCTCGCTGGTCTGGGGTATTCCAATGCATTCCTCTGACACATTGAGCTGGACCCCTTTTCCTTGAATTGCAGTAGCTCAATCTGAGTTATTACCAGTGGTGTCTTCTTCCTTTTGATCAGCCATTTTGAAAACTGGAAATCATTTCAATTTGGCAGGTAAAGCTTCACTTTCAGTTGGGGAATTTTCCAGTTGCAGTTTAGCCAGTTTGTTTTTTGTAAACCCTGCCGCTGCTTTTTTAATCCCCAAAGAACTTAATTCAGATTGTTTTCCTCTGGGTGTGGCATTCTGATGGAGTTTAGATTCTCTTCTAGCAGACCTAATCCTGAACTTCAACATATTTTTTGTTACTTTCTTGTGAGAGAGTTCCTCATAAAAATGATGGAAATGAAGAAGATGCATTCATTTAGGAGCATTATTGATGCTTTTATCCTTGATCTGTGTGCTCCAGAGGGGGGTGCCGATGTGTGCAGCTCTAGCTCTTCCTTTAGTCTTTCTTCATATGTCTTCTGATGTTGACCCTGCATCATTTTGGTTGCCCTTTTCTGGACAGCCTCCACCCTATCTATGTCTTTGCAGAGATGGGGTCTCCAGAACTGTACACAGTACTCCAGATGTAGTCTTACCAACTGTCTGTACAGAGGGTCAACGACTTCCTGTTTTCCACTGGTGATGCCTCTCCCTATGCATCTCAGTATCCCACCAGCCCTCCTTACTGCTTTCTTACATTGCTGGACCACCTTTAACATAGAAACATAGACTTTGGTGGCAGATAAGGACCGCTTGGCCCACCTTGTCTGCCCATTTCCCTACCTACAGGATAAGCCACAAATCCTAGTCAACTAACAGCCTATTTCTTCCTACCCCCCACTAGACTTGCCTTATGTCTGTCCTATGCATTCTTGAATTCTCCCACAGTTTTAGACCCCACAACCTCCTCAGGAAGGCTGTTCCATGCATACACTACCCTCTCTGTGAAAAAATACTTCCTCACATTGCCCCTGAACAGCACCCCATCTTTAAATTGTGTCCCCTTGTTCTTGTATGTCTCTTTTTCTGAAAGATGCTGCTCTCTTGGACTTTGTTGATTCCACTGAGGTACTTAAACAGTTCTATCATGTCCCCTCTCTCCCTCCTTTCCTCAAGGGTATACATATTAAGTTCTTTTAGTCTCTCCTCCTATGGCTTCTCTTGCAGATCATGCACCATTCTAGTCACCCTCTTCTGGACTGCCTCTATCCTGTCTATGTCCTTGCGGAGATGGGGTCTCCAGAACTGGACACAGTACTCCAGATGGGGTCTCACCAACTGTCTGTACAGAGGGAAAACAACTTCCTGTTTTCTGATGGTGATGCCTCTCCCTATGCATCCCAGTATGCCCCCAGCTCTCTCCACTGCCTTCTCACATTGCTTGCTAACCTTAAGGTCATCTGATATGATTACCCCCAGTCCATTTCCTTTTTTGTTATTGTTACTACCTCCCCCCCATTGTGTAATCTTCCACTGGGTTTTTGTTTTCCAGGAGCATTATTTTGCACTTCTTTGCATTGAATCCTAGCTGCCATACTTCTGACCATTCCTTCAACCTTGCAAAGTCTCTTCTCATCCTTTTCATGCCTTCTTGTGTATCAACCCTGTTACAGATCTTTGTGTCATCTCCAAAGAGACATACTTTCCCTTCCAGTCCCTCTGCAATGTCACTTATAAAGACATTTTTTAAGGACTGGCCCCAGTACTAAACCCTGTGGTACCCCATTAGTAACCCTCCTTTCTTCACTGAGGACTTCATTTACTATTACCCGCTGTATCCTGTTGTCCAACCAGTGTTTTACCCAGGCTACCATCCTAGGACCCACTCCCTGGTTGGCTAATTTGTTTATTAATCTTTTGTGTGGGACTGTGTCAAATGCCTTGCTAAAGTCTAGGTAGGCCATGTCCACAGCCCCTCCCTGGTCTACTGCTTTGGTCACCCAGTCAAAGAAATCAATTAGATTTGTCTGACATGACCTTCCCACTGTGAATCCATGCTGCCTTGGGTCCTGTACCCCACTGGCCTCTAGGTACTCAACAATTCTTTCCTTCAGAAGTGATTCCATCATTTTCCCTACCACTGAGGCCAAACTGACAGATCTGTAGTTTCCTGCTTCTGTCTTGCTCTCACTTTTGTGAAGGGGAATCACATCCACCCTCCTCCAGTCCTCAGGTACCACCCCATCCTCCCATGATTTATTAAAAAGGGTAGTCAGTGGTGTTACTAGTTCTTCCCTTACTTCTTTTAAAATTCTGGGGTGAATCCCATCAGGTCCCATTGCTTTATCCACCTTCAGTTATAAGAGTTCTTTCAGAACCCTTTCTTCTGTGAAAGGACTAATACTGTATCAACCTCCCCTATCCAGAGTGCTTCTATTCACCGGATTAGGTATTTCCCCTGCTTTTCCACTGTGAATACTGAGCAGAAGAATTCATTCAGTATCCCTTCTTTTTCACTGTCACTGTCTGCCCAACCACCTTCCTCTTTGTTCAGCCTCAGTATCTCTGCCATAGTCTTTCTTTGCTCCCTAATGTACCTATAAAAGGTTTTATCCCCCTTCTTAACTGAGTTGGCTATCTTTTCCTCAGTTTGGGCCTTTGCTATTCTGACTGCCTTACAGCACTCTGAAGTTGCAAATTTCCCCATAAGATTGCACTTTGGAGGTTGTGGTGCTTCTTAGCACCTATATCTCAAAAAACGTTCGAGATACAGATTTTCCGGTAAACGCTGTTCCATGTATTGAGGTGGCTAGTTCATGAATACAACTGTGAAAGATTTTTTTCTGCACTTTCTAGAGTTACTGAGATATTGGCAAATAAGCATTACAAGGGTTGATTCTAATGCTTCTAGGCCTGTGCTATGTGTCTGCACTTATGTGTAGGTGGAAGCACAGGGCTCTGGCCATGGGCTCCCACCTATGCATGCAATTTATAATAAACAGGGAGCACTACGCTCATGGGTGAGTGGGTGCACAGGGACTGGAGGGCCTGCACTACCATCTATGGATACCATTTTGCAAACCTGAGGACACAGTTATGGGTGTGTGGGAGCGCAGGGCCTGGAGGACCCATGCATCCACCTATGCATTCCATGTGACTAACATGTCACTTTCTGAAAAAAGAAGGGACATTCATTGCAAAAAACTCTGTTAATGCATCATTTAGGGTTGATTTCCACACCAACAAGAGTGTGTAAATTCAACGTTAAGGTTTCCAACCCTACCACCACACGTCCCACCATCCACATGCCAACAGGTGTTTGGGTATGTGCTGGAGTCATCAGGCCTAACTCTTACCCCATTCTCCTATAATGTGCCAGCTCAGCTTGTTTGCAAATGGAATGGGGTGAGATTTTGGCCCAACAACCCCAACACACACTCCAATGCCTGTTGGTGTATGGAGGGTGGGGGGGTGAAGCGTGGAGTAGTAGGGTTGGAAACTCTAATGTCGAATTTCTCTACTTTTGTTGGTGTGGAAATGAACCCTAACTAATGCATTAATGGAGCTTTTTGCAATGAATATATATTATAGCTGCACAGTAGTGCAGCTATTGTTAGGGTTGCCAGGCTACTTCTATGTTAAATCCAAATGTTTGCATGTTAATAACTTTGCAACCATTCTACCAATTTGTCTGAAATGTTGCACGTGCGGTCTGGTACCATAGATCTCTGGATCTTGCAAGTTACACTACAGTCAGATGTGCAATTAAAAAAACACACTTTTTGGCTATTTATTTTCTTGGGGCTATAGCCTAAACCTTTTGTCCATCTGGTCTGGAATTCTCAGGGAATATGCAGTCTGGGTTACTTATGTGCCTTTTGAAGATTTGGTGAAAAAATATTAATCTGTTCAAAAGTTATTTAAATTTAAATTTCCCCATTATAGTCAAGGGGGAAAAACAGCTGTGCCTCTTGAAAGCTGCTGCCAGTACATTTTACTGTCACAAATGGCCTTAGTACTGTTGTGCTGCTGCCATCCTGTTTTCAGTTAGTGATGGAGAAAAACAGCTGTAGTTTAAATTGTACTGCCTCTAGGTAAACACTGACAGTTGTCTTTTCCTAATCAGGGTCTGAGGAAAACAATGCAGCCATTATTCTAACATAACCCCCTTCCAGAAATGCCTTTCTTACAGTCAGGTCCCTGGTACTGTTGCAAATTGCAAAACAATGGCTGCAACACTTTCGCAATTTGTGACACTTTTTGTGAAAGTGTTGCAAATTGCGACACTACTGCCTAATAAAAAAACATTTTTTTGCCACCTTACTGCAACTAAATGCTTAGGGATTTGGGGTTGAAATCTGCAGGGCAGCAAGCTCTTTCCTCACAGATGTGCCTTTTGCTGGTTTGGTGAAAGACTTTACACTGGTTCCATAGTTATGGCATTCCAAAATGGAAAAATTTCCCTTAGGATAACATTGTGGTGTCCATTGCGCCTTTCAGCACACGTATATCTAAAACGATTCTAGATATGAATTTTTCACTCTGGACAGTGTATTCCACTTTTACAAACCTGTGGAGGTCTCCAAGTCATGATTATAACTGTGGCCAAATTTTTTTCATAGTTGCTATGATTACTGAGATATTGCCAAACTAGTGTTACAATGGTTCCTTTTCAACACTCTAGGGCTGCAGTACGTCTCCGTACTTATGTGTAAGTTGGAGCACAGGTCACAGAGGGCCCATGCTCCCATGTATGCATACCATTATGCAAAAATGAGCAGTGTGAAGCGGCTCCCACAACCACATGCCAGTTACTAGTTACATTACAGTTTCTCAAAGAGAAGGGAAATTCATTGCTCAAAACTCAATTAATACATCAGTTAGGGTTGATAGTATTGATAGTACAGTGACAAAAGTTTGGAAATTAGATGTTAGGGTTCCCACCCCTACAATCCCCCCCCCCACACACACATATCAACAGGTATTGGGGTGTGCCATGGGGTCATCAGGCCTAACTCTTTTTTCAATGGGATTGTAATTTTTTAGGATAGCTGCATGGTACGAACAAGGAGCCCTGTTCGTGAGGTGCAATTCCTTGTTTGCCAGTGGCCAATCCTTGTTCGCCATAAAAAAGAATCCTTGTTCATGAGCAGCCATTTTGTTTTTTGATTTTTCCTTGAAAAAACTATCATAACTCTGCCCAGGGACATCTGTTTCACACATCAAAGTGTGATTTCTGCTCATCAGGAGTTGATGAGAAGTGTTGTGTGTTTTCCGGTGTCTGTATGCCCCCAGAATTTTTTTTTATCACTGTATTTAAATCCTTTTTTGCCACTTGCTGAAGTCCTCGTTTGCCATCCTAATTCATCGGTGGTGAACAAGGAAATCAGCTGGCAAACAAGGTTTCCCAGTCTGGCCATCTGATCATGAAATCTTCATGATCAGATGGTAAGACAGGGAATATTTGTTCACCAGCTGATTTCCTTGTTCGCCAGTGATGAATCAGGTTGGCAATCAAGGAACTTGCCTGGCAAACAAGGATTCTGTTGTGGACATCTGGTCATGAAAATTTCATGACCAGAAGGCCAGATCAGGAATCCTTGTTTGCCAGCAAATTTCCTTGTTTGCCAGATGAAAATGGAATGGTGAACAAGGATATTGGCAGGCGAAAAAGGATTCCAGTCTGGCCATCTGGTAATAAAGATTTTAAATGAGATGGCCAGACTGGGAATCCTTGTTCACCAGCTGATTTCCTTGTTCACCAATGATGGAAACAGCTGGTGATTAAAGGACAGGATGGAGAAGAAGGACTGTTTTTGCATCTCATATATACAGGGGAAAAAGTGTTTCGTGACCACCTGGTTCACAAAAATGTTCCTGTTTTCTGGTCTTATCAGTAGTCCGGGTGTCCAGTGGTACCCCACCCCCCACCCTCCACCTCGACAGCTTTTTTTTGTTTTGTAATTTAAAAACAAAAATCTTGGTATTTTTTTATATGTTTTTACTGTGGTGTTCTACTACTTTCTGCCCTTTATCCCTGGTGTCTAGTAATACCCCCCAAGCAGCATCCTTCATTTTCTTTTGGCCTGAAAAAAACATTGGTAGTCCATGGCATCACCCCACCCTCCCAGAATGGGCAGCAGCTGTTAAATAAGGAAAACCATCCCTTGTTGCCTTTTTTGCTTTTTTAGTTACCTAAAAAAAATAGTCCATTGCCGATCGCTCCTGCACCCCCATCCAACCACCCACTGTGCACATACCTCACCACACCCCTCTGATGACCCCACTGTCCACTACTTACCTATGAAGGTCCCATGTTCAAGACCCTCTCCACTGATCGAAGACACATCTTGCTGCTAGAACCGGCAATTGCAATATTAACTAAGGTAAATGCGATTCAATTATATATCCTTTTGACCACAAATTTCCTACATGATTGATTGGGGACCCTACCTCATGAACAATATGACTGTCATTAGGTAACTCCTGCCAGAAAGATCATTTTGTGATCAGTTGGCCAAATCACCTTTCCCATGGGATTTGTGTGACGGCAGTCATATTGTTCATATGGTTGGGTCATAAGAAGGGTAGGCTGAACATTTGAGGCCAAAATGTGAAAAAAATGCCTGTGTTATGAGCATTCATTGCTATCTCACTACACACACTCGTAACTTTGGAAATTTACTACATTTTCAATCAATATTTTCAGCATAGCCTTGTAATAACCTCACCTCATGTATGTGACACCTGTCATTTTTCAAATCCTGGCCAAAATATATTTTCACACTTGTGGTGCAGAATGGCACTGCATTTGCCCAGAATTATGTTTTGGCTGTTATTTGAAATTGTTCTATGCTGGGTATATTAAGATGGCTGTGTTGAAAATTTGGGGTAGAAATGAAAAAAAAATGGCAGAGTCATGACTGCTTCTTAATGGAGGGATGGAAGGGCAGGGACCCTGCACTTCCACCATAACATAAGGATACTGTTATACTAACTCAATGGAGGGATGAGAGTGCAGTGCCCAAAGGACCCTGTTCTCCCACCATAAAATAAAGATATTGTTATACTACGTTGATGGAGGAATGGGAGCATGGGGTCCAAAGGACCCTGCACTCACACTGTAATACAGGATACTGTTATATTACCTCAATAGAGGGATGGGGACACAAGGTCCGAAGGACCCTGAACTTCCAACGTAACATAAGGATACTGTTATACTATCTCAATGAAGGGATTGGAGTGCAGACTCCTTAAGATACTGTTATACTATCTCAGTGGAGGGTCGGTAGTGCAGGGTCCAAAGAACCATGTGCTCCCACTGTAAAATAAGGATACTGTTATACTATTTCCAAAGGACCCTGTGCTCTCACCATAAAATAAGGATACTATTGTACTGTCTCAAAAAGTAAAGAAATAAATTGCAAAAAACTTTGTTAATGCATTAGTTAGGGTCAAAGCAACAAATGTTTGGAAATGTGGCATTAGGATTTCTGCCAGTAACACTCCATTCCTCACCCTGCACAGACCCACAGGTGGGGGGAAGAAATCTGTCTTGGGCACTGTGAGTCCTAATGCTTACCCCATTCTGCTATGCAGTAGCCTGTCACTTAATTTTGTAATGGAATGGGGTGAGCATTAGGGTTCACAGTGCCCAAAACAGACCTCCTGCCTGTGGGTCTGTACAGGGTGGGGAATGGGGTGTTAGGGTTGGAAACCCTAATGCCACATTTCCCTACTTTTTACACTTTGACCCTAACTGATGTATTAATGAAGTCTTTCACAATATGTATATATTTTTTTTATGCAAAAAAAATGTGTTTATGCATCAGTTAGGGTCTATATTAAAGAAACAAAAGTGTGGAAATGTGGTGTTAGGGTTTCCAACCCTAACTCCACATCCCCTCCCCCAGAAGCAGTGGAAGAGGGGAAGAGGCAAGGCAACACAAGCAATAAGACACAGCCATTATCATGTAAGACAAACAACATACAACTCACTGAACATAACAAAAGATACGTCCATCATTATGTTCAATCAGCTGTATGAGGTCTGCTGTCATGCCAGTGTCTTGGGGGTATGCCAAGTGCTCCCTAGAAACCTACTGGGAGGCTGATGGGGTCATGGGAAGGATGAAGAAGTGTACGGTTGTAATTCTTCCACAACTGCATAGTTCATCCTCTCCATTATTCATTGCTGATTTGGGGGCTGATTTTAGCCACCTTTTGCTGGCGAGAATGAGGCAGCTAGGCTACTGACTGGCCTTCCGAGGTCATGTCACATTATGCCTGTGCTGTGCTTTCTGCTCTGGTTCCTTATTAGGTGGTGGATCACCTTAAAGGTCTAGTTATTTACCTATAAAAGAAATCCATGGTCTGGGGACCGGTTACCTGCAAGCCCTCCTACAACCCAACCACCCTTCTTGTCCCCTCTGGTAAGCCGAGGAGGGCATCCTAGTGATTCCCAGTATCCATTTAAAATCATCTGTTGCTCTGGCTTTTTCAGTTGTAGCACTTACCCTGTGGAATTCTCTGCATTAGTTGGTTAGAGAGGCCCCCTCGTGTATTGCCTTCAAGAGGAATCCGAAGTCCTTTTTATTTAGTAAAGCTTTTCCCTCCTTTAATTTACTATGCTTTATTTATATCTTTTTATGTTTATTTCACTTTAAGTCTGCCTATATTATTCATTTATTTGTAAAATGCCTAGAGTCGCAACGAGATAGAGCACTCTACCAAATCAATAAACTAAACTGCATTTTTTTAAGAATGGGGGAGAGTGTGTTCTGACTGCACTATGATCTATTTCTAATTTGTAAACATTGTAACCAATTTCTTATTATCAAGTGGGATCGCCTGGCCCAAGGGCCCTGCACTCCCATTCTTCCACTTTCATTCCTCCATAGGTTAGTAGTACACTTGTTTTTGTGTTGGGGTACACCTCTCTGCACTCCCGTACATTCATAATTTCTAAATAATGAAATTAATTTGTTACTTTCAAATGACAGTACAGACCCTTCATGCCCTGTGCTCCCATTCATCCATAACTGACTAGTACAATTTTGTTTTGTGTCAAGGAGGGGAGACAGCTGCACTCCCATCCATCTCTAATTTATAAGCAGTGTAATCAATTCCTTATTATCAAGTGGGAGTGCAAGGTCTTTCAAGCCCTGCTGTCCCACTCCTCCACAGCTAACTACTACAATTTTTTAGTGGGGAGGCTGGTTGTACTCCCATCCATTCTTAATTTTGAAGTAGTGTAATTAATTCCTTACTTTTCCATGGGAGAGCAGGGCCATGCACTCCCATTCTTCTATAGCTGAGTACTACAATTTTTGGAGGAGACGACTGGCTGCATTCCCATCCATTCCATCAGCCCGACAGTAGGTCACCAGGGAGCACTTTGGGGTGCAGTGCATGCAGTGGCCCCTCCCCCAAGGTGCCTAGCATTTGGGCATACTCCCAAGACACTAGCATGGCAGTGCACCTCATACAGCTGGTGGACCATGATGATCAATGTCTCTTGTGTTATGTTCAGAGAGTTGTATGTTGTTTGTCTTACCTGATGATGGGTGTCTCTTCTTGGCTGTGCTAACTTGCCCCCTCTGTTGCTTCTGTGGGGAAATAGAGAGTTAGGATTGGAAACCCTAATACCTAATTTCCATTCTTTTGTTGCTTTAATATGAACCCTAACTGATGTGTTAATAAAGTTTTTTGAAATGAATTTCCATACTTTTTAAGACAGTATAATCGTATCCTTATTTGCTTGTCAGAGCACAGTGCCCTCCAGCCCTGTGCAGCCATCCATCCATAATTTTTGAGAAATTGTAATTGTATCCTTATTTCACTGGGGGAGTGCTGGGCCATTGGGGCCTTGTGCTTCCAACACTCCATAATTACACAGATTACACAGAAATTTGCTGGCAGAAAAGGACAACGTGGCCCATCCAGTCTGCCCTTATACTCTCCCCTGTTCCTTCCCACCCCCTTAACATGCTATCATCCCCTTTCCCAACCCCTTATGTCTGTCCCATGCCCTCTTGAAGCCCTCCACTGACTCAGCTCCCACCACCTCCTCCGGCAAACCGTTCCAGGCTTCCACTACTCTCGCTCTGTGAAGAACTGCCCTCTGACATTGCCTTTATATCTCTTGCCTTCTAATATGAGCCTGTGCCATCTTGTGTACGCTCCTTTGTTTCATTTTGAACAAACTTCCTTCCTTCACCATGTTTACATCACTGAGGCACTTAAAAGTCTCAATCATGTCCCCCCTCTCCCTCCTAGTCTTCAGCTGGTACAGGTTCAGCTCCCTCAATCTCTACTCATATGGTATATCCCTCATCCCTCGTACCTTCTTGGTCACCTTCCTCTGCACCCTCTCCATCATCTCTAGACCCCTGCGCAAGTGCAGTCTCCAGAACTGCATCCATACTCCAGGTGCAAAAGCATTAGTACCTAACTCTTTCTACTAGTAAAACCCCTTGCCATGCAGGCCAACATGCCATTTGCCTTACCCTCCACCTTGCTACACTGGTTCCCCACCTTAAGATTCCATGATACCACAATCCCCAGATCCTTCTCCGGTTCCTTTGCCATGATTTCCTTCCCCCCTAAGGGAGTAAGTTGGCCTCTTGTTTTTCCTCCCCAGAAGTATCACTGCACACTTCCCTGCATTAAACTTTAGTTGCCATGTTTATGACCACCTCTCTAGCATCTCCAGGTCCTCCTTATGGCATCCACTCCCCCTTGTGAATCCACTGTATTGCAGACCTTTGTATCATCCGCAAACAGGCACATTCAGCCTTCCAAGTCCTCTGTGAGGTCACTAATATAGATGTTAAAGAATAGGGAACCTAGTACTGACCCTGTGGCACCCTGCTGATCATTGCCTGTTCCCTGGAGTGTGTCTCATTTACTACCACTGCTTGTCACCTACCCATCAAACAGTTCCCTACCCAACTTGGGATTTGGTGGCCCACACCTGGGCCATCCAGCTTATTCAGCAGCCTTCTGTGCAGTACGGTGTCGAAGGCCTTGCCAAAGTCCAGGTAGACCACATCCACCGCCCCTCCTTGGTCCACTATCTGCATCACCCAATCAAAAAACTCTATTAGGTTAGTCTGGCAGGACCTACCCTTAGTGAAACCATGTGGCCTTCTATCCTGCAGACCATTTTCCTCCAGGAATGCCACCAGACTTACCTTTAGTAATGTTTCCGCTACCTTCCCCACCACTGAGGTGGGACTAACAGGGTGGTAGTTTTTGACCTTGTCCTTCTTTCCTCCTTTGTGTAGTGCAACCACCTCTGCCCTCTTCCAGTCCTCTGGTACCACACCTGTATCCAATGACATGTTAAACAGTCTCACCAAATGTGGTGTCATTAACTACCTCAGCTCCATGAGTATCCTTGGGTATATGCCATCAGGCCCCATCACTTTATTTACCCTAAGTCTAGCCAGCTCTTCTCTTACTCTGTTAGCCGTGAACATCATAGGATCCATGTTCCTGTGGGATTCCCCTTTCCTTCTCATACTAATCTGCTGCCCTCTCCCTCCTTTGTGAAGATTGAACAGAAGAAATTATTCAAGGCCTCCACTTTATTTATTTATTTATTTATTTGCTTTTGGTAACCAGGTAAGCACACTAGACAGCTGGTGCCTACTTTCACCAAGTCTCCCTCCAGAATAGTTCCAGCTTTACCCTTTAGTCTCCCAATCCCCTGGTGTGCCTTTCATCCTTCTTTCTCCCATGTACCTAAAAAAGGTTTTATCCCCCCTTCTGGCCTGCCTTGCTAGCCTCTCCTCAGTGACTGCTTTACCCCTCCTTATTGTCTGCCCTGCTTCCCTCCTCTTTTCCCTGTCAGCCTCCCCATCATCCATCCTTTGTGTTGACTTGTACTTCCTGAAAGCCCTGACTTTCTCCTGGACCACCTTCACCACCTCTCTATTAACTCATTGTCTCCTAGCAGATGCCTGTAGTCATCAGCAAAATACACTGGTGTGTCATGAGGGTGCCTGCAGAAGTCGGCTACTGACTCCCAGTATGCCCTTACAACACCTGGAGAAGTCACTTATATATTTTAATATAGAGTGTAACAGAATATAATATATATTTGACTGCATAGCACCATTGGAAAGGTAATTTTATGCAGAACAACTTTGTCACCGATATTTTGTGTATATCATGTATACTTTAGGAGTTATTCGCATTTGTTTATGGTATGGTGTATATGGCTTATGTTGCCTGTTTTAGTGAAAGAAATATTTTTTTTGCTGTTTCAACCAGCATAGAAAAAAAAATAGATATTATTATTTGCATACCACAATTGGAAAGGTAATTTTGTGCTGAACAACTTTGCCTCTGAAATTTTGTGTATATCATGTATATGTTAGGAGTTATTCCCATTTGTTTATGGTATGGTGTGTATGACTTATGTTGCCTGTTTTAGTGAAAGAAAATATTTTTTTTGCTGTTTCAACCAGCATAGAAAAAAAAAACAAAATTGCATATTATTATTTGCATGCCACCATTGGAAAGATAATTTTGTGCTGAATAACTTTACCACTCTTACTTTGTGTCTAGCACTTATGGTTCTTGAGCTAATAGGATTTGTTCGTGGCATGCTGACTATAGCTTGATTTTGCTTAGAAAGGCCCAGGATTTACTGTTAACAGTACACAGGAGACAAATGGTGCAATGTCAGAGAGCTCCTATGGAGGCAATGAGTTAAACCAAAGAGGTTTTCTCCTCCTGTGCTTCCTGACTCTCCTAATGCATGAGACTGTGGCTTTCAGCACCACCTCCCTTGATGGCTAGTCAGAAATCCTCAACCTCCTCTTTGTTCACCATCCTTGACATTTCTTCAGAGAATACCCTCTGCATCATGCTAAAGTTTGCCTTCCTGAAGCCTAGTATCCTGGTTTCAATCATTTTATCCTCCCTGTCCATTCTTACCTTCAACCTGACCACTCTGTGGTCACTTGTTCCTATTTCATCCCCTACCTCCACCTCCTCCACACTGTCACCATTAGTAAGGAATACATCCAATAAGTTACCACCCCTAGTGGGTTCCTTGACCTGTTTGTGTAAAAATATGCCTTGTAGTGCCTCTAGGATGCCCTTGCTCCTAATTCATACTGCTGTTTGGGCCTCCTAGTCTGTATCAGGGAAGCTGAGGTCCCCAACCAGTAGAATTTCCTCTATCCATGCCATTCTCATTGCTGACTTTACAAGAAGTTCATCTCCTTCCTCCCTATGCGTAGGAGGCCAGTACGTTACCTCTACTCTCAACTGCTTCCCATTTTTCCTGTCTAAGGTGACCCACATCACCTCCACTTCCCCTTCCTCTTCTTGCTCCTTTGTGGTCCTGATTTATTCCTTAACATATAATGCTATCACTCCCCTCTTTATCCCCACTCTGTCTTTCCTAAATAACCGATACGCAGGAATCACCATCTCCCAGGCATGATGCTCACTCCACCAAGTCTCACACACTGCTACTATGCTGAGACCCTCATCCACCATGGAGACCTCCAGTTCCCATAGTTTATTCTCCAGACTTCTGGCATTCACCACCAAACCCATCCTTCATAAAGTCCTCAAGCCCTCCCTCCCTCAACCAATCCCTTCCTGCTGCTACTACCTACAGCCATTATATCTGCTTTGTTTTTTGGGGGGAGCAGACCCTGAGGGTAGGCTGGCTGCCTCCCAGATCCTCCTTATCCCACCCCTCCCTAGCTGTACTTGATGTCTGTATGCATGCCTCATCCTGGGGGGGAGGATGAAAGCCTCCCAGTGCTTCCACCCCTAAGGGTGGCCCTGTCTTTTGGCCCCCAGTTCAGTTTAAATTTATCTTCCCAACTATGAAGCCTTCCAGTTTATTCTTTAGTACAGCTGCCCCTGCCGCACTCAGATGCAGCCTGTCAGGGCATACAGCCCCTCCTCCTGCCACGTAGAACCCCCGTCACCTATCCAACTGGACCCCATCTGCTTACACCATCCTCGCAGACATCTATTAAATTCCACTATTTTTTCCTTCCTGGGTGTGCTTGCTCTGGGTGCCAGCAACTCCTCTGAGAATGAAATTGAAGGAAAAACTGTGTTTCCGTAAAACCTACCCAGCTCCTTGAAACTTGCTTGTACCTCTAACAGCCTATTTCCTTCTAAGTCATTGGTACCTAGATGAAACACCAGGTGCACCCTCTCATCTTCCTACTTGCCCCAAGAAGGAATGTGGTGCCTCACCTCGAGAGCATTAATTCCTGGCATACAGTGTACCTTAAGAGCATTGTTTCTTGCACCCTTCCTTCTCCATCTGATGTCTTTGATTATAAAGTCCCCAATAGTGCCACCATCCTTCTTTCATCTTCCTGAATATCCTGTTGGTGTTTCCTATTATGGCCTAAGACTCGCCTCCTCCTGGACTCCTCATGCTCAATGTCCAGCTTGTTCTGAATCCTGCCTTCTCCTGGCATGGTTTCCTCATCCCCCCTGGACCTCTGCTTAGATCCCCTTCCTGTCCCCACCCTCTTTCCTACTGCTGCCTCTTTCTCATTCACAGTTGATCTATTACTCTTGGAATTTTTGCTATCCCCCATTATCTCCACCTTGGCTCTGACTCTGTCCACTTCTAATGAAACCACTGTTTTGGAAGAGTCAGAGCTCGGTGCTCCCTCTGAGGGTATTTTGCTCTTACCCACTCACTTTGCCTGCGAATCTCCCTCTGTGTGCCCTTTGCTCAGAGCATCATTCAACTGTTTGCTTTCACATACCCGCTGCTGCTTGCACCCATTTACCTTGATGACCAACGAAGATGCCCTCTCCGGCTCTACTAGTTCCCCTGTCATTGTTTCCCTGCTATGTCTTGTCTCTTGACCCATCCCCTCTTGTGTCCCCTTCTGATGTGAGTCTTATTTTTTTGTGTGGGAGCACAGAGCCCTCCAGGCCCTGCACTGACATTCATCCATCCATCTATAAGACCTGTGCTGCCAACACTCCATAATGGTACTCATATTTCTGTGGGAGTGTACAGTGCCATTCATGCATAATTTTTGAGATCGTGTAGTGGTATAATTATTTGTCAGTGGGATCACCAAAGAAACACCTCCAATTGCAATGTTATCCTATGGAAAACAAAGCAATATTTGAAACCTGTGTATCTCTAAACCAAATAAATATATTTTAAGAAAACCAGCAAAAGGCATGTAGGTGGAGCATGTCCTTTCTTCCCAGAACATTTCGGAGCAAAATTGCAAACCATTTCTTCACAGTGAAGTGGCAAAGAAACAACGGTGTGCACCTCACAGTACAATGTTGTCATATTGAGAGTTAATCAAAATTTAAACCCACAGTACTCCAGAGCAAAGTAAAATATTTTCACCAAACCAGCCAAAGGCACATCTGTGGGACAATCCCTTTGTACCCTGAAAATTTCAGATCAAAATCACAACCCCCTTGATAACTGCAGAGTGGTAAAGAAAACAGCTCTCTTAAAATTCCTTTTTCACAAATTGCGAAAAAGAAAACCTTTTCCACAGGTCCTTATTACACAATTTGTGGAAAAAGAAAATCCTTTATCACAAACTGTGACAAAGGATCCTGTTTTGCAATTCCTTTTTCGCAATTTGCAAAAAACTATTTCAGCATGTTAAAAAAACATATTTATAAGTAAGCTATCAAAAAAGTATCCCCAGAATCAGATAGTAGGGATCCTGATTAGATAAACCCAACTGTCGGTATGTACAAACCACTGAACATTTGGAATTATTTAATTTTGTTGTCACTGCTAACTGAAAGCAAGATGGTGGAAGCAAGGAAAAGATTCTGGTTTTGCAGCAATAGATCCCACTTTCACAAAAAAGGATTCCGCATTTGCAATAAAAAATCCTTCTTCGAGTGGGGCATCTAACTGATCTCTTAAGAAATAATAGGAAACTTTGAAATTTAATAACTTTGGAACAAATTAATGCATTTTCAGCAAATCTTCAAAATGCACATCAGTGACCCAAGACCTTTGTATCCTAGAAATTTAAGACCAAAACTCCACACCAGTTTTTGTGTAGTGGTGTAACAAAGAATTTTACAAAAAAAAAAAAACTGGAATGTTCACAATTTCTGCTACTCTGTATCTCCGCACTCAGACATCCAACCAGAATGAAACTTGCCACATCAAAAGCTCTTTCATCTCTGATGTTAAAGTGCAAACTTTCAAGCAAATTGCTAGAACAGTTGCAAAGTTATTAAAGTGCAAAATGTCAAGTTAACATAGACGTGAAAGTTGAACCCTAACTATAGAAGTGTGCCCCTATAATATGTGTATGTCTCTGTACCAGATATATAAAGAGCAAGTGGTTATCAAAATAAAAGGCTAAAATCTTTGACATTTACAACAATTATGTTTAGTGTGTTAATATTTTAATAGCTCCTGTGTGCCTAATAAATATTTCAGGTCCTGCAGTGCTAAATTAACAGTTTTTTTGTAAAAGGTTACAACTATTCCCACCTAATCCACAATTGCTGTTTGTTTTATCACAACTTATCATAATGAGTACTATATTGTTATGATCAAAGGCCCTATGATGTCAGTTGAGGACAGACAAATGCCTTTATTGACACTTGGTAGAATGTATACCAAGATATACTATAAACCCTGGTAAAGAAAACTAAACATTAAAAAATGTATTCTCTAGAAAATTGTAAGGACATAAAACATTATATTCCTGAAAGTACACATTGAAGTGAAGAGTTGCTCTTTATGTTTTCAAAATGCAGCATTACATTTATTGAAATGTTATCACCCATCAGACCATTATTTATTAATATGCACACAAAAAAAAACTATTAATGCTCCATTCAGAGTGTGGTGGATTACGTTAAACTCAACTTTTAAATTTTCTTTACTTCTTTCCATGTTGGTCAAGCAGTATGCTCCAAAAACAAATGAAACCGAGTAGCACAACCAACAGAAAAGTCTAATGACATGAATTAAAAGCATGACATGTTAGTTTACGAAAGAGAGGGGACACATTTATATTTTCAAATCAGGAATTGGCAAAATACATATCCCCACCACCCACTCCAGTAAATCTGAACCCTTAAGGCATCAATCTGGTGTTTTTTGCCCACATGCAAAGTTAATGTTCTGATAAAATAATTGATATCACTTTATTGAATACTGCAGTCCAGCAAATGTTTTTAGTCCTGTTAACTTTAACAAAAACAAAATGAAAAAACAAGCAAACAGAAAAATACATAACATTTCTTGAGAACATATGCGTTGCCCTTTTTTCTGACTTCACCAAAGAATGACAAAAGCAAATTCAGATTATTTGTCCCCCAAGCAGAGCAATGACAGTACTTTATTTTAAACAGTGTGGAAAACACACATGCCAAAAATATCAATTTTACCCACAAATAAAAATAATCAGTCTGCACATTATCAATTACACCCATGCTTATATACACACACCAATACATTCACACATGCAAGCATCAAATGAAATGACAAAATTTATCTATACAATTATTCAGCCTGAATGTATTACCTATTATCAATTGTCTCCATGCCATGCCTCTATACACACATCAATACATATATAAATATACAAGCACAAAATTAACCGTCAGTCTTTATTTACCTTCAAAATTAATCAGCCTGCAAGTGTTACTTATTATAAATTGTCTATATGTGTACACACACACACACACACTCACACACACATATCAGTCCATTCACACATATAAAATCATAAAATAGAATGCCAGTATTACACTCATACTTTAAATCAATCCATTTGCTCATATTTCCTATTAGCAATCTAAATGAAATGAACAATATCTCATGGTTTCTTTATGGCAACAAATCTATTGAGGTCCTTTGATGATTCAAAGTAATGGTATGTCAAGTAGCTGAATGCATTTGCATGCAATCTGTTCCAGTCAATGTGTGCTCACTTTCTGATTACAACATGCTGCAGGTTGAGTACTCCTTGACTTGAAGGGGATTGGACTAGCCCTATTTTTTAAGACTCAACTCAGTATCACTCTCTTGCCCACCCCTAATTTTCAATCATGAGAACTACTTCACTAATTCTTGCTTCTTGGTGAAGCCACAAAGTAAGCAAGCAAGCAAGCAACATTTTATTTATGAAACACTATTCCAATAGATCATAGCATTTTACAAAGATTACAGACCATAAAAACATTAAATTTAATAAGTCACACATTAGAAACATATATAAACAGCAGGACTAGATATGACAAAGTGCCAGTTCAAATAAATAAAAGCTACACATATTATGTGTCAATATGCCCCCTAAAAAAAGACATACCTGGTATAATGGAATTAGTAGACCATCTCCCATCAGCGGTTCAAATATGTGAGGTCATTATCATGGGAAGTTTTAATCTTGATTGGCTTGGTCCCAGAGCAAATAGCCTTGAGAGCATCATTTGCAATGCACATCTCTCTCAACTCATTAATGTCCCCACCAGACAATCCAGTAAAGGATACCACCATACCCTCCTTGACTGGCTGCTTACAAACAGGAATGAAAGGGCTGCTTCAACCGGGGTTCTTGTGGATACAATCAGAGACCACTCCCCTGTTTACTGTGTTTGGGATGCCTCCCCTCCCTCTTCTCCTCCCAGTGTTAATATAACTAACTTCTCTGCATTCAATCCAGATGCCTTTCTTTCTTTATGACCTCTCACATGTTGACTGGTGCCCTGTCTTCTCCTCAAGTGACATCAACTTTGCCACTGAATACCTCACCTCTACCATTGTCTCCCTTCAAAAAAACATATCCCAACCATTTGACGGAGGGTTAGATGATTGCCTGCCAAATGGTTAAATTGACCCCTCCTCTCCATGCTAAAGGCCAGAGATAAGCAATGGCCTAAATATAAAACCTCCTCTTTGCAAGAGGATTGAGTAAACTAGTGCACCCTGCGAAACATTTGTAAACATGAAATCCAATCGACTAAAGGCCAATATTACAGAGACCTACTAGCATCCATGGCCAATGACCCCCCAAAATACTGATCCTATATAAACTGCTTATTAGGGGAAAAATGGAAACCAACTGCCCTCCAAGAGATGTCAATTAACAATATTAGCTGCAACAACCCCACTACCATTGCCAATGCATTCAATTCCCTAGTCTTTGATCAATCTTGCTATGACTCCCTTCTGCACCACCCTACTTCTGTTACCCCTAGCTCTACCCTTCCTCTAAGTCGTCCCTTCACTTTCACTCAGTTTAGCATCATGAAGTCCTGCGCCTTCTTAAAAGTATCTCATCACACCGGTATAGGCCCTTATGGGATAGAACCTAGAATACTTAAATTGGTGTGCTGACACAAGGTCGACACCACCACAGCGAACACCAACGCAGTGACAGAAATCGCCTGTCTGCGGCAAGTCACTGTGCTGGAGCGCAGAAGACACCGGTGGTGCATTTCCTGATGTAGCACCCCCCCGGCCGAACTCCGACTTGGAGTTAGAATCCTAGAGACTGGGGGGTGTGGGGGGGCGGAGTCTGTCACATGGGTGGTTTGGTGGGTGGAGCCCCCTGATAGAAAGCACCGACATCCCCAAAGCTACTATGCTGGCAATCGGCATGGCAGCTATCGCTGTGGGGGATATCGGTGCTTTCTATTGGGCAGACAGAACAATTACTTTGTTGTGTCCAGTTCTAAACCCAAAAACTCAATTATGCGACTTGGTCCTTCCGTCTTGTCTTCGGCTAGTGGGACCTCCACCTCCTGGCATAATCTCTGGAAATTCCTAAGCATGTCCTTGGTCTCTACCTTTCCTTCCTCAATGAACAGGAAATCATCCAGGTAGTGCACCACTGCCCGGTACCCAAACCTGTTCTGAAAAACCAATTGCAGCCAAGTGCTAAACATCTCAAACATTGCACAAGGTATTGAACACCCCATTGGCATGGCTTTATTGAAATAATACTTTTCTTCCAACCGGAAACCCAGTAAGTCCCAGTCTTCTGGCCTAACCGGTAGGAGCCGAAAAGCTGATTCCATGTCTGTTTTTGCCACCCATGCTTCCCGTTTCATTCTAATCAGTTTTACTGCATCTTCCAGTGTGGTGTAAGTGATTCTGCTGTCCTCCTTCCCTATGGAATCATTGACTGAATCTCCCTCTGAGTAAGACAGATGGTGTATTACCCTGTACTCACCCTCTTGTTTCTTGGGGACCAGACCCAGAGGTGAAACCCTCAGGCTGGTTAGTGGCAGGGTCGTGAAAGGGTCTTCGACCCTTCCCGCCCCTACCTCCTCCTTAATCTTCCGAGTCAACACCCCCTCCTTCCCCTGTACCAATTTTAAGTCTTTTGCCACTAAAATTTTCCTGGACCCTTTGAACTGCAAGCTAAAACCATATTTAAAACCCTCTCTCAATATTTTTGCTGCCACCTTGTCGGGATACCCTTCCCCAACCATTTTTCCATCCTTCCTATGTTTATGGGTGTCTGCGCCAGCTGGAAACCACCCCCATTGTCCCCCTATGTGTCCTGATATTGAGGTTGATAGCCTTGCCATTTTCCCCCTGCTCCCCTATCCTTGTTCCCCGTCCCCCACTGATGCCCCCAAAAAGGACTCTGCCCATTCCGAAAAGATGTCTGAGGGGCACTGTCCTGATTGCTTGTCCCTTTTTCCCAACTGTACCTGCATTTTTCCACCGGGTGATGCCCATCACACTTGGAGAACACATGCCGGAAACAGCAGTTCAGCCAGTAACAGGCTGCCCTATTGTATCCCCAACATGCCTTCATTGCTCCCAATACCCATTTTTCACCTTCTGCTTCTTTGTCTGAAGGACCCGTGTAAATCTCCAGCCACAAATCTATTTGTCTGACGTCCCATTGTACATCCCCGAAATTCACCATTCTCTTCCTAAATTTTTCATCATACCGTAACCAACTATGTCTTCCCTTTTTGTATGCATTTTTTATGATGAGGGAGTAGGTGAGAAGGGGGATAGCTAATTCCTCCTGCTTCTCTATCACTATGGCTGTGAAATACGCAAAACCCATAGACCAGTTGTCCCACATTTTTTCTTTCCATGTTTTGTCCTCGTCTTCCTTTCTGAGCAGCACTACTGCCGCTGCCATGTCTTTTCTCTCAAAGCTATCTTTCTCTTCATATTTCTCCATGCTATTTACATTTGTCAATGCAAAGATGTCGACATATTTCCCTTTCCATATCTTCTCTTTCACTACTGTGGGAACATGGTCTGCTAGACATACTCTGGGAGCCCCTACCTCCTTTCATACCCCCTGATTACCCACCATCGCCCCCCCATCTTCCCTACCCCTTTAACTTGCCCAATGCCTTTTCTAGCTGGCCAATCCCATTCTCCCCATACTTTTCAACATTTGCGCTATATATTCTTTTATACTGCTCTCACTGTCACCCTTGATTACCTGGTATGGGTGTCTGTGAAGGACCGAGCCCCAGCGTCGGTATTGCCGGTACTTGGGGACAGCTCGATTGCAGCGGTGTTGGCATTAAAACTGATATTGGTAGGATGGGTTGGCAAATCGGTACTGGTGGGTCTGCTCTTATCTCTGGCCCCGGGGTGCCGTCTGGGCACAGCTCAGGTACCGGGCTCTCCGAGGAATGTGCCCATGGTTACACCACTAGTATCACCGCACTGGGCTCCCTAAAGGTGACCCATGGTGGTACCCTTTTGTTAGCCTCCTTACCCTTCCCCATCTTCCCTCTTCTTTTTGTACCCTTCTCCACACCCTCTGGCTCTGCCACCTCTAGCAACCGATTTGCCTTCTCCACCAACTCCATCACTGCCTTGAAGCACTCCTCCTTGTTGGGCTTTGTTTTTCTTGGTGCCATCCTCCGTCTGTTTCTATAATGACAAACATCTGTTAACCAACAAATCACTGCCTTCCACATATCCTCCTTTCATATTTTATATATATATATATATATATATATATTTTTTTTATTATTTGTGTTTTTTTTTTTACATCCATCCGATAAAACTGTTGTTAGGTGGACTTGCACCCCCAGTCATTTGCTTAGAACTGCCCTGCTCTACCCAATCGCGTCACAGGGCAACTTTCTACTAGTTTTTTTTTTATTACCCCCACCCTCTCCTCTCGGCCTTCTTGTGGACCTTTTCCTGCTTTTTTAGTTGGCCCCCCTCCCTGACCACCCCACATTGCCAGCCCCTTCCCGCCTCCCCTACCACCACCAAGCCATCCCTTATGTAATCCCCACTCGCTTGTTTTTTCATTTTTTTTATAGCCTTGTGTTACCCAGGACCCCTCTACCATAGTGCTGAGCATGACCCTTGTGACCATGCCCTTACCCACCTGAATTTGGAAACCCCCCTGCTTTTGTAATATGGCCCCTGTTCCTTCCTCTAGCTTGCCACTCTCCTCTTTTGCTTTGTTCTCCCCCCCATTTTGGCATCCTCCACCCTCAAGTCCCATTTTCCTGCTGACCCCATGTGGTGATGATGTCACACGCCATCGCCATGCGGTCAGGCCCCTGCGGTCTCAGTCGCCCATTCTTCGCTCCCCTTTTGCAAAGAAAAACCTCCAAAACAAAACACCCTTCTGACCAACCCTTTTGTTGAAGATCATGCCACCACGAGCACCCCTGCATGGCCTTCCTGCCGCAAAAAAAACTTTTTTTTTTGATTCGGTACTCCTGGCAAACACTCCACTGCTCAGGCTCCTCTGCCCCTCATTAGGATCTTCCTTAACTTCACTGCAGTAGCCGCTCCTCTCAGCACCGCTGTGCCTCTGACCCCCATGCTTTTTTACCCAACAGCCACCTCGCTTAGCCCATTCTCTGTCAGCTTGGCACCTTGTGCACTAGCACACTACCTCGGAAGGGCTTTTTGCTACAAATGCCCATGGGTTTTCTGCTTGGCCTCATCATAATTCTGCCGCGCTATCCATGCTGTTCTACAGGCATTATGGCCCCCCGTTAACTGCGCCTCGCATCCCATCCGTTTTACCTCTCTTCTTCCTTTCTCCCAACTGCCCACTCTGTTCCTTTAATACTGGTCTGGTGACCACCACGCTGCCCTGCATCGCTCCCTACCTTTTTCTACATCTCATTTTCATACCCCCTACCCCATTCGCGCATGACTTTGCAGGCTGCCATCACTGCAGCTACACTGCCTCCCTCTCTCTCCTTACAAATCCACCCCCTGTACAAACACACCACAGAACAAAACCTCCCTTCCTGTCCAGTCACCCTTAGTTTCTTCCCAAACCACATGTGCCTCTGCTCTCCACAGCCACTAAACAGCACATCTGAAACCGTAACAATCGAAATGGCCTCCTGGCCCCAGAGCAAGTGCTCTTTTTTTTTTGCAAGGGCTCTCAGCCCGCCTTGATATCCCTTACCTCCAGTCCTCTTGTCGTCCCTTCGTTGTTTCGGCCCCTTCGTTGTTGCTCACAATACTCCTTCCTTTTTTTTATTTCCTTTACTTTTTTATTTCCATAGATATTAACTTCCAAAATCAAAATCAAATGCCCAATGGCTTTTACCATAGACTAATGTGCTTCCACAGGGAAATTCCTTATGGAGCAAAACTTGTGAGCTCCTCTTGGTGTGCAGCCCCTTTTAGCTGCTCCCCTTCCACACCCCTTTTATCCCTTGCCCAATCCTCTGTTGCCACTTCATTGCCCCTTTGTCCTATTCCCTGCCCCCTTTGTGAGTTCACTGGGCCTTCCTCTTCCTAACCCCACCTCCTTTTCTCACCCCTCCTCTCCCTCACTGAGCCTCACATTTTTTTGCCTGGGCCATGGGACAATGGGACAATGGGTCCTGCCCCTTTTAAACTGAGCAACTCTCTTTGTCTCACCACCACTGACTACTCTACCAAAATCTAAACTGGCTAGCCTCCTCCTCCTCCTGCAGGTTTTACATTTTCAGAAGTTTTGCAGACAACATCATTATCAAATTAATGTGCAACTGATTCTTTTTACCCAGTTATTTTATTCTATATACCCACTTGGGCTGAAGACTGTGCACTTCTTGACCTACATTGTTGCTTTGCTGTACTATGTAATTACTGCAATCCACACTGTATCCTGTTTTCGATATCCTTAGTGTCTCTGTAATCAATGTTTTGCTCTTAAAATGTGTTGGTCTGTGTGATATTTGTACTGTTACCTGTATTGCTGTCTGTAATGTAATGTACTCTTCAAGAACTTGCCTGAAAATAGGCAGGTTTCTGCCTACTTCACATACCCAGTTAACAAAAGCTCAGTAAGTAAGTAAGTAAGTAAATAAATAAATAAATAAATAAATAAATAAATAAATGATAGTGGGCCAGAAGGTGCTATTCAAACATCAATTCAAAAGGCTTGACTGTGTTAAAAAAAGAGTGCCAGACATATGGGGGGGCTAAGGGGCTTAAGCCCCTTCTTTGGACTTTTCTTCTTAGATGTTTAGTTGGGTATGACAGGCAGCAGCACCACATTCTAATTTCCTTCTATTGTACTGTATTTGTACTGCAGGCCACTCACATTCCTGACTACAGGCTTGAGTGACTTCCTCCTGGACCCATCTGAAAGTACAGCTGCTAGACGGCTGCACCTGTTGGCCAGTAGTAAAGATAAAGTTAAGTGTCCAAACCCCCCCACACACACCTGACACCACACCCCATGTCCCCACGCCCCACCTGAACTGACAATAACATTAACTTACTGTAAGTACAATTACTTGGTGGTGGTGTAGTGCCAGGTCAGTGTTGGCAGTTTGCTTAATTAGCCATTTGCCAGCCAGGTCACATTTTATTAGTGTTTTTTTTTTTTTTTATTTATTTAGTTTTTGTTTACTGGATAAGAGCACTAGCCATAGCACTGACTATTTTCAGGCACGACTCAGGAGGGTATAGTACAACACTACAGGCAAACATTACGATACAGATTTGACATTGTTGATAATATATTACAAAAAACATAGTTATAGCCAAGAATAGAGTCATTAACAGTGTAGGGAAAAGGTATTGAGAAAAATTAGTTCATTATCAAGGCTAGATCACAATAATTGATTTGAGAAAAAAACAGAAACAATTGGAGGTAATTATAGTATCCGATTGGGATTGCCATAGATATTTAAGGGAGAGATAAATGTAAGGGAGGTAGAAGTAAGAGGTCAGAAAGTGTTGAGGATGAGTCTAGGAGAGGGGATAAGGGAAAAAACAGGTAGAGGAAAAAGTGCATTAGTGTTGGGTAGGGCAAACCAAGTAGGAATGCAAGACAAGGTGCTAGAAGGGACCTAAGGGCTAGGGTGGTTTGAAACAGTTGCATTTTCCAGAAGTGCTGAAATGGTTGCACAACCCACTCTTAAAAGAAATGTGGGATGTGGATAGATGTAGGGAAAGTGGGAGGGTGCTCCAGTATAGGGAGGCATGACAGGCAAAAGCACTAGCACCTTTGGAGGTGTTATGTCTGGGGATGAAGACAGGAGTTTTGGCAACAGACCACAGCCCATAACAAGATGTCAGGTTTTGGAAGAGGTCAGCTAGGGGTATGGGTATTTGTTGTCTGATAATATTGTCAATGACAGAGCCATATGTGTAAAGTCTTAACTCAGGGGGAGGAAGCCAACCCAGGTCTGAATAGAGAAGACAGTGATGTTTTATCCAATGAGAGGAGGATGCATATCAACACATGTTATTATATGTGATATCCCACTTTTGAAGGCTAGTTTTACATGCAGAGGTATATGTGGCAACACCATAATTAAGTGAAGGCAAGAGTATGCCATGGGCAATGGCAAGCCTAGCTGAGGGCATGAGCACATGGCTGGTTCAGTAGGCAACTCCCAGTTTAGAGTTGACCAGCTTGCAGGTCTGTTGGATGTGGAGGTCAAAATTTAGCAATGGGTTTAGTGTGATGCCCAGGTATTTAAAGGAATTTACCACCTCAACTGTTGGACCATTTATGGAGGAAAGTTTGAAATTGGGGTGGGTGAGTTTGAGTTTGGCATTTGATCCAAAGAGCATAGCCTGAGTTTTGGACTCATTCAGGACAAGCTTGTGACTACATAGCCACTGCTGGATTAGATGAAAATCAAGAGTTGCCTATTTATATCATCAATGCTCTTTGCACTAGTGTATAGCACAGTGTCATCTGCATATAACAGGGAGGCTGTCCTATGGAGGTTAGAGGTGATGCTATTTATGAAGATGGAAAAAAGCAGAGGCCCAAGAATGGAACCTTGTGGTACACTAATGTTTATAGTGGTCACATCTGAGAGGGTAGAGTTGAATTTCACTGTTTGAGTCCTATCAGACAGGTATCTACCAAACCATCGTACAACATTAGAAGAGAATCCTAGTGATCTAAGGGTGGTTAGGAGGATGGGGTGATCGACCAGGTCAAACGCCTTGGTCAGTGCTGCTGACATTTGTTGTTAGAGATGTTGCAAAATTCTATTTTACTGGTGAAATTACTGTGAAATCTGAAATTTCACTGTGTGAAATATTTTGCAAAAATCTCCCATTACACAAAATATTTCACCAGGTGCTAAATGTGGAATTTTGCCTGATAAATGCAAAATTTCACTGTTAAAGAGGTAAAAGTTCACCAGTGAAAGATGAATTTCACCTTCCATGGGTGAAATTTCACCTTCCACAACCACAATTTTGCATTCCGCAGGAAAAATTTCATATTATGCAGGCAAAATTCTGAATTTCACTGCCTCGAAAAAATTCATGAAAAGGGTGAATTTTAAGAAATATTTGCTTAACAAAATTTGCCAATTTCACACATCTCTATTTGTTGTATAAAGAAGGCTGATATAAATATATTTACAAATTAGGTGCTACAGCCAACTTGAGTGGGCTGCAGGATGTTTGATGATGGGGGTTAAAAGCGATGATATCGATAAGTCTACCTGTTGATTATTTGTCTGTGACCCATTTGCCATTGATTTTTTGTTTGTTTGGCACTGTAACTTGGAAAGGATTCAGACAGTCATTATTAAATATAAGTACAGTTCACCCCAGCTAGGTGTGTGATTGGATGCATGTGGTGGGGGAAGAGGGAGAAAGTTATAGTACTGATCAGTGTGAAAGTCCTTTAATCCCCCACATACTCTATAAATAAATGATGATCATGTTGCTCTGACTACAGGGACTCTCTACAAAGCTAAGAGTGCTAATCCCCTGTGAGCCCAAAGACTGCAATACTCACTCTCTGCTTAATGAGTTGTCACCTGTTCTATTTTTATGTGTGCATGCCACAAATAAACCATAATTCCAAAGACACATACAGTATCATCAGACATTGCACATCAAGTCTGGAAACAAATCAAGCCAGTAAGACATTTTAACAGAAGCATTCCAATTGGCAGGATTTCTACTCCAGTTGACAGATATTGTGGCTGCCTCCATCATGTATAGCACAATCCCCAATCGGAGTGTTTGTGACACTGCAATATTTGACAACATTTCTAAAGAGACTATGTTTTCCTTTACTCTACCAATGTTATTATTACATGAATTTGAATTCCAATATTTGTTTTCTAACCAGTGTTCAACATTTATGGAATCAGATAGTCACTATTAAATATAAATACAGTTCATCACAGCTGGTGTGTGCAATTGTGTGCTTGTGGGGAGTGGGAGGGAGAATGTTATCGCAATGATTACTGTGAATTAAAACCATTTACCCACCAGATATAAATAAATAATGGTCATGTTGCTATGGCTAATGAGGCTCACTTCAAAGTTCAGTGGACAAAGCCCCTGTGAGCCTCAATGACTGAAACACAGACGTTCATATCTGGATCGCCTCTGACTGGCTGAATGGGTTTCCACCTGTTCTGTTTTCATTTATGTATGTCATACATAAACCATAGTTTCATGACACATCTCAACTGATATTGCACATCAAGTCTGCAAACAAACCAGGCCAGTAAGACTTTTTAATAGAAAATGTCCAACTGCCAGAATTTCTCTTACAGGTGATAGATATTATTGTTTCCTCCACCACACAGAGTGCAATCCATGATCTAACTGTGGCACTGCAATTTTTGACAAAAATGCTAAACAGACTATGTTTTCCATTATTGTACCAATTTTATTATTATGTGAATTTTAATTCCTATTCCTTTGTACATTGTGTTCGGCATTTCCTTATTGATCTCAGTCTGGATACAATCATTGTTAGATCATCTCTGCTTTTGCAATGTTCAGCAAACCTGCTGGGAAATATCATTATTTGCCCTCAAAAAAACAATCTATCAATGCTGACCCACTGGCTCAGTGGCAGGTTGCCTATCTGCAATGCTGGCATCCTGGGTTCAGCAATGGAGCCATGACATAGAAGGGCCAGCCGGGGAAGAAGGATTGAGCATCCGACGACAGCTTTCCTTCTCCAGGGGGGAGGGGATAGAGTGTTTAGCACAACATGGACACCTAGCAGAGGCTGGGTGTACCGAGCATGCTGAAGCCAGCAGCTAAGAGGGGCAGGGCAGACACTGGCCTGACTGGTCATCATCTACAGCCAGACTTACATGGGGGTCTCACTTCTTACCTCTCATCATGCACTATCACAGCCATGGCAGACCCACATGGGGGTTTCACCATCCCAGACAAATGTACCCCTCATCAGGGCATTGCTCGTTGCTCAAACATATTTACTTATCATCGATAGGCAGACTCACATGGGGGTCTTGCCCTTCTTACCTCACAACATGCAATTTTGCTGCCACAGCAGAAACATAAGGGGGTCCTGCCATCCCAAAACTGACCATGCCCCATGATGGGCATTTCCCATTACTCAATCATATCTCCATCTTCACCAAGGCAGACCCACTTGGGGGCCTTCCCTTCCTTAGTCTGCTCTCCTGGTACCTACTCTACAATTGTCTTATCCAAACTCTGCATACAAAGGACCTAAGTGGGGATCCAACACTCCAGCTAGCCCTCATTCAGTCCTAGCTTGTTACTTCATCAATTTATTCACTTCCTCTACTGCATATCAGCTTCCTTCCCATTCCAGTTCTGGCTCAGATTGTGTATGCAGGACATCTCTGTGGAGTGCACCTCAATTCCTTGGATGTATTGGGACATTGTCTACCTTCCTATCGAGGTACTCGATTGTACCCTAATGTTTTAAAGGACTCATGACTGCCTCACTAAAGCCTTCCAAATTGCATAAACTCCTACCATATGGACATGATACCGTTACCACTTTCAGAGACTACCTCATCACCATTTCTCATGCTGCCAATCCTCCCCAGCTATCTCGCCATCTAGGATATCTACATCCCTCAAAATCTGCAACTTTGGCTAACATTCCACTGGCAGAGCAGTCCATATATGTACATTCTACATCTTCTTCGCTACCCCTCGTTAGGGTATCATTGTCAAGCCTATCTCCATCGATGGCCTCTTTGATAATTCCAGTTAATTCTTCCAATCATCCTACATGAGATACTTCTGGTTTAGCTCAGCCTCTGTGGGCACCTCAGAAAGCTCCCATTTCATCCCATACTACTATAGCATGGCACTTCAAATGCCAAGTGTCTTTTCCCAGCAATTCAGCCACTTCTTCAGATGCTTCTGTTACCGTACCTGCTATTTCAGCCTTCGACAAATAACAACTCCAGTGTTCAGACTGGCATCCTAAACTACCTACATAGAGATCCCAGTTAGTGCCATTCCAGGGTTCTGTGATAGACCCTCCTCTCTGACTTTTATGGAGGCCTTTTCACCAATTATCAGACAGGGCGATAATACCTAAAGCTACCCACCCTAGACATTGCTCCCTGGATGTATCTTCATGTTCAGTTTAATAAGATCTTCAAACCGATACAGCTATCTTGGATATGGATTAACTCTCTTCTCTCATCTGGACATCCATCTGAATTGGACCCTCCTTCATCTGCTGGAACTTTCATCCTCCAGAATTGACTTTCCTGCTCATTGTTGGATTCAGAGACATGCCTCATTGACCAGTATGTTTGGACTTGACTCTTGGACATAACCAGAACTAACAGCCCACATTTAGGATTATTCTACTCTTAGTATGCCCAGAGGATGGGCACATCAGTGGCCTTGGGTCCTTGGAGGGTTTCCCCAAAGGGGATTTTCCTCTCCTGAGTGCTACTGGTCATACTCTCCAGAGTTGGAGAAAGTAATCAAAATGGTAACAATCTTTTGGGCCTTAATTCCTACACCTTCACAGCATTCCACCAAGGGTGGGAGACAGAGAAAAGCCAAAGTCTAAGTCACAAACATCAAGCTCAAACACTCAACCTCGTAAGTATTCACAAGCACTGAGCAATGTACCACACATTGAATTGAAAGCTATAGCCTGTAGTTCAAGGGGAGGGGAATAGATCCTCTCACATCCCCTACTTAATCCGCAGTGCTTCCACTGCTCAGTTTCAAGAGTTTTGAGATTTCCAAGCATCCTCCCTTGCCTCCTCTTTCTCTGGCACTCTTCTCACACCTTCTGCGCTGTGCCTTAATTCCTACACCTTCCCAGCATTACACTAAGGGTGGTAGACAGAAAAAAGCCAAAGTCCAAGTCACAAACATCAAGCATGAACAGTCAAGCTCATAAATATACACAAGCACTGAGCTATGTACCACACATTGAAGTATTACCTATTATCAATTGTCTCCATGCCATGCATGTATACACACATCAATACATATACAAATATTATTTATGCTTTTAAAATGTCACTGGTGGTTTAGTGAATTAGGGGGGGCAGGATGGTGGGTCACTACCTGACAGGGTGAGGGGTGCAGTAAACCACCAGAGATATGTTCATGTGTATTTCACTGGACAGTGATTGGGGAGGGGGTAGGAACAACTAGACTATCAGGGAAAATCTAAAAAACATAAATAATGGGATGGTGATTGTGGAGGGGGGAGAGACAACTAGGCTACAAGGTTATTTATTTATTTATTTTATGGGGATGACAATCGAAGAATAGGGGAGGTACCACTGGACTGCCTGGGAATTAATTTATTTTTTGGGGACAGCAATCGGTGGCTGAGGAAGGGGAGGGACCACTGGATTACCAGGGATTTTTTTTTTTTAATCAATGGAATGGCAACTGGTGATTGGGGAGGGAGGAGCAACCAGTGGACTACCAGGAAATATTTTTTTTTTTATCAATAGCATGATGATTTGGGAGGGGTGAGGGACCACTGAACTACCAGGGAATCATTTTCTACATATGTGGACAGCAGTCAGAGAACAGAGATGGGGGAGACACCATTGGATTACCATGGCAACTTTATACATTTTCTGGGTAAGGACAGCAATTGGGGGTAGGGAGGTGCCACTACTGTAGAATTCATGGAGACAATGGGTCCAGTGATCAGAGGGGGAGAGGTTGCCAATAGGCACCAGGGAAACAATGGAGCCAGTGATAGGAGGATGGTGGGTGCCACTATACATCAGTGAATCTACATGAATGGCGATCAAAGGGTGGGGGGGTGCCATGAGTCACCAGGAAAAGGATTTCTCAGCACAAAAAAAGATCCCTTTTCAGGACTTATGATACAAAAGTGATCTTTTTTTTTTATGACAAGTCACGAAAAAATATTTATAATCTGGAAATAAAATCAAGGGCTTGTCTTCAATAGATAAGTGCAACATCCAGCTGAGGGGGTCCCAATAAGAAAAGTTACATGTCTTGGTTTCTAGTCAACACATAACTGTTTTGAGTTACTTGATTTTGTTTCTCTCGCTAACTGTGAAACAAAATAGTGGTAGCACAAAAAAAGATTTCTCATTTGCGATACAGGATGACCCATTTGTGAAAAAGGATTAGCCATTTGTGATAAAGGATCCTTTGCCAAGGCTCACATCTAACTGGATAGTGAAAATCCCTTAGGAAATAATGAGAAATTTTAAAATGTAATAACTTTTGAATAGATTTATATTTTTGCAGCAAATCTTCAAAATGCACATCTGTGACCCAGGACCTTTCTACTCTAAAAATTTCAGACCAAAATTCCACAGTGTTTTTGTGCAGTGGTGGCATGACAAAGAATTTTACAAAAAATGGTAATTTTCACATTTTCTGACACTCCGTATCTCTTCACCTAGACATCTGATGGAACAAAACTTGCCACATCAAGAGATCTTATATCCCTGATGATGTGAGCAAACTTTCATGCAAATCATTTGAAAAGCTGTGAAGTTATTAAAGCACAAAATGTCAAGTTTAACATAGAAGTGAAGGCTGAATCCTAACAACAGGGGTACGATACTGTGCTCCTATAATATATATATATATATATATATATATACATTTATATATATGTGTGTGTGTGTGTGTGTGTGTGTGTGTGTAAAATTGTGTGTGTGTGTGTGTATGTATTTATATATATATATATATATATATACACGTGTGCACACACACACACACACACACACACACATACATATACACATCAGCAGGGCAAATGTACACCATTTTATTATGCCCAAGAATGACACTTATGTATGCATGAGATAGGGTGGCTTTATGCTCATCCTGTAAATTTGGGTTCAATTGGACCCCAAATTGCCAAGTTATTTGTGAAAGCTAAAAGCACAGAAAATTATTTATTTATTCATTTATTTATATGTTTTTCATTTCTGTCACTTGTAAATTCTAAAAAATCTTAGTGGAACAAAAAACATAACAAATGGAACACTAAAAAAGCATTCTTCTCTTCTCTGACAATGGGATATTAAAGTGTTAATAATTTAAAAAATGAAACCTTTTCCAGTGAAACTACATGTAAATTGTTCTTGCATGGGTCAACATTTTACAAACCTGAATGTTCGAGGTTTCACCTAACAGCCATTTTCAGTTACAGGTCAACAGAAAAAAAGGTCTTAATTTGGCATTTTTTATATATTTTTAAACTTTTGGAACTTTTGCACTGCTGAACTGATTATTACCATGTATTTCAGGATCAGGAGATACTCTGACCTGTAATGCACTTTTCATACTTCAGGCACTTCCATTTAGAGATGACTCCATTGTTGAGATGCAAAAATAGGAGTTTAACAAAGAATTGCATCTGTAACCCTAACTTCAGAGGCACTACCATTTCCATATATAATATATAACATATACACTAGACTATCCAAGCCATTGCTACTGCCAGCACTATGGATAACAGATTTGGCTTGGGCATTGAGTCTACAACCTTTAAAAGGGTTGCATGTCTTATGTAAATAATAATGAAAATCCAACTTTAGGGCATTTAGCAATTATTATATGAAATTAACATAATCAGGAAAATTACAAGAACTTTCATTGTTAGAGTAAACACTAGAGGATTGTAATAATGCTGAATAAATTTAACACAGGTGGCACTTGTTAAATAATGTTATTCTAATTTCAGAAAGTAAATAACCATCTGATGTGGATTTATGTAAATGTGTTTACTTTTAAGAGGATTATCTCAGTAAGTGCCTCTTCCTGGAAGATTTCAAGTGAGATTTAGAGCAATATTAATATTATTAATGTTGATGGCTCTGGAGTAAGTGTTAGTAAGTGAGAAGTTCAAATTATTTTTGTTACAATTTACTTACACAGGATACTCCAGGTGTGTGATGGTATCTCATTTTCATTGGATTTCTGCCCATATTGACAGCTGTGGTGACTGATAACATGGAGGTTCAGTAAACTACTCAGGATCACACAAATATTATGCAATTTTGGTGGGATTTGAACCTGCTTTTGAAGACTGTGCTCTAACCACTATACAGTAGTAGCTGCACTGTCTTCTTTTGGATTCTGATAAGGGAACTTGGATTATTCCATCTATGAGCACATGAGTAGCAGGGCTATGATACAGGATACCATGTAACAAATAGACAGACACTTGGGGGGGGTGAGTGGAAAGAAAAGGAGCCAATCCAGGCTTGCAGCCCTATTTAAATGTGTAGCCTGAGCAGTGTCAGAGAGTCAGCAGAGCTCAACAGAGCTCGGGAGCAGGACAGAGACTTGGGGGTGAGTGGAAAGAAAAGGCACCAATCCAGGCTTCCAATCCTATTTAAACAGGCAGCCTAAGGAGCACCAGAGAGTTGGCAGAGCTCAATGGAGCTTGGGAGCAAGATAAAGAATTGGGGACAAGTGAAAGAAAAGGTGCCAATCCAGACTTATAGTCCTATTTAAATGGGCAGCCTGAGCAGTGCCAGTGAGTCAGCATAGCTCAATGGAGCTCGGGAGCAGGACAGAGACTTGGGGGCAAGTGGAAAGAAAAGGCACCAATCCAGGCTTGCTGACCTATTTAAATGGGCAGCCTGAGCAGTGCCAGAGAGTTGGCAGAGCTCAATGGAGCTCAGGAGCAGGATGGAGACTTGGTGACTTTTAAGTTTGCCTGCCCACCTACCCGGGAGTATCACGTTGTATGTGGCCTGGCCTGAGGAGGGGTTCTCTGGAGGTTGACCAATAAAGGGCTTGCATTAATACTGTAATGACTGTGTTATCCTTGGTCTAGTAAGAGAAATCCTGTGCATGCAAGGGGCTCTATGATACTAACAGGCATCGTCAGGTTTTAACTGAACTAAGATTTACTATATGATTGCTACAGAATAATAATAATACAGTATCTGAGGGGTGAAAAAGTGATAAGTTATACTTTATGATTGCTACAAATACTACAGTATCCAACTGATGTGATTTGAACCTGCAGTACCCCTTTCATCAGGGTGGCAGAAGTGTGTCAAGTTGTGGAGGGAACGGGAATTGAGTAAGAAGAGGATGTATCAGTTGGTGTAGGGTACAAAACCATGAGTGAGAGCCTGAAACAAAGGATGGGGGCAAAAATTGGGCAAGTGCCATACGTCACTAGGGCTGGCATCTTTGGAAGTGTGGTGGGATGCACGGGGTGTGGGTCTGCTATGATCCTGGACTGGGCTTGGAGGGGGGGGTGTATGGTCTGTAGCCAGCTGGCTAGTTTAAAGAAGGAGCTGTGGAGGATAGGAAGGAGCCTAGGTGGCAGGGCAGGTGGGAATGGTAGGCATCCTGGCAGGGGAGTGTGTGAATGGGGATGGAAGGGAGGGAGGGGGACAGAGCAACTAGAGCCTGAAACTGACCCAAGTACCAGAGACACAGGCACAATAGGGTGAAGAAGGGAGGGGGGACATGAGACAAAGGGGACCCCTCTACAGGGGGGAAGAGCCTGCGAGGAGGATCGGGGAGCTGGCCGATGGCTGTGGGTAGAGGAGGACCGGGGGAGGCTCAGTGGGGAGCAAGTTAGAGGGGGGAACCGACAGCTAGATGTGAAGTAGGAGGAGTATTGACTAGGAACAGATTCAAGCCTATGATATTATGGCAGAAGGAGGTGGAGGAAAATACTAATGGGGGAGAGGACAAGCTGGGGAGGAGTGGGCTGGCAATGGGTAGGAATAGGAAAAGCATGGTCGGAGGGGTTGAAGGGGGCTAGTAAGGAAGGAAGGGGAACTGGAGGGGATAAGACTCAGGGTAGGGAGAAGGCTGGGAGGGGCACCGCTAAAGGGGTCACAGGTAATGGGTGCTCAAAAATGGCAATGGAGGTGGTAGGGGAGGGGTTGAAATCAGCAGGAGTGGCAGGGGGATCGATAGGGGAAGCCCAGTAGGCAGAAGTCAGACTGGTAAGTAAATTATGGGGGATGGGAGGAGCAGGGTGAAGACAGATAGTGAGGCGGAAATGGAGGGGAAGTTGCAGGAGACACAGAGGGTACAACTGGAGGGTGAGTATGGCAGGGCAGTATGAACTCTAGAGAAGAGGAAAGGGTAGGAGAGAGAGGAAAGGGGCTAAGGGACAGGAAGAGGGCGGGTACTCGTGCTGGGGAATTCTACACCGAAAGGGGTCATAAGGGGGGAAAGACACAGCTGTGTTTGGGTTGAAGCTATTCCAGGGTTGACTGTGGGAAGGGCAGGACAGGCACTGTTCAAATGTGAATCGAAGGGTAGGAGGGAACCTCACTTAGTGTTGCATGTGGGTACCAACGACTTGGTGGGAGAGACTGCAGAAGTGGTGAAGGGGAGGTATGAGGAGCTGGGCAGGCAGTGTGGGGGGTTGGGGAGTCAGTGGCATTCTCAGAGTTATTCCCAGTACCATGAGTGAGCATGGGGAGGAAGGGTAGGATAGATGAGTTAAACAAGTGGTTGAGGGAATGATACCACACCAAGAATTATGGTTTAGCGACAAACTGGGGTAGGATCTGGGGGAATAGTGACTTGTATGCGGGAGACAGGCTACACTTGAGTGGGGAAGGGAGTACTAAAGGGTGACATAGAGGGGTATGTATCAACTAAGATGGATTTAAACTGAGGGGGTGGCAAAAGGACTGCGGTTAGGAAAAGAGTCCGGATAGGGGAGTCTAATGAGCTCACCCCCCCTATATATGGATAAAGGCAGAGGTGAAGCGACTCAGTGAAGGAGCATACAGAGTAGTCAGTGTGAAGTGCAGAATGCACCCCTACCCTGTAATAACATGGCGGGTAAAGGGTGTGGACTACCAAGAGGAGGGGAGCAGACCAAGGAGAAGAGGGGAGGGAGAAAGGAGGGGTACAGATGGAAGGTGGTCTCCCTAAATGCAAGAAGCCTGGGAAACAAAATTGCAGAATCTCAGGCATTACTTTCAGAGGGGAATGTGGACATTGCTGCAGTAACAGAGACTTGGGCCACTGAGTACCATGACTGGGATCTGGCTATCCCAGGGTACACCATATACAGGAGGGACCGGGGAGTTGGAAGGGGGGTGTAGCACTCTATGTGAGAGAAGGGATCAATTGCATGAGGGAAGAGGAGGACGAGGAGGGGGGATGGAGGTGCTTTGGGTGCAGCTTCTGGATTCGAAGAGTAGAAAGCTGAGGCTGGGAGTGGTGTACAGATCACCAGCCCAGTTGGGAGAACTGGATGGGGAGTTGGCAGAGCAGATAAGGAGGGTGTGTAGGAGGGGGAAGATGGTGATAGTGGGGGATTTTAACCTGCCAGGGATTAACTGGAGCACCCCTGCCACCTAACAGTGCCAGGGAGCAGGTGCTCCTGGATGCAATCCAGGATGGCCTCCTGACACAAATGTTAAGTGGGCTTACAAGGCTTGGTAACACACTGGACCTGGTACTGGCAAATGGGGAGGCAGTGAGGGAGGTAAGGGTTGAGGACCCACTAGCTGGTAATGAGCACCAAACAGTGTGGTTCACTCTCACATTGGGCAGGGAGACTGGAGGCATGGTCACTAATGTGGTGGATTTTAGGAGGGTGGACTTTGGGAGGATGGGTGATGGGTCATTCCTGAAAATAGGCATATTACTTGTCTAGTGTACTTACCTGGTAAACAAAAGCTAAATAAATAAATTGAAAAGGATACTCCAGGACATAAGGCATGGGATGGATACAGAGCAAAAGTGGGAAGTTATTAAAGCTGGGTTAACAGCGGCCACAGTAGTCTGCACCAGGGCTAAGAGTAAGAAGGGCAGAGCCAGAAAACTATGCTGGCTGAACAGAGAAGTGCTGCAGGGGGTGAGGGCAAAGAGGGCTGCATATCGGAAGTACAGGAGGACAATGAAGGAAGAGGATAAGGAAGCATGTGGGAGCTTGTCCAAAGAGATGGCCAGGTGGGTGAAAACAGCCACGGCCTCCAGGGAATTAAGGTTAGCACATGGCATAAAGGGAGGGGGAGAATGACTTTTTTAGATATGTCAGGGAAATGAGGAAGTGCAAGGAGCATATAGTGAGGATAAAGTGGGGAAGGGAATGGATGGAAAAGGGAGAGGATCAAGTGGAAATACTGAATGAGTATTTCTGTTCTGTGTTCATTAAGGAGAGGGACTGATCACCACCACTATGGACTGGGGGGGTTGGGGAAGAGGGGGGAAGGTGTGACAGACAAAATGATCATAGGGAGTAGAGTGGGTCTGAGGGTACTAAGGGTGGACAAGGCACCAGGTACTGATGGCATCCTCCCCAGGGTGCTGAAGGAGATGGTGGAGGTGTTGGCTGAGCTGCTGGCAGATCTGTTCAACAGCTTCCTGGAAATGGTGTGTGTGCCTCAGGACTGGAGGGTGGCCCACATGGTGCCCATACACATGAATGGGCCTAGGGAAGAGTCAGAAAATTATCAGCTGATCAGTCTTAGTTCCACAGTGGGGAAGCTTACTGAGATGATATTGAAGGAGATGTTGGTGCAGTCCTCGAGAGTAATGGTCTCCAGGATGGGCGGCAACACAGGTTCATCTTGGGGAGGTGTTGTCAAACAAACCTAATAGAGTATTATGACTGGGTAACAAAGGAGCTAGATGGGGGTCATGTGGTAGATGTCCTGTATTTGGACTACAGGAAGGCCTTTGATACAGTGGCTCATGGGAGACTGGGAGGGAAGCTGACTGCAATGGGGGTGGGGAAAACGTTGACAAAATGAATAGAGAACTGGCAACAGGGGAGGGTATAAAGGGTGGTTATGGGGAGGAGCTCTCGACACCCTGAGCAGTGACAAGTGCGGTGTCACAGGGTTCAGTGCTGGCCCTGGTGCTATTTGGGCTCTTTATCTCTGATAGAGCACACAGAGTTGGGAGTAGGTTTAGTCTGTTCACAGATGATACCAAAATGGGGGTGGTGGTAGATGAAAAGGACTGATAGAAACAATTGCAGGGGGACCTAAGCAAACTAGAGACATGGTCAGAGAAGTGGCAGCTAGGAGTCAATGTGAAGAAGTGTAAGGTGACACATTTCGAGGTGAAAAACCATAGGAGGAACTACTGGTTGGGTGCGGTGAGGCTGGGAATCACTAAGGAGGAAAAAGACCTTGGGGTGTTGGTAACAGGGAGCATGAACAACTTGGCCCGATACAAGAAAGCTGTGGCCAAGTCATACAGGATGCTGGGTAGTATCACAAGGGGTTTTGTATCCAGGCATAGGGATGTGATTCTGCCTCTCTACAGATCCTTGGTCAGACCACATTTGGAGTACTGTGTGCAATCCTTGAGGCCATACATGACGAGAGATATAAAATTGCTGGAGGGGGTACAAAGGAGGGCAACAAAAATGTTAAAGGGGATGGAAGAAAAGGACTAAGAGGTCAGGCTGCAGGAGCTGAATATGTGCACACTGGAGGAGAGGAGATACAGGGGGATAAGACTGAAACATTCAAATACTTCAGAGGGGTAAAAAAAACTAGTACCAAAGGGATGTTTAAACTGAGGAAAGGTAGGGAGATGAGGAGGCATGGACTAATGTTGGAGAGCGGACGATTTAAGAGGGAGATGAGGAGGCATTACTTTACTGAGAGGGAGGTGACAAACTGGAATGCGCTACCAGCGGGGTTGGTAGCATGTATGACAGTCAGAAGCTTTAAGAAGGCATGAGACAAAGCAAGAGGAAGGGTCTGGGGGGCAGGTGCTGTGGCAGGTATGGGAGAAATGGTGGGGGAAGAGGCTGGGGCAGCTGCAATTTAGGGTGCTAGCTGCATGCTCGGGCAGACTTTCGTAGACCGGTAGGTCTGTTCTGCTGGTAGATTCATATGTTGTTATGTTCGTAGATGAAACCTTCAGTATATTTGAGGGCTGGTTCAGTGTGTGTGCATGTTTAAATGTTCTAATCAACTTTTTAGTAGTAGTCCAGAAATACTGGGTTAGATTTTCAAAGGGTGATGCAGGGCTTGCATCAAACTCTGCATAGAACCCATTTTTGGCACAGCTATACGACACAGCTTTGACACAACTATGCCCAATTTTACATTCTCTGGTGCAGTTGCAACACTGTCCTTGTTCTATGGCAGCATGCACCAAATATTTTGTGTAAGTCACATAAAGATAGTCGATTGAATGCTACCAGCTACCCAAGGAGGAGCTGGTCTAACTTGCAGCATTTGGCACTTGGAAGAGAAAATCCTAATTGCTAGCTGGGAAACTGTAGCAAGACCCATGCACCATATAATCTGCACACCAGAGGCTTGCAGAAGTTGCAGGGCCTTTGAAATTTCAGTCCACTGCCTTTAGTACCCAAGAAAAAATACATATTTCTCTAGTCCCTAACATTGATCTTTCTTTGACGCAACTAAAGTACATTTCCTAGTTTGGTGTTATTGGTATATTTAGTGACCCAGATGTTGGCGGCTGCCTATAGGTCACTTAAGAAAATGTTGAACAATTTATTTCATTACAAATACCTCTATAACTCCAGTGGTCACTTGTCTCCATGGTGATGGAGTGTCATTTTATGCTGTATACAGTAACTTGGTAATCTGCTTTCTGTCCTGCAGTCAATATTTAACCCAGTCCACTACTTCATCAGTTATGCCTATATTTAACTTTTTTAAAGAATGTCTTAAGTGTTTTATATGTGTGGTTCACTATCAAATGCTTTGCTGAAGTCCAATTGCTTATAGCCATCCCCCCCACACCAATTCATCTAACACATGTCCTTTAGGTCCCAGGACTTGTCCTCCATTTTATCTAATCTATCAGCCTCTGACTGGTTGCCCATCTTTGCAGCCTCAAATATCAGTTCTGCCCTCTAATCCTCACATACCAGATTTATGGCTGTATGGGATCACCATGCACCTCTGAAGAAGATCAAGGTACGGGACTCCCATCTCCCCTGGATATCTGCTGAGTTGTCAGTTTGTCTCTTTACCAGAGATCTTGTCTGGCATGCCTATAAGATAACTGGCTCCTCAGCTACTACGGCCAAGTATTGGTACTTTAGTACACCTGTACCAAAAGCAACAGGCTTGCAAGGTCTAAGTATTTTAAATCCATTCTCCAGAGCTACACTAATTACCAGTCCATGTTCTGGAAACTTATACACTCCCTTTTCTATCCTCTGATCCAGTCTCCTTTACCTGTTCTCAAGGACTTAACCACATGTGCTTTCTCATTCATCTCATCTTTCCTTCCTCCACTGCCTTCTACTGTCCATTGTTTTTACTTCTCTTCTACCTCACCCTCTGCTCCCCGTAAGGTCCTGATTCTCCTTAACCCTCACAAGTGAGGAATTCTGCTGATCTTGATCCAAAGCTCTTACTTCTCTCAGCTCCTGGCATCGCTGTTAATGCCACCCAATTCCATCCCCCCTCCCACAGTCCCTGAAGCCTGGAAACTAGCTACTGTCATCACACAACCTAATGGAAGTGATCCTTTTTCTCCTTGTAATTTCCATCCTGTCTCTATACTTACCACTCTGACTAAGTTACAAGAACACCTTGTTCTCTTATAGCTTTCTTCCTTTTTTAACGCATCCTCCTTCTTCACTCCTTTTCAGTTTGATTTCAGGATATCTCACATCACTTCTATCTTCCTTCTCTGGCTTATTGACGCCTTCTTTTCAGATATGGTCCATGGTCTGGTCACCTCCGTCACCTTTGCTGAAATAGCTAAAGCATTTCACACTGTGGCAGACCCATTCCTTCTGAACATGATTAGGGTGACAGGCCCCTCTGCCTCCTCAAGCAGTTTGTTCTGCTCCTTCCTTTAGGACAGGTGTTAAACTGTCCAGATCAGAAGCTCCCTATCATCTCACTCTCCATCTGTTCAGGTATTTTTCAGGATCCTACCAAGGGCCCCATTCTTTTTACCATATTCTTGAATGACCTCCCTTCTGCCTGCTCCTCTGCGTCTATTCATATATATATATATACATATATAAACTGATGATGGTTCTATGTGATCATGGTGATCGTGGAATAGTGATCGCCGTTTGGGCAAAGTGTACATCAACAAAAATGAATTGCGGCGGTGTGCACTTGTGGATAACTGCAAGGCAGTAATGTAATTTGCATGTATGCAGGGGGCTGCACCACCCCCACTTAAGGATCCTCCATTCCAGGGGTGCATGTTGGGGGGGGCGTGAAATTCTTTAAAGCAAAAAGCCACCTGCTGGCACATAAAAAACACACAATGCTCCGGACCCAAACTCTACACCCTGCACACCCCAACTGACCACCCTCCCCACCATGCTAGCCGACCAGCTCAGCAGTTGCCCACCACACTCCCTCTCACATATCTCCCCTCCCCTTCCTCTCCCCCTGCACATGTGCTCATGCATACACACATGTGCACTTTCCATCGCTCTACCTCACCCACCCAGATATGCAGTTGCTACCCTGCCAGGTAGCCCTGAACACAGGTGCCGTGGCTGAGTAGCCCTTTTTGAAAGCACTCAATCATGGTTGGTTTACTGGGATACTACTGATGATACTGTGATGTTTGCATCTGGCTCCACTGCCCTTGACTTTGCTTCCAGCTTCAGCTAGATTTTGAAAATATCCAGTACTGGTTCTGGTCAAACCAACCATCTCTCAATGCCAAAAAATAGTTTCTAGAACCTTTGGCAACTGAAAGAGGCTTACCAGACTCTGATTCCTCCCATACTTCACATCCTTGATATTGCTGCGATTGATGATGTATTCTTCTTGAAATATCTCTGGGTGTGCCTGGACTCTCACCTTGATTTCTCAACACACATTGGTGCCATCCATCTTTAGCTCCACTACAAGCTTGGTGCACTACACAGGAAAAAAGTGTGTATACTTCTTCCTGAACGTACTGAGGATGGTGACATAGTCTACAATGCTGCTCCGAAATCCTACCTTACAGAATGGACTCCTTCCTTTACTCCTTTTTTCATTTTGCCTTAGACTGTCCCCCTTGTACACACCACTGCTTGTTCTACTCTGCCCTTTCCCTCCTATCACTTGATGCCAGGCTCCTTTTCACTGTGCCTCCTTTGTATGCATATTCTGGTTTATTTCCTTCCTTCCTACCTTATCTCCCACCAGTCTTCACCCCCCTCCTGTCTCCTGCCATCTCTGTAGCAATGTTTTACACTATCTCCCTTTTCCATTTAGGAAATCTATTGCCGGTCATTCTGCCTTCATGTATTGCTTTCCTAATCTTAAATCCTCTCTCCACCCTCTCCATCCACACTGCCTCTTCTCCCTTCTCCCTTAAGACTTTTTTTCATGACTTTTCTGCTTCCACCTGCAACTGGTCATGACCCCTTACCGTAACTGTACCCCATTTCCCCTACACATATTGCTTTGACCATATTGCTCTCCCTTCCCACAGCTGATTGGGGTTATTTCCTCTGTCCTATCCAAACTCAATTTTTATCTACTGCAGGTGCCTTGTGCACTGTTTTGTCTTGCAATGTTTATGATTGTGCTTCTTTTGTTGTATTGTTTTGCTTGAATAGACTATATTTATTTTTAAAATCTGCCAATTACTATTTATTTTTTCTCAGTTTGTACCCCTACTCCTTGATGTACCTGGAAATGAGCTGTTATCAGCTTGGTATGTCTTTCCTGGTAAAATTTTGAACTAAATGTATTTATTTAAAAGTTTCACCAGAAAAGGCATACTGAGCTGAGAACAGCTCATTTCCAGATGCATTCTGGGGGGAGCGGAACAGGGGATACAGCCAAATAGTACAGATACAAATTTGAGTAAACAAAAATAGATAGAAATACAGTGAGGCAGGCTAACAGCAAAAATGATACAATAATTAATACCAAAACAATCTTGAATGAATATAGGTAGGACAGATTTTGATCAGCCAATTTCAGCTAATTGAATACAGGGGCCCAGATATTCAAAAGGGTTGCGCATGGCGCAACAGTGTTGCACCATGTGCAACCCACTGATGTGCCCCGGCACGATATTCAAATGGAAATTGTGCCTGGCACAAATCCCGAATGCGCTGGAGCACATCAGTAATGTATGGGGGCGCAGGTAGGGGGTGTGTGCCCATGTATACTCTGCACATCCCGATATTCAGCCCGGGATGTGCTGAGCCATGCATGCACAACCCCTACTTGCGCCACACAAAGTTGATCCCAAAAAAAAGGAGCAATAGCTAGCCACCCACAGGTGAGCAGCCGTATTGCAGGGTGCAACATGGCAGCTGATTACCTGTGGGTGCCACCCGAGCTCCGGCAGCACCTCCGTGGTGGCACCCCCCCAATGCCTGATCGCGGGCATTGGTATGAAATAATAGAACCCGATATCCCTGGTGGTTCAGTGGACCGCTGTCAGCCCGATCGCAGGCTTAAGTAAATTAAAAGAAGAATCCTATATCCCTGGTGGTCCAGTGGACCGCTGTCAGCCTGATCGTGGGCTTCAGTAAAATAAAAGAAGGTTCCTTTTCCCTGGTGGTCCAGTGGACCGCTGTCAGCCCGATCGCGGGCTTCAGTAAAAGTATAATTCCTATATCCCTAGTGGTCCAGTAGACACCCCCCTCCCCACCTGCCCACTGATCCCCACTGCCCAACTCCCCGCCCCGGTCAGTGGCAGGCAGCAGCACCCCACCTGCCTGCCGCCCCACTGCCCGCTGACTGACACCGTTGGTAGGGCTGTCGCCCATTGGTTCCTGGCGTTAGCCATGGGCGTGCAGCCTATACTAACTACTACACATTCCAGATAAGTGAATTATTCCAGACATGTGAATGTATCCATTCACATATCTGAATATTAATATGGTATGGAGCTGCATGCTGTGCATTGCCATGCTGCAGGGGGCGTAGGTCCCTGACGGCTGCTGCCTGGCAGGGCGCTATGCGCAAGTCATCGGGGATCGGCGTACCTGCATGCAAATGGGGCCATAATGACATGCAAATGGCCCCATGTGTGCCTTGCATACATTATGGCACCATTTGGAACTTGTGCTAGTGCATCCCCCTGCTCAACTCTGGCCACTTGCGCTGGCGCAGTGCCACTGCACCATGTGCACTGCGGGTGGCCAGGGTGTGATATTCAATGATGCTGAACCATGGCGCAGCTTCGTTGAATATCACCCAGTCAATGCCCCTACGCAGCCAAGTTATGCTACGCCCAGGCTTGTGTCACAGCCTGGCACAGTTTGAATATCTGGGCCAGGGGATCAAATAAACACAGGCAATTATAATACAGCACTTAAATAAGCAATTTGGATATATGGCAACAAATGCATTTAGGATATCAACTGCTACACAAAGGGGTTAGAGGACTGAGGGATGAGGTAGTTAGGAACAGTTGCTGGAGGGGGAGATGAAATTTCATAGAAGGGATGAAAGTGAACGGGGAGAGGGGGCATTGCATATGAGTTGGGGAAGGGCATTACAGAGTTTCAGGCAGCAGTATGAGAAGGCAGTCTAGCTGGTGGTAGTCGACCTAGGAGGGAGAGCAAAGGTCTGAAAACCTGGGTTGCAAGAGCATAGGAGGATGGGGTGGAGGAGAGAGGGTGGAGGTGAAGTAAGAGGGGAGGGACACAAACCAGTATTTGGCTATGACGGTAGCACAGTGGGCAAGGCACCTATCTTGAAGAGAGGGGAAGGAAAGAGATTTATAAAGGTCACAATAGTGAGTCTGGGGAGGACAGTCAAGGGCGAAATGACAGAATGAGTGGAAGAGGGTATCCAGCATGGCTAGGTATATCTTGGGAGTTGCACTGTAGAATAAGTCCTTCCTAATCATTCTCCCCTCTCCTCTTTGCTCTTTCCATCTTGCACTTAACCCTCTCCCCCCTCAACTCCCTCTCCCATACACCCAGTCATCCTCCCCTCCTCCCACCCACCTTCCCTACCACCTTGTAGCACTGTAATCAATATTTTACAAGTGCCTATGGCCTCTGCACCATGTTAACCCTGTTACCAGACCTCCTTCTGGCATTTTTGCCACTGTATTGAATGTGTAAAACTGTATGTAACTGCCTGTAACACACTGTTATATTGTTATTCAATGTCTTGTTTGAATTGTACCTCATCTGATGTGGAACCTTTGTAAAAGAACCGTGGCTCAAAGGTACCCGTAATCCTAGATTCAAATAAAAAAAATAAAAAAGTCTTAGTAGTCGAAGATAGGAAGGATCATTTTCTGGACAAGCACATGGCAGGCCATCAAGGGGATACACCCACGTTTCTTTTATAGAGCACCGAGCTTGGGGTATAGTTTCTTTTGGATGGCATCTACATGTCCAAATAAATTAATAGTTTGAAAATCTGGATGACCGACACCCAAACTTGAGCACATCTTGAATATTCTTGGAGGTAAAAAGGATTTTGATGTTGTTAAATGGCAATAGCCTTTTAAGATGGGAAGCAGAGAGCATTATGGTATTTGGGCTCTTAAAATGATACCTTTTAAACAAATTAGACAAATAAAACCACATTTATGTGAAAGAAGTGCCCCCAACTAAACAACAAATAGGTACCTAGATCTTGAAATTACTTTAGTTAACTGTTCAGTATTCAGCCAGGCAATTATTTGTGGAGGACCAAGCACTAATAAAGGTCTCACTATTCAAAGCCTTCCTTCTCTTACTAGGTTGGTTACTTGTGGCAGTTATTTTTGCTGGAACTGAGATTTGTTTCCATCTTTTCAACTGTTTAAGAAACCAAGGTATGTCACAGCTAGATCGGGGTCAGTAAAAGTAAACAATTGTTAAGACAATAACTTACACTAATCCTGGGCTACTGCACTTGACTTGTACTCAAAGAAGTCAGTCTCCACAACCCACCATGGGCCAATTTCAAACACTCAGTCCCCAGGGACCTCACTCAGATTTCCCCACCAGAACTTTAATACCTACCCATTTCAATGGCTGGACACAGCTATAACCTTTGCAAGGACAAAACTAGTGGCCTCGTTCTTGAGTGGTGTGGACATTCTCAAATAGTTGAAATAGATGCAATAAATCGGTGAATCTGTGGTGGATAAAACATTATTTGATTCAATTATCATGGCTAAATTAAATAAATACTGTACCTTTAGTGCATTATCAAAGCCTCCAATATATAGATAGCCTGCTGAATGGATAATACAGTACTGTATAAGCTTAGTTATTCCTCAAAGATATTCTCATTCTGCTAAGGGAAATTCTCATTAGCAAGGATAATAGGCTGTGCTGTTACAATATATTTCCATTACTATCAGCCTCTCACAACTAGAGGGTGCTTTAGTTACAAGTCTTCCATACAGTATGGCTCAAATATTGCTGATCTGTCATCCACTGTAGATGGTGTTGCTATTGACATATACAACACTGCTGTCCATTTTGTTGTTAGGATGGAAAGCAACTCATTCCCAGTGGTTACAATTGCCACAGTATGCCTGTTCTTTCTGATAGCCTGACTCACCAAAAGCCTATGCTGAGATTCAACCATAGATCCTGAGTAATGAAGGCATCAGCTTTAATGATTCAGAAAAGGAGACAGATAAGCTGAATGATCAAACAGTAGAATCTGGGAAGCAGTAAAAGAATCTAAACAGAAACTTACAGTGCATGCACAGAAATACATGAAGCCTAAGGAGTACTTTGGGTGAACAGGAAGCACTGATCACTATAGAAGAACTGGACATAATAGGAATACCAGAGACATGGTGGGGTAAGAATGGATTCTGGGGAATGGAGCTATCAAATGACAAGCTACTTAGCACAGAGAATAAAAAAGGAAGGCGGGCTGGCACTGTACATAAGAAGTCATTCAAAAGTGATTGAATTAAATTACCTCTACATGGAAGAAATGGAAATTCTTTGGCTAAGAGTACCAAATGGAAGAGGAGAAATTATGCTACAGACCATCTGAACAGAAAGAGAAAAAGAAGCTTAAATTTGATGAAGTGATCATGAAAGCAACAATTGAGGATGAGCTGTTTATGGATGATGTCAAGTACCCAGATATAGACTGGGAGGAGAAAACAGCGAAGTCCAAGTACTGTACAAGAGGCAATTTCTGGATCTTGTGGAGGAAAGTAGACCTAATGCAGTCTATTTAAGGAACATCAAGGGATCAAACAACATTGGATAGAATTCTTAGCTACACGGGTGACCTAATCAGTTCACTGGAAACTGGAGAAACACTAGCAAGCATTGACTATAACATCATCACATTTACTATTGGATAGAACAGGGGAAATCGTAAGGGAACAACAAATACCATGCTGTTGCATAACGTTGATATTTAAAATGAGTGAGCTCATGGTGCACTTATCTTAGGAAACTAAACGTATGGGTAGTAGCATGCAGTAACAGTGAGGCACCCATAAAATACATATGGAGCATTTAAAGCAAGACTGAATTCTTCAGAGATGCAAGTATAACAGTAAAAGATATAAATGATGAGAGTAGGAAATGAAGTACTTAGGGCAGTTAGATAGAAAACAGCTAGAGTACTGTGCATGGGATTAGTGTAAGTCAGAATGACAGAGACAAATGTAAAGAGAGCAAACACAAGACAGCCCAGTGGCATAGAGGGCTGAGGTGCTGTAATGCACCATACCTCTCCAACGCCAGCAACTCAAGTTTGTGAATGAGCTTGGGTTGCAGGGTGTTGGCCAGGGGGAAGGATGAGACAAAATTGAGCAGCTATCAGGAAGCTCTCTTATCCTGAATTAGGGAGGTAAGCCTTCCTGGTTCTTGTCTGTCACCGTGTAGAGGCCCAGGTGTAGTGCTGATGCTGGCAGGCTAGCATTATGTTGGGTGGCTGGAGTTGGGCTGTCAGTTCCAGAGTGGATGCGAGCCTACACACATATGTACAGAACTGAGTCTGTCATAGCCCTGAGTATCAGGGGAAAAAAGGAAAATTGGCTGGTACAGGGTACACGAAGTCTTGCCTACCTGCCTCCATCTCACACCATCACCAGGCCACTGGCCCCAATCTAGATGTGAGTCAATAGATGGTTAGAAGATGGCCCTCCCCTTCCTGACTCCACTACAAGAGCAATGCTTGGGGTATCTCAGGATCAGTGGTTTGGGGGAAGTGGGTGCCATGTAAGAGGAGGTGGGGACAGGGATGAGAGCCTACCTGAGTTGACCTAGCCTGGAGAAAAAGATTTAGAAAAAAAACAGCAAACACAGAATCTGAGCAGGGAAATGTGCCACAGAGGAAAATATAGCACCTGAGGCCAAACTGAATAATAAACATTTTTCAAATATGTGCCTGAGAAGAGAAAAAGACCATACACTTGTGGTCAACTTATGGATCAGGGCACAGGTGACACAATTTAAATTGATGTGCAAATGGGGGTGCATGCACGAGTGGCTGAGGAGATGGCAGCCTGTTTATACAGCTTAGTGCCAACTGGTGCCTTATTTATTCACTGATACGGTAATATTAGAGATATGGATGCCAGGATGATATCATTCGACAGCAAAAAGATCTGCTCTAGTGACCCTCCAAGTTTTGGACCAAAATCTGGCTGCATATTGGAGTTATAACCAGAAAAGAATGGCAGCTCTGCCAACCTTCAAGCAGGAAGTGGGCATCTGAAATGGCAGTGACGGCTCTTGTCACAGATGTTTCTGAGTTAAAGATTTTACTACACCATGTCTTCAAGTAGATTTCTAGTTTTAAACTATCAGTGGCCTCCCTGGAAGAGAAAATCGAAGAACTGCAGCACAAAGCCTGTAACACACTTACCTTTTGAACACAGATGACAAGAATAGCCACCATAAGGATAGACTCCAGGAGCTGGACCACATGATCGATACTCTTTGGGTCGAAGCAGAAGACAACAAAAACATAAGCCAATGAAATAATCTTCATTTCGTGGGTTTCCTAGAAAAAGCTGTAAACTGCATGCCTTATGCTTCTTACATAATGTGTTTCCTGGTCTGCTAAAATATAACGGAAGGAGGGCTTAGAAATAGACTGTGCCCATCACCATGCCAAAGGAGAGAGAGAGAGAGAGAGAGAGAGAGAGACCAAAGCTGAGCCTGGTGCACTTCCTCACATATACAGACAAAGAATAAATCCTGTCCCTGGAGAGGGACCGTGGTCACCTGACATGGAAGGGCACTGCACCTATATCTTCTCAGAATTCTTTTCTGAGCATACCCAGAAATGAAAGGATGATACATATATTAAGAGAGTGCTGCTGGAACTAGGGGTGCCATACAAACTTCAATATCCAGCAAAACTGGCACTTACCAGGAACAGAGTCTTACAGTCCTTTGACACACTGGAGAAGGCATTATGGTTCATCAAGCAGCACTGGCCAGAGGCAGCAAAGAGACTGAAGAGGACAGCCAGCTCAAAGTGAAGTCAGGACTAATATTGCTATCCCCCACACACCTCTTGCCAATACCCCGACACAGCAAACCGCCTCAGACAAGACCTCAGGAAGTGGCAGACCTTCAAGTCAAAGCAATCAGCTAGGAGGGACAGGGACAAGCAGAGATCCAGATGGAGAAGTGAGGGAGGACCCTGGACAGATTACAGCAAAGAATCTAATCACTCAGCAGGTAGCTGTGATTCAGTGGTGGGAGAACCAGCATCAAAGGGACTGGACAAAACTGTGGAAAACCCAGCCAGTTTTCTGCTACAAGACTCCCCATCCAAGCCATTGAAAACTCAATCTTAATTGCAAGAGCACTCCTGGGCAGACTTGGTGGCCACAGACCCAGGGGCAGAATGTCTGAATGGAGTGGCTCTGCTGGCTTTGGTTGTGGGCCAGATTTGTCTGGCAAAAACCTGAGTTTCCTCACTCTTTACATATGTCTCTGTTTGTACTGCCAATATTAAGAACTCTACAGAGATTCTGCTAATGAGTATCCTTTTTGTTGTTTATCTTTTTAGCCTTATGTAGACATTTGTGGGTATATGTATCAGCACCAGCCCCGGTTCAGTGCACCCAACACGATAACATCTTGGAAACTGCAAAGTGGGTCCCTATGCATTACATCCAGTCTCAACAGCAAACTCACCTTCTCCCAGGCTCCATTTTCTACTGACCCCCATGGCTGATCCCTGGTGGTGGTGATTGCTCAATACACCCACTGCACATAGTCCGGTGTGGCAACTATGGGCTCAACCTCTGCTCTTATCCTCACACAGCCCAGCTATACAGATAGTATAACTGGGGGAAGGGTGCATGCCACACTACCTTTTCTGATACCATTGCTGTGCTCTGAAAACATTAGACATGCTCCCCTCATCACAGTTGCCAAGCCGCACATTGTGGAGAGTTCTATGGAGAACTCTTGTCATGGACTTCTGCCACTACCTGGATTAAGTAGCTCCTTACAGGCACATCACTTCTACTGCTGCTCTGGCCACCCCCATGTCCCAGGCTTACCAGTTTAGCAACCACTAGTACTGGCTAACAAGCTGACAGGGTTATGACCCTGATGAGCCTCCTGGACCACTGGTCAGGATGCTGAACAAATACACCATGAAGGGCCTGACTGCATGGGAACCAGGGCTAAGCACTGAGCAGACATCAACTTGCTCACATGGGTTACTAATTTACCTGGATCTGTCATATGACAAGCATGGAGGGGGTGTGTCCCTGGGACAGGTGTTCTTAACCCTCTCTGCAGTATTACCTTCCCTAGAAGATAACTGGGGGGGGCTGGCATGTTGTATTAACTCTGGACATAGGTGGGTGCAGCATCCTCCCTCCTTCCCAGTGTTTAACTTTACTACTTGCTGAGGCAATTCAGACTGGTGTCCTATTTACATGCGAACTCCACCTAATCCCATAGATCCTACAGGCAGTAAAGACATGCTCACTTGAGCTAACTACAGCGATTTAAATAGCCACAGGGAGTGGCAGAAGGAGAAGTCATGTTGCCCAGCCTTATGTTGCCAGCTTCCCTCTGGCATAAGATGGTGCCAGGAACAGCTATTATGAATGACCTGGATGGGTCCCTGTCTGAGCACTGAGGCTCATACAGTGCAAAGGCTGGAACAATACTTGCCTTGCCTTTATATCACATATGAAATGGCATGGTCTGACTCCACCAATCACACCTGAACCTGGTGCACTAGTTAACTCCTCCTGCCATCCCCCACTGTATGGAGGTAAATGTACTCAAAATTACAGGAAACTTTTTATCCTGGCAGACATCCCACTATCCCAGTGACACAGACCAAGCACCCCCCCCCCACCTTCAAGGGGATCGGTACAGTCATGGCTGGTACCCACTCAGGCAACAGATGGTATGACTACCACCTCAGCTTGAATGACAGGAAGTGTTTAGACTGTGGGACATGCAATTCAGGGGCAATGTCCTCTGCCATGCTCTAGACCTATGGACTCACAAATGGTGAATGTTGTTCAAACTATTTGTTGTTTATTAAAGACTTTTGTATTTGCTTGTTTTTCCTTTTGGACAGAGTCCTCCTGACTATTACTATTACTGTTTGTTGATTTTTATGTTTCTTAAGGGACTCAGAGCCTCTCTGGACACAGGGAAGCTACAGAGTCAGCACACACCACACCCAGGGCTACTGAGCCACCTGCATTGGGCCACAAACAAGCATTCCCAGGTGAAACTTCACACTGGCAAGCTTGCTTACCCTGGTACAGTATGTGGACCAACAAGCTAAACAAGAACTGACCGTAGAGGTTGTATTTGGCAAATCACATAATTGGCGCCTCTTTGCTTTTAAAAATAACTAGACATGACTGGTACAGCATTTAAATGGATATCTTGGAATATAAAAGGCATTCACTCCCCTATTAAAAGGTACAAATTCTAGATCACCTCAAGAGGGAGGGGGTAGGGATAGCATTCTTACAAGAGACCAACCTCACCTGCCAGGAGACTGAAAAACTTAAAAGAGGATTGGTTTGATAAATGATACCTCCTTCAATACCAAAAACGGAAGAGTGGTTATAGTAATACACATAAATATACCCTTGCAGTGCTATAGGGTACTTCCAGACATGAAGGAATAGTGTATATAAGTTCAGGGTCTCTATGGGGGCATGTCATCACTCTTTGTATCATGTATGGCCCCAGTCAGGGGGATTTTGACTAGGGAGGAGCAAACCAGTTCATCAAAAATACAAATCACCTGAACGTGCATAAGTGTTCAGAAACAAATGGCTTCCGAAGACTATCAGCTATTCAGATTGGTTCAGACATCTCCTATCGTGAGAACTGTAGCACAAGAAGTGTCAGAGCAGGAGGAACCCGCAGGAGGGACCAGAGAAAAGACTCTGATCCCTCACTGGATGGCCGAGCTGTCCAACTCTCTAAGGTGGCAACTAATTGGGTTGCTGCTCTTGCAACCCACATGGTCCATCTTAGAGCTACACAGAAGAATCAGGAGGATGCAGTTGGAGAAGGAGCAGCAACTTCTCTTGGCTGCTTATTGCATTGCAGATTGCTGAATAGATTGTTTTCTTCTCTGGTTGTGCTGCTTGCATTTTTTTTTTTACCCCATGGGAAAGTGAAGAAGTCCCTTGCCAGTCTGCCACTCCTAAAAAAAACAAGCACATTTTTTAAACTAAAAGAACTTAATGAAGGAAGGGATTAGGAACTTGAGGAAGTTGGGGGTGGGGAGTTGGGGACTTGTGAGGGGATTGCCAGCAAGGACTAGGTCTGGGATGGAAGCACCAAGTTTGGTCAACAGTAAACCTGTCGACAACCCTCACAGCAATGGCACAATACTGATGAAGGTATTGTGCCGCCCAAGCCACCAGTGTTTTCTGTGGGGGCTGTGCTCCCCACACACCCCTTGCGGGGTGCTCTGCTTCGTGCAGCCCCCGGACTTTAAGATTCTCAACTCCAGGTCAGAGTTGGTCCAGGGAGGGGGCAGGGCACTGGGAGACTGTGAAACATGGAAATGGACCATTACAGTGACTGTTGCTGTATTGGTAATTTTCTGTGTTTCGCCATTGGAGTGTCGGGCAAAGGGGGCCACCCATGTGGGACTCGGGAGGCAGTTGGGAATTGGGGTGGGGACTGGACTGGGGACTGGTGAGTAGAATGTATGGGAGAGGAGACTTGGACAAGGGATCTTCATGAACATGAACATTGAATGATGAGCCAGGATGGAACCTGGAGAGACAGACTGAGGGCAACTTTTGAGAACTAGAGTTCTCTATGTATAAAATCTGCCAGCCAGTCATCAATGCACTACTGCCACTTCTTGCATACTGTCAGTGTCACCCCTCTCCAGTATGAGAGAGGGTTAGGCCAGGCAGGGCCCACCAGAATCTCTGTAGGTATACCAGCGGCAGTGCCTGCAGTATCCCTTTTAACGTAGGTGGTGTGTGAAATACATTCTGTGTTTGAAATAAAATCTGCCAAGACTGCCAGCCAGTCATCAGTGCACCAGTGCCACTTCTTGCATACTGGCTGTGTGAACCCCTCCCCAAGAAGTCGGTCATCTGTCATCTTTCCCCCTGTGCTCGCTTAGTGTGGTATAAGCTTTGGCTCAGTTAGCAGGGCATTCCATCTCATCATGTGGAATAATAAATTAAAAAAAAAGAATTCCTTGAAGGGAAAAAGCACTGTTAGAGAGGGTTAAGCCAGGCAGGGTTCCCCAGAATCTCTGTGGGTATACTAGTAGCAGTGTCTGCAGCATCGCCCTTTGCAAAGGTAGTGTGGGAAATAAATTCTGTGTGTGAAATAAAATCTGCCAAGACTGCCAGCCAGTCATCAGTGCACTAGTGCCACTTCTTATATATTGTCTGTGTGACAACCCCCCCCAAAAAAAAAGTCAGTTATCTGTCATCTTCCTCCCTGTGCTCATTCAGTGGGGTAAAAGCTTTGGCTCAGTGAGCAGGGTTTTCCATAACATCATGTGGAATAATAAATAAAAAAAACATCCTTGAACAGAAAAAGGGTTCCACTATTGGAACGCACCCGCGATCTGGCGACAGGCAATTAGGGTGCCAATCGGCAATGTCACTGATTATGTTTCTTGCAGGTGGCTGTGCCCCCCACACCCCACAGTCCCCCCTTATGAAGGGCTGTGCCCCCCACATCCCCCCCACTGATAGATTCCTACTCTGGGGGTGGGTGGACCTTGGAAAGGGGGGTGCGTAAACCGCATTTGGCACCCTGATTGACTGGCGCTGTAATGCTGGTGCTCTGAGCACCGTAAGAGGGGGAAAAAGTATTGTGTCAGAGAGGGTTAGGCCTGGCAGGGTCACCCAGAATCTCTGTGGGTATTCTAACAGTAGTGCCTGCAGCATCATCCTTTGCATAAGTAGTATGTGAAATAAATTCTGTGTGTGAAATAAAATCTGCCAGCCCATCGTCAGCGCACTGGTTCCACTTCTTGCATACTGTCTGTTTGATGCCCCCCAAGAAGTCAATCATCTGTCATCATCCTCCCTGTGCTCACTCAGTGGGGTGTAAGCTTTGGCTCAGTGGGCTGGGCATTCCATCACATCACAAAGAATAAATAGAAAAAATTAATAAAATCAAGTTCACATTTATCACGGTCACAAATTCCACATTTGGCAAATATTTCTGGAAGCTCTGATCTATCCAGTATCTGAAGCTTCAGGAAGTGCTGCCACTGTAACACAACTCCCCTTCCTCATGATGAATCATGTTCACATTCATGGTCATCACTGTCATGAAGAAGCTCAGTTCCATCCAGTATCTGAAGTTCAGGGAAGCACTGCCGCTATTACACAATTTCTCATCCTCATGACAAATCATGTTCACGTTCATCACGGTCACAATTTTCACCTTTGCCAACTATTTCTGGGAGCTTATTTTAGTACAATACCACAGCAGTAGCAAACCCTTCCAGTACAGGGTTTTAAATAATTGATTAGCACTTTTTTTCTTGGGACAATACTAACTGTACAGAAAGTATTTATATAGGTTTTCTAGAAGTGTTATGTTTGTTAAACACAGTGAGTCAGGTGCTATGCATTTTCACAATATTTTAGCTCTTTTATGAGCAAAATGCTAATTAATTTTTAGAGTTAAATAAAACCCTGCAGTAGGGACAGTATCCTCGGCTCTTGAGATACAAAACACTTAAATTTTGTCTTCTTCCAAAAGAGAAAACATGCATCATTACAACTCTTGAGTTTTTGTTGTCCCATTTGGGGTATTACAAAGAAACTATCCATTCATTAAACACATATTATGTTTTGTTCTGTTCTCATAAAAGAGACATTACTAAGAAAGTATCTAAAAGCTGCATAACAAAGTTTACCTCTGATTGTACTGACGTAGAAATCCTACCAAAATACACCTGCAGTGCCTGTTCCACACTTCGTGATTACGGAAGTAACAACCTGTTTTTGGTGCAACCCTGTCGTTTTTTGTTTTTTTTTCCAATCTTCAGTTTCATCATGAATGAGGACACCCAGTTATCATGTCACGTCACTCACGAGCCTTGGTCCAGTACGATGCTTCTGTTAGTGTTCACATTCTGCAAGATGCCCTACTAGCAGACATACTCAAATCTTTTCCTCACAAGCTGACTGTACTTAATCCAGTAGCTATAATTTGGGAGTGAACATTGTTTGTAGCATTTGTGTTCTCAGTTAGATTGTTCAGTGAAGTACTGCCATAGGTATTTTAAATTTTTTTCAATGACAACTATCTGTAGAACCTCAGTTCCATCCAGTTTCTGGTGCTATGTGAAGCACTGCCAGTGCCAACATGACTCACATCATGTCATGACAAATCACGTTCACGGTCATCACGAATCACACCACTTCAACTTTTTTTGGTGCAATCCTGTTTTTTTTTTTTTTTACTTTTTTAATCTTCAGTTTCATCACAAATCAGGATACACAGTTATTATGTCACATCACTCATGAACCTTAATCCAGTATGATGCTTCCTTTAGTATTCATGTCCTGCAGGATGCCCTACCTGTTGTGTTCCATAATGAGTGCTGTTGCTGAACATAATTAGTGACATACATTACGATCACATTGTCTTCTTCTAAAAAAGTCAAACTCCAGAGACTGGTTTAAAAAAAAATAGAGACATGGGACTTGCCTGCCTTTGGACTATATCATTATCATTCTCCAGTAGGCACATCCGCAGTCACATTATTTACTCCTCATCTCATTTCACTACTCTTGCATTTTAGAACTACTGAACAGTGGTTTTATTGCTTTTTTTCTATAGGTATGTTGTTTAAAAGCTGTTTAAAATTCTTTTTTTTCACATACAGTTACCATAAAATAGTAGAAGTTATAAAAGGTTCGGATAAGGTTTGGATAAGCATCCAAACCCTTTTTTTGCTTATCAAAACCTTTTAGAACTTCAGAACCTTTTGAGATTCTCCCATCCTTAATGTTGACTTTCTTCTCAACCCTGGCTCAGACTTTGGCAGAGAATCAGAGGGACCAACTGGTGTTGGGAGTGGATGCGAATGTAGTCATGGATGAATTTCTGGATAGATCAAAGGCACCCACAACACCCACTTCGGCAGCAGCCAGGGCACTGAACATGATGAGGGTAGACATGGGCCTGGTGGATATATGGCACCTGGTCAATCCAACAGGGAGAGGTTACTTCTACTTCTCCTCTTCTCACCAGTCCTACTCGAGGATAGACTTTGGCTCATTCCCACACAGTTGGTTCCAGATGTCTCAGAAGCCTAGATAGGGGCAATAGTTATTTCACACCATGCCCAAGTCACCTTCACCTGTTTCCCAATAGACTGCTTAGTACAGCCCATAAGGCACTGGCACTTTAATACATCCCTCCTAAATGGCACAACATTTAAAGCCTCACTAGATTAAGATGTTAAAACCTTCCTAGAAGCCAACTGAAAAGGTGACAGCTCTGCAGCTATTTTATGGGATGCACTGAAAGCATTCATTTGTGACAAGTGTATCAGTTATGCACCCCACCTCAAGGAAGCATGAGCTAAGGACCTGGAGAAGCAGCTCGCTAGGCTCAAAGATCTGGAAAAGCAATATGACGATGAAACAAAGTGCACCCCATAACTCAGAAGTCACACATACAGGCCTTTACCCCAACAAACAGCACTGGAATGGGATTTCCCTGGGAGCACCACCCAGCACAGGACCTGATCACATATCTGAAGTTACACTTTTCCTGGAACCTGAGAGACCCTGTCAGATTGAACCTGATCCCACTCTAGGTGGAACTATAACATTATCTGCTATGGTGAAGCAGTTACATCTCACACACTGGGGAAGGGTGCACACTAACAATGATATTGTGCCAAAATGTCTCCTACACACTGAACAATATGACCATGACACCCTCCTAGGATCTGCTACAAATGGTACACAGGAGGAAGGCCCTTCTCTAGGGCACAGGTCTTAGGAGGTTGAGCTTCAGCAAACTTATGCAATCCATCAACAGATTTGGGGTTCCACCTCCTGGACTATGGCTAGAAATATGAAACTAACCTGCTAATGCAAATGGCCAAGACAGACCCCCATAGACTGTGAGGCACACACACCTAAATAGACAGTCATTGAAAGGGCCCTGCTAGGGACGCATCTGGAAACAACAATCTGTTTTGGGAATTTCCTCAAGGTCCTTAAATCTCTCCCAACCATCCAGGCAAATGAACACACATGGAAGAAATGGGCAAAACATACCAACTGACAGCCTAAGAGTTCCCCGAGTTTTCCATTGTGGAGGAACAAATGCCTCATCATTGCTTATCAGCCCGTACATTGAAGAAATTGGGCAGCCAGGGGAATACAGTGTCTTAGCTACTGGCATACAAAATTATAGGATGCTTGTACTCCTTTGCCCAACTACAGGAAAGATATGGCCTGACAAAGCAGCAGCATAGGCAATATCTCCAGCTGAGACATGCTCTCAGCTGCATTTTAGGCAAGCCCTAACATTGGACTCACAAAAGACAGAGATGATCTCTTATACTCAAATAGGTACGGTACACTGCAGAGTGGTTGCACCAATAGAGGCACAACTGAGTTGGTTCTGGACCTCACAGAAAACACAGGACTCAGGTGGTTCACAGAACATGGCTGTGATATCACACAGCAGATGTGACACAAATGCTGGCCAAATCTTCATCAGGCTTCCAGGGATACACAGAATCAATTCACACAATTCAGTGTCGCACCACTGGCATAGGACACTGGAACATTTACACGGGAGGGGGGAAGGACCCTGATGGACAGGCATTCATGCTAGGGATGCAGGGTTAGCGCAATCAGAATTACCCAACTACTCTGGGCAGCTTGCTTGAGGTTGTGACTCTTCTGGCAAGGAATACAGGTCACATATAGGGTAATTGTGAGCTCCCCTTGGTCTCTGACAATGGAGATGATCGGACAAAAACAGCACTCCACAACAGATAATACCGTACCAGCAGTGTCCAGCCAATGAATCCAGTAAGCACTGGTTATAGCCAAGTGCATAATCCAAAGACACTGGTTAGAACAACATCCCACAGACATTTGCAGAGTGGCTCAAAGAGCTGGGGAAAGCAACCAGTTTTGCGACAGTGCACTACTCAGTCATTAGGCACGGGGTCATATTGTCGAACACAAAAACAGCGCGGCACTGTACTGCACTGTCAAAACAGTGACAAAAACATGAATAGAGTACAATACTTGTGTTCTGTGGGGGGCTGCACCCCCCACCCCCATTATGGTGGGCTGCACCACGGAACCCCAATTACAATAATCTCCTTCGGGGGGCAACTTGGGGACTCGCACTGTTACTGTTGATCAGTTTTGCCCTGTGGCATTGTTTCTAGGACATATTGACCTGGTAACATAGAAACATAGAATTTGATGGCAGATAAGGACCACTTGGCCCACCTATTCTGCCCATTTCTCTACCTAATAGATAAGCTGCAGATCCTAGTTAACCAACAGCCTACTACCGCCTAACCCCCACTAGAATTGCCTTATGTCTCTCCCATGCATTCTTGAATTCTCCCACTGTTTTTGACTCCATGACCTCCTCAGGAAGGCTGTTCCATGCATCCACAACCCTCTTCATGAAAAAATACTTCCTCACATTACCTCTGAGCCATTCCCCCTCTATCTTCAAATTGTGCCCCCTTGTTCTTGCACATCTGAAAGATGCTACAATCTTGGATTTGTTGATTCCCTTGAGGTACTTGAAAGTTTCTATCATGTCCCCCCTCTACCTACATTCCTCGAGGGTATAAATTCTAAGCTCCTTTAGTCTCTCTCTGTATGTCTTCTGATGCAGACCCTGTACCATTTTGGTTGCCCTCCTCTGGACAGCTTCCCTCCTGTCTATGTCTTTGCAGAGATGGGGTCTCCAGAGCTGCACATAGTACTCCAGATGGGGTCTCACCAACTGTCTGTACAGAGGAATAACAACTTCCTGTTTTATACTGGTGAGCCCTCTCCCTATGCATCCCAGTATCCCCCAGCCCTCCTTACTGCCTTCTCACATTGCTTGTCCACCTTTAGGTCATCTGATATAACTACCCCAGGTCCCTTTCCATTTTTCTTGTTGTCAGTATCTCACTCCCCATTGTGTACTCTACCCCTGAGTTATTGATTCCCAGGTACATTACTTTGCACTTCTTAGCATTGAATCTAAGCTGCCATACATTTTGACCATTCCTCCAACCTTGCCAAGTCCCTCCTCATCCTTTCCACCCCACCTTGTGTATCAACCCTGTTGCAGATCTTTGTGTCATCTGCAAAGAGACATACTTTTCCTTCCAGTCCCTCTGCAATGTCACTTATAGAGCCATTAAAAAGGACCAGACCCAGTACTGAACCCTGCAGTACCCTAGTAGTAACCCCTCTGTCTTCACTGTGGACTCCATCTACTATTACCCTCTGTGTCCTGTTGTCCAGCCAATGTTTTACCCAGGCTACTACCCTGGGACCCATTCCCAGGCTGCCTAATTTGTTTATTAATCTTTTGTGTGGGACTGTGTCAAATGCATTGCTAAAGTCTAGGTGGGCCATGTTCACAGCCCTTCCCTTGTCTACCATTTTGGGCACCCAATCAAAGAAATCAATTAGATTCATCTGACATGACCTTCCCACTGTGAATCCATGCTACCTTGGGTCCTGTGCCCCACTGGCCTCTGGGTACTCAACAATTCTTTCCTCCAGAAGTGATTCCATCATTTTCCCTACCACAGAGGTCAAACTGACAGGTCTGTAATTTCCTGCCTCTGTCTTGCTTCCACCTTTGTGAAGGGGAAATCACATCCGCCCTCCTCCAGTCCTCAGATACCACACCATCCTCCCAGAATTTGTTAAAAAGGATAGTCAATGGTGTTACTAGTTCTTCCCTTAGTTCTTTTAGAATTCTGGGGTGAATCCCATCAGGCCTAATTGCTTTTTCCACCTTCAATTTTAGGAGTTTTTTACAGAACCCTTTCTTCTGTGAAAGGACTGATAATGACCCCCTTATCCAGAGTGCTTCTATTGACTGGATTAGGTACCTCCCCCCCTTCCTTTGTGAATACTGAGCAGAAGTTCTTGTTCAGTATCCCTGCTTTTTCACTGTCCCTCTCTTCGCACCCACCCTCCTCTTTACTCAGCCTCAGTATCCCTCCCTTTGTCTTTCTTCACTCTCTAATGTATCTATAAAAGGTCTTATCCCCTTCTTAACTGAGTTGACTATCTTTTCCTCGGTTTGGGCCTTTGCTATTCTGACTGCCTTCCCCGCTTCCTTCTGCTTTAACTGATACAGTTCTCTGTCCTACTCCTTCTGTGTTTCCTTATACTTCCTGAATGCAATCTTTTTCTCCCTAACCTTCCCTGCCACCTCTTTTGAGAACCATAGCGTTTTTTTCTTTCATTTTGATTTGTTTAATTGCTTCAAACAAAGGCTTGTTGCCTCTGTGATGGCAGTTTTGATGTTTTCCCATTGCTGCTCCACTCCTCTTTCTTGCCTCTTTGCTAGTGCTTTTCTGAGGCACTCTCCCATTTTGGCAAAATCGGCCTTCCTGAAGTCCAGTACCTTCACTTTTGTATGGTTTGACTCTACAGTTGAGTTTATCATGAGCCACACTGTTTGGTGGTCACTTGTTCCCAGATGGCTACCCACTTCTAGATCTGAGATCCTCTCTCCATCCACATTTGAGAGTACCAGGTCTGAGACTGCTCTCTCCCGAGTGGGTTCTAACACTAGCTATTTGAGGCATGCCCCCTGTAGGGCATTGAGAATGGCCCTGCTCTTGTATGTGGCTGCAGCAAATTTGCTCCAGTTAACATCTGGCATATTCAGGTCCCCCATCAGCAATATCTCTCCTTTCTCTGTCATCCTAAGGATGTCATCTATCATCTCCTTGTCCATTTCTTCCCCCCAGAGATGGGGTTCTGTATACAACCCCTGTGCAGATTGTGGTGCCTTTCCAGTCTCCAGGGTGACCCACAGTGCCTCCTCTCCTCCCTGTTTACCATTTAGGTCTGTTGCTTTGATCCCTTCCCTTATATAGAGAGATACTCCTCCTCCTCTTCTGCCCTCTGCAGTCATAACCAGCATGTACAAATACTGCTCCATACTGATAACTTACCTTTCACTGTAATATTGCAAAATCCCAGAGGGACACCTTATGCCCAGTTAGCTGTAAGGCCACAACTCAAGTACTGTTTTAGAGTCACCCTGATGGTTATTTCTGGGCAACTTTAATGCTTTGGTCAATGAACAGCTCTCATAATTTGGTCAAGAGTTCCTCCAGTTAATGCTATCACTGGGCCTTGCACAAGTGGTTACTGCTGCAACCCACCAACATGGTTATGTATTGGACCTAGTATTCTCACTGGAACTTAACATAAATAATCTCGTGATTGATATGTTCAGTTGGTTGGATCATAGCACCATGAAGTTCTCATACAGGGCTACCCACCAAGCTGTGCTCCTCCTGTGGAGATAGTCTACTGTAGCTATTTAAAGTGGTTATCCTCAGTAGGATTCAAGGCAGCATTGGAGCTCTCAGTTGTGATGGCTGTAAGTGAACTGGATTGGAGGAAGCAGTAATAGCCTATAATATGTCTGTTGCCTCCACTCTCAGTTCAGTTGCATCAGTTCATGTACATCCCAGGTCTTCTCAATTGAGAGCACTGTGGTTTGATGTGGAGTTTAGGGAGATGAAGGTTTTGGCTGGGTGATTAGAGCATTTGTGGCAAAAATCTATGGCTGATGGGGCAAACTGGCTCTGAGAACTCACTATGGTGAATATCAGAGTGCACTCTCCTGTAAGAAAGCAGTATTCTTGTCTGGGGAAATTGTGGCCTAGGGGAACTGACTGGAACAGCTCTTCCAGATGGTAGATAGGCTGTTACATCCTGCCTGTCTCCAAATGGTGAACATATGTCATCCACATGGCGCTAAGTTTGCTCAGTTCTTCTACAACAAGGTGTCATCCATCAGGCATGGGATAACCTCAACTGGGCCGGTGCAGTCCAGTAGTGTCAGGTGGGTAATCTCAGGATGCACTACCCCTGGCTGGTGAGAGTTTAAGCTGTTTTCAGTGAAGGTGTGTGGGGTTATTTCTGAACTGTGGCCCACTTATTGTTAACTGGACCTGGGTATGGCATGCCTCTAGTGAGTTATGTCAGATTCCTGTGCCCAGTGTTTGCTGAGCTAGTGTAGTGCTCACTTTTGGAGTGGTCTTTTCCCTGTGCATTGAAAGATATTCTGGTGAGGCCCCTTCTGAAAAAAAAAAACATCTTTGGATGTGGACTATTTGGCAAATTTTAGACAAGTCTCTAATTTTCCATTTTTAGGAAAAATTCTTTAGAAGATAGTTGCTCAGCAGCTGTAGGCCCACTTCATGACCTTTAACATCTATGAGAAGCTCCAGTCCAGTTTTAGATCCAGACATACTACTGGGACTGCAGTGCTCAGAGTGCATAATGACCTCCTTGTGGCTAGAGGTAGAGGAGAATGGTCAATTCTCATTCTATTTCATGTCTCATTACCTTTTGATATGGTGGACTACAGATTGTTGGTGAATCATCTTAGTGAGTACTGTGGATTCAATAACAAGGTCATAAGCTGGTTTAAGTCCCTCCTCAGTGGCAGGACACAGAGGGTGATGATAGGATTTTTTTTTCACTCCAAAAGCCCCTGTTCTGTTGTGTACCTCAGGGTTCATTTCTCTCACATATGTTATTTGCTGTATACATGCTATCCCTGGGTGACATCATGAGATGGCACGGCTTGGGTTTTCATTGCTATGCAGATGATACTCAGTTGTACCTGTCATGCATGAAGGATGTCTGGCATGGATGATTAACTAAATTTATGTCAGTCTGAGATCCAGGATTGGATGTACTCTAGCTGGCTATGGGTCAACCTGGACAAGACGGAAGTACTAGTGATTGAGCTGATCAACGACAGGGTGTGGGTGCAACAGCAAAGAGGACAGGTTTGTTCCTTGGTTTCACTAATTTACTGGCCTCTACCATGGTGAAGAAACTGGATTTTGTTCTAAATGAAAGAATGACTTTGGAGGCTCAGGTGTCATCCATAATTTGGAATGGCTTTTTTTATCTTTGTAACATCTCCCAGAGAAAGACCTTGATCTCACCAGAAAACCTGCCCAAACTGGTGCATGTCTTTGTGACTTCCAGGCATGACTACTGTAACACTCTGTATCTGGCAGTGGGTGGAGGGGCCCTAAAATGCCTGCAGCTAGTACAGAATGCAGTAGCCAGGTTAATGAGGAGCCTTCCATGGTCATGACACAAGTCACTGGTCCTGTGTGTTCTGCACTAGCTGCTGGTGAATTGTCAAATCTCCTTCAAAGTCAGCTCTGACCTGTAAATCACTACATGGACTTGGCCCAGGTTATCTGACTGAGCTCTTGTCTCCTTACTTTCCCAGCTTGCCCTTTCTGCTCCTCTGACATGTGCCCCCTAGCAGTTTCCAGGGTCAAGTTGAAGACATCAGCTGACTTCCCATTTAAAGTAGCTGGTCCAGCCCAGTGGAATTCACTTCCCAGGTTTCTGGGGAAGGTTCCTTCTGTAGATACCTAAAGACTCACCTGTCTAGACAAGTATTTAATTTAATTTAATCACTACTGCTCTTTAGTATTTAATTTATCCTGTCTGCTGAGTTTATACTATTATGTTTTATGTTGCCTAATTTATTTTAAGCTATTATGTTATTTTTAGCCTTGCTATGTTGTACATCTCTGGGATTGGGTGCTAAATAATTAAAACTAGAATATTAATAGTTTGCCAGATGTTATAGCATAGTCACCTCCCTTCCATGAAGCCAGTTTGGTTGATGTGAGTTATGACAGATAATATGTTGCCCAGTCTTGATGCCAGGACTTTTGTGAAGATTTTATAATCATAATTAAGAAGTGAGATTGGGCTGTAGGAACTGTATTTTTGTTGGTGATTTGTCTTTTTTACACAATCAGATATGTAGTGGCTTCATCAAAGGAGGATGGGAGTGATTTCAATTGTTCTGCCTCACTATAAACTCTCAGGAGTATCCAAACTATAAGGACTGATAAGGTCTTAAAGAGGTCAGCTCTGAAGCCATCAGGGCCTGGTTATTTCCCAAGCCCATGTCCTCCAGAAACAATCAGCTATAACTCTGACTCACCACCCTGGTGAGTGCTTTCCTTCCTTTAAGTAAGACAACCTGCCCAACAATTTAATAGAAAATATACTCTGCAAAAAAAAAAAATTCCATCAGAAAAAAATAAAGCAGTTTAGCCCAATACCTATGATGTAAGCATTCTCTGATCCAACCTTAAACAACCTAGTGGTCTGTGCTCTGAAAGCAATTAGATCAAACCAGTTTCAAACACCTGAGGCACTGTCTGGGTCAAATCCACTAACCTGCACTAAACTGTAGGACTTGCAATAAAAATCCTCAGCCACCAGTGAATACTTCACTGTGCCAAAAATAGTTTGATGCAAAATGTCACCAAAATACTAATAAACAGCAAGCCAGCTATCCACAAGGGAAACACATGCAGTATTTCAATCCCTCTGGATTTAAACTCTCAATCTGCAAGTACATAAGCAGTCAAATACAGAATTCCATTAAACTTCAGGACTTATAATGAAAAATCTTCAGCCACCAGTGGGTAGTTCACTGTACCAGAAATAGTTTGATGCAAAATGTCACCAAAATACTAGTAAACAACAAGACAGCTGTCCACAAGGGAACAAAAATAAATATGCAGTATTTTAATCTCACTGGATTTAAACTCTCAGGGCCAGATATTCAAACTGCGCAATTTTTTGTGGCGCAAGCCCTTGTGCTGCCTCAAATAGTTGCCCAGGGGTGTGGCCGGGGCGATATTCAAAGGAGTTGCACTATTGAGCAACTCCTTTGAATATCACCCCCCGGCCACAGCCACTGTGCATGGTGCAGTGGAACTTGCGCCACCACAAGTGGTCAGAGTGGAGCATTCAGGTTGCGGTGGTTCAAGTACCATTGTGCCACGTGCAAATTTCTGATATTCAAAAGGTGACATGCAAATGGGGCCATAATTCATGCAAGGTGCACTGGGGGCCATTTGCATCTATTTATGGCCCCATTTGCATGCCATTAGCATGCCGGTGCGCCGATCCGAGAGGACTTGCACCTGGCGCCCTGCCAGGCAGCAGCCATTGGGGACTGATGCCCCCTGCAGCCCGATCGTGGGCAAACATGTAAGAAATCCCCCCAACCCCTGACTGGCCAGATCGTGGGCAGCAAAGTGTCCCCCCAGAACATATCCCTGGTGGTCCAGTGGACCGCTTAGCCCGATTGTGGGCTGAAGAAGTGTAAAACAACCCCCCCAGAACATATCCCTGGTGGTCCAGTGGACCGCTAAGCCCGATCACGGGATGAATATGTTTAAAACACCCCCCAGAACATAGCCCTGGTGGTCCAGTGGACGCTAAGCCCGATCATGGGCTGCATTATGTGGTGCCCCCAAGACCATATCCCTGGTGATCTAGTGTCCCCCACCCCACCCACCCACCACGAGCCCCACCATCCTCCCCAGCAGCTGGTGGGCTGCAGCATCCCACCACCTGCCACCCCTGCCCGCCCGACTGACTGCCTGGTGGGGCTGCATGCCCATTGGTGCAGGGCAAGAGCCAATGGGCATGCAGCCCATATAAAGGCAGTCCAGATATGAAAATTCATTCATTCACATATCTGGACTGCCTATACTGTATGGGCTGCATGCCCATTGGCTCTTGCTCTGCACCAACTGAGTGTGCAGCCCTACTGGGCAGTCAGTCAGCAGGCGGGCAGGGTGGCAGGCGGGTGGGATGCCGCCACCCGCTGTCTGCTGGGGAGTGGGGTGGTGGGGCTTGTGGGTGGGTGGGTGGGGGACACTAGATCACCAGGGATATGGTCTTGGGGTGCCACAATGCAGCTCTGATCGGACTTAGTGGTCCACTGACCACCAGGGCTACATTCTGGGGGTTGTTTTACACCTCTTCAGCCCACGATCAGGCTAAGTGGTCCACTGGACCACCAGGGATATGTTCTGGGGACACTTGCTGCTCGCGATCGGGCTGGTGGGGGTTATTTAAGCTTTGCCCGCCGATCGGGCCATTTGGGGGTGGGGGACTTTTATACTTTTGCCCTCGATTGGGCTGCAGGAGGGGCACAGGGAGTAGGCTGAGGGCCAGCCACAGGTGGCAGCTGCTGTGTTGCGCCCTGCAATGCAGCAGCTCACCTGTGGGTGGCCCCTCGACTTACTCCTTTTTTTTTTGCCTCAAAGTTGTGCAGGCACAGGTTGGGGGTTGCGTCTGCACAACTCTGCACAGCCTGGCTGAATATCGGGCTTTGCAGTTTATGCATGGTTCCTCCCCCTCCAGTTCAGCATGCATTCATTAGCATTGCGCTGTTGCTCAACATGTTTTCAGTGGCGCAACTGCCTCCTGCTGAATATCGCAGAATGGTGCAATTTCGGACTTGCGCAGGCACAACCCTATTGCGCATAGTGCAACCCTTTTGAATATCCCACCCATAGTCTACAAGTACATAAGCAGTATTGCAAACCCCTTCTTGATTAAAAAAAAAAGCATTAACAAGTGTAAAATTTAAAGTAAGGTACACCTCCCTCAGATTTGAGCAACATTGTACTTTCCTGCAGATTTACAGTTCAATATTATTTGTCTTTACCAGCTCCCAGTTGTTTCCAAGGAGCTTCTACCATCACAAAAATGGGCATGTACACTGTTTCCCTGTAACACATTGAAAAAAATAGTTAAAATCATTATTTAGGAATGTCTCTTATAGTATAAGATAATTTGTCTGTTTGAGGTTTGCTAGTTGCTATATGTTCCTGATTTTGTGTCTAATTAAGCTCCCTTAATGTTCCAGTATAGACATTTTAATTTTTAACTGGTCATTTATTGGATAGTAACTCACCAAATATGGCCTATTTTCATTCCCCCTGCTGAGGTATCATAACTCATTGTAACAGCGATGCTTTTACAGCAACGCTGTTACAATGACACCAACCCATCGACATCCACAATGTCAACCAGGTTGTTGGAGCAATTACCTCATTGTCAGCTCCAGAGTTTGGCTGCTCTTCCCCAACATCTGCACCCCCAAAGTTGAAATCTCTAATTCTGAGGGGTACGGGGTGCAGAGCTCCCCACATGGGTAGTTGTGGGAGGGCTGAACACCACAGAGGTGTCGGTATGATCCCCTGTCAGGGTCGGCACCTGGCGGTGTTGGGGATGTCGGCAACCATGTGTTGCTGTGGGGAAGGTTGGTGATATTCTTGTCACCATGACATGTTGGAACCCTGAGATATCAAAGTTTACCTTCTGCTTCACTGAAGAGGGACAATCCAAGCAGGGTCTGTGCAGCCACCATGGCCATATTGATTTAAGAAATAAGTGCTTTAGTACAAAGTGATTAGATCTAACATTAATAAGAAAACATTTTCTTCTTATTAACATAACAGTTTTTTTGCTATGTTCTTGTAATAAGCTATGCATTATATGTAGTCAACCAAAAAACACACCTAATGACTCCTATCCACCCTCCCTCCCTCTCTTCCTTCTCTCCCTACCCCCACCATCCCTGCTTCTCCATAGCTATCCTCTTCCTTGCAACCATGACCTGCGAAACAACCAACTTTGGCAGCAAGTCTTCCTCCCCAGAAACTATCCTCAAAGAAAGCTGAGTGATCAATCTACTATAATTTCTCTGGCATAAGTCCCTCTTATATTCTCCCCCTGTATTTTACTGCCTCCCTGAGTTCCTATTCTTAGTTCTGTCTTAACACCTGTCACTTCCCTCTTTTATCTTTCTAATCTTTGCATGTTAGTTTGACAACATCCTTTTTTATTTTCTTTCCTTTACTATCTGTCCAATTCATTATCTCTCCTCTACCTATAACCTCAAATCTTCCCATCCCCCCCTAGATACAAGTCCTGTGTTAGTCCATAGAAGACCACTGTAACCAGGATGGTATGTGAGATTTTAACACGGAGTTTTCCTTTAACTAGTTTTGGCTCATATATGACTGCAAATCCGCTCTACAGTGAGCTGTATTTTATTTATTTTTCTTTATTACCATAAATGTTATGTTATATTTGCCTCTACACCCACCTGACATGCAGAGCAACTGAACACATCCCCTGTTGCCACTGGAATAGCTCTGTATTTGTCCCATCCCTCCATCATTTTATAGCTACTTCTCTTACATTCTACTTTGTTTTATTTTTATTAAAAGTAAGGCCACACTTGGAGTATTGTGTGCAGTTGTGGAGGCCATACCTGGTAATGTCTGGTTACTGGAGGGGGTACAGAGGAGGGCAACGAAGACGATTTGTTGAATGGCAGAGAGAGACTATGAGAGCAGGCTAGGAGACCTGAATATGTACTGGAAACTCTCAGTATCTCTACCTCCCCCTAAATTCTCACTTCTCCGCCAGATGTACATGCACCTATCACAAGCAAGTGTCCCGTACACCCACAACAAGCACCCTCTGCATACCAAACCTTGCAAAAGGGGACCAGGTTGCTAACTCACCCAGGGTGTCCTGCTGCGGATTCTTTACCTCACTCCTCCATAGGTCAAATGAGTCATAAGGTTAATGCTGCTTGCTCTGTAACCAGTAATCTCTGGTGCCATGACACTAGTACTGTCTGTAATTTTTGTTCTATTATTGTCTTCCTTGACCGCTACTTCTCTCAGCCTTGGGAGATCTGTAACTCTAAATACTGGCTCAATGCCACTTGTACCATCTGCAAATGTTTATCTATTATATGTCTGTATTATTACTCCTCTTTCCCCAGGACGCATCTGGAATAGAGTTGTCCTCCGCTCAGCATGCCTTCCTGGTAAAACGCATAATTAAATAAATAAATGTGCACACTGGAGGACAAAAGGGACAGGGGGACAGGATAGATACATTCAAGTATCTTAGGGGAATCGCTAAGGATGGGGCTGATGTGGTCTTTAAGCTAAGGAGTGTGATGGACACCAGTGGGCATGGGCTAAGAATAGAGGGGGGGGGGAGATTTAGGAGGGAAATGAGGAAACACTTTCACGGAGAGGGTGGTAGCAAAGTGGAACACACTACCAGAATGGGTGGTATCCTTTAACTCTGAACTGCTTTAAAAGGGCATGGTACAGGGGAGAGTGAGGGTGGTAGAAGTGTGTGTGTGGCATCATTGGGATGACAAAGGGGGGGTGGATGTTAAAGATCCCATGGTACTTCACGAACAGATTAGGTGAATTTCCCCGGTGCCCAGGTCAAATGTACCCCCATTCACTAACATACCACCAACAGCTTAATCTGGTCAAAAGTCAGTTGGCAGTCCTCTGTAACCCCCTCCCGTGGTTCATGCCTGAAAATAGGCAGAATTTATTCAGTGCACTTACCCGGGTCAACAAAAACTACATAAATAGCATTTCAGAATAAAATATCACCACATTGAAATGAGCACAGTATCACGAGGGAGTTGTAACAGTCACAGTGGTACAGTCAGGAAGTATCTGGTTACACAAAGCTCAGACACTTGAGAGTGCCCTCCCGTGGCAGTGATGTCTGCTAAAGTCGTCATGGTATTAAAGCATGTGTTGGCTTAACATCGGTGTGTCGTGAGTGCATACACACACACACACGTCTGCGTGTGGTGTTAAAATTGTGCAAACTCTCAAACATCCGACGCTATGCTCCATACAACTACACCACTCCATCCATTCCCCCTCCCCGTATTAACTCTTCCCCCCTACCCTCTACCTTCACACCTCACTCCACCTCCCGTCCCATCTAGCGCCAACCACATCCCCATTATCACCTCACCTAACTTTCCGCTGTGCCAAGTTGCCCTTTCACCTTATTCTATATTAACCCTAATTCCTACTGGGCATCTCCTCCCACGGCACCTGGGCTACTCTCCCACGGACCTGGGCTACTCTCCCACACGCGACACCGCATGCATTGTGTAGAGTGTGTTTGTCACTTGACAGTCTATTTTGCTGCTGTTCAATACTTCCATGCCATTCTTATTATTATGCACCACTTCAACTCCTGCACTACCAATGCCAGCAAGCAAACATTTGGCATTGACATTTGTTTATTTATGGATGTGCTCTCACAACAAAGATTTTGTTAAAAGAATGGTGTTTCAGCAGTGTGTCATTGTGGGTCCCTGGGTGATACCCTGGATAACAAATTTGCTGACCAACAGGACACAGAGGGTAATAGTGAACAGAGTACACTCTGAAGAAAGGATGGTTACTAGTATGGCAGCTTAGATACAATGCAAAAAAAAGTGCAAAGTAATGCACTCGTGAAACAAAAAAACCAGGGAAGATTACATAATGGGTGGGTGGGTAAGCACTGAACAAAATGGAAAGGGACCTGGGGGTCATCATATCAGAGGACCTCAAGGTAGGCAAACTGTGTGAGAAGGCAGTAAGGAGGGCTGGATGGATACCGGGGTGCTTAGGGAGATGCATCACCAGTAGAAAACAGGAAGTTTTTATCCTTCTGTACAGACAGTTTGTGAGACCCCATTTTGAGTACTGCAAGCAGTTCTGGAGACCCAGTCTCCATAAGGACATACGCAGCATGTAGGTGGTCCTAAAGAGGGCAACCAAAGTGTTGCAAGGTCTGCAACATAAGCCACACGAGGAGAGACTGAAACACTTTAATATGTATATCCTTGAGGAAAGGAGGGAGAGAGGGGACATGATAGAAACTGTCACGTACCTCAATGGAATCAACAAAGTCCATGATGGGAGCATCTTTGAGAGTGACAGATGGGCAAGAACAAGGTGGCACAGTTTGAAGATACAAAGTGCACAGCTCCAGGGCAGCGTCGGAAAGTATTTATTCATGGATATGGTGGTGGATGCAGTTGAACCACCTTCCTGAGGTTGTCGGGTCAAAAACAGTGGGCGAATTTAAGAATGCATGGGACAGACATAAGGCACTTATAGTGAAGGGTAGGCAGAGTAGGCTGTTGCTTACCTAGAATCGGCAGCTTATCCAACATGTAGGGTATGGGAAGATTAGGTTGGCCCCAAGCGGTTCTTATCTGCCATCAAAATGTATGTTTCTATAGTTATTAACCATATTTACCATGCGTGTTCCATATAATCTCTGTTTACAAGTGTGTGTGTGTGCAATGACACTTTTTGATGATCATCTATGTTTTGGTTTCTGCTGACATATGACAATGTCCGTTTACTTACACCAGGTCAGTCTGACTTTACTTTTGTTGACTCTTTTGCAGGTTCATACCAACTAATCATCCCAAGATGCCACATTGCATGGATTTTGGTTGCACAACACACACTGGTAGATTACCTAAAGGAGTCTCCATCTACCTTTTCCCTTGTGGCAGCAAATTGGCTGAAATTTGGGCACAAAGAAGTCGCACAGATGTAGGGAACATTAAAAAATCTGTCAACAAGCAACTCAAGGAAAACAGAAAGAAGTACAGTTTATGTTCTCTACACTTTGAAGAGAACATGTTTGAACCGAACTTTCAGCTGCAGTCATACCTCCGACTTACACCCAAGAAGATTTACTCGTCGGCTAAAGGAAGGGGCAGTGCCAACAGTATTCCCAACCATGAAATCAACAGCACGCCAAACGTCAATAAATCGTATTGAGCGGCTGGACCGTAAAAAGGTAAATACATCTGTTGCATAGCTGCCTTGTTTTATTTCTCATGCTAAAAGGAATGGTAAATGCAATTGTCTGCCTATATCACAGTGTGGCTCCACTTAGCAAAGAGGTTGCTTCGCAGTTGCCATGTACCCGAAACTGTGCATCATGGTCAGTGCAATAATGAAAACGTTGTATACACAATTGTTTTCCAATTCCTTTTTGAGAGGGTGGGTGAAATATGTTGGTCAGAAAATGGATCAAAGTTTTATTTTCGACCAATAGTTGTTGATTACAATATCCATTGCAACAGAGCTATGATGCTACTAACTTGCAAATATCCATTGTGACAATAAATATGCTATGTTTAGATAGTGAATGCAGTAACAGCATGCTAAGTGTGAAATATTGTCTGTTTTGTTCTTTCATAATCACACTCCTGTTGTGTGCTTAATTATGAAAACACTCTACATTTCCAATCTTCACATATTTAATCCTTATTGCAGCTTGCGGCAGAGCTTATACAGTCAACAGACAAACTACATTCAATGACTAAAAAACAATCTTCATCTGGAAAAGAGAATAGAAGTCCAAATGTAAGTAATTTTCATGTCTGTGCCATTACTAATGTAGTATTATCACACTTATCCACTGCACTCACCGAGTGTCAGTATACAGTAACACAGGAGCAACATCCACTAAAGTTCCATTGGTTCCCTATTTCTGCCATAGTGTGTTCAAGAGTTCATGCATGTTGCATGTTGTGTTGACATGGTACATGTTTTGACAACTATGCAAGCTGTCCTTATTTCCAATGGCACCTCTGACAGGGTCCTCCTCCATTCCCTAAACATGGACCCTGAATGTTGTATTCACATCGTACACATTGTGAAACTTACACATGATGTTCCTATATGCCCTGTGTCACCTCTGTCATGGGAATCATCTGCTCCAGCAACATATCATGATAGCCTCATGCAAAGTGTCACCCTCTGTGCCCATGGTAACTACATTCAACACTGTCCCAGACAATTTACGGCACACCTCAGAGCCCTACTCCCCCACACCACCTCTGTATACTGCCATCTAACAGTGTCATGTTTCCCTGCTTATTTAGAGAGAAAGGCACATCTGCGGTCACCCCTAAAGCCCACAACACTGACTGGCATATCTCCCACCTTCCCTCTTCCTCTCCCACATCCCTAAGCAATCACACCCACAGTCTCCAACACCGTGCACGGCCGCACTCACAATCCCACAGCTTCCAACCCAGGTACCTATGCCCACTCCTAACTACCACTCCTGCATGTCAATATTTTACTGCCATCTGTGTTATGCACATGTATGCATACTGTGTATTTGTAACTGTGCTGCACTGCTCTTCAGATGCATTTTTTTACCCATGTATTATAATTCTTTTTGTTCAACTTTTTTTTGTCCTTTGTTGTACAAAGATTTCCTGCTGTCCACATTTTCGGTAATATATCGTGCATGACGTCTACCTCCTGTAAATGAGCAGTTACTGCTGAGTTTTTTTCTCAAATTCAAAGAATATTAAATAGCCACAGATAAACAAGATCACTACCCAACTTCCATTTCTCCTTGTCACTACTATCTCATATAAATAACGTGTCACTTTTTCTTTTAGGATACAGACAGTCCTCCTGTTGCTACATCTGATCCTATGGAACCATCCCCTAATGACTTCCCCACATATACCGTGGACTTTGGCACACAGAGCATTTTGTACCACAGTTCACCAGTAACCAACGCTGTTGCTACGCAGACAGATCCTATCAATTTCTGTAGTGCCAGTACTCAGACAGTATCCTGCATAGTGGAAGTTGGAACACAGTTTCCAGAAGAGGTGATTCCGGGTGAAAGTGGCACTCCAAGACCATCAATATTTTGCACAACCACCAAGCTCTCCTGTTGCCACTACCAGCTCCATTCAAGCTCCGTACCCGATTACATCTTCACCACTTCCCAACATTGTGCCATACAACTTTGAACCCTTGGTAGCACCAGATCATACAGAGTACACATCTGATGAAGATCATTGGAAAAACAGTCAAGACAGTCACAAGACAGCCATGGAATCAGAGATGGAAGATTCTGGTGATTATTATGTGCCAGACACTGACACGGCAGACAGTGACATAAGCTTCAATGACTGTGAAACTGACAACGGCATTGTGCATCAACCCAAGTACATAGTCTTTGAGTCTTGCCTCGATACACTGTTCTCAAAGTTAGTTTGCAACGAATGTCAGTGTCATGCAGATGAGGTGGAGAAGACCAGCATTATTGGCTCTATGTTGTCAGTAACAGTAACATGCATCAATGGACATCAGATAGTACGCTGGCACTCACAACCATTGATTGGAAAAATGCCGGCTGGAAACATTCTGTCTGCAGCTGCTATATTATTCAGTGGAAATTTGTTTGCTAAAATATCAAAATTTACAGAGTACCTGGGACTGCAGTTCATTTCTTCTTCAACCTTTTTTGATTTTCAGAGAAAGTACCTTTTCCCTGTGGTTCAAAAGTCATGGCACATGGAGGAACAGACTCTTATACAGGAAATACAGACACGCTCATTACGTCTTGCAGGGGATGGTCACTGTGACAGCCCTGGCTTTTCAGCAAAGTACTGCAGCTACACATTGATGGACTCGGACTCCGACAAAATAGTCGGCTTTTCTCTGGAGCAGGTGCAGCCAGGCATTACATCCGTTGCTTTAGAAAAAAAGACATTTGACAACTGTGTTCGTAAATTGCTAGAGAACAATAGTCAGATTGCGGTCATTGCCACAGACCGGCACCGTGGAATTGGCGCCTTGATGCGACAGCAGTACCCAATGATTTCACACCAGTTCGATCTGTGGTACCTGTCAAAAAGTATATGCAAAAAAATTTTGATTCAGGCAAAGACCAGAGGTAATGAAAAACTCATGGAGTGGTGCCACAGCATCTCAAATCATCTTTGGCGGGCATCTGAAACATGTCAAGGTGATGAGACTTTACTTAGGGAAAAGTGGCTTTCACTACTATATCATGTCAGCAATACGAACAGCTGGTCATGGGCTCAAAAATTTCATCACTGTGATCATCAAATGCCTGTGGAACACGCTTACAGAACAAAGTGGTTGGTTTATGGTGACACTGCGCATAGTGCTCTAAGCAAAATTGTGAATAACTGCACTTTAATCAACGACTTGAAGCATGTAACGCAGTTCTGCCACACTGGGAGCATAGAGGTTTTTCATGCTCTTCTATGTACGTACTGCCCAAAGTCCCAGTGCTTTAGCCATGCAGGAATGAAGGCACGCATAATACTGGCAATCTTAGACCACAATGCCAATGTACAGCGGCAACAAGCAGTGGTAAAACACCCAACGGCAATGTCTGGTCAGAAGGGGGATAAACGCTACAAAGTGGTGTACCCAAAAGCTAAGAAAAGAATGGGTTGCCAAACCACTCTTTGATGCAAAATCACACATGTATATTTACAACATGTTAGTTCAAGTGATACAGGTAAAGAGATAGGAAATCGTCCTACCCGAAATGTCTGTTCCACAGATTCCGCAGAACATAGCCAACAAACCATGTCCTCCCAAACATTTATTTATTTATTTAGCTTTTGTTGACCGGGTAAATGCACTAGACAAATCCTGCCTATTTTCAGGCACGACCCGGGGGAGGGGGATACAGATGAATGCCAACTGACCTTGAACCAGATTAAGCTGTTGGTGGTATTTTTAGTGAATGAGGGAAACTTGGCCAGGACACCGGGGAAATTCCCCTACTCTGATGCTGCTGTGCTGATGTTTCTGCATTGTGGCAGTAGGGGGACAGGCATTTCCAAGATGGCCACCCAAGTGGACAAGGGAAGGAGAAGGAAGTCTGTGGAGCAGGAGAGCTAGCCTCGACTCTTGCTCCAGGTGTTGTGGAGGCTCCAGCCGTGGATTTGGCTGAAATTGAATCAGATATTGAACTTCAGGATGCTTTTGTGAGCTGGGAGCAATCGGTTTTGGATAAAACAAAGAAAGAAACTGGACAGTTGGAAATTGCAACAACAGGAAGAGAAAAGGTATTGTCGGTATTTGAACCTGCAACCTCTACAGAAAAGTCGCTTATTAAACCTCTAAATGTGGGTCTGAAACAGGAAAATGCTGCGATAATGTTTTCTGCAGAAATGGAAGAACCAATTTCATCAGATAGCTCCAAAGGAAGCGAGATGAATTTAAAACTGCAGGCTGACAGAGAAAGCCAAGATATTAAAACACAGCAAACAGACTGCAGGACAGTGGCGCAAAATATGGAGCAAAAAAAAGGTACTGTGTCTTATTTAAGTTATAGTTCTGGCAGGATAGAGTTGCCAGCAAAAGAGTTTGCCTCTGGTGTTAAAAAGAATGCTCTGTCCTTGTTTAATGAAGCTTCACTGCAGTGTGTTGAGCTCCCTGACTACAGCAGGTGTCAGCCTGATTGTAATGAAGAGCACAAAGGCAGAGTTAAGGCTGATCCCAAGATTGTCAACAGCTCTGTGGAAGAGAGCTTAGAGCAGCAAGGCTTGAGCTCCATTTCCCAGAACAAATAATCTCTGAATTCAGTACAGGCTGGTATTATCTCTGCTGCTAAAAGTGAGTGCTTACTGCCAGTTTCGTCTCTGATAATGTCATGAAGTAACTTAAGTGAAGATAAATGATTTATCTGCACAGAATATATTGCCATCTACTTTTGTGAAAATAAAACAGCACAGTTGAACAAGGTAGCTGGTTTGTGTTCAAACAGCAGAGTCAAGAGATTTCAGCAACTGACTCAGCTGTTACATATCAAAAGACTGACGGTTCCCAAAGTGGGCTACAGATTTCTTTTTCTGACAAAATGAACCAAAAAGTCTACAGCTGATATACAGATGGCAGACCCCTTTTTTACATAAAAGGCTCACAAGATTCTTGGTCACCTCATAAAGCTTTAAGTGAAGCAGGTGGAAACAGTCAGTAGCTGGTGGTGGAAGCCTGATCCTGCTTGGGACTCGAACTTATCTTTATCTCAGCATTCTCCTGAGTGGATTCCAGGTGGCCAGCAGCAGAAAGGGAGGAAATTCTCTTGCAGGAGCCCATTGGGTTTAGTACAGATGAGGTCACTGTACAACCTCCCCCTCCCTCTTCCACAGAAGCCATTGATGTCCGAACTTTTCTCAAATTCCATAGGGAAGCAGCCCCTAGGCGAATGCTGTGAGGCTGAGGTATAAGGAGGGTTAGAAACTAGGCCAGATAGGCATTATGTGGGGAAAACCTTGTTGAAAGACTCACTGCATTTCACCCCTCAGGATGTTTATGCTTTCATTAATATTTCAGGGAGGACAATTATGACATAAGTTTTCGCTCAACAGGCTTTAGAGTTGTTCTGGGTTAGGTATGGTCATGTTAAGTATTCTCCTATGTGGACACCTTTATTGTTATACCACCTCAAAACCCCTGATTAAGTTTGTTACAGTTATGTTCCGAAATGAAGGGTATGGTGGAAGACATAACCTTTGGTTAAAAAAATGTAAGTACTATGAGCCAGAGCCTATTTTAGATACAGAGGGTTCTGGACTGGAGGATGGAAGTATAAAGTTAAATTAAGGCAAACAGAGGCTGAATTGAACATATACCTAACTCCTTTTGTTAGGAAAAGATAGAGGGTATGTTTTACAGCGGCAGCCCGTGCATGTTATAAGTGTGGGGCTAGAACGCACCTTTCAAGTGTATGCGATCAGCCCTGTTGGGATAATTGTGGGAGGTAGGACATTTAACCATGTTTTGCAGCAATCTATCGTTGCGATTTGTGCGAAACTAAAGGCCATGTGTTCAAACTATGTCCTTGGCTGCCCAAAAATCCTTTCGTTCTAATTCTGAGGGTTTTATTCAAAAGCCCAAGAATCCATGGTTAAAGCTACTCTCCAGGATACGTGCCCCCTCCCCTGCAACAAATCAGATGAAACTCCCTCTAGGCAAGAGAGAATTGGAAAAGAAGGGGTTTAAAAGGGAAGGTGTTGAACAAAAAGTTAAACTCACCAAGTGGGAGGATCAGTGGAGATATCCTCAGAAATGGTTAAGATAGTTAAGGGCAACATGGGTCCCCTAACCTCTCAGATTTCCTCCAGTGTGTTATAATGAAGGGTCACAGATGTGTGGTGGTGGCAGCCGCTGATAAACCAGTGACTGTACTGCCCCAAAGAAGATCTTTACGAATCACTATCAAAATCCCCCGCCCCCAGTGGAACAGATTGATACCAGTAACTCATATGCGGCTCTGTTTTCCTCTGGGGTAACACTGAGATAGAGGTTGAAGATTCAGACTCTCAAAATCCTCACTTTCAACCAGGTCACAAATCACGGATAATTACAAGGATAAAAAAAGAAAAGAGGAAAAACAATGATTTAAAAACTTAAAAGGTTAATGAGGTTGGTTTGGGGTTCTTTGAATTTCATAGCTTATTGAATATGGTTAGCGACAAGCCCTCTTTCATTATATACATGAATTTCCTGTTTCTGTTAGTTTTTACAAAGAGACATGGATGTATTCCATAGATCAGTTGGTAGCATTTAAAAGAGATTGGTTTTGGGGCCCTTCATTTTGGTCATTTGGGGAAGATTCTGCAGATGGTATAGGAATAGTGTTTAATTCATATGACTTCCAGTTACACAATTTGATAGATCTAATACCAGGAAGGGTCCTGATTATCGATGGGAAGTGGCAAGGGCTAAGCTATAGGTTTATCAACATTTATAACCCCCAAACAAAAGCAGGTAGAGTTAATTGTCTTAAATCAGTACAGCCTTTTTATTAACAACAGTTAGAGTATTATGGGGGGACTTTAATTGTCCCATTTCGACCCATGCTAGTAAAAAATAAAAAACATACTGTGACTCTAAGCTTTATGTAAAATTATAAAAGTGCTGGACTCTTGAACTGTTAATGCTTTACAGGTTGGAGAAGGTTTTTCGTTTAAAAGGGAAGAGATTTTCTCTAATAGATCATATGTTAGTGTCACCTAATATGCAAATAGAATCTTTAAAATATTTCCTAGTGAATTCTCGGACCATTCCTTTCTATTAAGTTCTTTTAGCTTTTCAGACAGGCAAGAAAAAGGCTAGTTAGATGGAAACTCAATAACTCCTCATTAGAACTCCCTTATATACAAGCTGGGGTGAGATACCTATTAAGAGCCAGGTTATCAGTAGCCTTTTATATTCAGATTTGGGAGATTGGTGGTTAGAGACTAAATCGGACTTAAGGAAATGGTTTAAATTGCAAGGAGTTAGAGCAAAGAATGACAAATTCCTGCACTATTTAGGTTTAAGACAACAATTACAGAGGCTTATGACTATAGCTTATTCTTCTAGGATGGATTACTCAGAAAATTTGTAATCTTAAAGAAAAATGAAAGAGTTTCAGTATGATAGAGGGAAACCATGCAGGCTATTTTAACTAATGGAATTAAAAATCACCCATTGGGGATCCATTCGAAATGTGTAAACAGGTAAGAGATTCTATGAAAATGGAGGAACTCAAAGATTCAGATGGTAATTTGGTATACTCTGTGGCCCAACTAAGAGAAGTGATTGTAGAACATTACCACTCTTTGAAGCCTCTTGAAACAATCCCAATTCAGCTATGGCCTATTTAAAAGATATTTTAATTCCAGTTAACCTAGTTGGGAGATCGGAGGTATGGAACCTATCACTCCAACAGAGATTTCAAGCTCCATTAGGTTATTGAAACTAAATATTTCCCGGAATAGATGGGATTTCAATAACTTTTATAAATTATTTTCAGACGAACTTAGTCAGTGCCTATGTCTCTTATTTAGGTTTTTTAGACAAAGCTACAATCTATCCTCTTTACAGAAGGGTTATTGATTTATATATTTAAGTCAGGGATAAGCAAAACATTACTAACTGGAGACCAATCACTTTTTAAACTCTGATTATAAAATCTTTACTGGTATTTTAAATAATAGGCTGAAGAATTTAGCTAAAGAAGTTATTTCACCCTTTCAATATTGTGGGTTACCAGATAGAAGAGTCCAGTCTGCTCTGATGTTGATTCGAGATGTAACTGAGTATTTTACTGAGTTAGGGTCAACTAGATGCTTAATAGCAGCTGACTTAGAAAAAGCCTCGATAGAGTTCATTTGCCGTTCCTTTTCCTTACCCTTAAGCATTATGGGGTTCCAAGCAATTAGTGAAAATAATTGAGAAATTATATGATAATTATACAGTAATTCCATATTTAAAAGATCAGAAGGCGGAAGGTTTTAAGTTAACTACAGGAGTTAGACAGGGTTGCCCTCTAAGCCCTCTTCTTTATATTTTCGCTCTAGACCCTTTTGCAAACGATAGTTTCGAGACAGATTTGGAAGGGTGTTACAGTGAATGGGCAGAGGATTTGCATTTAAGGATACAAGCCTATGCTGATGATTTAGTAGTATACTTGGAAGATAAGGCCTCAGTAATTATTTTGTGACTGCATTTGAGGCCTTTGCAAAGGTATCAAATGCAAAAATAAATTTAAATAAAACAAAGGGATTATTTATTGAGCTACTGGTGCTGAGGAAGTGTGTAGAGGGTATTAACATCTCCTGAAACCTGTTAAAATATTAGGGATATTGTTCGGTTCCCAGAACATGCCTGTTGAAAATTGGGAAGATGTCATTATTAAAATAGAGAGAAAGGTTAATAGATGGAAACAGTGGAAAATGACCAAATTTAAAAGGGTTCAGGTAATCAAGCAATTTCTTCTTCCAACGATACAGTATGTGGCGATGATTTTTCCGCTTCCTGTGTTTCTTGAGACTAGAATATATAGTGTGTTTTTCAAATGTTATGGGAAATCGCTAAATCCTGTTAAAAGGAGCTATACGATTTAATGAAAAATAAGGGTGGTTTAGGAATGGTAGACCCAGTGATTTTGTGCATGCTTTGTTTTATCAAACTCAATTAAAGAAGGGTTAAAAGTAGAACTAGAGGCAGTAGAGTCATGGAACTTGAAAACAATGGGTAAATACTTTAAGAATTGGTACATTATAGCCCCTAAACTGAATCGCTACTTATATATTCCATCATATTTTAGGCCAACGGCGAGAAATTGTTCAAATGGAAAACACAGAAACAGGTAATTCTGAATAACAACATGAAGGGCTTTATCATTTTCTAATGTCGTTGACTCTTCCCTCAGAACCAGGATTTAAAAATTGTCCTATGACTTTAAATTCTAGTGTATTAGCTCAATTAAACTGTAAGAGGATGCCTCAAAAACAATGGGAGACGCAGTGGCTGATCTTTTACGGAAACTGAATGTCAGAGGAAATGCGAAGTACAAGGTTTTACAGGAAAGATTGTGCCCATACTTGGATTGTATTAATGTAGAAGAATCGATGGAACATTTTTTCTTAGATGTTCATATCGACGGGTTTATGGTCATACCTAGAAAAGCTTTGGGGATTTAAATGGTTAGGTAATATGTCTTATGAATTTTGATTCTAGGATGTTATCCCAAGAATTTGTCTGAATTTACGAAGAAACATTATCCTTATTTTTGGGATGTCTAAGATATTATTTATGGCAGCCAGGGTTCAATGGGTTCTTTATCAAAAGAGAATGCCTTACTCTTGTGTAAGTCGGTTAGTCATCAAGGAGCTTATACTGATTTATACACAGGACGCATCAAGAGTGACCCCAGGAACTTTACGTAAATGGTGGAAAGGTTTTCTTCACTTTATTAAGTTCAAATAATAAGAGTTAAAAGTGGACTGGATATTTGTTAATAGTTTACTTTCATGATTTTTGTGTTCTCGTAGCTTACAATGTAAGACTTGCACATCTCTTTGATTTTGTTATGTTATATGTTATGGAAAAGTTTTGTTCTATCGATTATCCTACTTTAAAGTGTTGCTGTTTATGTTTTTTTATGTCAATAAAAACACCCCTACTCTTTTCGATAAGTGCCATGGGATCTTTAACATCCACCTGAACTACCACCAATCCAGGCAGATGGGACCTCGGTTTAACATCTCATCCGAAAGACGGAATGAAGTAGTACGGCGACTGTTATCAAGATTTCACAATGATGGTCCCCCATAATCAACACAATGCCAATTTGTATTATCTCAGTATCCTGAACCTGGCAATATAAAGGAAATCACATACTGCAAAACACTGGGCATGATTCTTGCAGATTGTTTGCCAACATGAATGACTGTCACAGAATGACTGCAAATCCAAGTAGAAACACATACATGGAGCAGTTCACAATACTGGTTGAGCATGGTTAGAAGTTATGGACTGCATGGTAGCACAGAGAAAATGTCCCCATGTCATTTCAATGACTTCTTATTGTACTGTACATAATACTGTGCCTTGATACTGTGACACACCTATACCTGTGTTCCAGTAAAAACATGCACATCTGGTTTTACTGAATTGATTTTTGAACTGTTAGCTAATTTTCTCTAAAGGTTTGTGGAATTATATTAATGTACTTTGAGGAACTCTAGTAGTAATTAAGTGTCCTTTTAGGCTCCAATTATCTGAGTTTGTGTGGAATGTGTCGTTTGTCTGCCCCCACAGTTGAGCGTTACTCACCCTCTGTCCTTCGTGCCCTCCACCCTTTCTCCACTCCTCCTATTGAATTTGTTGTTTACCAGCTCTATAGAACACTTGGTGTTGCACGTAGGAGATGGAGGAGGATGGGGGGGGAGGGCCAATAGCGGAGTGTGAGTGAGCGGGGTCATCCTATCGGGGTGGTGGGAGTCAAGAGACACCCTGGGGCAAAATGGAACTCCAAACGTGGTCCTTAATGCATGGTTTCCATACCTAAGGGCACGACTGAATTAAGTCAGCAGGTGGTTTGGGAGGTACTAGGAGTTTGTTCAACTCGGGCAGTGTTAGGCAATGCCATGTTGGTCAAACAACAAGACAGCAATTATTGCTGATCTTGTTGAAATGGTTGACCTGGCTTGCATCACCAAGACCTGGATGGATGAGAATTCTGGCCCCATTTTGGAGGCTTTAGTTCGGGCCGGGTTCTCGGGTGATACATCACCTGAGATTAGACTGTAGGAGGTGGGGGCGGGGTTTGGGGTCTGTTTCAAGACTGAACTTAACCTCACGAGTGTACTGGTTGAGGAGACCAAATCATTTGAGTGTGCCATTGTAGCAGGTGCAGGTTGTCAGATAGTTCTCATCTATCGTCCACCCGGTGACGAGAAACGTTTCCTTCAGGAAGTGGTGGACTTCGTCATCGACATGGCATTTGAGTAACCCAGACCTATGGTTCTGGGTTATTTGAATGGGTGGGTCAATGACAAACTATCGCAATTTGGTCTGCACTTCCTCCAGTTGATGTCGTCTCTGGGCCTGACACAGATGGTTACCACTGCTACCCATAAACACGGTCATTCCCTTGACCTAGTCTTCCTTCTATGGATCGAAACTTCTGACTTGGAGGTGGAACCAGTCAGGTGGTCTAATCACGGCACTGTGGTGTTTAGGTTTTATACCACCCCGGTATATCTACCCCGACAGAGATGGTCAAATACCGCCCTTTATGAAATATAAGTTTGCAGAGTATAATGGCGGTACTTGACCTATCGTCCACCTCGTTTACCAGCAATGATCCTGAGACTCTCCTGACCGCCTGTAACTTGGCTGTCTTGACAACTTTGTATTCCATTGCCCCCGTCTGAGTTTGCCCTTTCTCCATTCACCCTCTATCTCCCTGGTTTGATGGGGCTTTGAGGGAGTTGTGGAGATTACGTCGAAGGTTAGAGCGTTGCTGGTGGAAGTCCACCCTTGATGCCAACCGCCTTAGATTGATGGACCATTATCAAGTCTATCAAACTGCAATCTCCCGTAAGAAGGCAGAATTCCTGTACAGGGAGATTGCAGCCTCTCAGAATTGACCAGTTCAGCTTTCTCGTACCATGGACAGACTGTGCAACACAGCCTGTCTACATGTGCGGAAAGCGTTTTCACAATTAGAGTACAATGAAATTGCTCAATTCTTTGCTAATAAGGTGACCAACATCAGGGTGGGACTCCAGACGGCACAGTCTATGGGCGCTGGTATTGATCGGTGTGCGGTCACTACACCTCGATTGTCTTGGAGTACCTTTGGCCGACCGGAGTTCATGGATGTCATGCTGATTTTCCAGAGTGTGCACCCTACGTGTTGTAATTTGGATCTTGGACCAACTTCCCTAATTTTTGTATGTATTGATGCTATCGGTCCGGTCCTGGCAATGATTGTCTGGTGCTCCTTGGAGTCTGGAGAGTTTCCTTGCTCTCTGAAAGAGGCGGTGGTGACACCTCTCTGGATGAAAGCTTCCTTAGACCCAGACTGACATGCAAACTACAGACCTATCTCTAACCTTCCTTTAATAGGGAAAGTGTGTGATAAAGTAGTGGCTGCACAACTGGAGAACCATTTGACCATCCATGACATCTATGAACCACTCCAGTCTGGTTTTCATAAGAGACACAGTACCGAGACAGCGCTGGTTTGGGTGCTCAATGATCTCCTGATGGCTAGATGTTGGAAGAACTTCTAGATCTCTCTTCAGCATTTGACACTGTGGACCATGAGGTGTTGTTGGGCTGTCTGAGGTTCATCTGTGGACTGTCGTGAACAGTCCTCAGGTGGTTTACATCATTCCTCATGGGTAGAACACGAGTGGTGTCTGGGGTTTGTTCCTCAGACCTTACTTCTCTGTCATGTGGGGTTCCTCAGGGCTTGGTTCTTTCACCCATGTTGTTTGTGGTGTACATGCTTCCCCCTTCGGAGACATTGTAAGAAGGTATGGGCTCCGGTTTCAATGCTCTGCTGATGATACCCGGCTCTTCCTATCTTTTGCACCTGACCAGAATGGAGCTGTATCGGTCTTTAATAACTGTCTGAAAGAAATCCAAGACTGGATGTATTCCAGTAGGCTGAAGTTGAACTGAGACACTGTGCTTTCCCCCACTACCTCCTATGGCATACGATTCCAATACTCGCCAACCATTTTTAGGTTGAAAAACATCCTCACATTTCCTCTGAAGCTATGCACTTCCAGTTTTCATCTTATGCCCCTTTCTTCTGGTACTTTGTCTACACTGGAAAAGGTTCCCCTACCTGCAGCGTGTTAATGGCCTTGATGTACTCGAAAGTTTGTGATTGGCCCCCCACTGTCTCAATTACTACATGGACTACATACCGAGGTCCCTAAACCCATCCTCATGTGTTTCATGGTGCAAATCCTGCACCATCTAGGGCACATTAGAGCACTTTAAGAATTGATGTTTCACTTAGGCCCAACTATTCATGTTACAGCTAAACCATACTTCAGCATTGTCCCATTTCCACAGTACAATATGCAATGCATTCCAGCACTGAATATGTTACTAAAATTAAAGACTGTTCCAAGTGGAGAACATATAAGTCCAGTGACAATTGCGGTACAATGGATTTTCATTTTACTTTTTTTTTTTTACCACCACCACCACCACCACCACTAATGAGTACTCAAAATGAGGCATAAGCTCACTCCAATGATTTCCTTTTTCATTTTTATTAAAATGTGTTACAGCCTTGGCATTTGAAACTAATAGTTAACAGTCAATAACATAAAAAGAACAGAATATAATACATATACACGTTATAGTTTCATCTACTGCTACATACAATTACTGACCATTAGCCTCAACCAACCTTCATTGGAATGGACAGTGTCTCTAAAAAGAGAGTTTTCACAGCAGTTTGTGAGGGAGTTTTGATGTTATTCAGACAGAATTTTATGTGCATGAAGTACACACTCTATGCAAAGAGAAGCATGTGCAATTTTGGACAAAAATTGGTGATTGTTGAACAAAACTCACTGTATGCATGTGGGCACAAGGAACTTATGGTTTACTGTCAATGATATAGTAACCTGCACTTAGTCACAAGTATTACGTTAGCCATTCATTGTCTCTGGATATACCCAGAAACCTTCGAATGGCAGAAAGTCAACATAGTCTTCTTCATCCGATGGAAAATTATCCCGTATGGCATTCACAATGCATGATGAAATTACAACCCGATGTCCGTAACCAAGCCTGCGTCCCTCATATATCCAGATAATGTAGCCACGATACTCCACAAAGCGGAACATCCTAAAAAAAAATAAATCAATAAATAAAAAAAATAAAAAAAGCAACAGGTGAGTTACTGGGTCATGAATGGTTTGCTTCATAATGCCAAACATAGTCACCATTATGACCATATGTGACAACCCGTGTGTGACACATAATGCTTCATTGCTGCTACCCTGAAACAAATGCAGTTCTTTTAAACCATGCTTTAGGATTCCGTTCTTCACACATCAAGGCTTCCATCAGACTGAGCCCAACGGCCCCATCATCCAGCTCCTAAAGTAGTCTTACCTTAGGTAGTCATGGCCGTAGGCATGTCACCTAGCCACTAGTATGGAAAGTGTGGAAACCATGTGGGATTGGTTTTGACACCCGGGGGGGTGGGGACTAAAAACCTGCTATGATGTTGAGTGCACCTTACATCGCTAGAGCTGGCATTTTTGCCAGGGTGGTTGGGAGAACATGGTGTATCGCAGCCGTGGTACTTCACTGGGCTTAGAAGTTTGGGGGTTGCCCAGTGTGCCACAAGTAGGCACAGCTTAAGAAGCAGGCACTTAGAAGACAGCTGGGAGATACGGTAGGTACTGGAACAGCAGGAGGCAAGGGATAGCATACGTATCTGCAAAGGGCGCTGAGGAGTCAGGCTTAGGAAGAATTGTGCAGGGGGTACTCAGGGGGCACATGGGGACACCAGCAGAGTAAGCCCAAAAGGTGGATACTCCCTAAGAAGTAGGCATGCTTCTGGGATTGTCCAAATACAACCGAGATAGGGTGGTGGGATGGGTTTGGTTCTTAGGCGCGCAAATTGTTTTGACTCCATACATCTGGTAGTAGAGGAGGGGACTGTTATAGAAGATCAAGACAGGACTGGGGCAGTTAGTTAAGGTGACCTGAAATTGGGGAGGAAGGGGAGGCATGGTGGGTGAGAAGGGGTGGACTTGGGGTGGGGACCCTGACCGGCAGAGGAAAGGAAAATGGAGAGGGGGCAAGAGAAGGAGGAACTGGTGAGCAGGGTGGAGGCACAAAAACTTGGGGGCGTGGGGAAGAAGGTACAGGCAAGGAGGCCATGCTAGTTAGGGAGGAGCTGAACATGAATGAGACAGAAGCGAGTAATAACAAAGCTAGGTCAACAGATAGGTGGGATGGCCCAGTCAAGGGCAGAGGAAGTGGGATAGCAACAAAGAATAACAAAAAAAGAAAAAAAAAAGAAAAAGGGAATGCGGGGGTGTGTGGGATGTCCAGGACTAAGGCGGAGGTGTTGGTCAGTGGCGATAGGGAGTGGAGTACATTTGACTTCCAGATTGTTGCAGGTGCGAGTAGATGGCTTGCAGTGGTGAACGGAAGGAGGGCGAGGATGCAAGGAAGAAGGGACTTCAGCATGGTGAGTAGGGAGGAAAGGGGGGGTTAGAGTGCTACTGTTGTGGTACGCCATGTTCAGAGGTATCCAATGGGATTTGCCGGTAGAGGGCAGAACCTGCCTGGTAAAAAGCAAAGGTTGCACAGGCATGATGGTGAACTGAAGGAGGAAGTGTCAAAAGCATCCATGGCAGCCTTGAGCTGTGGAGTATTTGATTCTAAATGTCTGGTAATGGTTTGAAGAAGCTCTGTGTGGTAAGTTAGAGTCTGGAAGAGCTTCTACTGTAGTCTTACGAGAATGCCAGAGTGTATACCCATATTGAGAGAAGTTGTCCAACACCACAAATGCACTAATTAACAGTCTATTAAGGACTTTAATTGTTACTGAGTTCTGCAGAACAAATTAAGTATACAAAGCGAATTGCTTATCACATACTATAAAAATAAACCTATCACCTCAGGACAGAATAATAGAAATGAACCTGGGTGATTAACCACCTGTCCTAGTTGGTGTCTCCATTTGACACCCTTTGGACCACCTATGTGTTTATGCTCCAAGTTAAAACCACACACACACACACACACACGGAAAATGTATTAGGAGTGCAGAAAATGACAGACTGGCGAACCCTGTGTTCCTTTAATTTGAATTCGCTACATTTTTAATAAAGAGCCTGCTAAACCTGCTGATATTCTACAAATCACAGGCCAGTGTACACCTCATCATGACACAGAAACATAGACTTTGACGGCAGATAAAGACCATTTAACCCACCCAGTCTGCCCATTTCCCTACCTACTGGATAAGCTGCAGATTCTAGTTAACCACTGTCTGCACCACACACTTCCAGTTCGCCAACATGTGTCATGTATCTTTTAGTGTCATTGAGGGAACCATGGTATATTGGGGTGGGGGGAAGTGGGGGGCTGACCTCTTCAGTCAAGTGTGAAGTTTATAAAACTACTTCCTCCACATGCCTGCACTGCATATTGTGCATAATAAGGTATATACTGTCATAGTTTACTGTGCATTTCAAAACCACATAGTTATAACAAAAAAGTAAAATCTTCTAGCGTTACACATGCAGATAACCCCCACAAAAAGCGCATCATGTGAATCATTCCTGGGAAACCAGGTACCATTGTGTTCTTTATGGATGGTGAATGGGAAAAGAGAAATTATGGGGAAAGTAAATGGAGAATTTAATTACCCCGGAAAGGCACACAGAGACAAAGTGTAGTTCAGGGTATGACATGGGAGCACAAAGAACATAAATGACTTGCTCATTGTCACACAGTATGCAAGTGGGGCAGTGCAATTTAAACACAGGTCTCCAAGTTAGCAGCACAAAGCCCTAAAACAACATACTACAAAGGACATCCTCTGAGAAGAGCTGGGACTGCTCGCTCGCCAGGGGCTGTATTGGCACCAGGTGAATTTGGTCATATCAGAGACTGTGGAGCTGTGGAGGGACCATGACAGGAGACGCACTGGAGGATGAGCAGCTGGGGAGAGGTCGTCGATGACAGGGAGCACTGTTGATCAGAGGAACAGCTGTAGAGAAGGTGAACAAATCTGAAAACAGGGCGCACATTTAAAAATGTGGAAGAGCTACAAAAAGGTGATGGCTCAGCCAATTTTCCAACACCCTGAAGAAAGAGCTTGGATTTTTCCCCATCTCCCCTCCCTTGGCCAACCTGGATAACAGTGGGCTGGACTTGAGGAACACTCAGTTGTAAAGTGGACAACTATTAGCTTACTAGATAGGTGCTTATGTAGCTTGAAACCAATTTATAATGCAATTCTGTCTGATGTGTGAGGATTGTATTCATTCACTCAGAGCGGTGTGCACTGTCTTGTGGACAGATTGGCATGGACAGTTACTAAGATGGGGATGAGACATGTCACAAGAGTGGGCATCTTTGGCTGGGTGCTTGGGTGTGCTAGGGTGTGGACGTCCATGGTACTTGACTGGACCTGGAATTTCAGAGGATGCCCAGTGTGCTATCAGATGGCACACCTAAGGGAGGAGGTAGAGGCAATTAGGAGGCAGCTGGAGGACATGAGGAGGAGATATGGGGAAGGATGGAAAAGTAGGGAAATCTGGGCTGCATATGTTACTGCACCTGGAGATGAAGGTTTGTGCATAGGAGGAGGAGGAGGAGAAAAGATGGGCATACAAGGGACACAGGAGCACTCAGATAGGTGACCTGTATGTCGAAACCTACAGAACCCAAAAACAGACAAAAAAAAAAAGGGCTGCTTAGGATGCCTGGAGGGAACTAAGATGGGGTGGGGGTTGGGGAACAGGAGGGCACAGTCTTTAAGCTTAGTACGCACTTTGACCCTTTACACCTTGAAGAAGATGAGGATCTGAGGGGTGGATGAGGTGGATGGGGCAGGGGTTCAGATAGGGAGGGGAGGAGGGAAAAAGGCAGGAGGACAGGCAAAAAATTCAGGGGGGGCATGGAGTATGAGTAAGCAGGGATCGAGTGGAGACATAACAAGGAGAAGGATCAGGGGAGCAAGGAGGAGACTGCAGTACATAGGGAGTGCTAGTTATTTTGAACAGGGTGGAACGGCATGGGGGCACAAAGCGTGGACTGGTCAGAAGGGAGCAAGAGATGGGAGAGAAAGGCTTTGGAGGAAGGGGAGGTGCAGCAGGAGCAGATGGGTTACCTGTATAATAGACAGCAGGGAGTCATCCAGGGAAGATCGTGTCAGAGCAACTTTGTGTAGTTCTACGATTGGGTGATGAGTGACCTGGACCAGGGTAGGCTGGTGGATGTTCTCTTTCTAGACTTCAGAAAGGAGTTTGATTCAGTTCCCCACAGTGGCCTGTTGGCTAAATTGTGGGGAATAGTGGTGGGGGGGGCAGATGATCAGGTGGATCAAGAATTGACTTTGAGCATAAACAGAGGGTGACGGTTAGGAAGTGGATATTCTCATCCCCAAGTAAGGTCATTAGGGGAGTACCCAGGCATCTATCCTGTGGCCACTCGGGCTTAAGGCCTATGTTAGACATAAGGAAGGGTATGGGGAGTGAATGAGTCTCTTTGTGTATAACTCAAAGCCGAGAACATTGGTGGATGGGAAGGAGGGCAGAGTGGCCCTGCAGGGGAACCGGACGTCTCTAAACAGGTGTTCGAGATAGTGGGGGATAAAGTTTCATGATGGAAAATGCAGTGTTCTGTACCTGGTGGCCAATAACACAGGTCAAGTCTAGACCCTGGTGGGCGACACACTACAAGTCTCAAAGGGAGAGAGGGATGTGGGGACAGTGGTGTTGGATGATAAAATGAACAACCCAGACATGTAGAAGGGCATCAGCCAAGGAAAATGTAATGCTGGGATGCATCGCTAGGGGATTTACTGCCAGAAGGCGGGATGTGATGCTCCCTCTGTATAACTGCCTGATTAGGATGCACCTTCAGTACCGTGTGCAGTTGCAGAGGCCACACCTAAAAAAAAACAAAAAAACCAAAAAAAATCATTTCCCTCTTGGAGATGGTCTACAGGAAGGAAATCAGGGGCATGGTCATGGAGGACCTATGAGGAGAGGCTGGGGGAGCTCAAAATGTACACACTGGAGTAGAGGAGGACCCCGGGTGGGGGACATGATAGGTTTTTAATTACATAGAGGGGATCTGTAAGGGAGTCTCGGAAGAGGTGTTATAATTTAATCAAAGGGGGGCAACACGAGGACGTGTGTGGAAGCTGGGGGTGGTGGAGTAGGAGTTGCTTCACTGAGAGGGTGGTGGAACAATGGAATGTGCTGCCCAGGGGACTAGTGGAGGCGGATACCATGGAGGTGTTCAAGAGGTGTGGGAACAGGTATAGGACGATGGTGAAGCTGTGGAAGTACCATACTGGGGAAATACCCAGGAAAGAATATGGGAGAACACAAGGGGTGGGGGGGTTGGGTCAGCAAAATGTACGCCCAGTATGGGTGTTGACTACTGAGCAGACACAAAAGAACATAATGCCTATTCTGATGGCATTTTAGTATACGTCTCCATCATGTCACCACCCTCTCCATGACTCATTGTGGTGACATGTTGCCTGCAAGAGCAGTGTACAGCACACCAGAGTTTGCTCACAGTCAAAACTGTCGTATCAACACCTTCTAGCACAATACGTAATCTGACTAATGGGCTTTTTCAATTGTACAATCCCTCACAATTATTACTGTCAAGCATCCAATTTGTGTTCACCAGATATCAAGATTGACCTGTGTATGGAATGTCTTTGTACAATCTCAGTTTGTGTTGGCAAACTGGGGTTTGTGAATTCCATGTATTCACAACGCCAAGTTGTACACAGGAAAACTGGCGTTGTGCCAGGTTCAAAACCTGGTAAATCCTGCCTCAGGTGGTGACCATATGTGGTTATACCCGAGCCGAATGCATGCATTGAGAGCCACAACGTTGTGGCACTGTGGCACATGGCCAGTGTATCTCTGGTCACCACTGCATAGAAACACACTGTTGAAAGGGATACGCAATAGATTTAAGTTATACACTGAGCATCGCTATTGACACTTAATAAAGTATAAAAATTACACAAGTTTCTGTTTCTTGTACCTGTTTGTCCATTGGATGTTTTCAGACTGTCCACAGAAATGCCATAGTTGGTAACTGAGTAATTTGAGGCTTTCTTCATACAGGAAAAGGCGACGGAATGCTTCATTGTGTGACATGCAGTAACGGACACCAACGTCACTCACACATTTTGCACAGCAATGTGGGGACTCCATGCAGCAATAGCACTCAAGAGCAGTGTTCATAATTGTGCAATTATTGCACAAGCACCACTCTCTATTTTCCAAATGTGGATTGGGCAGCTTGAATCCTTCCACATCACCATCACTGTCACTGTCAATACTGCTGTCACCACTGTCGACTGTGCTGCACTGTGGCATCTCATGGTCCTCAAACTGTGGCTCAGATTGGTATGGCGCATTATTTCTCCACCCTTGAGCCATGCGATCTTGATTGCCTAGGTGAAGCACACCGCATCAATAATTAAAAACAAAGGTCAATAGTATTAGAAATTAAATGAGCTAAAACTAGGCAATATTGAAGTGCTTACTTTTTGCTGCGGTGCAATGCCAGAGGAACATGTTTGTCTCTGTATGTGCAAGACAGGTTCCATTCTTCTGCTCCATAACATGTTGCGTCAGAACTTTGTAAAGGTACAGAGGCACACCAAAGTCCACAGTTTATTAGTATGTGTGTTTTTAGCTTGAAAACACAAACAGCAAGTACAACTCGCCATATTGTGATGGAGAAAAAAAGGTAGGATGAAGGAGTAAAGGTAGCATAGGATGCAAAAGGCTTCAGCATGTCTTATTGTTCTGTAGAACCAGCAACTATTAATAGCTTTATGGCAGAAAAATGATATCAAAGGCAAAAAGTTTGCATTGTGTGAGTAACTAGAAATATATCACTCAGAGCTAAACCCAAGCACTGTTCCTGTTTGTAGTGCACGACAACAATGTATTACTATATCTCAACATTGCAGCAGTGTAATGTAAGACACTACCTCACGTTTCTTGTTCAATGGCAATCGTGCTAGGGAAAGTACCATATTCAAATGGCTCACATTTACTTTGTGTGCCTTTGAGGTACTGGTACTGGTGGTACCACCACCACCACTACTTTCCACATTCCACATTGATCTGGTTTAGATAATAATGCAGTATGTGTTCTTACAATATCAGTATCTACCAGACATCCCTAATAGTTGGCAGAAATTACTTTACATTGATGATTCAAGTCACATCAGTATCTCCTGCCTCATGCTGGCTATACCACTGCACTATACACTCTTTATACCCATACCAACCACCACCACCAAGCTGAACTAAACTCCTAGTCTGCCACCAGCTGTCAGAGGTCTCACCCATGGTGCCTGGACTTAACTCCAAGGCAACGTGGCAGTGGGAGTGCAGCTTCCCCTATAACCACCCTCCAAAGGGATCAAGCCTTCACCGGGGACCTCCTATTGCACCTTTGATAGCTGGGGAAGGACTCAGTATTGGGCCAATGCATTGGTTTTGCTCCTGGTGGTGTACTTGTGAGTACACTCCCCCACCCGCAACCTGATATGCGATGCCATTGGTTGTGCTGGTGTCTGTCACCCTCTCCCATTAGTTTTGATGCCAAGCCAGTTATACCTCCTGCCTTCCTCTAGGTCAATACACCCCCAAGTCAGAAAACAAACAAAACCCCTGGAGGAACTGGGCAGTGCATTGGACACTTATACTGCACCCCCTCCACCACCCCATCCAGCCTGCTGGCACCCGGGTCTGCACCAGAACCAGAGACACAAGCATACATCAAAGCACTGCAATGGTGGGCAGGCTGCATGCCATTATCTTATTGGCACTCCCATCTGCCGTTGTACTCTGCGTTGACATCTTCTGGTCATCCTACCTGATAACCACCATGCCCCTTTCTTCCTTTGTGACTGTCAGCAACACCCATCCCCATCCAGTAGCTTTCCACAGGTTTTCTATGTGCCATGTGCATAATTTGGCAATTTTGTGATTAGTAAATTAAACTTATGTTGCCAGTCACCAGATCATTTCTCAAGCTTCAACAGGCACTTCCTTACCACCTCCACCACTTCTGAGGCATCCAGAATGTTAGATCTTGGTGTCATCTGCAGACAGGTAGTCCGTTCCTCCATGCCAATTTTGTAATATAGCTAATGAAGGCTGTTTACCAATACCCAGAACCACATAGATGAGAGGGAGAGATAGATTAAAGTAACAGAATTGTGTGGTCAAAGTCGTGCACCTTGCCACTGACAGCTCTAGTCTCTCATCCTCTGCCTCTCAAGCATATACACGCGGTCATAGGCGACTGTTCACCAGAGGAGTAATTCAGGTATCGGTGAGGGGGCGGTGGAGACAACCGCACTCACAACCAGCCAGTCTCGAACCATAAGATCTGTGCTAGCCAACAAAAAGTAAATCTACGGATAAATAGTAAAAATTTCTAACATCAGTTAATGCATCAGTTACAGTTGTTTCCACATTGACAGTGTGGAAATTAAACGTTAGGGTTACCACTGCAACACTACCAAACCCACCACCCACACACATTCTGGTGTGCATAAGTCTCACCTCATTTCATGTGTAAAGAAACAGTATAGGAGACTGTGGTGAGAGTGAAGCACAACAATCACAACGCACACCCAATGCATGTTGGTGTATGGAGGGTGGAGGTGGTGGGTGGTAGTAGTAACCCTAGCGCTGAATTAATACTCTATTTTGTTGGTGTTGAAACAACCCTGAGTAATACATTGATGGCATTTTTTGAAAAAGATTATTTAGTTTGAATTGAAATGTGTTGGTGGGAACGCAGGGGCGCAACCACCAAGCTGCCAGTTAGTGCATAATGCTATGCATATGCATGGAGTCATAAAGCAGCCCTATAAGGAAAGGAACCCTGTAACACTAATTTGCCAATAGCTTGTGAACCATAGCTAGGACATGACAATCAGCAATTGGAACAGTAATTTTCAAATATCTCAGAAAAAAAATTACAACTTCATGGTATTATTTTCCAGTTTGACTTAGGTAACACAGAGCATAGCCCAGCACCTGTATGCAAGATAAGCTACTCATATAACAACCCCTTCCACAAAACAACAAGAGCCACCTGCCACCGCTCCCTGCCCCTAACCAAAGCAAGCAAAAGTATTAGTCAGGCTCAGGTGTTACACAGGAGAGACAGCACATAACTAAATAGTGACACAGTGCATGCAGGTAGACAAGGCCAAAAATGCAGACCACTCAAAACAAACTGCAAGTTATCTTAGGATTCTTGCTTGCTCAAGCCAAGCAGCAATGTTATATTTTGCAGTCCGGTTGCTGACTGTGCTGGTCAAAATCTATTGGAATGGTAAAACCATTGGCACACTTCAGACACAACACTACCATGTCTTGCAAACTGCATGAGTTCTCTTTGACAGGGCACTTCCTAACTCCCTGGCCCCTACTGGTGCAAAAATAAATGTCAGATAAATAGTTTATTGCCCTGCTAGCTTTGTGCAATTCGATCCCACAAACTTCTTTTCTTGTTTGGCTCTGTCCTGTGCAGCACCCCCCCCCCACAAAAACCCAGCTCACCCACCAACCACACTGCATTAGCACCTGGCACAGTCTCCCATCTCCCCCATTTAAAGTACTTGCAGTACACTTACTTGAATGCTTTTGCTTGCAGAACACAGCTCGCAGCCTCATCCAGCAGCCTGTATTCTCCTATGCTCTGCCTTTCAGCTCCAACAAAACTTGCTTCTAAAAAAGTGAGTGCTGCTAGCCTACTAGGCTCTTGAACAATGCACACTCAACGGTCCGATCAACCCCCACAAAAGACCACAATGCTATCAATCTCACCCAGGCCATAAGGCATGAACCCTTACACCACCACCGGAATCACAGAGCTAGAGGAAAGCCGGCAGCTCCCTTGGCAGGCAGACGCAGCAGCAGGCAAGAAGCAAACAGCAAAACGAGGACTAACCAGTAATGCAGTCTGCAGCTACCAGCCAGCCCCTTCACTAGCAGTCAGTCTCCTGTCCGCTCCTGCTGACTCCTCTTACTTTGGTGGCGTGCTAACGCTCATCCTGCTTTCCCCAAAATCCCCCCCCCCATATCTATGTATCACTGCCGCAGCAGGCCACACGGCCACACTTTGATGCATGCTCTCTCTCTCTCTGTCCTGGGACATGGCCTGACCAGACCCACCCCGCCAAAAAACAAAATCCACTACAGAATGGCAGGCTCCCAAATTATCAGGTGGCAAAGGTCTAGGAGCTGGTGAATTGCGCCACTGCTGATCACTACACAAAAACTTCTCGCTGTCTACACCACTCGCTCACAATCTCTGCTAGTTCACTGTAGTCAGAGAGGGGAAAAAAAAAGCAAAGAGTGGGCTGCCTAGAGATCGCAATCCGGCAATTGTTCCCCGTCTGCTCCAAGATGAGCAAGTAGCCGAGTGTAACAGACAGACCAAACACGCTGTAAGCGATAATGCAGACACAACTAACCTTTGCTTTTTGCTGCCGGAATGAACACCTTTGCCTTGTCGGATAACTTGCTCACTGCTGGTAGATGTTGAGTCTGTTCTACTTCACTCAGTGGTTCAGGTCACAGCAAACTGACTACAACACCCTTGCTTGCATACAAAACCGGGAACAAAGTATGCTATTTTCAGCCACATCGCACACTGGGTGAAATTGATACATCCAATAAGGGACAAAAGAAATCTAGAGCCAATCACCAGTGTCACAGTGTAGCCAATCAGAGAAGTTGAGGCACTCGTGCTGAAGCCAACTGTATGCAGGAACATAATCAAACACAGAAGCTGCAGAGCTTGAATTCGATAATACAATGGGAAGGTATAGGTGGCTATTGCACATCATCTGTGCAAAAGTGAGAGTGCGAGACTAGCAAACAGACCGAGATGGCGCCCCGCAGAAAGGGGGGTGGCCTGGAAAAACAGACGTGAGACAAAGGTAAAACTCTAAGTTGACTACAGAGGGCTTTAAAAGTTACTGGAGATTATTCCTGCTAATTTTGCAATATTATAGAGGCATCCAGGCTTAGCTGAGGGTGGAGTTTTCCTTTAAATGATCAAGTGCCCTGCCTTACAGAGAGTAACACTTTCCAACATAATACCACATGACACAGGAAAGGAAAATTAAGTTGCAGCTAGTGGCAAAAAATTCCAATTGCAGTTAACACTTGAGCTGCAGGAAAAGAAAAACAGTAAGAACACATCAGTAACAGTATTAGATACCAATACAGAAAAATAAGAAGGGGTTGGGAGCAAGTATGTAGCAAAATGGCACAATACGTTGAGGATAATTAAGATGTAAAGGCTGTGGAAAGAAAATATGACTGCGATAGAAAATACAAGAACAAAAAAAAATAAAGGATCAGGCATGGAAATGGCACAATCAAAACAAGGAAACTGATGAATTATAACAAAATGTACCACTCAGCTGGAAATGCTAAATGCTACAACTATATAATGATGTGTGTAAGTGAAGTGCCTGATACAAAAAAAAAAAAACAACAGACAAAAGATTATTTTTAATCAATGAACTGGAGTCTAATGGAAAGGCAGACAACTCCATTGTCTTCACTAGAAGATAAATGTATAAATCAGAAATACCGCAGTACACTGTACATCGGGTGAAAACACACATCATAACCAACAGTTAATTAACAGGTCAGATAAATATATGAAACAACTAAGAGATGTGTTACTGTTCTTTATCTTTTTGTATGCATTTTATGATATTTACTGCCCAGAAAGCTTCTGGAAATGAGCCGTTACCAGCTCAGAATGTCTTTCCTGGCAAAAAATAAATGTTTAGAAGGAAAACCATTCCTCGTTAGAACTTGTGCCCCAACAGCCACGTAATCATTCATTCTGACCCTACCATGAACCTACTATTACATAAAAACATCAGAACAGTGGCTTGCATGCAATACACCAAGCCTCGTATGAATAAGCAAGGCATTCCAATGATCCTGCATCCCAGTATATGCAGTTTTGCGATAAATGCAGGAGTGAGAAGCCGTGGGGTCAGCATTTGTGCACTGCTACACCTCTGGGTATAAACACTGGTTTTGTTCATTGGTCTTGCAGTGGCTGACCTACCTAATTCAAGCTTGTCACATTTTGTTTCAACTAGCAAGGCTAGACAATGATAATATTGGTGTGTCTTTAGACTTCATGGTCACTATGCCTGCAGTAAACCCCAAATCAAATTTTTTATGCAGAAATACATTGTCAGTGGTGTACATTGAGATAACATTGTTCATTATTTGCCACTTTAAGAATCATACTCCACTGTCATTCTGATTAACTCAGCCTGCTGATACTAGCAGGCTGTTTGTTCCACCATTGACATGGGTAGGGATTGCATGCATGAAGCAGCAATAGTTAGAATCACTATATTAACACTATGAGACGACATGGCACCCATCACATTTGTGTCTTGTGTGCTGACGAAAGGTGAGGGACTGCCTGTACAGGGAGGGATCTGAGTTTCACTTGTAGAAAGTTTACCAGACAATCACCAACAACTGGATATGACGTGGACGCAGAGAAATGTAAAGGAGAACAATAAGTAACTGTGCCATTTGAACAGCTTGGAAGGGGCAGATAGAAAGCATTTAATTTACTAAATAGATTACATCAAAATAAAAAATAAAAACTTGAACAGTAGTGTGTGTTAAAATGTAAAAAGAAAATAACAGTTTGGGAAAGAAAAAGGAGCAGAAATGAATCTGGCACTAAACCATATCGGCACACATTTTGTGCTAGAAACACCAACGAATAAGTGGAGTGAAATGAGGTTAAGAGATACTCAGCTTTAAGTGAGAGGAATGAAGTTAATAAAAATAAAACAGAAAGTGGAATGGAAGAGAAGAATTAGCTATAAAATGAAAGGGGGGGAAAATATTCTTCTGCATCTGGGATTATACCCACGTCTTACATGAACTATTCACTGACCACCTCAGCAGATTAGATTGGAGTCCAATCAAACTCCTCCCCAATCTGGATGAGGTGGCTGCCTTCTTCCAGAGTTCAGTCATCATGGCAGCTAACCTTTTCGCACCTATGAAAAAGCTCCGTGCTAAGGGAAGCTGCTGCAAATGGATAACCCCTCAATTAAAGGCCCTTATGACTAACAATGACAAGGCTTGGAAAAAGTTCAAGCAATCCTCCCTACCTGCCAATCTCGAGAATTACAAAACCCTCAGGAATAAATGCAAACTGGCTATAAAAACTGCCAAAAGGGAGTATGTCACACGTCTCCAGAAAAAAATCTAGGGAACCTTAGACTTTTCTGGGGTCACATTAATGAGCTGTTAAAAGTGAAAGGCAAGTCCGAAACTGATCCCATCGAAGTCAATGGACAACTGTTAAAAGATGAACTCCAAATTGCCATTTCATTCAACCACCACTTCACCAACCTTGATTTGTACAAGGCTGGTCTACCACCCCTCAACATAGACCCCAACTCTTGGGCACTTCCTAACCTAGGACGCCCATCCTTCCACCTTAGGCTGGTCAGGCCAAAAGAGGTTTTCCCACTACTAAAGATCCTAAAAACTTCAGGCTCTGGGGGACCAGATGGGATTCACCCCAGGCTGCTGAAGGATGGTGCTCCTGTCCTGGCCCAGCAACTGCTCCTTGAAGAAGGGTGCAGTCCCTGAGCAGTGGAAACAGGCCCATGTGGTCCCAATCCACAAGGGAGGCCGCCGGGAGTCCATTGGCAATTATAGGCCAATCTCCCTCCTCTGCATTCTATCGAAACTCCAGAAAGGTATGATCTATGGACAACTCCGAGACTATTTGGAGGTCCGTCAACTTCTGGTACCTTCCCAGCATGGTTTCAGGACCAGGCATGGGACTGATACAGCCCTGACCAAATTTTCAATGGAAGTACTCCGAGACCTGGACAAGGGGTCCCCTACTGGAGCGGTCTTCATAGACCTTTCCAAGGCCTTTGACCTAGTCAATCCCAACCTGCTTCTAGCCAGGCTGAGCAACATAGGCTTCAACTGCCATGCTCTAAGGTAGATTGAAAGTTACCTAACCGGTCGCACACAGAGGGTAAAATGGAAGGATGCCATATCTGATTCACTTCCACTAAAAGAGGGGGTGCCTCAAGGATCGATACTCAGCCCCCACTTCTTCTCCCTGTTCACTAATGAACTAAGTGACCACTGTGGAGGAAGCACTGCCATCCAGTATGTGGACGGCGCTGTCATCTATCGATCCACTGCCAACCTGGCAGACCTCAGTCCCTTACTCCAAGATGACCTACGATCCCTTGAGAACTGGTTCATTGAGAACAGAATGGTCCTTAACACAAACAAAACCAAGGCCATGTTGTTTGGTCCTAGATCCCTCGTTCAGGACAGAAAACAACACCTACATCTCACCTCCATGTCTGGCACCAGCGTAGAAGTAGTGCCCTCCCTAAAATACTTTGGCCTTACCGTGGACCAGGGTCTCACCCTTAAGAACCATGTGGACCAAGTTACCAAAACCATGCATGGGAAACTAGGCACCCTCTACTGACTAAAAGACCAGCTGGTACAGGAAGCCAGGGTCTCAATCGCCACCAGCTTCCTCCTCCTGACACTCACATATTCCATTCCTATCATACATGGGCTGGCGAAGACTGAGAAAAACAGACTCCAGGTACTGTACAATAAGGTGGTGCTCTTCACCTCCCAGGCAAACCCCAGGAATCATCACTGTGACACCCTATCCCTACTCAACTGGCCCTCACTGGATGCCCACCTCCAGTACCCTCTGCTATGCCTAGCCTACAAGTTAATCAGCCTGGCTCCTCCTCCTAGTCTCTCTGGACTCATCACTCTAAAGTCCAATCCCAGATGCAGGACAAACTCTCCTACAAGTCCCAAGAGTAAGAACCAAGGCGAGCAGCAAGTCATTCACCCACACTGCTCCCACCTTGTGGAACATACCCCCTCCCGGTGAGCAGGAAGCACCCTCTATCGAAAGTTTCTGCACTAGGCTCAAGGCCCACATGGTGGTAGCCAGTACCTGCCACTGCATCAACCCCTGAGACCACCCATCAGATTTAAGGTTTCCCTGGATCTATCCTGACTCTAGCGTGTTTCCTTTAGGTCCCATACTACTTATCAACTTTGTAGCTCACCCTATTTTACTTCTCATGTATCATGACTGTATGTTGTTGGTAAAACATATAACTCATGCTCACTGCTTCACTATGCTGAACCATAACTGTATGTTGCCTGCAATACATGTAAATCATGCTCACTATTTCACTATGCTGTTCCAAGTAAATCCCGGGTCGCCCCTGAAAAAAGGACCTCCGTAGCCCAGTGGGCTTACCCGATTAAAAACATTTAATAAATAAATAAATAAAATAAATCTCTGGTGAGTGCACAGGCAAAAATAACATAACATGTATCTTAGTAAAGAAAATAAATAAAATACAGCTCACTGCAGAGCAGATTTGCAGTCATATATGAGCCATAACAAGTTAAGTGAGCAAGTGCCCTGCCTTACAGAGAGTAACACTTTCCAAAATAATACCACATGAAACAGGAATGGAAAATTAAGTTGCATCTAGTGGCAAAAAATTTCAATTGGACTTAACACTTCAGCTGGAAAAAAAGAAAAACAGTAAGATTACATCAGTAACAATATTACTGTAGATACCGATATAGAACTAGAGCGTGGAAGTCATGGAAATCACAGCGACCTAATGTGTAACTGTTAAGCTGTTACCACAGTTTGTAGCAGTTCCCTTCTGTTACACTATCAATCGAGTGCCAGTTGTTTGGTACATACAAAAAAAAAATACAATAAGGGCACATTACACACAATCCTAACATAACAACTATTTAATAAAACTAAGTTCAGTTCTTCATTTTGCTGGTCATTCTTTTCACCCATATTTATCTATTAAATCTAGGTGCATATTTGCCAACCATATAAATGGGAGGTCACATGGGTCAAGTGGAGCTAATATGCTCTTATTAGATTATTGTTCATCAAATGATGTTGCAGTTTTTCCATTGCCTGTTTTTTTTTTTATTTTATAACTTGTATAATTAGGCTTGCCAATAAAAGGCAAGTCAGGTTGTCCTGGGACATAGTCAGGAATAAAGGCAGGGGGGAGGGGGGGGCTACAGAAAAAGGGGAAGGGGGATGACCTCATGGAGGGGTCATATGACCAGGCCAGGGAGCTCACTGGCCGTTGGCCAGGGGGAGGGGCCAAATAAGGGTCCGTGGTGGGTACTTAAGGGCAGGTAACTAACAGCAAGCCCTCTTTCTGCTGTAATATTATGAGACTGGACTACAGCACATCATTGGCAATAAGGTAAGGCACGGAGGGTTTGGGGCCTACTAGGTGACTCAGTGGGATGTTTTCATGCTTTAGAGGTAATTTAAATAGAAAATGTGATAAGTTGAAACAGTGTTGTAAAGTTAGATGGTTGAGTACTGGGGCATTGCGGTGGATAGCCAGGCTGATAGGGCACAGCTTTCCTGGCAACAAGGTTGTGGCTCAGCTGTTGTTCTGTTTTTGACTGATGGGACATCTGTAGCCCAAAGTAAAGTGAATGGGCAAGTGGTTGCTGCTGAGAATGTGTGATTGCGTTGGGTAGTTGAAAGGTCAGAGGGAGCTGGCAAGAAGGCCCAGTTACAGCACAGAAGGCAACCATGAGAACGGACAGCATCCAGCTTGTGGGGGTGATGAACAGTGCAATTTAAATACAGGAGTGTGCCTTGGGCCCAGAGACACGGGCTGTGGGTCGAGGCACCACGTGTCAGGGATGGCCAGCGCGACAGCCCAAGGGTGTTTGCAGCGTTGGTAGCCCAGAAAGACAGTGGAGAAGGAGGCAGGCTGTTGCATGGGAAATTTGTGATGCTGGTCTGACCAAGGGGTGAATGGGAGGCCCGGTGATAGACCATGAGGCTGGAAGGTCAGCGGTCATTGGGAACTGGCAAGAAGGCCTTGTTTGTGGCGAGAAAATATTCCACAAAGCAAGTCATGTGCTATGAAATAGCCTTGTAATGACATGTGCAATATCAGGGAAGAATCATTCCTTGTTATTGAAAAGTTCCTTTTGATGTTTTTAAACACAAAGAGATGTTTAAGACACAAACTATTTGCCAATATTGACAAGTGCGATATTAGACCTTTTAGTGGTCAGATGGTACATTCAATTGCTGGTATGCAGACCAGTGGCATCACCATGTTGATTTTGGGGAGGCTACAGCCCCCCCAATCTAAGTTAAAGCCCCCCCAATTATTTGCAGCAAAAAACTATCAGACTCAGTCTGAATTTGCCCACCCTGGACTCCATGCAACCGAAAATAAATCCTCGATCTAATAACTTGCATGAACGACAAGGGCGACTTCCTCTAGTGCTTTTTTTCAAGTATTTGTAAATGGCTGGGCTCGGCAAAAGTGTTATTTCAGGCACAGAGTCTCAGTAACGTCAGGCATTCGGAACCGCACAATGCAGACTTTCTGTTACTTGCAGCAGAGCAGAGTGAACAACGCCCTCCCCTCTGCTCTGCCCCTGTGAGCAGAAAATGTCATTCATTTGTTCTGTGCCCGCTCTAACAAACACGCCACCACCATTTAACAAACTGTCATTATGTTTCTTATGCAGATCGAGATGTGACTGGCAGTCACATCTCGATCTGCATAAGAAACGACTGGCATTTTGACACATCAGAGTGACGTGCTAACTGCTGAGAGTCCCCGCATTTGCCGATTCAAAGGCTAGCTAAGACGTCCCGTGAGTGGAACATCTGTGGAAGATGATTTTGTCCGTTATATGGATTGGGCTCTATAACGAAAGCCGTTTTAAAAAAATAAAAATAAAACGCTGATGTAATGGGCACAACTAGTCAACACTTCACTTCCCTTCTTAGGACAAACAGTATTTGCAGACAGAGAGAGAGAGCTTCTACAGTTATTTGTACATGGTACCGTACTTCATTTCCTTGTTTCAGACAAACAGCACTGTACTGTATTTGTACCGGCGGCAGAGGTAGGAGGAATAATGAGCTTGCACTCCCCTGATTCCTTCTTCCTGCACTCACCCAAGATACATAATGCCAAGATAATGCTCCAATTCCCTTGATTCCTTCTTGCACTCTCCAGAAATAATGCTCCTATTCCCGATTCCTTCTTGCACTCTCCCGAGATAATGCTCCGATTCCCCCGACTTCTTCTGCAATTGTGGCATATTCAGATCGGCAGCAGGAGGTGGGTAAAATACAATTATGTGACCTCCAAGATTCTGATCTGACACTGCAGCAGTGTTTAGGACAGGTTAGCTGCTAATGAAAGTCAGTTCCGTGACATGACTAAAAGGAAATAAAGGGCTACGCATAACCCCGCCCCATCCTCCCAAATCTATATAGCAGCCGTACCGTCAGTCATAATCTGTGGAGAAGCACGCCAAAGTACAGAATAGTTGTGGGGTTGGAAAGAAGATGGCGCTTAAGGGCGGCTGGTGTTCGAGGCGGGTGTCTACCACTGAGGTAAGATCACTGTCTGATCGATGACAGCAGAGCAGAGCAGGGAGACGGTCGGAAGTTCCGGCCGGTGTAGGAATTGATGGTTGTCCATCAGCTCTCTTGTTGCGAATCGCAACTAGAGAGATGATGGACAGCCATCAGTTTTGAACTCTGGTTCAAGGTGTGATTAATTATCATATTAAAGTTGAGGGTGAGCATGAGCAGTGAGCACTTGTGAGGGGTGGGAGTGGATGACACTTGAGGCCACACGGACACAGCAAGGGCATGAGGGAGGGTTCCTTCTGCCTACCAACAGCACAGCAGCTTGCTCGCACAGTGAGCCAATCAGTGTACAAACATGTGGTGTGCTTCTCCAACACACACGTGGTACACACTAGTCCCATTCTGTGCAGTAAGAAAAACTAGTGACGCAGTTGTAGTTGATAGCGAGCAACAGAGCAGAGGCAGGCACTGTTTGGGAGATTCAAATCGGAATTCAATCAATATTTCTGAAAGTTATCAAACACTGAAGACTCAGTTCACTTGTTGGGCATTGGGCTAAGAGTGTAGTGTGTTTTTTCCTTTTTTTCTCTGAGTGAAATACAAGGGGGGGGGTTGTGTTTGTGTGTGTCTTGGGGTAAATTGAAAAGCTCAGACACAGACAACCTGCTGTGAGTGCTGCCATACAGCATTACTAACTACTGCATATATCATATATGTTTAATGTTTATTTTTTTTCTAGTTGCAACTTATTTCAACATTTACTATTTTACTGAGTAAACTGAGTGATTACTAGTGAAGAGCTGACAGCTCAGAAAGACTGAAGAACATCACTTTGGTGGTTTATGTTTTTAGGCTTTCAAATTTAGAATAAAAATAGCAGAACAGTTCTTTTCCTAAATTGCCTTATACCCTGACCCATGCCTCGGGTTTGTATTGTGGCAAGCTTAACATCACAAGGAGTTAGCCAGTTCAATTTCAGACACTTTTTTTTATGAACAAGGGAACCTTCTGCTTTATAAAAAAAAACAGTTCAGTAGCAAACATACTCATTTTGCTTCACATACTGTGAGCCCTGTGTGTGTTGAGGCTCAGTCTACTGTATTAAATAGCAGTTTTCCATCTCCAGTAGGTGTTTAATACTCATTACTTTGCGTACTGTGAGCCCTGTGTGTGTTAGGCTCAGTCTACTGTATTAAATAGCAGTTTTCCATTTCCAGTAGGTGTTTAACACTCATTACTTCGCGTACTGTGAGCCCTGTGTGTGTTAGGCTCCGTCTACTATATTAAATAGCAGTTTTGCATTTCCAGTAGGTGTTTAATACTCATTACTTCGTGTACTGTGAGCCCTGTGTGTGTGTTAGGCTCCGTCTACTGTATTAAATAGCAGTTTTGCATTTCCAGTAGGTGTTTAATACTCATTACTTCACGTACTGTGAGCCCTGTGTGTGTTAGGCTCCGTCTACTGTATTAAATAGCAGTTTTCCATTTCCAGTAGGTGTTTAATACTCATTACTTCGCGTACTGTGAGCCCTGTGTGTGTTAGGCTCCATCTACTGTATTAAATAGCAGTTTTGCATTTCCAGTAGGTGTTTAATACTCATTACTTCGCGTACTGTGAGCCCTGTATGTTAGACTAAGTCTGTCACATAAACATTTCATCCCTATGTACCAGACCCAATAAGAGGGCAAGTTTTCTTATAATTTACTTTTTAGTTAGTTCTTGTCACACACTCATCAGCCTTGTTAAAAATGAGTATCCGTGACTTCTTCCGTCCAAAATCAAAAAATCAGAATAAAGAAAGTAACTTCCTAGACCCCAGTGATGCTCAACAGCTGCAACCAGAGCAGCCATTAAGAAATGAAGTGGAAGTTCCACCAGCACAAGAAGATGTAGCAAACGCATCATCATCTCCCGGAACATCTCATGATGCACTTGAATCAGTAACAAGATTTACATCTGCTGCTACTGTTGTACCTAATGATCTGGGAACCAAAGAGGCTGGTCCTGTGCAGCCAAAGCTGTCTAGTTTTCCACAAAGGGATTTTGGAAAGCAGAAGCGTTCATTTTCAAGCAGCAGGTATGCATCATTTAAATGGCTTGAATATAGTGTAAGCAATGATGTCATATTTTGCTTTGCCTGCAGAATGTTTTCAAGTTGCTCTGGTCGAGCGGACACTGCTTTCACGTCCAGAGGGTTTAACAACTGGAAGAAGGCAATAGACAAGATGAGAGAACACCAACAAACAACAACACATACAGGAGCAATGGAGGCCTGGTCTACTTATGTGAAATCTAAAGAAAGAGGCAATATTATACAGCTAATGGATTCAGCAATGATTGCAGATATTAAAAAGCTAGGGAGTACCTGAGAAGAATAGTTGAGATTGTTTTGTTGTTTGGCAGACAGGAACTGCCTTTCGAGGCCATAGGGAGTGTGAAGGAGCTCAAACAGGGTAACTTTTTAGAGACTTTTGATCTTCTAAAAGTTTGATCCTGAATTGCAAAATTTGCAGATTCACATGCCAGGAAATGCTACCTATCTCTCACCTCTCAGTCAAAATCAGATGATAGAATGTTGTGAAAATTAATAAGAGAAAATTTTAAATGAGGTAAAGAAGCAAATTATTTTGCAATACTTGCTGATGAATCTAGAGATGTTGCTTGCAGAGAACAAATGAGTATTTGCCTTCGTTATGTTCACCATGGTTCCCCTGTAGAGAAATTTTTGTGCTTCCATCAAGTAACAGCATTAGATGCTCAGAGTCTGACAAATGAACTGTGTTCAAAGCTGACTAACTGGGACCTCCATGAGAATTTGGTGACTTGAGTAGCTCAGACTTATGACTGTGCATCTGTTATGAGCGGCAACTTAAATGGAGTCCAGGAACTATTTCGTCATAAGGCAAATACTCATTCAAGCATGCATGGGATAGTCATAAGGCAATTCTGGGGGGTGGGGGTAGAAAGAAGTAGGCTGCTGGTTAACTAGGATCTGCAGCTTATCCAGTAGGTAGGGAAATGGGCAGACTGGGTGGGCCAAGCGGTCCTTATCTGCCGTCAAATTCTATGTTTCTATGTTTCTATAAGCATCCATATGTTATATATGTTCATTGCTATGGGCATATTCTGAATTTGGTCCTAGTAGATGCCTGTTCATCACTTCTTCCTGTACGGAAATTCTTTGACATGCTTCAAGAGATACACACGTTCTTTTCCAAATCTGTCCTGACTCACCAGGGGTTCTTAAATGTTCAAAAGGAGCTTGGGTTGACTAGAATTCTTGAGATACTGGAGTTAAGTTCTACCAGGTGGGCTTGTCAAAAGCGAGCAACAAAGGCAGTAATAGAAACTTATCCAGCTCTTCTAAAATATCTTTCAGAATGTGAAGAAGGAGAAACTGCAAAGGCCAGAGGACTCCACAGCAAGCTCGAGAATTCAGCAATATATTTCTCCTAAAATGTTTGACAAACTACTGTCAGTGGCGATGGAACAAATAACTTACTTCAGACTCAGGCTTTGGACTTGGGATGTGCAGTGACTGCTGTTTCTGCGCTGAGAGACACAATTGCACAATTTCGTACTGAAGAGAGATTTCTAGTTCTCTACAGGGAAGCTGAAAATATGGCAGAAAAATATGAGACACAGACACCCGAAAATACTCCAGGTCCACAGAGGCAAAGGAAGCTACCTCGTACTTGGGAGCACTTTGTTCCAACTTCACGAACTGAACTGAACAAAGTGCATCAGCATCGCATGAAACAAGAACTGCTGTGCATTTGAGAATCACTGTTTTTACCCTGTGATTGACAAATGATTGGAGAGATTAACAGAAGGTTTTCCAAGCATAACCAAACACTGATGGTTGCGATCAATGCTCTCAGACCACAGTCTAACACATTCTTGGACCAGGACAAACTGAGGCCACTTGAGAGATGTATGACTGTCCATTTCTGGAAGAGGAACTGGTAGTAGCAAGAACTTCATTTGTCGGCTGCCAGAAATGAACGTCCACATGATATGACCAATCTTTATAATGTACTTCCAGAAATCATGTATCCGATGCTGCATAAATCACTACAGATTGCTCTAACAATACCAGTTACCACATGTGTGTGTGTGAGCGCTCCTTTAGTTCCATGAGTCGCATTAAGACATATCTGAGAAACAAGACAGAAAATGACAGATTGAGTTCACTTGGAATTCTCAACATTCAGACAGAAGAAAGCAGACAACTTGACAGTGATGATGTGATTGACGAATTTGCATCCATGACAAACAGAAAGGTTGAGCCACTTCTCCCAAAATCAGCACGATAATAGTCAAACCTGTATGACACTGATATCCAGCAGATCTGCTGGGATAATGGTGTGTCTGGCTGTTCTGGCCTGTCATTTGCTCTGGGGTCCTCCTGCAACCTTCCCAGCAGATCTGCTGGGATAATGGTTGGTGTGTGTGGCTGTTCTGGTCTCTCATTTGCTCTGGGGTCCTTCTGCAACCTTCCCAGCAGATCTGCTGGGATAATGATGTGTCTGGCTGTTCTGGTCTCTCATTTGCTCTGAGGTCCTCCTGCAACCTGTCCTTGGTGGACCAGTAACAAAATTTTTCCACATGTACCATATTAAATACATGGCTGATAATTAGGCTTCTCAAACATATTTTTCACCACTAATATGCAGGAAAAGCCACCATTTGAAGGTAAAATTTCAAAATTTCCCGGGGGGGCATGCCCCCGGAAACCCCTAGCTTTGTTAGGATTTTGACTAAAGGGCATCAGCCCCCCCAACTTTGTATCCCTGGTGATGCCCCTGATGCAGACTGGAGCACGTGAGAGTATATTCCATCACTTTCAAATGATTGCTGTGCACAACTCCAGGATGCAGAGATTTTTTTTTTTCAGTTTAACATTTATTAACCTTTTTACCAATAATACAAACAAAGCAGACATACATACATACAGAGCGTTTACATTAGACACTTATAAATCTTAAATCTGCCTCTCCCCCTCCCTTAACCCCAACAATCCCTTCCCCTCACCCTTATCTACTAGGACAATAAGTAAAATAACATACCATGCTAAGATCTACCCTATCTGGGTTAACTTTATGGCCCAGTAATACGTACATGACATATAAGCCATCTTACAGTGAATAAAGAGCATAAAGGAGGTCCCATATGTAACCCATATGTCCATTTTGTAACATGGATATACATATGGTATCTACGGGTTCGGGGAAGGATGAGGTTACCCGGCACAAGAGACCTAGGTTTGACTACTCTGCACAGGGGCACCCAAGTAAATCCAACCACAGGAAGCAATAACTGTAATGTCCAGAACCAGAATTGGGATTTTTCAGTGTGGCTTTATTTATTAACTTACTGAACATAAACAAAGCTCTGTATGGTTCCCCAAAGGGCTACGTAACTGTAATGCAGATTAGAGGTTAAACACAGTGGTCCATTTTGAGGAATGAACACAATACAACAGTTGTCTGGCTTTGGACCCACCAGGCACTCAGCCCGGACTTTGCATGCGCATTGGATACACAGCCCGACTGGCCCGGCTCCCCTGCCAGCCACTCGACTGACGGTCCACTTGGCGAATGAAACCAAACTCTACTTGGAAAGACATCCCATCAAACAAGGAGACTCCCAAACTGTGGCTCCCCACACCACTGGAAGTCTGTGACTCCTAGAGAGATTTTGTTTTCGTACTTCCAATTCGAAACTCCCATCAAACAGGGAGACTCCCATCCAACAAGGAGTAATTTTCCCATCCTGTGGCTCCCCACACCACTTAGAGTCTGTGACTCCTAGAGAGATTTTCAAGTTGCGACCCACGTCTGGGTACCCACCCCATCACTGGCCAAGCGCATGAGGCAAGTAGCAAAAACACAGAAGAAATCCGTAGAGGTGGACCTGGTTACTAAAGATAGGGAGTTTTCCCACCTCCAGCTCCCACAGCACATACCCGGCCATTTCTCTGGACACACAGAACTTTAGACTTTAAAATGTAGATTGACAGTGGATGACCTGAAGCACCCCCTCTACAATGAACCTTAACTCCATTAACACTTTAAACAGATGACTGCTTTATTTGTTTGTCCTAGTTGACATAGTCCTCCCAAATAGCAGTCCCCAATACTTGAAATCCAACTGAAGAAAAGAAGTTGTTTGCCCCTTCCAATGGGGCCAAACACTCACCATTTCATTGCAGGTGCCCCACAGGCAAAAAACTGTAACCTTTGCTGTTATACATGAACAGACTATGAACTTAAATTAAAACAGGCAGCTTTCTTCCCAAGGTGGGAGAAGGGGATTGCCCCTGGAACCCACAAAGAACTTTTCCTCACCCATCCCAGAGGGAGGGGGGTAAACAGACAACTACTGCTGTCCTTCTTGTTTGCTTAAGGACAAACTGAAGACTGACTTTGAAATTCCCAAGGTTCTAAACTTACTCTGAGCTGAAGATTCCAAATGTGGCTCATGCAGCTGCGACAGTTCTATTATGATGTCATCTCTCAAGTCTCAGCTGTGACTGAGGACAGAGTGAGACAGTGTGAAACCCATTTAACTAGAGTTCCACAAGCTGCCTTCCCTGCCTACCACTAGGTCTTACTGGGATTCTAAGTAACCCGGGTAACAAAGGGTTACATCGCCCTGACCAGGAAAATGACTGTCCCCGTCATTATGCACCTGGCCTTAGGCCATCCCACCCTATGTGCTACCTGCGGAGGGGGGGTGATCAGGCCCGCTCCTACCGTGTGTGAGCACAGGTAGGCAACACTAAGGGCCTAGAGGCCTATAGCTGACATTTCAGCCTCTACTCTATCCACTTACTATGGACACCTAGTGGATCTGGTAGAATCATCCAGAGCATAGCCCTGATAGATCAGCACTGCAGTCCCTATGGCCGCTAAGGACCACAGCCTGTCTATCCCCCCTAACCCTCTAGGGAAAACCTATCTGCCTCTTACATAACATCCCAAACAAAACAAAACCCGGGACCTCCCGACCTTGGGCAGCCTGCAACTACAACATTAGGAACACAAACAGTACTTTAATTTCTACAAAGCACTGAACGAGGAACTCCGATGAGCCCCTCCTCCTCTTCTTGTCTTCTCTTTTGTCCTCCAGGAACACCTGTAAGAAAAGACAAAAGCAAAAAAAAATACACCCTAATCTGCATTTACGATCTACCTAAACAATAAGAGTGACAACAACAACCCTTACCACACAGGAAAAACAGAACACTAAACAATCCCAAAAAGAAAAAAAAATATATATTTTTTTTTAGAAAAGTAGAAAAGACAGTATATACATTAAGTACAGAAATGACATTGATAACAATACACTTCTTTGGGGGGATGGAATGCCCTAAATGTCCCACTAGTGACTACAAGGCCCGAAGGCCAGTCCATTAAAGAGTCTCTCCTGGGCCGGAGCCCCATGAACATAGTCTTTTAAGGCCATAATCCCAAAGGGGAAAGTCTTTGCAGACAGTTCACACACTGTTTGAAGTCTGTAGTGTAAGGTATGTATTGCAATGTCATAGAGATAGAATAAAAAGGGTTTTGATGACTCACCAGCCTCTTGAAGTATTCGTACATCACCAACCTCGTCCCTGCCGAAGACTCTCCCTGGCAGCATTTCTTCTGATACAGCTGGGCGGACATCTTCCGGGAACCCACAGGAGTGCACATCTGGAAACAGCTGGGCTGATGTCATAACTGGAGAAGGAACCTTAGAACACGAACAAAAAGAGAAACAGCTGGTCCGGCGTCATCCGATTACCAGGCGATGAACAAGAAAACAGCTGGGTTGGTGTCCTCTCTGGATCTGAAGTCATCTGGTGGTACCAGTAGATGGTTGCTGAATAGGGCAGTACACTGTGGACTGAAGAATATGGGGCACCTGAGTTCTTGTTTATTCATATTGGCAGTTCAATAAGGTTACTTCACAGTGTAGATGTGGCAGTATTGACTACCACTGCTCGGCTCTCCATTTTGTAGGCACGGGCTTAATTACTGGGAGGTCCTTGCACTGAGGCCAATAGTAGAGGGGGTCAGGGGCTTGAATTATTACTCCATCTGGACGCACATAATTCACACAGTGGGAGACTTTGTGTCCCTCTCTGTCCACTATTCTCACTCTGTCCATAAACAGTGTCCTGCCTCTCTTCCACTGTGTATACTTTTCATGGAACAGTATATTCTTTAGATGCTGGTTAGCCCCAGGATGCACATGTTTCATTGCTTCCTCCCAGATCCAGGATTTCCTGCAGTTCTCAATCTCCTCCCAGACTCTCCGAGGAAAGGTAGGAAAGGTGATACCAAAGATTTCATTGGCCTTTCTACGAACCAGTCTCTCCTCTTTACTTGCTTTGGTCAATCTGAGACCGCTGGCCTGGCTTGGGGGTGGCCAGTCCTGGTTCTGCCAGCTTCGCATCCTCAATGAAATTAAAAACAGATCCCTGACTTCTTTTTCTTCTTCTGGTGAAGCCAGAGCAGTGGCATCACCACCTTCTTGAACACATTCCTCTGAGGCAAGATCTTGAGGCTGTGTACCCGTTCCTTTCTCACAAGGCCACATAGGTTCCCCTCATCTTTCTCTTCACTGAGGATCTGAGCCCAGGAGTGAGCAGTAGTTCTCACCCCTGAGACTATCCATTCATCACTTGGAGCGGAGGTCGACACCTCCCATTCAACGGCCTCCCGCATCTCATCTTCACCTTCGAGACTTGGGCTAGGCCCCCCCACCCAGGGGTCTATTGATGCTTTATCTGAACTTGCCTTCTGAGATCCAGTATCCAAAACTTCAACTTCAGATTCAGTCTCTAATTCTGCACTCTCTAACTTTGTGCCACACTCCCCCGAGGGACCTTCCTCCACAGGCTCCGCCTGATGCTGTGTGCTGCCAACTGCAGATTCTTGAAGTTGTGTCCATGTGGGAGCCAAACAAATTTGAGGCACTTTATACAAGCCATATTTTTGTAGACAACCAGCACAGTGAGGAATCATGAAGACATCCCTTCCAGCACTAAAGCACATCTGGCATACACGCACTGGATAATTAGGAATTGCCACATCAGGAGGGAGTTGCCCTCTATAGCACCAATTTTCAATGTCTCTCAATCTATTTACTGCTGCTGTTACTGCAACCCGGGCATGATCCGGGTAACGAGCTGGGCCTGAGGCCATAACTGCAGAAAAACAAACAAAATTTCACTGTAACTGAAAGTCCCACTTTAAATGAACACACTCTGTAGCTTTAAAATGGCTCCTCTGCTGCTGTGTTCACTTTACTACCCCACCCTGTAATGGCAGCGGTGGCACTCCTGTGCATCAACATTCAGACTCTGGGTCAAGCCACTGCACACCCAATTTACATCAGCTACTAATAACTTTTATTTAAACTGCACAACTTGTTCTGTTCTGGCTGTTCTCACATTTACAGGATTTTTCTTGGACTTTTCACATGCTGGCAACATTTATTTAATCACAGTCCTTTTTAAAACTTCAGGTTTCAGCACAGGATTGCCTTCTTTTACTAGTGTTGCACTTATTTTACAACCCACAGTCTCTCTCTGGCTGCAAACTTTAAACTGAGGCTACTTTCATTGATTTGCACACATTTAATGGCTTTACAGAATTGCACTTGTCAGCAGGATATCACACAATCGCTACTTGCAAAGCAACTATACAGCTGCACTCACATTTTATATGGCATTACTGAAAATCACTGATTTGAGCAGTTTTAAATCGTTTACTCACTGTTATGGTAGCAGATTGCTGCGAAGGAGGAAAACGGCCTGCCGCCAGATTTTTGAAGGCCTCGGATTTCAAACGGGAGGGCAGTCTCTGCGATAGTAGTATTAATCACACAATTCACTGATCCCATGACCGATAAGCGGGTTGAGCCCGATTTTGAACTAGAAAAGTCACTTTTCACTGTTTACAGTGCTTTGAACACTTCGCGAATGCTCCTCACTGCCAGTACACGCACTACTCTCTGTCTCCCTCTCGAATGCTGAAGCAGACTCTGAAGAGCTGGCTGAGGGGTGGGACTAATGGCAAACTGACCAACCACACGACGCCATGCAAATGAGCCTCTTCTTCCTCACGGTGATCGTTGAGCAGGCAAACTTAAACTGAAAATATGCACTTTTTTTTTCCAACTGACTCCACGGCGGGAGCCCATTTCAACCATGTAACATTGCCATTAACTCTGCAGTCTCTAGCATTGCACAGAAAGCATTTCCAATGTCCAGGGCATAATTTCTCTGTTGCTACCCCTAGTTTTCCACACTTTCCTTCACAGAACTTTATTTTAAAACTGACAAACACTGTAAACTATGTTGATGGAGGACAAGGACACACACTTTGGCTTTACAGCTCCTTGGTAAACAGTTGGCATTTTTTAAACAGCAGCACAAGATTCACAGCACACAGCACACACTAGGGAAATTGCTTCAACTTTTTTGGGCTACCGACTGCCAGATAGTCAAAACGCTAGCCTACTTGCCCAAGCACCTTCCTTCCCAAACAAATCCCAGCGGTGCCTCCATTTTTGTAACCCATATGTCCATTTTGTAACATGGATATACATATGGTATCTACAGGTTCGGGGAAGGATGAGGTTACCCGGCACAAGAGACCTAGGTTTGACTACTCTGCACAGGGGCACCCAAGTAAATCCAACCACAGGAAGCAATAACTGTAATGTCCAGAACCAGAATTGGGATTTTTCAGTGTGGCTTTATTTGTTAACTCACTGAACATAAACAAAGCTCTGTATGGTCCCCCAAAGGGCTACATAACTGTAATGCAGATTAGAGGTTAAACACAGGGTCCATTTGAGGAATGAACACAATACAACAGTTGTCTTTCTTTGCACCCAACGGGCACTCAGCCCGGACTTTGCTTGCGCATTGGATACACAGCCCGACTGGCCCGGCTCCCCTGCCGGCCACTCAACTGACGGTCCACTTGGTGAATGAACCCAAACTCTACTTGGAAAGACATCCCATCAAACAAGGAGACTCCCAAAATGTGGCTCCCCACACCACTGGAAGTCTGCGACTCCTAGAGAGATTTTGTTTTCGTACCTCCAATTCGAAACTCCCATCAAACAGGGAGACTCCCATCCAACAAGGAGTAATTTTCCCATCCTGTGGCTCCCCACACCACTTAGAGTCTGCGTCTCCTAGAGAAATTTTCAAGTTGTGACCCACATCTGGGTACCCACCCCATCACTGGCCAAGCGCATGAGGCAAGTAGCAAAAACACAGAAGAAATCCATAGAGGTGGACCTTGTTACTAAAGATAGGGGGTTTTCCCACCTCCAGCTCCCACAGCCCATACCCGGCCATTTCTCTGGACACACAGAACTTTAGACTTTAAAATGTAGATTGACAGTGGATGATCTGAAGCACCCCCTCTACAATGAACTTTAACTCCATTAACACTTTAAACAGATGACTGCTCTATTTGTTTGTCCTAGTTGACATAGTCCTCCCAAATAGCAGTCCCCAATACTTGAAATCCAACTGAAGAAAAGAAGTTGTTTGCCCCTTCCTATGGGGCCAAACACTCACCCATTCTTTGCAGGTGCCCCACAGGCGAAAAACTGTATCCTTTGCTGTTATACATGAACAAACTGAACTTAAATTAAAACAGGCAGCTTTCTTCCCAAGGTGGGAGAAGGGGATTGCCCCTGGAACCCACAAATGACTTTTCCTCACCCCCCCAGAGGGAGGGAGGTAAACAGACAACTACTGGTGTCCTTCTTGTTTGCTTAAGGACAAACTGAAGACTGACTTTGAAATTCCCACGGTTCTAAACTTACTCTGAGCTGAAGATTCCCAATTTGTGGCTCATGCAGCTGTGACAGTTCTATTATGATGTCATCTCTCAAGTCTCAGCTGTGACTGAGGACAGAGTGAGACAGTGTGAAACCCATTTAACTGGAGTTCCACAAGCTGCCTTCCCTGCCTACCACTAGGTCTTACTGGGATTCTAGTAACCCCGGGTAATAAAGGGGTTACACATATCTTTTTAAATCTGCTCATTGTGTTGTTTAAATTGGCAATGGCTTTCTCAGTACGTAAGTTTGCCAGGATTTCTGTTAACCATTCATTATAGGCGATTTCTTGCTGGTCAAGCCAATGTTGTAGGACCAATTTCTTGATGGACATGGCAATAAGTGTTATATAATACTTCTGGTTATGAATTTTTTTGCTGGAAAGGTCACCCAGGAGACAAATTTCAGGAGTGAATAAGTCCTTAAGACCTAAAAGGGGATCCGTAAGATGCCTAATGTTGTGCCACAGTGGAGATATTTTTGGGCATGTCCAAAAGATATGGAATAAGATCCCTTCCTGTTGTTGACATCTTACACATAAAGTGGTAGTCTTTAAGCCCAACTTAACCAGTTTACAAGGTGTTTAATAAGCATTATGTAGGATAGAGAGTTGCATTAGTCTTAATCTGTCCTGCTTGATTAGTTGGTGGCAGGTGTACCAAATAGTCGTCCAGTTAATATTCCGGCCTGGGAAAAAAGATTCCTATAGACCGGTTGGTCCAAAACTGTCTGGAAACTTCCAGAGGAACAATATATTATAGATTTTGGATATTGCCTTAGGACCTCCACTAAGCCTACATAATTCTTTATGGAACAGAATGGAGTGAACTGTCCTAGGCTTATGGCCAAAGGATCGTACTAAAGCATGTCTGAGTTGGATGACCCTGAATGTATACTTATTGGAGATGCCAAGTTTGGTGATGGTTTCCTGAATTGAAAGCCATGTGTTATAGGATGCAGAGATTTGTACAACTGTTTCATGTAAGAGCTGCAGTGAGAGACTTCACATGTTTTGATTCTTTGTTAAATGATGGAGATGTTTATGGTATCATTGAGTTTATTAAAGAATTACAACAGAAAATTAAATTGAGGAAAACTATTGATACAGATGGTAACATAGATGTGGTACAGACTGGCACAGTGCAAGAGTCACAGTTGCTAAGAAAATTTGGTACTGAGATTGCGTACGAGTGGTGGAGTGGATAGCTAGCTGGTTTGTGGGAGCACTGCATGACACAGATTTGAAAGAAACAAATTGTTTGTTTTGGGCCAGAAGATGGTGGGCTAGCTTGTGGGGGGCACCATATGGCACAAAAGTAAAACAGAACTTGTTTTTTGGCCCAGAGATGGCAGGCTGGCTTGTGGGGGATACCACACAGTGCAAAAGAAAAACGGAACTGTTTTGGGGCCTGGAGATGCAGGCTGAGGGTTGGGGCACCATGTGGCAGGGTAAGGCTGGCAGAGGGCCTAAGGGGTGATGGGAGCTGAGCAGCAAGGCATGAGAGCACCATCATCGCATGGCAGGGGTTTTGGCAGAGGGGATTCTGAGTAGGGGTATATAGCCAACAAGACTGATTGCATGGCAATGCAATGGAGGCAAGAAGTGGAGGAATGTCTCTGGCTTTTATGGTGGGGGGTTTGACACCACAGGGCAGGGGCAAATGGCATGGTGAGCCTGGGGGTTTCCTTATAAGGCCGTATAGCATTATTTGGTGCTACGGTCTGACTCCGTTGTTAGTGTGGGGCCTCTGAGGCCAATTGGAAAGACTTTTGCTTGCTGCCTGCATTTACTGGGGGGCTGGGTAGGCCTGGAGACTGGTCTGGAGGACACAGAGGCCCCCCACTCCCCACTCCCCAACCCCCATCTTCCGCATGGAGCATTCACTATCCTGGGACTGCTGTGCAGCTCTGAAGGGACAGAGAGGTGAGGGGGAGGCTGCAAGTGTGGTTTCCAGCTGGATGGTGGGGTTGCTTAACAGGGCAGTAGGCCAATGTACAGTAGGCACATGGGGCCAGTATTTTTGGCCTACATTCATAGCTACGGAAAGGAGGCAGCAGGGGCAAGAGCTCTGGGAAGGGGAAGGAGTTCGAGTGGTCCAAGTGGCTCAGAGGGTGGGAGTTTTCATGGGCGATACAGGCGGCCCATTTAAAAAAGGAAAAAATAATGGGGACAGAATAGGGGCAGTGGTGCAGGGCTATGAGAGGCAGCTTTGGGAGTCCAAGGTATGACTCCTAGCCCAGAGTTCCATAATGGGTGACCCGGTGTGAATTACTTAACTTCAGTGTGCTCCCAAGGGTGCACTGGGGGGACAGGCCATCTTGTTAGAATGAGCTCTGAGGGGGCTCAATGTTGCTGCTAACCGGGAACAGCGGGGGAAGGGGCCTTGGCAGCCAGTGAAGCTTCATTGGTATGATCATGTGGTTCTTATTAGGTAGCCTAGGATGCAGCGGTAGAGATGGCACCAAAGAAGGATCCAACTTCCAATGCTACCATGTTGGCGGAAGCTTCAAAATTGATGGCGCAGATGACGGAGTTGATGGAGGTGGTGAAGAAAAAGGAGGCGGAGGAGAAGGCCCAGAGGAATAGGAAGGATCGAGATGAGCTAGCTGGAAAAGGAAACAAGAGACCTAAGAGGATGGCACCCAGCCCTCTGGCAGAGCCTGGGGCAGGTGTAGGGCCCAACCAGGTCCCAGCAGGGCCACAGCCAGATAGGGGTAAGGATGAGATAGATATGAGCAATGATGTGGACTTGAAAGAATACATTGAGGGTTTGCAGGGGAACATGGGGGAGGAGGGGGGTCTCAAAAATGGATTGGGCTCTGCAGGCCATCAAGGAAAAAGCATGCCAGGAAAAGGAGGGGCGGGAGCCGTGGGTGTGGCCCAGAAGCTGTAAGATGGACTGCTGGGTTTTACGCTGGGTGACCACTTGCCGGTTTCGATGAAAGAAAAAATTTGGAAGGGGGAGTATGTGGATATTTTCAGTTTAGTGGATGAGGAGATGGCCAAAAGGTACGAGCAAAAGGAGTCAGTGGGCAGGTCAGAGATGGAGGTGGCTCTGGTGGTAGTGGGGCACAAAACAGAGGAAGCCTGGATCAGGGGCAAGAGCATTGATACGTGGCAGGTGGGCTTTCTGATTTATAGTGCGTTGGTGCTGGAGAAGCAGCCGGATCTGGTGATCCTGCTGTTGACGTATACGGCGATCATCAGAGATGCATTCAAAGTGAAGCTGGGGTTTTGTTGGCTTAGGTATGACGAGGCATTCCAGAGGAGAATGGCAGTGAAGGGTGACCTTCGATGGGACTGCACCCATGCAGATTTGTGGGTAAGGACACTTTCTGGTTCAACGGGGGGACCGGGGGTGGAACAGGGAAGGAGAGTAGCACCGACCCAGGGCACCAAAGCTGGCTGGGTATTTAACCAGACTTCGTGTACATGGCCTAGCTGCCAGTTCAGGCATGTATGCTCCTGGTGTGGGGGGTCACACCCAGCAATGAGCTGTAGACAAGGGGGCAAAAAAGGGGGGCTTGTCAAATGGACAGGCCCAGGAACAGCCCTTTCAAGGAGGGTGGGGAGAGGGGTCAGGGGCGGGGTGTGGGGGGCCTCAGCAGAGGGGGCGATGTGTCCAACTATGGTTGAAATTAGGGAAGGATTTGAGGAGGGGAGGTGGGGCTATGCTTTGGCCCACACCCCCGTCAGGTTAACGGTAGTGGAAGAATGGACAGGGGGCTACCCTGACAGGAGAGGGGCGAAGCTATTGATGTCTGGTTTTAAAAGCAGTTTTTCACTGGGCTTTGAAGAGGCATGAGTAGGGATGCGGGAGAAGAATCTGGGGTCAGTGAGAGGGAAAGAGGACATAGTACAGGGAAAAATCCTGAAAGAGGTCAGGGCAGGGAGACTAGAGGAGCCGATGCATGGCCTCCCTGTGCACAGATTCAAGTGCCACCACTAGGGGTGGTACTGAAGAAACAGGTAGGGGAGTTCCAGCTCATACATCACCTGTCCTACCCCGATGAGAGGTCAGTAAATGGAGGAATCCCGGAAGAACTGAGCATGGTCTCGTATGCATCTCTGGACCAGGCGGTGTAATTGATCCGGGGCGACTGATGGAGTGTAATTGCCAAAGACAGACATAGAGTTCACTTTTCGCCTGCTACCCGTCCACCCCGTGGACTGGGAAATGCACGTTTTCCAATTCAAGGGCATGCTGTATTTTGACAAGGTGATGCCCATGGGGTGCTCGGTAGCATGTTCCACTTTTGAGGCTTTCAGTTCATGGGTACAATGGGTGTTTGGGGTATGGTATGGGCAAAGGAGAGTGGTCCATTACTTGGACAACTTTCTGCTGATCGGTGCCAGCTGGGAGGAGACCCAAGGGATGTTGAATGATTTCCAGGACATGTGCGACAAAATAGGGATCCCACTTGCTGCAGGGAAGACTGAGGCCCAGCATGGACACTGGAGTTCCTGGGGATTGAGGTGGACATCGAGGAGGAGGAGGAGTGTTTCTCGCTGCCAGGGGACAAGGCGGCATGGTTTCGGGGTTTGCTCGCACTATTGGGCGGGAGCCAGAGGGTGTTGTTGGTACAGGTTCAGCAGTTACTGGGGCACCTTAATTTTGCCAGCATGGCCATAAGCCCGGGCAGGGCTTTTATGAGGAGGTTGGGGAGGGTCACTGGAAGGGCAAAACAACCCCATAACTGGGTGGACATAAACAGTGGGGTTAAGGAGGACCTACAGGTCTAGGAGGTTTTTCTCAAACCATACAATGGGCTGACGTTCTGGCAGGAGAAATGGGCATGTAGCGCAGACATGGAGCTTTATACGGATGTAGCGGGTGGTCTGGGGATGGGGGCATATTTTCAGGGGGAATGGATCATGCTGGTATGGCAAGCCTGATGGGATGAATGAGGTTGGACCAAGGACATTACGTTCCTTGAGATCTTTCCTATCTGTGTGGCCTTGCAATTATGGGGTGCCTGAATGGTGGGTTGGTGCATCCTATTCTGGTGCGATAACAAGGGCGTGGTAGAGGTGATCAACAGGCAGAGTGACCACATGGAGTCCGTAGGGTGGGTCTTAAAGTGCACGGTGTTGATAGGGCTATGTTTAAACATGTCATTTAGAGCGCAACAGATTGAAGAGGCATGGAACGAGGTGGCTGACTGTCTTTTTCTTTTACAGATGGAACGGTTCCACAAGTTGGCACTGCAGGCCGTACCTACCCAGACCAGGGTCCCAGACTGGATGTGGCAGATTGGAATGTGATGGCCAGGGCTTTGTGCCGAGGGTCGTGGTCTGCCAACACAATGAAGGCCTACGAAGGGGCCAGGGCAAGCTTCCAGCCATTTCAGGCTGTGACGAGGTTGGAGATGGAGTTGCCAGTCCACAAGGAGCGGTTATGCAGTACGTAGTGGAGGAATGGGAAGGGGGAGCGGATCACACCACCATGGGGGTCCAGCGGGCAGGGATCAGCTGGGCTTGCCAGGACCTTGGCTGGAAGGATGCTGCGGGTGGAAGGCTCATCAAGTGGATGGTCAGGGGATGGATGAGGGGGCAGGGATCGAGGCAGTATGAGAAATGGCCCCTGATGGGGCCCCACCTCATGAAGGTGGTGCGGGCACTGGGACACATGTGCAATTCCACTAAAGAGGCTTGCCTGTTTTGGGCAATCTTTGCAGTAATGGCAAAAGGGTCTTTCAGGGTTGGAGAGATAGTGGTACCCAGAAAAGGATCGGCTACCGTGGGTTTACAGGAAGAAGATGTGAGGATGGAGGGGGAGAAGGTGGCCATTTGGCTCCGGCGGCCCAAAACAGATCAGTGGGGTAAGGGCCCCACAGTGGAATTGCTCAAGCTAGCGGGTCAGGACTCTATGTGGTGCAGGCCATGGCGGATTATGGGAAGGTTAGGGACCATCAACAGGGAGCCTGGTTCATACATGGGGATGGGTCCACAGTGACAGGTTTCCAGGTAGGGGTGGTACTGAAGAAGGTGGTGGCATTCGTGGGGGAGAACTCCAAGGAGTTCGCCCCACACTCTTTCTGGATTGGGGCAGCTTCAGAGGTGGCTGCTACAGGGGCAGGGGAGAAGGAGGTCAAGAGGGTGGGTAAATGGACATCGAACTGTTACAGAAGATATGTATGGTGTTGACAATGGTTAATTTGTATCCCTTTTTCTCTTCCCACAAAAGGCTACAAGAGACAGGTCCAGATCATGTGGCACTCCTTCATCTACTGGATGGAGAGGTTTGCAGCCACCACGAGGATAGGGATGCAGTTTTGTCCTGGGAGCAGAGCACACCAAGGTGCAGTGGTGGGACCTGAGAGGTATGCATTGGTCACAGCTGCTACCCCTGTTGGAAGAGTGTCGGGTGCACTGGGCTGCACTGGTCGGTATCATTGTCCACCTGGGGGTAATGACCTGGGAACAGTGCCCTGGGGGTCCCTGTTATGGGACATTCTAGCAGATTTGGAGAAAGTAAAGGGCTGGTGGCCATGGGTGGTGATTGATTGGTCTGAAATTACATCCCAGTGGGTCTGGAGTGGAGTAAAAGGGCCGAAAGTGATAGAGGTGGCACGCAAATACCTGAACAGAAAGGTGGCTAGGGCAATGATCGAAATGGGGGATGCACATACGACACAGAGATATTTCATACAAGCAAGAAGTGGTGTACAGGGTGGATAGAGTGCACCTGATTGAATATGTCATGGGTTTGTTCCTCCGGCCTTTCAGGGAAATGGAATGGGATATCAATAAGAAGGGGCCTAAGGGCTAACCCTCAAGGGGGGAGCCCCATCTTCCATTGCAAGCTAAAGATGCGTCAGTGGAAGGGTTTTGAGAGCAAGAGGAAAAAGGGGGCAGGCAGTGGGGAAGCGGTTAGGTACCACTGGCTGGGGACAAAGGAACCCAGGCATGGGAGTAATGGGGGCGGGATCTAGAGCTAGGGGGTGGATTGCTGTGTCCACACCTGGTTGGGGGGAGTGGTCCAGGTAAGGTGGTACCCAGTTCATGGTGATGAGAAAGGGTGTAACCGGATCCTGGTGTTCGGACCCCATGAAGAAAAGCGGAAGAGAAAGACCACATGATGAAGAACCACCAGAAGGAAGACAGGACTGTTATGTCCTAGAAGGGATATTGGACTGTTATGCCAAAGATGTAAATACTTATTTTCGGACATGAACGTGGGCTGTACATGTAATAAGATGATTGTGCCTTTTTAATAAATGCTGCCAGAGAGCATACAAAAAATGATAATTGAGTGGCCTGAGTTATTACTGGTTGGGGATCCAGGGACAATATATTACCAAACGTCAATTCATACTATTATTATAAACAATTAAACTTATTCCTAACACAGACTCTCAGGCTGCAGTGCCCGGTGGATGATCTAGTCAGAACCATGCTCCCTTTCATGCATCAGCCACATGAATCTGCTGTACACTCAAAAAGAGATGTAATTCCTTACACCTAAGGCAACAACAGATTTATCACAGATCAGCAACCTAATTTTGTTGCTCCAGTCAATGGGAGGTCAATGAGGTCAAGGGGAACCTGCATCCTCTTAATGAAAATGTTATTATTTTTTCCTGGAAAAACACCAGTACATGTATTACCTTTACTGTCACTAATTTGCACCTTGCTTTAAGTTCCTACACTTCTCATTTCAGACAACCCCTTACAACATTATCCGATTATTATGCTTACAATGGTCAACACTATGTAACTTAAACTGCACCAGCTGCATTGTTACTTTAACAATAGAACACAGTTCACTGTATAAGAGGCATATTAATACTATTTTTTCTTACAATATTGTTAAGAAAACTGCCAGAGCATATATCTTTATAAAGGTATAGGACTTACACAAAGTACTGTCACACAATTACTCACTAGTTGAAGAAATGTGAATTGCTTGTAAACAGACTGTCTGACAAAGAAATGAACATTCCATGTCTGTACTGAAGGAATTGCAGCTCCACTCTGGACCTCTGTGCAAGGTAGGACATCTCTGACTGCACACTAGAGTTTTAGTGAACTTTATTATAACTCCTTTAAAAAAGGTCACATGATAATGACAGCACTGTCAGCACACCTGTGTAAATTTCTCTATCCATTCCCCCCTCCTCCTCCACATGTCTCACAATATCCACCAAGAATGTCAGGAGTGGAAATAAAAATAGTATTTACAGAGCAGAATTGTGTCACTCCAAATGCATTGATAATCAAATTGAAAGGCACAGTTACATATCTGTCATCTGCACATATCTTGCAGAGATTTATGCATTTATACAATTTATTTTTATGCAGAAATTCACAAACAGCTATACTGTTAAATCAAAATATATACACAAACTAAATCTATTATTTTTTTTAAGCTCCTGACATTCATGGTGTTTACTGTGAGAGGTGTGGAGAGACAGAGAGAGACAGACAGAGGGAGGGAGAAGGTGATGGAGAGAGACATTTATAGAGTTGCACTGACAGTGCCGTCATTATCATGTAGCTTGTTTTTTAAAGCAACAATGGTAAAGTTCACCAAAAGTATAATGTGCAGTCATAGCTATCAGACATTCCACAGAGGTCCCAAGTGAAGCTGTGACTCATCGATGCTACCATAGTAAACTTTTCAGTGAAGACTGTGTTACATGGAATGATCATTTCTTTTTCAGTCTGTTTTCAAGCAATTCACATTAATTCATCTAGTGAGGCATTGTGTAACTGTTTATCTGACATAGCTGGTGGTGTTGTAAAATGTATTGCTGGACTGTATTACACCATTTTAGTTTCTGCCTCTGAATATGTATCTGTTTCTGTTTATTTTTCTTTATCCCGCTGAGGTGTGTAATATTTTAAATGTGCTAAACTGTTAAGGCAATTCCAAACGAATAAAATTAGTATTTCTCTCTTTTTTTTGGGGGGGGGGGTGCAGGGTCACCTATGAAACACTGTCTAGCTTGCTAGATACGGAAGAAAAAAGAAAGTTAACTATTTCTAACTGTTCTGTGAATATCTGTTTATGGGGCTAAATGAACATTGGGGTTTTGTATTTGTTGTAGACTTCGCTCCCTGTGTAGCATGAGCAAACTACTCAGTTGTCACTATCTTATATCATTTGTACATAATGATGTGCACACCCATCATTTAATAGTGCCTAATCAAAGGTAGCATAGATCTTTTAAGGATAGGAAAGCCTATAATTCCCCCTGTTCCCTGCTGCTATCAGCTTGACTTACTGGAAAGATTTGTTTATTCTTGATATGTCAAAAAACATGGGGACTGTACTACCTACATTCATGGTGCACAAGGGTGATGAGCTCACCAGTTTTTCGTATGAGGAGGAGTAGTGAGAATGAATACCAGACGGGGACTGGGAAGGCCACTCCTGCAAGGTACTGCTATATTCAGGGAAGGGGGACGACAGAAGGGGAGAAATATGAGCAGATCACTGTGAGAAATAAGATGTGGGGCTGCCAGTACCATGATTACTACATGACCCCATTGTCCTGGCCAATATTCCCCTTCCCATAAAACCAGTTCATGCAATTGTCCAATGCTGTGTGTGTGTGTGTGTGTGTATTAATGCATGAATTAGCTGTCACTACACATTCAGTCACTTCACTTCACTGCCAGTCTAGCATTGCTTGTAAAGCACTTTTGGATACAACATGTATGAAAAGCACTATATAAATACTTAATATTGTTATTTCCCATGGAAATAGAAGAGAAGACAAGACAAGCATATTTTTGATTTCTAAGAAAGTATGAACTCTAGCATTAAACTACAGAAAAACTTTGCTACAAACAAGTGGTGGATCTATGTGGTGGTGAAGGGTGAGGCTGTAACCCCCCACGCCATTGTAAAGTACTCGCTTGCTGCTGCTGTATTTCACTTTGTTGAAGAAGTCTGATTTATTGATTGTACAAATGTTTACATTCAAAAATATGGATTACATTTGTAGTTTCAGTAAAAAAAAAATACTAGAAAAGCATAATATCAGACAATATAAAGGTTTCATAAAAATGTTAAAAAATGCATATGAAGTATGCACACACTCCCAGAATCCCCTACCCTCCGGCCCCATTGTAGCATCCTGGATCTTCCATAACCACTAGACCACCAGGTTATTCAAGATTTGTACTGCACTATGGTTTGCCAAAGAGAAAGTCAGTTGGATTAAAACACAATATCAGCATGTTAAAGTAAACAAAATGAACAGAATTATAGGCTAACATGCATATTGATCTAAATAATTCACATGGTTTTGACCATTTTGGTGAAATAATTCTATACCAAGGGAAAAAAGAACTAGTTAGCACTATAGAGAGCCATATAGCTCATTGACTTTGGCTCTGATGATGTCATCACTTAACACATTTGGTGGCCATTTTAAGAAGCAGGTAATGCAGTTTTTTTTTTTTAAACTGGAAGACTGATTTTACATTTTTCAAATGCTTTGGAACCACATTTAGGTAACTTATATAAATGTAGTTTTAGCATTGTCAAATTCAGCAGCCTTTCCTTTAGTCCCGTTTGAGGTCAGATGTTTGAACAGTTTGTTGTCAAAATGTTGTTTAGGTATCCTTGAAATCTATGTATTCAATATTTTCAGCAAGCAGTCACATGGCCAAAGGAAAAAAGACTCTGAAAAGCGCTAGCCAAGTTGACTACTTTATGCAATTCTAGTGGCTTTGTGAAAGCACATGGTATGAGACAATGCAGTGGGGGAGGGGAGCTGGCCAGCAAATCAGCCACACAAAGACTTGTTGGCCTTCTTTGAGTCTTGCATGTCTTTTGCACAGACTGCCCATTAAGCACAATTCACAGCACAGAACTAGTCAAATACAACTTAAAACAGTAAGCCTTAAGGGCACTTTTCAGGACAATGCTAAAGGTGCTATCGAAACATTTGCAACAGTCAAACTGTTAGACATTCTGTCTCACCAGTAAATTTCATTACAGTTTAGAAGGGGTACTCATCTTACTTCAATAACACCTAGGTGTCTCATCAGGATAACAATGACAGGACCAGCTGTTATACCACAGCATTTTGCTGTGCTGTCTGTTGTTATCAATATTTAACATGGAACACAATTCAAGGTGCACTGTAACAAAACCAAGGATTTGTTATTCCAGGGTCACCAGACATGACACAGGTTCCTGCAGCCATAAAATTCCAAAGGTTTCCATTCATACAGATGTGTTATAGCTTACAAATCAATGTTTCCTGCAGCAAGCAAAATGTGTCATCTCTAGGCCTGGGGTGGAGGGTTGGGAGCTGGAAGAGGTCAAATGTAAGTACCATGCTCTTGAGACACTTTTTCAGCATCTTAATTCCACCTGGACTTTATATGTTACTGATTTTTAAAACATGTCTTCTTCAATTACACATGCAAGCACTCTACAGATATTACCTGACTGTTTCAGTTATACTCTGTTACTGTCACCACTTGTTTTGGTTATACTGCATAATGCAGGGTGAGTGAAACATTTATTATGGTAGGAAGTGTTGAATGACCCTTAACATTGTTGTTTTCTGTTTTTTTTCCCCCAATTGCAGAACTGATACAAATTTAAGCTTACTGTACCCACTGTAACTCAAATCCTTGCTGCATTTTCTTTGCTTTTCTGACTATTATGTTGTAACCTCCTGGGTCGTGTCTGAATATAGTCACTTATGTTTCTAGTGCACCTACCCAGTAAACAAAAACTAAATAAATACTGTTGCCTGCAGATGTTACCTAACTATCAATACGCATTTGACTGTTATGAAACATAACAGGTACCTTCCGTAACTATAAACTGCAACCTTATAGAGTGCATTCCATTCCTATGTCACCTCAAAATAGACATTCATGCATAACATAAGGTAGCATCCAAATGCAAAATATGTTACAAGTCTTTTTTGTAGAAGCTATGAAACATTTTCTACCTTGCTACATGCAGAAGTCAAAAGAAAGTGAATTATTTGTAACTTTTCTGAGAAAATCTGATTATGGGGCTAAATGAACATCGATGTATTTTTAATTTGTAGAGGAGTTTGGTCCCTGTGTAGCACGTACAAACCCCTCAGAACTTAGTATCCTTATATCATTATTAGTCTACACTCTACACCTAGGAGAATAACCTGTGAAGGTAATGGGGGTACATAGGTGATGGGGAAATGGGTGAGTTGCACCACCCAGTGTGATAGAAATAATACCGTGTTATTCTCTGAGCTGAAAAATTTTCAGCATCCCAGTCTTCACCTAATGGGAGGTATCAGAGGTCACGAGGAGCTAATGTGCTCACGAAGCAAGTTCATTAACAACTCCAATCCTGCTGCAATTTTCATTGTATTTATGCTAAAACCATACAGTTGCTTCAAGACCGTATTACTTCATGGTGCCCTCTGAGATTTCCCATTAACTGAAGCCTGTGATTTCTAAAAATATGCAGTTATGAACATGCCACACAGCTATTTAATCTCTTTTGCTTATGAGAGCACTTTCTTATGGAGCCCCTTGTTACAGAAGTAGAAGAAAGTCAATTATTTTTAACTTTTCTATGAAAATCTGTTTATGCGATGCAATGAACATCATTTGTGTATTTGAAGACTTTGTTCCCTGTGTGGCATGTGCAAATCCCTCAGACATCCCTAAATGTAGCACAGTAGTAGAGGAGTGGGGCAAGACAAGGAACAATAAGGAGTTTTATGCAAGGATGGGCTGCATCTCAACATCAAGGGTACAAGGGCATTGAGACAGGGGCTGGAGAAGTACATTAAAAACAACATAGATTTAAACTGAGGAGGAGGGGCTGAGTCAGATAGCAGGGAGGAGGCATCTTCCAGGGGAGACTGGAAAGCCTCACCCCCCAGGGAGTGAGGAGGAGAATAAGGGGAAGTTACCAAGACAAAAGTGGAAGAGGGAGACACAGGAAGTGGATGGGCAGGGTACAAAGTGGACTGTAGTATCCTTGAATGCAAGGAGCTTAGCAAACAAGCCGCCAGAGTTCCAGGCAATGATGGCAGAGGGAGAAGTAGATATTGCCGCCATTTTCAGAGACCTGGGCCACCCAATATTATGACTGGGATCTCACAATCCCAGGATACAAGGTGTTCCACAGGGACTGGCAGGGGAAGGGGGAAGGGTGGCTGTCAGGGAGGGGATACTGTGTACCAGGCAGGAGGGGGAAGAGAGGAGGCCAGAAGCCATATGGGTATTGCTCCAAAGCATTAAAGATAAGAAGCTTAGGATGGGAGTGGTGTACAGGCCACCCTCCCAGTGTGAGGAGGTGGATAATGAACTGTGGGAGCAAATCAGGAAGGTCAGTGGCAAAGGAAATACAGTTATAATGGGAAACTTCAACCTACGTGGGATTGACCGGCAGACAGTAACTACAGTACACTCCAGGGAACAGGTGCTGCTGGACGCTATCCAAGATAACTACCCAGTGCAAAGGTTGATGGATCCTACTAGGGAGGGGAACATACTGGACTTGGTGCCAACAAATGGGAACCTAGTCCAGGATGTGGTAGTACAGGACCCTCTAGCAGGAAGTAACCACTGCTCAGTTTGTTTCCTGCTCAAAACAGGGAGGAAGTCAGATAAGACCAGGGCAAGAGTGTTGGACTTCAGGAAGGTAGATTTTGCCAGAATGGGCAGCATCCTAAAGGGGTATTTAGCTGGAGTTCAATCAGGGATAGATACTGAACAGAAGTGGGCAATCATAAGAAAGGGGATGGATGAGACCATGAACACATTTGTCAAATCTTAGAGTAAGCAGTTCAGGTCAAAAAAAAAACTAGCTGGCTCAGCAAGGAAGTAGAGGGGAAGGTGAGGGAAAGACATTGTCCTTCATTAAGTTCATAAAATCTGGGCATGAGGAGGACAGAGAGGTGTTCACAAAGGGAGGTAGGGAGGTGACCAGTTCAGTCAGGGCAGCCAAGGCAGCAAAGGAAATGAAGTTGGCTAAAGGATCACAGAGGGGTAAAAAGGGGGGTTGTTTAAATACATAACGGAGAAGAGGAGTTGTAGGGATGACATTGTTAGAATCAAGTCATGGGGGGATGGATAGAACAAGGGGAAGATCTGGCAGAAGCAGTCAATTAGTATTTCTTCTTGGTGTTCACGAAAGAAAGGGATGGCCCAATACTACAGGGGTAATGGGACAAGGGTGGAGGGGGGCAGAGATGACAGATGGGGTAATCCAAGAAGATAGAGTTCTGAAGGGCCTTAAAGCCTCGCGGGTGGACAAGACACCAGGACCAGATGGTGTACACCCAAGGGTCTTGAAGAAACTGGCAGAGGTTTTGGCAGGCCCTCTGACAGACCTGTTCAACACCTTCTTGAAGATGGGGAAAGTACCCAAGGACTGGAGCATGGCTCATGTGGTGCCCCTTCACAAGAGTGGACCCAGGGACTAACCGGGTAGCTACAGACTGGTGAGCTTGACTTCCGTAGTAAGGGAGTTGATGGATACCATTCTGAGGGAGAGGTTGATAACCTTTTTCAATAGCAATGAGCTGCAAGAAAAGAGACAGTAAGAGCTTGCCAAACTAACCTGATCGACTTCTTCAACTGGGTCACTAGGGTGGTTGACGAAGCCCACACTGTGGATGTCCTGTATCTGGACTTCAGCAAGGCTTTTGACTAGGTGCCATACAGGAGGTTAATGAGCAAGCAGAGGGACATGGGGGTGGGGTAAAACCTGGTGGGGTGGGTTAAGAGCTGGCTGCAGGGCATACAACAGAGGGTAGTTGTAAGGGGGGAGACATCCATGCCAAGGTCAGTAACAAATGGGGTACTGCAGGGTTCAGTGCTAGGCCTTCTTTTGTCCAATGTCTTCATTGGAGACATTGTAGAGGGGGGTCAAGAGTAATTTCAGCCTGTTCATGGATGACACTAAGATTTGTACAAAAGTGGATGATAAGGAAGGGAGCCAGGGACTCAGGGAGGATCTAACTAAACTCAAACACTGAGTGGCAGTTGGGGTTTAATGCTAAGAAGTTCAAAGCCATGCACCTTGGATCCAGACATCCCAGGAACAGCTACTGGCTGGGGGGGAGTGCTGGTAACAGATTTCAAGGAGGAAAGGGACTTGATGGTAATAGTCACAGGGGACATGAAGGTATTAGTACAGTGTAGGAGGGTAGCAGCAAGGGCAAATAGGATGCTGGAGTGCATTGCCAGAGGGATTACCTCTATCAAGGGGGAGGTCATCCTGCCATTGAATAGATCACTGGTGAGGCCGCACTTGGAGTAATGTGTACAGTACTGGTGCCCATACCTCAAAAATGATGTGATATTACTGGAGAGGGTGCAGCATATGGCTACAAAAATGCTCATGGGACTAGGGGCATTGCCATATGAGGAAAGGTTGAAGGAGCTCAACATGTACTTTCTGGAAGACAGAAGGGAAAGAGGGGACATGATAGAGACCTTTAAGTACTTGAAAGGCATAAACAAAGTCAGGGAGGGAGGATTGTTCCACTTAAAGGGGGGAAGGGTCATTAGGGGGCATAGTCTGAAATTGGAAGGGGGAAGGTTTAGGAGGGAGATGAGGAGACACTACTTCACAGAGAGAGTGGTGGTGGGTTGGCATGCACTGCTGGAGGAGTTAATTGCTCAAAGGAATGTGGATAGCTTTAAGTGGGGTTGGGATAGAGTCAAGGGCAAGGTTAGTACAGACAAGAAAACAAAACGGGCAAGGACCGGGAAAGAGGAATAAGGGAGGGATTTGGGTGGTGGTGGGGCAGCTGTAGTGATATGAAACTAAGAGCTGCACAACTGGACAGACTTGATAGACCTTTGGGCCTTTTTCTGCTGGCAATTTCATATGTTCTTATGTTCGCATGTAATGCAGTAGCTACTATTCCCACTTGTTTAGCTCTGCACTGATATGCCATTTGTTTTGCTTGTTTGCGTTAACCTGACCTAGGTCTCACTCTGCGAGACCCACAAATGCCTCTGTAACAACTGATAATGTAACTACCTGACTATGTACTGCTGTATAACCTCTCTTCTCATATGTAATATTTGTGATGTGGAACCTTTGTAAAGGAGTCTTTTACTCAAAGGTATTTCCGAATCTCCAATAAAAAAAAAACAATAAACAACATACTGCATTAATACTGGGCGATTATGGCTTCTTCTATAGCTCCTAAACCTTACATACAAAAAAAATCTCCTTAAAGGTTCTTCCACAAGCGATTTTAAGCACAGAACTGATTTAAAGTAAGGGTAGGTAAGAGACAGTGGTAGCCACATTTCTTACCCAAGTCAGTTCTGCATACCTTCAATCTTCTGTCCTCTCAGTTTCCAGGAAAAGTAAAGAGTTTAATTTTCAGTTGCATATTTTGTCCTCTTTTCAGCAGCAGGGTTTGACTAGCAAATACGGAAATATATTTTGCAGTTTCCTTCCCATATTAATACTTAGTAGCATGCATGTTTGTTTAAGTAGTTAATGTTCCGTTTGCTGCCTTCTTTAATACTGGTGAAAAACTTAGGTTCCTCTCAAAACATTCAGTTTATTATAAAGAAGGTCCCCTGCTTTTTGTGGTGAGCCTATGCACAAAAGAACATAGAAAACACAGAAAAAATATCATTTTACTTCAAAAAACAAAATTAAATGTGCAGCACAGTTCTGTCATTCTGACCAGTTTGATAACCCATAAAAAACTGTCATATTAGCTATATAACCTTTTTCTTCATTGGAGGTCAAGATTTTCTGAGACCTGCCTATGCAGTCTGCAGTCAAATGAATTTTGTTTTGTAGTACAGCTGCGGTTATCTACAGAAGCCCAAATTACTACACTACGTTGCCACTATCTACAGAAGCCCGAATTACTACACTACGTTGCCACTATCTACAGAAGCCCGGATTACTATACTACACTGGCATTTCTGAAGATTTTCTAATTGTGACCTGCCTAAGTCATCTGCAGACTAATTAACTTACTTTAGGTTTTGGTTTCTTAGTAGTGCTACCCCATTCTAGGGATCTGCTCAAGATGCTCTGTGACCTGCCTAAGCAGTCTGTAGACTAATTAACTTACTTTGTTAACTAAACCTTGGTGAATTGAACTGTCTTACCTTACCTGCTTCTTTGGTTATTGTAATGAAGTAAAAAATCCATAAAACTTCTTTGTTTGAAAAATCAGTAACAGCCAAAGATGCATTGAAGGCTATAGAAACATAGAATTTGATGGCAGATAAGGACCCTTGGCCCACCCAGTCTGCTCATTTCCCTACCAAATGGGTAAGCTACAGATCCTAGCCAACTAATAGCCTGCTTCTTCCAACCTCCACCCTCTAGAATTGCCTTATGTCTTAAATTCCACCACAGTTTTTTGATTCCACAACCTCCTCAGGAAGGCTGTTCCATGCATCCACAACCCTCTCCAGGAAAAAATGCTTCCTCACATTACCACTGAGCTGCCCCCCCCGAGCTTCAAATTGTGCCCCTTTGTTCTTACACACCTCTTATTATGAAAGATGCTACCCTCTTGGACTTTGTTGATTCCTTTGAGGTATTTTAAAATTTCTATCATGCCCCCCCTTTCCTTCCTCTCCTCGAGGCTGTGCATATTAAGATCCTTAAGTCTCTCTTGATATATCTTCTGGTGCAGACTCTGCACTATTTTAGTTGCCCTCCTCTGGACAGCCTCCATCCTATCTACAGTATGTCTTTGCTGAGATTGGGTCTCCAGAACTGCACGCAGTACTCCAGATGGGGTCTCACCAGCTGTCTGTACAGAGGGATAATAACTTCCTGTTTTCTACTGGTGATACCTCTCCCTATACATCCCAGAAACCCACCAGCCCTACTTACTGCCCACTCACATTGCCTGCTCACCTTTAGGTCATCTGATATGACTACCCCCAGGTTTCTTTCCATTTCTGTTATTATTAGTATCTTACCCCCATTTGCGTACTCTTCCCCTGGGTTTCTGTTTCCCAAGTGCATTACTTTGCACTTCTTAGCACTGAATCTAAGCTGCCATACATTTGACCATTCATCCAACCTTGTCAAGTCCTTTTTCATCCTTTCCACCCCACCTTGTGTATCAACTCTGTTGCAGATCTTTGTGTCATCTGCAAAGAGGCATACTTTTCCTTCCAGTCCCTCTCCAATGTCACTTATAAAGACATTAAAGAGGACCAGTCCTAGTAATGAACCATGTGGTACCCCACTAGTAACCCCCCTTTCTTCAGAGTGGGCTCCGTTTACTATTACCCTCTGTGTCCTGTTCTCCAGCCAATTTTTTACCCAGACTACCATCTTGGGACCCACTTCCAAGCTGGCCAACTTGTATATTAATCTTTTGTGTGGGACTGTGTCAAATACCTTGCAAAAGTCTAGGTAGGGTCATGTCTACAACCCCTCCCTGATCTAATACTTTGGTCACCCAGTCAAATAAATCTATTAGATTCACCTGACATGACTTTCCCGCTGTGACTCCATGGTGCCTTGGGTCCTGTATTCCTCTGGCCTCTAGATACTCAACAGTTCTTTCCTTCGTAAGTGATTCCATCATTTTCCCAATCACTGAGGTTAAACTAACAGGTCTGTAGTTTCCTGCTTCTGCCCTACTCCCACTTTTGTGAAGTGAAATCACATCTGCCCTCCTCCAGCTTTCAGGTACTCACCATCCTCCCATGATTCATTGAAGAGGGTAGTCAGTGGTGTCGCTAGTTCTACCCTTAGTTCTTTTAGAATTCTGGGATGAATCCCATCAGGCCCCATTGCTTTGTCCACCTTTAGTTTTAAGAGTTCATTCAGAACCCTTTCTTCTGTGAAAGGGCTGGTATCAACCCCCGTATCCAGTGTGTTTCTATTGTTTGGTTTAGGTACCTCCCCCTCTTCATTTCTGAATACTGAGCAAAAGTACTTGTTTAGTATCTCTGCTTTTTCACAGTCATCCTCTGTCAACCCCCCTTCCCTTTATTAAGCCTCACTATCCCTCCCTTGGTTTACCTTCACTCCCTGATGTACCTATGAAAGGTTTTATCCCCCATCTTAACTGAGTTGGCAATCTTTTCCTCAGTTTGGGCCTTTGCTGTTCTGAATGCCTTCCCTGCTTCCTTTTGATTTAACTGATACAATTCTCTGTCCTGCTCCTTCCGTGATTCCTTGTACTTCCTGAATGCTCTCTTTTTCTCCCTAACCTTCCCTGCCACCTCCTTTGAGAACCATAGTGGTTTCTTACATCGTTTTGTTTTGTTTATTTGCTTCACACAAAGGCTTGTTGCCTCTGTGATGGCAGCTTTGATTGTTCCCCATTGTTCTTCCATCCCTCCTTCCAGCCCCTTTGCTAGTGCATTTCTTAGGCACTCACCCATTTTGGCAAAGTCTGCCCTCCTGAAGTCAAGTACCTTTGCCTTTGTATGGCTCGACTGTACTGCTGTGTTTATCATGAACCATACTGTTCGATGGTCACTTGTTCCCAGATGGCTACCCACTTCTAAATCTGTGATCCTCTTGCCATCTCCATTTGAAATGACCAGGTCTAAGATTGCTCCCTCTCAAGTGGGTTCCAATACTAGTTGTCTAAGACATGCCCCCCTGTAGGGCATCTAAAATGACCCCACTGCTAGAAGTGGCTGCTGTAAATGCACTCCAGTTAGCATCTGACATATTCAGATCCCCATTAGCAATATCTCTCCTTTTTCTGCCATTCTAAGGATACTTTCTATCATTTCCTTGTTCATTTCCTCCCCCTGAGATGGGGGTCTGTGTACAACCCCTGTGTGGATAGTGGTGCCATTGCCTGTCTCCAAATTGACCCACAGTGCTTCCTCTCCTCCATGTTTACCCTTTTGTTCTGTTGCTTTGATGCTGACCCTTATATAGAGAGCTACTCCACCTCCTTTTTTACCTTCCCTGTCCCTCCTGTAGATAGAATATCCTGGTATGTTTACATCCCAGTCATGGTTCTGTGTGTACCATGTTTCTGTGACTGCCACAATATCCAGATGTTCCTCCTCCATCAAGGTCACTAATTCAAGGAGCTTGTTACCCAGACTATGGGCATTAGTACTCATTGCACTCCATATTTTGATGGCTTTTCCTCTTGTAGCACCATCCCTGTCCTCATTGACTTTGCTTTCTCCATTTACCCCTGTCCCGCTCCCTACTGAACTTTTTACCTTGGTCTTTACCTCATTTAGAGCTCTAGTTTTGTAGGGGGAGGCTGGGAATCCCCTGCTGCTTATCAGTGTGTCCCCCCTTGACTAGTTTAAAAGCTTGCCAATGAAGCATTTAAACCAATCACCCAGTAGACTTGTTCCCTTCCTAGACAAATGACGACCATCCTGCCAGTGTAAGCTGGTATCCCTCCAGGTGGAACCCCAGTCCTCAATGAAGCCAAACCCCTGTGCTCTGCACCATTTTTTCAACCATTCATTGAATTGCATGGTGTGAAGTACCCTTGCCTCACCCTTGCCATAGACAGGCAGCACCTCTGAGAAGGATATTGTATGTGCTACTTGCCTTAGGCCCTCCCCAATTCCACAAACTCCTCCTGCACTGCTCTAATCTCATGTTGAGCCAAGTCATTCATCCCTAGGTGGACAATGACATCTAGCTCAGTCTCCCTTGCAGCTGTTCTCGTGATCCTGAAGATGCACTTCCTGTCCCTTCAAGCCATGGTGCCAGGCAGGCACCTTACTTCAGTTTTCCCTGCTCCCCCCAGTTCTATCCCCCTAATAATTGAGTCACCCACCAGGAGCTGCTTCCTTTTCATGTGGTGTCCTCTGTCTCCTTCCTGTGGGGCTCCTTGTGACAGTTGTCCACACCTCCTTAGTCTCCTCTGTGGGTGTATCCATAGGAGAACTATGCTTCATTTTTTTTAGTAGAGCTGACGCTAGATAGTTAATTAAATGTGGACAACCTAATACATAGATTATCTAAATGTAGCTTGAAGTTCCAAGGAGGAATTTTGTCTTGTTTGAAGTGCTACTTACAACTAACTATGAACTCTACCAGCTAAAGACAAGTTTCTCGATACTTTGTTAAATATGGGACCCTAGAGTGATTGCGTTTTTGTGGTGTGCAGTAGAGAATTGGGTTGTTGTTATGATGCTGCATATAGATACAGTAGTTAATAAAATGTGAACTAACAAATGCATAGATTAACTACCTAACTATAGCCTCATAACAGCAACCGAAAGCACTGAAAACCCCAATTAGTCTACACCACAAATATTCAGTCACTGCAGGGTCCCCTACTCAACAATGGCTAAAGAGACATGGGTGTAGCTTAAAAAGTGCATATTTACTTATAAGTCTCACTTCTCACAAGATGAAATTTCTCCATGCAACAGCAGTTCACAGAGCCAAAAACAGCCAATTCAACAATATCTTGATTAAAAGTAGATCCCCACTGAAAATAAGATCTGTCTCTCTGGTTTCCCTGCAGCATTTCAGAAATGCAGTAAATATAAGCATATGAGGTTTAAAAAAATATATTGACTGCCCACAGCAAATGTTTTTATAGGAGAACTGTCCTGAATTACATAAATTAGGCAGGGTATTGCAACAATTGTATCACAAGAGGTGCAGATATTAACATACGTATAGCAAGACCCTCTTGAAAATTATATATTGCATGTCTGATTGGCTACTCTTCAGTATTCTTTTGTTGAATTTTTTCTTTGCAGATCATCAATAACAATGTGTGCTTTTAAAACACGTAGACAAGACACCTATGAACAATAAGGGTTAAAAATAATAACAAATAAATTACAGTTATGTAAGAACTTAGCATAACAGTAGATCTTCGAGACAGGTTCCTGCAATAGGTCTTCACATATAGGACTATGCCCCCTGGCATCAGGACCTCACGGCAAACTTCTAGCTAGCAATCCACAGCGGGGGACTTCCCCCAGCATCACATGACATTAGCATGACACTTTATAGGGGGCGGCCCCCATGCCCGCCCTCCAGTTCTCCCACCGGAAGACCCCCTTGAAAGGGATGGGAGACAGGAGAGTTTGGAGCTGCTGAGAATTATCCTGGAACAGAAAGGAAAACAGAGCTGGGGGAAGGTGGGAGGGAAAGAGGTGCCCTACTGCAGGAACCTCTCTCAAATATCTACTGTTATGGTAAATTCTTACCTGACTGTAATATCTTACTTCAAAAGGGTTCCTGCAGTAGGTCTTCACATATAAGACTGAATACCAAGCAGTCAAGAAAATGGATAATCAGAGACTGAGGCCCAGGAGGTGGAAAGGTTTACCAACAAGGATCCTGACTAGGACAAGAGGCCTTGCAAGGCAGCAAGTCCAAAAACCAGACCTGCACCTAGAGGTGATGTCTAGACTCTAGTGCTTGGTGAAAGTATGGACTGTAGTCCAAGTGGCCACAGTGCAGATATCAGAAGCAGACACATTCTGAAAAAAGACTGTAGAAGCAGCCATGCCACGAGTAGAATGGCCTTTCACTTCCCTTGGAAGGGGTTTCTCATATTTCTGATAAATGAATGAGATACAATTAGCCAACCCTTTGGATAGGCACTGCTTAGAAATAGGTGTGTCTCAACATTTGGGTGCAAAGGCTATGAACAACTGGTTGGACTTACGCACCTCCTTAGTCTGTGAAACATAATATCTAAGAATCCTGTGCACATCTAGAGTGTGCAAAAGGTGTTCTCCCCCATTGGAATATTTTGGGTAATAAACTAGTAATTGAATATCTTGGTTCAAACTAGAAAATAGGGGTTAGTCCCCAGAGCCACCCTGTCTCTGTGGAAAATTAAATAAGGCTCCTTGCAAATGAGGGCCTGAAGCTCTGAAATCATTTGGGTTGAAGTAATCGCAACTAAAAAGAACGCTTTATAAGACAAATAGCTCATATCACAACTTGCAACCTGTTGAAATGGGGGTAAAGTAAGCTTCTCTAAAACAAAGTTTAAGTCCAGGGGGAACCAGACTGTGGACCAGAGGTTTTAAATGAGGATCCCCTTGAGAAAGATTTTTGAGACCTCCAACTGGGCAAGGTTTTTGCCCTCCACGAGAAGGTGATAGGAGGAACTCGCTGAAAGATGGACCTTCAGGGAAGAATAGCTGAGGCCTGAATCAAATAAATACAAGAGGTACTCTATGACCTGAGGTGCTGAGCAAGAGCAAGGGTCCAGAACCCTGGCCGTCACCCATATGGTGAATGTCTTCCACTTCATCATGTATGTAGTTCTGGTGGAAGGCTTTCTGGTCTCCACCAGGACTTGGGCAACCCGCTAGGAGACACCAAAATGCAAGTCAGCTAAGTCCAGAGGTGTCATGTGTGTAAGTGAAGAGATCTGAGATTTGGATGCACCAGGCTGTCCTTCTTCTGTGTCACAAAGTTGTGAAGGAGAGGAATAGGTACTGGGGGTTCAAATGCCAGCTACTGTAGCAGGGGGAACCAAATCTGCCGAGGCCAGAAGGAAGCAATAAGAATCATGCAAGCACCCTCTGCTTGAAGTTTCAGCAGAAAATTCTGCAGAATTGGAAAGAAGAGAAAGCATGCAGAAACCTCCCTGTCCAAGAAAAAGACAGCATGTCTCAGCTACAAACACCACACCCAGGAACAAGCCAGCAAAAGTTTGGCAGTTTTGTGTTGGATGGGGAGGCAAAGAAATCTATTTCTGGCCGACCCCAGTGATCGAAAAGATCTTCTGCTACCTTTTGCTTTAGTTCCCACTCATGAGCCTGTGCAATGGTGTGGCTGAGACTGTCTGCCAGGATGTCGTGAACTTCCGGGACATGGACTGCTGTCAGGAATAGGTCGTGCTGGACTGCCCAGTACCACACCCACATTGTCTCCCTGCAGAGGGAGTATGATCGGGTGCCTGCCTGTTTGTTTATATACCAGACCGTGGCCATGTTGTCAATCTGGACCAAGAGTGTTCCCGAGCGTAAGAGGGTCTGGAATGCCTGGAGAGCATAGAACACTGCTGTCATCTCCAGAATGTTTGTGTACAGATGTACTTCTTGCGGAGACCACCTCCCCTGGGTTCTGTGGTACCCTAGGTGGGCTTCCCAACTTTGACCCAAGACGTCCATTGTGAGGATCATGGAAGGAGGAAGGGGGTGAAAGAGGGCCCCTAAGGAGAGGTTGAACAACTCCTGCCACCAGAGAAGATCCCTTTTCATGTTGCTGGAGACCAGGACCCTGTGGTCCAGGTCATCCAAGTGTTGATCCCACTGGACCCTGAGTGTTCACTAGGTCACCCTCATGTGCACTGTGGCCAATAGAACTGTGGGAATGACTGCTGCCATTAGTCCAAATAGGTGGAGAATAGAGTGGGTTGTGATCCAACAGGAGTTGGCCACAGAAATGGCATGCTGTATCAGAGTTTCTGCTCCGTCCTGCGGTAAGAAGGACCTGCCCTGGACCGTATCCAGCACTGTTCCAATAAATTGGAGGTCCTGAGAGGGTGAAAGCTGTGACTTGGGATAGTTCACCATGATGCTAAAACAGGAAAATAGGTCCAGGGTGGTAGAGAGAGACTACAGAAGACTGTCCAGAGATGGGGCTGATAACAACCAGTCATCCAGCTATGGGAACACATAAATCCCCTTGTGGCCCAAGGCCACAGCCACCACCACCAGGTACTTGGTAAAAACCTGAGGTGCTGAAAAGAGGCCAAAAGGGAGGGCCTTGAATTGGTAATGGTTCCCCTGAAAGGTGAACCTGATGAAACAGTGGTGGGCCTGTAGGATAGGGATGTTCTGGTAAGCATCCTCCATGTCCAGCAAATACAGCCACTGATTCTTTTGGAGCAGATGTAAGAGTCCCTGGAGGGTTAGCATGCGGAACCTCTTGTACTTGATGAAAAGGTTGAGCAGGCTGAGATCCAGAATGGGCTTCAGATCACCCGTCTTTTTTGTCACCAGGAAGAAATGGAAGTAATACCCCCTTTCTGCCTGTGTGGGAGGAATCGGGTCTATGGCTGACTTTGAAAAGAAAGCCTGAATTTCCTGTTGAATGAGGTGAAGATGGCTTGATGGGTAGTGAGACCAATCTGGAGGGTTGTCCAGGGGCCTGTCCAGGAACTCTATTGAGTGCCTTCTGGCAATTATCTGTAAGACCCAAGCATCTGCTGTTATTGCCTCCCACTCTTTGAGATGGAGAGCAAATCATCCCCCCCCCCACCAGCTCCATTGGAAGATCTGGGGGGGAAGGGGTCTCCCCGAGTCAGGAGGCAGAGGGAAGGTCTGCTTTATTGCCTCCAGAGGCCTTTTGGGATTTGGCTTGAGGAGTCTGGGCCCCAGATCCCATGGTCCGATGCTTGCCTTGTCATCTGGCCTGGGGCTGTTTGTTCCACCTTCACTGTGGACGATGAAAAGGCTGCTTGGGCTTGGGACCAGAGCAGTACATGGAGCAGACATCCTGAAGGGATCTGCCACTCTCTTGTAGCTCAGTGATGATATCATTTGCATCACTGCCGAACAGGATGGAGTCCCCAAAGGGTTCATCCAGGAAGGTGGTTTGCACATCTTGCACAAGACCCACTATACGGAGCCATGCCAAATATCTCAGGCAGATGCCCGAGGCAGTGCAGTGAGACACAGAATCTACAGAGTCGTAGGTGGCTCTCAGTGCGTGGAGGCAAGAGGACTTGGTGAGTCTCACCTTGTCAAGAAGCTTGGTCCTGAGATCCTCGTCAGGTATGGATTGGAGCTCTGACTCTAGATCAACTAAGGCAGATTTCTGGTAAGAAATCATGTGTGCCACATAATTGAGAGGCCTGATGGCACAGGTGGAGGAAGCATAGACCTTGCAACCATATTGTTCCATTTGATTGGACTCTTTGTCCAGAGGTGAGGCAGTTAGATGTTTTGACTGAGCTGACCTATCATGGGCCACTGTGATAACTATAGAATTGGCCTTAGGTTGCACAGTGAGGTGGCTGGCCCCTTCTGGAGGGGGTGGTAGGTGCTGTCGGCCTTCTTGAAGATCACAGGGATGGAGGATGGTTGTTGCCATATGGTGGATGTCAGGTCCTCATGCAGCCCCATCCAAGGAGGTATGTGTAAGGGGTCCACATTCATGAAGTCCAGATGCTCTGTGAGCCTTTTCCTTTTGGGATCCAGCTCTTGGGAGGCCCAACTGCATGCCTGCTGGATGGATTGAAGGAGCTCTGCAAATGAAGGGTCTTCTAGAGATTTGAGAGAATCCTTTGGTTGTGGTTCCAAGGGAGTACGAGCCCCTGAGCTGGCTGAAGATTCAGAGTCTGCTTCTGAAACTGAAGACTCTGGTCTGCTAGGGAGAGAGGCTTTGTCTGAAGCCTCATTTGTGACCTTGAGTCCAGGAAGTGCCCTAGGTTGATGCCTAATGGAGTCCCTCTCTGATGACCAATGGTCGACTGGGGAGGGGCTCCTAGGAACCACCCTGGGGGTCTGGGTAGAGCTCATGACTGGCTGCGGGTGACCAAGCTCCTGCAGGAGCTGTGATTTGGTATCCTTACACCACACAGTAATTGCACCTTGAGAGTGAGCCTGTGACCTGTATGAGGGCAGAGGCTGTGGAGGAGGTGGAGGGGGTGAAGTTGGATGCTAGAAACCTGGGTACCATAAAGAAGAATATGAGGGGTATCCAGGAACCTGGTTCCAATAAGGGTAAGCTTGAGAATGGTACCCCTGGTACATATGACCCGGCGCCAGGTACCTGGGCATTAGAGCAAGCGACAGGTAACCTGGTGACTGCCCCCTGACACTAGATAAAAAAGAACTGTGGTGGAGGGTATCTTGGGTTCATGCCTGAAGGGCCAGATGGTGAAGGAGCTCAAGGTCCTCAGGGAGGCTAGCTGAGGGACCACTTCGACCACTGGGAGCAAGGGGTCTGTCACCAGGCCTTTGTGTCCTGGGATCCTGGCTGGTACCACAGAAGTGCAAGACTAGGGCACCAGCATTGGAGCATAAGGAACAGGCAGGTCACCCCATCCAGAGGCTTACACTAGGTCAGAAGAAACATCAACCGGTGAGGAGTCAGCCATCGGGGGTCTGAAGGCACCTGATGTCTGGTCCAAGGTGGGTGAGGGGGTACAGGAATGGAAACCCCAGTCAACAAGCCCACTGGAGAAGCTGGAAGCTCAGAGAAGAGACCCAGCTTTTGGGAAGATACCCCTTGAGCAGAAGTACTCGTATCCTGGAGGTCCAGGGAGAACGAGGGGTTGGGCTGAGTCAGAGGGATGAAGGAGACCCAGGAGGGAGAACCATCTTGGGAAGAGAGGGTGCCTGGAAGCTGGCTTTCCTCGGTGCTGGATGAGTCTGAAGGGCCTGACAGGAGAGCCTCAGCTGAGTGGTCGACAGGCATGCTGACAACTGACTGTTTGGCCTTGACTGAGTAAATGTCAGAGGAGCCAGCATCCGACTTATCAGTAGTAGTCAAGTGTACAACAGAGGCACCGGAGTATGGCTAATTGACCACGGCTGTGCGCCCTTTGGCAGAACAAGAGGGTGACTTACAGCTGGATAGCTGTCGACAGACCCTGAAACAAGGTCCTTCTGTGAAGAACACCCCTGTTGCCTTCTGACTATGGCGGGGGGGCCGGACTGATCCGCTGGGTGGACGGAGACTGAGCAGAAGGAGTACTTACTGAGGTAGAAGCCCCACCAGAGGTGGCATTGACAGTCTGGCAATGCTGGGAGGAGGGGGAACGGGCCCAGTCCTGGTGCTTCTCCTTCTCCTTTCTCTTTTTCTTGCACTCGGTGGTGGGTGAGGAGGAACGTCCCTGAAGCTCATGAATCTCCTTTTCCATCGATGCCATGTGTAATTTCAGCAAGTTGGCATCGAGGGCTTTGACATTTGACATGTGTGGCCTTGTTGTAGGACCGGAAGATGTCGCGGTCCTCAACTCAGTGTTTGGGGCCTAGGCAGAGAATGCAGCAGGAGTGTTCATCCCCGTGTGGGATCTGGGCACTGCACTTTAAGCACTTCTTCAGATGACACGAAGAAGAAGACATTAAAAAAAAAGACAGTACTGCATTAAAGAATGAAAATAAGAAAAATACTTAAGAAAATGGTGGTTGACTGGAACAGAGTTCAACGTGGAGTCCGACTTACACAAGTCAATGGTGGGAAAGAACTGGAGGGCGGGCATGGGGACCACCCACTATATAGTCTCACGCTGATGTCCCATCATGAGATGCTGGGGGCAGTCCCCCACTATGGATTGCTAGCTAGAAGTTTGCCATGTGGTCCAGACACCAGAGGGCTTAGTCATATATGTAAAGATCTACTGCAGGAACCCTCTTGAAGTAAGATCTTACTTTTTGGGGGTTTTTAGTAGAGCTTCCCCATTCTGGGGACTTGCTGTGTCCCTCATTCCCCAATCAGCCTGCATGCTGGCACCACACCATGCACATATAATGTGGTGAACACATCTAAGAAAAGGTCCGCTGCAATCCGAGCAAAGCTCGTCAGATGCAGCGGACCTTTCCTGGACGTGCTCGCTGACATTATGAGCATGGTGGCACAGTGGCTGCCATGCTGCTGACTTTGGGGGTGCCCAATCCCCCTGTTGGTTAACCCTACCCCTCTGTATGTGCCGAAGGGGAAGCCCACTCCCCACTGGCATAAATCACCCCCTCATTGTTAAATGCAGAGGGGGTGCCCAATCCCCTCATCTTGGCCCCCGCTTTGTGTGATAATGGAGGAGCCCACCCCATCAGCATAAAGAACCCCCATTGTTACATCCTGAGGGTGCCCAATCCCCTCAGCTCATCCCCAATTTCTTTGTGTACCGACTGGGTGCCCAACTCGTCAGCTACAGACCCCCAAACAGTTAGGTGGCATGCTGGGAGCCCACCCCAGCATGCCAAACCTCTAAAACAAAAAAAATGTCCCACAATGTTGTTTTTTTGTCACCTGTAAAACAAAATGGTCCCTCATAGTCTCTCTCTGCCCCACCCTACCCAACCTCTGCACACCCTGCCTCCTCCCACCCCCCACCCCATACTTACCCGCGGAGTCCGGGCGTGATGATCTTCGTGGACCGAGAACATGTCTGCAATTTCAAAATCCACCACTAACTGAGGAAATGTTAGTAAGCTGTATAATGGAATAAATAGGGTTTTCAACTTTGATGCATATCTCAGGCATTTTGGGATTGTGGCCCCAAATTTCAACATGGGGTTTTTGGGAGCCCTCCTCTTGAATTCTTGCACTGTCATGACATTATTTGGTCCAGAAAGGTGATTTCACAGTCACTGTGTGGAATCACCTTTCAGGACCGAGTAATGAAATGACAGTGCCGCTGTTCATGAGGGGGAGCTCTCAAAAAGCCTATGTTGCAAATTTGGTGGGGAAAATCCAAAGAATTACTGTTTTACGAGTGTACGTTGCACAGTTGCGATGCACGCTCATAAGTTAGCAAATTCACAATATTTTCACACCAGATTCTCAACATTGGCATCTTACCATACCTTCTTGTGAACCGTACAGCTGTCATTTTTCACATCCTGGCCAAAATGTGTTTTCGCACTTCCAGCGCAGAATAACTCAGTCGTGGTGCGAAATCAGTGTTGGGGACACATTATGAAAATGACAGTGAACTGTTCATGAGCAGAAGTGCTAAAATGCCTGTGTTGAAAATTTGGTGACAATACTTCATAAAGTGATTGTGTTACGAGCGTGCATTGCGCAGTTTGAACGCATGCTCGTAAGTTCGCAAACTTATAATATTTTCACTCCAGATTTTCAACAGTGCCATTGTTCTGCACCTCCTAATGAACAGTATAGCTGTCATTTTTCACATCCTGACCAAAATCTGTTTCCGCAGTTCCGGCGCAGAATAGCGCGGTTGCTGTGGAAAGTCTGTGTTTGAGACACATTATGAAAATTGCAGTGACACTGTTCATTAGCAGATGTCCTAAAATGCCTATGTTGAAAATTTAGGGATGAAAGTTAATAAAATGAGTGTTTTATGAGCATGCATTGCGTAGTTTGCACGCACCTTCGTGACTTTGTGAATTTGTAATAGTTTCACTCCAGCTGTTCATCACTGGCATTTTTCCATACCTCCTTATGAATGGTACAGCTGGCTGAAATGTGTTTTTGCACATCCGGTGCAGAATTGCACTGTCGCTGTGTAAAATCAGTTTTTGGGACAATTTTCGGAAATGACGGTGACACTATTCATGAGCAGAGGTCCTAAAATGCCTATGTTGAAAATTTGGTGCTGACAGTCCATACAATGACTGTGTTGCAAGCGTGCATTGAGCAGTTTCCATGCGCCCTTGTAACTTCGTCAATCTGCAATATTTTCATGCCACATTTTCACCACTGGCATTTGTGCACACCTCCTTATCAACAGTCAAGCTGCCTTTTTTCACAGCCTGCCGAAAATGCATTTCCGCAGCTGTGGAGCACAATGGCATGCTCGCTGAGCAAAATCAATTTTTGGGATACGTTAACAAAATCACAGCACTATACCTCGCTAGCTCCACCACTGCCAATGCCAGTGCAACAACATTCAGCATTGACAAATGCTTGTTTAAAGCTTCCCTCTCTCCACTCCAAGAAACCCACCTTTTACCACTCACAGAAGTTATATTTCTACTTTGTACCTAATACCCCCAGTATGCAATGCCTCTGTTTTCAAATAGATCTACAACCACAAGGCTTGCATTTTTTTAAACTGATATATTTACTGATTAAATATTTTCAGCAAGCAGTCACTGTCCAAAGGAAAAATTCACTGAAAACTGCCAGCCAAACTGATTATTTTATGCCGTTCTAGTGGCATTGTTAAAGCAAATGGTGTGAGACAGTGCACTTGGGGAGGGATGCTGGCCAGCAAATTAGTTACACAAAGGCTTACTGGAAGTGAAATTCAGGCCCATTTAAAACAAAACACTTTCCAAAATGTTCCAGGATTCAAAAGGCCTTCTTACTGCTGCTGCCTTAAGGTATCTTCTTTGACAAAACCCTTGATGTTCTCTCTCAGGCTGTTCTAGAAACATAGCTGTAGCTTATAAAGTGCAAATTAACAATTCTCCAGTAATTCAAAACTCTTTTTCATCACAGTTACAAATCACATATTTTTTGAAGCTTCCCTCTCTCCACACTAATGGCTAAAGAAACATGGCTGTAGCTTGTAAAGAGCATTTTTAGTTATAAGTCCTACTTCTCACATGATTTAATTCCTCCATGGAACAGCAGTTCACAGAGCCAAAAACATTTACCCAATTCAGCAATATCTCAAGTAAAAGTAGAACCCCACTGAAAATGAGATCTGTCTCTCTGGGTTCCCTGAGACATTCCAGAATGCAGTTAATACAATGGTGTGTGGGTTACTAAAATGTCCTAACTGCCCAAGGTAAAAGTTTAGATAGGAGAACTGTCCTGAATTGCACATGTTAGGCAGGGTATTGTAACAATTGTATCACAATAGGCACAGCTATTAGCATACATATAGGAAGACCATATTGAAAATTAGATATTGCATGTTTGATTGGTTACTCTTCAGTACTCTGTTGTTGATTTTTTTTTGTTGTAGTTCATCAATAACAATGTGTGCTTTAAGAAAAATGTAGCCAAGATACCTACAAACAATAAGGGTTAAATACAGTAACAAAAAACTTACTTTTTTTGGGGGGGGTAGTTAAGCTACCCCATTCTAGGGAACTGCTAAACATGCTCTAGTACATAGATTAACTATTTAAATGAAGCCTGGTGCTCCAAGGAGAAATTGTATCTCATGAGAAGTGTTACTTTCAACTAACTATGAACTCTACAAGCTAAAGGCATGTTTTTAATGCTTTGTAAAATATGAATGTAACCCCCTTGTTACCCAGGGTTACTAGAATCCCAGGAAGACCTAGTGGTAGGCAGGGAAGGCAGCTTGTGAAACTCCAGTTAAATGGATTTCACACCGTCTCACTCTGCTCTCAGTCTCAGCTGAGACTGAGGGATGACATCACCATAGAACTTTTGCAGCTGCATAAGCCACACTGGAATGCTGCAGTTGGAAGTTAGGATAGAATGTTGGGGATTTTTTGAACAGAGTGTTTGTGTAGTCTTGAAGAGAGGAGCAGCACAGCAGTCTGGTTGCAGGCTCTCAGAGCCTTAAGCTCTGTTTTAGAGCTACTGTAATGGAGGTGTGTGTTTCCACCAAAAGAGGAACACAGTAAGCTGATTGTGAAGTGGTGGAGACCCCTGTTACTGGTCCATGTGCCTCATCCCTGAGGGGATGGGGGTGGAAAGGTTTGCCTGTCTTCCAGGGGCAACCCTCCTGGTTCTGGCTAAGGAAGAAGCTGCCTTATTTCAAGTTGTGCTGTGGCACCAGAAGCTGTGGGAGAGAAATTCCTGTGATGCATTGCCTGTGGGGCACCTGCAACCAAAGGGTGAGTTCGCTCTTACAGAAGGCCTATGTTTTCACCTGAACTGTTGGAATGTGGGGATTGAACTACTTAATTTGTATGAGGTCTAGTGTAATAGACATTGCCAGTTAATTCAAGTAGGTTCAAGTCCAGCACAAAGAGTAAAGCAAAGTGGGGATTGGACTGCTTAATCAGTGGGAGGCCTAGAGCAATGTGCTAAGCCAAGTAAAAATATGCTCAAGTCCAGCACAATGGGAAAGTAAGACAAGTAGAGGAAATGTGACATACATTTAGCCTTAATCTACATTGCCAAGCTTTACAGAATGAGATGTAATGTCCAGAGAAATGGCCGGGTATGAATTGTGGAAGCGAGAGTTGGGAGACCCCATCAGTAGTAACCAAATTCACCTCTACGGATTTGCTCTGTGGCACCTTTACTTTCTCTCAGGTACTTGGCCAGTGCCTGAGGAAAGTACCCAGACATGGGATTAAAAAGAGAACTCCCTGATAGAGCTGAGGTGCTCTTAGGTGGTATAGGGAGCCACCAGAAAAGGTTTCCTTGACATATGGAAGGTGACTGAGTGGCCAGCAAGGGAGCCAAGCCTGGGAATCCCAGATAGTGTACAATTTCAGGCTGTGTACCCAAAGCAGTGTGCAAGTCCGGGCTGTGTGCCTGGTGGGTTCAGAGACTGAGGGCTGAAGTGTTGAAGCAGTGTTTCTGATTCTTTTTAATCTGCATTACCAGAGGTGTAGCCCCGTGGGGGTCCATCTATGCTATGTTTGTTCTGCTTGGATGTGAATAAAAGCCACACTTTAGAATCCCATTCCTGGTATTGGACATTACAGTTATTGCTTCCTGTGTTCGGAGTTACTTGGGTGCCCCTGTCCAGAGTAGCCAAACCTAGCCCTTGTGCCGAGCAACCTATTCCTCCCCGAACCCAGTCCCCACCTGGTACTGCTGTCAGATTCAAACAGCATACCACCTGTCAATTGCAAAAAGGCAGTGGGGTGAGGGTTACAAAATGGAGGCCCCACTTTGGATTTTAAATTTAGGGAAGAAAGGTGCTTGGGCAAAGGGCTAGCATTTTGGTTATCTGGCAGAGGGTAGCACAAAAAAGCTGAAGCAAGGTCAACTAATGTGTCACTGTGTGCTGTTGTCCATGTGCTGCTGTTAAAATGCCAACTGTTTACCAAGGAGCAGTAAAGCCTGAGAGAGTATGCCCTTGTCCTGCATCAAAAATTTACAGCATTTTTCCAGCTTTTAAAAAACTGTGTGACAAAGAAAAGTGTGGAAGACTAGGGTTAGCAACAGGAAAATTGTGCCCTGGATGTTGGAAATGCTTTCTAGTGAACTGAGAGACTTGTTGTATAAATGGCCATGACAAATGGTTGAAATGGGCTCCCACAGTGGAGTCAGTTCGGAAAAAAAAAAAAGTGGTTTTGCAGTTTAAATTTGCCTGCTCGACAATCGCCGTGAGGAGAAGAGCACTCGCAAAGGAAAGAGGCTCATTTGAATGGCCTCATGTGATTGCAGTCTCACCAATCAGTCCTGCCCCCAAGCCAGCTGTACAGCGACTGCCCAGCATTTGAGAGGGATTGTGAGTGGAGTGCGTGTACTGGCTTATCGGAGCAGCGTCGAGGTGACTGAAAGCACTGTAAAAGTTTAAAAACTCGTACTTTTCTATCTCAAATCGGACTCAACCCGCATCTCGATCGACTGGATTGTGAGTGTGGTGTTCGGAAGGACAGCCGGCAGGACTGCCAACCTGCTTCTTTCCAGATGCCTCCAAGACTGGCTGTAGGCCATTTTCCATCACAGCAAACAGCTACTGATAACAGTGAGTACCAACAGAAATAATTGCTCAAACAAGTGATTTTTGCCAAAACACAGCTGAATCTGTGTGCAGCAGTGTAGTCGTTTTGCAATCAAAGACTGTGTTAAGTTTTTAACAGCAAAAGCAAGCCTTTTAAGCCATTGACTGTGAGCACAGTTATGGGTTCAGCATCAGAGTAAAGTTTCAAAGCCATGAGAGAGACTGTGAGTTGTAGCAAGATATGCAGCAAGAGTTACAGGCAATCCTGTGCTTGAAATACTGAGTCTTTAAGGCACTGTGTGCTAGAGCAATGTCTTCAGCAAGTGAAAAGTCTGTGGTAAATCATATAAATGTGCTAGGAAAAAGAACAGTGCAAGTTTGTGCAGTTTGAGCAAAGTTATCAGTAGAGTATGTAAATCGGATGCGCAGTGGCTTGATCCAATTTTAGAATGTTGATGCACAGGAGTGCTGCTGCCGCCATTAGAGGGTGGGGTAGTAATGTAAACACAGCAGCACACGAGCCATTTTAAAAGTAAAAGAAAGTGTTCAGTGATATGGGAATTGAAATAACAGTGAGCGTTTGTTTATCTCTGCAGTCATGACCTCAGGACCAGCCTGCTACCCGGATCATGCCCGGGCTGTGGTAGCAGCAGAAGTAAACAAGTTAAGGGACAGTGAGAGGTGTTTCTATGGAGGTTGACTGCTGCCTCATGTGGTGATTCCTGGTTACCCAGTGCAAGTGTGCTTAATATGCTTAAATGCTGGAAGGGACGTCTTCATGGTACCTCACTCTTCAGGGTGCTTAGAGAAATATGGCTTGTTTAAAGCACCCAAGATTCATTTGGCTCCCACATGGACAAAAGTTCAAGAATCTGCAGTTGGCAGCACACAGCACCAGGTGGAGCTTGTTGGAGAAGGCCCCTCGGGGTAGTGTGGCACAAAGCTAGAGGGTGCAGATTTGCAGACAGAACAATATGCTGATGTTTCGGATGCTGGATGCAGAGATACAATTCAGGCAGAAAATCAGTAGACCCTTGGAGAGGGGGTCCTAGCCCAAGTCTCATAGGAGAAGATGAAATTAGGGAGGCCTTTGAATGGAAGGTATCGACCTCCGTGCCCAGCAAAAAATGGATAGTCTCAGGATTGAGGACGATGGCTCACTCCTGGGCACAGATTCTCAGTGAGGAAGAAGAAGAGGGGGAACCTATATGGCTGTGTGAAAAAGGAACTGGTACACAGCCTCAAGCTCTTGCCTCAGAGAAATGCATGGAAGAGGGTGGTGAGGCCACTGCCCTGGCTGTGCAAGAAGAGGCCAGGAACCCATTTTTTGTCTCTTTGAGAATGTGTAGCTGGCAGAATCAGGACTGGCTGCCCCCATGCCAAGCCAGCAGTCTCAGGTTGACCAATGCTAGTAAAGAGAAGAGACTGGTTCATAGGAAGGTGAATGAAATCTATGGGATGTCCTTTCCTACCTTTCCTCGGAGAGTCTGGGAGGAGATTGAGAACAGCAGGAAATCCTGGATTTGGGCCAAAGCAATGAAATGTGTGCATCCTGGTGCAAACAAGTATGTCAGGAACAGAATGTTTTATGAAAAATACAGCTAGTGGAAAAGAGGCAGGACACTGTTAATGGACACTGTTCGAATAGTGGATGGAGAGGGACGTGAAACCTTTCACAGTGTGAATTATGTGCACCCAGATGGGGTAATAATTCAAGCTCCTGACCCATTGTGCTATTGGCCTCAATGCAAAGACCTCCTTGCAAATGTGCCCATGCCTACCAACTGGAAAGCAGAGCAGTGGTAGCCAGTGCTGCCACTCCAGCCATTGCAGTGCCTTTGTTGTTCCACTAGTATGGACATCCAGGACTCAGGTGCCCCACATTCATCAGTTCTACAGTGCACTGACTTTCTAGAATCCATTGAATGGCCCACCAGATGACTTCAGATCCAGAGAGGACACCACCCCAGCTGTATCCTGATTCATTGCCTGGTAACCGGATGACGTCAGACCAGCTGTTTTCCTTTTTGTTCCTGTTCCAGGTTCCAACTCCAGAGATGACATCAACCCAGCAGTTTACAGATGTGCCCTCCTGTCATTCCCGGAAGTTGTCCACTCAGCTGTATTGGAAGAATGCTGTCAGGGAGAGTCTTTGGCCGAGGACCAGGTCGGTGTTTTGTTCATTCTACAAGGGACTGGTAAGTAGAACCTTTTCTATTGTTATGACATTGCAGTACACTCCCTACACTAGCAGACTCCAGATGTGTGAACTGTCCTCAAAGACTCTCCCCTTTGGGACTTTGGCCAGCTAGAACTGTGCTTCACTGGGCTTCGGCCCAGGAGAGACTCTTTAATGGACTAGCCTTCGGGCACTGTGGTAACCAGATGGGACTTTTAGGCACTCCATCCCCCAAATGTGTATTGTAAATAATGTCATTGTTTTTCTACTGTTTTCTAATATTTCTACTGTTTTTCTACCTTTCGTAAAAAAAAAAAACATATTTTTGGGATTCTCCCGTGTTTTGATGGTAGGGGATTAGATAGACTGTGTATGCAGATTAGGAGTGTGTGTTGTTTTTTTTTTCTTGCAGGTGTTCCTGAAGAAGACAGAAGAGAAGACAAGAGGAGGAGGAGGGACTCATCAGAGTTCCTCACTAGTACTTTAGTGTGTAGTATTTAAAGTACTGTTGTTGTTACTGTGTAGTAACCCTTTTCTTCCACAGGTATGGTTGTGGGGGAGTGAGGGAGTAATGTAATGGTGTGGTATTAGCTCCTGGTGTGTGGTTGCATGGTGCCCAAGGTTGGGGAGGTCTCCTGTTTGTTTTGTTTTGGGATTTGAGTTAAAGGCAGATAGGTTTTCCCTAGAGGGCTAGGGGGGATAGACAGGCTGTGGCCCTGACCCGCAGTAGGGGTTGCAGTGCTGATATATTAGGGCTATGCTCTGGGCAGTTCTATCAGAGCCACTAGGTATCCTTAGTCAGTGGGTAGAGTAGAGGCTGATGCGTCAGCCAACGGCCTCTAGGCCCTTAGTGTTATCTGCCTGTGCTGGCACATGGTAGGGGAGAAGGTAGTGCTACCTCCCCGGAGTCAACACATGGGGTGAGATGGCCTAAGCAGGGTAAATAATGACTGCAGATAGTAATTTTCCTGACCCAGGGTGAGTGTAACCCCCTTGTTACCTGGGATTACTAGAATCTCAGTAAGACCTAGTGGTAGTCAGGGAAGGCAGCATGTGAAACTCCAGTTAAATGGATTTCACACTGTCTCACTCTGTTCTCAGTCTCAGCTAAGACTGAGGGATGACATCACCATAGAACTTTTGCAGCTGCATAAGCCACACTGGAATGCTGCAGTTGGAAGTTAGGGTAAAATGTTGGGAATTTTTTGAACAGAGTGTGTGTACAGTCTTGAAGAGAGGAGCAGCACAGCAGTCTGGTTTCAGGCTCACAGAGCCTAAAGCTCTGTTTTACAGCTACTGTAAGGGAGGTGTGTGTTTCCATTGAAAGAGGAACACAATAAGCTGATTGTGAAGTGGTGGAGACCACTGTTACTGGTCCATGTGCCCCATCCCTGAGGGGATGGGGGTGGAAAGGTTTGCCTGTCTTCCAGGGGCAACCCTACTGGTTCCGGCTAAGAAAGAAGCTGCATTATTTCAAGTTGTGCTGCAGCACCAGAAGCTGTGGGAGAAAAATTCCTGTGATGAATCACCTGTGGGGCACCTGCAACCAAAGGGTGAGTTCGCTCTTACAGAGGGCCTATGTTTTCACCTGAACTGTTGGAATGTGGGGATTGGACTACTTAATTTGTACGAGGTCTAGTGTAATAGCCACTGCCGGTTAATTCAGGTAGGTTCAAGTCCAGCACAAAGAGTAAAGTAAAGTGGGAATTGGACTGCTTAATCAGTGGGAGGCCTAGAGCAATGGGCTAAGCCAAGTAAAAATATGCTCAGGTCCAGCACAATGGGAAAGCAAGACAAGCAGAGGAAATGTGACATACATTTAGCCTTAATCTACATTGCCAAGCTTTACAGAATGAGATGTGTAATGTCCAGAGAAATGGCCGGGTATGAATTGTGGAAGTGAGAGTTGGGAGACCCCCCATCAGTAGTAACCAAATTCACCTCTATGGATTTGCTCTGTGGCACCTTTACTTTCTCTCAGGTACTTGGCCAGTGCCTGAGGAAAGTACCCAGACATGGGATTAAAAGGAGAACTCCCTGATAGAGCTGAGGTGCTCTTAGGTGGTTTAGGAAGCTACCAGAAAAGGTTTCCATGACATACGGAAGGTGACTGAGTGGCCAGCAAGGGAGCAGAGCTTGGGAATCCCAGATAGTGTACATGTTCGGGCTGTGTACCCAAAGCAGCATGCAAGTCCGGGATGTGTGTCCGGTGGGTTCAGAGCCTGAGGGCTGAAGTGTTGAAGCAGTGTTTCTGATTCTTTTTAATATGCATTACCAGAAGTGTAGCCCCGTGGGGGTCCATCTATGCTTTGTTTGTTCTGCTTGGATGTGAATAAAAGCCACACTTTAGAGTCCCATTCCTGGTATTGGACATTACAGTTATTGCTTCCTGTGTTCAGAGTTACTTGGGTGCCCCTGTGCAGAGTAGCCAAACCTAGCCCTTGTGCTGAGTAACCTATTCCTCCCCGAACCAAGTCCCCACCTGGTTCTGCTGTCAGATTCAAACAGCATACCACCTGTTGTTTGCAAAAAGGCAGGGCGGTGGGGGTTACATGAAACATTACAGTGAATGAGTTTTTGTGGTATTCAGTCACTGGTGTTTTAGTGCTTTGGGTTGTTGTTATGATGCTGCATTTACATAGTTAATAAAATGTGAACTCTCTAATACATAGATTAACTATCTAACTATAGCCTCATAACAGCAGCCCAAAGCTCTGAAAACCCCAATTAGTCTACACCACAAAGATTCAAGCACTGTGGGGTCCCCTACTCAACAGTGGCTAAGGAAACATGGCTATAGCTTACAAAATGCATATTTAGTTATAAGTCATACTTTTCACAAGATAAAATTCCTCCATGGAACAGCAGTTCACAGAGCCAAAAACATTTAACCTGTTCAGCAATATTTCGAGTAAAAGTAGAACCCCACTGAAAATGAGATCTGTCTCTCTCTCTCTGGTTTCCCTGTGACATTTCAGAAATGCAGTTAATACAAGGGTGTGGGGACTATAAAAATATAATAACTGTCCAAGGTAAATATCTTTATAGCACAACTGTCCTGAATTACATAAATTAGGCAGGGTATTGCAACAATTGTACCATAATAGGTGCAGATTTTAACATACATATAGCATGACCCTATTGAAAATTATATATTGCATGTCTGATTGGCTACTCTTCAGTAGTCTATTGTTGATTTATTTTGTAGTTCATCGATAACAATGTGTGCTTTTAAAAAAAATGTAGACAAGATATCTACAAACAAAAATGATTAAAAATCAATAATAAAGGACTCACTTTTCTGTTTTGTTTTTAGTAGAGCTACCCCATTTTGGAGAATTGCTGAAGATACTTTAATACATAGATTAACTATTTAAATGTAGCCTGATGTTCCAAGGAGGAATGTTATCTTGTGAGAAGTGCTACTTACATTTACCTATGAACTCTACAAGCTAAATACATTTTTCTCAATGCTTTGTTAAAAACGGGACCCGAAAGTGATTGAGTTTTTGTGGTGTACAGTAACTGGTGTTTTAAAGCTTTGGGTTTTTGTTATAATGCTGCATTTAGATTATTAATAAAATGTGAACAAACTAATGCATAGATTAACTATCTAACTATAGCCTCATAACAGCAACCCCCAGTTAGTTCATGCCACAAAGATTCAATCACTGTAGGGTCATGTACTTAACAAAGTCTAGAGAAACATAGCAGTAGCTTATCAAGTGCATATAAACAACCCCTTCAGTAAATCAAAACTCTTTTTTTATCAGTTACAAATGACATTTTTTAAAGCTTCCCTCTCTCCACACCAAGAAAAACACCTTTTGCCAGTCACAGAACTTATATTTCTACTTTGTTCCCTAATGCCTCCAGTATACAATGCTTGCATTTTCAGATAGATCTTCAACCAAAAGGCCTGCATGCATTTTTTTATCTATATATTTACTGATTCAATATTTTCAACAAGCAGTCACATGGCCAAAGAAAAAAAGGCACTGAAAATTGTCAGCTAAGCTGTAAAATGTGAACTAATACATAGATTAACTATCTAACTATAACCTTATAACAGCAAACCAAAATGCTGAAACCCCAAATTAGTTCATATCACAAAGACTCAATCACTGTAGCGTGCTGTACTTAACGATGTCTAGAGAAACATAGCTGTAGCTTATAAAGTGCATATCAACAATCCCTCCAGTAATTCAAAACTCTTTTTTATCACAGTTGCAAATCACATATTTTAAAGCTTCCCTCTCTCCACATCAAGAAAATCACCTTTTGCCAGTCACAGAACTTAAATTTCTACTTTGTTCCCTAATGTCTCCAGTATGCAATGCCTCGATTTTCAGATAGATCTACAACCAAAAGGCCCTCATGCATTTTTTAAAAATCTATGAATTTACTGAGTCAATATTTTCAGCAAGTAGCCACATGGCCAAAGGAAAAAAGGCACTGAAAATTGCCAGCCAAGCTGACTACTTTATGTAATTCTAGTGGCATTGTGAAAGCACATGGTGTGAGACAATGCAGTGTGGAGGGGAGCTGGCCAGCAAATCAGCCACACAAAGGCTTGTTGGAAGTGAAATTCTGGCCAAGCCTAAGAGTTAGAACAAAACATTGACCAACATTTTCCAGAATCCAAAAGACCTACTTCTTGCTGCTGTAATAAGGTATCTTCTTTGACAAAACCCTTGATGTTCTCTCTGAGGCTGTTTTTGCAACCTGGGATATAGAGAAATGAGGTGGTATCTTCTCCTTATCCCTGGCTGCAAGTTCTCTTCCCCTGGGAACACCTGCCCACCCCAGTGGGTGGCACCTGCTTGCCCTCCTCCCCCAACCTGTCCATCCAGGTGTCTTGGTCATGTCCCCAGACAAACTCCCATGTCTTTCTGTGCCTTGCAGGCTCCTTTATAAGCTTGCACTGTTGAAGATGCTCTAACTGTGACCTGCCTATGTAGAATGCAGTCTAATTAACTTACTTTTTGGAAAGTAAAATAGGAAGGTGGATAAGGGTCGGGCAAACTGGATGGGGGAGGGAAGTAAGATATGAAGGCTGGGTTGAAAATATTCTGCTGAGGGAGGGCTCAATTAACTCCTCAAGCCAGAGGAAAAATAATGCTCTCAAGCTCCTATACACACACAGGCAGTGTAGAAATGCAGCTCCAGCAGAAGATACAATTTTTAATACTCTATCATGTTGTTTGTTGGCAAAAATGACATCAGCCCTTTTCTGAATGCAAAACATCTACAGGGCTATGCCCACACTGCAGCAGTAAAAACTGGAACTGGTGATTTCTTCATTTGAGTTTTTGATAAATGTAACAATGGTTGGTTGTAAAACCAAACATAGGCTTCAGCCAGCATCTGCATTTAAGAGTGGCTCAGCGGCTGATGTTCATGACTGTGAAATTTGATGTGTATTGTGTGGCTCACTATCCTTTCCAGCATCCTCCCAAAAACTGGACAATAGATGGCAGGCAGTTACCATGTGAGAGTGCTAAGCTCATTTAGTACACTGATATTGGATCAGAGTAGTGTTAGAAATTTGAACAGGGGTGTAGAAGCAGCTGCATCCATAAGTGCAGTGGAAAAACTATGTTTGCAGTAGTGTCCAGATTGTAAAGCGACGTAATGCACTTCTGGATTGACCACTCGCAGAGTGACTGTCATTGGACTGTGGTTGTGTCAAGTTAAATGCATTCTCAATTTCTTATGACTAAAATAAAAGGTGTGACCTTCTAGTTTGCCCTATGTTTTGCTAGAGGTAGTATCATGAAGGAGATCCTTCTACTGCAAAGTTAATCCAAGATACTACAGAAGGCCTTCCTTTTTGCAAGAACAGCAGAAGGGAAATGCAGGAACACTTGTAAGCAAAGTTTCTCACAGAAATGCTTTTCCCTATACAGGCTTAGCTTAGAATTTTATCACGGTTTTAAAAATAGTGGACTTTGATCAATATAAATCTCTGCTGGCTAACGAGTTGCAGGAGGGATAGGACCATTGGCAGCTGGGCTTTTTCAGGTTTGAATGAATACTCTGTGTTCCTCAGTTTTTTGTTAATATTTTTATGTATGTAAACAGGGAGGAGAGGAGGCACTGTGGGTCACCTTGGAGAGTGGAAAGGGCACCACAATCCGCACAGGGGTTGTGTACAGACCCCCATGTCAGGGGGAAGGAAATGGACAAGGATATGATAGAAGGCATTCTTAGGATGGCAGAGAAAGGGGAGATACTGCTGATGGGAGACCTGAATATGCCAGATGTTAACTGGAGCACATTTGCTGCAGCCACATCCAAGAGCAGGTCCATTCTCAATGCCCTACAGGTGGAAGGCCTCAGACAGCTAGTTTCAGAACCCACTCATGAGGGAGCAATCTTAGAGGTCGTACTCTGAAATGAGGGCAGTGAGACGATCTCAGATCTAGAAGTGAGTTGCCATCTGGGAACAAGTGACCGTCAAACAGTGTGGTTCACGTTAAACTCAGCTACAGAGTCAAGCCATACAAAAGTGATGGTACTGGATTACTGGAGGGCTGACTTTGGCAAGATGGGAGAGTGCTTCAGAAAAGCACTAGCAAACAGGTTAGAAGGAGGGGTGGAGCAACAATGGGGAATCATCAAAACTGCCATCACAGAGGCAAGCAAATAAACAAATCAAAATGGAATACAAAGCCACTATGGTTCTCAAAAAATGTGGCTTGGAAAGTCAGAGAGAAAAAGATAGCATTCAGGAAGTATAAGGAAACACAGAAGGAGCAGCACAGAGAGCTGTATCAGTTAAGGCAGAAGGAAGCAGGGAGGGAAGTCAGAATAGCAATGGCCCAAACTGAGGAAAAGATAGCCAACTCAGTTAAGAAGGGGGATAAAACCTTTTATAGGTACATCAGAGCGTAGAAAGATAAAGGGAGGGATAGTGAGGCTGAATAGAATGAACGGTGGGTGGGCAGAGGGGGACAGTGAAAAAGCAGGGATAACGAATAAATATTTCTGCTCAGTATTCACAAAAGAGGAGGGGGAAGTGCCTAATCCAATTAACAGAAGCACTCTTGATAGGGGGGTCAATCCCAGTCCTTTCACAGAAGAAAGGGTTCTGCAAGAATTCCTAAAACTGAAGGTGGACAAAGCAATGGGGCCTGATGGAATTCACCACAGAATTCTAAAAGAATTAAGGGGGGAACTAGTGAAACCACTGACTACTCTTTTTAACAAATCATGGGAGGATGGTGTGGTACTCGATTACTGGAGGAAGGCAGATGTGATTCCCCTTTATAAAGGTGGGACCAAGACAGAGGCAGGAAACTACAGACCTGTCAGTTTGACCTCTGTGGTAGGGAAAGCGATGGAGTCACTTCTGAAGGAAAGAATTGTTGAGTACCTAGAGGGCAGCGGGGTACAGGACCCAAGGCAGCATGGGTTCACAGCGGGAAGGTCATGTCAGATGAATCTAATAGATTTCTTTGACTGGGTGACCAAAGTAGTAGACCAGGGAGGGGCAGTGGACATGGCCTACCTAGACTTTAGCAAGGCATTTGACACAGTCCCACACAAAAGATCAATAGTCAAATTAACCAGCCTGGGAGTGGGTCCCAGGGTGGTAGCTTGGGTAAAACATTGGCTGGACAACAGGACACAGAAGGTAATTGTAAATGGAGTCCGCTCTGAAGAAAGAGGGGTTACTAGTAAGGTACCGCAGGGTTCAGCACTGGGTCCAGTCCTTTTTAATGTCTTTATAAGTGACATTGCAGATGGATTGGAAGGAAAAGTATGCCTCTTTGCAGATAACACAAAGATCTGCAACAGGGTTGATACACAAGGAGGCATGGAAAGGATGACAAGGGACTTGCCAAGGTTGGAGGAATGGTCAGAAGTATGGCAGTTAGGATTCAATGCAAAGAAGTGCAAAATGATGCAGCTGGGAAACAAGAACCCAGGGGAAGAATACATAATTGGGGGAGAGGCAGTAACAACAACAAAAAAGGAAAAGGACCTGGGGGTAATCACATCAGATTACCTTAAGGTTAGCAAGCAATGTGAGAAGGCAGTAGGGAGGGCTGGGGGTATACTGGGATGCATAGGGAAAGGCATCACCAGCAGAAAACAGGAAGTTGTTATCCCTCTGTACAGACAGTTGTTGAGACCACATCTGGAGTACTGCATCCAGTTCTGGAGACCCCATCTCTGCAAGGACATAGACAGGACAGAGGCAGTCCAGAGGAGGTCAACTAAAATGGTGCAGTGTCTGCAAGAAAAGCCATACCAGGAGAGACTAAAGGAGCTTAATATGTATACCCTTGAGGAAAGAAGGGAGAGGGGGGGGGACATGACAGAAACTTTTAAGTACCTCAGTGAAATCAGCAAAGTCCAAGAGGGCAGCATCTTTCAGGAAAAGATACATGCAAGAACAAGGGGACAGAATTTAAAGATGGGGGGGCAGTTCAGGGGCAATGTGAGGAATTATTTTTTCACAGAGAGGGTAGTGGATACATGGAACAGCCTTCCTGAGGAGGTCGTGGGGTCTAAAATTGTGGAAGAATTCAAGAATGCATGGGACAGAAATAAGGCAATTCTTGTGGGGGGTAGGAAGAAATAGGCTATTGGTTAACTAGGATCTGAGGCCCATCCTGTAGGTAGGGAAATGGGCAGACTTGGTGGGTCAAGGGGTCCTTATCTGCCATCAAAGTCTATGTTTCTATGTATCTATTGGCCCTTCAGTTTTTTTCTCTTGACTACTAGCTGTGTATCTGTCATGCAGGTTGCCCGGTGCATGACTTTGTTTTCTAAGCCCTAATCCCCCCACCCTCTTATCTCCAAGGAGGGCCATTTTGGAGCTCTATCTAAAAATTAAAAGTGTAAACAATGCTGGTGCCTAGTGTTGAAGTGGCCAGTCTCTCAGCGGTGTCTGTTGTGCCTGCCCAAGTTCATGAAGCATTTGGCTGCTCAGCAAACCAACATGGTTGTTGGAGTATTAGTATATATTTTTCAGCACTAGCAGGATTTGGTAAATGTTGTGCATGTTTATTATGTTTCACTGCTTGTAGCACCGTAGTCTTGCTGTGCCTCCACCATTTCCCTTGTGACCTTGATCAAACTAGCCAGGTGCTGCCTATGTGCCTTTATGTCTGGCCTAGTGATGCCCTAAACTGTCATACTTCTTAGTCGTTCTCACTCACTGCTTATCAAGAGGTTGGAGTCATGGCCCAGATGAGGACTGCCATTTGGGGACATGAGTAAACAACTAGTCTTCAGCCACCAGCCTGCTGCACACATAACAAAGCATCATCATCATCATCAGGAAAATTAGCTGCATCACAGTAAACCTGCACATGATATCCTAACCCAGGCATGTGCTCTGAACTGAGAATTATTAGTTTAATTAAATTAACTGATATCAGTCTCAGAGTTGAGAGAGAGAAAAATTAAAAGCTAAATATACCATAAAATGCAAGTATACTGTAGTTTTGTGTATAAATAATTTCCAGAAAAAGACATCACATACCAGTGTGCCACTGCTGAGAGGTTCAAATGTGTTTCATATATTGGTTTATTTCAAATTAGTTAGTAAGTAAGTAAATGTTATTTCCATGTATGTATAAAAATATATAATTTTGTTACATATAACATTTAAAAACACAATACTTTCACCATCTTATTACAAGATTTCTTTTTCAAAAAGATACATTTACATTAACTTAATTCCAAACAATTTTTACATAGTGATTCCACCTATACTTAGTTCTATGAAAACATTTAAACGTCAGATTAATCTAATCAATTTCAGATTTTCCACTTCATTTCCTTAGATATTCTATGTGCAAAATTTGCCAAGGCAAATACTTTATTTATTTTATTACATAGAAACATAGAAACATAGAATTTGACGGCAGATAAGGACCGCTTGGCCCACCCAGTCTGCCCATTTCCCTACCTACTGGATAAGCTGCAGATCCTAGTTAACCAGCAGGCTACTTCTTCTTACCCCCACACCCTAGAATTGCCTTATGACTGTCCCATGCATGCTTGAATTCCACCACTGATTTTGACTCCACAACTCTTCCTCTCGAAGGCTGCCCATGATCCACAACTCTGTCTGTGAAAAATACTTCCTTAAATTACCTCTGAGCCGCCCCCGCCATCTTCAAATTGTGCCCCCTTGTTCTTGCACACCTCTTTTTTTGAAAGATGCTACCCTCTTGGACTTTGTTGATTCCCTTGAGGTACTTGAAAGTTTCTATCATGTCCCCCCCCCTCTCCTTTCCTCAAGGCTATACATATTAAGCTCCTTATGTCTCTCTCTTCATATGTCTTCCGGTGCAGACCCTGCACCATTTAGTTGCCTCCTCTGGACAGCTTCCATCCTGTCTATGTCTTTGCCGAGATTGGGTCTCCGAACTGTACACAGTACTCCAGATGGGTCTCACCAGCTGTCTGTACAGAAGAGGATAATAACTTTGTTTTCTACTGGTGATGCCTCCCTATGCATCCCAGTAACCCCTATCCCTCTTTGCTGCCCTCTCACATTGCTTGCCCACCTTTAGGTCATCTGATATGACTACCCCAGGTCCCTTTCCATTTTTGTTTTGTTAGTATCTCACCCCCCACTGTGTACTCTTCCCTGGGTTTTGTTTCCCAGGTGCATTACCTTGCACTTCTTAGCATTGAATCTAAGCTGCCATACATTTGACCATTCCTCTAACCTTGCCAAGTCCCTTCTCATCCTTTCCACCCCACCTTGTGCATCAACTCTGTTGCAGATCTTAGTGTCATCTGCAAAGAGACATACTTTTCCTTCCAGTCCTTCCGCAATGTTGCTTATAAAGACATTGAAGAGGACCGGTCCTAATACTGAACCCTGCGGTACCCCACTAGTAACCCTCCTTTCTTCTGAGTGGACTCCATTTACTATTACTCTCTGTATCCTATTCTTCAGCCAATTCTTTACCCAGGCTGTCATCTTGGGACCCACTCCCAGGCTGGCTAACTTGTATATTAATCTTTGTGTGGGACTGTGTGTCAAATGCCTTGCTAAAGTCTAGGTAGGCCATGTCCACAGCCCTCCCTGATCTACTACTTTGGTCACCCAGTCAAAGAAATCTATCAGATTTGTCTGGCATGACCTTCCTGCTGTGAATCCATGCTGCCTAGGGTCCTGTGCCCTCTGGCCTCTAGATACTGACAATTCTTTCCTTCAGAAGTGATTCCATCATTTTCCCTATCACTGAGGTTAAACTAACAGGTCTGTAGTTTCCGATTCTGCCTTGCTCCCACTTTGTGAAGGGGAATCACATCTGCCTCCTCCAGTCCTCGGGTACCACCCCATCCTCCCATGATTTGTTAAAAAGGGTAGTCAGTGGTGTCACTAGTACTACCCTTAGTTCTTGTAGAATTCTGGGATGAATCCCATCAGGCCCCTTTGCTTTGTCCACCTTCAGTTTTAAGAGTTCTTTCAGAACCCTTTCTTCTGTAAATGGGCTGGTATCAACTTCTGTATCCAGAGTGTTACTACTGTTTGTTTTATGTACCTCCCACTCTTCATTTGTAAATACTGAGCAAAAATATTTGTTTAGTATCTCTGCCTTTTCACAGTCTCCCTCTGCCCACCCTCCTCCCTTTATTAAGCCTCACTATCCCTCCCTTGGTCTTCCTTTGCTCCCTGATGTACCTATAAAAGGTTTTATCCCCCTTCTTAAATGAGTTGGCTATCTTTTCCTCGGTTTGGGCCTTTGCTGTTCTGACTGCCTTCCCAGCCTTCTTTTGCTTTAACTGATACAGTTCCCTGTCCTGCTCCTTCTGCGATTCCTTGTACCTCCTGAATGCTTTCTTTTTCTCTTGAACCTTCACTGCCACTTCCTTTGAGAACCATAGTGGTTTCTTACATCGTCTTGTTTTGTTTATTTGCTTCACACAAAGGCTTGTTACCTCTGTGATGGCAGTTTTTATTATTCCCCATTGTTCTTCCACCCCTCCTTCCTGCCCATTTGCTAGTGCATTCCTTAGGCACTCACCCATTTTGGCAAAGTCAGCCCTCCTAAAGTCCAGTACTTTTGTCTTTGTATGGCTAGACTCTATTGCTGTGTTTATTGTGAACCATACTGTTCGATGGTCGCTAGTTCCCAGATGGCTACCCACTTCTACATCTGTAATCCTCTCTCCATCTCCATTTGAGAGAATCAAGTCTAATATTGCTCCCTCTCGAGTGGGCTCCAGTACTAGTTGTCTAAGGCATGCCCCCTGTAGGGCATAAAGAATAACTGCACTCTTCGAAGTGGCAGCTGCAACTGCACTCCAGTTAACATCTGGCATATTCAGATCACCCATCAGCAATATCTCCCCTTTTTCTGCCATTCTAAGTATACTTTCTATTATTTCCCTGTCCATTTCCTCCCCCTGAGAAGGGGGTCTGTATACAACCCCTGTGCGTATTGTGGTGCCATTGCCTGTCTCCAAATTTACCCACAGTGCTTCTTCTCCTCCCTGTTTACCCTTTTGTTCTGTTGCTTTTTATTCCTTCCCTATGTAAAGAACTACCCTCCTCCTCCTCCTCTCTTTACCCTCCTGTCCCTCCTGTAGACAGTGTATCCTGGTATGTTTATGTCCCAGTCATGGTTTTGTGTGTACCATGTTTCTGTGACTGCCACGATATCAGATGTTCCTCCATCAAGGCCACTAATTCAGGAAGCTTGTTACCCAGACTACGGGCATTAGTACTCATTGCTCTCCATTTTTTGATGGCTTTACCTTCTGTTGCAGCATCCTCCACTGACCGTCTCTACCTCAGTCTTTTCTCATTTAGTACCCTGTTTTGTAGGGAGGCTGGGATTTTTCTGCTGCTTGTCAGTGCCTCCCTTTGACTAGTTTAAAAGCTTGCCAATGAAGCATTTAAACCGATTGCTCAAAAGACTTGTTCCCTTCCTGGACAGATGCAGACCATCCTGCCAGTATAGGCTGGTGTCCCTCCAGGTGGAACCCCAGTCCCCAATGAAGCCAAACCCCTGTGCTCCGCACCATTTTTTCAACCATTCATTAAACTGCATGGTGCCAATTACCCTCGCCTCCCCTATGCTTTTGACAGGCAGCACCTCTGAGAAGGATACTGTGTGTGCTACTCATCTTAGGTCCCTCCCCAACTCTGCAATGTCCTCCTGCACTGCTCTAATCTCATGATGAGCCAAGTCATTTGTCCCTATTTTATTATAATTTAAAACATCTTCAATCTGTTCATCCATATCCAAAGTACTTCTATTTGCAAAGAATTGCTTAATATACTTTCCCTTTATATTATTAAATGCTTCACATTCAAAAATTAAATGCGAACTAGTCAACATTGCATTGTTGCAAACATGCATAAATTTCCACCTGATGGAGGCCTCTATTTTTCTCTACCCATCTTTCATATTCTCCAAACCTTAATCTAGTAATTGCTTTTCTATTTTTCTCATTCTCACATATTAATAAATATTTCTCAAAACCAAAAGTTGTTTTTATTCTTTTCAGCAGAGAATTATTCCAAGAGTTGCTTATTTTTGTGAAGTCAGCTTGTATTGTTATGTCTTCTATTCTTTGTAGTGCATTTTGCACAAATTCTAATGGGTTTCCCTGACGTTCTGTATGCCCCAAAATATAAGACATCCCAGCTCTATTAAATTCTTGATTTAATTAGTAAAACCAATTGATGTCTATTCTAGCATTGCTTTTAACTGTATCCACCCAGTATCAAACATTCTTTTGACGCTGTTATAATTTTTTTCTAGTATGTTATATTTCTTTTATTTATTGTTGCTTGTATGGATAATGTTCCTGTTTCTAGTCTAGTTACAGCCCCAGATGCCCCCTTTGGTAATCCCAGAGGATTCTTTAAATATTTGTTCTGGATTATTTCTAAGTTTTTATAATTACCCTGATGTCCCCATATTTCTGAGCCATATGTAATTTGGGCATCAACCTTTACCTTTAGGCATATGTGTTGAGCTATGAAAAAATTTCTGCCCATCTTATTTGCAAAGTGTTTACTCCCATTTAATGTGTTTAAAGATTTTTCATTAATATTTTCTTTTTGTTTTGTTTTTCCACTTTAAGTTGACACAAAAATTTACACCTAAACAGCAAAACTCTTTGACTTCTTCAAACTTAAAGTTCATAATTCTCTACATCTGTTTGTTTCTAGTTTTATTTCCAAACACGACTATTTTTGTTTTTCCTTGATTAAGCTTCTTATGCAAATCATGTAAAGTTTTTATTGTAACCATAATAGCTCTTCTCAGTCCAAATGGAGTTTGAGACATTATTACTGCATTGTATGTGTATAATAATATTCGAACTGCTGTATCATTTATTTTTGGTGAAAAAGTACCAACCCCTTCCAGGGCTTTCACTATCTTGTCAATATATAAACTAAAGAGAGTTGGTGCCGAAATGCATCTTTGTTTTACCCTGCAGTTTGCCATTATTGCTTCACTTATATTTCCCTCTTTATTATATCTTCTGACCATCTTGTTCTCTTTATGCAATAGCATAATAATATTTAATAACTTAGGGCCAGGGAAACTGGTTTACTGGGATTGAGAAAGGGCATATTCCATTTTGCACATTGTAAAAAATGATATTGTCACCAGTGTCTGCTAAGTCAAAATCCGGTTTTACCGGTGTTTGGTTTTGTGTACTTTATTTAACAATTTTTAACTCTGCTAATATGCATTTTAGCAATTTTGAACTCCACTATTGCACATCCTTCCATCCTTGTACCAATTTAAAGTTATTTTAGGTACAAGATGTGATGGCAGCAGCAACACTACAGCCGCCATCCCTAATGTGTGATGGAAGCAGCACTATGGCCCCCATACCTCTGGTGTGATGGCAGCAGCAACAGCACTATGACCTCCCTCCTTCAGGTGTGACAGAAGCAGCAGTACTACATTCACCATTCCTCATGTGTGATCGCAGTATCAGCACTATGGCCCCCATCCCTCAGGTAGGATGGCAGCAGCACTACATTCCCTATCCACCAGTGGTGATGGCAGAAGCACTACAGCCCCCACCCTTTCAGTGTGATGGCAGTAGCAGCAATGCAGTCCACATCCCTCTGGGGTGATGGCAGTAGTGACAGCACTATGATCCCCTTTCTTCAACACCCACATCCCACATGCACAAGTTACAAATTACTTGGTCTCTTTGCTTGTTAAAACTCAGAAGTGAATTAATTTGAACTATCACTGCTAAGGTGGACTACCTTTGTTTTTTCCCATCTATAATTGAACTGCCTGAATTGGATTTCTGCCTGTGACACCGCTGACCAGGGTTAGGGAACAGACTTGGGTGTTGGAGGGCCAGCTGGTGGGTGAAGGCTTGAGTGCCCAACAACCACTCACCTTCTGCTGGGAGGGAGGGTGGGTTCATGGCTCAGCATTTTATGGCCTGTGGTGGAGGCCAGAGGATGACAACATGTCAGCCCTCACTGCAAGAGAGAGCATGATGGACATTGGCTTGTGCCTTGACATCGTGTGGCCTGTCACACTCCGAAGAAAATGGGAAAACACCCTCTGACCAACTGAAGGATGGCTGTTGGTCTCTCCATAAGCCAGAAGCCTCAGACATGTGTCTGGTCTGACCACTGCCATGCCCAGAATACACAGGAAGCTCTTTTGGGTAATTCTCTTCCCCTGGTAGCCTCCCACAGGGGTAGGGGCCCACTCAATGAAAGGTTACTTTGGGTTACCTGGTAGCAAAGCAGTAAGGGTCAGTGGATGGTGGTAGGGACTTAGCAGGTGTTAGGGGGCCTTGGCAGACCTGGAGGAGTGGATGGCCAGGGGGTAGGAGGAGAAAAAAAATCTGTTTGAATTTGCTTCTTTGAAATAAAGTGTCTTCACCTAAAAATTCCACAAGTGATTAGTGGAGAACCTTCAAATGGATTCATGCATCTCCCAGATATGTGGATGCTTTTTTATGGCTGCATGGGTGGAGCCTTGCAGACGTTTTGCATGTAGAAAAGGGCTAACATCATGTTTTCCATCCGTGGAACTGTTTTTCCTCTGCCTGACCCTCCCCCAAGAAGCAATCCACCCATGTTGTCCCTATGGACTGCAGCACTGCACTATATCACAGTGGGCATTTTTTTTTTATGGGCATTTTTTTTTTACTTCTGTCCCCTCCCATGGGGAATTCCAAAGCCGAGTCAGAGCAGAAAGAGTAGGTGGCTGTGTGCTGTCCTCACTTTAAAATCCTGACCAGTCTGTGTTCGAATGTATGGCTCCCTATAAGGGGCAATGTAGAGTGCAGTACTTCCCTGAAATCATGAGATGACTACACTTACTTTGTATTTATGCAGAAATAAAAATAATTTACTGGTAGCGCATTTCCCACTTATTTGCAAGTCGCAGGCTTTATCTGTGATTTAATTAGTTACAGGTTGCAAGTTAGAGTTGGATCTCGCTGTAAACTTGGCGCTGCTTCACAGAAATAAAGGAATTCAGGGCGGAAGAGAGCTGTAATGTCAGCTCCATGTATGCATATAGATATGTATAGCGAGTGAGAGTCCTTAGGTAACTTTTCACACCTAGGCGTCTCCCTCCCTGCCTGCCCAACACAAGCGCAGCTGCTAAGTCAACTGCCAATTCTCTCACCACCAAAGCGGGGAGCAGCCAGAGTCCAGCAGCAGCAAAAACATCGGACTGGACACTTTATGAAGAAATGAGTATGGACAGAGTAAGAAAAATTGTCTCCTCCACTTACAAGGATCATCTGAAAAGGAAACTGGGGGGGGTCTGTGTGTTCAGCGATGGGTGGGAAGCGGTTCATTGGACTGATTAAAGGGACCTGGCAAGGCGCTGGGGAAAGTCTGCTGCCAGAGCTGGTAGTGTAGGGGCATGTGGAATGCCAGCTCATTACATGCAGGGCCTACGTTACCTCTCCTGCTGCCGCTTCACCCTTGCTGGTCAGTTTCCACCCACATTTCCACCCAGCCACCCCTGCAGGCCTACCTCATATCAGAGTCCTGCAGGGATCTGACTAAATTCCAAGGATGGGTGTGTGCTGAGAGAACGTGTAAGTTGTGCAACTCTGGACTTGTTGCAGGAGTGCAGCCGACACCCCCTAAAAGCTACTAGTGCCTGCAGGATCACCTGTGCACAACTTCTGTAAGACAGAGTGTGCACCAGCACTGGGGCAAAAGGCCCATCCCCAGCTTTCAAAAACTTCAGCTGCTCCTCCCCACCGCAGCAACTTATGCAATCACCAAACATTGTCTTCAGCCTGAGAAAAGTGTAGCTGTCTAACTGTATGCAATAAGAAACGCCCATCTTGTCTAAACAAAACATATTGGATGTATCCAGGTGAGACTCTGCCATACCAACTACTGCAAAAACTTTGTACTACCCACATAATTTAATCGCAGACGGGGAAAGTGACCAACAAAAGACAGTCATCTTACAGAGTTGAGATATCTGTCTGATCTATACAGGTACTGTCAGTAGACAGTGGCGGCTCTACAGCAGGGCACATGCCCTAGTAAAAAACAAAAATGCTATGCCCCAGTTGGTGGACGGTATTGCACCGAGCTACCCCCATAACAACAACATGGGCACTTGGTACCAGTTGCCGCCACTGACTGCCAAATCTCTTAACTGCCCCACATTACGAATGATACGATCTCTCACATTACCACTTTTGAATTACCCTGTCCCAAGCTGCCCCACGTGGAAAAGTTGCTGCGGTTTGCATAAAGATGCTCAGTAGAAATTTGTAACACTAATGCTGAATCAAAATTAAACTCTGCACAAACCGTTAGATTTCAAGGTTCTGAGCGTGTGTATAGATTTGATTTAGTCTGTATTATTTGTCTGTTCCCTTCTCCTTTTCCCCCCCAGGACGCATCTGGAAATGAGTAGTTCATGCTCAGTATGCCTTCCTGGTAAAACTTTTAAATAAGTTGTCCCACATTCTGATGGTTAGCTAGTGTACCACATTTTTGAGTGTCGGTGTCCCACCGTTCAGTAATAAAGGGTTGAGAGGTATGTTGACTGCAGGGAATAAAGATGCCTTGAAATTAAAGTGGCAATTTAGGTCCTGCAGCCAAGAGTTTGTGTCACCCAAAATCCCATGGTGATTCTCACTCACTATACAGCCAGCAGCAGCCAATTCCTGTTCAAGGAGTACAGGAGTGCGTGCATCTTCTCTGCACATCTTGAAAATGGCCTTTAGAAAAGCTTCATCCTGCACTCACTGGAAATGAGTACAGATGTCCCCGGCTGTAAAGAAACCGACCCCATCTCCCCCGGTGTATTTAATGTCCACTGAACACAAGGGTGTAAGAAGACGTACTCCATAATGTACAAGGGGGCAACAACAAGGCTCTGCACTGCAACACTGCTTAATGCAATGCAGTGAAATGCCAGTGGATCATTATGGTAATTTCATACCTGAAAGACACAACTAGAAGGGTTGGCCACTGAGATTTATCTTTTCATCCCAGGAACGTTACCTTACAGGCACTGGGTGTGGTATGTAGTTGCCTTGAGAGAGCAATAGATAGCAACTGTATTTCCCAGTGTGTGGATGAAAACAACAAACAGTACAATGGCATATTAAAGGTGTGTTTATTGTGTCAGGTGGGGCAACAAACGTGGTCATGGTATACATTTTTTATTGTCTGGCTATGCTGTGACTGAACGTTATGTGGGAATGGTACTGGTAGTGTATTTACATATCATTGTTGCACCCCATCGGTGTGTAGCCACAAATTGTTTTTCAGCACTGGCATATCGGGTGCATTTCAAAAGCCGCTTACAACTCAGCTCGGACAGAAGTACTATTGCTGTGTGTCATGATTATGGTAATACAGTACAACATACTGTGGCAGCACCCCTTCTTGATCAAGCCAGTGAATGCGATTTGCGTTTGTATCGTAATGTCTGTCTTTTGGCATAGAAAGGGCCTGCCTGCTGCTAGGATTCTCCTCCTTCCAGCGATCTCTCCCTGCTGCACGGCTGGCTGGAATTCAGCAGCACTGAGCTAGTTGGGCCGAGTAGTGAAAGTGTGAAACCTCAGCTTTCCTGCCGAGCTGACCACAGGCTTCAGGGAGGCAGCTGTGGGCTGGCTGAGTGCAAGCGCAAATGGTCAATCCCACATGGATGGGGGGAGGCACTCGTTCTCACATCCAGGATCAGATCTAGCAATGTTCTTGAGGGTTATGCATTTTTAGTGTAGCCCGGTGTGAAGAACCACTAATTTGTGGAATAAAAAACAGGGGTTCTGTCCCCAAACCTTCCTCTGGTTCCCACACTGTATCCTACACTCAGAAGTTCGCCACCACTATTTTGTGCTATGCACTGTGGTGTCAGACTTGTGCCCATGTGTATCTGGTAAGTTGTATAGGAATATTATGGTGTTATGTGCTGTGTTACTTCTGGCATGGATACTGGGTGTGCTTTTATGTCAATGTGCTTAGTTTATCTTTGTACATTTGTGTGTTCTGCCTGCAGTGACTTTGATTATTTATTTTTTTTGATGGGGTTAATACACTTGTATCTGTGGAAGATGACTGTGTGCCCATCTATTGTGGGTTGCTTGAAGTGTTTTCTCTCCTTGTAGTACAATATCTCTTTTATACAATGTATACATTACATGTGGCTGGCATTTGTCTTGCAGTGCGGACGGTACTGTTAAGTGCTACACTCAAAGTACCTTCAGCAAATACCTCTCAACTGTCCCTGATTTTCAGGGATGTCCATGATTTTGACTCAGAATTTTCCTCTGTCCCTCATAAAATTTGTGTTTTTCTGACAGAACAGTGGGGATTGAAAGTACAAAATAATGCCAAACATTAAAGTTACAGACTTGTTCTTCTTCAGAAAATGCATCTTACTCTAATCCACCTATTCTATCAGCTTTCTAAGTGAATAGTACCAGTTTTTAAGATGTATCCCTGATTTTGGGTCTTTGTCCCTGATTTTTTTAAGCTTTGTCCCTGATTTACGAGCTTCAGTGACAAAAAAGTTGCAGCCTCTTTCTATCACAACAGCGGATGTCACCGTGACACTCTCAGTTGGCATCTAACTTTCCCAAAAGTTTTCTTAGTATTTTCCGCCTTATATACAAGTTATATGCAATATGCTGGAATGACATTCTTTTGGAAAGGTAAGTCCAAAATGTTTGCACTTCTCCAGTGTATTTTGGTGCCTTTTCCATGCCAGCTACTGCCCTAAAACTTTGGAGCCCTTCTCCCCCCAAGTTCACAATGGCTGCTGCCTCTGAAGAGGAGGGGGTGGCCATGTTCATGGCCCTGATATTAATTCCGATCATGCCACATCAGCGTCTTGTGTCAAAGTCTAAAATGGCTTCTCTGCCCCTTAAACCTAAGAGCTGCCAAGTCCTCAGACACAATTCTCAACCACAACTTAAAGTGGATGGGAGCTTGCTTGGGCTTCCACTCCAAATCTGCCCCAGACCAGCAATGGCAGCGGGGGGAGGTGGATGAAAGGAAGGAGAGATAGTACAGATGGAGGGAGAAAGACACTACAGATGGAGGTAAAAATGAATGGGACAATGAGGGGCGTGACAGAGACAGTCAGAATATTGGGACAAAGATGCTATCCCACTTGAACTAATAAACACAAACCAACTAGAACTCCGGGGAACATAACATGTTTCAGTTTTGTGTGGTCCAGCATCATTGCAGTGGTAGTGTATACTTGGTTGTAGGTGGTGGGGGTTGCGAGGCTTCAATCATACAAGACCTAGGTAATTTGTCAAGAGGGGCAGTAAGTGCAGAGAAGGGATTTCATAGCAGTGTTAGTGTTCTTTGGAATAATTGAGCATGTTAATTTCTTTTAGTGTTTGCCATTGTTCCAGATGCCCAGGTGTGATTAACGACTCCTTAATATCTTGCACCTAGCAGTACAATGTTAGGGATCACACAGTGGACTAAATATAAGTCTTTAGCACACCATTATTTATCCCCAGCTAATCTCCCGGCTTTCAGCAGGTGATGTTAAATGCCCTTGTTTTGTAACAATATATTTAATTACATCTAGTTTTGGTGTAATTTAAACAGAATTTACCATTAGAATTGGCAATATGACATAGAAAACATAGCTCTTGGTGTATTAACAGTCCATATTTTCCAAAGCAACTGAGTACATTACCCTCATAAACATACAATTTGACACTAGGTAAGGACCACAGAGGCCCTCCTAGTCTGCCCATTTTCTTCACAAACTTCATTATGCAGCCGTGGTAGATCTTGCAAGAATTTGTTTTTTTTTTCATTTGGTGTCCATGAAAAGGGTGTCTCCCAGTTTTCATGTCTTTGTTCAGATGTGAATTGAACACTACTCTGCCCACCAGCATCATACAGTCCCTGGCATCTTACCTTCTGTATGTCATTGACTGCTTTTAAAATCCACTTGCCAAACATAAGTACTCTTAAATACTTAACATTTGCTTTTTGTTGAAGCAGTCTATCAGAAAACATTTTGCTGTCACAGAGACTGAAACAGCAGGTGGGGGAAAAGGTGTAAATGATCAAATTCACCTAAATGGGGTGCTAACTGTGAAGTCTTTTCATAAATAGTAAGGCAGTTTCTTCTTCGTGAACATACTTTAATTCAGACTAGCTTTCATTCAAACAACTGAGGATTTTGGATGGCCCTACTGATTATAAACTTGAATAAGTTAGTTGGTAACAGTGATCCTGCATTTAGCAATCTACAACCTAGATGCTTATATGCAAAGAATACAATAAAAACCTGACAAAAATCTAAAAACAAGCTTATAAAACACATAAAATGTATTTGAACATTTATCTTTACCTATACAAAATCATTGCAGCCCAAGTAAAACTTGGATAAATTACATGGTACCCAGACTACTTTTCTATGATGTAGTAAACATATATTGTTATTTTTTTTATATTCTTTGTAAAGCAGGTAAGGTCGACTAGGTAGAACTGTCTGTTTTAAGGAGTGACCTAACAGCACTGGGGAGGTTATGTGATTTGCTTGGAGTCACACAGTATTCAAGTGGAGGTTGTGGGACTCAAACCAAAGTCTTCTGGATGTACCCAGTTCAATCACCATTTGTTACTCTAACCACTAGGCATGGGTGGTTAAACTGAATGGCTGATTACAACAAAGCAGTGCGGGCCATTTCCTTACTGACTTTATATGCAGCAAAGCAGAAAGAATGCAAAGCACAGCAGCATTCATTTTAAGATGCTGAAATCTGGGTCAGCCCGCTGGTGCTGCGGTAGCACTATTGCTTGCCTTGCATTGCCAGCGACCCAGGGTCAGAAGCAAATTCAGGTTACTGGAGGTCTGGCCAGGGGAGTAGGATTGAACAGCTGGGGACTGCTCTCCTCCTCCAGGGAGGGTGGGCTGCAGGTCCTGCTTCTTTACCACCACCTGTGTGACCATGGTTGGTGGTGCAAAGGTGCTGCAGAGTGATCAGAAGGGGAGGACACTAGCCAGGATCTGGAGCAGTGGCATGTCTCTGTGTCCTACCTCCTTTGATCTCTAGTGCTGGTGCCCTCAGGGACAGAGACCAGAAAACTAGGAACAATCACTCCACATCGGCCACTGGCAGAAGGGACCCAGGTGCCCCAGACTTCATAACCAGGCTCCATGAGGGACCCACTGAGCTGCCTGACACAAACTAAGTGAGTGTGAAGGGGTGACCTGGGGTCCCCTCCCTTCCCACCTGGGGGGTACAATCCAGGCAGGATAGGGGCAGGCCCACAGGTGCTCCTGAGCATTACCTGGGGATGAAGCTAGGGGATACCCAGCCTAGGGATCTCTGAAAAGTGGAGACTGATGTTGTGAGAAGGGGACATAGAAAGAGAAAATAAAAAAAAATTAAAAGATACTGAAATCTTAGAGATTCTGTGCAGTGACATGCAATTTCCGTGAGGCACCAGTACAAGAATTCAAAATCCGCAAACCAAGCAGGATTCCGTGATTGTTACCGGTGTTACCGTTAAAAATGGAAAACCAGGTTAAGTTAGGGCCAGATATTCAAAACTTTGTGCTGAGGGCAACCATTTGCACAGGCTGAGTGTGGGATTAGCATGGGTTTGCTATATTCAAAAGGCCAAATAGCACATGCAAAGTGCATTAGCACTGGGAAAAATCATAATGTATGCAAGGGGCAAACTGAAGGGATGTAGACATGAATACAGGCGCAATGCTATATTCAGTGACTAGCACTGCAAAAAGTGGTATTGAGTGACTTAGCGTGACACTTAGCATGATGCACAATACTGCCCAGGAAAAGGTAGTCTTAACCCTGGGCAATCAGCTTTGTACGACATTTTGGCTTTGTGCAGTGTTTGCATAGCTTTTGTGTGGCTTTGTGCAACCCTAATAAATAAATTTGACACATAGACAAAGACAGACATAGGGGAAACATGCTGCTCACTAATGGCATCACAATGATGCCATCATCTGCCACCAGTTCCAGCCATGCCAGGCAGTAAGTGGTGACCCTGCCACCAATGGACAGCATGGCAGTGTGGCTATACAGCATACACCTGCAGACCACTCTTCTGTGGACACCAACAGATGCCAGCGCACACACATGCAGCACTGTGAGCATGGAGGGTGTTGAGGGAAGAGTGTATGAGTGGCCTGGCTGTGCCACAGACCAGGTGTGTCCATAAGGATGGGATACATCATGCAGTGCACATGGGCCAGTATTGGGAATACCCCAACACCAGTGTGCCTTTCTGATAATATATGCCCCCCCGGCAACATACTGCACAGCTGTACAACTGCCACAGCACATAAAGCTGGGTGTGTACAGTATATGTCACTGTGAGCATCCCATGCCAGAGGTGCAGTATCTGTGGGTCACACAACAGCATAACAGTAATGTCCACTGTCAGTAAACACCTGCATGTTGGACCTGTCACTGTGTATAGTGCAGTCATCAGCACAGCCCTCCACACCATAGATAGTGCTGTGTTCACACACTACTGGCCCCCTTTCTACTGTAGTGTCTGCTGTGTGCTGTAGCATGACCTACAGTGTGACAGTTGCATGCAGCACCACCACCACCATCATCTGTGCTTATGCTGTGTTGTCCTCTGGGGTACAATATTCTATGCTATGCTGCACTGTTTACATGTAGCCTACAGCTATCATCATGCACTGCCAGACTGACCTGCAGATGGAGCTGCGGTAGGACCTGGCCAGACACTGTACTTCCAGACTTACCTACAGATAGAGTTGTGGGACACAGCAGTAACACTGGGCAAACTGCATGCAGATCAAGGCATAATCAGATGCTAATCTAGATGTTTGCCAAGAGACTACCGAAGTAGGCTCATTTTCATGTCACTTTTGAATATGGCAAAGTTTAGCTCTGGGCAAATGTGTTTGCACTGGGCTAACAGTTTAGCCCTGCACTAACCCTGCTCAAATGTGTTAGCACTGCACAAACAGTTCGGGGACTATTATACAGTTTTGAACACTGTACTTTCACATGTGCTGCTGCCTGCAGCTGTACTGGATCCACACGTTTGCTGCCACACACACTGGACACTTAGTTCACCTCTACCTACCTTCACGTCACTGTGCACTGTGTTGCTGTTGTGGTTTGCACTTCCTGGTTGCTATATTCAGAGCTGTCTTTTTCCAGGGCTAAATTTGCCCTGCACTCCCAGCCCAGTTTGCCCAGCCTCATTCCCATGCTATATTCAGAAGGTGTTTGCCCCGGGCTATTCCTTTTGAATATAGCTTGCTTTGTGCTCAGGGCTAAGTTTGCCCATTGGGCAGTGTCAATTTAGCCCTGGGGCAAAGTTTTGAATATTTGGCCATTAGTATCCATCCCCAGTTCTCTTAAGAGTTGCAACAGAGATACTCTAATAACAGAGTCAAACGCTGACTTAATATCAATGAAGGCTGTATAAATCTTTATTTTTTTGCCACAACATATTTATCTAAAATATATCTGAGCATAAGCATCTGGTCAATGGTGGAATGACCTTTACAAAAACTCGCTTGGAACCGAGAGATGATGTCACTATCTTCTATCCAACTTAATATTCTATTTAGAATTAGCCTTGGAAATATCTTTTGATTAATATTCAACAATGTTAATGGAGTATAATTTTCTGGTAATGTCATTTGTCCTCTTTTGAGAAGAGGTACTATTCCCCCAATATTCCAATCTTTGGGCAGTATCTTATATTTTAATATATTCTTATATAATTTTAGCAACATTTCTGCCCATCAGTCCATCTTTACTTGATAAAATTCAGCTCTCAAATTATCTATACCTGGTGCTTTGTTTTTCTTCTGCCTTTGTATAGCTATTACAGCTTCCTCTTTTGTAATTTCTATCCAATTTGAATCATCAGCGTTATCTATAGCCGTATATATTTCTTGTTCAGAAATATCTTTCTCACTATTAAAGAATGACACAGTGGCACGGAGAGCTGAGGCACTTGATGCCACACCTCAAACCATGCCAGTGACCCGGGTTTGGGAATGGACTCGGGTCATCGGGGGCTGGCTGGAAAAGGAGAGGATTGAGCATCCGGAGGACTGGGTTCCTCTCCTGAGGTGGGTTGGGAGGGTAGTCTTGCGCTTGTAGTGACCCCTGGTGGAGACCAGGGGTACTACATGCAGCAGAGCAGGAGGGAAAATCCAAAAGCCAGAAAACAACTTCGGCCCCTACCAGATGACAGCCTCCATATTCTGCATGTCCCCGGAACCTCCAGGAGCCTGCCCCTCTGCAGCAACACCCTCAAGCCTGTAAGGAAAAAATAGCGTGCTGGGGTTTCCAGACCCCCAAGTGCCTTCCCCCTCGAAGGAGGGGACCCGCTCAGAGATGGGTTACTCCGGGATGACTCGGAGGGTTGGCCACGATATGTGGAGAGGGTAGAGCTCAGGAAGAGGATGGCCGGGAGTGTAGATACTAGGAAGGACCTGAAGGAGAGGTGGAAGCCAGAGCGTAGGAGAAGGTAAAAAAGATAACTCAAAAAAAAAAAAAAGATTGACATAAAATGGTGTCTCCATGTTTCCAGTGCTATAACTGCTGTTACATTATATCTTATATCTTCCATTTCATAGACTACTAGTTTCCAAAAATCACTTCCATTTTTCTCTTGTATAGCTGTTTGTAGCTTACCCCCTAAATTATAATTATATTTTCCCTTTTTAATTTTTATCAGTGCCTTATATTCCTTCTTTACAAATTTCAAAGCTATTCGATCTTCCACATTATTCAGTTTTGTTATACGTCTACCTATTTGATGGATTAATTTCTTCATTTTACTATATTCTCCATCATATCAATTTGCTCAAAAAAAGGCACTCCTACTCCTTCCTTTCTGTTGACATTTTTCCAACTCCTTATATATTGTTTCCTTTAATGACTGATATTCTAAAAACATATTTTCTCTTTTCCCATTTATTAGCTCTGAATCTAAATTTGCCTTTAATGCTACCATACATCTCTCCTTTAATTCTTCAGTTTCTATTGAATTTATGTATCCTTTTAGTTGTTCCTTATTCACAGTATTCCACTGGATTCTTCTATGTTTCCTTATTTCCATAGTCTGGTCTATCCATTTTCTTTTATTCCTACATTCCTTGGATGTCACAATAGGACATTCTAAATATACCCAAAAGGGGTCTATAATCACTCTCCCAATTTTCAATAATTTCCATTTTTTGTATTTTTTTGTATGAATATACATCAACAATTATATAATCCAATAAACTCTTTCCATTTTTGTGTGCAAATGTACACATAACATTTTTATCACCATTGCTTCTCCCATTTACAATATGCAAATTCAACTTACATAATTCCATTAAAAATTGATTTCCTGTTCTACCTTTTTTAATCACACAATTTCCTAATAGGTATTTCAAATATATCATTCAAATTCCATGTGTTCCCTTTATCCTCTTATAATGTATGTTAGAACACTGTTAACCTTAGGAAATCATCATTTCCTAAGGTTGTTAACCTATCGATGTGACGTAGACATGTTGTTAACCTATCGATCCTACGTCACATCGATAGGTTAACAACAGCGAGTGGTCTGCGCATGTGCGAGCTTTTTTTTTGACGGGGAACCGACTGAAGGGAAACCAATGGGGAAGGACTGAAGGGCCGCGGCGGTGACTTTTTAAAAAAACTTAAGCCGTTTAACTTTTTAAGTGGGACCATACACTATAAAAAAATAATGTATGGTCCCTCTATTGGCAACCGGTCAATTTTAACCGTCTCGAGGTTGCCATGGCAACATAAACCTCTTGAGCTTCGCTCTCGAGGTTTACATGGTCGCCCTGGCAACCTCTCGACTGTTAACTGACCGGTTAATGATAGAGGACCATACATTATCCTCTATGTTCTTCCCCAGATGTAAATTATAATCCCCAGCTGCAATTATCATGACTCCTGAGTAATGAGTCTGTAATTGCTCTATTATTTCTACAAATTTGTTAATAGAATTTATAATGGGAGAATCAGAGGTGTCTGGTGGGAAATACAAATTCATTAGCAACCATTTCTCTTTATTTTCCCATAGAACTTCTATTACTAAAATGTTAAAGTTATCATCATTCCATACACATTTACACATCAAGCCAGGTATCATCCTAACAAATGTGCTAATCCCTCCCACAGGTCTCCGATATTTGCTTCTTTTTTTTTTTTTTTTGCAGAGATATGCCACCCTTGGTAGCCTTTTAAATGACAACCTTCTAGGGTATTTACCCAGGTCTCTTGTAACGAATTATGTGCATCTTGTTTAGAAATGTTAGTAATCCATTATCTTTAAACTTACCCACAGCCCCTGCTATATTCCAAATCAAGATTCATATATTCTGTTCTTTTATGGTAATCTCTTTATTGACATGTTGCCATTCTATATTTAAGGTGTCCTCTATTACCTGGCCTATACTTTCCTCTCCCTCTTCACTTACATTTACACTTATGTAGCTGCATTCTGTTACTTCCAAAATGTCTTCATTTTGGAGTTCATCCAAGATTACACTATTTATTTTAGGACCTTTTTGTAACCGACCTCTTATTGTTTTCCTATATTCGGTTTCTGCTGCCTAAACATGTTCACTCACTACTGGTTTCATGTAGTAAGATATCCGTTGTTGTACCTTACCACTTTGTTTTGTGATTTTATCCTTTTCAACTCTCTCTTTATTTAATAAACCATCCACTTCCTTTAAATTCTCCTCATCTATACATGAGTTTGCTTTTATTCCTATCTCCTGCAGTCATTGCTTTGCTTCCAATACACTTTTCCTCACATTTTTGTTTTTTACTATCACACAGACCCAACCTTTCTCTTTCCCCCTTGGTATCTGTAGGTGGAGCCTATATCATTCCATAAGAATACATTTTCCAGAATGGCCATACATATTTTATACACTACCAACTTAAGAGTTACATGGTTTTCTTCCTTTGCTTGAGGGATACCTTTCAAATATACTGTTGGTAACCTTTCTCCCTTTTCAGTCTGATTTTCTCTCTCCTTTTTTTCCCATACACTGTACATCTTTAATCTTATCCTTTATTTTTCCTACCTTAGTCTGTTTTTATTATTTGTCAATGTCCTCCTCCACTATTTTATATCTATTGATTATACTAGAAAGAAACAAGGCCGCACCAGCAACCACAGTTCATGTGTATTTAATTCTTAGTACATCAACCCATATAGCTCCATATAGTATCACAAATGAAAGTGCAGAGTGCACCCCTCCTCAACATCCCTGACCAGTTTTGAGCATGCTTGAAACTGGTTGGGGCCGTTGAGGAGGGGTGCATGCTGCACTTTCATTTGTGACACTATATGGAGCTGTATGGATTGATGTATTAAGAATTAAATACACAGAAACTGTGGTTTCTGGTGTAGCCTTGTTTCTTTCTAGTATTGTCCTTTTGGCACTGCAAAGCAGTATTGGAGCTGCCTTGTTCCTGCTCTGCTTATCTCTTGATTATACCTTCTTCCTCAAACTCTATATATTTCTCATTATATCTTACACTATTTTCCCACTACTTTTCTCCTATGTCTGTTCCTTAACATTTAACTCAACCCCTTTTTTCTTCTTATCCCTATTTCTATGTCTTTTGCTACTTTTGTTTGTCGTGTTTCCCTGTAAACTCTGCATTCATTTTTCTATTTCTTCTTTTTCTTTGTTTCCTATTTCTATCATCTAGAGCTGTATTTTTCCTTGGTTTTCCTTTCTTTTCTCCCCATCTCCTTTTTCCTTCATCACTTCTAAATTAATAACATTATATTTCTCCAATTCCTTTAACATTTGTGTACTGATCATTGTTGTAAAATTGATCAAAATTTCATTATTTAAAAGAATCCCATTTCTCATTTCTTTCAATAGTTCCAATAATGGGGTCTCTTTCTGTTTACTTTCATTTATTCCACTAATCTCACTATCTATAACCTCCCGTCCCCCTTTTGCTTCTTCCCTATTTCATCTCTGATTAGATGTGACATATCTGGTGGAAATCTAAACAGTGGTTCTAACTTTGGTCTCAACATATATGGGGTGAGAACGGCATCAAAGTTGCCCAAAAATGAGGCACTAGGACATTGGTGTGGAACATCTCTAACACTTTTGCCTACCTTTCTTTTGCCTAAATCACTATTTTGATTTTGAGTCTTACTATTCTCTTCATTTTCCATATTCTCTTTACCCTGCTTAACTTCCCTTCCTGTTTGTATCATAGTTTGTTGTATGTTATACACTTCAGCCCTTACATGTGCTTGTTGCTTCCTATGTTCTACTTCCTCCTTTTCTGAAGGTATTCCATTATTTTCCATTTCAAGTAATCTGATAATTCTCATCCATGGATGCTATCTGTCAGCTAACTGTTGCTGTATTTCTTTGTCATTTTTTATAGGTGAAAAACTTAAAGTGGGTGAAGTCAAGCTTTGGATCCTAAATGTTTCCTTTTCCCCCACCAGATTTATTTGGCACCCTTGGGCCAATATGTAACTAGTAATTTCCCTTTCTGTTTTCCTTAATTTCCCTTCTACACTTTACGTCCTTTTTCTGATTTTTATAACATATCGAATTTGCAGTCCTTTTCCTTTTAGACAATCTAGTCATCATTATTCAATTTCTTTTACTTCTACAATAGACAAGAAAACAATTTGTATGCTATTACTTAAAGTAATCCACCTGTTAATACTCTTATATTCAATGTCTATATCAGGGACTGTACACCAAAAATTCTCATAACATAGAACCAGTATGGTGAGAATCAAAAAGCACTTTTACTCTATATATTTTTTTAAAGTAATGGACAAAGAGCTGCCACACAACACCAGGATTATCAGAAAAAGTTTCTTACGCTCTATAAGATATCAAGTGATTTAACCCATTCAAAAATATGTAGCCTTTTATCACACTTGCAGTGTACTTTTTAAATATCTTTGAATGCTTCTTCAATTTATTATTTTAATCACTATGTCAAGATCAATTGACTCCTGGATTGCACCTCTATTCCAGTGACTCTATTTAGAGGAGAAAAAAATAAATGATTATACTACTTTGTAAAAAAATTAAAAATAAAAACGTCCTTAAACTCCCGAGGTTAAAAATATTAGATAAGTATACCTGTAGACCAAAAACTGACAGGATTTGCTTTTAAAAGGGGCATATCTAATAAATAAATAGCCTCTGCACTGCTTATGGTTTCTGTTTTTTCTCCAGCATTTCTTTCTAATATTCCACTTGCCTTTGTCTTGCAACCATTTAGACTTTAACAGCATCTATCCATAATATAAATCAGAGAAGAACTATTTAATTCTTATCCACATATTCAGTTGTTTTATTTTAGCTGTGCTGTTGTTAACTTATGAAGGCCAAATCAGGTACGGTTTAAACATCTAAATTCCAGTTACTTTATAATCCATTGTTCACTTTTCAAGGTGAGAAGACTAGCTTTCATACACCATTAACAAGCAGTTTGTTCTTGTCTCCAGAATACTCAGAAAGCTTCTATAAATGCAAGAGTGGGCAAAGATAATCGTGCAGAATAACTAGCGTTTTTAGAACACTTGACTTCTTGTTCAACTGTTGGTCTTCAACGGCTGCAAGAATGCTGAACATGCACACATAAGCAGAGGTGGTGAATTCCGGGAATAATCTAGGGCGGGAATTTGAATTTATCTTACACTTTCAGCATAACACGTAACTGTTGATGTAACTGATGACAGGCTACCTTCTATTTTCTACTGGGAAAATCAAAGACAAAAGATTTAACCCTCTGTTACCTAATCCCCTTGATACTAAACAATTTGCAACAATTTAGCACTCTAGCGCCCTTCCTATACCTAATCTAACCTCCCTCAAACCCTATCAAGGTTTAATATTCCCCCGAAGGTTTAATACTTTTAAACTTTAATGCTTCCCTGCAATCTTTATTCTTCACAAGGAGACCACAAGCAGACCACAAGCCGGACTTGCAAATAAAATCCCCCGTTTATACAATTAGGAGTTAGAATACAATTCAAATGTGAACAAAACAAAATAGACCAGAACAGTCAACAAAGTTGTAAAAGAGCTGCAGCAGGTTCACAGCCAATCAATCAGTCAGCCAGTCAGTAGAGAATTAACCGGGCTTGGAACCACTCTTCTCACTCTCCACTCAGTAAGCCTTCTCTTTTCTTCCTTTCCCTGTATGCTCCTTACACTCTGCACTATCTTCATTCACTCTCCACTCAAACCACTCTCCTGATAGGATCTTCAGTCACCCAGTGGTCTAGCTCTCCTCATTCTCCACATTCTCTCCATATCACTTCTGCAGAGCACCTCTCTTCATAGATCTGCTCAAAGGACCACTTCACCGAGTGTAAGCTGCCCACTTCTCCACTGTCAGGACTTTAGACAGCCAGTAACTGGGGAAAAGAAAAAGGAAAAGTGCTGGTGAGTCCAAGTGGACCACACAAGGAAGTCCAGTAAGCACTCTAATACAAAAAATGTTGAGGCAACAATGACATACCTTTTCCAACATATTTGAAAGCCTTTACAATGCCTGCTTCTACCTGATCCTCCTCAGCAGGTATATTGGTTTATTTCCAATTAGTTTGAACATAATATCGATAGATGGTGGATTAAATAACAAAACCACTGTCATTTGTGTAAAAATTTTTTTTTTAAATTTTAATGTTATCAAGAAGAAATTAAGCAAACATCATACCATAACTCAATGAGTGTGTCAGGAAGGGTTCTGGGGCATGAGATAACAACTGTCTGCTTGATTGGTTGCATATCTTTGCTGGCAAAAGAAATAATGCCAGTATGATAATGGTAAAAATGTGCAAGTTGGAGAAAAACAGAATAATGCTCATGATTGTGGTGATTGGGGGAGGGTGAGTAACAAGTCAGATACTTGGACAATGTATATAGATGATGAGATAAAAAGAAATGAGGTATGTGTATTTATTGTGTACCTCAAATTGCTTTGAGATGTTATGCTGCAGTATTGATGCCTTAGAATACAATAGTAATGTGTGGTGCTTGAGGCAGTAGTGCACTGAGGTGGCTGTTAAATTGGTGCCTCAGTAATGCTACTCAGACCTTGAATGTTATTAGTAAATATATAGGGTGAGGGGGGTATTCATAGTGAGTGTAGACAGTAATTTTTAACTACAAAACCAATGCCACTTCAGAGTTACTTTTTTCCCACACTCCCTATGAGGAGGGGTGCAGGAAATGCCTGGTACTGAGCCATGAATTTGCAACTTCCTTAGAGGAAGGGGTAGAGCATAGCACATAGATCAGTATTTTATCTTCAACATAATCAACAAAATGCACCGCTGTGGAAGGGTCCTTTATATAGCCATTTTTTTCAAGCACTATGTGTGCAAAAAGGACACCCTTTCCAAAAGAGACTACCCTACAAAAATCCTGGCAATGGGGCTGAAGGAGACCCCCTGTCAGTATGGTCAGTTTAAATTTTTTGTTCAGGATATATTGATCCCTTCATTTCTGTTTTCATATTTTCAAAAGTTTTTTTTTTATTCTGTGCCTTCTGGGACATTTTTTAATTTTATACTATCTCTCCTAAAGCACACTTCCCAATTTTCTACATTAAATTGCAGGGTCTGCAGTTCTCAGACTTCAAATTCCATGCAGTCCTTTTGATGACATATCTCACTCAGCACTGTTCTCTGTATGCACTCTTAGGATGGACATCTCTCTACCTTAGGAGACAAAGACATGCTGCATTCTGGTCCTATAGAGTAATCGTAAAAAAAACTGCCACAATACACTTCTGATTGCCTCCCTCTAACCAGGAAAGGCAAGCATGCCTTGAAAAGTTCCTCACGTATCTCCTTTTTCATTCCCAAGGTCTTCTCACACTTTGGGAGGTCAGCTATAAGCCATCTGCTACCTCAACTTTGGAACAAGTTGCAAAAAACTCTTAAAGTAGCTGCCCCATCAACTTGTATGCTTGTATGCAATCATTTCAGGAGTCTTGCAACTGTTTCTCTTAATTGGTGCAACCTGCTACTGGGACACTTGGCACTGGCATGGTGACCACAATACAATAAACCATTCTTCCTGTTATTTACTCACCCCTCACTGCTGGCAGTCGGGTGTAATAGCTCAGTTCATCTGTCTTCTCCCATCTTTTTTGAGTTCTGTCACTACCCATGTTGAAACAATTTCTTGTCCTAGTTCCCTTATGGCTCTCTGGCTCTGTTCTCAGCCAGTAGATGTTTCCTTATGACAGATACTTTCCTGCAAACCAGTATCCTTGTCCTATGCTCTAGCTATACTCAATATGCTTGTGCTTGATTGCTGCATGCCCCTATTGTGTCTCCCTATGTCCTGTATGTTATCTTCTATTAGACAGATCTTTTGTACATATTGTACATATCTTGCCTGGTAGTTTTTGCTGAACTTATGCTATAATATTGTACCTTGCTAATGGATATTGCATTATTTCAATTTTAGTTTTGTTTTGTTATTCAAATGCTTTGAATTTTTGTTCAATATATTATTGTGTATGTAACTATTACTATGTTGCCCAGGTCCATCTTGAAAATGAGCTTGCCTCAATGCTGATCACCTGGCTAAAGGAAGACTTGATTGAGTGACTGATTGATTGATTGGTGTATATATATTCCTCTTCTGGATGAATCTAGATTATAGTTTGGTAGTGCTAGCAAGTGAGGGCTTCTATTTTCTCTGGCATACTGGTCTGGATCTGCTTGAGTGGGACAGTTGCTGTGTTAATGTTGCCAATGTCCTGCTGCATATTTCTATTTAAAGCATTCTGGTATCTGTCACTTTTTTGTATCCTGCTACTGCTGTTGCTGTTTTTTCTGTTGATTGTTTTCAATTGGGATCCCAGGCCAGTCATATCAAGGGTATGACATACAGGAGAATCAGCTGAGCAAAATCCCAGAACAGACTTTGAGGCTAATAATATTGCTGGGATGGCAGATTCAAAAAGGTGATTTTTCACTACTGACTTAGATTGGTCTTCTCAGACTTATGTACAGTATAATGACAATTTTAAATTAAAACAGACTCCAGAGACAGTTAGTGTGTGGTGGCCACAGAATCAGCTGGAAGCTTTGGTTGTCCTTAGAATGTATCAGGTTTGGCTGTGTTTTCAGTATTGCAGGTATCGCCATGCTGTTTTTAGACATCATCTGAGAGGAACCTGCATGTTAAAATACTGGTTTCATAAGCTGCAGTGATTTCAAATCAGTGTGGTCCCCAGGGAAAGTAGGCATTTAACCAGTGGGAGAATCAGCTGCAGACTCAGGTAATCATGGTGCTGGGATCATGGTCGAAATTGTCAGTGTTACCACCGTTGTTGCTCTCAGTAAATTATGTCTTGTATAGCACGTTCTTCTCTTTTGAACTATGTGGAAGGCAGAACCTCAATTCTGGGAGCAGATCATGGTGTAAACAAACCCAGTGATGTGTCAGTCCTCACTCTGCACACCACCTTCAGAAGCAGATTAGGTCATTGCAAGGGTACCTTGTGTTTTCCACAGCCCTTCCCCTGCACAGAGCACCTCTCCATTTTGGTGGCCACAACTGGTGACCCTTCTCAGTGACTAAACCTTCCTCCAACCATGAATCCACTAATTTAGTGGATTCTTATGTTCCACGACTGGAGCTACACAAAGTTAACAGAATTTAAACAGACCTGGCATTAGGGACACACTATCCCACTATAATTATAAATCCTTCCATTTATGTTGTAATAGTAGAAAGTGTGGATTATACTTTAGATGATAGTAATATTTTTTTTTGTAAAGGGAAACCACATTCATTTCCTGGTTTTACTTGCATTTCATGGGGTCCAGAACTTTGCTTTCTTCTGTCGTGCATCAGCCATTGTCTGTTTTAACACCTAGGGAGATTTATACTTTCCTGTACACAATGCAACATCTGTGAGGTCTGTGTTAATTTACTGATTTTCATTCAGTTTCATTGCAGCATGTTTGCACTTATGTTTCTCCAGCAGAAGGACTTTGAGGTAGAATATGGGTAATGAAATACAGCCAGCAGGTGCTGTAATCTGTTAGATTCTTTCATCAGGTAATTAACTCAACCAATATCTTCTTTTATTTGTCTAACTCCCTATTAAATACTTTATCAACTGTATATGCTCTAGGTGTTTAAATGTATTTTATTCTTAAGCTGTTTGAAAATAAAATTAGAAATACATATGTAATATTTTTTGGAAAACTAAGTTTTTTCAGACACAAATTAATAGCACTTTCCCATCGCACATTTGATTTGTTATCTCAGTTTAAAACTAAATAAAAGCAATGTCATGGCTACATCAAGAAATTGAAGTAAACTAATCTGCCTGGGCTCTGCGGTATAGTAATAAACTACTTTCCAAACCTCTAGATGCCATAAATTAGAGACTTAAACACAATATTAGATTATTTTGCTTCAGTGATTCTCCTTGCAGAGATTGTGCACTGCAGACAGAAATAACATGTTAAAATGTGGAGAAACTGTCTGAGGGGATATCAGCAAGACTGCAGCTTTACAATAAATTGAACAGCTTAGAATTTTAGACAGTGCATCAAATGCAAATTTATTATTTAGTAAAGCAAATGTTTTCAGCTATTGTACTCAATGTTGGTGCATGACTTAGTTACTGCTGAAAATGATCAAAATACTGTACTCAAAAAATGTATAGGAACATTTAGTTCTGGTTTGAAAATTAAATTGTCATACCTACAAAACATGAACATGAGTTGCATACTGTATAAATAATGATAACAAGCCCCTTTTCAAAATAATCTTCTTGAATGTGTCTTGTGATTTTCTGTATAAAAAATATAATTTACAAAATCTAAGTTGTATTAAAGTTTACTCTACAGTCAATAAAGCAATGTGTGCTTGTTATTTGTTTAAAATTTAGCTCACAGTTTTGTTTATATCTAATAAGTATAGCTCCACCATACAATGTGTACCTTAACAGCACAAGTACTCTCATATACAGAAATACTCAAAAATCATATTATCTTAGGTGGATGAAACAGCACTAACTGCATTATATAACTAACATAGAATATTATTTCTTTAATTATTGAGCACCTTTCTGAAGCACAATTCCCATAACAAACATCCACACATAAATATTGTAGAGTAGTAACCTGATCCAATATAAAAAGTCAGAAACAGTACTGTGTCTAATAAAATGCTGTAATAATTGTTTTAATGTCCACAGCAAAATTGCTTCTCTGATTAAATTATGAGCTCAGGACAAACTTTAGGCACAGCAATCAAAAACCTGTATTCACCAGAGATGTTCTAATTTGGATTGGTGCTACTGGCATGTTGGGTAACCAAAAGGGACAAGCTGTTTTATAAAAATCAGAACATGTGAAAGACAAACTGGTCCTAAAATTGTTGAGGTCTATCATACACAATATGTCAGCAATTAACTATGAAAAGTTTTGAAATAGAAAATACACTGCTGTATTTCTTCTGACATGTTCAGAAATCCTCAGCATTTTATTTTCATTAAGTTATACAGATGATGTCACAGAAGACTATTTTGTGGACTCAAATGTGTTTCATAACAAACCAGAATTAAGGGTAGCTGTATATAATTTACCAGAAAGAATGGGGGACAATATAGACTGTGAGTTTGTTGATACCTTATAGTGTTTCTGGCATTGCTTAGAAATGAAAACTTACATAAATCCTTGCTGTAAAGAGGAAGAATACTAATGAACATAATATACACTTTAAAGATACTATATAGGGATAAAAGATAGTGTGGCAGTTAGGGTACAGTCCAATCCAGTCAAGCAAAGTAGGGGATCCAGAAGCTCATCTCACCACAGTCATTTCTTTGTGGAGTGACTGTAATAAATTCATTGAATCTTGATATGCTTCACTCTACCTAACTGTAACATTTAAATTGGACAGAAGCAGGGACTCACTGAGAATGAAATGTTTAATCTCAGATGTGTTATACTGGGTGAAACCATTTTAATATAATAAAGCATATAATGTCAGTTTAATTTCATGCTCCAGTCTAAGCATGCTGTAAAAAGATAGATAGATAGATAGATAGATAGATAGATAGACAGACAGACAGACAGACAGACAGAAGATATAGATAGATAGACAGACAGACAGACAGAGAGACAGACAGACAGAGAGACAGAGAGACAGATAGATAGATAGATAGATAGATAGATAGATAGATAGATAGATAGATAGATAGATAGATAGATGGATAAATGGATGGATGGATAGACAGACAAACAGAGCCACAGAACATGTTTGTCTGTATCTGAGAATTGAACACCTCAAACTTTAGGTGTTTGATTTTCATGAACGGTAGTAAACTTTTGGGGTTACATTCAAACTGTTGATTTGACTGGTTTAAGTGGTGCAAACCAGTTGAATCAGCCAACTGGCAAAAGGTTTTAACAGGTCTCCACCCCTCCCCATCCACTCTTACCCACTCACACATATGAGAAATGTTGAGCATCTGGCACTGAACCAGGTCACAGGTATCCTATTTACAATTGCCCCACTGTAATAGTAGGTGACCACACAGGTCCCAAACCAAGTTTATTTAAAATGACCACATGGGGGTCAGTCACTGCTGCAGCTGCAGAGCCACCACTTGGAACACTAATGACCTGGGTTCAGGAGCAACTTGGAGTTGTCAGTGGGTCAGCAGGGGGGAGGAGGATCAAGCATCAATGGGACTGCTATCCTCTTCCTGGGAGTGAGGGCTGCAGCACCTGATATGCTGACCACTGGTGATGGCTGGGTTTGGACACTCAGGGACAGTGACACAGGAGTGGGAGGAGTGGCAGCCACTGACATCCTTAATGAGGGTGCATGCAGGGTCACATCTGGTTGGCACTGCACATCCACCCACCTGGGGAATTTAGAGGATAAAGAAAAATGGCTGGCCAACATGAAGAAACTGAGCCCTCACAGGTTCTGCACCTGACCCCAGAATGTGTCTTCCATTGGAGGATCCTGTTTGCTACCCTAAGAGGTGGGGTGGGAGGAACCCATTGGGAAGATATAGATTTGGACAGTAAGTGTCTAAGGGGGCCGGGCAGATGGGTCTGGTTGAGTTGGTTCCTGATGGTGGGGCTAGCCTGAGTAGGATACACAGCACTAACTAAAAAAAAGACCACATAACAAAGTTTTGAGTGGGAGCAATCAATTGCCTATAACAAACTAGCTCTTCATCCCCTTCTCCATTCAACTTAAACCAGCAGACTGCATGATCATCAGCTAATGGTAGAGTGGGCAAACACTAACAAGAGTGATAACTTTTCTGTGTAAGAGCATCCAAACAGTGGAATTCATTACCCAAAGATCTAGTGCATCTATTCAATTTTGAAACCTTCAAAATGAAGCTAGATATGTGGCTGGTATCAGAATTCTGGAACTCTAATGATCCACATATTATGGGGGCAATCCTGATGGGCTTTGAGCCTTCTTTTGCCTGACCAAACTCAGTAAACGCAGTAAACATTAAATCTTGCCAGCTCCCTGGCACTGAGACAGGCACTGGCAGTATGGAAAAATTTAACTGCCCTCCCTAATCTATGCATTGAAGATCCCTGAGTACTTGTATTTAAATATCGTGGTACCTTTTGACACCTGATGAATGGCTGGGGGCCAGTATCCATGATTTCTCAGCTAAATCTGTTGACACCCACTACATACTTGTTACAGTTATAAAGCAGTAGACATAATCAGGAGTAAAGTTAGCAGTCAGTTAGCAAAGTGTGGAGGGGGTAAGGGACACATAACAAGGGTAGGTGGGGGGTGCACACAGAGGGGAGAAATATGAAGAGAAGAATAGAGGTAATAGAAGCAAGGTCAGATTCTAGGTGGATGGTGGTGTCTCTGAACAATCAGAGTCTTGGAAACAAGATGGATGACATGCAGGCGCTATTAGCAGATGGGAAGGCTGACACAGCAGCAGTAACCGAGACTTGGATGACACCACATCATGACTGGGACCTTGTGATCCCTGGATATAAATTATACAGAAGGGATAGGGTAGTCAGAAAGGGGGAAGGGTGGCAGTTTATATCAGGGAGGGAATAACTTACATGATGGAGGAGTCGGAGAAATTGAAGGAAAGATGGAGGCATTATGGGTTCAGTTACGGTCCAATAGAGGGAGAAAGGTGAGGTTGGGGTTGATTTACAGACCACCCAACCAGAATGAGTAGAGGGACAGGGAATTGAGCTCACAAATATTGGAAACTGCAGGAATGGAGAGGTGGTAATTGTGGGGGACTTCAACCTGCCCAAGGTGGACTGCAGCGTGCTATTCACAACATGTGCTAGGAGTCATGTGATCCTGGAAGGACTGCAAAGTGGGTTCCTGACACAAGGCACAACAGAACCAACAAGAGCAGAGGCAATTCTTGATCTAATGCTTACAAATGTGGAGCATGACAGGAAATAACTGTCAGTGAGCTATTGGATGGGAGTGACCATTGCACAGTGTGTTTCTAGTTTGATATGGGAAGGGAATGCATCCCAACCAAAACCAAAATCTTGGATTTTAGGAGGGAGGACATTAGGAAGATGGGCAAAGTACTAAGGAATCACCTGGCAGGCATCAGAGCAGATATGGGGACAGATCAAAGGAAGTTCATCATTAAGGAAGAAATACTGATGGTCACAGAGGAGTGCATTAGGCTCAGGGTGAAGAAGACAAGGCCTAAAGAAGCCAGCTGTTTTAGTTCTGGGGTCACCCAGGCAGTAAGAGAAAAGAGATTAACCACTAGAAAATTCAGGAAGACCAAGAGAGAGGTGGATAGGGAAATTACCTATGGTGGGCTAGTGAGGCAAGTAAGGAAGTCCAGTGAGCTAAGGTACAGAAGAAGCTGCAGATAGCTGAATGAATTAAGAAGGGACAAAAAGCCTTCTTTTGCTATATAAGAGAGAAAAGGGAGAAATATAAGATTGTTAAGCTTAAGGAAGGGGAGGAGTGGGTGGAAGATAATTGGCAAAAAGCAGAGCTACTAAATGAATAGTTCTGTTCCATCTTCAGCAGGGAGAAGGAAGGACCAGTGCCTTCAGGAGTGAGAAGAGGAGCAGGGGAGAGGGGAACACAGACGTAGTGATAGAGGAGGTTAGAATGAGGGAAGGGCTGCTAGCATGGAAAGTGGACAAACCACTTGGCTCAGACAGAGTACATCAAAGGGCACTAAGTAAACTGGCTGAGAATCTGACATAGCCATTGTCAGGCCTATTGAATAGTTCACTGGAGTCAGGCATGGCACCACAGGACTGGAGAACAGCACATGTGGTGCCTCTCCACAAAAGCAGTTCCAAGAATGACCCAGGGATCTGCAGACAAGTCAGTCTGACCTCAATTGTGTCCAAGCTCATTGAGACCATAAGTAAGGAATGGTTGGTAGAATATCTAGAGAAGCATGATTTCCATAATGTGAGGCAGCAGGGTTTGTGGTGGTGATATTGTGTCAAACAAATCTGACTGACTTCTTTGACTGGGTCACTAAGACAGTAGACAGGGGCCAAGTTGTAGACATCCTCTATCTGTATTTCTGCAAGGCGTTTTACTCTGTGCCCCACAAAAGGTTGATCAGGAAGTTGGCAGATCTCAGGGTTGGGCATAAGATGGCAAGATGGGTGGATAACTGGCTGAGGAACAGAACCCAGAGGGTGCTTGTGGGGGGAAGTTATCTGGCACCAGAGAGGTCACCAGTGGGGTCCCACAGGGCTCAGTGCTAGGGATAGTGTTGTTCAATGTCATCATCAATGACATTAGGGATGGTATTAAGGGCAAAATGTGCCTATTTGAGGATGACACCAAGCTGTGCAGGAGACTGGACACAGCTGAAGGGATACAGGACCTACAGGGTGATCTTGAAAAGCTGGGGAGGCGGTCTGAGATCTGGCAGCTTGACTTCAATGCCAAGAAATGCAAAATTATGCAAATTGGAACCAAGAATACCAGGACAGCATATTAACTGGGTGGAGTCCAGGTATCGGCATCAGAGGAAGAGAAGGAACTGGGAGAGATGGTCACCAGTGACCTGAAGCACTCCATGAAGTGCAAGAAAGTAGAAGCAAAGGCAAACAAGATGCTGAGAAGCATAGCTAGGAGGATCAGTAGTAGGAGAGAGAGAAGGTTATACTGGCCTTGTACAGGTCACTGGTGAGATCACACCTACAGTATAGAGTTCAGTACTGGTGCCACACCTCAAGTAGAACAATAACCCACTGGAGAAGGGTCAGAGGAGGGCCACAAAGATCATAATGGGTGAGCAATGTAAGGCATACGAGGTGAGGTTGACGGCACTGAACATGCACTCCCTGGAAAAGAGGAGAGAGAGAGAGAGAGAGGAAGGGGACATGATTTGGACCTTTAGGTACTTGAAAGGGATAAATGAGATGGATAAGTAGGGTCTCTTTAAGCTGAGTGGCAACTACAACATGAGGTGCACTGTCTAAAGCTGGAGGGGGAGGTTTAGGAGGGAAATCAGGATGCACTTATTCATGGAGAGGGTAGTGGACACTTGGAATGTGCTGCTGGAAGAGATGGTCTAGTTGAAGACAGTGGGCAGCTTTAATAGAGGCTGGAATAGGCACAGGGGAAAGGTAAGGATCATGGGTAGGGAGGAAGGGAGGAGTGGGAAGGGAAGCATTGACAGTAGCGCAAGCTGTGAACCTTGCAATATGAGCAAACTTGACAACCAAATGGACTTCTTCTGCTGGCTTCTTTGTATGTTAGTATGTATGTGTGTATGTAAGCAGGCATGTGGCCAAGAGGGAAGGGGCACAGCAGTTGCATATTTGAATGCTAAGCAGTCTGATTGGCCAGTCTACTTCACACCACCAACGATGCATCTGTACTGTCTCCTCACTCCTGGTTGCATGGCCACTTCATCCTGGGCCTGTACTTACTCTCTGAATGGAGAAGGCATGTGAGGGAAGGGGGATGACTGAGTTAGCAGGGAAATAATGGACAATGGTGCTCCCCATATCATAGATTGGTCATCAATGCTGGGCATAACATTTAACTGAAGATAGTTTGTGGTCTGGGGGAGGGTAGTTAGGGATAGGGAAATTGAGTTTTGCCGAGACACGGGCTCTTCTCTAAGTTTCAAGTTTATTGATTTAAAACAACCTTTGAACTGGAAGCTCGTTTACAAAGATTCCACATCTAGACAGGACGTACAATACAGAAAAAATAGCAGTGTCACAAGAATCAACTACAAGGTCACTTGGCAAGATTCTAAACAATAATTTCACTCAGTTACAGACTTTAGAGTTGTTTATACATGCTAGTGTAAAGAGCGGAGACATAATATAATATGTATTGAGTTTAAACTGCTATATGATCTTAATTAAAGGAGAATGGGAAAGAACAGAAAGGATTATAGAGATGGAAAGAGAAACCCTGTGCCACCAGATGAAGGCTTTGTCAGAGCTTATTTACTGATATAGCTAAGCTGGATGGGGGGGAAGGGAAGCAGCAGTGTGATGGGAGGAGAAGTGCCCAAGGGAAAGTGGGGTGAATTGGAGGGAGAGGGTAGTGGGAGGAGCAGCCTCTCAGACAAACCACTATTACTTCCTGCACCTGTTCTCCTTCCTAGACCCTGCTTATTATAGGATGAATGTTCCCCTCTTCTCTTGCTGTGAACCACTGTAAATATCTATGTATTATAGTTTGTATTTATTTAGTACTTTGCCATTTGTATGTAGCACTTGTAATGTATAGTTTCTGATATTATTATACCTCTGTTGTAATTGTTTGATTCTTGTACCCTGTCCCCCGGGTCACACCTGGAAATGAGCTTCTGTTCATGGTGCTTTTCCCAGCTATCAACTTTTAAATAAATAAATAAAACAGGCATAGATGGTGAGGCCCTGGGCTGGACTGTGTGGGGGTCCTCAGATACATGAGGGGATGGGGGTTGGGGGATTAGAGACTCACAAGGTAAGTGCTGGTATTAGTAGTTGTTACTATAGGAATGGATGGCTGAGTTGAGAGGCTAAGTGCTGCTACTAAGTGTTGGGATGAATCTCCCATAGGGAAGTGTATATTTCTTAAAGCAGTTGCAAGTGGATAAGTTGGCAAATTGCTGTTTAAATTGTGTTTTAAAGATCCTCAGGCTCTATAAGCCAGTTGTGCTGACTGGGAGATCATTCAACCATTGCAGAGCCTTGTAGGAGAAGGAACATTGCCCAAGAATGTTCTTCTGAAAGGTACCTTGAAAGCACAATGTGAAGTCCCACAGGTATTGTGCTGGGAAGTAGTTTTTGGGAACATTTATTGGATGCAAAGTGGTACAAGAGCTAGCAATGCTTTTTTGCCTAGCATGCAGGTCTGTAATTTTATCTTGTCTCTAAGGTTGAGCCAGTTTGTGTGAATGTATAGCAGGCATGAGTGCAGTTCATTGTCAGCCCCTATGACAAGCCTGCAGACCTTATTTAGTGCAGTGGAGATCCTTTTTAAGGCAGTGTCAGAGGCTGCGCTGTATACCACTAGGCCATAATTAACCACTGACAATACAGAACTCATGACCGATAGTTGCAGGGCATCCGGCGTGAGGTATTTCCTGTGTCTATACAGGATTCCAAGCATTGGTACCTTTTACCATGTGATTGATATGATAGGAGAAGGTGAAGGATTCCTTAATGTGAATATCTGGGTATTGGAATGCCTGTACCTGCTTGAATGTGGCATTCTTGTTGTTGGTGATGATCAACGTGGGATAAGTGCCAGGTAAAATGTTCTGTTTTTCTAATTGAATGGTAAGGAAGGACCACATAATTAGTTGGGTACAGGTTAATGCTTGCCCCTCTGACATAAATCATAGGATCAGTGATCAGTGGGAGGGAGTTCAAGTTCAAGCTCAAGTTTATTATTACAATGAATAGAAACTACAGATGCAAAAGATTAATAGCCATAAATAAAATAAAAGTTCAGCAAGGATATATGAAGTGCAATTTGATTGGAACAATCTGCAATGTTTCTCACAATGGGTGCATTCTCAAGCAGATTAGAATTTGCAACATGGCATCATTCAGATTACTACAGTGCAATGGGTATTGAATCAGTCAAGGCTTGCTCAAAAGCTGTGTCTCTAGCATGATTCACATCTTTTTTATGTGAGACTAGGGCTAATACAAGTCAAAAGAAAAAAGGGAATTCTGGTCACATGAGGCCCAGGTTCTGCTGGAGGCTAATAAGTCCTAGTTGTCCACTTTTTAAGTTCCGCTGGTCCAAGTGGCCCATTGCATAAGTGACCAAGACCACCAAGGCCACTAGGAGGAAGATGGTGTCTGCATGGGCATTCATCGGGAGTTCACAGTTCTTGGTGAAGTTCCTATAGGCACGGTCAGGGTCAGGGCATTTTTATTTATTAGTGTAATCAGTTTACAACCTTTGAGCCAACGGCTCATTTACAAAGGTACCTCGTAAGGTAAGAACGTGTGTTACAGCGTTACATGTGTATCTAAGGGTAGCCTAGCCCTTATCCAGGTAGAGGCTACTTTGCTGTTTGTGTAGAGCATTATATTCTAACTACTATTTCTATAAGTAAACAAGTATATATCTATATATATGAGGTAGGGCTTCCTTGAGGTCTGTGTGTGCTGGCTGCATGTAGTATTTTTAATTAAGATGCCCTAATCACTAGCCAGAGTAGGAGGCGTATGCGTCAGCCAACATATTGCAATAGTAGCATATTTGGAGGTGCGGTAACTGTGGGTGAATGCTGGGCACGCATCAGTAGGTGCATCCCTCATTCCCCAATAAGCCAGCATGTAGGTGCTGACACCAGCTATATGTAACGTGGCCAACACATCTAACAAAAGTGCTACTGCAATAAGAGGCAAGTTCCTCATTCAGTGGCACAATAACACGCCTCCCAACATGCCTTTACTGGTGAAGTTTTTCACCAAACATGGCGGCACTGACTGCAAACACCTGACTTCAGGGGTGCCCAATCCTCCTGTGATGCCCCGACCCACTTCATTTGCCGATGGGGGAGCTTACTCCCCGTTGGCATAATGGCTCCCCTCCCATTTCAAATGTGTGCCGAGGGGCTGCCCAATCCCCCTCAGCATCATGTGCCCTCCAATAGTCTTTCTTTGCCAATGGAGGGCCCAATCCCCATCAGCTTCAGTCCCCCATTCCCAGTTTAATTTGCCAATGGGAGAGCTTACACCCCATTGGCATGATGTCCCCCCCATTTGTGTGCCGAGGGGGGTACCCGATCCCCCTTGGCTAGTGCCTCCCCTTTGGTATGTACCGAAGGAGGTGTGCAATCCCAGCCCCCCAAAAAAACACTGAGGTGGCATGCTGGGAGCCCACCCCAGTATGCCAAATGTCCCTGTAAAAAAAAAAAAATCCTGTGATTTTTTTTCTTTTTTTTACCCTGTAAAACAGAAAACAGTCCCTTACGGTCTGTCCTGCTCCCTCCTACAACCCACGCCCACCCTTTTCGTACCCTGCCTCCCCACCCCCCACCCCATACTTAGCTCTGGAGCCTGGCGCGATGATCTTCGGTGGACTGGGAACATGTCTGCACTCTTCAAAGCTGACCGCGAACTGAAGAAATGCCGGTAAGTTGTATAATGGCATGACTAGTTTTTTTTCGACTTTGGTGCATATCTCAGACGTTTTGGGGAATTTTGGCTCCAAACTTTCAACATGGGGTTACTGGGACCCCTCCTCATGTATTCAGTCACTGTCATCGTGTTATTCCATCCCAAAAGGTGATTTTGAGGTCACTGAGAGGAATCACCTTTTGGGCCTGATTAATGAAACAACAGTGCCACTGTTCATGAGATGGGCTCTCAAAAAGCCTATGTTCCAAATTTGGTGAAATAAAATCAAAAAATTACTGTTTTATGAGCGTACATTGCGCAGTTTCCACGCACGCTAGTAGCTTCGTGAATTTGTAATATTTTTACTCCAGATTTTCAACATCGCCATTTTTCCACACCTCCTTATGAAGAGTACAGTTGTCATTTTACATATCCTGTCCAAAATGTGTTTTTGCACTTCCGGTGCAGAATAGCACAGTAGCTGTGGGAGATCAGTTTTAGGGACAGATTAAGAAAATGACAGTGCCACTGTTCATGAGCAGAGGTCCTAAAATGCCTATGTCGAAAATTTGGTGACGAAGTCCATAAAATGACTATTACAAGCATGTGTTGCACAGTTCCCACAAACCCTTGTAACTTCGCAAATTTGCAATATTTTCATGCCAAATTTTCAACTCTGGCATTTTTTCACACCTCCTTATGAACTGCATAGCTGTCATTTTTCACATCCTTCCTGAAATGTGTTTTTGCACTTGTGGCATACAATGGTGTGGTCGCTGTGGGAAATCAACTTTTGGGACAGATTAACACAATCACAGTGCCACTGTTCATGAGGGAAGGTCCCAAAATGCCTGTGTTGAAAATGTGGTTAAAAATATCCCCAAAATAATTGGATTACGGACGTGTGTTGAGCAGTTTCTATGCATGCTCATGACTTCACCAATTTTTCATATTTTCACTCCAGATTTTCAACGTTGCCATTTTTTTACACCTCCTCATGAACAATACAGTTGTCATTATTCACATTCTGCCCAAAATGTATTTCCATACCTGGGGCACCAAATGGTGCAGTTACTGTGCAAAATCACCTTTTGGCTAACAAACTGATAGTGCCGCTCTTCATGAGGTGGGGGTCACAAAAAGCCCATGTTGATAATTTGGAATGAAAATGCCAACACACACTATTGCATTAGGGTTTTCAGCTGCAACACTCCACCCTGGTGTGACTTCGGATCATCAACTGCAATGCTCCTGCCATTCCACCCCCCACTCCACCTTTCAGCCAGTGACAGGCATCGAGGTGTGCCTTGGAGTGTTTGACCTCAAAATTCACCCCATTCTCCTGTACTGCACCCACCTTAGTGTATTTTCTTATGGAATTGGGTAAGTATAAAGCCCAAAGACCCCAAAGCACACCACAACACTTGTCAGTGTCTACAGAGTAGGGTGAGGTAAAATGGCATTAGCATTATAGCTGACAACCCAAAGACACACCCCAACGCCTGTCAGTCTGTGCAGGTTGGGGGTGTGGTTAGCGTCAGTTCAGTACTTCACTGCCATTCCTATTATGCGTCTCTAACGCCTGCACTACCAAAGCCAATGCCAGCGAGACAACATTCGGCATTGACAAATGCTTATTCTATAATGTCCTTGCCTTTTGCCTTTTATAAATATTTAGTTTGTATCTGTAACTTGAAGGTTCATGAAAGATCAGAGTGGAACACCTTGTAAATAAGGTATTTGAAGCCCTAATGGTGTGAATATATGCTAAGCGCTGTATAAAAATAAAGTTTACTATTACTAGCACATTACTACACCTAAGACTTCTAAATGAAATAAGGGAGGTGCTATCTGCCCCACTGAAGGTCTTATGCAACATCTCACTGGAAACAGGCATACTTCCCGAGGACTTGAGAAGAGCTGATGTGATCCCTCTATATAAAAGCAGCAGTAGAGAGGAGGCTAGCAACTAAAGGCCAGTCAGTCTTACCTCAGTGGTGGTGAAATTAATGGAAACCCTGTTGATAGACTTAATTGAATGAGTGACAAGTGAAGCACATCAGGGGACATTAGTGGGTGTGGCCTAACTGGACTTTAGCAAGGCCATCAACCATGTATCACATAAAAGGCTGATGAAGAAACTGAGCAGCCTAGGGGTGAGATGCAAAGTGGTGGTTTAAGTGATAAAGTGGTTTATGGATAAGAGACAGAGGGTGGAGGTAGATGGCACACAACCAGCAATGAAAACAATGAAAAGCAGGGTGCCACAAGGCTCAGTGCTGGGACAGGTCCTCTTCAATGTCTTCATAACTGACATTGCAGTTTTTGAGGCTGCACCTCAGAAAAGACCTAGAGAGGGTACAGGCAATCTGGAGGAGGGCAACAAAAATGTTGCAGATGTTGCATAAGAAGTCATATGATGAGTGACTGAGGGATCTCAACATGTACACCCTGGAAAAGAAGAGGTCAAGAGGTGATAGGGAGCTACAGATTGCTCTAGGGGGTAAACAGGTTGCAGGAGGGTGTTTCCTTCAAATGAGAAAAAGCACAAGGACCAGGGGGCATGCAATAAAGCTGATGGGGGGAGATAAATGTGATAAAGCATTTCTTCAGTGAAAGGGTGGTAGACACATGGAACAGATTGCCAGCAGATTTTGTGGGTGCAAAAACAGTGAGGGTGCTTCAAGCATGCATGGGACAGACACAGGGGTATTTCAGAAAATAAATGGTGAGGTGGGAGGGTCATCAGAAACCAGTTTGGGTATGCAGAAAGGATAAGGCAGGGATCATCTGGACAGACTTGGTGGACCAAACAATCATTTTCTACTGACAAATTATATGTTTCCATGACAGATAGCGAGGGAAGAATATCAGGGGGTGACAGAACTGTGGTGGGTGCTGATATGGGGGGATATTAACAGTTATTAACTGGAGTGTCCCAATAGCAGTCAGTGCAACAAGTCAGTCCCTGGCAGATAAAAGGCAAAAAGCATTTCTAATGCAGCAGGTTGAACAACCCACTAGGTATTGTAGAGTTTGGATGATCATGGAGAGGGAAGGGAGATCAAGGAGCAGGGAGGTCCAGAGGCCTAATATGGTAACAGGAGACAGGAGAGAAGAGGAAGAACAGAGATGAAGACTGGAACCAGTGACAGGAGGGTAGGCAAGCCAAGAGTAGTGGAGGACAAGATAAGCATGGATATGCAGGATAGAGAGATGGGCTGCAATGTCAAGGGAAAAGGCATCTCCAGGAGGGGATTCCAAAAGGGGGGAAGGGTCAGATCATGGGGGGAGGCTTATCAGCAGTTAAGCAAGGAGAAGGTAGAAGCTGGGGTTAAGGGAAGAAATGAGTATCTGGAGGCTGATCAAAGTGGAGGAAAATATGAAAGGAAGGGTCAAAAGGGTGGGCATTACTAGAGTGAGAGGGTGGAAGGGGGTAGAAGGTTGCAATAGTGGCAGACTCAGTACTGAAGGGATTACGGTGGGGAAAGAAGCACACAAGAAAAATGAACAGAAAGGTAGAGTGTATGCCAGGCATGATGGCAAGGAGGGTGGGAGCATTTATACCAAAGTGTGTGGGGCAGGAAAAGGGGAAGCCTCACATTGTGGTCCATTTGGGCACCAATGATCTGGCAGGATATGAGGTGAAGGTGGTGCAGAAAAGGCTCAAGGAGCTGGGTAAGATATGCATCTGGTAGGAAAATCAGTAGCTTTCTCTGAGGAACTGCCAGTGCTGAGGGCCAATACTGTTAGAAAGCTGAAGACAGATGAATTCAGCTCATGGCTGGGGGAATGGTGTGTTGCAAATGGGTACAGACTTGTGATAGGGGGGCAGAACATGGGGGTGCAAGGATTTATGTACACCAGACAGGCTGCATCTAGATAAAGGGGTAGATGGGCCCTGAAAGACAACCTGGAGAGACACTTGACAGACAAGTGAATTTAAACAGAAGAAGGGGGGCAGCAGATAGCAAGGCACTTAGTACCAGGTGAGGGGGACTGCCAGGCCTTCACCCTTGTAGGAAATCAAAAGGAAGGGAGGGGGCACAGGGAGGAGATAGTAGGGTCAGGATAGGAGGAGAGACACTAAAGGATGGCAAGGAGCAAGAGGGTAATGGGTCATGCAAGAAGGTGATGACCTTGAATGTGAGGATTATGGTTAACATGGCAGCAGACCTGCAGGTGATGATGGCAGAAGGGGAGGTGGACATAGCTTCCATCACAGAGATGTGGGCAATCCAGTACCATTACTTGGACCTCGAGATTCCAGGGTACCAACTGCACAGGGAGGACAGAGGAAAGGGGAAGGGAGGTGGAGTGGCACTGTGCATAAGGGAAGAGATAATGTGTGCATGGGGGGAGGAGGAGGAGGAGGAGGGCTTGGCAGAAGACTTATGGGTAATGCTCTAAAACACCAGTGGGAGAAGGACTTTTTTTTGGGGGGTGTACAGAACAGCTTCACAGGGCATAGAGTTGGATAAGGAGCTTGGGGACCAGATAAGGAGAGTAAGAGGGAGAGGGAACATTGCAATTGCAGGAGACTTCAACCTACTTGAAGTAGAATGGAGCACCTTAGCTACCTATTGTTGCAGGGAGCAGCTCCTCCCTGATTATATCCAGGAATGTTTCCTGATATAGGGAGTCACAGAGCTGACAAAGGAAGAGGACATTCTAGACCTAGTGTTAACGGACCGGGAACATGTCCAGGATGTAGAAGTGAGGGATCCTCTTGCAGGCAGTGACCACTGCATGATGTGGTTTTACATCAACTTTGGAAAAGATCTATCCAAGTCCAAAATGAGAGTAGTGGACTTCAAGAAGGCGGACTTCAATAGAATGGTTAACATACTAGAGGGCACCTTTCAATGCTCCGACTGGAGATGGATGCATATCAGAACTGGTCCATTAATAAGATGGGGTTAATTGAGGCCACAGGTACTGGGTGATAGCTGTGCACACTAATCTGTGCAGAGCAGGAGTGTGTTACAGGTAGAACGTATGGGAGTAGAGCAACAGGAGAATATCGTGATGCAATACTATCACTATCCCCTATCATTCACCAGGAAGGAGTAAGTGTATTTAGCCACTGTTGATCAGGTGCTAAGTTGGACATCTTCAATGGTGGAGTGGCTACAGTACCTGACGCTGGAGTGTGTGGATTGGGGGAATCATGGTTTGATTCGCTGGTAGGGAATCTCTTAGAGTTAATTTTTTATTTCTTGCCCCAGTGTCCACACCCCCTTGGAGTTGATTACATTAGTTTGGGGGTGGGGGCACTCTAGTGCCTCCATAGATGTGCTTATGTTTGTAGGCGTGGAAGCACAGTGCCCTCTGGGTCCTGGTCTTCCATTTATATAGCAACAGTGACCAAATGGTCAGCTTAGACATCTTTTTGCCGCACCTCATGTACAGAAAATTTGTCAAATTTAAGCTGAAACATAATTCTGTGCAACTCCAACGCCATTCCGCGACACATGTGCAAAAACACATTTTGGACAGGATTTAAAAAATGACAGCTGTGATATACATGAGCTGTGAAAATAAGAAGGCTATTTTGAGAATCTTGGATAAAAAGATTTATAGTTTTCAAAGCTATGAGCAGGCATAGCAAAATTGCAATGAATGGTCATAACGTTGCCATGTTTTCATTTTTTGACCCCAAATTTTCAACATAGTCTTACTATGACCCCACCTTATAAACTCCATAGGTGAAAATTGTAAAATTCATGCCAAAATGACATTCTGTGCCACAGGTGCAAAAATACATTTTGGGCAGGATATGAAAAATGACAGCCATACTTCTCATGAGGTGTTAAAAAATAGCGATGTGGAAAATTTGGAGACAAAATATTGGAAATTACTAAAGTTTTGCATACGCATAGAAACATTTTAACAAATGCATGCAACCTGGGCATTTTTAGGAATTTTGTCACCAGATTTTAAAAATTACCTTTTTGTGACCACACCTCATGAATATTGGCACTGTAAATTCGTTAATCGGTCCCAAAAGGTGATTTCATACAGGGACCACAAAATCACCTTCTGGGCCCAATTAACAAAACTATTGTGACAGTGTTCATGAGGTAGGGTCCCAAAAAAGATCATATTTAAAATTTGGTGGAAAAATACCTAAAATGCCAAAGATATCAACATAAGTTCAAAACGTCACTGAAATCCATTATACGGCACTTACATTGATTCTTCACTTCACGGTTCAGCTTTGAAGAGTGCAGACACTTCCTGGTCTACAGAAGACTACAGCTGATGACCTCTAGTGGTAAGTATAGGGCAATGGTGGGGTGTGGGGTGGTGGGTGCTCAGTGGGAGGGTCGGGATCAGGAAGGTGGATAGAGAAGATGACGAGGGACTGTTTTCTTTTTTCCAGCATTTAACAAAATAAAAAACATGTTGGGGGAGTGTTTTCTTTTTTGCAGGTTTTAAATGCATATTTTGGGACACTGCAATTGGGCTCCCTAGTGTCCCAGATTGATGGGGGATACATATGTTGGGACAGTGGGAGTGGTCTCCCCAGTGTCTCACATTGGCGGGGGGTGTAGTGCTGACTCAGGGATAGGGCAACTCAATGTTGGCAACAGCATAGTACATCTGGGGACTGTTTTCTTTATTTACAGGTAAAAACAATTAAGTAGATATATCAGGACATAGGGAGTGGGCCCCCCAGTGTCCCACACAGGTGGGGTTCAGATATCTCGGGACACTGGGAGTTGACTACCCATTGTCCCACACTGGGGATGGGGGGCTTCTATCTCAGGACACTGGGAGTGTGCTCCCCAGTGTCTCAAACTGGCACGGGGGTTTCTACCACAAACATAGGAACTGGGTGACCCACTGTCTGTAAATATATATTTAATATTAACATGTTTCGGCCCCCTTCGAGGCAGTAAAAGGATAAAAAATTCCTTTATTTAAGTAAACACCAATGGGTGTTTTCCTAATCCGGGGGGCTGAGGAATCAGATTCTGGCAGCAGTTTGGCCAAGAAATGGCCAGAATGTGTTTTTTGTTTCAGAGGGCTGATGCCATTTTTAAAAAAAGCAGTGGTGTAAATTGCAGCAATTTTCGTGAAACTGCAGAAATTTGTGGCAAATCCCCTGGTGTTTCACGTAAAAATGCTGCAATTGGTGGCACTTTGGCAAAAGTACTGCCTCAGGTTGTGGTACTAGTGCTGTAATTTGCGTTAGTAAAAATGTCCCATTTAAAATAAACATATTTCTGACTATTTTTTCCAAAAAATAACTACAGAATCATGTTTTTGGGGCCCTGATTAGGTAAACACAAGAGCTGGTATTTAGCTACAGTAGGGGAAGTATGTTTTAAACTATTTCTCTTTTTCCACCTCGCTAACTGAAAACAAGATGGTGGAAACTTTACATTACATTCTGTGTTTGCGAATGCAGCAACCACTATCGCAGCAGTATAAAAAACGTGTTTTCACATGGCACATCTAATTTTTCCTGTTGGGCATAATAGGAAATGTTAAAGTTTAATAACTTTTGAATGGATTAATATTTTTTCACCAAACCTTCAAAGGACACATCAGTGACCCAAACCCCATATGCCCTATTCATTTCAGGAAACAAAATGCCATTTCAGAGAAACAGGGTGACAAAGAAATTGGCAAAAAAGTGGTAATTTTCACATTTTTTGACATTCCATATCTCCACATTCATACATCAAACTGGAATGGGACTTGCCAAATCCAAAGATCTGTGGTTCATGACAGAGCATGCAAAATGTCATGCAAATTGGTCAAATGGTTACAAAGTTATTAAAGTGCAAAAGTTTGGGTTTAACATAGACATGAAGACAACCCTAACTATAGTGGCAGTTCCACGCCACTATATATATATATATATATATATATATATATATATATATATATAGTCGAGTCCGCTTATAAGAACATACCATTTGCCAAGGCAAAATGTTCTTATAAGCAGGCTGTTACTAAAAGCGGGCTGCCATTGAAATCAATTATACCAGCAGCAGTAGTACAGTGCTATCGTAATATACAGTACAATGCGGTAAGGTGCTTCAATACATACTGAGCTACCCTAATCCGAATGATTCTTAGTAAAATAATCTGTGATTTTTGCTGCTTATGGCAGGATAAGGAAAGTTAATCAAGAAATGCATCAAAACTGGCGAAAAGAGGTCCGCTCACAGTTTTTGTTGAACACGAACAGCCGTATCCGTTCCATGCAGGACTTCACCTCCCTAATGGTGGTTCAATCGGCTGCTGCTCCTCATCAACCTCGCTGCTTTCCTCCATGTGTTTGATGTCATGGCAGATGTTGTCTTCCATAATAGCCCCAGAGCACTCGAGTCCCTCATCTATGGCCACATACTGATCGATTGCCCCCCGCAATGTTTCCCATTGATTCATAGTGAATGAGCTGGGATGGGATAAACAAGGTTCTCCCCAGACTGCATTGAAGACTTTAACAATTCATTAACACATCCTGTGTTGCCATTGAAACTAATGACAACACTTGGAGCAAACTGCAGCAGTCATTAAGATCAAAGTCGGCACACACAAAAGCGTGATTGCAATTACAGCTTTAATGAGCTGTGACTGCCAAGAGCAATTAGCGTTAGATTGCCAGCCCCTAGTATGGGAAAACACATGGCTCAGGCAGCCAGGATTGCTAGGATTGCTAGGAAGTGTCCAAAAATATGTGATTATAGCCGATCTCCGTGTTCTTATAAACGGACTTACAGCCCATAGGAAACAATGGAGCAAGATCGGTACATAAGCAAAATGTGATTATACCCGGAATGTTCTTATATCAGATGTTCTTATAAGTGGGCGTGACTGTATATATATATATATATGCTCCCTGAAGATTTTGGACTGGTCGCACAAACCGTGCGACCTGTACGCATGACCGTAAAATTCCAGAAAAGCGTAAACATGCGCGCAGATCACACTTAATAACCTCGCAGCTGCATAAGCGACCAGTACGAAACTTGGCAGATCCCAAGGCATTTGGGTTTTGATCGAGTATTCCAAATCTCAGGCAAATCTGTCAAATGGTTGCAAAGTTATTGAGGTGCAAAATTTTGGGTTTAACATGTAAATGGCTCCTCAACCCTAATATATATATATATATATATATATATATATATATATATACACACACACACACATATACATATATTAGAGGCAAAAACTCAGTTTAATGCATCAGTTATGGTTGTTCCACATTGACAAAAGGGAGGAAATTGGTGTTAGGGTTGAAAGCCCCTTGGACTCCCCCACCCCCCAACCAGCATTGGGGGCATGCTAGTTGTCGGCCCTAACTCACCCCATCACATGTGTAAAGAAGCTGCCTCACCAGATGATGGCTTGTCACATAGTAACAGGAACAACAATAGAAATGCAAGCACCGACAGTTACGCACATAGTAACACAAACATAAATAGTAAAGTAAATGTTAATAGAAATGCAAGCGCAACATGACCCCGGAGCGAACAGAGATGCAAAGGGACATGCAAGTACATACAAAAAATGCAACTGGTAATGCGCACAGTGGTGGCAGAGGTATCTTAAATGCAAATGTTAAGTGGTACAGCAAAAAGAATGCCAAAGGGAACAGAAACAGAAATGCGAATGCAAGTGTGCACATAAATGCAAACCGTAAAGCACACAGGCATAGTACCACAATTGTAAATGCAAATGGTAAAGTTAACATGAAGAATAATGCCAAAGGAAACAGAAATGTAAATGGGAACAGAAGCGCGTACGGAAACACAAACTGTAATGCGCACAGGCACAGTACTGCAATTCTAAATGCAAATGGTAACAGTAGCAGCAACAATAATGGCAAAGGAAACAGAAACACAAAAGGAAATGCAAGTGCATATGGAAACACAATGCGTAATTTGCATGGGCACAGTAACACAATTGCAAATGCAAATGGTAAGAGTAACAGCAACGAGGATGCAAAATGAAAGGCAAATGCGAATGAAAACAAAAGGGCTGCCGGAAAAGCAAATGGCGATGCACACGGTGACGCAAACCAAAATGCAAAGACAAACAATAGTGGAAACACAAGTGGTAACAGTAACACAAATGCAAGCGCAAAAGAGAATGCAAAGGGTAACGCATACGGTGGCGTACATGGGAACAGTAACGCAAACAGGTACAGAAACACAAGTGACAATGCTAAGTCTAACAGTGACATAGGCACGCACCCTGTTTTTGCCCAACAGCTGCATAGAGAAACACAGTGTGTACAAAGAATGTATGCATAATAATGGGACTCAGAGCAGAAAATGAGCTATTGGAAGACTTAATTGCTTATATCACAGGAACTGTATGATGTCAAAAAAAAATCACATTAATCATGATTTTCCTGGCTATGTTTTATCTGAATGGCTATGCATTGTCGCAAAGAAAATTTCTTATCTCACACCATTTCTGAGATACGAGCCCCGAAAGGTGCAGTGGACGCCACCATGTTAGTCTAAGGGAGAAAACGCCAACTTCGGAGTACCGTAACTTGGCATCTGTGCAATATTTGTTTCAATAAAACGCCAAAAGACACATCTGTAAGATGTTGGCTGCCTTCACACCAAATTTCAGCTCAAAAGACCAAACTGTTCTTTTGCAGCAGGGTGGCAAATAATTCCAGTCATTTTACCATAGCCTGGAAAAGTAGTGTCGTGATTTGCAAAAGCTTTCACAAAAATTTACGAAAGTGTCGCAAGTGCAACACTACTTTGCAACACTACTTTTTCCAGAAATTTTAAAAACATATTTCTGGGGTGTTAAAATAAAGACATGACTAGCATCCGCAGGGTCTGACTAGGTGGACATAAAAAGAATTGTGTCCCTAGAGGATCCCAAATTTAAATGCCAAGCATTTCTGTGACCAGTAACAAAAAAATGGCTGACTCATGACACTACAGGGGTCATTTGTGACACTAGAAAGTGCATTTGTGACACTTTCGCACTTTCTGTTAACTTTTCCCTTTGACTTATAATGGGAACTTGCTTTTTGAATAACTTTTGAAACATTTAATATTTTTAAATGAAATCTTCAAAAAAGCACATCGGGCACCCTGGCTGCATGTTCCCTGAAGTTTTCAGACTGGTCGTGCAAACCATGCAACCTGTAGGCACGAGCAAAGAATGCACATAAAAAGTAAATGTGCACACGTATGTCACTTAATAACACCGCAGCTGTATATCTGGCTGGTACGGAAGTTGGCAGGTCCCAATATCTATGACTATGACCTGTGCCTGCCAAATATCAGGCAAATCTGTTGAACGGTGGCAAAGTTATTGAGGTGCAAAGTTTCACCATTTAACATTAAAAGGGCTACTCAACCCTAACTATGGTAGCACTACCGTGCTACCGTAATATATCTATACATATATATATATATATATATATATATATATATATATGTATATATATTTTCTATGAAAACTTTGTTAATGTATTAGTTAGGGTTTTTCTACAGTGAAAAAAGTGAGGAAATTCAGCATTAGGGTTCCCACCCCTTGCACCCCACCCTCACCCTACCCCTACCAGCAGGTATTGGGGTCTGCAATGGGGTCATTGGTCCTAACTCTCACTCCATCCCATGTGTAAACAAGCTGAGGTGGTGCAGTGTAGTAAAATGGGGTGAGAGTTATGGCCAATGACCCCAATGCACACCCTGATGCCTGCTGATGGGGGTAGGGTGAGGGTGGGGTCCAAGGGATGGGAACCCTAATGCTGAATTTTCTCACATTTTTGCTGTAGAAGAACCATAACAGATGAATTAATGGTGTTTTTTTGCATAGAATTTCCTTACTTTTTAAGAAAGAATAGAAAAGTTGAAAGTTGCGCAAGTTGGTGGGAGTGTGGGGCCCATCTGGGCCCCACTCTCCCTCCAACTTGTAAGTGTCAGGCCACATTACACACCCAATGACTAAAAAGTGTATTCACAACAGCAAGGCCAGCCACCAAACAAATGTTAATCTAGTAGAACAATAGAAAACACTGTCCAGAAAACATAAACTGCGCCACACAATATGTCCATAAAAATATATTGCCTGACACATAAACACCTCTATTAACATCTACTGGACATGCTGCCAACACCCTCTGAATTTCAAGTAAAAAGACCAAACCGTGTCCAAGATATGACATATCAAAATATGAAATTTTCATTCGTCAAAGTGGCACAGTTCCACATCTGTTGACATTTAACACAGACAACAACTGAAAACTACATCCATGACACTAAGGCTAGGTATCCTATCAATTTCAAGCCACCACCACAAGCAAAACTCTGTCCACAGAAGTAAACTGCACCATGCCATATCTGCACCCAAAAACATTTTCTGACACAGAAACACTGTAATTTTCATCCACGGGACTAGCTGCCAACACCCTCCAAATTTCAAGTGAAAAGACCAAACCATGTCCGAGATATAACATTTTAACGTATGAGATTTTCATTCATCAGACTGGCACAGTTCCACACCTGTTGACATTTAACACACACAACAACTGAAAACTACATCCATTACACTAAGGCTAGGTATCCTATCAATTTCAAGCCACCAACACAAGCAAAACACTGTCCGCAACACATAAAGTGTGTCATGCAATATCTCCACAAAAGAAATTTGTCTGACACGTGAGCACCATAATTCTCATCTACAGGACATTCCATAAACACCCTCCAAATTTCAAGTAAAAAGACCAAACCATTTCCGAGATATTCAATGTTAGAAATTGGTAAAATGTCCCTATCTATTCCATTATAAAAAATCTTACTATCTTGTCCCTATCTCACGATCAAAGATGGCGATCAAAGATCCTCATGATCAAATAATTTACAGGCTCATGAACAAAGAATTAAAAATCTTATAAATCAAAAAATTGATGGAATTGGGGTATACCACCATCATGGCTCAGCAGAACAGAGCCCTCTGAATAAAATCAACCCTCATTTGACTTCCTAGGACACCCCTAGGCTGAGAAAATTGATTTTTAAATTGGACCATCTCATCACTCGCTCACGATCACGATCAAAGAATCTCACAATCAAAGAATTTGCAGGCTCATGAACAAAGAATTAAAAATATTATAAATCAAAAAATTGAAGGAATTGCGGTAAACCACCACCATGGTTCGACAGAACGAAGCCCCTGAGTAAAACCCACCCTTATTTGACTTCCTAGGACACCCCTGGGCTGAAAAAATGTATTTTTAAATTGGGCCATCTCATTCCTCTCTCACGATGCACGATCACGATCAAAGAATTTGCAGGCTCGTGATCAAAGAATTTGCAGGCTCAAGAACAAAGAATAAAAAATGGTGAAACACAAAAGTTTCACTGATTTGAAATGAACCAATGGCAAGTCACGATAGAACAGACCCTCATGAGCAAAACCCACCCTCATTTGTGTCCCTAGCCCACCCCTGAGCTGAGATATTACTGTTTATAGGTCACGATCAAAGAATCTCACCATCAAAGAATTTGCAGGCTCATGATCAAAGAATGTTAGACTGTAAGATTTTAAAAACTTATAACTCTATTTTTTGACAGATTTGGATGAAACCAAAGGCATGGCTCAATAGATCAGAGCCCTTTGAGTAAAACCCATCAAAGTTTTACTTCAGAAGTGACCCCTGAGCCAAGATATTTGTGTTTTTCCAATCAGAAAATAAAAAACAAAATGGCGGACTTTGTGATCAAAGAATTTTGAAAATCCTCGGGAGCAAAGATTCTTGAACTGCAAGGCCGCAAATTCTTTGACTGCCAGGTGGGACCAGATGGCCAGAACCCCCATTCTTTGATAGCAAGATATACATATCAATTTTCCCATTGACTTATAATGGGAATTTAAAATTGCCATAACTTTTGAATGCCTTAATATTTTTTCACCAAACAAAAAGTGACCACATTAAGAATGACAAAAGGTGCCTCCAAAAATGGATAATTTTGCATTTTTCAGTGTTTTTGTACACGAAGGCTGGAACTCCGACAGAAACGCAATTTGGCAGATCAAGAGAACTGGTGTGCCCCAAAGCATGTACCAGATTTCAGGCAAATCCATTGAACGGGTCTAAAGTTAGTAATGTCCAAACATTTGACTTTAGTATGTAACTGGCTGCTCAATCCTAACTATAGTGGCGCTATGTGTATATAAATATATATACTGTGTATATATATATATATATATATATATATTTAGAAAATGGGCTTTTTATTTGGAGGCATCTGATTGGCTGGTACCCATTCCAAAGGGTACATTAACTTTCAATAGATGCCCACCAAATAAAAGTTCCAACTAACCTGCCTCATGCCTAGCTAAGTATCCTTGTGCCCAGCCTGCTTTATGATTGGTGCAGCACTGGGCACACAATTTGAAACTACCGCCATTTTTTATCACTTTACGAGATAGTCAGTGAGACACCCCTCCCACATACAGACTTACTTTATCACATCTACCACCACCTAGTAACTGCCCAAAACAAAAATACCTGTTTTCCCATTCACAAACCATCATTTTATTTCTTTTTTGTACTGTAGGCTTTTGTGTGCTGCTCGGACATTTCCGTGAGTGCGATCAAGAAGCCAATTAAGTTCTGTCACAGAAACCATAGAGAAATGCACAGAAAGCAGCTTATGTCCCCACTCATTCAGAAAATAAATCGCACACAGCTCCCTATTAATCCAAAGCCACCAACTGCCAAAATAAATTGGCTGAGCTCTGCCCCCCCACATGTCCTTTCGTCCCCTGTCCCCTGTCATCACACAGTGGCTTAGAAAACATTTTTGTTTTACTTGCCGGCTTGCCACTGCTGCTCTATCTCTGTCTTTCCCACTCACACACACATTTCCTTCTGCTGGGCTGCGTTCACTTTCCTTGCTTCAGCTACAAACCGCAACTGCATTTCAGTCACACAACATGGATGTCGCGCAACCCCCGAAGACATGGAAGCGGTAAACAGTGAAACTGAAGGCTTGGGCATCAGGATGGCGAGAGCGCAGCACATTACCAGCCGTAAATATGATGGCTGTTAACTTTTAAAAAGTATTCTTCATTTCTTTACAACACGGATGTCGCGTGACCCCCGAAGACATGGAAGCGATAAACAGTGAAACTGAAGGCTTGGGCATCAGGACGGCGAGAGCGCAGCACATTACCAGCCGTAAATATGCTGGCTGTTAACATTTAAAAAGTATTCTTCATTTCTTTTGCGGGCTGTATTTTTTACCAGACTGGCAGGGCTTTGACATGCTCGGTCTTCTGAGTCCACTGGGGGCGACACATTTAAATAAAAGCACAGTTTAAATCAAACTGCATGTTTTCTCACTCTTCAGAGGGGCCCAAAAAAACAACATTCTAATGCAGGCGGAGGAACTATTTTTTACAAAATTACTTTAAACTATTTTTATTAATTTTCTTTTATTTAACTTATGTTTTTACAGTGCCCATTTCTAAACGCAATAATACCCTTGAGGGTGGGCGAGCAGGCACTGACCTCCTTCCAGGGCTATGAGCCCTCAGCCTGCGGCAAGGCGGGCCTCATTACGTATTCTCCTGGGCTGTCCGGTATTGCCCAATACCGCCCACCCTCTTGGTATTATTGCTTAAATATATATATATATATATAGAGGATATGGTTTGCCTTAAGATATCTTATTTATCTTCACGAGGCCAGAGATATATGATATCACTGGCCCTCGAGTGAAGATAAATATGATATCTTCAGTCAGGCCATGTCATATTCTGTTTATACAATGTATGCTTTGTCCCCACCCCCCAATACAACTCACCACATGCCCCTCTCAATGAATGGGTGATATAAAGGTGATGGCCCTAGCAATAAAACCCCACTTACAGAAAAGCTGTCAAAACAGCAGATGTCATTTATTGTTTAAATAATATCTGGTGGATTCTGTTATTTATGGTTAGTTTTAAAAAAGTTTTATCTGGTTTATCCTGCCATGTCCCCCCCCCCAACAGAGCTCCACATGCCTTCCCCCCACCATAACAGATTACATAGGGTTTTTAAATATTTGGTTGATCCTGTCAATTTAAATTATCAAAATATCTGGTTGATCCTGCTATTATTGTGGTGAAAAGTGATTTTTTTTTAAATTCTTATCTGGTTGATCCTGCCACTCTGAGCACTTTCACTTTACCTGCAATTGTAGCGTGGCCGGGCGCTATCCACACTGACGACTGGCACGTTGCCAAATGTTTTATACGAGGAGCCCCGGGTACAGTAACTGAGAAACCCTCTTCTTTATGCTTATTTGTAAGTATTTAGTTGGAAAAAAAGCTTCCGACTGCACAGAGTGCAGCAGTGACCGAGTTGGCGGCTTTTCAACAGTAAAAGGGACACTCATGCTCGTTGATTGCAGGTAAAGTGAAAGTGTTCAGAGTGGCAGGATCAACCAGATAAGTTATTTAAAATTTTTTTTACTTAATTTTTTTTAAAAGTATGGTAGGAATAAAGATATGAGTGAGGTATGTGGTGGTGGTTGGGGGTGCAGGTCGTATAGGCACAGCAGCACAGCAGCTTGTCATTTGTAGGTGTAGTGAAGATTGAAAGTGAAATGATTTCACTTTCAGAATGACGTATAGGAGTGTGAAGATATCTCCATGATGTATAGGAACACGTCGATATCAATGTTATCTTCACTGCCTAGCTCAGATATCATGTTTTACACTTCTATTTATTCAGACACATACATTGTATAAATATATATATATATATATATATATATATATATATACACATACATATATATATATATATTATGGTAGCACGGTAGTGCTACCATAGTTAGGGTTGAGGAGCCATTTCTATGTTAAACCCCAAAACTTTGTACCTTAATAACTATGCAACCGTTTGATGGATTTGCCTGAAATTTGGAATTTATGATCAAGAACCATAGGTCTTGAGATCTGCCAAGTTTCGTACTGGTCGTATATACGGCTGTGGAGTTATTAAGTGTGATCTGTGCACACGTTTACACCTTTCTGGAATTCTGTGGTCGCGCCTACAGGTCATACGGTTTGTGTGACCGGCCCAAAATCTTCAGGGAACGTGCAGCCAGGGTCCCTGATGTGCCTTTTGAAGATTTCGTGAAAAAATATTAAACGGTTAAAAAGTTATTCAAAAAACTGTTTCCCATTATAAGTCAAGGGGAAAAGTTAACAAAAAGTTCAACACTTTCGCAAATGCATTTTTACTTTCGCAAATGGGCCTGTTACTTTCGCAAATCAGCCATTTTGTTTTCAGTTGGTGATCAGAAAAATGGTTGGCATTTATATTTGGGACCCTCTAGCAACCTAATTTTTTTTGTATTCACCTAGTCGGGCCCTGAGGATGCTTGCCATGTCTTTATTTTGTGGTAAAACACCCCAGAAAGAATATGTTTTTCAAATTTCTGGAAAAAGTATTTTCGCAAATTACTTTTGTGCTCACGAAAGTGTCGCAAATTTTTGTGAAAGCTTTTGCAAATTGCGACAGTAGTTTTCTAGTCTGTGGGAAAATGACAGCAATTCTTTGGCACTGCGCTGCAAAAGAACTGTTGGGAGTTTTGAGCTGAAATTTGGAGGGAACGGAGCTGACATCTCACAGATGTGCCTTTCAGTATTGTATTGAAAAAATATTACACGGCAAAGTTACAGCACTCCAAAGTTGACAGTTTTTCCCATAGGATAACATTACGGCGCCCGATGCATTACAAATCCTTTGGCACCCTGCTGCAAAATAACGGTTTGTTTTTTTTTCCTGAAATTTGGAGGGAAGACAGCCAACAGCCCACAGATGTGCCTTTCAGTAGTTTGGTGAAAAAATATCACATGGCGGCAAAGTTACGGCACTCCAAAGTTGACATTTTTTCCCATAGGATAACATTACGGCGCCCAACGCATAACAGAAATCCTTTGGATCCCTGCTGCAAAATAACGGTTTGTTTTTTTCCTGAAATTTGGAGGAAGACAGCCAACAGCCCACAGATGTCCTTTCAGTGGTTTGGTGAAAAACATTACAGGGAGGCAAAGTTATGGCGCTCAAACTTTTCTTTTTCCCATAGGATAACATTCAGGTGATTACTTGGCTTTTCAGGGCCCGTATCTCGAAGCGGTGCGAGATATGGATTTTCGTGGAACTTCTAGCCCTAATGGGGCTAAGAATCAAATTAGCCAGGGCAGTTGTAAATAATATGACTTTTAAATTTTTTCTACGTCAGACGGTTCCTGAGATATAATGTATTTAGTATTCCAAGATCTCATTTTCTGTCGATACTCATTATTTTGCATACATTATTTGTACTCACTGTCTTTCTCAATGCAGGTTTTGGGAAAACCAGCCTGTGTGCTTACATTACTGTTACTGTTGCCCTTTCCGCTTGCGTTCCGCACCTGTTTCACTTACCGTTGACATCCTGCGCCACCATGTCGTTATCCTTGCTTTCATTTGTGCTTGTGTTTCTGTTATTTTTGCCATTTTCTGTCTACAGTACTGTTTATCTTTCTGTTTCACTTTACATCACCATGCCCATTGACATTTCTGTTTGCAGGCACCATGTTACTATGTGACAACACATCACGTGGCAGACCATTCCCATCTACGCCACCATGTGCGTTACCCTTTCTGTTCTCATTCGTGCTTGTGTTACCATGTGCGCCACTGTTAACATTTCTGTTTGCGTTGCTGTCCCTGTTAGTATGCCACAAGACATCATGTGGCGGGAGCGCGGGGCCCAGAGGGCACCACGCTCCTGCTGCTGCATTACATTCACGATTTCTTGTTATTATTCTCAAAAAGAAGGGAAATTAGAGGCAAAAAACTCAGTTTAATGCATTAGTTAGAGTTGTTCCACAGTGACAAAAGTGAGGAAATTCGCTGTTAGGGTTGAAAAACCCCTTTGCACCCCCACCCACCCCCAACCGGCATTGGGGTGTGCATTGGGATCATGAGTCCTAACTCTCACCCCATTCTCCTATACTTCTGCTGCTTTACACAGGTCATGGGTGAGAGTTAGGGCTGATGATCCAATGCACACCCAATGCCACCCCGCGCGTCATCCTTTGCATTTTCATTTGCGCTTGCGTTTCTGTTACTTTTTTGCCATTTGTGTGTACCGCACTGTTTCTCTTTCTGTTTCACTTTGCGTCACCATGCCCATTGACATTTCCATTTACAGGCACCATGTTACTATGTGACCAGACATCACATGGCACAACGTTCCCGTCTACGCCACAGTGTGCTTTACCCTTTCTGTTATCATTCGCGCTTGTGTTACCATGTGTGCCACTTTTAGCATTTCTGTTTGCATTGCTGCTCCTGTTACTATGCCACAAGACATCATGTGGCGGGAGAATGGGGCCCAAAGGGCGCCGCGCACCCGCCACCACATTACATTCACTATTTCTCAATATCATTCTCAAAAAAAAGGGAAATTAGAGGCAAAAAACTCCGTTTAATGCATTAGTTAGGGTTGTTCCACAGCGAAAAAAGTGAGGAAATTTGCTGTTAGGGTTGAAAACCCTAACTCCAAATTCACCCCCCCCCAGCACCACACAATCACAGACACACACACACATTCAAGTATGGGGGAGGACCAAGTCAACACAACCAATGACAGACATCCAGCAGCAGGTGACAGAAATAACAAACAATTGTCTAAATGTACTCGAGACATCCCCACCCACCTGACCAGGTACTGCATGCTCAGTGGAGATCAACAGCAAAACTGAGGCCATGTACACCAAACGTACACATCCCTGATTGCAGCTGCACACAATGTACCACACTTAGTAGTTGCATGGCCTTACCTACCGATGCTCCACACCACACCACAACTGGTACTGTGCCGTTATTCAATATAAATGCTGAAGGTGCATGATGACAGTTGTAGAAAGGTTTTAACACTACTGAGTATACATTAATTAAGAGAAGCATATAAATTAACTACAAGACACTAGCATGCTCAAGATAAAAGTAGTGATACATTTAGTAGGTGATTTACATAGTAGTACATTTACTGCAATGGTTTACTCAACATAGAGAGGCTGATGTAAACATATGGAAAAGCATTGCCTGTTCAACGCTGTGAAATTGGTACTGCCAGTATCACATGCATTCTTACTGATGAAGGTGTACTGCTGATGTACATACATAGACCTTCAGTGTGTTTCAATATTAAAGATGCAGTAAGTATTCTTTGTAAGAAAGATTGTAATTGCATGGATCAGGCCAACAACTTCTAAATATCATAGCACTACTGAGCCAACAATGATGTACCTGTATCGGACATGTATATAGGATAGATTTTCCTGTAGGCACTTACTGAGTATGTTGTACCTGATAAAGACAATCTCATTGCATCTGTGATGACTAACTTATTCAAATAGTAATACATTTGCTATTGTTGCAATGAGTGATCTATGCCACTTATGGACACAGTGTAATTTTTTTAACAGTTGTTTCATATTCAGGCTGTATGCCTACTGTTTGGGTTTGCCACACTTCTGTCACTGATGCTATCAAAGTGATAACTATGTTAATTCTGCTACAACAGGAATCAAGTAGGTATGGTGTAGATATAAACAGAATGTCTTTTAGTATTGATTTAACTCATAATGGGGTAAATGTACTAGGACAGCAGGGGTTATCCTCTGTCTCTGAGTCTGTCAGTTATAATCACACTAGGGTTTCGATGACTGTAATGACTGTTACACTGTTCATCTTCATGAGTTCATATTCACAGCCATTCTCCAGCAACTAGACAGTGTATGGTGTAACTGGGTGGGACACTGTGTTGCAAAGCTGCTGCAGTGCCTAGCAGAGGAGAGTATCTACTCATAAAGACAATTAAGCAATAAGGCATGACCAACAGTTATGTTAAATGGTCTGTTAATCACCCTGTAGGGGTTTAATGTTGAATGAGGGCATATCCGGGTGCCACATGTCGCTAGACAGTGATAAACTGACCATTAACATAATACCTGGGGTGGCTTATTGCTATCATAATAAACTGTTTTTAAACAACATTAAACCATGTTCATCATATGGTTAGGCTCTACATGTATGTTAATAAAACTAAACATAAGGCTGTTACAATGTTTACAGTCAATTAGAAAGCTGCATTTCTCAATCCCTTGTTATAATCAGAGATATTATACCTGTACAACTCCTTGGTTTTGCTTAACTCTATTGTCAGGTGGCCCACCACAAGTGGTGTGGTGTGGTGTGGGGCATCGGTAGGTAAGGCCATGCAACTACTAAGTGTGGTACGCGTGTGCAGCTGCAATCAGGGATGTATATGTTTGGTGTACATGGCCTCAGTTTTGCTGTTGATCTCCACTGAGCATGCAGTACCTGGTCAGGTGGGTGGGATGTCTCGAGTACATTTAGACAATTGTTTGTTATTTCTGTCACCTGCTACTGGATGTCTGTCATTGGTTGTGTTGACTTGGTCCTCCCCATACTTGAATGTGTGTGTGTGTGTCTGTGTGTGTGTGTGGTGCTGGGGTGGAATTCGGAGTTAGGGTTTTCAACCCAACAGCAAATTCCTCACTTTTGTCACTGTGGAACAACCCTAACTAATGCATTAAACAGAGTTTTTGCCTCTAATATTTATATATATATATATATATATATATATATATATATATATATATATATATATTTATATTATACTGGCCTGGTAGTGCCAATATAGTTAGGGTTGCATGCCCACTTTCTGTTAAACCCCAAAGTTTTCACTTTAATAGCTTTGCAAGTGTTTGTCCGATTTGCATCACATTTTGCTTGCCCTGTGTCCAGCAATAGCTCTCTGGATCTAGAAAGTTTTGTTCTGGTTGGATGTATGGTTGTGGAACTGTAAAGTGTCAAAAAAGTGAATAATCCCCAACTTTTGAAAATGTTTTGGTCTGCATAAAGGACTGAAGAATGTGTCTGAGTGAATTCAAGTTTGCTTGTCTATATGTGCCCTGGGTTAAACTGGTGCCTTTTGAAGATTTGGTGAAAAAAGCTTTATCTATTCAAAAGTTATGCAAGTTTTTCATGTCTCATTTTTGCCTTTCAGAAAATGTATATGTGCACTGAGAAAACTTTCGCGAAAACATTTTTTTGTGCTTGAAAACTTTTCATTATAAGGTATAGGGGTGTCATGAAAACATTTTTGTTTTTGCTAAAGCATTTTTATTTTCGTGAAAACAATGCTCAGAAACATTGTCCCATGTATTTGTTTTTTTTTTTGTCACTTCATTGTGCCAAGGTGGATTGTGCTTTTGGGCTGAAATTTGCAGGGTGGCAAGCCCTAGTCCCACAGATGTGCATTTTGGTGGTTTAGTGCCAAACCATTTAACGAGCCCGTAGTTACAGCATTCCAAAGTTGAGAAATTTCCCAAAGGATAATATTGCATCATCCACGGCCCCTTTCGCTGCCCATATCTTGAAAATAATTTGAGATATGGATTTTTCACTACATGCAGCTTACTCCACCTTGTGGTGGACTAAGTACACATGGAAGTTTCAAAGTCATGACTATAACTGCAGTGGGATTTTTTCCATAGTTGCTATGGTTACTGAGCATTTCCAAATGAGTGCTACAAGGGTTACTTTTCAGTACTATGGGGCTGCTGTATGTATGTGTATATGTGTGTGTGTGTGTATATATATATATATATATATATATATCATTGCAAAAAACTTGTTAATGCATCAATTAGGGTGAATACTATAGCGACAAAAGTAGGGAAATGAGGCATTGGGTTTTCAACCCAATGCCCCATCACTGGGTTCCTCAATTTCAAACACTCCACCCCTCACTACTATTTTTCCACACACCAACAGGTGTTATGTGTTATGTGATCATCAGGGTTAACTCTCACCCCATTCTCCTATACTGTACCATGTCAGTTTGTTAACATATCTAATGGTGTGAGAGTTATCCCTGATGACCCCATGGCACACCCCAACACCTGTTGGTGTGTAGAGGGTGGATTAGTGGGGATGGAGTGGTAGGGGTGGGAACCCTGGCAGTGGGGTGTTAGGGTTGGGAACCCTAATGCTTCATTTCCCTAATTTTGTCACTATAGTATTCACCCTACCTGATGCATTAATGGAGTTTTTTGCAATAAATTTCACTTCTTTTTCAGGTAGTATAATTTTATACTCATTTTACTGTGGGAACATAGGGTCCTTCAGACCCTGCAATCCCATTCCCTCACAGATGCACATATGTATCTAATTGTGTAAACACAGGGGTCTCTGGATTCTGCACTTCCACACATAAAGGTACAAACAGGTGTAGTGAAATTGCAAAAAATAGTCATAACTGTGCCATCTTAAATAATTTTCACCCAAAATGTTCAACGTAACTTTCTTATCACCTCACCACATTTACCCAGTGCAGAAAACTTTCAAATTAATCACTTTTGATGTTGCACATGTGGCTACTGCCCGCTTTTTGGTACTTATCTTCCTGTATGCAATCAGTGCTACTTGAAATGCTGTACACTTTATATTAATCAGGTGTTTGCATCAAAAATTTTTAACTGTCTACTTTGTATTCAATCTGTTACTCTACTGCTGTATGTGCCTTGTTGTAAAACATTTTTACTATGTAACTCAATCTCCCCTCTCCCCCAGGTCACACCAGGAGATGAGCAACTTGTTGTTCAGTGTGCCTAACTCTATCATATTTTAGAATTTTTTCACCAAGTTGTCAACATGGGTTTCTTTGGACCTCCCTTCATGAACAGTTGCACTGTGATTTTGTTAATCCATCCTAAAAGTTGATTTTGCACAGTGACTGTGCCATTCTCCATCACAGGTGTGAAAACTTATTTCAGGTAGGATGTGTAAAATGACAGCTGTACTGTTCATGAAGAGATGTGAAAAAATGGCAATGTTGAAAATCTGGGGTGAAAATATTAAAAATTAGTGAAGTTAAAAACGTGCAAAGAAACTGAACAGTGCAAGCTTGCAATGCAGTCATTTTTTGGAATGTTTTCACCAAATGTGCAAGATGGGTTTCTGGGACCCCACCTCATGAACAGTGGCACTGTCATTCCATTAATTGATCCCAAAAGGTGATTCCATGCAGCGTCTACAAAATCACCTTTTTTGATGAAGAAATGAAATAACAGTGACTGTGTTCATGAGGTGGGGTCCCAAGAATGTCAGGTTGAAAATGTGGTGCAACAATTCCTAAAATTTACTGAGATATCAACATAAATTGAAATCTCCCCTTGACTCCCATTATACGGTGCTTACCTTGATTCTTCAGATCGTAATTCAGCTTTGAAGAGTGAAGACATGTCCCAGTCCACAGAAGATGACAGCGTCAAACTCTGGAGGTAAGCATGGGTTGAGGGGGGTGTGTGGGCAGATGGATGCACAGAGGGAGGGTTGGGATGGGGAGGAGGATGGGGAGAGATGACAAGGGACTATTTTCTTTTTTCAGTGGCAGAAAAAGATGTTAGAGACAGTTTTTTTTTTCACCAGTTGAACATTATGATTTGGGGACACTGGGTGTGGGCTACCCATTGTCCCACAGTTGGGTGGGTTGTTGTTGCTGTGCCAAAACAGGAATTGGGCACCCCGATGTTGACTGTTTAAAAATATAATTTGTGGACACTGGGAGTGGTTACCCAGTGTTCCACAATTGGGGGGTTTGTTACTGCGCCAACTCGGGGATTGGGCACCCCGTTGTCTGTGGAAGCTGCTTGTAAAGAGCAGAAAAACAGAGTGGGTGTTCCTTGACTCTGCAGCCAGCAGTATGAGTGACAGCTGTTGCTGCAGAAATCAAGAAAATACCACTCTTCTCATGCAGAGAATGGGCTGCAATCAGTTCTCTGGCTGAGCTGGCACCTGGGATTTGGGGACTTGTTTAGGACCACTTAAAAGAACATCAGAATACAGATGAATGACTCCTCTTTAGCTATGTTCTGATTTTTTTTTCTTTTTAATTGTGTTTTACAGTTTCTGCAAGTGAAGATCCTAGCTAAGCGGCAAACAAGATGGCGGACAAAAGGCAGCTCCACCTTTTGCACTAGGTTGAACTTTACAAAAATAACCCATCTTCTTTTAACAAAGATTGTGGTACTTTGTGCAAACTACCACCTTCTTTGTGAAAAGAAGGTGGAACATTGGGCAAAGTACTCCTATTGTGTGAAAATTCTATCTTTCATGCTTGGCATATAAATCTTCCCAGAGGAAATAATGGGGCATTTTTAAATTGCATAACTTTTAAATGGATTAATATTTTTCACCAAACCTTCAAAAAGCACATCTGCGACACAAAGTCTTTTACCCTGGACCATTTCAGATCAAAACCTAAAACCATTTCTGAGACACAGATGGACAAAGAAATGTAAAAAAATAAATAAATGGTAAATTTAGGATTTTGTGACACTCTGTGTCTCAGAAACCACAAAAACGATTCACATAGAATTTGGCATGTCTAGAGACCTACCCATAGAGATTATGCTTGATAAATTTTGTGCAAATCCATTGAATGTTTCCAGAATTATTAAGGTTCCCACTTTGGGGTTTAACATAGAAGTCTGCACTGAACCCAAACAATTATGGTGCTACCATGCCATATATATATATATATATATATATGCACATATATATATATTCTGCAGAGTGCTGAAAAATGCTGCAGAACTGGGTTTCATCCTTGGGGACACCAATATAAATAAATATATATATATATATATATAGATATAGATATAGATATAGATATAGATATAGATATAGATATAGATATAGATATAGATATCTATATATATATATATATCTATATATATCTATATATATATAGATATATATATTTATATCTATATCTATATCTATATATATATATATAGAGAGAGAGAGAGAGAGACATATTAGAGGCAAAAAACTCTGTTTAATGCATTAGTTAGGGTTGTTCCACAGCGACAAAAGTGAGGAAATTCGTTGTTAGGGTTGAAAACCCTAACTCCAAATTCACCCCCCTCAGCACCACACACACACAGACACACACACACACACACACACACATTCAAGTATGGGGGAGGACCAAGTCAACACAACCAATGACAGACATCCAGTAGCAGGTGACAGAAATAACAAACAATTGTCTAAATGTACTACGAGACATCCTCACCCACCTGACCAGGTACTGCATGCTCAGTGGAGATCAACAGCAAAAACTGAGGCCATGTACACCAAACATACACATCCCTGATTGCAGCTGCATACAACGTACCACACTTAGTAGTTGCATGGCCTTACCTACCGATGCCTCACACCACACCACAACTGGTACTGTGCCATTAGTCAATATAAATGCTGAAGGTGCATGATGACAGTTGTAGAAAGGTTTTAACACTAGTGAGTATACATTAATTAAGAGAAGTACATAAATTAACCACAAGACACTAGCATACTCAAGATAAAAGTAGTGTTACATTTAGTAGGTGATTTACATAGTAGTACATTTACTGCAATGGTTTACTCAAGATAGAGAGGCTGATGTAAGCGTATGGAAAAGCATTGCCTGTTCAATGCTCTGAAATTCGTACTGCCAGTATCAGATGCATTCTTACTGATGAAGGTGTACTGCTCATGTACATACATAGACCTTCAGTGTGTTTCAATACTAAGGATGCAGTAAGTATTATTTGTAAGAAACATTGTAATTGCATGGATCAGGCCAAGCAACTTCTAAATATCATAGCACTACTGAGACAACAATGACGTACCTGTATCGGAGATGTATAATGGATAGATTTTCCTGTAGGCACTTACTGAGTATGTTGTACCTGATAAAGACAATCTCATTGCATCGGTGATGACTAACTTATTCAAATAGTAATACATTTACTATTGTTGCAATGAGTGATCTATGCCACTTATGGACACAGTGTAATTTTTTTTTAACAGTTGTTTCATACTCAGGCTGTATGCCTAGTGTTTGGGTTTGCCACACTTCTGTCACTGATGCTACCAAAGTGATAACTATGTTAATTGTGGTACAACAGGAATCAAGTAGGTATGGTGTAGATATAAACAGAATGTCTTTTAGTATTGATTTAACTCACAATGGGGTAAGTGTGACTCTGTCAGTTATAATCACGCTAAGGTTTCGATGACTGTAATGATCAAGTTACACTGTTCATCTTCATGAGTTCATATTCACAGCCATTCTCCAGTAACTAGACAGTGTATGGTGTAACTGGGTGGGACACTGTGTTGCAAAGCTGCTACAGTGCCTAGCAGAGGGAGACTATCTACTCATAAAGACAATTAAGCAATAAGGCATGACCAACAGTTATGTTAAATGGTCTGTTAATCACCCTGTGGGGGTTTAATGTTGAATGAGGCATAGCCGAGTGCCACATGTCGCTAGACAATGATAAACTGACCATTAACATAATACCTGGGAGTGGCTTACTGCTATCATAATAAAACTGTTTTATAAACAACATTAAACCATGTTCATCTTATGGTTAGGCTCTACATGTATGTTAATAAAAAGTAAACATAAGGCTGTTACAATGTTTACAGTCAATTAGAAAGCTGCATTTCTCAAACTCTTGTTATAATCAGAGATATTATACCTGTACAACTCCTTGGTTTTGCTGAACTCTATTGCTCAGGTGGCCCACCACATGTGGTCTGGTCTGGTGTGGAGCATCGGTAGGTAAGGCCATGCAACTACTAAGTGTAGTACGCTGTGTGCAGCTGCAATCAGGGATGTGTACGTTTGGTGTACATGGCCTCAGTTTTGCTGTTGATCTCCACTGAGCATGCAGTACCTGGTCAGGTGGGTGGGGATGTCTCATAGTACATTTAGACAATTGTTTGTTATTTCTGTCACCTGCTGCTGGATGTCTGTCATTGGTTGTGTTGACTTGGTCCTCCCCCATACTTGAATGTGTGTGTGTGTCTGTGTGTGTGTGGTGCTGGGGGTGAATTTGGAGTTAGGGTTTTCAACCCTAACAGCAAATTTCCTCACTTTTTTCGCTGTGGAACAAACCTAACTAATGCATTAAACGGAGTTTTTTGCCTCTAATTTCCCTTTTTTTTGAGAATGATATTGAGAAATAGTGGATGTAATGCAGCGGTGGGAGCGTGGGGCCCAAAGGGCCCCACACTCCCACCGCATGATGTCTTGTGGCATAGTAACAGGAACAGCAATGCAAACAGAAGCGCTAACAGTGGCGCACAAGGTAACGCAAGTGCGAATGAGAACAGAAAGGATAATGAACACGGTGGCGTAGACGGGAACGGTGTGCCACGTGATGTCTTGTCACATAGTAACATGGTGCCTGTAAATTGAAATGGCAATGGGCATGATGACGCAAAGTGAAACAGAAAAAGAAACAGTACGGTACACACAAATGGCAAAAAAGTAACAGAAATGCAAGCGCAAATGAAAACGCAAAGGATGACGCATGTGGTGGCGCAGACGTCAACGGTAAGTGAAACGGGCATGGAACCGCAAGCGGAAAGGGCAATGGTAACAGTAATGTAAGCACACAGGCTGGTTTTCCCAAAAAGCTGAATAGAGAAAGACAGTGAGTACAAAGAATGTATGCATAATAATGGGTATCGGAGCAGAAAATGAGGACTTGGAATACTAAATAAGTTATATCTCAGGAACCGTATGACGTAGAAAAAAAATTTAAAAGTCATATGATTTATGACTGTCCTGGCGCCAGGGGCCTAAGAAGTTTTCTGACAAAAACTCCGTATTCATCCGTTTTTGAGAATACGGGCCTGAAGCGCGGGTGAACGCCGTAATGTTATCCTAAGGGAAAAAAAGAGAAGTTCGGAGTGCCATAACTTTGCCTCCCTGTAATATTTTTTCACCAAACCACTGAAAGGCACATCTGTGAGCTGTTGGCTGTCTTCCCTCCAAATTTCAGGAAAAAAGACCAAACCGTTATTTTTCAGCAGGGATCCAAAGGATTTCTGTAATGCGTCGGGAGCCTTAATGTTATCCTATGGGAAAAACTGTTAACTTTGGAGTGTCGTAACTTTGCTGCCATGTAATATTTTTTCAATATAACACTGAAAGGCACATCTGTGAGATGTCGGCTCCCTTCCGTCCAAATTTCAGCTCAAAATTCCCAGCAGTTCTTTTGCAGCGCAGTGCCAAATAATTGCTGTCATTTTCCCACAGACTAGAAAACTACTGTAATTTCATGAAAGCTTTACGTGGCTCTATGACACTTTCGTGAGCACGAAAGTAATTGGTAAAGTACTTTTCCAGAAATTTGAAAACATATTTCTGGGGTGTTTTACAACAAAATAAAGACATGGCAAGCATCCTCAGGGCCCGACTAAGCGAATACAAAAAATTAGGTTGCTAGAGGGTCCCAAATTTAAATGCCAACCATTTTCTGATCACCATCTGAAAACAAAATGGCCGATTTGCGAAAGTAACAGGCCCATTGCGAAAGTAAAATGCATTTCGAAAGTGCTGAACTTTTGTTAACTTTTCCCATTGACTTATAAGGGAAACTGTTTTTGAATAACTTTCGAACCGTTTAATATTTTTCATGAAATCTTCAAAGGCACATTGGGGACCCTGGCACACGTTCCCTGAAGATTTTGGGCTGGTTGCACAAACCGTACGACCTGTAGGCGCGACCATAGAATTCCAGAAAAGCGTAAACACGCGCACAGATCACACTTAATAACTCCGCAGCCGTATATCCGACCAGTACGAAACTTGGCAGATCCCAAGGCCTATGCTTCTTGATCATAAATTCCAAATTTCAGGCAAATCTATCAAACAGTTGCAAAGTTATTAAGGTGCAACATTTTGGGGTTTAACATAGAAATGGCTCCTCAACCCTAACTATGGTAGCACTACCATGCTACCATAATATATCTCTCTCTCTCTATATATATATATATATATATATATGGGATACATGATGGGCATGAGTGTGGCAAATATTGTCACTCCAGCAGAGTGAGCTCTGGATATATAACGAGTGCCAAAGGCGCACGTGAGATATCCAGATCTCACGATGCAGGAGTGACAATATTTGCCATAGCACACGATCTGACCATCATGTATTCAATATATGCAATAGGGCCAAGAGTTTCAGAAGGGTTGTTATGCTGTCTTGTGTTCTGTTCCTGTTTATGTGTTTGCTCATTCTGTGTGTGAGCTTTTCTGAATGGGCTGGCAGTGTTATAAACTCTGGGAGACACATGAGTGTGTTTTGCAATGCTAAATGAGTTAGTTTTAGTTAGGAGTGAGGAACATTATTTTGTGAGGTTGTATTGTTTGGAAGTCTGGCTGCAGTGAAGCTGAGAGCATCACAGTAATTGTAATGAGCTGAGAGGCAGAGTGTCAGAACAGCTGATACTGTTTTCAGTGGTAATTAAGTTAGCTGCAGGCAGAGTGAAGAGTATTCTGTGAAATCGTGCTCTTTAGGATTCTGGCTGCAGTCAAGTTCAAAGTATCACAGTAATTGTAATGGGTGAGAATCAGAGTTTGAGGAACAATGTGAGAGTGTGTTTCAGTGGTAGTTGAGTTAGCTGCAGGCAGTAGTTTAGACTGTTCTGTGAAGCTGTGCTGTTTAGAATTCTGGCTGCAGTCACAGTAATGAGCTGGTAGTTGGTGGGGGGGTAGGTGTGTTTTGTAATGCTCACTGAGTTAGCTGTAGGCAATAGTGAGACCTCTGAAGTAGTTTTGCATTTATGTCTATGGTAACAGCACAGGTGTTTCTTGCATGCTGAGGCGAAAGTTCCCTTGAGTAATGACCTTTTGTGACCTGTGTGTGTAAATGGCTGATATCATCACAGTAGAGCAGAGGCTAAAAATATCACACTGCAGTGGAAGATATACTGTTTTACCACTCCCCAGTGTGTGTGTGTGTGTGTGTGTGTGTGTGTGTGTATATATATATATATATATATATATTGGTTTCCTAAGGATGAAACCCAATTCTGAAGCATTTTGCAGCACTCTGCAGAATGCTGAAACAGGCCTAATAAATAAAGCAATGTAATTTCAATGGCAATCAGTCCCTTTTGTCATTCAGGAAAATGTGACACTGCCAGGATGAAGCGAATGTCGCAGTTTCCTGCATGACAAAAGGGATTATTTGCCATTGAAATTACATTGCTTTATTCAGTAGGTCTGCTGCAGCATAATGCAGAGTGCTTTAAAAGTGGGTTTCATTCTGGGGACAACACTGTGTGTGTTGGTGTGTGTGTGTGTGTGTATATATATATATATATATATATATATATATATATATATATATATACAATATATATATGCAATAGGGGTGTCCATATATTTAGTTAAATAATCACATTTATCTGAGTCACTGCAGGTATAAATAAATTTACACCTACAGTGACCATTTATATATACAGTGCCGGACTACTTTCTAAAACCCCAACCTTAAAAAAAAAGCCAGCCAGCTTCATTGCCACTCACTACTCTCAACTCAGATGCCACCTGAAAGACAGCAGCACAGTCAGACACCCAGGCACCCCCCCCCAATCTTTAACAAACTACAAATAAACACCCGAAGTACAATAAAAAATGTTTTTATTTATATTTTTTTAAACTCCACTCACATGATAACAGTACCTCTGTCTTCCTATGTTCACAAAACTAGCTGCCCTCCGGATGCTGCACCTGCTGACTGCCCAATCCCACTTGTTAAATTCAAACTGATTTTCTTTCTCCCTTGTTCCACTCACCTCCATCACAGTCCATGATCTGTTGTCCCATTCAAGAAATCATGCAAAGAAAAACACCACTGGATCTGCATTTCCAGTGATCCACTGCTTCATCCTGACAAGCTGTGCCCAAAATCATAAACCGCGATGATTGACTCATGCTGTACAAACCACACAATGGCTTCTACCTCCGACTTGGATAAAAAACAAAACATAAGAGCTGCTTCAGACTCTGACTTAATCAAATTAAAAAAAACTACAACAGCAAATTCTACACGGTTACACCATGGCTCTCATTCAAATAGCTACCATGTCCTCACTAAGGGAAAAACAGCCGCCATTTAAAAAAAAAATCATCAGCCCACCCACAAAAAATCACAGCCAATAAAATCACACACCACAAATGTACTCACATATCAATTACTGGTTGCTGCGCAGTGATAAAAGGTAGGTTAAAGAAAATCCCCTGTATTTCACACTAAAAAAAATAAAGAAAATATAAAGCAAAATAAAAACTCCAAACAAACAAGCATAACCCTATTGCATAAATAGAATATGCAATGGGTATGAGTTAAATAAATAATTTATATGCACTTGAGCAGTTTAACCTTGGACACCTCACTCATGGCTTACACCACTCATGAGGTTACCCGAGGTCAAACTGCTCTAGTGCACATAAATCATTTATTTAACTCATATACATTGAGTATCCTTGATGTGTATATATATATATATATATGTATATATATATCAAAATCTTTATTTATCTAGGTGGGCACCATTGAGCAGGGTTTATTTGCAAGATGGACCTGGTCATACAAAAATCATAGTAGAGTAACATGGTAAAACATAATGCAATATTATACAAAGAAGAAAAATATACATATGTACATCAACATTTGAGTGAGAGGGCCTTTACAGCAGATAGGCTCATACGTGGGTACAGCTGGAATGTTCACTTAAAAGGAGAGAGGAAGCAAAAAGAGGAATACCAGCTTAGGAAAAAATGACGGGGTGGAAATAGTTAACTGGCATACTTCAGGGAAGGAGTGGAACTTGGCCGTGGCAAAGGAGAGGCAGAGAAGCCGGTATTTTTGTAGGGAGAGAGGCAGGGGCAGAGGCAGGGTGGGAGGCAGGATGGGCAGGAGGGAAACTGGAAAATAGGTGAGCTAGCCATGTGGGAAACATTTGCAGGATTCCTTCACGGAGGAGTCATAGAGCAACTTGAAAATATTCAGGCTAACAGGACAGCTAAGCTTCAAGTTTTTTTGCATATTGTTCCACAAGGAAGGCAACGAGAAACTTATGGCAGCTCTGCCATAAGGAGATATGACCTTAGGTAATTGTAAGGCAATCAGGGAATAGCTTCTTAGAGCATAGGCACCTATCACGTTCAGGGGAATACAATCAGAGAAGTATATGGGGAGCTTGTTGGTAACCGCTCTGAAAGCCCATAGAGCAGCATTTCTATTTCTCCTATAATGAAGGGAAGTCCAGCCCTCCGCAGTGTACAAGGAGCAATGGTGTGTGGAAAGTGGAAGGAGTGTTTTGAACCTGATTGCTCTGTGGTATGGGTTGTCCAACTTAGCCAGGGCAGAGGCAGTACAATGGCTATAGAGAAGGTCCACATAATCTATTAATGAAAGGAACATGGCTTGAACTAACCGCTGCTTGGCATCCCAAGTAAGGAAGTGATTAATTCTGTAGAATAGTCCTAGTCTTTGTCTTAGTTTCTTCTGTAGTTCTTCGAGATGTTCAGAGAAGGAGAGTTTGTGCTCGAGCCATACATCCAGATATTTGAATTTTGGTACATACTCTAGATTTTCTCCAAGTACTGGGGTAATCTGAAGGATAGCCCCAATGCAAGTGGGTTCACCAATAGGAGGAATATATATATATATATATATATATATATATATATATATACTGTATATATATATATATACAGTATACACACACACACACACACACATATATATATATATATACTCAACGGGTGAGAGCAATATCAGTGTGATAAACTTGGTTATTTCCACTGGAGTGTGATATCTAAATATGGCATCACAAGAGTTCAAATATCTGACAAATATACTGTATATTAGGGATATGCAATGGTAAAAGTTAAATGACTTATATGCGCAAGAGCAGTTGGACCTTGGTAACCTCACGAGTGTGTATGTGTGTGTGTGTGTGTGTGTATATATATATATATATATATATATATATATATATATATATATAGTTAGGGTTGAGTAGGCAGTTCAATGTAAACTCAAAAGTTTGCACTTTAATAATCTAACAACTGTTCAATGGATTTGCACAGAATGTGGTATGCACCTTCCTGTCAGCTATGTCTCTTGATTTAACAAGTTTTGTTCCGGTTGAATGTGTGTTCTCCACATTACAGAGAGGTGAATAAAGCAAGTTTTCACTCTTTGACTTTGCTGGGATTTTTCTTTGAACTTGCCTACAGCCCAGAGAGTTTTGTTGGTCTGAAATGTTCAAGGCAGAAAGGGACTACCCCACAGATGCAACTTTTGCTAGCCTGGTGTAAAAAGAATAAGCAATTTTTAAGTTATTGCGATTTTAACATTTAAAAAAAAATAATTTCTGAGCATGCTCAGTAAGTACTTCAAGCTAACTGTATGAAATGAAGTAGGAATCCTGCCCTATATGGATAAAGTCCTACTTTTCATGACTGCCACCTTGTTTTCAATTATGCCCCCAAAAATAAATCTGGAAACCTCCCAAAATAATATTCTGGGGAGGAATCAACGCATGTAGCTTGCTTATTGGGACCCCCTTTGGTGCATTCTGCACTTTACGGGAGGAAATACACCTGTAAAATGTATTTATTTAATTATTGTAACACTATTTCCTATCCACGTAATATGACCTAGGATCCTACTTCATATGCCGAGATATGACATAGAATCCTAGGTCATGAGATGAAAATGGGATTATAATTAAAAAAATACATTTTTTTGCAGACATGGGTTACCCAATCCCTGTGTCTGCACAAGAGGACCCACCACACCAGTATGGGACACTGGGGATCCCACTCCCAGTGTCCCCAACAGGAAACAAACCATGGCCGACAACTGGGTGCCCAAACCCAACATCAGCAGTAGCCTCCAAAAAACATATCTGATAAAGGGATGCCCAATCCCATGCCGGCAGCAACCCCCCAACAAAGCAGGACATTGGGAAGACGACTCCCAGTGTCCCTAGTTGTAGCATGCCCCCTACATCACCTGTTCTGCCTGAAATAAAGAAAACCATCCCCTAACATCTTTTTATTAAAAAAATCCTGAAAAAATAAAACAGTCTCCTGTCATTTCCCCATGTCCCTCCCTCTCCCATCCCCACCCTCCCTCTGTGAACCCACATCCCCTTATCCTCCCTTACTCCATACTTACCTATGGAGGTCAGTGGCTATGATCTTCTCTGGACTGGGACACATTTGCACTCTTCAAAGGCAAACCACAAACTGAGGAATACAGGTAAGCGTTGTTTAATGGCTGTCAATGTGGGTTTCAACTCATGTGGATATCTCATCCATTTTTGGGAATTTTGACCCCAAATTTTCAACATGGGGTTCTTGACATCCCAACTCATGAACACTGTCACTGTCATCTCATTAATCCTTCCTGAAAGGTGACTTTGTGGTTGCTGCATGGAATCACCTTTTGGGACTGGTTAATGAAATGACTGCACCAGTGTTCATAAGGTGGGGTTCCACAAACCCCATGTTGTAAATTTGGTGTAGAAAAGTCAAAGAAATTACTGCATTATAAGTGTGCATTTTGCAGTTTCTATGCACTATCGTAATGTCACTAGTTTTTACTATTTTCACTTTATATTTTCAACATTGCCATTTTTTCACACCTCCTCATGAACCGTAGAGCTGTCATTTTTCACATCCTTCCCAAAACATGTTTTTACACCTGAGGCATAGAATGGCATGGGTGCTGAGTGAAATCAACTTTTGGGATGGATTAGCAAAATCACAGTGCCAGTGTTCATGAAAGAAGGTCTCAAAAAGCCCATATTGAAAATGTGGTGAAATAATTCCAAAAAAATGACCATGTTACGAGTGTGCATTGTGCAGGTTCTACACAAGCATAACTTCAACATTTTTTTATATTTGTACTTCAGATTTTCAACATTGCCATTTTTCACACCTCCTCATGAACAGTATATAGCTGTCATTTTTTCATCCTGACTGAAACATGTTTTAGCACCTGTTATGCAGAATGGCATGACAGCATTGTGAAATCCCCTATCAGGACAGATTAACGAAATGACAGTGCCAGTGTTCATGTTGTGGGGTCCCCAAATGACCATGCTGAAAATTTGGCAAAAAATCCTGAAAATGTCCATGTTATGTACGTCCATTGAATTTATTCTAATAACACACATAACTTGTGGGATTGTTTGGACCCTGCACTCCCTCAGTAAAATAAGGATACTATTATACTATCTCAAAAACAAGGGAAATTCATTGCAAAAAAATACGTTAATGCATCAGTTAGGGTTTTTATTAAATCATTAAAAGCTGGGAAATTTGATGTTAGGGTTCCCACCCCTACCAACCCACCTCCTACCCTGCACACACCAATAGGCATCAGATGTGTGCCTTGGGGCCATCAGCTATAACACTCACCCCATTACATAAGTAACTAAGCTGAGATCTATAGAGCATAGGAGAATGTGGTAAGCTTTGTGGCTGATGACCCCAAGGCACACCCCCAACACCTGTTCATGTGTGCAGGATAGTGGTGGGGTGTTAGGGTTGGAAACCCTACCACTGTATTTCCTCCACTTTATGGTTTGATATTAGCCCTAACAGATGCAGCATAATAAAATAAACAAAAACATTCTGTAAGCTGATTGGTCAGACTGGGTCTTTAGCCATGTTTAAATCTCACAATAAACAAATGGATAAAGTCCAGACTGACTAGTGCTGACCTGATAACACTTATCCACATAGGGATCACTAGACTGAATTTTTTTTATTATTATTATTTTGTTCTTTATATTGCTTGTGGCTGCCTAGGCTTCAGCCTGGTCATGGACCCTTGTACCCTACCTCCACTGCTGGTCATGACTTTGACACCCCTGGCTTACCCCCTCAGGGTGGGGATGTGGAACCTGAGGCTCAGTGCCACATACGTGGGACTAGAATCAGAGCCAACCCTAGAGGTTAATTTAGGGCCAAGGATGGGCATCATTGATGGTGGCTGCAAGCAGGATTTTCTGTTTTGTCCCCAGGGGCAGAGACGTGCAATGACATCCTGCATCTGCCCCACCCCTCTTTCTCTTTTAGATGCTGGTGCTTGTGTATCATCCTGACATCCACCAGAAGTCATACACGCACTAGGCATTCACCACAGCTTAACCCCCCAGAGAAGGAGGGCAGGCCTGAAGGTGCTCAATCCTTCCCCCCTGGCCTCTCCTCCAGCTCCTGGGTCCATTCCCAAACCCGGGTCGCTGGCATCACCTGCAGAAATCCAACCACTGCACTGGTATGCCAGCTCAATATACTGAACTTTTGCAATTTGCAAAACAGTAATTTATTTTTAAATTAGTCAGTACCACACCAAGGCATCAGGTTGCTTAGCATAAGAAAAAAACAATTTAAAAATGCCCCACACATAGTTTAATGTTTCTGCTAGCCCTGCAGTTGGAGTGTTGCTGAACAGTATTGTGTGCCATTTCAATTGTAAAGGTATTTCAGAAAGTAATGTTTCTACCAGCAGTGCAGAATTACCATTGGTGCTTTTGTGGTTACTTTGGGGGGTTACTTTATGATCGGCATGGCACATAAAATAAGAACCCTGTCTCAAAATATCTCAGACTTACTGCAATTTCTCTGATGGCCCTGCCTTTGACAAGATCATAAACATTTTTTTGTCCAATGTACTCAACTGCAAAGCTGCCATGCCAGAACTGTGCGACCATGAAGTGGAGCAGCTGGAACCAATGGCAACCAATGTTATGGCACAGCATTATGTTCACTGTTTGGAAATCTCCAGTACATGCTTAAAATGACCAAACATGCTACTGTTTAGTGACACCACTGTATATGTTTCTCCTCACTTATCCTCTATGATTGACCATGCTGCTTATGATGCATGGTCCACCCCATTCTCATGCATGGCTTCACAGGAGCACAGGGAGAATGGGGTGCAGAATGAAATTTACAGGCAGGCCCCTCCTGCATTTATGTTAAGTCCACTCAAACGTTTGCTTTCACCTGTAGTCCAATTGAGTGTCATGCTGCTGACTCCACTCCAATTGTGAAATACTGGCTCAGTTGGGACTATTTTAACAGAAGTGGAAGAACAAATCCTGTATTTTCTTGAAATGAATGACATGATACTTTTTGCATTAAAATATTTTTTGCTTTATTCCATTTTATAATCACAATAATTCAGTACAGGTGGTGTGTTCTGAGATTTACACATGCCTTGGGTGATTTACAGCACTCAGACTACAGCCTTGTGCCACACCACACCAAAAACATAATTCCAGGCAGCTACAACACCATTCCATACCACAGGAATGAAAACATATTTTGTTCAGGATTTGAAAAAGGAAAGCTGTGACAAACATGGGGGGGGGGGGTATTAAGAAGTCTATCTTGAAAATCTGGGGTCAAAGTCTTTCAAATTTCCAAAGTTGCAAGCTTGCGTAGTGAAATTGCAACAGATTGTCATAAGTTTGCCATTTTTAAATATTTTGACCACATATTTTCAACCTAGCCTTCTTATGGGACCTCCTAATGAACAATGTGATTGTCATTACACAAATCCCCCCTAAAGGTGAATTCACCAAGCAACTGAAAAATCATCTTTTGGGTGAGAATTACATAATGACAGTTTTATTAATCATGAGATGGGGTCCCTAAAAGGCTATGTTGAAAATCTGGGGTCAAAATGTCGAAAACTGGCTGAGTTATGAATAAAAGTTGAACTCCCCATTGAAATACATTGAACTGCATTTACCTTAGATTCTCATATTGCAGTCGTCAGTTCAAGCAGCAAGACCTGTCTTTGATTGGAGAGTGGATCTCGAACCTGGAACCTGTTCAGGTGAGTGAGGTTGTGTGGGGGTGTACTGGGGAGTGTGGGATGGTGGGTGCTGTGTTGATGGTGGGAATGGGGAGACTGACCATCGAGGGACCATTTATGCCCACCAAAAAGAAATATGGAGGACAATTTTTTTATTTCTGGTTTAATTTTTAACTGTATATGTACTGAAGGGGGACAGAAATTGGTGGGTTGGGGGTGCAACAAGACATCAGGGAAATACACTGGGCATCACGATTGGTAGGTGGGGAGGGGGTACCACTGGACACCAGGGAAATACATCAGGGAGAAAGAGAAAAAAGGTGGCTACATAAAACAACACCGGTGCTGCAACAAAATACTTCCAAGTAATCTACACCAAAAGTCTGGCCACATGGTGTACTGACCAGATAAGAAAAAAAGCTAAAATGCTAGGTCTTCTTAATATTGCTTTTATTGAAATGTTAAAAACACCACACAGCTAACAGCACCCACTCCTGGCGACCAACATTTTATAGATATACAGTTTATTTTCTGATTGAGCTATTCAGTGTCCCTCTTGCTGCCCTATATGTCAAATTGCAGGAGTGTACCCTCTTAAAGTCAGATTTACCATCTGATCTTCCAGGGATGAAATAGCATTTTTAACTCCTGTTACTTCTTATAATATCCATTCAAACATTGCCTGGATCACAGGATCACCTGCCACGGAGCCAGCTGTCAGCTCAAGAGGCAACTACTGTAGGTCTGGGATGTAAAAGGCAATGTCAGCAGAAGTGGCAGCATTATAAATCTGTTTCAGGGGATCCTCCAATTAGGATAAAAAAGGGCTACTGCAACTATGCTCAGTGCCACCAAACCAAGTACACATGCTTAGTTCCCCCCAGACACTGTGGCAAAAGGTATTGTTTCATTGAGTTGTTTGTGTTATGTGATTAAACAATAGTTGACTAGTAGTATCCTTGAATCTCCAAGGTCAGACAGAGCCTTGACTGGATTGTCCAGGAGGGTGGGACCCAGTCAAAAATATTCACATTGAATTGCTAATGTGAAAGAGGAAAGTGATGACTGGTGCACAGTAGCAGTGAAAGGAATTTAATGTATTTAATAGAAATGGCTAATACTGAGATTGGGACCAGGGACAGCAGCGATTATGGAGGTGCATAGCAGCAGTTAGAGAAATGTAATTTATTTAATAAAAATGGCTAACGTTGAGATTAGGATCAGGGAGAGTGTTGATCATGGCAGCGTACAACACCAGTCAGTGGAATGTAATTTGGTAAAAATGGCTGATGCTGGGTTTGAGACTAGGGAGAGTGGAGATCACAGAGATGTATAGCAGCAATGTGGGGAACAGTGTTGATGGAAGAACATAATCTTGAGCTTTAAATAAAAATGTAGCATTGCCACTGACCTTTTTAAGGATTTTCCCTTCATGAAAAAGGATCCTTTTTTGTGACTTTTGATACAAAAAAAAGGATTCTTCTTTCTTATCATGCGGTCATGATAAAGTATTCATAATAGTAAATAAAACAAATTTTCAGGTTATGTCTGCAAATGTGAAGTGCAGTTTACACCTAAGGGAGTCCCGATCCATCAGCTAGTTGTGTTGGTCTCTCTCTCACCAAGATGTCGTTTTTGTGGCTTTTGAAAAACATTTTTTTTAAGAAAAAACAGACAAGATGGTGATAAATGAAAAAGGAATTTTTGCTATACAAAACAGGACTCTTTTTTGTTTTATACATTCATCTTTAAGTGCTTACTGAGCATGTTCAGAAATTATTATTACAAATTGTTCAAAGAAAAATCCTAGTAAAGTCAATGAGCAAAAAAAATGCTTTTTCACCTCTATGAAACTCGGAAATTGCACATCCGGCTGTAGCCTAATTTTCCACATCCAGAGCTCTAGCCTAGGCGATGGAGCAATTTGCATGCACGTCCATGGAATGGTTCAAAAGTTATTAATGTGCAAAATTTCCAGATTAACATTGAAGTGACTACTCAGTTCTAACTATAGGGGTGTGACAGCATATATATATATATATATATATATATATTAGAGGCAAAAAACTCTGTTTAATGCATCAGTTAGGGTTGTTCCACAGCAACAAAAGCGAGGAAATTCAGTGTTAGGGTTGAAAACCCTAACTCCGAATTCACCCCCCCAGCACCACACATACACAGACACACACACACACACACACACATGCAAGTACGAGAGAGGACCAAGGCAACACGACCAATGACAGACAACCAGCAGCAGGTGACAGAAATAACAAACAATTGTCTAAATGTACTACAAGACATCCCCACCCACCTGACCAGGTACTGCATGCTCAGTGAAGATCAACACCAAAACTGAGGCCATGTACACCAAATGCACACATTCCTGATTGCAGCTGCACACAACGTACCACACTTAGTAGTTGCATGGCCTTACCTACTGATGCCCCACACCACACCACATGTGGTGGGCTACCTGAGCAATAGAGTTGAGCAAAACCAAGAAGTTGTACAGGTATAATATCTCTGATTATAACAAGGGTTTGAGAAATTCAGCTTTCTGATTGGCTGTAAACATTCTAAGAGCCTTATGTTTAGTTTTTATTAACATATATGTAGAGCCTAACCATATGATGAATGTGGTTTAATGTTGTTTAAAAAAACAATTTTATTATGATAGCAATAAGCCACTCCCAGGTATTATGTTAATGGTCAGTTTATCACTGTCTAGTGACATGTGGCACTCGGCTACGCCTCATTCAACATTAAACCCCAAGATGGTGATTAACAGACCATATAACATAACCATTGGTCATGCCTTATTGCTTAATTACCTTCATGTGAAAATACTCTCCCTCTGCTAGGCACTGCAGGAGCTTTGCAACACAGTGTCCCACCCAGTTACACCATCCACTGTCTAGTTACTGGAGAATGGCTGCAAATATGAACTCATGAAGATGAACAGTGTAACTTGATCATTACAGTCATCGAAATCTTAGTGTGATTATAACTGACAGAGTCAGTGATAGAGAATAACCCCTGCCGTCCTAGTACACTTATCCCATTGTGAGTTAAATCAATACTAAAAGACATTCTATTTATATCTACACTATACCTACTTGATTCCTGTTGTAGCACAATTAACATGGCTATCACTTTGACAGCATCAGTGACAGAATTGTGGCAAACCCAAATACTAGGCATACAGCCTGAGTATGAAACAACTGTTAAAAAAATTAGGCTATATCCATAAGTGGCATAGATCACTCATTGCAACAATAGTAAATGTATCACTATTTCAATAAGTTAGTTATCACAGATGCAATGACAATGTCTTTATCGGGTACAACATACTCAGTAAGTGCCTACAGGAAAATCTATCCTATAGACATCTCCGATACAGCTAAGTCATTGTTGGCTCAGTAGTGCTATGGTATTTAGAAGTTGCTTGGCCTGATCCACGCAATTACACTGTTTCTTACAAAGAATACTTACTGCATCTTTAATATTCAAACACACTGAAAGTATATGTATGTACATCAGCAGTACACCTTCATCAATAAGAATGCATCTGATACTGGCAGTACAAATTTCACAGCGTTGAACAGGCAATGCTTTTCCATACGTTTACATCAGCCTCTCTATCTTGAGTAAACAGTTGCAGTAAATGTACTACTATGTAAATCACATAGTAAATGCAACACTACTTTTATCTTGAGCATGGCTGTGCCTTGTAGTTAATTTATGTAGTTCTCTTAATTAATGTATACTCACTAGTGTTAAAACCTTTGTACAACTGTGATCATGCACCTTCAGCATTTATATTGAATAACGGCACAGTACCAGTTGTGGTGTGGTGTGGGGCATCAGTAGGTAAGGCCATGCAACTACTAAGTGTGGTATGTTGCGTGCAGCTGCAATCAGGGATGTGTATGTTTGGTGTACATGGCCTCAGTTTTGCTGTTGATCTCCGCTGAGCATGCAGTACCTGGTCAGGTGGGTGGGGATGTCTTGTAGTACATTTAGACAATTGTTTGTTATTTCTGTCACCTGCTGCTGGTTGTCTGTCTGTCTTTGGTCGTGTTGCCTTGGTCCTCCCCTGTACTTGCATATGTGTGTGTGTGTCTGTGTGTGTGTGGTGCTGGGGGGGTGAATTCGGAGTTAGGGTTTTCATCCCTAACACCGAATTTCCTCGCTTTTGTTGCTGTGGAACAACCCTAACTGATGCATTAAACAGAGTTTTTTGCATCTAATTTCCCTTCTTTTTGAGAATGATAATGAGAAATAGTGAATGTAATGCAGTGGCAGGAGCGCGGGGCTCTTTAGACCCGTGCTCCTGCCACGTCATGCACTCCCGCCACATGATGTCTTGTCACATAGTAACATTGTGCCAGCAAACGCAAATCGTAATGCGCATGGTGACGCAAAGCGAAACAGAAAGAGAAACAGTGCTGTAGACAGAAATGTTGAAAACAACGCAAACGCAACTGCAAATGAAAATGCAAAGGGTAACGCACATGGTGGCGTAAACGTGAATGGTAAGTGAAACGGGTACGGAACCGCAAGCTGAAATGTTAATGGTAATGGTAACAGTAATGTAAGTGCACAGGCTGGTTTTCCCCAAAAGCTGTATAGAGAAAGACAGTGAGCACAAAGAATGTATGCAAAATAATGACTCTCAGAACACAAAAATGAGGACTTGGAATAGTAAATTGCTTATGTCTCAGTAACCATATGACATAGAAAAAAAATGTAAAAGTCATATGAATTATCAGTTTCTTGGCTAGTTTTGTATTTAGCCCCCAAAAGGGGGCTAAGAAGTTTTTTGACGAAAAGTCTGTATCTCGCACCGTTTTCGAGATACGGGCCCTGAAAGGCACGGTGAACGCCGTAATGTTATCCTGTGGGAAAAAGCATCACTTTTGGAGTACCGTAACTTTGCCACCGTATAATATTTTTTCAACAAAATACTGAAAGGCACATCTTTGAGATGTCTGCTGGGTTTCCTCCAAATTTCAGCCCAAAACTCCAAACCATTCTTTTGCAGCGGGATGCCAAAGAGTTACTGTTATTTTGGGCATAGTTTCACAAAGTAGTGTCGTGATTTGCGAAAGCTTTCGCAAAAATTTGCGACACTTTCATGAGTGCGACACTACTTTGTGAAAGTACTTTTTCCAGAAATCTGAAAAACATATTGCTGGGGTGTTTTACCCCAAAATAAAGACATGGCTAGCATCCTCAGGGCCCGACTAGGTGAATACAAAAAGAATTAGGTTGCTAGAGGGTCCCAAATTTAAATGCCAAGCATTTTTCTGATCACTAACTGAAAACAAAATGGCAGATTTGCGACAGTAAAAGGGTCATTTGCGACAGTAAAAATGCATTTGAGAAAGTGTTGAACTTTTTGTTAACTTTTCCTATTGACTTATAATGGGAACTTGTTTTTTGAATAACCTTTGAACCGTTTAATATTTTTTCATGAAATCTTCAAAAGGCATATTGGGAACCCCAGCCGCATGTTCTCTGAAGATTTCAGGCTGGTCACGCAAACCGTGTGACCTGTAGGCGCGACCGTAGAATTCCAGAAAAAGCGTAAACGCACGCGCAGATCATGCTTGATAACTCTGCAGCCGTGTATCTGACCAGTATGAAACTTGGCATATCCCAAGGCATATGGGTCTTGATTATGTATTCCAAATTTCAGGCCAATCTTTCCAATAGTTGCAAAGTTATTAAGGTGCAAAATTTTGAGTTTAACATGTAAATGGCTCTTCAACCCTAACTATGGTAGCACTACCATAATATATACATATATTCTTGGAAAAAAAACTTTGTTAATGCATCAATTAGGGTTCCAGTGACAAAAGTTTGGAAATGTGCTGTTAGGGTTTCCAAATCTAACACCCCACCCCAATGTGCAGGTAGCAACAGGCATGGGGGTGGCATTAGGGTTGTCAACCCTAATGCTCACCCCATTCCATAAGTAAATAAGCTGAGATAGTTACAATATAGGAGAGTGGGGTGAGCATTAGGGTTGACAACCCCAAGGCACACACCCCCAATCCTGTTGCTGCCTGCATGGTGGTGTGAGGTGTTAGGTTTGGAAAGCTAAACTGCACATTTCCAAACCTTGTCACTGGAACACTAACTGATGCATGAACAAAGTTTTTTGCCAATAATTTCCTTACATTTTGAGAATGTATGATTGTAACCTTCTTTGCTTCTTGGAGTGCAGGGTCTTCGGGGCCCTGCACTCCCATCCCTCCATAGATATATACATGTATGTTGCTGTGCAAGCAGTTCATCCGAAAGAGTTACCAAACTGTCAGCATAGCCATGTTATTACACCACCTCATGAACGCTGGGTTGAGAATTTTCAAATGTATGCCAAAACATCATTACACACCACTAAAACATCATTCCATGCCACAGGTGACAAAACACATTTTGACCAGGAATTGAAAACTGGCAGCAGTCACATTCATCAGGTATTGTAGAGCAATGCCTAGGTTGAACATTTGGGGTGAAAATATTGAAAATGACAAATGTTAGGAGACAGCGTAGCAAAATGTTAACAGATGCACACAACTTTGCCATTTTATTACATTTTGAACCAAAATGTCATCATACCCTTCCTATAACCTCACATAATTAACAAGTATGGTGAATATTTGGAAATCTTTCCCAAAAGATGATTTCACCAACTGCCCGCAAAAGCAGCTTTCAGACAGGATTTGGGAAATGACACCAATATTGTTCAAAATGACAGCTCTCAAAAAAGATATGTTGAAAATGTGGTGTCAAAATCTTCAGAAAGACAAAGTTTTGCACCAAAGTTGAAAACCCCATTGAAATACATTGAACTGCATTTACTTCAGTTTCACAATTCCAACATAGTCTAGTGGTGCCTCACGCCCTCACTTGATGTCTGATTGCCTTCTTCTTATTATGGTAATATTCCCTGGTAGTCTAGTGGTACCACCCCCCCCTTCCCTGATGTCTGATCACCGTCCCCTTGTTTCGAAAAATATTCCATGGTAGTCTAGTGGTTCCAACCCCCGATCCCCGATCCCCTCCCAGTATTGTTTTTTTATAAACTTATTTGGCAGTTTAGTGGTCCCTCCCTGTCCCTAATCCCTCTCCCATAAATTGTAGAAAGATAACCCTAGTGGTCTAGTGGACCCCCACACCCCTGTCAGGCACTAACCCACTCTCCCCCCAACCCAATCCCCAGCTGGTGAACAGCGCAGCCCTCTTCTTACCATTGCCATTAGCCACTGACCAAACTGTGAATGAGTACATACTGTATATGCTGAGGAGGAATTGGGGGGATAACTGGATCGTAACAGGACTGTTGTGGCACCCAGCGAGATGTGTTTGCTATTCTCCAGTGTGTGTAATGTCCTGTACCTATGAAGTATACTGTACATGGGGGGTTCCGTGGGCCGAAAGTGACATGGCACCAGGAGTTTGCAGCCCTGGCATCAGCACATTCTGTCCTTGTAACATCCCCGCTCTTGTACAGTAGAATTCATAAATACAGTAGTGGCTGTACTCAAATAGGTATGAATAGTCTTAGATTGCCACAGTCCCCTCAAATACCTAATCTCCCCCAAACCATTTCCATAACAATCTTTGGTGATCTAGTGGATCGTCTCCCCCACCCCGGGCAGGCAGTGACCCCACTACCCCACTCTCCCCATCTCTTCAATGTGTCAGTGACAGGCACAGCCCTCCACTCTTCATCAAAACTGGTCACTGACTGAGCTGTCAGGGAGCTCAAATTGTATGTCAGTCGATGAGTGCATACTGTATGCAGTAAGTGCTCCTTGACAGCTTGGTCAGTGGCCAGCCGTAGTGGAGAGTGGAGGGCTGTGCTGGTCACTGGCTCATGGAAGGCACAAGGGAGCAGGGTAGTAGGCCACTGGCTGCCAGGATGGGGGGGTCCACTAGACCACCAGAGAATGTTATAGAAATGGTTTTGGGGGAGACTGGGGATCGGGGGGGTCCACTAAATGGGGTCCACTAGACCACCAGGGAAGATATATACTTATTTATGGAGGATATCAGGGATTGGGGTGAGACTGTGTCATATTCATACATATTAGATTACAGCCATTACTATACTTATGAATTATACTGTATGGGGGATGTTTCAGGGACAGAATGTGCTGCTGCCAGGGCTGTATCCTCCTGGTGCTATGTCATGTTCAGTCCCAGGAACCTCCCCAATGTACAATATACTTCATAGGTACAGTACATTATGTACATACAGGAATAGCAAACACAACCTGCTGGGTGCCACAGCAATCCTATTTCTGCCCAGCTGTCTCCCTGACTCCCTTTCTGCCACTTACTGTGCTCCTTCTTCACCTGGAAGCCCATTGTCAATCCTGTCTAACTGTTGCATGCTGCTTAGATCTCCTCCTGTCTGGTCTAAGTGGTGCCCTTCACTGCATTCATGGCAGGGCTTTCTAAACCCTCAAAAAAGGGGTTGTTGCAGCCACGCTGTGGTGCAAGCCCATTTGCAATCTGGCACACCTGGTTGTTTGCTGCAACCTTGGTGCAAGGGGGCTTTGGCACAGCAGCATCAGGGTTTGACACAAGCTGCTTTAGAAAATCATGTTTGACATAAGCGGTGATGCAAGTCATTCTTTGCATCAAACTCTTTTATGCAAGTCCCTTGCATCGATCATATTTTTTTTTAAATTGGGTCCAATATGTTACTATTAGTCTCAACATAAAAATCATTTTTAATGTACTATGTTGCCAATATCTTAAAATGTCCTGTTCTTTGATTTGTCATACTTAAAATCTTAAAATGAGAACTATTTTTAATGTTGAAAAGTCTTATAATTATCTTGCCAAACTGAGAGCTAATTTGGGCTGTTTCAAACAAAAAATTATAATTTGGGGATTTTTTTCTCAAGTCAATAGGGTCATGGGTTGCAAATGTAAAACCTTAAACTTGATCACCACTAAACTAGCAGCTAGTGCAGAGTGCACAGCGTAGGTTTTATGTGCTCTGAACTCAGAAACAAGGTCAGTAGATGCTCTGTTCCTTTTCTGCACCAACATTTGGCCATGGATCAGATTCTTTGGCAGGTCCTTATGGAACATGTTACAGTAGTCCAGAAATGGGTGGCAAAAACCTGCACTAATATGCTCAATTCACTCTAGTAGAGGTAAGAGATACTTCAGTATCCAGAATGATTCCCAACTTGTATACAACCTGCCTATCACCTAGATGAAAACCAGTGATGATGAGCTGTCTAAGGTTATCTTTAATGGATAACATGAAGTGAAAAGGTCCACCAGTCATAACTCCACTTTATCTCAAGGTTTAACCAGCTGACAGCAATCCAATTCTTGATGCCTGCAAGAATCTGTAACACAACAACTGGATTACTCTGTGCATAAAAGTGATATGCAGCTGAGAATAAGGATGAGCAGATGCTGAAATTGTATTATGAACATACGAACATATGAAATTGCCAGCAGATACAAACCATTTGGTCTATCTAGTCTGCATGAATGTGCAGCACATTGTCTATTAAACAGTAGCTGCCCCCCTCCACATGCACCCTCTTCCAAATTAGTGCCCCCCTCTTCCAACCTCTCCTGTCCTCCTCCCTCCCCACCATTTTGACCCTCCCTTGACCCTATCCCACTCTCTCTGTCTCTCTCTTGAAGCTGCCCACTGTCTGCAGTGCTACCACATCTTTTGACAACACATTCCCACTGGCCAGCACCCTCTCTATGAAATAATGCCTACTCATCTCTTTCTTGAACCTACCTCCCTCTAGTTTCAGATTCTGCCCACTGGTGCCCCCCCCTAAACTTAAACTAGCCCTCTGAATTAACTCTGTTTATGCCCTTTAGGTAACTGAATGTCTCAATCATATCCCCTTTCTCCTTTATATCTTCTAGGGTGTACATGTTAAGCTCCCTCAATCTCTCCTCATATGACTTATCCCTCATCCCAAGGATCATCTCTGTTGCCCTACGTTGGACCCCTTCCAGTAGTCTGATGTCCCTCTTTAAATAGTGGCATTTAAACTGCACACTACTCCAAGTGCGGCCTCACTAGTGACTTGTGCAGGGGCAAAATTACTTCATCCCTCCTAGAGACAATTCCCCTAGAGATGCATCCCAGCATTCTCTTTGCCTTTTCTGCTACCTTCCTGTACTGTGCAGAGTATTTCATATTCCCTGTCACCTGTTCTCCCAGATCTTTCTCCTTCTCTGAAGTGGTCAACTGCACTCCACCCAACCAGCAGCTGTTTTTTTTTGGCCTCAAGTGCAAGACCTTGTGGTTTTTTAGAATTGAATCCTAGCTGCCATGTATCTGACCAACGCTCAAGTGTTGCCAAATCTTCCTACAGTGACCTACCCCTTCTTCACTATCCATTTCAACACAGATCTAAGAGTCATCTGCAAAGAGGGTAGTCCTTGCTGCTTATTCCATTTGCTATGTCAGCAGTGAATATGTTAAAGAGTACTGGTCCTAGCACCGTCCCCGTGGGACCCCGTTGGTTACAGCCCTAGGTACTGAGAGCTCTCCCCTAACTACGACCCACTGCTGCCTGCCCTGCAACCTGCTCTTAATCCACCCAACCAGATTCCTCCCTGCCCCCAGGTTATCTAATTTACTGGCCAACCTGCCATGGGGCACCAAGTCAAAGGCCTTGCTGAAGTCAGGGTAAATAACATCTATTCAATTGGCTCTAGCCAGGGACCTCATCACCCAGTCAAAAAAGTCTACAGGGATGGTCTGACATGATCTTTCTGACATAAACTCATGCTGACTGTTATCCTGTAAGCCAATCTCCTCCAGGAAACTCACCAGTCCCTCCTTCAGTATAGTTTCCATCAGCTTTCCCATGGTGGCTGTGAGGCTCACTTGTCTGTAGTTCGCAGGTTTATCCATGGGCCCACTCTTATGGATTAGCACCACATGTGTCATCTTCCAATCCTTGGACATGCTTCCAGTATTCAGGGAAGTGTTGAACAAATCAACCAGTGGTCCTGCCAGGACCCCTGCCAACTCCCTTAGCACCCTAGGGTACACTCTGTCAGAACCAGGTGCCTTATCCACCCTTCGGCCCTCCAACACTCTTTCAACAGGTGTCTCCACATCTGTCACACCCTCTCCCCCTGACCCCCTTCCACTCTTTCCCTGAGGTCTATCCCCATCCTTCTCCTTGATAAACACTGGAGTAGTACTCATTAAGTACTTAATCCTGATCATCCCCCTCTTCTACCAGCCACCCTCCTTCCTAATCCTCATGATCTGGTCCTTGCACTTCCTCCTCTCTCCTATATACCTAAAGAAATCCTTTCCCCTTCCTTGATCCCCATGTGCTAGCCTTAGTTTGTTTGAAGCCATAGCACCCTCACTAATTTGCTCACCTCCCTGGATTTCTTCTGGTAATCCTTCCTATCTTCATCCTGACCTGATCTCTTAAATTTTCCAAAGGCTGATCTCTTCTCCCTCACCCTTTCCACTACCACTCTGTTCACTGGAGCTAGGTCTCTTGATCCTGGTCTTCTTGCTTTGGGACATGGTGCAAGAGCTAGTGGGCTCTGCCAGACCTCCCTTTATGATGTTCTAACTCTGCACTACATCCATGTCCAGGCTTAAGGTGTTTAGATGCCCTTTCAGAATGTTCCCCATCTTGCCAAAGTCTGCCCTCTTAAAATCCACTACTCTTGTTTTCGTATTTATATCCCTCCCCAGGCTGAGGATGAACCACACTGTGCGGTGGTCACTTCCCACTAGATGGTCCTCCACTTCAATGTCTTGGGACTAGCTCTCTTTCAGTAAGTACCAGGTGTAGGATGTTCCCCTTCATTGCTGAGTCCATTACTTTCTGTGTGAGGAAGCTGCCCTGGAAAACTTCCAGGAGGACCTGTTCTCTGGCACTTGAGGTGGCAGGGGTGTTCCAATCCACCCCCAGCTCTGAAGTCTCCTACCACCACAGTGTTGCCCTTATCGCTAAGCCTTCAAATTTGCTCACCCATTTCCCTGTCAATTTCCACACTTTGGGAGAGTGGCCTATACACCACTTCCAATCTCATCCTCCTATCCTTTGCTTTCCATAAGGCTTCAACCATGTTCTCCTCACCTTCCTCCCTGCTGCACACTATCAATTACCTTACATATATAACTACATTCCCCCTTTGTCCCTGTTCCTATGGTACAGTTTGTACCCAGGGATCACTAGATCCCTTCCTGGTACTGGGTGGACCATGTTTAAGTCATGGTGGCTGTGTCCACCTCCCTTTCTGCCATCAAAGCCAGCAGTTACATTACCAAGGCTTCTTGTGTTCAGTGACACCATCCTCCACTGTGAGTTCTTCTCCTGCTTACCTATACTCTCTTTCTTAACCATACCACTTTTTGCCTCTTGCTTCCCCTCTTCCTGCCTGCCTGTCTGGGGGGGAGCCCAGTGGTCTCCCTTGCCTGGTGGCTGTGTTTGCTGCCCTCCCCTTTGCCCCCCCCACATAGTTTAACTCATTGTCACCTAGCAGACACCTGTAGTCATCAGTAAAATACACTGGTGTGTCCTGAGGACTCCTGCAGAAGTCGGCTACTGACTCCCAGTGTGCCCTTGCAACGTCTGGAGAAGTCACTTATGTATTTTAATATATAGTGTAATAGAATATAATATATATTTGACTGCATAGCACCATTGGAAAGGTAATTCTATGCTGAAAAACTTTGTTACTGATATTTTGTCTATATCATGTATACCTTAGGAGTTATTCACATTTTTTTATGGTATGGTGTATATGGCTGATGTTGCCTGTTTCAGTGAAAAAAACATTTTTTTTTTGCTGTTTCAACCAGCATAGAAAAAAAACAAAATTGCATATTATTATTTGCATACCGCCATTGGAAAGATAATTTTGTGCTGAATAACTTTGCCTCTCATACTTTGTGTCTAGCACTTATGGTTCCTGAGCTATTAGGATTTGTTTTTGGCATGCTGACTTTAGCTTGATTTTGCTTAGAAAGGCCCAGGGTTTACTGTTAACAGTACACAGGAGACAAGTGGTGCAACTTCAGAGAATGCCTGTGGATGCAATGAGTTAAATTACACTTCTCTGCAATGAACTCTTCCAGCTTTTTCTTTAGGACCCCTGAGCCTTTCCTTCTCAGGTGCAGTTTATCCAGTGCATACAGGTCTTGGTTCTCCTATGTGTTACCCCATCCCTCCACCAGTCTGTATCCCATATCCTCACATCATGTCATCAGCCATTTATAGAACTCTGAGATCCTTTGTTTCCTGGCTAAGCTAGCTTTGGCACAAGAAGAATCTCAAAAAATGCCACTGTCCTCCCCAATCTACTGCACAACCTTCCTGCTTCATTGAATCTTTCCTGCACTTCTTCCACCTCATTTCCCTTCAGATCTTTAGTTCCCAGATGCACCACAATATGAGGTATCTCCCCTAGCCTCCCCACACACCTCCTAACATGCTGCCCCACTTTACCCGCTGTCATGCTTGGCATACATTCCACCCATATGCAGCTCTTTCTGGCTCCTCTGCCCCCCTTCTTACACCTTTTACTATTTAATTTCCTAGAATGATGACTCTCACCACTTTGTCCTTCTCTCCTTCCTGGTATAACTCATTCCCCTGCACCCCCTATTTGCCTCCTCCAGCTGTTTCCCTCCCTAAGGGTCCCTCCTCCTCCCTTGATCCCTGTTTCTCCATTTCCTTAGACCCCCCCTTGCTCCCCCCTGCTTCTGCCCATGTTAGCTGGGTCCTTACCCCTACCCATTCCTACCTGCAACCATTCTCCATTTTCCGGAGCAAGCCCCCTCGGCCCTTTATCCATCCTCTTACTACCTCTGTCCACTAATGCCCCTGATCCTTTCTCTTCCTCCCCAACTGACCCTCTTCATCCCAACTGACCCTCTTCTCCTCTTTAAAGTACTCTTGTCCTGTCTGGGTGCCCCCCTCCTTTCCATACCCTTCCCCTATCTTCCCACCCTTTCCCGAGTCTTTTTGCATCCCTCCTCCTCTTTCCCTGTTACCATCTCCTGGGATGACCATGCATCTAGCCCCTTTACTAGCTCCTCTGCCAAGACTGCTAAGCTGTTCTCCTGCTATCCCTGTCACTAGGCTCACACCCCCATGCTGCTCTATGCTTGCTAGCACTGTGAACATGTTCCTATACTCCATCCATATATCCTGAGCTTCCCCATTTCCACATCTCTGCAACCCCAATCCATGCTCTGCTCCCTTACACCCCTTCTTCTTATCTTGACCTCCCTCCAACCTTCTTCCTCATGTCTCATCTGCTCCCTAGTGGTACCATGGTCTACCCTCTGACTTATCTCTCATTTTAATCTCTGTTGTTTGCCATGTGCATCCACTGTCTAGGACCATCTGCCCCTTGGCCCCTGCTGGTCTCCCCTGCTCCACCCTCTCTACCTACTCAGCTCATATCTTAGCATGTCAACCTCTTCCATAAGTTGTCACAAATGACTACACATCATACATCCCCTATCCTCCAAGCAATCCCCAAGAAAATGGCTACTGCACACCCACTGCAGCTCACCACCTGTCTTAGCTCTCCTTCTGGCCTTCCACTGCCACCCCTCCACCCTTGTCCAATTCAATTCCCCACATCTCTCCATCTTTCCCAAACTCTCCTCCTGGTTTGGTCACCCTGGGTCTCCTCTGTCAGTTCACAGTCTGTTCCCTGTGGTATCGTATGCACCTAGTCCACTCCAGTGATAGGATGGTTTGGACTTGGTGCACTGGATGCACCTCCTTTCCTGCTATTACACAGAAAGCCTCTCTCTGTGTCTAGGTGTTCATACTACAAGTTCAGACAATGCTGGAGAGGGTGGGAAGGAAGAGGAAGGGTGGGAAATGCCTCAGCAATAACCTTCAAAGTTAATAATAAATACTCAATCAGCACACAGTGCTTCTACAAAACATTCAGTCCCTTACTTCATCCAAAGAAAGAACAAAAAATTTAAACAGAAACACCATCAGACCCCAAATAATTTAGGCTCCCCAAGTTATACAAACAATAAATCCGACCCCATTTAGTAACTTTGCCTTACCTCACCTCCCAGTCATGGAACAGCCTAATGGCTTAAGTGGTCTAATATCCTCCCAACCCGATGTCCACTGCAGGTCTCCACCTCTCTGTTCAGCAACAAGGCCTGCCAGATGAAATACAACACCTGGTCCCAGTACCCTTCGGAGACCCCAATCCCCACCCAATCTGCAAGTAAGGGAGCATTAAGGCTGCAAGCTACTCAATTAACCTTATACTTCCTGGAGATAAGTTTAATCCTCGTTCAGCTATCAGCACACCAGACTGGTCCCTCCGTAACCTGCATCACAGACCTTGATGCCTCATCAGCAACCTGCAAAGTTAATAATAAAGAAATACTCAATCAGCCCACTGTACTCCTACAGGGCATTCAGCACCTTATTTCACCTAAAGAAACCACAAAAAATTTAAACAGAAGCACCATCAGACCCAGAATGACTGAGGCACCTCAAGTTAAGCAAACAATATACTCGACCCATTGAGCAACTTTCCCTTTCCTCAACTCCCAGTCACAGAACAGGTTGACAGCTCAAGTGGTCAAGAAGTCTCCCTGCCTGATGTCCACTGCAGGTTTCTGCCTCTCTATTTAGCAACAATGCCTGCCAGAAGATATACAACACCTGGCGCTGGTAGCCTTCTTAGGCCCTGATCACCACCTGATTTTCAAGTAAGGGGTATTCAGTAAGTGTTCCAAAATCTGGCACTTTTTCCTAAGATTCAGCTTGGTAAAACTTTTGGCCCACTTCAGGATCACTTTGGCCTTGAACCAGTTAATTATAAAAAAAAAAAATTCCACCCCTTGACCCACCCAGATCATTTCCCACCCTCCTGCTCCTATTCCAAACATTTTCTTTATACATAAAAAAATCCATACTATGGAACTGTGCCAGTTGCTTCCTGATATTTTCCTTAATCTAACTGGAGGCCCTGGGGGTGGTAGCTGAGATTAGTATTGACTGGGATGGGTGAGGGGTTGTTAACTGGTACGACATACCCTTACTTCTAGCCTGCTGAACTGCAATACCAAGGAACCAAAGTGACTGGCATAAGTATCAAAGCTAGCCTAAATAAAAGGATTCCTAATTAAAGCCAAATCAAAGTTGCCAATTTTGACATTTGCTTACACGTTGCTGCATAATCTCTGTAAATAAATGAACAACAACAGAATCAAAATTGATCACTGTGGAATGTCAGAGTCAATGACATGTAGAGCAGATTGAAAATTTCTAATGACAACTGACTGATGTTGTTCTACTTGAAAGGATAAGACTAATCCAGTACAACAGAAGTGGCATATTTAGTGAAAGACTACTCAGACACAGTTCTGAACTGGCCACCATATACCCTCTGCTAATCAGTCAGGTAACAGTGATTGACAAAGTTAAGTAGAGATGACAGGTAAAAGAGAACTAGACTGGACACATATCCCTAATCCTTCATGAGGAGATGGTTCAACACCCACATTTATTTATTTATTTTTTGATAACCGGGTAGGTGCGCTAGACATGAAAGTGACTATTTTCAGGCACGACCCAGTAGGTCAACAACATAGGGAGATAACAGTTACATAGAGTACAGTGTCAGGAGCTGTGCAATACATTTCAGGCAAGACCTGGGGGGTCAAAACAACATAGAGAGATGACATTTACATAGAATACAGTGTCAGGAGCCGTGCAATACATCGCAAGCATAAGGTGAGACAAATTTCAGACAAAATAACAATACAAGGCATAACTGGTTTAAAATTAAACAATTGTAGATAAGTGCCCAAGTGTGGATTAACATAGTAATAACAAGAATATGAGGTACATAGAGAAGAAATCAATTGAACGGCGGCATTATAACAAGGTACTGAGAATGAGAGGGTAGTGGTTTGGAAGGGACAGGAAAGAGAGGTAAAGTTGGGATGGAAGTAGTGGTGCTGGGGGAGCAAGGTGTAATCTCACACTGTAGAAGGTGTAACCAAGGCGGCCAGGGCAGGGTAAGTCTGTACCTATAGAGGGTTGAAGCAGGTACATTGAGCACAAGTGGTAAGGAGGGAGCGGTGCAGTTTCTTAAACTTGGCATGATTAGGTGCAAGGCGGACATCTAGGGGCAGTGAGTTCCAGTAGGAGGGGCCTACATGTGAGAAGCCTGATTTCCCTTTGGTAGTTCTACATCTGGGAATGCAAAACAAGGAAAGTTCAGTAGATTGGAGACCATAAGAGATGGGCTGAGGGATTAGCAGGGAGGCTAGGTAGGTGGGCATACTAGATTGAAGTACACTGTCTATCAGGTTCCGAAGAGAGAGGAGATGTTGTGCAGTGGGAGAAATCCAATTGAGATCAGAGTACACCAAGCAGTGATGTTTTAGCCTGGAGGAAACAGAGGCATAGCTGCATATATTGTTGTAAGTAGTGTCCTACCTATGAAGATTAGCTTTAGATGTATTTGTATAGATTACGGATCCTTAAGAAAATGATGGAAGAAGGATTCCTCTAGCAATGGCAGTCCTAGCAGTGGGGGTAAGAATATAGTTTGTTTTGTAGGCTAAGCCCAGTTTGGCATTCACAGCCTTACAGGTGGAGGTAATATGGGCATCATAGGTGAGGGATTCATCGAGTAAGATGCCCAGATAATTAAAAGAAGTTACCATCTCCAGTGGGGAGCTGTCCACCCAGGTGACCTGGAAAGATTTACGGTGCTGTTTTAATTTAATAGAGGAACCAAAGAGCATGGCCTTGGTCTTAGCAACATTTAGGACAAGCTTATTTTTGGTGATCCAGGATTGAATATTTTGTAGGTCCATGGAGAGCTTATGATTAATAGAGTGGGCATTATCTGAGTTTGTATAAAGGACAAGGTCATCGGCATAAAGCAGTGATGAACAGGAGGATACCACTTGAGGAATGTTGTTAACAAACATCGAGAAAAGCAGGGGTCTGAGGATAGAACCCTGTGGTACACCAATATTGATGAGAGCTTTTTCTGAGGTGGCTGAATTGAATTTCACAGTTTGATGCCTGTTTGATAGGTAGCTATGGAACCAAGTTACAACATTGGGCAAAAAACCCAGGGAGTGGAGATTGGTAAGCAAAAGAGGGTGGCTGACTAGATCGAAGGCTTTTGTCAAATCGATAAAGACTGCACCAGTTAGGTGACCCTGGTCCATAGTTTGAAGAATATCATTTGTCAGCTGCAGAAGAGCAGTTTGAGTACTATGACCTTTTCGGAAACCGTGCTGGTTTGGGTGCAGTAGGTTATGTTTTGTGTGGTGTTCTGAGATCTGAGCTGAGATGAGCTTCTCAAGGACTTTATCAAGTGTTGACAATATTGCTATTGGGCTGTAGTTGGCTATGACTTTTTTGTCACCTTTTTTGAATACTGGCATGATTCTGGCAAGTTTCCATACCTCGGGCACCACGCCTTCGCTCAGGGACAGGTTGAATATGCAAGCCAGAGGTCCTGAGATGAAAGGTGCTGCCAGTTTGAGGAGTCTAGGCTCAAGGCAGTCAGCCCCAACAGCAGTACTGTCTGATATGGAGTTTAAGTGTTTGAGGACATCATTTTTCAATATAGCTTTAAAGTAGAAGGTGGGAATTTGTGAGGTTACTTTTGGGTGGGGGGCTTCAGGTATTAAGTTAGGGGAGGAGAGGGTATTTGTGTAGCTCAAGAGGTCAGAGAAGTAAGAATTAAAATCATTGGCAATGGTGCCTGGGTCATTGCAATGGACGCCTTTCAATATCATGTCGTTATTTAGTAGCCTTTTGTTAGAGCCGAGGAAAGTCTTGACATGGGACCAAAATTTCTTGGGGTCCCCCGCTGCATCCAGCAGGAGGCCTTTGCAGTACTGGCTTTTTGCAAGTCTAATTTGTGATTTGCATTTTGATTGCTGTTCTCTATAGTTGTTATAATCGGCTGGGAGACCAGATGCTTTAAATTTTCTCCAGCATTTTTCCCTGTTTTGAGGGCAGTGAGGAGGTCTTTGTGTAGCCATCTGGTTTGTTTACCACAAACGTGCTGAGTGATGACTGGGGTATGCTTATCCTGAAGGAGGATGAACCTGCTCAGGAAGGCATGCAGGGCAGCTTCAGCACTAGTAGAGTGGAAGACAGGGGACCAGTCAGTGTGGGGCGCGTCATATAGGAAATTACCTTGATTTAAGTTAGCATAATTTCTGAAGCATACGTAGTTTTGGTGGGATGTGGAGTTTGTGGAGGTGCTCCATATGCAAAAGACGGGGGAGTGGTCACTGATATTGTCAGGCATGGTTCCAGATTTTGCAATTCTATCCACACGATTCGTTAAGACCCAGTCAATAAGGGTGCTGGAGTCTGTGTTAGCTGATACCCTTGTGTATTCAGTAATGATTTGGTGCAAATTGTAGCTCTGTACCAGGGACTGAAGTGAGTCTTGAGCTTTGTCAAGCCAGTTTAGATTTATATCGCCGAGAATGATGAGTTCATTATTCCCTGCAAGTGCAGCTGTTTGAACCAGCAAATCAGCTAGGCCTTGTGTTCCACTGGTAGGTGGGTTGTAGGCACATACAATGTGGAGTTTTTTCTCTCCGAGTCTAAGTATAGCATGGATAAATTCACATAAGGAGTTTTTATTGTTTGTTAACATAGTCATATTCAGGTTGCTTTTGTAATAGACTGCGACACCCCCACCGCATTTAGGAGGTGGTCTGTCGCACCTAAGAAGGGAGCAGTTTGGAAGCAGGCAAAAGGTATCTGGGATTGAGGGCCTTAACCATGTCTCAGATAGGCAGAGCACATCTGGTTGGTGGTTAACCACCCAGGCTTCTAGATCTGCTTGATTAGGAGAAGGCTCCTGATATTAAGGTGGACTATGCGAAGGCCTTTCATATTATGTCTAGAGCAGATTACGGGTGATATGCCTGTTGCAGGGCCTGGGTTCAATTCTATATCTCCAGACAGCATAAGGGCCAGCAATATGAGATACCTTGACTTATGCAGTACAGTTTTGGTACAGCTCTGCCAGTACATACGCCATCTTTTGGAGGTGGATGCTGTGGCATGGTAGATGAGTAGTCTAGGGAGGAGATCATAGGTTGTATCTGTGTCATATTCAGTTAGGATTAGCATATTGGAGTAGATAAAGTCATTTAGATGCGCATAACTGCTTTGAGTGTGATCTTTGGTGTGAGGTACAATAAGGATGCTGAGTAGCATCAGAGACAAGAGTAGAGAGGTCATAGCTAGCAATGACCAGAACATGCTATAGTCTTTAGTGATAGGCATATTTTAAGAAAGAGCAGGATTGAGGGACACAGTAAAGAGCCAGAGGTGAGGGTTGTGAAAGGAGCAGTACAGTGCGCAGTGGCTTGCCTAGTGTAGGAGTTATAAGGGATTTAAAGAAGCCAAGATTTTTGTCAGCCTGGTGGGAGAGCAATGAAGCTGAGAGAGACTGTTTTAGGCAGTAGGTAGGGGAGCTAACAAGATGTGAGGAGAGCTGCACAAATTTAGAGGGAAGGGGAGAAAGGATTTAGGCAGTCAGAAATAGTATAAGAGAGAGCAGAGTTATTCTGGCTGAAAGACTATGGAAAAAAGATCAAGGCAGACTAGAAGCTTTGAAAGGTGAACAGTAAAAAGTTTACAATATTGCTCGAGAGAAGAGAAAAAAAGGAAAGGTTTGTTTGGGCGCCCCCTGTGGCTAGTTAATATAACGAGCCAATGGGAAAGTGGGGAGATAGTAAAAATAACCTGATTGGTTTCCTCAGCCTATAAAAGTAAGAGTCGAACATGGGGGGGCAGGCGGGGGTGGGTTGGGAGACGCCGTAGGCATCGGGGCTAGCAGCAGCTAAGAGCGAGAGCAGAGGCGAGCGAGCGCCAGGGAGCCCGGTTACAGAGTCAGCCTAAGCCCTGCTTCAGTCCTGATTCCCGGCTGCTGCAGCATCATTAACTTGCCCTGGTTCCAAATTGAGCAGGAGCAGTGCGCTAAAATGATGTAGGATCTACTGCTCCAATGCTCAGCCCGAAGTCTGGGAGAAAAGAGATAGCACCAAATTTAAAATTCAGAAAAAGGTCCAGGCTGGGCAAAGGTGCCAAGAGTAGATGCTGTATCAGTTTTCGTACTTGTGCAGGCGATTTGAAATCCGAGGAGCTGCTCCGGTCGGGCAGTAGCCCGGGGTGACTGGGCCACCTGAGGAATAGAGAAGAGGTAGAGTCAGTAGGAGGGAGGGGACACAGGACAAAAGAAAGACCAAGGCACAGACTGGATTTGCTGCAGGGGAACAATGAGGTTAGAGTGATTTGCTGAGCCCTGAGGTGTAACAAGGTGGGGGTGGGAGAATACAGCCGGGGGGAGAGAGAGAGAGGCGTGTGCAGGTGAGCAGATAGCTAGGCAGGAGGGGAAGGGTCAGGATAAAGAGCAAATGCAATGGAGGTACATGCACAGGGTACTATAATAACAAAATGTGTAAGCTAACCAACTGTACAATCTTTACACAGCATCACAATCATTTTTAAACAGCATGTAAAAGAGTTAGCAGTCAAAGCATGTCAACGGATTGCTTGATTTGCAGAGGGCAAACTAAACTGAAGCCAGATTTCAAATTTATGCAGCGCAACAATAGATATTATGGGCTACTGTTCTGGCAGCAGCTAAGAGCAAGAGCAGAGGTGAGCGAGCAAGCACCAGGGAGGCCGGTTACAGGGTCAGCCTAAGCCCTGCTTCAGTCCTGATTCCCGGCTGCTGCAGTACCATTAACTTGCCCTGGTTCCAAATTGAGCAGGATCAGTGCGCTAAAATGATGTAAGATCTACTGCTCCAATGCTCAGCCCGAAGTCCAGGAGAAAAGAGATGGCGCCAAATTTAAAATTCATAAAAAGGTCCAGGCTGGGCAAAGGCACCATGAGTAGACGCCATATCAGTTTTCATACCTTGTGCAGGCGATTTGTAATCCGAGGAGCTGCTCTGGTTGGGCGGTAGTCCGGGGCGACTGGGCCACCTTGTGCAGGTGATTTGAAATCCGAGGAGCTGCTCCGGTCTGGCGGTAGCCCGGGGTGACTGGGCCACCTTGTGCAGGCAATTTGAAATCCGGGGAGCTGCTCCGGTTGGGCGGTAGCCTGGGGTGACTGGGCCACCTTGTGCAGGTGATTTGAAATCCGAGGAGCTGCTCCAGTCGGGCGGTAGCCCGGGGCGACTGGGCCACCTTGTGCAGGTGATTTGAAATCCGAGGGGCTGCTCTGGTTGGGCGGTAGCCCGGGGCGACTGGGCCACATTGTGCAGGTGTTTTGAAATCCGATCATTAAAGCAGTATAAGTACCGCATTGACAAATACACAAACCACATGCTGACATGACTGCTGACCATGCTGCTAGTGTGATGCTGTAAAGTCTGGCCATATTTCTACTATTCAAAAAGAATAGCACTCACCACAGCATGAATAATGTTAAACAAACTGTAAATGTATTGAGCCATGCTCCAGCAGAGTTGTAACCCTGGAGCTTCGAGGATGCACTGCCTTTTCATCAGGGCGATTATAACCACGAGTCATAATGTCACATGCTTAATAGCTGTACAACGTATAGACTAACCCGTACAGTCGTGTCTGTAAGAACTGCTGGTGCCAATACTGTGTATACTACTGTGAAGGCGGCATTGCACCATTAGCGCTTCCCAGACAGTGATAAGACCTCTGCTGGGAGAGGGTTCCGTCAAGCAGCTGCTGTGGCTCACAGGACTGAGCTACAGCAGTATGAACTCAGGCACTGTGTCTGGGACCAGGTTTGATTCCCGGAAAAAGACTTATGGTAGAAATCATGCTGTATTGGCAGTGTGATTTTGCCGTGCGGCATAATGTCTTGCGACATTATGACCCCGTGCCGAGTTAGAATGTTATCTCAAACATATTTATAGTGTGGTTTCTCTTAAAGCAACATACAGCAATATAAAACTTTCTATTGCACTTACAAATAAAGGGCTTAGGCAGAATGGACCCAGTTTCAAATAAAAATCACATAGTGCATATAAATGAAATTATTGAAATTAATGCCACATGAATATAGTTGATGCACACCACTCTAAAACATGCATCTTATTTGCAAGGGGGACCAGAAATACCTTATATGCTATAATAAGTGTGTAACTAATACACATCTTTAATAGATACAGTAGAAAAATACACCCTGCTTCAAAGGTAAAAAAAAGAAAGACACAACAAACACAGAACAATCCAGGAAAGGAAAGGTGGGGGGGGGGAGGTTATTGGAAAGAATGGGGACAAGACTGCAACTCCAACAATCTAAAAGTCAAAAATTCAAAAGCTTCTCCATTACAGGATGTATAAAATATGCTCTGTTTATTTTAATTTGGTTTAAATTATTTGGTCAGCTCCACAAACAATCTAGGGTGACAAATGGGGTGTAGGAAAGAGAAAGGGGGGGGGCATTGATGGAAATCAAAATTTAAATGAATGGAAGAAGTAAGATCTGCCAAAAGCAATTATTACTAAACCATTGTCAAGTTAAATTTATTTTTTTTAAAAGACACCAACAGGTATGCATCCCCAACCTATCTTCAAGAGCAGCTGGTGGGAGGGGGTGTAGATATAAAGAATCTAAACACTTTCCACCTAAATAAACTACTCAACTCTCCCACAAACTATCTTTCTAGTGACAGTACACATAGAGGGGTGAACAACAACCAATTAAAGGATACCCTAGAAATGTAATTGTTCTAGAAATTAATATTATTCAAAGAGACAAGTGAGGAATACCAAAAATCTATCTGCCAGAAGAGAATAAAGCATGTGGATTGCCATCACTAATGGATCCCAATGAAAAGTGAAGCCCAAAGGATGACAGCGAAGTCACACAAAAAATGAATTTCAGTGTAACAACCAAATAAGGCTCTTGTTTCTCTGTAAAGAAAAGTAAGACGAGAAACAGAATTGAGAACTTTACATATTTAAATTCAATCCATAATAATACAATTATGGAAGGCAATGGTTTTAAACAAAAACAAACATCACAGATATACAGTGAGATCAAGTTCTTTGTTAAGTCCTTTTGGGAAACAAAACCTCCAATAAACAAATTCACCTTGATTATCTCTCTGTAGACATTTGTTTGTTCTGTTCCATCCCGTCATCAATGACTTAACATATTCTAGTACGAAAAAATTGCATGTAGTTGGGATTACTTTTATTAGCATCCATAAATGTGTTGCCAAGGGCGTATACTCCATAGCACTGTAAATGTCCCTCATATGTTCACATACTCTTTCCCTGTTACTTACATCATTGGACATGGAGACTGTGTTACTTAAACTGCAAATCCTCAAATTGTGTGGAACAGTTCACAAATTTCCTAATGGTTATTACTTTTTATGGCTGTGAGAGGTGCCTATAGGCATATCACTTTAGCTTGAAAAGGGGTTTCCATGGAACATATTTTTTTAGTAGTTTTCACTGTATCCTTCCATAACACTGCAAATCCCTATGGCAGTTAAAAATGCTTCCTTCTTTATTTTTAGAATGATGGACACAGAACTCAAAGTTGCTTTTCTCTGACAGCAAATGTGCACACCTTCCAAACAAATCTAAATATCTTTAAAACTATTCAAGGTGCACAAAAACTCAAGTGTGAAAGTTGTTCAGGGCAAAAAGACATTTCACATGAAGGTAGTCACTAATCTGAATGCTTTATATTTTGTAAAATGTGGTCTTCCAAACAATATCATTTTTCCCCTCTGAGTGAACACAGTAGTAGGCATGACAAGCAAATGTAAATATCTTGGACATTATACAAGTTACCAATATACAGCCAACATGGAAGTTGTTCAGGACAGAATGACCTTTCAAATGAGGTTAGTCACTAATCTGAATTAATTAGATCTTTTTAAAATATAGCCAACTGTAAGGTGAAAATTGTGAAGAAAAATGAAAATTCAGGTAATCAGATGGCCATCGTCGGAAAGGTATGTTTGACCTGAACAGCTTTCATACTGATGTTTTATGTGTAATGTGTATACTTTTAGAAATATTTACATTTGTTTGGCATAACTCATATGAAAAATGAATATTGATGAAATCAGATGGCTATAGTTTAAACAAAATAATTAGTGCAGCTTAGTTAATAGGATCATTTGAAAGGTCTTTTTGTCCTGAACTGTTTTCATACTGCTTTTTTCTGCAACTTGTAAACTTTTAGAGTTTTTACATTTGTTTAGCATAACTCCTATTGCACTTCTAAACAGTCTCAGTTTTTCAAATTTCTATGCCAGTTGAGTGAAATTCTAAACAAGACCACCTTGTTCATTTGTGTCATGCCTAATTTAAAGGGGACAGGAATTGATTACTTATGTGCAGCTGTTTGAAATGTCTCTATTTTCATAAATTATATTTATACCTCTAAAGGATCCCTATGCTTGGACAAAAGTTGAAGCTGTCACTTGTGTTTTGTATTGTTTTCTTTGTATGGACAACATTCTGTGCAGTTCCTTTCGTGGAACCAAGAATTTGGAGTTTTGACTATGTCACTTCATGGTTTCAGAACTGTGGGCACTGTACTGATAAGTTCCTGCTAACATTTCTGAAACCATGAAGCCGCAGAAAAATGTGTTGCCATATTTGTCCTTGTAACACAAGATCCACAGAAACAGATGATTTGATACCTTTTATCGGACCAACAGAGTTGTTACAATTGAACACAGGTGCGTTTATGTTTTTGATTACACAGAATCCTGCATCAGAAAACATTGGCAGTTGTTTTAAAAGAACACACTTTCTAAAAACCCAGATCATCCAAAAAAAACCAAAAACAGATGAAAAGTTGTTAATTACCCCATTGGTTAAAACAACATGCAAAAAAACAACATACCCACATGAAGACAACAAACGTTCCACCAAAAGAAAGCTATCCCAAGGTCAAATGACACTGACTTGAAAGTTCACTCCCTGAGAAAAGCTATAAACCAACAACGCTTCATTTTAAAACCATCTGTGTATTTCTATGCTAGCATTAGAAAATGACAATGATTAAAAACCACATGGAAAAATAAGCTTAAAGAGCAGCTGACAACTTCAGGAGAATTTGAAAGAAGCATAATACTTAGATAAAGTTCCACTTGTATTTCACATTATTTCTTTATTCCTCCTCACCATTATTTACTATTGAGGTCAAATGCATGAAAACCGGATTTTTACTCGTGAAGAGTTCATCTATTTCTGTTGCTGTCTCCCTACCAGAGGTCATAATGCACTGCAGGTGACATCACAGTTACTGTCATGGCAACAGACTGTGATGTCACAACAGAGCATTATGACTTGAAGTAGGGAGTAAGCTATAGAGGCAGATTAACTTTAAAGTAACTGTAAGGTATAAAAATCATGTATTCATGCACATTTGTTCAGTAATAAATAATTGGGAGGAGAAATCTAGACTATATATGGAATACAAGTAAATTTTACCTACTTACATTTTTCAGTTTCTTTTCAGGCATCAGTAGCTCTTTCAGCAATACATAGTAAATAATGTTAAAATTCTTATACACATAAAAATGTCTACATGTTAAGTAAAAAATAGGTTAGAAGACAACCTGCCCTAGTGTAAATTAAGTATTCAACAGCTGTTTCACATAGTGGTGTCAATCAAATTTTACACAGTGTACTGTTCAGATACATTTTTCTTAACTTTGTGTACAATAAATTCATATTACTCATGAATTGTCAAACTTATACTGTCTCAAACATGATATATCTGCAATTCTGTAACAAGTGACTAGTGTATGTGTATATGCAAAACCTAACCCTAACACAGACCCCCTTGAAACTGAGATCCTGTTATCCTAATATGTCCATGTATCAACATGTGTCCATATGTACCTAATCTGCTGTTGTATTAAATAACAGTTCGATACTCTATGATGGAATGCTATTATGAATAAAAATCCATCACTAGAATAATTTTGTTATGCTGCAGTAGCCAAGTCATTATTGTTGTTATACAGTACTAGCTACATAGCTACTGCAGCATAACAATTCAGAGCCAAGGCACGTGCTGCGACAGTTTCAACCAGCTGTGCAGTTGGTTCTGGTTCAGCTGTTATTTTGTCAGTTTTACCAGGATTTTCAAACAGTTACAGTACGCTTACCGCTATGGCAGCCGCAGTATTTTCTCATGAAACGAGTGATCTTTGTAACACTGCCAGCTTCTTTTACTGCCTTTTCTTCAGTAACTCATATTTACAGGCATGTAGCTTGTGAGACACATTGCCTGTAATGTTGACCTCACTGGTGCCGTAAGTAAAGAAATTGTGCTTTAATTCAAAAGTCTGCCAATCTCAGTGACTACTTTTTTTGATTGGAAGATTGCCCATCCTGTGCTATAAAAGACAATGTATACATAAGTGTTTGCAACAAGCTTGTGGATTCATCTCACAGTCATCATGGTGACAGAACCTCTCGAGCTTTGATCTCGAGGTTCAAGTGGTCGCCTTGGCAGCTGTTTGATGAATCCACAAGCTTATTATGAACACTTAGGTATACATCCTCTTCTCTACATAAATCTAAACCCAAAACAAAACACAGTTGACAGCTTCAGCATTTATTCAGGCACAGTTAAATAGGAATCCTTTAGAGGTATGAATACAATTTATGAAAATAGAGGCATTTCAAACACCTGCACATAAATAATCAATTCATGTCGCCATTAACTCATTCAGACCTACTGTGTGTTTAGAATGCTGGAGACAGAACTGCAAACTGCTTTTTATTGAGAATCTTCCTAAGGCACTGTGCATAATTTTTAGCAAATTTGCACTCATTCCAAACAAATCTAAACATCTTTAAAACTACTCCAGTCGAACAAAAAAAAAATGGTCTGGAAGTTGTTCATAACAAAAAGACCTTTCATATGAGGGTGGTCACTAATCTGCATTCCTTATATTTTGTAAAATATGGTTATCTTATTACCTGTATTTCTATTTTTGTTTTTACAAAATTCACATTTCTGATGGCAATTAAAAAAAAAACTGTAAAGAATTTAGCTTAGTGACTAGCCTCATTTCAAAAGCCTTTTTATTCTGAAAATAAAAATATAAAATAATGCACTGGGGGAGAGTACAAAATGGATAGAGTGGTATTGACAACATTAAGAAAGCACACATTAAAAAAAGTTTACATACAGTTGATTACTGTCTAACAATATTATGCATCTATGGCTACCACTGTACATCTGATGTAAACTCATAATCAAATTCCTTACTTGAAGTGAAAAGGGGTGAAGGGTGGAGGCCATTACTGACTCCTTGTTTTTGAGTGAAAGGGGTCAGTTTTTTTACAGCTAAAGCAAGGAAAGAGGTCATTTCTAAAATGTGCAGACAAGCATGGGGACCACTTTTTTCAGAACATGCCACCACTGGCAGCTACCACTTCAAGACTGCTACTACCCTCACCTAATACAATCAGGGGAAAACCAGAAGTAGTCTACCAGTACTGAAATCAATATGGTTAAGGCACATTTACCAGAAATTACTGCTTAGAAAAAAAAATTAGAAAGTGCCTGTGATGATGAGCAAATCCCAGACCAGATTTCTAGTTTGCTAATTGTCTCCCCCTGAGACTGATTTTTTGGGATGTGTGGGCCAAGCTCCACAGATGTTATGCCATCATCAGATTTGTATAAGAACACTGTGGAAGCATGTAACTGGACTGCTGTCTGATGTTCTGCCACAGTGCTCCAGCATAGTTTCCAGTGTTTCTGCTTGTGTTGCCCTTCCCCTCTGTGGGCTGCATAAACATAACCACTTCCTGGTGAACTACTTTTCCTTTCTACAACTGCGGAAGTGATGGCCGCTGTGTGCAACATGGTGGAGCTGACTTAAAGTGTGCATGCATGAGTATCATGCATACGTATGTAATCACCACACCACTTTTGGCTAGCTGGCTCCACTAAAGGTTTGTTACTGCAATACAGGTACACTGCCTTTTGCAAAACACTTTGCTAGGCAGTACTGTTTTCCATAAAAAATATCTCTATCTCTCTTCTAAAGTTTATATTTGTGGAATGTGCCACAGACTTTAAACATTTTCCACACATTTCCAAAGTGCATATCTATGGGATGTGCCACAAACTTTAAAATCCTCCTGGTGCATGGTCTTTGACCAGGGAACAGTGGTGCCCATCTATGAACCACTTGGCCCTTCCTGAAACTACAGATGGTGTTCCTCTCACCCATTTTCCCAAACAGCCTCTGCCATTCCTTGAGGGTTACCCCAAAAGAGTCTACAATCCCCAAAGACTTGGTAAAGACTCACAACTTTAACATTAAATTCAGCACAGTTGTGGTGAAAGGGGTCCTGTTCATTGTGCTCTAGCCTTATCTCGGGCACACACACACTTCAGACAACTCCCTCAGAGAACAGTTTCAAATTCTGTATTTACAGATTTATTGTTCATTCCTTCCAGTCATGGAAAGAACAAAAGGCACCTTTCTTTCCTGGTAGCTGTCAGATTCTACTCATTGTCCCAGATTCCCCCCTTTTCCCTCACAAAAGACAGAGACGTTGTTTGTTGTTGTGCTCAGATTGACAATTAATTTATTTATATTCATAATTCCATATTCCATTTCTATTTCTTTATTATAATATTTTCAACATTTTGTTAAATTTTCTTTCATATATCAATCTCTGATTATCCTTCCCCTAGGCAAAAACCTGGGTCCTTCTTCTTATGCTTTTTTGTTAGGTAACGGTGAAAACCGAGACCGCTTTCTCCTTCATCTTCCTCCTCTTCTTGTGTTGTTCCTTTTTTCTTCCCCCCTTCCCTCATCTCCCCCTTTTCATTTCCCCCCTTCTTTATCTCCTGCCATCCACCATTGGCAGTCCACAACCATAATATCACTTGCCATCCACCTTTGGCAGTCCAACTGTACTAACCGGACGCTCCTGTCATCCACCTTGACAGACCCACCATACAGTCCCATCTTGACTGTCTCACCCCTCTTGTCTTGGTTAGTAGGGTGGGTGGGAGGGATCAAAACTCCAGCAAAAAGTGGTTGAGGCCCCCTTGTGTTGTCCCTTATGTACCTCCCTTTGCCCCTTCCCTTCCTGCTAACTGTCCATTGTCCTGGCCTTTAGCCCCTCCCCTTCCTTCCCCCTTCCCCTTCTGAGCACAACCATTCTATGCAGGTGGGAAGGGGTTCACCAGGACAACCTGGTCTGCCCATTAAAAGGCAAACTCCATTGTCCCGGATTCCCCCTTTTCCCTCACAAAAGACAGAGACGTTGTTTGTTGTTGTGCTCAGATTGGCAATTAATTTATTTATATTCATAATTCCATATTCCATTTCCATTTCCTTATTATCAAATTTTCAACATTTTGTTCATTTTTCTTTCATATATCAATCTCTGATTATCCCCCAGGTGAAAACTTGGGTCCTTCTTCTCCTTTTTCATTAGGTAATGGTGAAAACCGAGACCGCTTTCTCCTTCGTCTTCCTCCCTTTCTTGTGTTATTCCTTTTTTCTTCCTCTCCCTCCCCTTGTCCCCCCCTTTTCCCCACCAGTCAGTCTCCAGCTTGCATTGGATGGCTGGCTTCCCCCATCTTCAGGCGACCAGCCTCCCTTACCTCAGGGAAGATCCTTTTTATTCTTCTTTCTTTTCACTTTCACATTTCCTCTTTTTTTTTAATTTCCTTTCCTCCCATGTTTCCGCCATGCTTCTTTAAAGCCCATTGTTTCTGTGTTGAACATGTCTATGTCTAGGTTTGACAGGTGTACACCATTAGACCTGTAGAAATCCTCTACCCATTCTTCTACCCGCCTCAGTATCACCTGCCCTCCCATCTGCTTTGTCAGCGTACCAACCCTCCTATTCATCTTTCTCCTGGTCCTCTCTACCGCTCTGTGGCTGTGCTCCTGCTTCCACACCGTCCTTGGTATCAGGTCTGACCAGGTGAGGCCTACCTGTGGCCACCATCATTGTATTGCCCCTAAATCCCATTTTATTTGTAAATAAGTATCTACCCAAGGCCTGTCTGCAAGGTCGTTGCCCCCTAAATGTATAATAATTAGATCTGGACTGGGCCGCCGTCCCTTGAGTTCCTTCAGGGTGGGGAGTAGCTGTGCCCATCTCATCCCCCGTATGCCATGCCAAACCAACCTACACTTTCTAACATCTTGGTACAGCTGCCTTCTCCCAGCCTTCTTCTCTCCTCTTTTTCTGGCCCAATAAATATAGAAATGGCCTCAGATCCAGACTTCCATGCTCCTACCTCTACCTATGGGGTTCAAGCAAAATTTGTTATTTTGCACATGCTCTCAGTGTCATACCCACATTTTCTCTCTTTTTTTTTATATATATATACTCTTTCCACCTTTTCTTGCCCCCTCATTTCTGTAGTTGCAGGCCAGAAGCACCACCTTCAAAACCTCCCATTTTTTTTTTTTTTCAGTGCTCTAATGTATCTCTTGTAACTGGCGATCACCAGCGTCCCTTTTCCAATATCCCATCCACAGTCTCTCCTCCTGCTGCTGCCCACTGCGAGGCAGCCCCAATCTGCAAGGAATGGGATGAATAATTAGCCAGGTCTTCACCCATGAATTGCATGCCCTTTTTGAGCAATGCCGTGACTTGGTAGCCGATGACCCTCTTCCCATCACCATGCACAAATAATTTTCCTGTCCTGTTCCCCTGCTCTGCGGCAAAAGCCCACAGAGCCTGTATGGGGCATATTGCACCCTGTGTTTGCCCTTTCAGTGCTACAATGCAACCCTGCCCTCTCTGGTCTGTTTTGACCTCCCAATCTTAATCCGTGTCTCTGTCACCCCCAGTTTACATCTTCCCATTCTAACCCCCCCTTCTTTGTCCTCCCTCCCATGGCCTACCACCTCGCTCACTCTCATGGCCCCAGTGAACATTACCACATAGATTGTGTGAAAAAGCTGGGCCTCGGCCTTCGATCTGCATATTGCTGAGAGCACATCCTTCAGCTTTATTAGCCACTGCTCCCCTATCAGCCTTCTATTATCTGCTAGTCCTTGTTTCAATCTGCCCCATCCTTGCATCATTCTTCTGATGAGTAATGATTTTGTAAGGTCCTTCCACCCCTTTAGACTGCAGATAAGACTAATTCCTTCCAGATAAACTCCCATTGTGGTGTGGGCTGTGCCTTTTTGCCACTGGTCAATGGTGAACATTCCCAGCTGTTCCTCTGTGAGTGGCCTACTTACCTCCGTCTGGTGCTCTGCCCTGAATGTTTGAAACACTCACCAGGCCCCATCATAGGCTCTCAGAGTCCAAGGCGCCCATGATCTGTGAAACAGCAGTTCTGCTCCTTCTTGCCAATGTCCCAGATGTTCGTTGTTATGGCTGTTTTTTGTTCTTCCGCTGCCAGTGCCAGCCTCTGAAAATAGTCCAGCTGCAGAAGGGAAAGGCTGTCAGCCAGGGTATTGCATACCCCTTCTATGTGTTGTGCTCTAAATGACATGTTCAGCTGCAAAGCCCTTAAAACTAACAGCTGTAATACCTGCATGATTGTGTCTGACCTAGCTTCCCTGTTGTTCAGGACATCCACCACTGCCCTATTGTCACACCAAAAAGTCACTTTCTGATCCGTAATTCCTCCCCCCAGACCAAAGTACACGCCCATATGGGCATGATCTCCAGTAATGTTATATCTCTCACTTTCCTCTCCTTTACCCAACTGGCAGGCCACGGTTCTGTGAACCATCTACCCCTCAGGTAGCCCCCCATGCCTAGCCCCCCAGCCACGTCTGTGTAGAGGTCGAGGTCTGTGTTGTATAGCCACTCATCTTGCCAGAATGAGCACCCATTGTACTCCTTAAGAAATTCTTCCCAGATTCTAAAATCCTCTCTGACCCCTTGTGTCAGGTCCACCCAATGATGTGGTCTGGTGACCCCCGCTGTAGCCCTAGCTAACCTCCTTGTGAATGCCCTCCCTGGTCCGATGGCCCTGCATGCGAAGTTCAGGTGCCCAAGTACCTGTTGCACCATTTTTAGTTGTACCCGTCTCCTTCTGGTGTGTACTTGGATTAACTCCCTCAATTTTTTTACTTTTTTGTCCGGTAATCGAAATATTTTGTTCGAAACATCTATTTCGATCCCTAAAAATTCCATAACCCTGCTTGGCCCCTCTGTCTTTTCTGGTGCCAGTGGGACCCCTCGCTCCGTCACAATTCCTGAAACTTCCCCAACATCCTCTGTGTCTCTCTTCTTCCTCCCAATGAAAGAAAATCATCCAGATAATGGATGACCATCCTATAACCCATTTTTTCTTGGAATATCCACTGTAAGCAGGTGCTGAAAGCCTCAAATGTAGCACATGCTGTGGAACAACCCATTGGCATTGCCTTGTTGAAATAATACTGCCCCCACTTTTAAAACCCAATAGATCCCAGTCTTCCCTCCTAACTGGAAGCAATCTAAAAGTGGATTCTATGTCCGTTTTTGCCATCCATGCATCCTCTGTGGCCCGGATCATCCGGACCGCATCCTCTAGTGTCGCATATGTCACCCTACTATGCTCCTCACTGATGAAATTGTTCACTGACTCCCCCTCCAGGTAGGACAGGTGGTGGATCACCCTATACTCTCCCTCTTGTTTCTTTGGTACCAAACCCAATGGTGAAACCCTCATATTTGGCAATGGGGAAGTATTAAATGGGCCCTCTACCCTACCTGCTGCCTTTTCTTTCTCTATTTTCTGTCTTAGTATTTCCTCCTTCCCTTTTACTGACCCGAGGTTGCTCACCTCCATCGCTCGCCTGGGTCCCCTACACTGCAGTGAAAACCCTGTGTTAAAACCCCTACAAAATCAGGCCCCGCATGCTCGTGTCTAGATATCTATTCAGGCAAGCTGTCCATACCTTCAAGTTGATGGGGTTCTGGCCATCCCAAACTGTTCTCTGTTGTGTCCCTCCTACCTCCCCTTCCCCTCAATTTGCCCTACCTTCTTTCTTTCAGTGGCCTTGCCCCTCTTTTGTTCCCCTCCCCACCCTCCCTACTCCATGTTTGCCCTTTAAACCCTTGGCCCTCTCGAAAAACTGTTGACCTGATCCTTGACCTCCATGCCCTTGTGTCCCTTGTGCCCATGTTGTTCTGCATTTGCTTGCCGGGTGTCCTCCTCCACATTTTGAGCAAGCATGCTGGAAATGACATTGAGGCCATGAGCAAAAAGCCCTATTGTAAGCCCAGCAGCATCTCTGGGGCGTAAACCCCTTTTTGCCCCACTCACCTTCGGGTGTGGACTGATCTGTTATGTAATCCGTCCACAAATCTATCTGCTTGGTGTCCCATCTCACATCCCCAAATGTTGCCATTCTCTGCCTGAAAGAATTCATCATAGTATAACCACCCCACCCGCCTTTTGCTTTTGCTCTCCGTATTATCAAGGAATAGGTAATGAGTGGGATGCCTAGTTCTGGCCTCTTCTTCAGAACGATGGCTGAGAAAGTGGCAAAACCTAGGAACCATCCATCCCACGTCTTCTCTTTTGTGAACTTGTCATCCTCTTTCTTTCCTAAAAGTACTATGGCTGCTGCCATCTCGATCTTGCTTATGCCCTCAGTTTCCTCATATTTGGCTGCTGCCTCCAGACTCACTAAAGCAAATATATCCACATATTCCCCTTTCCATATTTTCTGTTTTGTGACCAGTGGCACATGTTCGCCTATCCTCATCCCAGGTCCACCTATCTCCCTTGTACCTTTTCCTTCTTTCTCTGCTCCCTTTTCATTCTTTTCTGGCTCTTCATTTTCCTTCCTAATGTCTGCCACATCTAATTCCATCTGCCCCAAACCTCCTGTTCCCAGTGCCGACACAACTTGTCCTATGTATTCTTTTATACTATCACCCACTGCACTGGATGTGTTACCTGTAACCTTGTCCGGGCCGTGCTGCCTGGAGTCTTCCACACTTTCCCTTGGTTCTCCCTGTGGTTGACGAGAAGGGGGAACAACTGGGGTCTGCGGAGGGAAAACCATGTTCTGGGCATCGTGCCTGGGTTCCACCAGGGAGATCCCACCTTGATCCAGTGGGAGTACTGGCATCACTCGGTTCATGAGCCACAGAGGTACTGGATTAACTGCCTTGGTGGGCCCCACTGTTTCCAGTGCTACCCTAGCGGGACTACCTGGCCCCTTGGCTGGTCATTTCTCCCTGCCGCCCTTTCCCTGGCCCACCTTTCTCTTCTCCCTGGGTCTCCTGGTTCCTCTCCTCCACCAGCTCCCACATTCTGTTTGCTTTTCTGCCAATTCAATTATAGCCTTGTAAGCATCCTCCTTTGATGGCCTGCTCTTCTTGGGTGCCATTTGTTCTTTCTTTGTTCTGTGAAGACAACTACAGGAAGATAAAACATGGGTTAATTTGTATATCTGTACCTGTTTGCAACGCCTTCATCCTGTCCTTAAACCACATGCCCACATCAAATGGACTAAGGCACCTCCATGATCGAACCCCCAAGAGAAAATGGACATCGTGTGGTCTGATAATCGGTACCTTCCGATATTTGGACCTCTGCTCCAAACCTTGCTGCCTCATCGTGCCCAAAAAAGGGGAAGGGGAGGCCCAAATGCAGGTGACCCCCCCATGAGTGATTGCCAAAGCTTCCCATGCGACCCCTTCACAGCGTGGGACCTTGCTCTCAAGGACCCGGGTCGTGATCTCCCCCCTTCCACCCCTGGCCTCCCCCATGCCCTTGTTTCTTTTTTTTTGAAAGGCCCCTTTCACATGCCCCTTACACATGCTGACATCCCGATACATGGCACTCTTTTAAAGCCCCCCCGGCAGCGTGTGACATCATGCTGCAGGGTCACCTGTTGTACTTCTTCTCTCTTTTCTGCTGGCCCCTTCTCCAGGCTCATTCCCCTCCCGAGCCCATAACCCATGCTCTCCCCTGATACAGTACCCCACCCAAGCCCAAACAATGCCATCTGACCCCCCTTTCCTTTTGCATGTGATGTCATGCCACATGGTAACTCCCTCGGGCCTCATACAGGCCTATCTCCTTCAGGGCACCGAAAAACTCAAGTAATGCCACCAGGGCATATTAGCTAGTCCCCTAAACCCTCACCTCCCCCTTCCCCATCCTGGATCATGGACCCCCTCGCTCCTCCCAGCTGCCAAGCTTGCCTGCGAGTTCTGAAATTGAGCCACCACCCCACCATGCTCCCCTAGCCTGAGCTCAAACCAGTGCTCTTCCAGCAGACCCCTTCATGCGGTGTATGACGCCCACCACGCGATCCATGCTTCGATGCCTCCTCGAGGCCTTGCCTTGTTTCCCAGGCTTTCTTCCTCACCCATGGTCCCCAAAAACCCCAGCGGCTTCACTGGATGCCACAAAGGGGTTTCTTCACCCTGTGCGCGTGTGGCATCACGCCACTTGGGCCCTGGCTTCTGCTCTCCCCCATCTCTACGGGCTCTCCTAGGCCCACTAATTGTCTCACCAGCCCCAAAACTGGTGAAAATTGCAGCCAAAACCCACTACCAGCAGAGAAGGCTTTTGCTTCCTTCCCTTTTTTACAAGCGGCGCAGAAGCCCGCCACACAGCCTATGCCATCCATGCCCTCCAAGGCTTTTTCATCACCTCCCAGCTTTCTATGGCCCTCATGGCCACTACACACCACCGGTGCCCAGCAAAGGGTTTTTTCCACCCTCCGTGGCATGTGACATCACGCCACGTGGTCCCGATTCCACTCGCTCCTACCATCGCTACGGGCTCTCTCAGGCCCACCTGAATATACAAAACAGCCCAATTTGGGGGAATTGCAGCAAATAACACCACCAGTTCAAAACGCCATGTGGTCCCACTTCCACTCACTCCCACCATCGCTACGGGCTCTCTCAGCCCCACATAAACATACCCAACAGCCCAATTCTGGGAAAATGCAGCCAAACAACATCAACAGCTCAATATGCCACGCGGTCCCGCTTCCACTCGCTCCTACCATCCCACGGGCTTTCTCTGGCCCCCATAATCATGCAAACCAGCCCCATTGGGCAGCAAGCAGCAAAACCAATGCCCACATTAAAAGGGGGGCTTTCTTCTTCCACTTGATTATTACTAAAACGCTCGTCCCCAAAAACAGTCAATATTCCCATCAAATTCAACAAAAAGAAACCATCAAAAGTCTTTCTAACCAACCCCACACGAGTCTACTGTAACCATCTTTTTTTTATATTCCTCTTCTTCTTTCGCTTTATATATATATATATATATATATATTTTTTTTTTTTTTACATCTCTTTCCTGTAATATTTTGTTTCTTACCTCTCCCTCTTGGTGAAAAAACCTCCAAAAAGTTTTCTTGCCAATCCAATGTGCTGCAGCTGATGTAGATCAAAACTCCAGCAAAAAGTGGCTGAGGCCCCCTTGTGCTGTCCCTTATGTACCTCCCTTTGCCCCTCCCCTTCCTGCTACCTGTCCATTGTCCTGGCCCTTAGCCCCTTCCCTTCCTTCCCCCTTCCCTTCTGAGCACAACTATTCTATGCAGGAGGGAAGGGGTGCACAAGGACAACCTGGTCTGCCCATTAAAGGGCAAACTTCAGTGTTCTTCCTTAAGGCAGCTGTGAACTTCAGGAACTTCAGGGGACTGCCCCTTGGATCCACAAGAACTGCATTCACTCTCACTCCCCCTGGAGTGAAACTAAAGAGTCATACAGGCAAAATTAAGATATTACCAAACTTGTGTGAGAAATACCAGGGCTCCCTTTGACAGAGCTCCAGTGACAGACCTCCTGCCACTCTGACTGCCACACTTGAATTTACTGATGAACATTCAAAGATCCCCTAGAACAGTTGACTCTAAAATGGTTATACTGCTGTGAGAGTTCTAAATGACATAATCATCCTTCTCTCAGGCTAGCTGAATAAACAATGATGTCATTATTTAGAAAGCCCCTTATGAGCTCCCCACCAGCTGCCTTTTCCTACCTGCCTAAGACTAGTACCAATGGAATTCTAGTAACTCAAGGGGACTGGGTTGTTACATGTAGTTATGTCAGCACTACCATGTTGTGCAAGGCTGACTCCGGGACAAACTGCACAAGTGCAAGTATCACGCATGCATAGTACTGAAATTGCTGCATTATTATGGCTGACTATGGTGCAGTGAGAGCACTGCATATTCTTTTCACCTCTCTTGCTGCTCCTAAAAGCTCTCCACAGCCATATTGGCTGTGACCAGAGTTTTTTTTTGAAGGGTGTATATACTGCTTTCCAGAATTGCATGTTTTTATAGAATAATGTCCACAAGAAAAAAAAAAAAAACAATGGGTTTAGGTGGCAACCAAGTAGATTGCCTGGTAATAGTATGTGTAAAACGACTGTGACAGAGTAAGTCCCCCAAATTTGTTGCTCTACTTTATGTAACCTGTGGTGATAGGTGCATTGCAATGACTTAATAAACTACAGTTTCTATATAAAATGTTTTTGATTCTTTGTGCTATGTAATTGTTTTCTAACACAAATGTTAGGTGTTCCTGTTGATTTTGTTGCATTCTTTTGGGTACCAACAATGTCTCCATGTTTTGTGATCTTGCTCTAGTTAGTGCATTTTCCAATGTTGTATTGTCATAACCTTTTTCCTTAAATTTAATAAACATTTCTGAGGCCTGTGTTTCAAAATCTATTTCTGTTGTACAGTTGTGACACAACCTAAGGAATTGCCCATACGGGATGGAAGACATCAAAGAGGGGGGCACTGGAGTAATGTAGTATTGTCTTTCTCACACTATCTTTTCTATAGCAACATGTGTGAATATGGCACTCATCAGTTGCTGTGAGTGATAGTTTAGGAAATTCACTGTTGGGGAATCAATACAATTGGTGAATTTAAGATTGCACTTGTTAATGTTGATCTTCTTTCAAGAATTCCTCTGCTACCGGTTCAGTATCTTGCGAGATGATGAATAAATCATCAATGTACCTATGACAGTGCACTCTGTGATGTTAAAATTGATTTTTAGGTGTAAAACTACAGTTTGACTCCTACCAACCCAATTACAAGTTACCATAACTAGGGGTGACGGTAGACCCCATCACTGTGACACATTTTTGCAAATAGATTTTCTTGTCAAAAGTAAAGTAATTGTGGGAAGGGATAAAGTCCACTGTGACCAACAGAAAGGATGGTGGGGGTGCACTGGCATAGGCACCTGTGCACAAGAAATGCACCAAAGCCTGCATACTCAAATCATGTGGAATACATGTTTATAATGAAACATCAGTACATATCCACACAAACAGCCAATACTTGAAATTATGAGTCTCCTATGCAGTTTGGTGAAACCCTTCTGCTCTTTCAGCAGGTAATAAAAAGTAGGTATCACTGATATTTTAATTTGAAAAAAATGACACTCTTTTTTCAGTAACAAAGCCTCTGTTAAAGGCATCATGAACCATAATGAACAAAGCTGTTTGGAAATTCATTGCGGGATCCTTTGCTAAAATGTCATATGTTTCACATTCTGCTAGTAATCTTAAAGCCTCCTCCATGTAATATTTTTTTATTTAAGATTAAAATGTTCTCACTGTTATCTGCTTCCATGAAAATTTAATCATTCTGACTACTTAATTTCTCAAGAGGCTGCATCTCCTCTGTATTGAGATGAGGAATGTGATAATTTTTTTTTTGTGAATAATTTATCTATGTCTGTTAAAACTTTTTTCTGATAAACCAAAACAGCATTGGTCTAGAATGCCTGGATTAAAAACAGAGTTTGGTCTTAATCTTTGATGGATTTCTTGTTCATCTAATTCAAAAAATGTACTTTCTATGTACTATTTTTAGCATCAACATATGCATTCCCCTCAACATCAAAATTAATACAATCTAACATTTCACTTTCAGTGGAGCATATATTCAAGGCACTAACCATTTTCCCTTTTGAGGTAGCTAGTGGTGTCTAATTGTCTGATAGGGATATAAGGGCATCGAGATCTTCCCTCATTAAATAAGTTCCAGCGACATTTTTATTTACCTGTACTCCCATATTTCTTGCTACAAAAAGACTTTCAAATTTAGTTGACAAGAAAGTCTTAAACAACTGAATAAGTAAATCAAATCTATTAACTATATGGAATGGTATCAAACTAAACCCCTAACACAAAACTTTTTTTTCAGTTTCAGTCAACTGGTAGTTGCTCAAGTTAATTATTTCTTTGGATTCCTAGTTCTGGTTGATTTCTGTGTGGTGGTCAGTTTCTGTATCTTCTTCATCCCCCTTCTGGTTTTCCTTTGTTTTTTGTTGGTTTATGTGCCTCTGTTTATTATTTTTCTCTAAAAAAATTTATATTCTTATTTTTATTTGATGCCTTGCATATGGAAGAATTAGCCACATTTTCCTCTAAATCACTTGTATTTGAGGTTTGCTTCTTGTTCTTGATTGGCTATGAGACCCTGACTCAGTCCCTTACTTGTAGCATGTGAGGGTCTTTCTAAAACAAATACCTGCCCAGTGCAAAGTCTTGTTTGTTTTTTGGGTGTTTTGTCTGCTTGCATTCTACCACTTCCTTTTCAAACGACTCCAAATTTTTATTCAATTCTATTTCCCTTTTCTTAAATGCAGCTATGCCTTTAAATGGACTTAATTCATTCTGCACTTGAGCATTTTCTGCCTTTAAAGCATCATCATTTATTTTGTCTTCTTTAATTAATGATTGTAGCAACTTCACTGAACATTCATTCAAGGCTGTCTCACTTTCAGATGTATGTTTGTAATTTTCTAGATCTGCAGAGGGTCTGATATTAATTCTTAACCCCCTAGAAATTCATTTAGTTTCTAAATAGTCTTCCAGAGTTCTAATGTTGCACCAAATGCTGATTTCAGACTTCAACAGTCTTTCCATTTTCACAGAACCATCTTTAAAATATATAGTGTTAGCATCAGCATTACCTTGTATGATGTTAAAAGGTTTTCTCCATTGTCTCTGTCTCATAGTTTTTTTTCAGACTCCAAACAGGATGGCCATATCCCCTCAGAGCTATGATCCAAATCTGAGTTCATGGTGTTCTCCATATCACTTATGTCTCAGCTTTAGAATGATTCAAAAAATGAGAACTGTGTCCCCTAAAGGCACTCCTTCAATGAAAATGCCAGAACAGGAACACTGACAATTCCTGTAAAGATACAGCAGGCTGGAAAAGCAGCTATTCAGTTCCAAACTGGAGGTGAATTCACTTATTAAGATAACTTCCAATAAATAAGATGCCTACCTTGTAAAAACTCAGATTCAACACTATGGACCAGTGCGGTAAAAGTCACCCTAATTAGTCATGTACAATCACACTAACCATGTGCTGACATGAGTGCTGACAATGCCACCTGCATTCTGTTGTAAAGTCCAGCCAAAATTGTACTACACAAAAAGAACAGCACTCACCACAACATGAATAATACAAAGCAAATTGAAAATGTAATGAGCCATACTTCAGCATAGTTGTAACCCTGGTGCTTTGAGGATGCACTACCTGTTCATCAGGGGGTGGATTTACAATGTTATCTCAAACATACGTATAGTGTGGCCTCTCTGGTGGCATCAAATAACAATTGTTTTCCTTGTTTTCGTGTTTCTTGTGTGTCTATTTGTCAAATGTTTTGCACTTGTATTGCTTGTTTCAGTCTTATGCATCTATGTACAATGTGCCTAAATATAACCAAAGCTGTTCCTGATCTAGTCTGTACCTCATACTAAATGAAACCTCATACTGCTATATATTATGTTAAATGTACCGCACTTGATAATCTGCATGGTATCCTATCCTCAGTACCTCCCCTGCAGGTCACACTGGGAGATGAGCAACTTGTTGCTCAGTGTGCCTTTCCTGGTGAAACAATTCAATAAATAAATAAAAACAATCACAAAGTGCATAAAAATATATTATTGAAATTATTTTCATATAAATATAGTTGATGCTCAATAATGAACAATTAAAATAATAATATTAATTTCTATAACAATTCAATTTATACAGCATCCTTTCATTGGTTGTTGTTCATACCTCTATGTGTATTGTCACTGGAGAGATGGTTTTGGAGAGGAGTTTAGTAGTTTATTTGGGTGGAGGCGGTTTGTATTTTATATATCTTTTCCCCATTCCACCAGCTACTCTTGGAGAAAGGTTGGAGATACACATTAAATGGTGTTTTTTAAAAATAAATAAATTAAACTTGACAAAGGTTTAGTAATGGTCACTTTTGGCAGGTGTTACTTTTTCCATTCTTTTATATTTTCATTTTCCCCATCTCCCCCCCACCAGATTGTTTTGTGGGTTGACCAAATAATTTAAACAAAATTAAAGTAAATAGAAAATACTTTGTACTTTCTTTTGTGGAGACACTTATGTATTTTAGACTTTTTGATTGTTGGAGTTGCAATCTTGCCCCCTTTACCTCCAATAACAGCACTTCCTTTTTTTTTTTTGATTGCTCATTATTTGTTGAGTCATTCTGGTTTTCACCTTTGAAAAAGGGGTATTTTTTTCTGTGTTTATTAAAGATTAGCACTGGTTACACATGTGTAATAGCTTACAAGTTGTTTTGGGACCCCCATGTAAATACGATGCAGATTTTTGAATGTTGAGCATCAATTATATTTTTATGTAATTAATTGCAATAACATCTTTTTATTTACTATGTGGCTGTTATCTGATACTGGCTCCATTCTGTCTTAGCCCTTTATTTGTAATGGTGTATATTTGGATCATTTATACATATAAATTGAGTGGAGTGGAAAGTTGTATATTGCTGTATGTTGCTTTAAGAGAGACCGCACTATAAATATGTGTCAGATAACATTGTTTTGTTTTTTTATCTTGTAAGATTTTATTAAGGTTTTTCAGGTATCACAAGCCTTAAAAATGGCCCTCATATACCAAGCTTACAATACAGTCAGACATGCTAATACATAGGTAATTATTCTCAGGATACAAGATGTTACTTATAGGCTCTATACCTTAAACAGGTATATTCTATTGCAGGTATCAATGTACACCACTCTAGACTACAAAATGCAGATTTTCTTACAGTAGGGAAATTAATTATCATGATTCTTCTATCTTGGCCAAAAGTCACAGAAATCTGATCAAAACATTCTACTGTCAAACAATTCAGGCATATATGATATAGCAACTAGTTAATAGTGGTCTGTAAAGACCAAAGAAATTCTATCCTTCAAAACAATAGACAGTAAAGAAAAGGCCTACATGGGGAGATCACGTGATGCGCCTGGAGGAGTAGCAGGTCTAAGGGGCTCGCTCTCGCTGCTCGGAGAAAATAACTAACTTCTCGTCTTTTTCTGAAGCTTTCGCCTGTACGTACCGCAGTGTCAACAACCGCAGAAAAGATCGGAGAAGGGATCCCGGCCTCAGAGCCAATGGAGAAACCAAAAACGGAATTAGAAGCGAGAGGCCTAGGCAGTACTTCTCCGACGGACCCTCTGGAGACCTGGCACCGCCTCGTATATACGGGAGCTCTCAACCATTAAGGATGCCCTCTTTAAACTTATAGAAGCGTCACGAATTTAAGCCTGCATTAACCAGTTGGCTCGATTAGTCACGGATGCAGAAGCCTTCATTTCATCCTTAGAGCAGAATTCTGAAAAACAAAGGCCCAGTCATGATCGAACTTAAGAGGGCTGTAGCAAAGATGGAAGACTGCATCGAAGACCTTGAAGGCAGGAACCGCAGAAATAATCTTGTTTTGCTGGGGCTGCCAGAAGGGGAGGAAAGCCCTAATACAATCACCTTTTTGCAAAAGTTTTTGAAGAAAATAATAGGCCCATCTCCTAATGGCCCGGAATATATTATAGAAAGGGGGCATAGAGCCTTAAGAGCTAAACCTATTCCTACAGATCCTCCGAGGCCTATAATTTTTAAACTTCTGAATTATCTCGATAGAGAGCACATACTGAAAGAGGCGAGGAAACTCTCTGCGATCCTTTGGGAGGGCAAAAAACTCCGAATAGTGCCTGACCTAACATTAAAGAACAGGATGGCAAGGGCTAGTTTTCGACCCATTGTCTCCAAGCTTTGGGCTGCAGGTATAAAACACCACATATTGTACCCTGCCAAGTTGGAAGTCACGTCCAAGGATAGGAAGAAGCTGTTTGAGGCTCCCGACGAAGCTCTGAAGGCATTAAAAGATATGTTTCCGGACCTCTTCCACAAGACCTGAAATGCACTGTTATGCTTTTAATTCTCAGCATATATATTTACCGGCTGGACTGAACTGATACCATACAACATGGCTTTCTCCACGGACATAACGATGGACATTAAATAATTAATGGACTTTATATCTTTATCCCCCTCCTTTATTCATTTCCTCCCCCTCATCCCCTTCCCCCACCATTTTCCCTTCCTTCCCCTTCTTTCCCTATCCCCTTTCCCCCTTTTCATCCTCCCTACCTTCTTCTTTCCCATCCCACTTCTTTTCCTTTCTTTCTTCCCCTCCCCTATTCCCCACCCTTCCCCTTTCCTAATCCTTATTCCCCTTGGTTTATGTTTTTATTTGTACTTGATAGAAGAGTTAAAATTAATAAGTTTAAAATTATTCCTGCAAAGCACGATCTACTATGTTTAGTTGAGGGCTTCAGCCCTACTCTGGCCCAGGCTTTTGGGGAATGGTGGCTTAGCACAGCTTTCTATATGGAGGGTGACTACTCTGTTTGGGGCTAGGCTACCCTTTTGTACAGTAGCGCTCGTAATTATTCCCAGGCAGTACATAGCCCTTATAGCTATATGAAGGCCATACTGCTAACAGATTGGGATCTATCCAATCCCGCCTCTTCTCCCTAGATTCAAGTGGGGTTCTTTCCCCATTATTATTTTGCCATAGTTTTGGTGGCTAATAATAGGACTAGAGGGCTAAGCCATTTCTGTTGAATTCATAATTAAGAAGTATAGGGTTGTTAAATATGAAGTTCATATGTATAATGTTCGGCCATGTCCTAGAAGTTTATACTGGCTAAAACATTCTAGCATGTGTATGAATAGCTCGGTACGTTGTTTTTAAAATGGCATGGTTATTGCCCTATTTTTTTTAAATTTTTCTTGTTAATATCCACCTGATAATTTTATAAAGTGGCTTAAGGCGGATAATTTATTTAGGGTATGTAACACCCTCCCTTGATTTTTTAAGGCTCCTATATTAATGTTAGACCTTAAGATGAGAGGTAATTGGTCCCCTTTATTTCCTTTCTCCCATTTCTGAGAGCGAGAGGCCCCACCTTCAGAGCATGCCATGGTCCAGCAATTTGGAGGCGGCTCGGGGCCCGGGGGTAGGTTAGTTTCGAGGATTGGGATGGGGGGGTTTTGGGTAACAGGAGGGTTTTCTTCTTTTTTATTCCTTGTTAAGCTGGGGTTACTGGGGGGTGAGGTCTGGCAGCTCAACCAATTAGGAAACGCTTTTAACTTTTCGTTATATGTTTTCTGATTTAAATATAATCTCTTGGAATATAAAAGGGGGAAGGGATAACAAGAAAAAGTATATTATCCTCAACCATCTGGCACGGTTCAAGCCGTCAATAGTATTTTTACAAGAAACGCATATGACCCCTGATCAGCTTCCCTTTCTTAAGAAAAGATGGGTGGGCCAAGTTTTTGGGGCCGGGCTTTCCACGAGCAAAAGAGGTGTTGCCATTTTGCTGGCTAACAATGTTCCCTTTGTCTCATCAGAGGTAATTGCTGACCCAGAGGGCAGGTATGTTATTGTGGTGGGCAAATTGGCAGGGGCAAGTCTAGTGCTAGGTTCAATTTATGGTCCTAATCAGGATTCCCCGACCTTTTTTACCCAGTTGGCAGTTCTTATTGCTCCCTTGGCTGATAAACCGATAGTCTTAGGTGGAGACTGGAACATGGTCCAATCAAACTATTGGGACCGTTCATGGTCTAAGGCTCTCTGCCATCCCAGCCCAGAGAGCATTATTCGAGTTCATGTCATCATTAGGGTTGTCTGATCCATGGCGATATCTTACCCTAAAGTTAGAGAGTATACCTTTTACTCCACGGTCCATAAGAGCTATTCCTGAATAGACTATTTCTTAGTAAGTTACCAGATTCTCACCTTGATCTATGAGTTACTATTTCAGGCCGTGTTATCTCCGACCACTCAACCGTTGGCCTCGATTCGAACTCCTCTCCACTGCCAAGATCATACTCATGGTCATTAAATAACCACTTGATAAAAGACTCTTCTTTATTAGAGCGATTCACTTCCTATATGTCTCATTCTATTAATGAGAACTGGGGATCGTTGCAAGCAGTGGATATAGTGTGGTGGCATTGAAGGCCACCTGGAGAGGTGAGTTTATTAGATTAGCAACAATTCGTAAAAAGCATTGTTCGTTCTGTAATGGACTGTCTCGATAAAATTAGAGCCTTGGACGCCATGGTGAAAAATCTAGAACTATCTCCCAGGAGCAGGAACTTGCTTCTCTGCACTACGTAGTATAAACAACCATGAAAGAGAAGGTAGAGATCAGCCTATAGTTTGGCGAGTCTTATATTGGGCAAGGTAGTAAAGCAGGGAAGATGTTAGCTTGGCAGCTAAAACAACGTGCAGCAGCAAGATGGGTTGCTACGATAAACCACCCCCAGACTGGTGAGATGACTTCTGACCCCAAAGATATTTTAAATATTTTCGTTAATTTCTATAAGAACCTATACTCAAGCGAACCGTCGCAGCCAGGAATGCACTCTAGAATGAAAGATTTCCTTGCCGGCATCTCCTTCCCCAAGCTTTCCCAAGATCTTTGTCATTCTCTAGAAGCTCCCCTCAAGTTTGAAGAAATTTCACAATCTATCGATGCCTTGAAACTTGACAAGGCACCAGGCCCAGATGGGTTTTCTGCCTTGTTCTACAAAACCTTTAAAGAGACCCTGGTCCCTTTATTGCACCAACTATTTACTTTTTGGTGTAAGGAGGGGATCAAGGACCATTCCCTTTTTGAGGCTAGGATAATTCTCCTGCCAAAACCAGACAAACCCCCAGATATGGTGACGAACTATAGGCCCATATCCTTATTAAATATCGATGTAAAGATATTTGCTAAGATTTTAGCCAATAGACTAAAGACAGCTTGGACTAAGCTATTAAGCTCTGAACAGGCTGGCTTTGTGGCGGGGCGCTCCTCGGTGGACCATTTTAGAAAATTGTTCTATTTAATACAAGAGTCTGCGAGCCCAGACAAAGAAGCCTCTCTGGTCGCATTAGATGCCGAGAAGGCATTCGATAGGGTGGAGTGGGAGTTTATGTTCGAGGTGCTCTCTAAATTTGGTATCCCAGATACTTTTTTGGGTTACATTCGGGTCTTGTATACATGCCCCTCTGCGAGAATTTCCTGTAATAACCTGATCTCACCTCCCTTCCGGTTAGAGAGGGGAACCCGGCAAGGATGCCCCATCACCATATTTATTCAATTTGTACCTGGAGCCACTTATTAGAGCTATCAAGTCAGACACGGGCATCCACGGAGTGCGCATTGGAGATGCTGAATTTAAGGTCTCTGCTTTTGCAGATGATTTATTAATCCACATATGGCATAGTCAATTTTCATTCCCGCAGTTGTTGTCTATTATTTCATGTTTTAGTGAATTTTCTGGGTATAAGTTAAACAAAAGTAAGACTTTAGTTTATCCGCTTTCCCCCCTCTTACAACGATCTTGGTGTCTTTCTTTAGGCTTGAGTTGGCAGACGGAATATCTCCCTTATCTGGGTATCAAAATCTCTAAGGACTTAATGGAGTTATATGACTTGAACCTCAAACCTCTAATTAAATCGATTAGGGAAGACCTTGGAAGATGGTCTAAACTTCCTTTATCCTTTTGGGGGAGGGTCAATACGATAAAAATGATGGTCATGCTGAAATTTTCCTACTTCCTCTTCAATCTTAATATATATCTTCCAAGGTCCTTCTTTAATCTTTGCCATAGGTACTGCACTGATTTTATTTGGAATGGCAACCCACCCCGTAGAGCTTATGGTAAACTCACCTGGCGTAGGGAAGAAGGTGGCCTACATATACCAGATTTTTATATTTATTATCTGGCAAGCCACGTGGTTAGGCCGGCTCAATGGGTATTAGAAGTCCAGACACCTGCAGCAAACGACACTCTCGATCGGCTAGTGGCGTAGAGTGTTAACCTAGATCTAGAATCTTTACTTTTTTCTTCCTGGTCCAAAATACCACCTAAACTTAAAGCCACCCCACTTGGTTGGAGTATCAAAGCCCTCCATCAATTGTATTTGCAACTAGATACCCCCTTTAGGAAAGACTTGATGCAGCCCTTGGTCAACAATCCGAACATATTGATTGGTAACCAACCATTAAGATGTAGTGTGGGTAACCCCAGCCAGAAACTTAGAATTGCAGACTTTGTCTCCGGAGGTTACCTTAATCCGTTGTCAGAACTGGTAGATAAACTGAGAATAGATCCTAAGGACAAGTTCCGGATATACCAAATATGAAATTGTATTCGTGCTTTCTTAAAAGAATGGTCAGGGCATGTGAGACAAGTAACCTGTTAAAAGAAATTACAAAGTTGATATTATCTGGCAGAGCGATATCTAAAATCTATAAGTTCATCCTTGTACTAAGGGATACTAAGGCCTCCCGTTCCTCACTATTGGAAACAAATCTATCCCTGAATTGGCCAGAATCAACTTGGGAAAGGTCTGGAAGGACTTATACAATTATGTTAAACAGGATAGACTACGGGGTTTACAATTCAATATTCTGCACAATTTATATCTTTCCCAGCTAAACTTTCAACGTATATACAAGCAAAGATCTCCTAAATGTCAAGATTGTGGCAACCCCTGGCTAGTATCCTGCATAAACTTTGGGAGTGCCCTAAGGTAATTAAATTTTGGGAATCAATCCGTTTATGGATGGCCCCTCTTTGCGAAGTAGTACAGTGTTTGAATCTCGAGATTTGTATTCTAGGTAATTTTTCCCACATCCCATCTGTAGTCCATAAAGGTCAATTAGCACTAATCACATTAGTGGCTAAATTGCTGCTCCTCCATTATTGGCGTAGAGAGGGAATTCCGTCTTGTAAGGAATGGTGGGACACCTTTTTGGAAGCCCTAAATGCAGAGAGAATGGTGGCCTCTTTTTTTAATTCGAGGAGAAAATTTGACAAATGTTGGGGTAATATATACCAAAGGCTGAGGACCAGCATGCTAAATTCTGCAATTAACACCCAATAGGGCCTTACATTCCGATAGCATGTATTGCAACTTTTTAGCTAATTAGGCCCTAGGGGTTACAATCATAGTGGCCAAGGAGCTTGGGTATCCCTCCTCCCATTACATCCTTCCTTTTCTCTTTCTCTACCACTCCTTTCTACTTCCCTCTTCCCGTCTCTTATAATAGGCTTTTACTTTTTTGTACCTGTCCTTTGTAATTTGTCACTCTTCTTCAATCTTGTATGTAGAGTGAAGTTAGTAGGAGGTGATACTAAGGTGTATGCTTTTCTTTTAGTACTTTTTATATATGGACATAGTAATCCTTAAGGTATATTGGGTTTTTCTCTTTATGTCCTTTATTAGAGCTGCCAGACCTGGGGGAGGGAGGGTCTGGGGTGGGGTGGGTGGGTTTTTCTTTCCCTTTTCTCCTTTTTCTTTTTTTAATTACTTCTTTTCCCCTGCTCATTTTGTCTGTTTAACCTACTCATTATAACCAATGTAAAAGATGCAAGGGACAGGGTTACTATGTATGATTTATTGTTAATACAATAAAGTACAGTTATTTGCAAAAAAAAAAGAAAAGGCCTAGAAGATCCAGAAACATAGGAACAGTGTGAGTAGAGAGAGTGACAAGACCATAGAGCAGCATTCAACTATTATAGTGTTAGCAAACTATGTTGCATTTTGTGGTACAGGGGGATTTTGCAATAGCAGGGGTGCAACAGTACAGATATGGGAGTGTAGATAGCTTCCCATTTCTTGTAGTATCTGTCAAGCTGTCCCTTGGCCACCGCTGAAAGCCTCTCGAAAGTAGCCAATCTAGCCATAGCAGAACACCATTGTGAAATCACTGGGGATGCAGATTGTCTCCAACGTATCAGGATGGCCTCTTTGCTTCCATAACAGCCACTAGGACCCACGCTGCACTGGGGGGAGGAAGTGGATTTAATGCCGACATGTCCCCCAATAAGAGGGAGTGGTGTTGTAGCCAAATTGGTTTACCTATTATCCTGGAGCAGTCCCCTAGGACTTGTGTCCAGAAATTTTGTAGGGCCAAGCAGGTCCAAAGAATATGGAATAGGTGAGCAGGGGAAGAGTGGCATCTCCAGCACTGATCCTGTGGTATAATCTTAAGGTTATGTAGAACTGCTGGGGTTTTATACCACCTTAGGAGAATTTTTAATTGTATTAGTTGACTCTTGGAGTATTCATAGGCTGTATGAGCTGCTCTGATGCACATCGACCATTGTTGCTGGGATAAGGGGTGGAGCAGGTCCTTTTCCAAGGCAGCTCTACTGGTGAGAGTAACATCTGGCTGAGCATCTCTAAGTATCTTATAAAGAGTGCTCACCAGTCCTTGGCTCTTTCTAGATAGGTGGAGGATGCTCAAACAATCCCAGGAGTTCTGTGACAAGGGGGCTTTAAGAAGGGAAGAGAGAGTGCTTCTCAGCTGCAGAAATCTCCAAATGTCTGAGGATCCCAACCCGTATCTATCCCGAATCTGTTCAAAGGACATTAGTGAGTGAGAGTTTGGGAGTAGTAGATCACCTATAACTTGAATGCCCTTTGAGGCCCAATGGGGCCATGAAAGTGGTTTATGATTAACCATGATAAGATGGTTGTTCCATATTGGGGCATACCTGAATGGGGGAAAATATTCTGATTTCGGGACCCCAGTAATTGCCATCGCCATCTGCCATGATCTGCATGTTTCTGACATAATGGGACTGAGCTGATTTGCTGCCGATTTTGTACTGGAGAGCAAAGAAAAAAGGGGGTATCCACTGACAAAGTGGCCTCTAAAGATACCCACTGAGGAGGGGGGGTGAGATGAGGGATGAACCAGGTTGTAGCCTGGGTCATTCTATAAGCCAGGTGATATCCTTCAAACCAAGGGAGCCCCAGCCCACCTCTAGTCCAATGTGCATGAAGCTTTGTACATCCCCATCTTGGAGCTTTACCCTCCCACAGAATGGAAGAGACTAAATTGTCTAGGGCCTTAAATAGTTTTTGGGAAAGTGGGATAGGAAGATTATTTAATAGGTACGACACTCTCGAGAACAGAAACATTCTAATGACTTCTACCTTACCTTTTAGAGTAAGGTGAAGCCATTTCCATCTCTGAACTTCAGCCATTAAGGAGGCCAATAGAGGGGAGAAGTTTGCAGATTCTAGATCCTTCCAAGCTGTGGTAATAGTTATACCTAAATATGGGAATCCTTGTGGGGCCCAGGTAATGTCAGTACCGGCAAGACAATACCTGCTGCACGCCCCATTTAGGGGGGACAGGATGGTTTTCTTTTGATTCACCATTAGTCATGAGAGACAAGCAAATTCCTGTAAAATTGTTAGAAGTGGAGTGATGGAGGACTGGGGATTTGAAAGTGTAAGGAGTATATCGTCCGGGTAAGCATTGACCAGATAAGTCATCCCTTTTATGGGAATATCTGTAATGTTGGGAGAATTTATAAGTTTCCTTGTTAGGGGGTCCAAAGCAATGAGAAAAGGAGGAGGGGAAAGGGGGCAACCCTGTCTGGTGCCTCTTTGTAACGAAAAGGTGGGGGGACATCTTTATTGGTGACAGCTCTAGATGTAGGGGAATGGTATAATGTAAAGACCCATGAGCAGAAGTCTGGCCCAAATCTATATAGTGTGAGGACTTTATGGAGGAACACCCATTCTAGGGAATCAAATGCCTTGGCAAAGTCTATTGCCAGGGCAGCCATTGAGGTTTTAGATTGTAGCGCCAACCACTTAAGGTTCAAAATTAAGTGCAAATTGTCTGCACTCGATTTCCCCTTTAAAAAGCTGGATTGTGATGGATGAATTAGAGTGGGTAGGAGAAAGGCTAGTCTATTCACTAGGATTTTAGCCAGCAGCTTGGTGTACACAGGGAGGAGCAAAATAGGACAGAAATTCGCACAGAGAAGAACATCGGATGATTTTTGGGGGATAAGGGTTATTAATGCCTCATGCATAGTCGGAGGGAGTGAAGTATCTTTTTGTGCTTCCTCCAGAGCTTGTAGGAGTGGATCAGTGATGTGGTCTTGGAGTAGTTTGTAAAGCTCCACCGACACCCCATCTGGCCAAGGCACCTTTCCCTTCGCCATCTGGGATAATTCACTGCGAAGCTCTTCAGAAGTGATAGGGGCATCCAATTCACGTTGTTGTGTCTCCGAAATTTGAGGAAGCGGGGTCTCCTAGCACAGAGTGCTCAGTTGGTGGGAGAGCTCATCATCTGAGAGGGTACTGTGAGATTGGTAGTGTTCCTGATAGAAATTTTGCATCTCTGCATTAATGGCCTTTGGTGCCGTGAGAAGTTCTTCCTTCTTATTCTTGAGGGCCAATATTCTGGAGAAAGTCTACTGCTTCCACAAGTAGTAGGCAAGCAGCTTCCCACCCTTGTCCCCTCCTTCCCATAGCCTATGTTTTGCTCGGATCAGCTGCCATTCAGCCTTTCTATTTAACAGAACATTAATCTGATTTTTTAAGCCTGTAATAGGGAACAAAAGTGGGGAGTTGAGCGAGTTCCGAGGAAAGACTTTAAATTGCTTTTCCAATTTTGCTAATTGGTCCTGCAAATCCCAGAGATGTTTCACTCGCTCCTTATTTTTAGCAGCTGCATAAGAAATAATTCTCCCCTTGTAACAGCCTTAAAGGCTTCCCATACTGTGATTGCTCTCGTCTCTCCTGGGGTGTTCAGAGAAAAATGCTGGAGCATTTCCTCCATTATGTATTCCCAGAAGGCTGCATCTTGTATCAGAAGAGGATTGCATCTCCATCTTGTAGATGGAGGGCTTTGGCCTGATTTGTTTGTTTGTTTGTTTATCAAGTCTAGGATTACAAATACCTTTGAGCCTTGGCTCTTTTACAAAGGTTCCACGTCAGAGAAATACAAATTATGGGGAACATCAAGACAGACATTACAACAATGTGGACATTGCAAACAGAGTTCAGATTAATACAATTCAAGGGTAGCATTGTAACAAGGCAGCCAGCGGCATTTGTCAGAGAAAACAGACAACAGATAAGAAGTGCCAGAGTCATAGGGAGAGGGAAGAGGGGAGGGGGGAGAAGGAATGTAGGAAGGGTGGGGAAAGGGTGAAAAGTGCAGTATTGGGTATACCAAGATGTGAGGGTAGAATCCAGTGAGGAGGGGAAGGGACAACTAGAACAGAAAGAGAAGTGGAGAAACAAGGTTAAGTTGGGCAGTCACAGGAGCTGTTGGTAGTGAGATAGTCCCAGAGTCTAGTTTTAAACTAGTTTTAGCTCATGAAAGAATGAATTGCATGTGTATGTGAACTGCAAATCTTTTTTTTTTTTTTTTTTTTAAGATCCACTCACAGTTAAAGCCACCTAACAAAGACCCCTCCCTGGTAAAACTCTTATAAGAAAACTACATGCAAAAATTACAAAAACACATGTTGTGCATTGAGTTTTTGTTTCTCTGGTGGTCCTTGGCATTTTGTTTTCCGTATCTGTGGCAAGGTGTTTTTTTTTTTTTTTTACTTTTTCTTGCCAGTATAATGGCCCTGGTTTGATCTGTTGACATTTTCCCAGAATGTCTTTTTTTTTTTTTAATTCAGGTTTATTAAAGTTACCGGCATACATGCAAAATTCATTTTCTCATGTACTTTCTTATTCTTTTTCTTTCAAATTACAGGCTTTTGTTTTCTAATACATAGCAGTTTCACTAATCTTCAGTTGAGTTTATCCATTTACAGATCAGCATCTGTATGAGCAAAATTCTTAGGCGCAACCCCAAGACTTCCCTCCTCATTTCATTTAAAAGTAAAACAGTGGTCTGAGTTCTTGATACTAACAAATTCTACTAAGTCAAGCTGTCCCTGCCTTTTCTTCCCCCGGTGTATTCTCCCCTTGCTGTACCCTTCCCTTCCTATCCTCCTGCCACAGTATACATCTAGTCCTTCTGTTTAAAAATTTATTTTATTTATTGTATTCTAGGAATTAATACCTTTGAGCCAAAGCTCTTTTACAAAGGTTCTGCATCAAATTGGGTACAAGCAATAGGGTTGCAATGAGTGGCACAATAAAGTACATTGTGGAATAAAAAGAGACATGAACAGTCAAGTATCAAAGACAATTGTGAAGGACAGAATAATTACCAAATGAACACTTTCATCAATAAGCAAACAAATGAGGAGGGGAAAAGATAGGTTAGGGGAGTGGGATGGATAGAGCATGAGAGAGAAGGGGAGGAAGGAGCAGACCGTAGTTAGAGAAAAGGATCCTCTACCAGGCCAGGCCTGATGGGGAGAAAGTAATTGCAACAGGGGCATGGTCAGATATCAAGATGTTACCTACGGTCTCATTACTCACGCCTGCCATTGCTACATGATTAACTAGCCAAAAGTCTAATCTACTGTGGGTGCCATGCACATTGGAGTAGAAGGTATAATCACACCTCAGTGGATGGCTGTTTCTCCATGGATCTCCTAGAGCCCACTCTGACATCAGAGTATTCAAGGTAGCTAGAACTTTGGGGTGAGGTTGTGGCGTAGGGATGGATTTATCTATGAAAACTTCTAGAACCATATTGTGGTCTCCACCCAGTAGTACAGGGATCTCTGCCTCATCTTCCATAAGTTCTGCTAATGTTTGATTCAATTCAGAGTAGAGATACCCCGGAATCTGTGTTGGGTCCATACACGTTGGCCACTATAACTTTGTCACCCGGGTAGGACAACCTGGCCACTAACCAGCTCCCCTGGGAGTCCTGGTGCTGGATTTCAACTGACCATGGTTCTGACCTTCAAAGGAGGATAGCAACCCCCCCTAGACTTTGTAGCTGCGCAGCTAGCCAGGACTGTTCCCACCCATAATTTCCTGAGCCACTGAACCATTCAGCTGGTGAGGTGCATCTCTTTGAGCAGGGCTACATCAGTCCACATGGAATTCAGGAATTGCAAAACCTTAGTGCATTTCGCTGGGTGATTGAGTCCCCTGACATTCCAGGAGACACACCTCCACCCCTGTGATCCTGCAGAAGTCACTGCCATGGTGATTCACCCTTGAATACTTATAGAAATATAAAGTACTCACCTTGCAAATAGGAATAGTAAACACAGTGTAACAGAAAGGAGGTAACCTGTTACTGTAGGGTGTGAGGGCAGACCTTAGAAAGAGAAAGTGATGAAGGAAAAAGAAGACAGCAGCAGATGTTCTTGTCTATGGTGGTTAAATACCTAGACAGAGTGAGAACAGAGACACGAAGAGTTATCTATCTTATCAGTAATTAAAGTGTAATAAAGAATTATCAAACAGTAAGGTATAACAGTATTATTTACCTAGGTTACTAACATTAACTCTGTTGGTGGTGTCGAAGTGTATGTGTGAATAGAGGTAAAAGTCCCCTATAAGCCACACTGCTTCAGGCACCACAAAGAGCAACAGGAAAGGTCACACCCAATAAAGATGACCTGACCCAGCCTGACTCCATAACACCAAATTTGGAGAGTCTAGGCACGTCTGGCTATCGCAAGTCACCCAGGTAGGGGATGGGGGGGACCCTCTGCCAGCCACACTCAAAGGGATAACCTTCCTTGCAAGTAATGATGCCCTCTATTCTACAAGTTGATGGGCTACCAATTATATCTGTTGAGCCATATTATTACTATAATATAAGGGTCATCCCCTGTAAACCACCCTAATTACTGGGGTTCATCTAAGCGATAAATTTGCACCCTTCTCTGTCTGTAAACATCATACCAAAGGTGGGGTCTATTACGGCTACTACATGTTATCTGTTAGGGGAGGTGAAAAACCTGCATCCCATATAAGAGGCAAGTAGCTGATATGGCAGAAATTGCCCAGGCAGGAATCTACCCATGGCATAGTATTGCCAGCGCTTCATATTCTAGGGGATGCAGAAGCTTTCACCAATCAGAAAAACACAAGAGGAGGGCTAATATGCCCTAAGTGTCAGAGCGTGTTGTGGCATCCCCCAATTTACAAGTTAATACAGAGTCAGCAGGGCTAACACCCAAGGCGAGGGCCTCTGCCAATGTCTTCAGGCCTGGTTTCAGCAAACTGTCAGCAGCTGCATCTTCTTCCTCATATACATCCATTTCAGTCATTCAGTCCAAAGGAGTTGGATCTTCCAAGGGTTTAGCGGCCTCTTCCTCTGGTTGATCTTTCTGGTTGGCTTTACTCTAGGCTGAGGTAGTAGCCCTAAGCTGCTTAGCAGGAGGTGACTCCACTGCATCACTTGACATCAAGGAGTGGGGACTTCTGAAGCATTGCCTTTGTCTGGCAGGTTGTGGGGTCACAGCAACGCCCAGGTTGTTATTATACAGTTTGTTAATTGGCACAACCTGGTCATTGGGAATACCAACCCTGATTTGATTAATCTTATCCCCCATAGGTTGTAGGGTCCATAGCTGTCTGCTAGTGGAGGAATCCTTATTTGATGAGCCATTCCGATATGAATTTCTGTCCCCTGATACACTGCTTCCTTTTTTTATGCTTCCCTGAGTCTTTTGATTCCTGGGCTCCCAAAGGCATCTGGGGGATGTAGTTCATGGCATCATGTCCAGCCAATGAGTCTGGATCTAGGCCTCTGCATCTCCTGGGGATTCCATGAGGCAAGACTGACCATTTCTGTTCAGGTACAAAGCAGTAAGGATCTTGAAGCGATATTGCAATGAGTTGGCTGCAAGAATTTTTTTTAAAGGATTGTATGCTCTGCGTTTCACCGCCACCTCTTGAGTAAAGTCTCTGTAAAATGATATGGTATTACCCTTCCATTCAATCTCTCCTAGGTCTCTAGTTGCCGGAGTAAGCATTCCTTGACAGAGAAGTGTTGCAGATAGGCTATGATGGTGCATGGGTCTTTAGTGTTATTAGGGTTACCGAAGACACAGTGGGCCCTCTCCACCCCAACTGGTTCCTTCCATCAGTCACCAAGGAGCTGCGGTATCCAGACATTCAAAAATCTTTCCATATTAGGCCTTTCGACTCCCTCAGGCATGCTTAGAATCTGTATATTGTTTCTCCTACTTCAGTTCTCCTGGTCCTCTGCTCTATACCATAGACTGGATAACTTGGTCTCATGGTCCCAGAGCCTTTGTAGGACATGGAGATGCTGTTTCTCTAACTCTTCTGTCCATTGTTCAAAAAACACTATGCTGGTTCTCTAAATGACGTACATCTGCCACATTATTCATTAGAGAGGCACCGATTGTATCCAGTCTGCTCAGTAAAGCCTCCAGCATTTTGGTGATATTGGCTAGGGCTTCACCGACTTGTGCCTGATCAAGGAAGGCTGGGGCAGCCTAATGAGATGCTCCAGCAGTACTACAGTTCATGGGCTCCATTTCTGCAACAACTCCTACAGCCAGCAGTCAATAGGCTTAATACATCTCCCTCAGGGGAACAGCAGAAATCCCCACTGACTCTGGAATGTTCGTTGGACTTGCCCCAATTCTCACTTCGGGGGGGAGAGACACTGCAGCTCTGATCAAGTTGGGAGGGGGGGGAAGAGTACGACATCACCGAGATATCAAGCTCAGGCCTATTACTGCATGTCGGCTCTGGAGTATCTATGGTCCGTTAGGTACCGTGGCACACCGAATTACATCTCAGCGGTGGTGGCAGAGGCAGGAGAAGGTGTGTGGGGAAGCTAAAATAACCATTAGTCCAGCATCTAAGACATTTTAATCCACTTTTCCTGTCAGGCTGGGGCAGAGAGAAAAGTTTAGGCTGCCATCTCCTTCGGGTCCAAGCCACGCCGAGTCAGATAACATTGTAACTCTACCTCGCTGATGAAGAGGTAGTGTTTCCTTGAAACACTGGGGTTACAACTCTGCTGCAGTATGGCTCAATAAAGTTGCAATTTTTAGCATTATTCGTGCTATGATGAGTGCTTTTTTTTTGTGTAGTACAATTAATACTGCATTGAGGTCTAAAACTGGACTGCAACAGCTTGCAGATGTAATTTCCCTCATTATGTTCCCTTATCTGCACCACTGCTAGCTCGATGACTTTACTTAAAACTGTAAATCAGAGATTGGCATATAGTTTGATATATTTCCAAGAACTAATGATGGCTGTCTTCTAGATTAGCTAAGCAGATGGATGAACAAGACAAACAGGACAAGCTTGGGGAGCAGCATTATAAAGAACGGTGAAAAAAGAAAAGTTCTGAACAACATTCGTACCAGATTTTTGCCCCCCCCCCCAACCTCACTGATATGGGCCACCATGACTCCCAGGGCTCAAATAACAACACAAAAGGCACAACAGACTCTAATGTTAACTCAAACCTTTCACAACAAACAATATTTGAGGAGCTAGGAGTTGGGTTTGCAAACATTAACTTAGCTATATCCTCCTTAGACCAAACGTTCACTGATATGGCAGAAAAATTGATTGTTATCATTCTAAGAACTGAACAATTTGAGCAACATCTATCTAATGTGGAAGACCTATTGCCAAAGTTATATACGGTATTTGTCAGCTGCTAATAAGGAATTAGATGCCTTAAAAAGTAAGATGGAAAATCTGGAATCTAGATAAAGATGAGTGAACATAAAAATAGGCAACGTAGAAGAGGGAGCTAAAGGGGGAAACCCCTTGTCTTATTGTGAGCAGATGTTAACTTCAGTTATGGGGTTGAAATTTCTAGATGAAAAAACTGAACTGGATCGAGCTCACAGAGCCTTTGGCCCTAGAAGGGAGGATGGAAGGCCCAGACTTATGTTTGTCATACCATTATGCTTTCAGGACAGAGAAAATATTCTCTAAAAAGCAAGGAGAGAAAAAGGCCTGGTGTATAATGATATGAATCTTCAAGCCTTCACTGATCTTCCTCCTTCTATTTTAATGAAGTGGAATGCTTTAGATGGGGTTAGAAATCAGTTCAGAAAGCGGTGAATTCCTTTTTCTTTATTACATCCTACAAGATTGCAGGTTCTTAGGGAAAGGCTTTCTTCTTTTCTACATCACAGGATGTTATGGATTTTCTTCAAAACAGATCACATAAACATTTTACAGCCTTGTCTGCATTCAACACATTGATATAAGCTATATACTGTCCTGTTGGGTAAGGCTTGGTTGGGGGGGAGCAGAAATTAGAAAGTAAAAAAATAAGGAATCAGGGAAAAATGATGAAGGGTGGAGAGTATCCACTTCCTTTCTTATGGATGGTGTTGGGGTTATTTAAAAGGGCAACAATAAGCAATTATAGGGAAAGAACAAGGTTAAGGTGGAGGGAGTTAACACTTTTTTACATCATGCACACACCTTAAGGCACACTGTCTTTAAAGTTAGTTGAGAGGGAGAATGATCTGAATTCAGAGGATCACTTTGGAGGAGGTCAAGTTACATGTTTTAATAATGTAAGTATTACTAAGGAAGGGAGGAGGGGGTTAGAGTTTCTAAACATATTTTTTAATGTAATTGTGGTATTTGATATAGGTAGGGTTTTTTTTTTTACAATTGGGAGAATAGGTACAATATTCAGGCACTGTTTGGCTTTCTGAATAATTGGTTCATCCTTCCTCTTGTTTTAGGGGTGAAAAATGTGTTTTCGCCTAAATTTAGATGCAGATATTTAGAGTATTAGCCTGGATCCTGAATGGAGCCAAGACTAGAGTAAAACTTAGACAAATTGTCAATTACATAAATAGTAAAAAAAATAGATTGTGTTCTGCTGCAAGAAACACATTTTGAAAAAAGTACGTGGTCTGTTTCTCTACCCTTTTTCAGGCAATTGGAATCTCTACATCTTATGCAAGTAATGCAAGGGACACTGCCATCTTTATTAAAAATCATTTAAAACCCAAGATAATTAGTTCTGAAGTGGATCCTTATGGGAGATGGGTAAATGCCAGGGTACATATTGATCAAATACAAATCTCACTTATTAGTGTGTATGCTCCAAATGAGGTGGACTTAAGGTTTTTTACAAATCTGTTTCTCCAGGCATCTACTCTAAGCTTTTCTGTAATAAAATGAGGAGACTTTAATGTAGCACTTACTTCATTGGATAGGGCTTATTCAGCTCCAGAAATGAAGGTTAAAACTACTGACTTAATCAATAAGTATACTCAAGAACTGGCTCTGGTGGATCCTTTTCAAAAATGATATCCAAATCTCAGAAAATGTTCTTTTTTCTGGGAGGTATGTAATTGTCTTTCGAGGATGGACTATTTTTTGATGTCTAGTTCATTGATGCATACAATTAACTTTTTTAGATACAAGTCTATTTTGATTTCAGATCATGCGTCATGTTAAATGGAGGTAAATTTGATAAGGAATAATCATCCTTATTCAAGGAAATGGTCATTAAATAATCTTTAATTGCAAGATGAACAATTTGTAAGGTTTTTGAAGAGGGAAACTGTGGCCTTTTTGGAATGGAATCCCCCAGGTGAAGTTTCATGGACTACAATATGGGAATCACTCAAAGCATACTTGAGGGGCTGTATAGTGTCATATGAATCTAATGTCAGGAAAAAACATCGGGGTGTTGCAGATGGGCTGGAGCAGGATTTGGCCTTGGCAGAAGAAGTGTTTGCTACAACAGGAAAAGAAGACAATAAAATAAAAAATTATGTTCTTGAAGGAAAAAATAGGGAGGATAGTAAGAAGGAAGCGGAGAAACAAATCTATAAATCAAGAGCCAATTATTATTTTTTTGATGATTCCCCTTCAAGGCTCCTGGCCTATCAACTCAAGGTCCAGGATGACCAGAATAGGATAGATTGTGTCACCATATCAGATGGAAGAAGGGTATTAGATCCAGTTGAAATTAATAATGGGTTTAAACATTATTTTGAGAGATTATATCAGGAAGATGGTTTTGCTACTACAATGGAGATTCAGGATTATATTAAAAAGATTGATGTACCTGCAATTTCAGAAACTGATAGAATGAGTCTTAATGGGAAAATAAATGTTGTGGAAATACTGTATGTGATGCCATATCCAATATGCTAAATAATAAGTCTCCAGGACTTGATGGCTATAATGCTGAGTTTTATGAAGCATTTAAAGAAGACCTTGCCCTTCTTTTGGGTCATTTGTTTCTACATTTTCAGGTTCAAGCAGATTTTCCATCATCCTTTGATGAGGCTTCTGTAATTTTACTTTTGAAAAAAGAAAAGCCTGCAGATATTTGTGGCTCTCATAGGCCTATATCATTGCTGAATGATGACTATAACATTTTTGCAGAGGTGTTGGCTAATAGAATCACATATATTATTCCCATTATTATACACATTGATCAGACTGGTTTTGTGGTAGAGAGAAGATTACATCATAATATTAAGAGAACTTTAAATTTAATGGACTCATCAATATGCACAAGCCCTGGCCGTAATGCATTGCAAAGCAATACATTAAAATGTTACTTCATTGAGCATATTTCAAATTAATCATATTCAATAGGACTTTATTTATTTATTTATTTATTTATGTATGGATGTATGTATTTATTTATTTTAATTAGGATTAATACTATTAAGTCAGAGACTCATTTTAAAAGGTTCCAAGTCAGGGACAAAACAGTGCAATACAAGACAATACAATACAGATAGCAGAGATAACAGGGTAGGCATCAGGAAAGCAATATAGTGTCACAAGAGGTTCAAGACTTGTTAGTTTCAGGTACAACTTAACAGTAGATAAAGCGCATTGCATCATTTGTTGCAGGGTAGGGCTAGCTATGTAGGAAATAACATGTCAGCAATATAGCAATGGCAGAGGGATGATGGGGGGGTAAGCAACAAGAGTAGTGTTGTCAAAAAGGAATCAATGTGGGTAGGGAAAAATGAGGATGGGTAAGGTGGTGGGGGAGGGGGTAAATCGATTTATGGAAGGATAGTGTGGGAGATGGGGTAGTAGAGAAAGGCGAGTAAATCAAGAGTATCAGTAGATCATTTGTTTGCGCAGTTACAGGTTGGAAGATGGAAAGAAAGAAAGAAAGAAAGAAAGAAAGAAAGAAAGAAAGAAAGAAAGAAAGAAAGAAAGAAAGAAAGAAGTTCACAACTAGTAGGGTATATAGAGAAGTCAGAACTTTATTTTATGTATTTTTTTACATTTATGTATGTATACAGTATATTATGTATGTATGTATTTATTTATTGTTAGCAAAAGAGCTATAAGATGAACAATACAGCAGAATAGAATGATATGTCAGAAACCACAGTTCACTGCTAGTAGGGGATATAGAGAAGTCAGGACTTCATTTATTTATGCATTTATTTACATTTATTTATTTAAATGTTATATCAGAAATGGAAATGTGAGGAACAGGCATACAGTAAGGAGTTAAGAATGGATGGGGCAGAACTTTTTCTTTCTTTCTTTCTTTCTTTCTTTCTTTCTTTCTTTCTTTCTTCTTTCTTTCCTCCTTCCATCTTCCTTTCTTCCTCCCACCATCTTCCTTCCTTCCTTCCTTCCTTCTTTCTTTCTTTCTTTCTTTCTTTCTTTCTTTCTTTCTTTCTTTCTTTCTTTCTTTCTTTCTTCCCTCCTTCCTTCCTTCCTTCCCTCCATCTTTCTTTCTTTCTTTCCACCAGGAAAACATACTGAGCTAAACAGCTCATATACATATGTGTCTTGGGGAAGGGATGGAATGAGCACAGTGCAGCAATAAATTTACATCAATAAAATTAAAATTATAGTAACAATAATAAAACTACATAGTAGTCAACTAAGATGAAGTACAGCTTTCAAATACTGCAAAACATAACATATCAATAGCAACAGTTCAGCCAAGTGTGATTGACAGCAAAATAAAAGAGGTAAGGCAGATTCTGAGTACAATGTGGAGACAGTTGAAGGGGAATACTGGACCAATAAATCAGGGCAGTAGGAGAAAGAGGGAGTAATATGGAGGGAAGAGGAGTGGGACTAACCTAGGATCAGCAACAACTACAGGAGTAAGTAGTGCAAGTCTCAGAGGAGGAATTTTAGAGATAGGTAATAGGGAGCATTACAGATAGCAATGGGAAGTGAGCTACACATGTTTGGGAAGTTGAAGGAGAAAGGATTTTACAGGAGGGAGGGAGGGTGAGATAGCTGGTGTCAGATTTGTAAAGGGAGTAGGGAGAGGAAGGAGATGAGTATAGGAAGAAAGAAATGCAGAGCAGTGGAAATCCAGCTAGAATTTGAAGACAAAGGTGGCACAATGACTGAGTCACATGTCATTAAGGGAGGACAAAGAAGGAATATACAGAGCATATTGGTGGCTTCTTGAGAGTCAATCCAAGGCAAAGAGCAGAAGGAGTGAAAGAGGGGATCCAGCTTGTGAAGGGAGATCTTGAGAGCAGTAGTATTAACTATGTCATTGTAATCAAAGTTTGATAGAATCATCTTTATTGCAATCTTTCTGCAGCAGAAAGTAAGATACTTGCTTAGTTCCTGTAAAGTGCTCCAAGTTAGGAGGTAGCTTCTAGTTTGTTTGAGCCACATGAACAGAGACGTCAAGATGAAATTCAACCATATCCAGAAGTGTTTAACTGACATACTCAATAACAACACCTTTGATAGCCTGGAAGCAGGGGGAGAGGTAGAGCTTGGAAAGTCACTGCTTAGTGCAAAAAGTCAAGAAATCCAGTTTTGTGGCATTGAGGAACAAGGTGGTTAGCTCAAAACCAATGCTGGATGTTGCTGAAATCCAGCTGGAGTTGGGTCATTAGGTCAGATGCAGATGGACTAGTGATGCAGAGAACCATGTTGTCTGTCTACAAGTGAATGGATGCAGAAGGGCAGGTGAGGGGAAGTTATTTAAGAAGACAGAGACTAGTCTAGGACAAAAGATAGATCCTTGGGTATCCCAGAGCAGATACTGTAAGGAGAAGAGGGGAGATGGTGTCACCATTACAGACAGCTTGGGTCCTACCATTAAGGTATGAGTGACACCACTCAACATAGGAGGACAGCCCAGTGGCTTTTAACTTGTCCAGGTGGAGGGAGTAGGCAACAGTGCTAAAGGCTTTGACAGATTAACAAGATGGTTGAGTTGACCTGCCCATGGTCCATGCCAGAAAGTATAGAGTCGGTGAGCCTAAGGAGATAGGTGGTGAGGGATAGGATTTACAGAAGCCATACTGGTAGGGAGTGAAGAAGGAGGAGTAGTCAAGGAAAGGGGAGAGTTGGGAAAGGATCAGGTATTCCTGAAGCTTAGCCAGGGAAGTGATGAGGGAGGTGGGGCAGCAGTTGCCAGGGATGGTGGTGTCACCCCCATTGTGAAGGGGGATGACTTTGACCTGCTTCTACAGATCATTGACTGAAGCAAGTGCCAAGGAGCTCTTCAAGAGGTAGGTGATGGGAAGATCAATGGCCGAAGCAGAGAGAGTGACAAGAGTTTGGGGTAAAGAACATTAGGGCTCCCTCCATTGAGTGGGTAAAAAGTTGGTAAGGCCTTGATGGTAGTAGAAGGAGTGGTAGAAGAGAAGGAGAAGGGAGGGAGTGGGAGGAGAGGGTTGAGTCAGAAGGGGAAGGGGTTTGTGGAAGAGAGAGTTGGAGTAAAGGAGAGGGAGGGAGGGAGGAGGCACAAATGGTTAAAAAAGGAATTAAAAGATTAGGTGCCTTCTGTAGGATCACAGATGGGGTAGGTGCCCACCTTTAGGACTGGGGGATGGGCTGGGACAGTGGAGAGAAGAGGGCATGAATGACCTTCCAGGAGTTTCTGGGGTGGCTAAATTAATCTGGAGAATGGATACAAAGTAGTCAGCCTTTGCAAGCCTAGTAGCTCTTGTACAGGCTTTATAAAGTGACTTGTGTTTATCAAGGTTGTGAGCAAATTCATTTATGGATCCACCAGGCAAGGTCACATCCACTGTGACAGGACAAAAGATCCTCTGTGATCCAAGGGATGTGTGAACCACAGGACCAAGTTTTCCTCAGGTGGGCATGATGATCCCAGGCTTACAAGAAGTTTGAGTTAAAAAAAATTGAGAACAGTGTTAGCATTTTTGGCAGCTAGTATTGGAAACCAGCTGGTTGCCTTCAGATCAGCAAGTAAAGAGGATAGAGCCAGGGACATGAAGAATCTAATCTGGATACATTTAGGTGGATCTTTGGGGCAGTGAATCTTATGCATGCAGTAGACCAGATGATGATCACTGTGGGCAACAGCGAGGGTACCAGCATCCACAACATGGTTGGTGTGGAAAGAGCAGATCTTCTCCGGAAGGGAGTGGTTATGGGTTTTGGGGTTGAGTCTAGTATTTCTTCAAAATTAGGGTTCCTGCTGCTACTGTTGCTCTGTTCACTCTCTTAGGAAAGCTGCCCAATTGGTGATAGAAGAGGCAGGGGAGGAAACATAGAAACATAGAAGGTGATGGCATGTAAGAACCGTGTAGCCCACTAGTCTGCCCTTTCTCCCTACCTAATGAAATACTGTAGACCCTAGTTAATCTGTGGCTTACCATCTCTTTCCTTTTGTGACAGTACTCTAAGTCTATCTCATGCATTCCTGAATTTCCCTAGTGTTTTTGCCCCGACCACCACAGCAGGGAGGCTATTCTAAGCATCCACTACTCTTTCTGTAAAAAAGTACTTCCTCATGTTATCTGTAAGCCTTCTTCTCTCCAGCCTCCTCTCATGACCCCTTGTTCTTGAACACCTTCTTTTCTGAAAAATGCTACACTGCTGTACTTTGTTTATACCCCTGAGGTACTTGAATGTCTCTATCATATCTCCCTTCTCTTTCCCGTCTCCTCCAGGGAATACATATTAAGGTCCTCTAGTCTTTCCTCATGTGACATTTTTTTGTTGACCTTCTATGGACTGTCTTTATTTTGTCTATGTCCTTCCTGAGATGCAGCCTCCAGAACTGGGCACAGTACTCCAGATGAGATCTTACTTGTGATCGGTACAGTGGCATAACTGCCTCCTTTTTCTGCTGGAGATATCTCTCCCTATGCACCCTAGAATTCCACTGGCTTTCCCCTCAGCCTTCTCACATTATTTGCTTACCTTTAGGTCATCAGATATGATTACTCCAGATATCTTTCTTGATCAGTGGCCATAAGTATCTCTCCCCCCATCTTGTACTCATCCTCGTAATGCACAACCATCTCCCCCCAACCCCTCACATGACAGCTCATGTTCCTGGTGTTACACAAGATAATCCCCAACCACTCACCTGTGCCCCATTCCCCAGTGTTGAACCCCCCCGCACACACATAGAGTGCACTGGTCCCACACACTGGACCCCTGAAACCCGGTATGCAAGCCCCATCATTGGTGGTCAGTGGCTCCCCCCACCCCCAAGGCACCAACAACCCCCCAACCTGATACCTGAATGTTGGTGCCATGGCTCCAAATGGCCAACAGCACAGGTCAACACACACCTCCACAGCTGCCAGCCATCCAACTGATGCTGGGAGCATGCCACCAGATATAGCAGCATGCTCCCAGCATTAGTTGGATGGCTGACAACCAAGGAGATGTGCGGAGGGCTGTGCCATTGGCCATCCATAGCCACAGCACTGACATTCAGGTATGGGGTGGTAGGGGGTTGTTGGTGCCATGGACGGTGTGGAGAACCACTGATGACAAATAATGGGGCTGGGGTACTGGTTTCAGGGGTCAGGTGTGTGGGACAGGGGCACTTTTGTGTGTGTGTGGTGAGGGGTTTCTTATTTGACACTGGGGAATGGGGCACCAGTGAGGGGCCAGGGGGTTGTCGTGTGTAAAACTGGGGACAGAAGCTGTTGTGTGAGGGGGCGGGGGGAGATGGTTTTGCATTATGGAGATGGAGCTATCATGTGTGGGGGGAATTTGTTTCTTTCACGGGGGACATGGCTGCCATTTGGGGGGATGCTTGGCACTTACAGGATACCAATAACATCTGTGCAGACACTGGCCCGATAAGATACCTCAACCCTCCCCATCAGTCTAGTGGGCTGGGGCAGCAGTGGGGCTCATTTTCTAATCCTGCTGAGACCGGGGTGAGGTCCCTGGGGGCACGTGGTGGGATATGACAGCATCACGGCTGCTGTAACCTGTACACCCCTTTGCCAGGCATTATACACCTTTGTGGATTGTGTGTACTGTTGGCACAATCTCAATACGCACCCAACCCCATCACATTGCTACAAGTGTGGCCAAGGTATCATATGCATACCTTGTGCATGGATCATGAATGCCACCTGGGGTCCATGGGATCCCTGCTGCACTGTATTCCTACTTAGGTGTGCCTACGCACTTCAGTTACCTGGTGCATAAGCAATCTTTTTTTTGTGTGCATAGGCACCAATCATCTCAGACAACCTAAAGATGGCCAGACAGTGTAACAAGGCTGTGGGGAAGGCCAGTGGGATGTTGGAGTGTGCAGGAAGGGGTATCACTAGCAGATGAAGGGAGGTGGTGAGGGCATTGTACAAAACACTGGTAAGGCCTCATCTATAATACGGTGTTCAGTTCTGAAGGCCACAGGATCCATTCACAAAGCTCCCAGCATGGCGCAATGGGTATGCGCTACAAAGAATGGGACAAATCTACCCTCCAGTAGATTGTGTACATGGTACACAATCTACAGGAGGGACACGGAAAGTAGAAGAGGAAGAGGAAGAGGAGTAGCTCTCTACATAAGGGAAGGGATCACAGCAACAGAACTAAAGGGTAAACAGGGAGGAGAGGAGGCACTGTGGGTCACCTTCGAGACAGGAAATGGCACCACAATCCGCACAGAGGTTGTATACAGACCACCATCTCAGGGGGAGTACATGGACAATGAAATGATAGAAGGCATCCTTAGCATGGCAAAAAAAACGGGACATATTGTTGATGGGGGTCTTGAATATGCCAGATGTTAACTGGAGCACCTTTGCTGTAGACACATGCAAGAGCAAGGCCATTCTTGTTGCCTTACAGTGGGCATGTCTCAGACAACTAGTGCTGAAACCCACTCAGGAGGGAGCAGTCTTTGACATAGTACTCTCAAATGGGGATGGAAAGAGGATCTCAGATTTAGAAGTGGGTAGCCATCTGGGAACAAGTGACCACCAAACAGTGTGGTTTATGATAAACACCGCCATAGAGTGAAGCCATACAAATGTGAGGGTACTGGACTTTAGTAGGGCTGACTTTGGCAAAATGGGACAGTGCCTCAGAAAAGCACTAGAAAATGGGCAAGAAGGAGGGGTGGAGGAACAATGGAGAAACATCAAAACTGACATCACAGAGGCAACAAGCCTTTGTGTGAAGCAAATAAACAAATCAAAATGAAGGAAAAAGCCACAAAGGTTCTCAAAAAAGGTGGCAGGAAAGGTTAGGGAGAAAAAGTTAATATTCAGGAAGTATACTGAAACACAGAAGGAGCAGTACAGAGAACTGTACCAGTTAAAGCAGAAGGAAACTGGGAAGGCAGTCAGAATAGCAAATGCCCAAACCGAGGCAAGGCAAGGCAAATTTTATTTAAAAGCTACCCATCTCAGAGGCTCTGGGTGCCATACAGTAAGCAAAACAGTAGAATAAAAAAAACACAATACAACCACATAATTAATATTACACATTAAACCAGTACAATTAAAGAAATAAATCAAAATAACTGAAATAACTAATAAATAAATAAATAGCTGTAAAGGCCAGGGGCAAAGAATAATCACAGAAGTCAGGCCATGAAAACTCAAAAAATGAAGTCTGGGAAGGCCTGATTATACAGAAAGGCCTTGAGGCGGACTTTAAATACCTCTTCTGATGGGGCCTCTCTCACAGCTGGAGGTAGCAAATTCCAGAGGACGGGGCCAGCGATGCTAAAAGCTCTGTCATCAGAAGTTGTCAACCTCATCCTGGAAATCGCAAGGAGGCCCCTAGAGGAGGAGCGGACCAAGACAGCAGTTGTTAGAAGGTCCTTTAGATAGCCAGTGCCCAGGTCATGTTGGGCCTTTAAGGTTAGTAAGCCCACCTTAAAGAGGACCCTCCACCTGACTGGCAACAAGTGCAGTTCATGCACCACCAGGATGATGTGGCAGTACAAAGACTGCCCCATCAACAACCTGGTAGCTATGTTCTGCACCCGTCAGTTGCAGCCAGTGGAGGGTACCTCCAGAGACCCCAAGATAGAGCACATCACAGTAGTCAAGTCTAGACATCACAAAGGCATGCACCAAGGTGGGAGGTCCAGGGCTGGAACTAGGGGCTTAATCCTGGCAATACTCCTCAGATGGTAAAAACTGGTACTGACAATGGGTGACACCTGAGACTGAAGCGTCAATCTTCTATCAAGAAGAATGCCAAGATTCCACACCCTAGAAGAGGCCTTTAGTGGTACAGAGCCAAGAAAAAGCCCCATCTCTACACCAGAGACTGTCCTATCATGCCCTCTGTTAAACTCCACTACCAGCACCTCCATCTTATTGGGACTGAGTCACAACCAACTGGAAGCTATCCAATAATTGATCTCAGCAAGGCAAGTGTTTAACAGATCCACAGCAATGGATGTCCCCATGGCAAAGGAAAGATACAGCTGGGTATCATCGGCATAGCAAAGAAAGCCCAAGGAGGAAAAGATAGCTAACTCAGTTAAGAAGGGGGATAAAACCATGTATAGGTATATTAGGGAGTGAAGAAAGGCCAAGGGAAGGACAGTGAGGCTTAATAAAGGGGTGGGTGGGTGGACAGAGGGTGACAGCGAAACAACAGTTATACTGAATGAATACTTCTGCTCAGTATTCACAAAAGAAGAGGAGGGAGAAGTAGCTAATCCAATCAATAGAAGCACTCTGGCTAAGGGGGGTTGATACCAGTCCATTTACAGAAGAAAGTGTTCTGAAAGAACTCCTGAAACTAAAGGTGGATAACACAATGGAACCAGATGGGAATCATCCCAGAATTCTAAAAGAACTAAGGGAGAAAACTAGTGACACCACTGACTATTCTTTTTAACAAATCATGTGAGAATGGTGTGGTACCTGAAGACTGGAGGAGTGCAGATGTGATTTCCCTGCACAAAAGTGGGAGCAAAGCAGAGGCAGCAAACCACAGACCTGTTAGTTTGACCTCAGTGGTAGGCAAAATGATGGAATCACTTCTGAGAGAAAAAAATGTTGAGTACCTAGAGGCCAGCGTGGCACAGGACCAAGGCAGCATGGATTCACAGCGGGAATGTCATGTCAGACAAATTTAATATATTTATTTTACTGGGTGACCAAAGCAGTAGACCAGGGAGGGGCTGTGGCCTACCTAGACTTTAGCAAGGAATTTGACACAGTCTCACAAAAAAAGATTAATAAACAAGTTAGCCAGCCTGGGAGTGGTCCTGCGGCGGTGGTCTGGGTAAAAAACTGGCTGGACAACAGGACACAGAGGGTAATAGTAAACAGAGTCCACTCTGAAGAAAGGGGGGTTACTAGCAGGGTACTGCAGGGTTCAGTACTGGGACTGGTCCTTTTTAATGTCTTTATAAGTGACATTGCAGAGGGACTGGAAGGAAAAGTATGCCTCTTTGCAGATGACACAAAGATCTGCACCAGGGTTGATACACAAGGAGGGGTGGGTGGAAAGGATGAGAAGGGACTTGGCAAAGTTGGAGGAATGGTCAAAAGTATGGCAGCTTAAATTCAATGCAAAGAAGTGCACAGTAATGCACCTGGGAAACAAAAACCCAAAGGAAGAGCACACAATGGGAGGGGAGGTACTGACAGCAACAAAAATGGAAAGGGACCTGGGAGTAGTCATATCAGATGACCTAAAGGTAAGCAAGAATTGTGAGAAGGCAGTAAGGAGAGCTGAGGGTGATACTGGGATGTATAGGGAGAGGCAACACCAGTAGAAAACATGAAGTTGTTATCCCTCTGTACAGACAGCTGGCGAGAACCCAACTGGAGTACTGCATGCAGTTCTGGAGATCCCATGTCCACAAGGACATAGACAGGATGGAGGCAGCACAGAGAAGGGCAACTAAAATTGTGCAGGCTCTGCACCAGAAGCCATATGAAGTGAGAATAAAGGAGCTTTATATATATCTATATATATATATATATATATATAGGGATGGGCAAATTGTAGATTTTAGTTGGATATCAGATCCGGATATTATCTGGTCAGTATCCGATCAGAATTATATTTTAATCGGGTCGAATATTTTAGCTCCCAATACCCCTCCCCCCCCCCATACATCACTTCATCACACAATAAATGCGGTGAAAAATGTTTAATTTTTGTCTTAAAATGCTGTCATCAGGCATCATATGATATTACTTAAAGTTATTTAAGTTTTTCTTAACAAACAAAAGCATGTTGACAATGTCAGGTGATAAACGTGATCTTCGGTCACTAATAATGTCCCCAGTCACGCTAAAGACCCGTTCGTTGGGTACACTTGTCGGTGGCAGTGCTAAATAACTTTTTGCTATCTTTGCTAGAGTCAGGTAATGCACCGAATGCGATTTCCAAAACAGTAGTGCGTCTGGGGTTGACTTCTTTGGCACAATGCTCCCAGCCAAGTATGAGTCCAGTTCTGTATTTCGGAGAGGTGCACCATGAATTGCAGAAGCTGTAAAATGAAAGGGTACAGGCTATTAGTAAAATAAAAAGGTTGTGTGTGACAGAAAGAGAATAAAAAAAAAGAAAAATTACAATCTTCAGGGAGATCATTTGACTGTGAAAACACATCCCAGGGATCTCCATCGTTATCCCCTTCTCTCTCAATTGCTGGGTTGTCCTGTGGTAGGTTAGACTTCTGCAGCCTACTATCTGTCAGCTCTTAGATAAGCTGCTTTATTACTGCTCATGCGAAAGTTCTGCCACATTCAGTGTGAAAAAAATGCATTTTATATCTCGCAGCACACACAGTTGCAACAACTAGCTCCTTTGTGGATTCGAAGTGTACAAAACATTTGTCCATGGACTCTAGTATGGCAGTTTTTAATTTGAGAAGTCCAGGAACTGTTATGCTATCAATGCTGTGGTGGAGGACTGTTGCAGTTGGGATAACATCAGAAACACATGCGCTGTCCACGCTCAGTCTCCTGGTTGCAGTCTCGAAGGGTCTTAGTACTGTACAGACATTTTCTGCTAGTGCCCACTGTGCAGAGCTGAAAGTCCGTGTCTCACACTCAGCGGCATAAACTGTTAATGCGAGTCGCTGTTCCAGGAGCCTCTCCAACATGAAAAATGTGCTGTTCCACCCTGTTGGAACATCTTGGATGAGGAAGTGTAGTGGCAATTGAAGGGTATTCTGAAGTTCAGTCAGCTTTGCTGTAGCAGAAGCTGAGTGTTTAAAATGGGCTACCATCACCCTTCCTGCGGCCAGTAGCTCTTCTATAGAGCATTGCTTCGAGATAGAATCATGAACTATTAGCTCTAATGTGTGGGCAAAACATCCAACACTGGCAACAGCACTTAATTTCATGGTTTTAACAATATTAGGCCCATTATCTCTTACTACAAGGTGCCTTTTCATGGCAGCAATCCCCCAGGTGTCAAGTACTTGTAAAAACTCTTTTGACAGATTTTCACCAGTGTGCTTATCAGACAGGTATTGTAGGTGAAGTAAAGCTGAATGTCTATTAAAGTTCTCATCAACCCAGTGGGCAATAATAGGGAGGTATGATATTATTGAACACTCAGCTGTCTAGGTGTCGGTGGTAAACCCAAACGAGGTAACACGGGCTAATTCATCATTCATCTTAGACCGTAATTTATTGTACATCTCTGGTACTTCAACTTTAGAGAAGTAGCCACATGATGGCAAACAATATCTGTGTTCTAGAACAGATATCAATTTTTTTAAAACCCACATTTTCAACTACGGAAAACGGCTGCTCGTCAACAGCCATCATCTCACCAACTGCATGCGTGATTTCGACAGCTCTGAGATGGTCACTAGGGAAGGGGTGAGAGCGAGCAATGCAGGTTTCTATTGTTTGAAGCTCAAGTTTAACTTTCTTGACTGGTGGTTCACACAGTGACTCAGCTTGCCTCGCTAAATCAGCTTTTGCCTTTTCTGTTTGCAACTCTGAGTATTCTGTTCTGTTCTTGTTTCTAAGGTGATTAAACAAGCCTGAAGTGCCGACACTTTTATTTGAAGAACCATGACTGATATATGTAGGAGTCAGGCAAAGACAGCACTTAGCTTTGGATTCATTATCTTTGTCCACAATAAAATGAGTCCATACCAGACTTCTACTTGCCATTCAGTCGTACTGGGTCACAGCAGCACACACTATATCTCGCGTTCAAGATTGCTTGCTTGCTCATGCTCTCTTTCTTTACAGGTTTCACTGATCCTTCCACTATGGCAGAACTTACCAGCTATTTAACAGGTGCTCAATTAAGTAATTAAGTAAGTTCAGCAATTAACATAATCCTCTATCTTACAGGCAAAATATCTGAGCGGAATTGTTCAATGTACAATTGTTACTATCCGATCGGATTTTTTTTATCGGATCAGATAACCGCCCATCCCTAATATATTTATATATATATATATATATATATATATAGGCTGGCAGTATAGCCTAGAGGTTAGAGGAATGAGGTGTGAACAAGCTTGATACATCCAGCACACCAGATCTGAGTTTGATTCTCACAGCTTCCACTTGCATACTGTGTGACTCTGAGCAAGTCACTTAACCACCCAGTGCTCCCAGGTCGCCCCTGAAAACAGGCACTTGTGCCTAGTGGGCCTACCGGTTACCAAAGACTAAAATAAAAAAATATATATATATATATATATATATATACCCTTGAGGAAAAGAGGGAGAGGGGGACATGATAGAAACTTTCAAGTACCTCAAGGGAATCAGCAAAGTCCAAGAGGGTAGCATCTTTGAGAAAAAGAGATGTGCAAGAACAAGGGGAGGCAATTTGAAGATAAAGAGGAGACGGCTCAGGAGCAACATGAGGACATATTTTTGATGGAGAGGTGTTGGAAACATGGATTAGCCTTCCTGAGGAAGTTGTGGGGACAAAAACAGTGGGGGAATTCAAGAATGTATGTGACAGAGATAAGGCATTTCTGGGGGGGGGGGGTAGGAAGAAATAGGCTGTTGGTTATCTAGGATCTGCAACTTATCCAGTAGGTAGGAAATGGGTAGACTGGGTGGGCCAAGTGGTCCTTATCTGCCATTAAAGTCTATGTTTCTATGTTTCTAAAGTGCCCCTTGTGCCTAAAGTTGCACTGGGAGTGATTCAAAAAGACAGCCTAAGTCGTCTACAGGCTGTCTGCACCAAATCTGGCTAGTGCCACTGGTGCACCTCAAAATTGGCTATGGCATGACACTAGGGGTTTGCATAGAAACATAGAATTTGACGGCAGATAAGGACCGCTTGACCCACCCAGTCTGCCCATTTCCCTACCTACTGGATAAGCTGCAGATCCTAGTTAACCAGTAGCCTACTTCTTCCTACCCCCACCCCCCAGAATTGCCTTATGACTATCCCATGCATGCTTGAATTCCACCACTGATTTTGACTCCACAACCTCCTCCGGAAGGCCGTTCCATGCATCCACAACCCTCTCTGTGAAAAAATACTTCCATAAATTACCTCTGAGCCACCCCCTCTATCTTCAAATTGTGCCCACTTGTTCTTGCACACCTCTTTTTTTGAAAGATGCTACCCTCTTGGACTTTGTTGATTCCCTTGAGGTACTTGAAAGTTTCTATCATGTCCTCCCTCTCCCTCCTTTCCTCAAGGCTATACATATTAAGCTTCTTAAGTCTCTCTTTATATGTCTTCCAGTGCAGACCCTGCACCATTTTAGTTGCCCTCCTCTGGACAGCTTCCATCCTGTCTATGTCTTTGCGGAGATTGGGTCTCCAGAACTGCACACAGTACTCCAGATGGGGTCTCACCAGCTGTCTGTACAGAGGGATAATAACTTCCTGTTTTCTACTGGTGATGCCTCTCCCTATGCATCCCAGTATCCCCCCAGCCCTCCTATCTGCCCTCTCACATTGCTTGCCCATCTTTAGGTCATCTGATATGACTACCCCCAGGTCCCTTTTCATTTTTGTTGTTGTTAGTATCTCACCCCCCATTGTGTACTCTTCCCCTGGGTTTTTGTTTCCCAGGTGCATTACCTTGCACTTCTTAGCATTGAATCTAAGCTGCCATACATTTGACCATTCCTCTAACCTTGCCAAGTCCCTTCTCATCCTTTTCACCCCACCCTGTGCATCAACTCTGTTGCAGATCTTAGTGCCATCTGCAAAGAGACATACTTTTCCTTCCAGTCCTTCTGCAATGTCACTATAAAGACATTGCAGAGGACATCCTAATACTGAACACTGCGGTACCCCACTAGTAACCCTCCTTTCTTCTAGGTGGACTCCATTTACTATTACTCTCTGTGTCCTATTCTCCAGCCAATTCTTTACCCAGGCTGTCATCTTGGGACCCCTCCCAGGCTGGCTAACTTGTATATTAATCTTTTGTGTGGGACTGTGTCAAATGCCTTGCTAAAGTCTAGGTAGGCCATGTCCACAGCCCCTCCCTGATCTACTACTTTGGTCACCCAGTCAAAGAAATCAATGCATCCAATGCAGGTTGCGATAGCTGCACCATCAGGTTTCACAAAACTCACCCAGAGGGTGAATTTCTAAGTACCCTTAGACCAGCTATGGCTGGTTTAAGGGTACAAAGAAAACTGCCCTCTGGGTGAGATGAACACTTTGCAGCAATGTGCCACAATCCCCCACCCCAGCCCTGATCCCCCCTTATACATTTACCATATCCTTGATGGTCTAGTGCCCTCCCAGTCTCAATCACCTGTAAGAATTGTTATTATAACCCTGGTGGCCTAGTGCACCCCAAGCCCAGATCACCCATAAGAATAAGTATTATAACTCTGGTGGACTTGTGGACTGCTGCAACCCTGAACCCCTATCAGGCAAAACTCTGAATTACCTGGTGGTCTAGTAGACCCACCCACCCCAGAGTTCCCTACCACCCAATCCCATACCCGAACCAGTGACTGTCAAAACCCACCACTCACCAACATGGCTAGCCATTGACTGAGCTCAAAATGAGCATGTACAGTATACAGTATACGCTCAGTGATTGACAGCATCTGTCATTTACTGAGCACATACTATATACAGTAAGTGATCATTCCAAGCTCAGTCGGTGGTTGGCCTTGGCAGTGAGCAGTGGGCTGTGTCAGTTGCTGGCTCTGGTAGAAGATGGGGGAGTGGGGTGGTAGGGCATGGTGAGTCAAGGGGTCAACTAGACCAACAGGTATTTTGGGGTTTCCCCTAATGGAGGCTCGGGGATGTAGCAGTCAACTAGACCACCAGGGTTATAATAACCATTCTTATGGGAGATCAGGGCTTGGGGGGTAGGCACTAGCTCACTAGGGACTGGTGCATGGCCACTCTGCAGCTTGCAGCACACCATGCAAATATGTTGTCCATTAGGCACACTGCCAAGGTTGCCACAAGCTGATGGATTTTGCCACCAGGACCTACCCGATCAAAAATCAGGTGCTGGGTCCCTGGCACACTCAGATTTGATGCAGCCCTAGATCACTGTGCCTTGCGATGATGTAAATGCTATGTGAGAATTGGGCCCCACATCTTCTCAAGGACATGGACAGCGTAGAGGTGGTCCAGAGAAGGGTGACCAAGTTGGTGCTGGGCTTGCATCAGAAAACATATGCAGACAGATAAAAAGACCTCAATACATAAATACACTGGAAGAGAGGAGGAAATGGGAGGATATGATAGGGCCCTTCAAGTACCTTAAAGGCTTGAATAATGTACAGGTGGGTGACATCTTTCAGTACAAGGGTTCTACAAGGATGAAGGGACACAATATGAAATTAGAGGGGAGTAGGATAAAGGGAAATGTGAGGAAATTTTTCTTCATGGAAAGAGTGGTAGATGCTTTGAATAGCTGCCCCAGGAAATGGTGGGTGCTAACACAGTGGGGGATTCCAGCATGCGTGGGATAGACATAAAGGAACCCTAGATGTGGGGTAGAGAGATGCAAGCCAATGATCAAGTAGGGTTAGCAGCCACTGATGCAGGCAGTGAATACAGGCATACTAGGTGTGCCTAGAGGTCCTTACCTGCCATCAACTACTATGCTACTATGTTACTTCCCAAGCAGCAGGCTTTCATGCACATGGCCTTCCAAGTTTTGCATCCTCCCCTTCTAGTAGCTCCCCTCCTACCCCTAGGTCTTCCCTCCCATCCCCTCTTCTATTTACTGCCATTCTTTCTTATCTCTGCCATTCTACCTATCTCAGTTTTAGGTTTTAGTATTGAATTTCCCAAACCTAGGGTCCTCCCTACTGACTGCTTCATTTTAGGGGCTGGGGAACAGTTAGCTTCTTCCTTCCTACTATCACCTTCCCCCTTGGCTAGCTTAAATGCTGGACAATGAAACATTTAAACATCTCACTGAGGATCTTGGTACCCTCCCCAATAGATGCAGTCCATCCCACTTGAATAGGCCTGCATCCCTCCAGGTGAGACCCCAGCCCCAATGAAGCTGAAGCCCTCTGCTCTGCATCAGTCCTTCAACCATATGTAAAAGCTTGTGATGTAGAGTACCCTGTCCTCCCCCTTGTTGTTGACTGGTAACACTTCCAAAGAGGTTAAAGTGCATGCAACTTGTCTAAGACCCCTCCCTAGCTCCCTGAAATTATCCTGCATTGCTCTAACCTCATAACCAGCCAGATCATTTGTCCCCAGGTGGACAATGATGTCTAGCTCTCCCACTAGTCCTCCTGCCCCAGTGATCTTCTGGAGGTGCTTTCCAACCATCCAAGCTGTGATGCCAGGTAGGCAGTTAATCTCCCTCCCTCTCTCCCACTCCATCCACCCCAAGTCTACCCCAACAATAGAATCTCTCCCCAGGAGTTTCTTCCTTCTCCTACTCTGGGGTCCTCTGTCTCCCCCCTGGGGTCACCACCGTGGAGGACCCCCACATCCTCCTTGGGCTGCACTGTGGGTGCCTCCTTTGGAAAGTCCCACCATGAGAGCTCATCATGGGAGTTGTGGAGTGTAACCATAGGAGGGATGTGCCTCTGACCCACTGCCCTAACCCTTCCTGAGCCCACCATAGTCCATCCGATCCTCTGCCTAAGCAATATTTGAGGTAGCAGAGCAGATTCGGTGGTCCCTGGATGAAGGACGAGGTCCCTTGAATCCTAGCAAACTCGGTCCGGAGATGAGCACCATCCTTTCTCAGCCCACAGAGAAGCCTGTAGATGGGACAGCACTGCATCCTCCAGAACATCTGTTGGAAGACTGCTGCCCCACAGCCACTAAACTGCACTACTCCCATCATGTCTTATTTGTGGTCCCTCTCCTATCACTTTGTATACTTACTCCTTCTTCTGTTTTTTTCTCCTCCCTTCTTTTCTACTGCCTTTGTACCCTTCCAGCTCCCACCCTTCCTGTTCTGGGACAGGAAGTTCCTGAATTCTTCAGTAGTCTCCTTCTTCCTTGCTCAGAGTCAGGCCTCCAGCAGCTAAGAGGAAGGAGAGATACTCCTTTCATCCAAGGATGGCAAGTCTTATGTATCTCAGTGATCCCTCCCTTCCTGCACCCAAAACAGGAAGTTCCTGTTGTCAGTCAAATCCAGTGTCTATAAAAGTGGAACTGGCTAAAAGTGGGAGAGAGGGAGGGAGAATGGAGGGATGGTTGGGAGGGCAATAACATTGTGTAAGAGGGTCTGACTCTCTTACCGTGTCATTAGTAACTGGAAATGGGAGACCATCACAATCTTAGGTGGAGCTACTTGTGGACTCAAGGAGGGGGTAGATGGCATCCTCTCTTGAGACCCATGGTGCTGAAATGCCCAATGAAGATTAGGAGTCTGAGCTGTGTGCATGGAAGTGAAGAGCAGCTTTGTTTGAAGTCAGAGTTCCCACCACTTCTATTGCTCTGTCCATTCTCTGCAGGATGCCACCTGATTAGCAGTAGAAGAGGCAGGGGGGTGAAGAAGCTGGGAGATCAGTGAGGTCTCAGGTGGAACTACTCTTTTTTTTTTATTTACCATGCTTTTTTTCTGCTGAGTCGTTGGTAACTCAGCCGTTGGTCATGGCCCTTCTGTACGCCCACCTCCGGCAATGACCAAGCTCTCCACAGTCACACCTGGCTTGCCCCCCAGAGGGCGGGGTTGCAGAGCTGTTCCCCTACCAGCTCTGCATTACAAGTATCTGGTCAGGAGAGCTGGTACCAGAGGCTTATCAGGGTGCAGGGGGAAGGGCACCATGGAGATGAGCCAGCAGCATTTTTTCCACTGTAGGTGTGGCGGGGACTTGCAATGACAGCTGGCATCCACCCTACCCTGAAGTCTTGCTGGTGTTGCTGCATTGTGGTGAACCCAGCCTCCGCTGGGTGCCACTTGTGCACCAAGCACTTGATCCCCCTTCCTCACAGAGAAGAAGAACAGTCCTAGGGATGCTTGATCCTTCTCCCTTCAGCCAGCCCTCCGATGACCCAGGTCTGTTCTTGAACCTGGGTCACTGGTGTCACAAGCAGAAATTCAACCACTGCACTGATGGGCCAGCTAAGTGGAACTACTCTTGTGGTATCTGTGAGGAGGTATATGGCATCCCCTCTCATCCCTTGGTGCAGCGATGCCAAACAGGACTTAGAAGTCCAAGTAAATGGTGGCAATAGCTGTATGGTGAGGTCAACTCACTTTTCTTAGTCTGGACTGACAGTGGAACTGGAAAGATGGCTCACTTTCCCTGCTCTGGTGTGATAGTGGTGTTAATGTGATAGAAAGGAGGGCTTGACTAAAATTGTATGCCTATAGAAGAATGCAGGCTGTCCCACATTGGACTTAGCAGGTGGTTCAGAAAATCATTGGGAGTTAGTGCATTAGATGGAGTAGAAGAAGAGGGCAGGCAGGCAGGTGTGAGCTGAGATAACAGAAGAGGAAATCAAACCAGAAGTTAGACATGAGGAAACACTATGAAAGAGGTACATGCCCTCAACAGAGGGGGAAAGAGATGGAGGAACAGAGGGAACAGTGATGAATGTGCCATGGGTAGCTGAGGATAAAGAGGCATATTTAATGGAAAATGGTGCCTAGCCTATATCCCCACAGCCAAGGACTGAGAGGAGCACTTTCACAATAAAATTAAAAGTGGGAGTTGGAGACAGTACTGGGACACAAAGCTTGAGAGGTAATATGGACCAAGTTAATTAGGGAAGATAGATGAAGTGTGGGATTTTGGATTGTTTTCAAAATATAATTGGGAGACTGTGCAGGTTTCTCATGATAGGGTTAATATAATTATATTTCTGGTGTGAACTAGAAAAGAAAGACAGCAGCATTCTTGAGAAAATTCTGTCTTTCTGTTGAAAAAGAGGTCACAGATGTTGCTCCTAGTAATACCAAATGCTGTCCGATTGCAGGATATGCAAAAAACATGACTTCAGTTGAATTGCTAGTTATGTCTGCCTCTGTTCTGGAGAAGGTGCACCCCCCCAAAAAAAAAGATGGAAATCAAACCTGGAACTCTCAGTCCTCTAAGTAGCAACTTTACCCAGTCAGCAAAAGTGAAATTCCCTAAACAGTAGCTTAGAGGTGAGAAATATCCTTGGATCAGCATGCTTGTTATCCCATAGAAAACCTTTGCTGTCTATAATACTTGTATGGAAAGCACTCTCTGGCTTCATCTTTTATATAGTGTCTTCTGGTCCATAAAATGCTCACAGGATACTACTGGGGAGCTCACCAAGTGGGATATGGACACAACTCTCCTGCTTGCAATGCAATGTTAAAGGTTTAGCACCACTACATTCAATATAAAACATTAAGCCAGAGGGTGGTTTCAACACAAGTCAGAAAAAAAGCAGCAGGTCGCTAGTTTATATTGGCATGTTAAAACTTAAAAATTTAATGTATAGATGCTTGACCGATGAGGGATCACCTTGCCATCAGTGGTCATTTTGAACATGATTTGACTGATAATGAGACCAAGAACCCCTTCAAATGTTAAACTGATGGAATGAAAACTAAGTTAGAAAATTGAATTGACTTGAATGAATTGCAGGCTTTCAAGAAGCTCGAGGAGGTGGGTGATTGGTACTACAACTACTTGATTTCAGTTTTGGCCACACACGAAGTGCATGCCTGATAATATTGCCAGATCATTGGCATAAGCAAGAACTGGGATTCTTTTCTGTAGAACTGTAGGGCAGTGATGAATATAATTGTCCAAGGATCCCATTGATGTATAAATTAAACAATGTTGGCACAAGGATACAGCCTTGTCTTACAACTATTCCAGTGTCAATCTTTTGGGTAAGAGCACCAGATTTTGAATATTTTACTTTGGGTCAGGTTTTAGTATATAGTCTTTTAATTAGTACAATGAGATTGTGATCGATACCCATGTCTTCCATTTTCTCCAACAAAAATGATCTCAAGATAGTATCAAACACTGAGGAAAAATCTATGAAGTCTACAAATAGCCTTTGCTTTTTTATTTTACAGTATTTTTCTATTAATTGAGAGAGAAGAAAGACCTGCGTTCTTGTGTCAGTACCTTTTTATATGCTGCTTGATATTCTGAAATCACATCATGTTAATTAAGTATTGTTAGTAATCTGTTTAAAAGTACCTTCACATATATTTTGGCCATGGCATCCAGCAGGCTAATAGGCATATAATTTGCTGGGTCTGAAAGGGAGCCTTTTTTATAAATAGATTTATGAAGCTACCCAGCCATGAATTTGGGACAAAGGCACACATTACAGTCTTATTATAAAAATTAGTAAGAATGTTTGCCCACCAGTCTATGTTAAGTTTATAAAAATAAATCAAAATATTATCAGACCCTGGCGCTTTATTTTTAAATGATTTAATAGCTGATTTAATCTCTTGTGAGATAAACCAACTAAAATCCTCATTGAGTTTCATGGGTCTTCTAACATATACAAGTTTGATTCCTGAAAGATATAGCAAAATATTTTCACCAGATGTCTGGTGCTATATACATATCAATCTGTGCTTTATATGTACATGTTCCTTTAGCAACCAGGGTCCACATTTTTTTATCATCCCTTTCTTTAATGGATTCAATCGTTAGATTCCATAGCTTTTTCTGGTGCTGCATGCAATAGAAATTGACATAATGTTGTATTGTTTCCTTGTTAAATTATGTTCTTTTATATTGGATCTCATTTGATATTTTTTTGTTTTCCTTTTTAATTTGGACAGTTTTCTTTTCTCAGCCCTGCAATTTTTGTAGGACCAGCCATCATACTGGGATTTGTTACTACATTATTTTTTTTTTTGTAATTGCTCAATAGTGAAGGTTAGAAATGCAGTGATAATCTGATTATAGATATCCTCAGGCTCTAATAAATTCTCAATGTTCAGGCTTAGGATCCTGATGATGTGTTCACTTTTATTAATTACATTTCTGTCTTTTATTAGGTCCCATCTAATTCTTTTATTCACAATCTCTATATTCTCATCATTTTTAGAAGCATGTATAACTGCTTTTTGTTTATATAAAACTACTGGAAAGTGATCACTTCAGTTCTATGTATAACTTTTTGCTGTAATTATAATAATCAAATATTGATACAAGTGCATATTCAATTATTGTAGATCCTCTTGCATTCATACATGTCATATTTCCCTCACTATCTGAAGGCAACCTGCTACTAAGTATTAATTGCAATGTATCTAATAAATATTCCATTTGTTTATGTACATCAGTATTCTTTCTGTTCTTAGAGTACCTATATGGAATTTTTAAGCACTGAGATAATTAATAATTTGAGTCCAACTCTGCTCTTTTCCCATATCTAGTATTTAAATCCCCCATAATTAAGATTGGTGTTGGTTCATTTGGTTTCAGATGAGATTTTATATATTGTACAATACTGGTACTGTACATAATGTCTATCATACAATGAGGATTTCACTGGTGGGTTACAGACATTTACCAGAATCAGTAACTTGTTTTCTACATTCATTTTAACCAAAATATAATTTTGCTTAGTACATTGTTCTAGTAGATTTATATAGTCATTTATTTTAGTATAAGTGATCAACCCACCCACGTTATTACCCATTTGTTTGTTTTATGGCTGGAGAGTGAGCCAAGCTATAACCATCAATCACTATTTTATCAATGTGTTCACTAGTACTGTATTCCACGTTTCTTGAAAAAGAATAATGTCCATCTCCTCTATAAATTCCTTAAATTCAGAATCCACATAACTTTCTTTGTAGTCCAGCAATGTTCCATGACAAAATCCCTATATTTGTACCCTTATTCCTAGTTACAAACACATTAGTACTTCATTCATACATTCTCTTGCACATAACATTAGGTCCCTCTCAAGTCACAACTGCACATCTTGTAAAGCTTGAAATCTATTAAATGTGTCTACATTAGATACAAGTGGCTGATTATCAGAGGCTACAAGAGTAAGATGTGCCACTGAGTCTAGATGTTCACTCTGACATAGTGTGGGGTCAGGCATAGCTATAAGATCTACTATTAAAATCCCAGTTTGTCCAGTTTGGGTCTGGCATCCAAAATATTTAGGGCCATATTTCGATTGTCTAAGATTAGGTCTATTTGATCTCCCTGAGCCCAAACCTTATGGGCTCTCTGAATCTGTACAATGTCTTCATCATAAAATTCATTCCCCAATACGTTTCCTATTAAATGGGTAGTCATAGTTCTCAATTTTGTTCTTGAGTCAATTCCTACATAAGACAGGCCAAAATAGATAATGTTATGTCTGGAGGCAATTCTGGCTCCCATTGACCCCTAATTAACTTGACAATAATATCTTTTTGTTTTAATTGAATGTCTAAATCAACCTTTGTCTTAATTCCAAAGTCAATAACTATATTAATAAAAATGGGGACTTCCATAAATAGCTTATATTTTCCCAGATTATCCTACAGACATATTGGGCTTCTCTTGGCTGTTTAAAATACAGAAGCAGCAAGTTGTTTAAATTTCTGTCAATAGCATTTCTTTCATTGGTAATATCCTCTAATTGAACTTTGAGATACAATAATTCTGTGCAAATCATATGCCCCCAAATTCTCAGCACCATTTTGCTGTCATTTAAGTCCAAATCTAAACCTCTTAAAATGATTAATGACTGTTCTCTTCCTAAGAACTCTTTTTCATACTCATTGCTGTCTAGTTGAGTGCTTTGATTGAAATTGTCCTCATTTTTATTAGGACTAGGCTGTTTCTGTTTGCCTTTTTTAGCATCTGAAGTAACATGATTCCTTTGGGATGAACCCAGTCTTTCATCAATTAAAATACCCTCAGCCTTAACTGTTTTTTTTTTTTATTTTGTTTTCATTTTTTTTATTTTGTTTTCCCTTAAACAATTTTTCCTTTTCCTTTTTTTTAGTAGCATCAACATTAGTATCAGGGGACACTTCAAAACAATACCAGTACTTTGATTTTTATTTTCCTGAGTATTGGTTTTCCCTTCCCCTGTAGTAGTTTTAGATCTTACTACTTTTTCTAAATATTGTGAAGTAGGTAAACTGGGGCACTTTTCTGTGTTTCATTTTTGTCTTTAGCCATCTGTTTAACTTTATGGCCATGCTGAGCTAATAAAACATCTTCTAACTGAGCTGTATTAGCATCTACATTCATCTTTAGTTGATTAATATCACTTCTCAAAATAATATGTTGCTCCATTAAGGCTACACTAGCTGCATGAGGATTCTGTAAATCTTCAATTAAATTTGGATCCATAAATGGGGTATAAGTAAAATGTTTGACCACTTTTTCTCCAATTTTGCTATCTCTTTCAGCCAGTTCTTCAAGTCCTAATATTGTCTCTTGCATTCCTGCTATAATTTGGGACAGATTATATTCCTTGTTCTCATTTACATTTATGTTTTCTTCAACCAGGCTTTGATTAGCTTGTTCAGTGTCAATTGCCTCTATTGTAATTGGAGACATCTGTGATTTCCCTACAGATAAAACTTCATGTCCTTTGGAATGTAAATTCACTGTTTCTTCCCAACCAAGCTTAGGAATCAATTCCAGTAAACTGTGCTTTATTCCATCTATTATTTCATCTGGATTGGGGTGGATACATCATTGAATTTTATAACTCTTCTCATATTTTCTGTAATCAACGTTTGGCCTACTTCTCATTTTAGAGACCTCCACTTTTTTATTTATTAGATTTTGCTTTGATGGGAGATTTTTTTTTTCCTGTTCTTACCCCTTTTCTGTTTTCCTTTATCTGAGAAACATTCTCTTCTTTGTCTGAACAGTTAAGCGTTGGTTCATCCCCAAGATGATTTTTACTTCTAGTCCTCATGTTAAACTCACACACTAGATATAGAAAAATAAATTCTTAAAATGACCAATGTAGAGTATTATTAATATGCGATACAATATAAAACCTAGTTGACTTATGCAGATCAAAAATGACTGACTTATTATAAGCAGTATCAAATGTTACCTTGAACATGATATGTCAATTATTTTATTACAAAATTGATTAGTTATGCAACACAGTGACCATCTATGAAGAGACAATAAAATAAGAAAAGAAAAACACAGTCTTTCCAGAAGGTCTCCATCACGTCAAACTCCTCGTTCCACCTTTCCCTATTTTTTCACAATACAGATCTCTAGTTACCAGAATCAGTTTCTAACAAGTCAGCTATTCAGCCAAATAGCTAAACATGAAGTCAGTGCAGGATCAACCAATGTGGGGGCCTTTCAGTTTGTCTCAGCAGTGTCTGACCGCTTTGGTCTCCCAGGATTCCCAGAAAAGTTCTCATAAGATTCCACCCCCAGGCCAACTGCAGGTTCAGAAAATAAATATAAGCAGTGACCTCCATGTTAATAATAGGCCCCCCCAAACCTCAATCACCAAACTCTAATCCCTATCCTTTTTACAATTGGTACAGTGTTGATACATGTCCTCTATCTATGCTGTTTCCAATAAAATCTATTGGACTAAGCAGTATTGATATGAATATATGTATACAAAAAACTATTTTGACAAAATTCAGGTTTAAACACTCATGATATGTAACACAGTTCCTGGATTTCCAAAGGGTCTGGCATATTTATCAGAAGCACAACCAAAGTAAAGTGCAGCAGAAACTTTGTGAACCAGGTAAAGCATATATATAGAACTGCTTATAAGATTGAGTGGCTTTAATTTTAAATACACGCATCTATTCCCAGCACAGAAAGCAAATACAGGGGCATTAATTCCAGTAAAATCAAAACAAATGTTACAAAATAGCTCCGACTTTTAAAGTTGCACAAATCCCTTTGTTTTGAATAACTATCACCTGTGCTTTTTTCTGTCAAAGGGGAATAAAAAGGAATTAAATATTAGCAAAATCACAAGAATGTGTTGTCTGGACTTTTGGATTGACTCTACTTTGGAATCTTCATAGGCATCTTTTAAAGGCTACACCTGCACATGCTCTGTCAGAAAAGGAGCAATTACCTGTAATTAATAGAATGAATTAAACTAATTGGCCCAAAAATAACATGTAACAGCTCAACTGGCAATTTCTGAAGGTTTCAGGAAGCTAGTAACAAGGCCAAAAGGCTAATAAATATCCAACTAGCTCCACTGATGTTTTAATTTATCTTATTCACTAAAAAGAAATTGGCAGACAAGGGCCAGGTATTAAGTCAGCTGCTGGCACTCGAAGCTTGCCTGGACCCGCACGGAGGTCATGAGGGCAATGGCACCTGCCTTCCCTCACCCCCACCTCCCGAAGCCTGCATCTGAAACTCAAGCTGCTGGCACTCAAAGCTTGCCTGGACCCGCACGGAGGCCGCAAGGGCAACCGCACCTGCCTCCCCCACCCCACCCCCAAAGCCTGCATTTGAAACTCAAGGTAATTGCACTGCTGATCTTCCAAAACGGAACTCTGTAAAGATGCCAGGATCTGCAAAAAGCCAAATTTGTTAACGTTTTGAATTAAACTGCAACTGCATTGTAAAAAGCCAAATTTGTTACCATGACAAACTGGACTGCAATGCCTGGCCTGCTGCTCGCTGGTCGCTCCTGCACTCTGCTGCTGTGTAGAGGCTGAGCTTGGCGCCATTGTGTCAGCACACATATGTAGATAGGTTTCTTGGAATGATTTTATGGGATGCTGACTTCTTACTCATTTTGGATCGCATTTAAAGGGGAGTTTAAAGGGGATTTATCTAGCCTTTACCTTGGGGGGATACAAAGGCAACACTTTTCAGTAAACTCAGCCTTTTTCTCATTTGATGGGACACATTAGGGGGATTCCTAAAACTTGATTTATTCGCAGCCTGATATGCCTACTGACCCTCATAGCATTACATGGAAGTGTTTTGTATGGAATGTTTTACTGTCTAACGCAGCCTTGGATGCATACTGCCCTTCCTACGGCTGAATTTACAAGGGTTACCTGAAAGTGCTTTAAAAAGTTATGTTTTTAATGTCTGAGTCACTTAAGGGGATTCTTAAAGTTGAATTAGCATAGCTTGAATCTGGGTCTCATTCAACAGTGCCTGCCTTTACTCAACTGCCCCCCGATCTCTCTGCTCCTTCTCTGAGTGCACTTTCTCCCCCATCCCACGCCATTCCATAAATAGCCCTCACCTTGCCATCTTTTCTTGCAGCTGCTGGCACTCAAAGCTTGCCTGGACCCGCACAGAGGTTGAGAGGGTGATGGCACCTGCCCTCCCCACCCCCACCCCGAATCCTGCATCTGAAACTCAAGGTAATTGCACTGCTGGTCTTCCAAAACGGAACGCTGTAAAGATGCCAGGATCTGCAAAAAGCTGAATTTGCTAACATTTTGAATTAAACTGCAACTGCAGTGTAAAAAGCTGAATTTGTTACCATGACAAATTGGACTGCAACGCCTGGCCTGCTGCTCACCTCGCTGGTCGCTCCTGCACTCAGCTGCTGTGTAGAGGCTTCAGCCCTGCCAACCCCACCACTGCCCTTGGTGAGCTCCTCCTCTTATAGGCAGTGTCACATGGCTGAAAATAACCTATCAGCCTACTTTTCCATTTGCAGCTTAACAGCTGCCTACACCAGAGGGCGCACGACCGGTTTAGCTGCTCTCCTGCCTTTTCACTAGCAGACACGCTGCCTCTCACACTCCTGCTCCTCTTTGCAATGGCCTCACTGTCATCCCAGCCCCCTGCCAAATTTCAAAGTAGGAAACCCTCCACCCACCTGCCACCAAGTCTCACAACAGAGCCCCTCCATGTCGCTACTCACCCCCTTACTGCCCATGCCAAGGAACACATCCACTACTGGCAGATTAGTGCCACTATCCTACCTCCTTCTTTACACCCGGGGCTCTCCGTTCTGCACACACCAGCCAGATGCCCCCCACAGGCAGTTGCCCACACACCTTCCACCCATCCAAAAAACACCTGACCCAGAAGAAAACAGCTTATCTGCCTACCCCTGCTCATGTCCAGGGATATAGAGGCAAATCCTGATCCAAACTCTTCATTCACTAATAACCCTTTCTCTTTCCCCAAAGGACTAAGGATCCTGCACCTTAACACCTGCAGCCTTCTATCCAAAATTTCTCTCCTACAACCTATCGCCCTAACACAGTGCCCTGATATCCTGGTTATCTCAGAAACCTGGCTAAAACCCCAGCATACAGATGTGGAAGTGTCCATACCTGCATGCACCATCATCAGACATGACTGCCCATGAAAAAAGAGAGGTGATGGAACTGCAATGTATATCGCCAACATGCGACAGTTCTCAATAGTGAACATCCCCTCATTCACAGCCCACATTGACTCACTACTAATTAAACTCTCTCTCCCATGCTCCACCCTATTTTTGTGGCTGGCACCTACTGCCCACCCAACACACCCCCTACAGACATCCTTAGCCATCTGGTCACACTACAGTCCCTAGCTGCAGGAGGTGAGCTCCACGCCACAGGTGATTTTGACACAAATTGCCTAGTCAGTGACAAAGCTCACCTCAAGACTAAAATCAAGGCCCTGAACCTTACTCAACTCATAGCTGACCCCACCAGGCTAAATCATAAGACCCAAAACCATACATTGCTGAATTGGGCTCTCACCGCCCACCCACACAGAGTTCTCTATGCAGGCCTGCTCCCTGACTCCTTAAGTGACCACCACATGATTTTTCTGATCAGAAAGGAGCACAGGCCCACGGCCCCCCCAAGACACTGTGCACCAGATCATACAACTCCCTGGACATAGCATCCCTTTTATCGGACCTAGGATGCATAAATTGGTCTTTCATCCCCCTGGCCTCAACCATGGATGCTGCGTTTGATGATTTCAAGACAAATTTCCTTCGGGTCTGGGATAAACATGCCCCCCTGTGAACCAAACGAGTCAGAGGTGAGCATCTTACTTGGATCACAGCTGACATAATTAGGACCTGTCACTCTAGGGACCATGCATGGAAAGCCTATAAGAAACAGGGCTCCCTGGCCTCCCTCCTTACCTATCAAGCCATTCATAATTCATGTACACACATCATTCGACAGGCAAAGAAGAATTATTTTTTATCAGCATTTAGTGCAAACATAAATCACCCCAAAGACTTCTGGACATCGCTAAAATCCTGACTTTCCTCCCACCCAACCCCCACCACCGACACCATCAGTCCAAGGCACCCCTCATCACTGACCCCTGCAGGGTTGCTGAGGCTTTCAACACTCACTTCACCGGCTGTGCCGATGTGTTCCTATCGTCCCTCCCGTGTCCGACCCAAACTGCCCCTTGCCAGTCTTCCAGCGCTTACTCTCTAGTCCCATAGTTCTCCTTCCGACCTGTAACCCAAGCTGAAGTCTTCAGATCCCTAAGAGCCCTAAACCCCAACAAAGGCAAATGGCCCACATCCCTGGATGCCAAGATGCTTTTCCTATCCGCCCCAGCCAACGCAGCCCCTCTTACCACACTTTTCAACCTCTCATTCGCCCTGGGTAAGTTACCCACAGCTTGGAAATTGGCCACTGTGATACCCCTCCCTAAAGGGGGTGACCTATCCTCCTCAGCCAACTATCACCCCATCTCCCTACTCCCAATTCTGGCCAAACTGCAGGAACACCTTGTCCTCTCCCAACTCACCGCCCACCTGGACGCTGCCTCATTTTTCACCCATTTCCAATCTGGTTTTTGTAAATCTCACTCCACCATCACCTCCCTTCTACAAGTCACTGGTGACATTCTCTCCGGCATGGACAATGGACACATCACCTCTGCAGTCTTTATTGACCTAGCCAAAGCCTTCAACACCATCTCCCACTCCCTGCTCCTCGACAAACTCACTGATGCCGGGCTCTCCATATCAGCAAATGCCTGGTTCCATGACTACCTAATAGGCAGACTCCAATCAGTAAAAATCACCTCACATATCTCAGACCCACTGTCTGCATCCACCGGCATCCCCCAAGGTCAGTCCTGGGCCCATTGCTTTTCTCCATATTTTTAAATGACCTCCCATCAGCTTGCCGCCACTAGTCCATCCAGATGTATGCAGATGACACTGTCCTGTATGCTTCCAGCCCAGCTACAAGCAACGTGGCAACCCTCCTTCAGGAGGATTTCAGGGCCATCCAGGAATGGTTTCAGTCCAACCAGTTATTTCTAAACCCCAGGAAAACTGTGTCGTTAACTTTCCGTACCCATCAAAAACTCTCCCGACAAGCCTCCTGCCCCCCTTTCAAAACCTTGGATGGGACCCCTCTAGACAATTGCTCCAGCTTTAGATATCTAGGAGTCTGGCTTGACCAGCATCTTAATTTTGCCATTCATATCGACTCCCTGCATAAGAGGCTTCTCCCAAACTTGGTGCATTATACAAAACAAAACTGCCTCCTCTCTCCTACAAGGCAGGCTATAGTCAAAAAAATTATACTACCTGTACTCGATTACGGTGACATAGTGTACTCCATTACTCCCTCATCTGCTTTGGCCAGCCTCGACACCCTATTCCACTCATTCTGTCGTTTCATCCTCAACTGCCCTCAATCCACCCACCACTGCTCACTTTACAGTTCCCTAGCCCTACCATCCCTCCAAGATCACAGACTAATACACTGCACCAGGTTCACTGCAAAATTCTGGTCCCTCTCCCTACCACCTTACCTGGCATCCACCCTAGCCCAACAACCTCCCCTGGCCTATGCCCTAAGACGCACAGACCCAAGGCTTCTCCATGTCCCTTTCATGCGCACATCTAAAGGTCAGGCCGCTTTTTCCTACCAGATTCCCCAGATCTGGAATGCCCTACCACCTACCATAAAAAATGCATCAAATCCTAGTCATCGCAATCAGCTACTCAGCATGCATTTCTCCTCCAGCTGCACATGGTTCTAGCTGCACCTGCTTCTAACTATTTTTAACTCCAATGTACCATACTGCTTTATGTTATAAGGATGTTTCTTCTAGGTTGTATCATGTATTTCTCTATCTTTCACCTGCTGTATCAAACTGTCTGCTTGTAGCTATTCTGCCGTTTGTCTGTAAGGCAGTTAGCCATACCTCTCACTGTTGAAATGTCTCAGTTTGACACTGTGATTTGTTTTGTAGTGGGTCCTGGCCCCCAGGTCGCATCTGGAATCGAGCATAAATGTTGCTCAGTATGCCTTCCTGGTAAAACTCTTAAATAAATAAATAAATAAGTCAGAGTTATTCCTCTGTCAATTAATAGCTATAATTAAAAAAGATTAGTGGATACACAAATACCAACAGATTTTCAATGAGCTCCAATATACTAATAAAGTTTACCCTATTATAGTGGGCAAATTACATTATTCACTATACTCTATATTCTATCTAAAATCCACTTCTATTAGTGGTTTCAGCCACAACAACAAATAACAAGAAAAAGAAAAGTAGTAAAAATAAGAGTTTAAATATCAGTCAAAGTATAACAAAGCATTGTCTTAGTTAAATACACAAAAAATTCAAGACGTTAAATCAAACAAGTAAGTGAGGTATATAATCCAACAGTCAGTTTAATATAGACAGAACCAAGGTAATGCAATTATTTGCAGTTCTACTGACTGCAAATAACAAAGAAAGAAAAAAAGTCTCTTCCAAAAAGCAGACTAGGCTTCTCAGTTGTCAGCCCCCGTGAGCCGTTCCAGTGGCTTAATCCTTGTGTGGGCTCCTCCACTGCCAGACTCCAGGCACCAGGAAACAGAATCCAGCAGAACAAAAAGTCCAGGCTGCAAACCTGCAGCGCAAGTTAGCCTGAAAGAGCAACAAATACTTATTTAGCTTGGATGTGCAGCTTATTATCCATGCCACCCTAGCGGATAGTTGTTGTCTGATATTAAATAAAAAAACAATACATCAAACTAGAGGCCACCTCAGCAACTACTAAGGGGACAATGGAATTTACTTAAAAGGAAATTCTGATTCAGCCAGAGGGTAGTCCCCTTGTGGAACAGTTTACCAGTGGATGTGATCACTAGTGATACAATCAAAACATTCAAATCATGATTGGATATTTATGCTGGAAATGAATATGAAATGGTATAATTTGGAACATGACAAGCACTCATGGATGAAAGTCCAATACATAAAGCTTGTGTAATCTATGAAATCTATGAAATCAACCTGCTAAACAAGCTATTCGGGCAACAGTGGTTTACCAGTTTTAGAGAAGATGATGGCTTATCGTTGTTCCTGCTGCTAGTGATCACCATCAGTATAGCGTGCAGCTGTGCAGTCAGTCCTTCAGGTACATAATCTAGATTTAGTAGTTGCTGTATTGGTCTTTGCAAGAACAGATCCAGAAGCAAATGATTTGATACCTTTTAATGGACCAACATAGATGTAACAACAAGAACAAAGTGCTCTAGCTTTCAGACTAACCAGTCCTTCTTCAGAAGCTCAACTTCTATAGATGGACTGGTTGGTCTGAATGCTAGAGCACTTTGTTCTTGTTGTTACATCTGTGTTGGTCCATTAAAAGGTATCATATCATTTGCTTCTGGATCTTTAGGTACATAGTAATATACAACAGCAGCATAGAACTGTAGTCCTTGAATTGACTTAGGGTCCATTTTTTTTTCTCTCCTGCCACAAATAGTGCTAGACAATTTGACTGTGGACACACATCCTAACTTGTCAGCCACTGTGTTACCCCCCGCACATGCCTTAATACCATCAATCTCTTTCTCCTTCAGAAATTTGTGTACTGTAGCCCTGCTTTCAATACTTGAACTGTGTTAGCATTCACAACCTCATCAGGTATTCTCAAGCAGTAAGAATGATATGGAATGAGTGATGTTGCTCATGAATCCTGCATGTTATTTGCCCAAATTACAAATACCACTGCCTAACTTGTTTCAACATGTGCAACTTTGTGTGTGTGGGGGGGGCAGGGTTATCATATGGGTCTAAAATATATTAACCAACCAGGAAGCAGGACAATTCTAAATCATTATATTACTTATGTTAACCATCTGCTGTGTAACTACTGTCTATGCTACACTTGACAGCAATGCAGAGTTCAAAAATGGATAGATTCATAACATGCTTTGCTTTGGACTGTTCTGCATCGTCCAACTCATACTAAAGGCATTGCTGCTAAAAGAAAGGACATATTTAAACATTATTGTGTGGATAATCTTTATGCAATATTCCCTGACTTGCTTTTAAACGCAGTGCTTGAAAATACAACCCATATCATTCAAATTTTCAGTTTAAGTAATGAGTAAAACTGTCTTAAAAACAAAAACGATTGTAAAGAATGTTATGAAGTCTATTTTTGGTTTTGTCCTGATCAGATGTAATTACAAGTCAACCAATTATGTCTACCAGGTGCACAGAAATAACTACTATCCAAAAAGGAAAGTTGTGTAGCAAAAGTAAAGAATATTGTGTGGGAGGCCACAGTGCTATAGCAGCTGTTTCCACTATTGACATAGTAATAACATTTATGGAGACATATGTTGTTAATAATGAGAATGACAAATTGCTTCTCCTACTAAATTCCCATGGGTACCTTACATCTCTTTGTTGACAGTACTGTAAGTTATAAGAGTTCTTAGCCTGGCACACTTGTTGCTTATCTACATAAGCAGCTTTGCTGATTATCTCTTACATATTTGTTAAACAGGATATCATCTTTCATTTAATTCAAATGACACTTGGAAAGTACTATTAATGTTTCTTTCTAAAACACTAAAAGACTTTATATTGTTTACCTAGTCTAGTGCTACAATTACTTAACCCACCTATTGATTATTTAAATAAAATATTATTGATTTGCTACTGAGTCCATCCACAATCACACTTTTAGTCCATTTGTGAGCGTGGGTTAATGGACAATTTCTTGATGCATGGTGGGATGACAGGTTTATGGTTCCAGATGACCTGTACGGCATCATCATGAAGGACAAAAGGCTCTTAACTATAAAATTGTAATCAGATTAAAGCAATTCATGTGAAAATACACAGTACATGTAGTAGGCTGAGAATGCATAGTGTTTGAGAAAAAAACATTTCTCTTGACAAAGAGACCTAAGTTCATAGATAGAAATGCTTAAACACTGAGGTCTAATGGTTTACCAACACACCTGCTACCACTCTTTATCATTCTTAATGTTTTTAAAAGCAACTGTGCACAAAGGAAGCATCAGTCTCATGCTTTGAAAATGGAAATCACTGAGGGCCCCGTTTTTAATATTTAATCAAGTAATGTGTCCGTCTGGTAAGCATGTGGGGGTAACATCATCCATACATTCTCCTTTGTTAATTGCAGAGACATTATGGCACCAACATTCACATACATACTCACATGTGCAGAGCAGTACAGCAGGAGACTGAAGTTAAGATACAGATTAGTTCAGAGAAGGAAGAAACACATACCTATCACTTCTTTTGTCAGCTTTCACAGAGCGTGAGAAAGGATATTTGGCACCATACACTCTTACTTTGATCAGAACCAGTCTCAGTTCTTTTATGGTGATTTGTGTATACTTCCCATGATGATTTGCATTATTGGGGTATATGTGATTTTTTTTGGCTTATTTTAAGTCTGACAACCCCATGGCACACCCCGATGCCTTTTGGTGTGTGGAGGGTTGGGAGGATGGAGTGGGGTGGTGGACTGGGAACCCTGGGGGTGTAGCTTTAGGGTTGGAAACCCTAATGCCTCATTTCCCTGCTTTTGCTGATATGATATTCACCCTAACTGATGCATTAACAAATTTTTGCAACTACTTTTCTTACTTTTTGAGGTAGCATAATAGTATCCTCATTTTACAGTGGGAGCACAGGGTCAACAGTGTCCATATCTCACAGTGGGAGCATAGAGTACTTTGGGCCTTGCACTCTCATCCCTCTATCGAGAGAGTACAACAGTGTCCATATCTCATGGTGGGAGTCAAGGGTCCTTTGGACCCTGCAGTCCCATCCCTTCATTGAGATAGCACAACAGTATCCATATATCACAGAGGGAGCATAAAGTCCTTCTGACTCTGTACTCCCATCCCTCCATACAGATAGTACAGCAGTATCCAAATGTCACAGTCCCTCCACAGATGCACATATGTTTGTAGCTGTGAAAACACAGGGATCTGTGGCCCCTGCACTTCCACACATAAAGTTATGAGCAGGCATAGAGAAATTGCAACAAATAGTCATATAACTGTGCCATCTTAAATAATCTTCACCCCAAATGTTCAATATAACCTTCTCATCACCTCACCACCTATACCCAGTACAGAACAGTTTCAAATCCCTGTTGAAATAGGGTCTATGTGATAATGGCAAACTGTTATCACTCAGTCAAAGTGCCGAACACATTTTTGGCACTCTGACAACCCCAGTGCACTAGCACAATGGCACCAGGACATATTTTCACTGCTTTCTGTGGGGGAGCTGCACCTGCCCACAATGCCTCATTGTGGGGGGCATTACCTTACCTTTCACACCCCCCTACTTATGGATTGTCAACTCCAGGGGGATGCAGGTCGGGGGGGTGAAAGCAGTAAAAATTAAAAGGCTCAGGCTGGGCTCAATAAAAATCTCACCAGCGCCCGGACCCAAACCCCATACCTCAGCCACCGCAACCACTAGCCAATCTCTGATGCCATGACACAGCTCAACCAGCAACCACAGCTCCAATCCCTACAACCTCTCCACCCCCTCCCAGCCCATGCTCTCCGTGCTTGCTCCCACCCCCCGTGCGCGTATGTATGGCGACATCCTGTCACCTAGTTCGCCCACCCCCTCATCTGGTCACCCTACCTGTCCATCACCATGAGTGGATTGCATGGGGAATGTGTCACCAAAATGGACAGCGCCCTTCCTCATGCGCCCACTTCATGGGTTACCATTGAAATGTAATTCTGTGCAAGTGTACCGTCATTTAGTTCCACAGGTGTGGGAAAATACTTTTGGCAGGATCTGAAAAATTACAACTGTACTGTTCATGATGTGGTGTGCAAAAAATGGTAATGTTAAAAATCTGGGGTCAAAATATGAAAATTGGAAAAGTTATGAGTATGCGTAGAAACTGAACAATGCATGCTCGTAAAATGGTCATTTTTTGGAATTGTTTCACCAGATCTTCCACATGGGCTTCTGGAGACCTCCTCTCATGAACAGTGGAACTGTGATTTTGTTAATCCATCCCAAAAGTTATTTCGCACAGCAACCCTGCCATTCTGCGCCACTAGTGAAAAACACATTTCAGGCAGGATGGGAAAAATGACTGCTGTACTGTTCATGAGGAGATGTGAAAAAATGGCAATGTTGAAAATCTGGGGTAAAAATATTAAACACTGTCGAAGTTACGAGCATGCATAGAAACTGCACAATGCACGCTAGTAGAGATGCAGCGAATTTAAAATCTGCTGGCAAAGTGAATGCAAAGTGGCCACTTCACATTGGCACTTGGCTATGTGGAGTGCCCCATAGGAAAGATTCACTTCACCTTGTTATTATTACTTCACATTGTCATTCCACCTTAAACACGAAGTAAGGCGGAGTGACAACAATATTGGTAGCATCCCACCCGCACAGTCACCAGAATGAATGTGCATCCTCAAACTGCTACTGTCTTGTGTCCAGAAAACCTCCTCAGTGCTGATGAAGTGAAATGAGACTGTAACAAGAAATGCAGTCTCCCAGAATTAATGGTGCCATGCAAATGCACAGACAGATTAAGATTGCGCTGCACACTCAAGGGATGCATATAAAAAGGCACAACACCACCTAACCAGTGCTCACAAGTCACAAATCCAAATCTGGAAAGGAATACCTTTTGCCAGTTGGGGAATTAGAGCATGGCAGTAACAATCCACTACCAGTAAAGATACCACAAAGCAGTGTAAAAAATTCATGCAGGTGCAGCGGATAACAGGTTCACACTGCTGCAATTACTCTGTAACACAATTAAAGGTGTCTGATTTAATTGTACACATCGCACACACACTCACATGCACACTCAAGTAATGTGTAGCAAATTGAAAACCTTTAGTAATATAACCAAATGTTTTAAACCGACAAAATGTACACGGCTGCACCACAACAATCAGCAAAACAATTTCAAGAATTACTAAAAATATTACTGTGTGTACATTGACCTAGTTATACAAGAAAAATATAGCCAAAACAGAAAGACTGCTTTTTTTCTCAATCTACCTACATCACAAATACACCCTGGCCCCAAAGCACACTTCACAGTACACAGACTGACTGATCTAAATTCACATTCAAAATCCACACACAACAATAAACATTCAATGATATGAGCACAGAAGGGTTTTCTACAATCGATGAACTAAATTTTGAGCAAAAAATATTACTCAAAAGGGCATTTAAACAGCTTTTAGAGGTTTTGAATTGCAGAGCTCTGAGAGCAAACTGTCTCCAGCTACCACTGCACACACACTACCCAGGCCAGAACCGAGGCTGTGTCAAACAATCTAGAGCCCATGTGACCTGCAAGCCCATGAATGGCTGCAGAATTTCATTTGGAGCTCAATTACAGGGTGACGTGAGGTGAATTACATTGATTTCAATGTACTTCACCTTAAAATTGGTGGAAAAGTGGTTTGGGGAAGGTGGAATAATGCAAAGTCATTGGTTTCAATGGACTTAGCATTCCTCACTATGAAGCAAAGTACTCCACTTCACATTGTGGAGTTCTCTGCTAATTCTGTGTTACTCAGTAAATCACTTCATGGAGCAAATTGGGGCCACTTCGACCACCACTACTTATAGTACTGTAACTCATATGCCATATGGGAAGGAACGCAAATGCCTATGGCTATACTTCCCTGATGAGCTGTAGCACAAAACTCCCCCACTTAAAAATGCTTATTAATGAGTACAATGATGGAGTGGTGAAGCCTGGAGGGATACAAGAAAACATGCTTACGATACATCTAACTAAATAGTAAAAAAAAAAATAATGTGATTCGTGACGTGATCGTGAATCATGATTTGTGACTGCATTTGTGACCGTGATGATGAAGAATGTGATTTGTATCACGAGTGACTCATGATGATGGTTGTGACTTAAAAACACATATTAATGAATACAATGTTCATACAGAATTATGCACCACACCTGTCCAGTACTCTGAAGAGAAGCCATTGAAACAACTGTGACTTAAGTTGTAGATGGAGATTGGGCCCTAAAGAGTTGCAAATGCACAGACGGATTAAGATTGCACTGTGCACTGAAGAGATCCAGTTGCAAAGGCACAACACCTAACCAGTGCTCACCATCAGAAATTCAAATCTGGAAAAGAATACCTTTGCCGGTTGGGGCGGGCTGAGGTGGTGGCAGTGTACTGCACTGCTGCAGTAACAGTCACTAGTACTAGTACCAGTAAAGATACCACAAAGAAGTACAAAAATCACACAGCTGCAGTGGCTAGCAGGATCACGTTGCTGAAATTATTATGTGGCACAATAAAAGGTGTCTGATTTGATGACACGCATCACACACATACTCACACACACACATTAAATAATGCACAGCAAATTGGAAACTTCAGTAATATAACCACATATTTTAAACAAACTAAAATTATGCACTATTGCACCACAACAATCATTAAAAAAATAGCAAGAATTATTGAAAATATTACTATATGTACATTAACGGTTATATAAGAAAAATATCACCAAAACAGAAAGCACTGTCTTTTTCTCCAAGTTAATCTACCTACATCACAGATACACTCCTCCCCCAAAGCACACTTCCACTGTCTCTCAGTACACAGACTCAATGTTGTACATTAACATTAAAATCAACACACAAACAATAAATACTCGATATGAGGACAGGAGGGTTTCCTATAATTGATGAACTAAAGTTTCAGCAAAAAAGTGACTCAAAAAGGCTTTCTTAACAGTTTTTAGAAGGTTTGAATCACAGATAGCTCTCAGTGCAGATTGTCTCCTACAGCTTCCTACACACACTACCCCAAACTGAGGCTGTGCAGAACAATCTAGAGCACCTGTGACCCGAAACCCTATGAATTACTCCAAAATTTGTCTTTGGAGCTTAAAAACACAGGGAAGTAAGGCGAAGTACATTGTTTTCAATGTACTTTGCCTTAAGAATTGGTGGAGCAGTGGTTTGGGAAGGCAGAGTAACATGAAGTCATTGTTTTCAATGTAAAGTTATGCATTTTGGAAATAACAACATCAGAGCACAATACAAACTAGGTGCACAGACTTTAGTGGTAACAGATAAAGAAAGAGATCTGGGGGGTGACTATTACTTATAAATTGGGCTTCGATGTACACAACCAAAACTTTTCAAACCAAGCTGCTAGATATATGGGTAATATTTTTCGTAATATTAGAAATAGGAAGAGGGAGGTCCTTGTCCCCCTGAACAGGTCCCTGGTGAGATCCACCATGGAGTATGGTGCTCCTTTCTGTTCAGTTCAGAGCATTGGAGGTAGTAAAAGGGTTGAGCTAGTCCAGAGACAATTTACAAAGCAAATTAGTTCAGTGGCAGGACGGGAATATGGTGTAAGATTAGAAACATTGGGTCTCTTTTCTATGTCATACAGAAGAGTGAGGGGAGACCTGTGTTATGTATACAGATCACAGAGTGATAGAATGCTGAGTGAGGCTTGTGGGTTTAAAATGGAAAGAGAATATAAGGGTGGGTACTAGAGTTCATGAAAGACAGCTAGAGGGAGAAAAATATAAGACAAATAGAAGAAGGAAGTGGTTTAATCAGATAGTAGTAAATGTCTGGAATGGTGTCCCTTGGGAGGTGGGGGGAGCTAGTAGTTTAAATGTATTTAAACATCTACCAGATGAATATATGGGAGAGAAAAAATGGAGCTATGCCCACTAGTTGAGTGGCAAGCCCAATATATGGCTCTTTGAAGCTTATGGACCTGTAATGATCTATGAACCTATGAATCTATGACTTTGTGTTACCCATTATAACTCAAAGTACTCCACTTCATGTTGCAGAGCACTCCGAGAATTCACCTTCACTCCTCGAATCACTTTGCGGAACAAATTGAGGCTACTTCACCCATCTCTACACGCTTGTAACACAGTTAATTTTTGAACTTTTTTCACCAAATTTGCAACATGGGTTTTTTGGGATCCCAGCTCATGAATAGTGGCACTGTTATTTTGTTAATCGATCCCAAAAGGTGATTCCACACATTGACCGTGAAATCCCCTTTCAGGAATGAGAAATTAAATGAGATTGACTCTTTTCATTACGTGGGGTCCCAAGAACCCAATTTTGAAAATTTGGTTCAAAAATTTCTACAATTGGCTGAGATATCAACATAAGTTGAAACCTCCCATTGACTCCCATTATACAGTGCTTACCTTGATTCCTCAGATTGTAGTTCAGCTCGAAGAGTGCAGATGTGTTCCCGGTCCAGAGAAGATGACAGTGCCAACCTCCATAGATAAGTATGGAGTAGGTGGGGGTGCAGGGAGGTGGGTGCTGAGTTGGAGGATGGAAATGGAGGAGAGAGAGTGGAGAGATGACGAGGGACCATTTTCTTTTTTGCAGGTTAAAAATAAAGATGTGGATTGTTTTCTATATTTTTAGGTAAATTAAAAAAATAAATAAATTTGGGCTTGCTAAGGTGGGCTGCCAGTGCACCAGATGAGTTGGGGGATACATGATGCTGACAGGGGGATTGGGGACACCTGTGGGCAATGAAAGTGGGCTTGGGAGTGGCATCCAACACCGAGAGTGGGAATCCCATTGTCAGAAAGATGTGAAAAAAAATCATTTATCTCAGCACACTGGGGTGAGCTCCCAGTGTGCCACAATAGATGGGGTTAAGGGGATACACACCAACATGAGGATTGGGTATCTTGATGTTGGTACTAAAAATAGGAATTTGGGGGGGGGAGTAGTTCAATGTAGTATCCTGCATCAAAATATTAAAAAATGTTGATGCAGAATTCTGATTCAAAGAATAGATGTCGGGGGAAGGTTTTCTTTATTTACAGCTTTTTAAGCAATAAAACATTTGGGCACATTGAGGTGGGTTCCCAGTGTGCCAAATAAGTGTGTGTGTGTGTGTGTGTGTGTGTGCGCAAGGGGGGGCACATACCGATATGGGGATTAGGCACCCTGATGTTGGTTTACAGAGCAGGTCTACTATGACTCTGCAGCCGGTAGCACAAGTTCCAGCTACAACTCCAGAAATCAAGAAAATAATGCTCTTCTCATGAAGAGAATGGACTACAAGCCTTTCTCTGTAAGCTGGCATCCAGCATTAAAAACTTGTTTGGGGCCAGCTTTAAAATGAAAAAAACTAATCAGAAAACACCTAAAGGGGTCCTCTTTAGCTGTGTTCTGATGTTTTTTTTTTCTTTTGTAAACATTCTGTACTTCAAGATCCTCGCTTAATGGCATAATCTTGTGCAGTAGGTCTCCTGACCTGCCAATTATTGTGCAAAATATATATTTTTTGTGTCTGACATATAAATTTTCGCATAAAAAATGATGGGAAAATGTAAAATGTCATAATCTAGGTAGTAATCTAGGTTAAAACAGTATCGTTGATAACCATGGCTGTAACCTGCAAGCAAACCTGTAATTGTTTTTCTGTAACCCAATGTCTCTTGTCTGCATCAAAACAATGTACCTGTATTGTTATCCCGGGCAGACCCTGAAAAAGGGACCTTCGGGGCTCAGTGGGCCTATCCAATCACCAAAAGTTAATAAATAAAATAAATATAAATAAACAAGATGGCAGATGCAACACAGCTCAATCGATCAGACGACTTTGAACTTTACGCAAAACACCAGCCTTCACTGCAAAAAGAAGCTGGTATTTTGCACAAAGTACTGGTATTGTGTGAAAAATATATTTTTTGTGCCTGACATTTAAATTGTCCCATAGGAAATTATGGGAAAATGTAAAATGTCAAACTTTTGAATGGATTAATATTTTTTCACAAAAACTTTAAAAGGCACATCTGTGACTGTGACCCAAAGGCTTTCTTCCCTGAAAATTTCAACACAAAAACTAAAGCCCATTCTGAGATCCAGACTGACAAAGAAATGTTAAAAAAACTCTTTTTTTTGTCTTTGTTCAACGCTTTGTATCTCAGAAACCAATTAATAGATTCCCACAGTTGGCAGTTCAGGAGACCTGCTGCACAAGATTATGCATGCCAAATGCCATGCAAATTCATCAAATGGTTCCAGGTTATTAAGGTTCAAAGTTTGGGCTTTAACATAGAAGTGCAGTTTCACCCTAACAAGATATAGATATACATATATATATATATATATATATTATGGTAGCACGGTAGTGCTACCATAGTTAGGGTTGAGGAGCCATTTCTATGTTAAACCCCAAAACTTTGCACCTTAATAACTTTGCAACTGTTTGATGGATTTGCCTGAAATTTGGAATTTATGATCAAGAACCACAGGCCTTGGGATCTGCCAAGTTTCGTACTGGTCGGATATACGACTCTGGAGTTATTAAGTGTGATCTGTGCGTGCGCTACGCTTTTCTGGAATTCTGTGGTCGTGTCCACAGGTCGCACGGTTTATGTGTGACCAGCCCAAAATCTTCAGGGAATGTGCAGCCAGGGTCCCCAATGTGCCTTTCAAAGATTTCGTGAAAAATATTAAACAGTTCAAAAGTTATTCAAAAACAGTTTCCCATTATAAGTCAATGGGAAAAGTTAACAAAAAGTTCAACACTTTAGAAATGCATTTTTACTTTCAGAATGGGCCTGTTACTTTGCAAATCGGCCATTTTGTTTTCAGTTGGTGATCAGAAAATCGTTGGCATTTAAATTTGGGACCCTCTAGCAACCTAATTTTTTTGTATTCACCTAGTCGGGCCCTGAGGATGCTTGCCATGTCTTTATTTTGTGGTAAAACACCCCAGAAATATATTTTTCAAATTTCTGGAAAAGTACTTTATGGTACTTTCATGCTCACGAAAGTGTGTGTCGGAATTTTTATGAAAAGCCAAATTGCTTAACAGTAATTTTCTAGTCTGTGGAAAAATGACAGCAATTCTTTGGCACTGCACTGCAAAATAACCCGTTGGGAGTTTGGGCTGAAATTTGGAGGGACGCAGCCGACATCTCACAGATGTGCCTTTCAGTGTTGTATTGAAAAAATATTACACGGCGGCAAAGTTATGGCACTCCAAAGTTGACAGTTTTTCCCATAGGATAACATTGAGGTGCCCGAAGCATTACAGGAATGCTTTGGCACTCTGCTGCAAAATAACGGTTTTGTCTTTTTTCCTGAAATTTGGAGGGAAGACAGCCAACAGTACACAGATGTGCCGTTCAGTAGTTTGGTGAAAAAATATCACATGGCGGCAAAGTTATGGCACTCCTAAATTGACGGTTTTTCCCATAGGATAACAATACGGCGCCCGACACTTAACAGAAATCATTTGGAGCCCTGCTGCAAAATAACGGTTTGGTCTTTTTTCCTGAAATTTGGAAGGAAGACAGCCAACAGCCCACAGATGTGCCTTTCAATAGTTTGGTGAAAAAACATTACAGGGAGGCAAAGTTATGGCACTCCGGAATTTTCTTTTTTCCCATAGGATAACATTACGTGCTTCGCCCGCGCCTTTCAGGGCCCGTATCTCGAAACAGTGCGAGATATGGACTTTTTGTCAGAAAATTTCTTAGCCCCCTAATGGGGCTAAGATTCAAATTAGCCAGGACAGTTGTAAATAATATGACTTTTAAATTTTTTTTCTACGTCGTACGGTTCCTGAAATATAATGTATTTAGTATTCCAAGATCTCATTTTCTGCGCCGATACTCATTATTTTGCATACATTATTTGTACTCACTGTCTTTCTCAATGCAGGTTTTGGGGAAAACCAGCCTGTGCACTTACATTACTGTTACTGTTGCCCTTTCCGCTTGCGGATCCATACCCGCTTTCACTTACCATTGACGCTCGCGCCACCATGTGCGTTATCCTTTATGCTTTTCATTTGCGCTATGCGTTTCTGTTATTTTTTGCCATTTCTGTCTACAGTACTGTTTATCTTACTGTTTCACTTTACATCACCATGCCCATTGACATTTCTGTTTGCAGGCACCATGTTACTATGTGACAACACATCACGTGGCAGACCATTCCGCCTCACGCCACCATGTGCTATCCTTTCTGTTCTCATTCTGCTTGTGTTACCATGTGCACCACTGTTAGCATTTCTGTTTGCGTTGCTGTCCCTTCGACCCCAGCGCCTCCGCTGCATTACATTCACTATTTGCGTTATCATTCTCAAAGAAGGAATTAGAGGCAAAAACTCCGTTTAATGCATTAGTTAGGGTTGGTCCACAGTGACAAAATTGAAATTAGTGGTTGAAAACCCTTGGACCCTCGCTAACCCACCCAACTGGCATTGGGGTGCACATTGGGATCGTGGGTTCCTAACTCTCACCCCATTCTCCTACACTTCTGCTGCTTTACACATGTCATGGGGTGAAGTTAGGGCTAGCATCCCAATGCACCCCAATGCCGGTTGGGGTGGGAGGGGGTCCAAGGGGGTTTTCAACCCTAACAGCGAATTTCCTCACTTTTGTCTCTGTGGAACAACCCTAACTAATGCATTAAACAGAGTTTTTTGCCTCTAAATATATATATATATATATATATATATATATATATATATATATATAAGACAAAGAACCTCTGTGCACAAACACTGAGGCAAGGGTTACCCAAAGGGCATTTGGCTGGGAAGCCAGTTTCAAGAAAATAAAAATCACCATTCCAATACATTAGCATATGAATCCCACAGAATGTTATGCTGCTTCATCTTAAAGTAGAATTGCATGGCACCATGCAATTCTGCTTGAAGTTGAACCAGCATAACATTCTGTGGTGATTTGCATATGCAGCCCATGATGCTTTGTATTGTGTGGCATGTGTGATTTTGTATTTTTAATATATATATATATATATATATATATATATATATATATATATATAGTGGTGTGGTAGCACCACTATAGTTAGTGTTATGCAGGTCTTTATTAAACCTCAAACTTTGCATTTTAATATTTTCACAAATGTTCAATGGATTTGCACAAAATTTTGCATGCGTGGTCATGATATGTCAAGTTTTGTTCCGGTCTGATGAGCAGATTCTAAGATTCAGATCACAAAAACAGTTACAAAAATTGCCATTTGTGCTGTTTTTCTTATATTTTTTGTTTGTCCTCATCTAGCACCCAGACATGATGCATTAATACACCAGTTATGGTTCAACCTAACCCAACAAAAGTAAAGAATTGTGGCATTGGTGTTTCCAGCACTTACTTCCCTACATCACAAGCCCTACAAGGTCACACTGAAGGACTTAAATTTGTACTACCTGGAGGAGTGGAGGGAGAGAGGGGATATGACTGAGACATACAAGTGCCTCACAGGGAGAATCAAGGTGCAGGAAAACATATTTTTGAAGAAAATGAAAGATGTACCAGGACTAGGGGACATGGGATGAAACTAGAAGGAGACAGGTTCAGAGGGAACATAAGGAAGTATCTCTTCACAGACAGGGTGATGTACAGGTGAAACAGCCTTCTGGAAGAGGTGGTGGGGGCAGAACCAATTACAGGATTTAAGAATGCATGGGACAGGCATTGATGGATTCTTGTAGTTGGGGGAAGCTTGAAGTAGCACAGTTACAGTACGACAATGCTGTTTTCCTTGGGTACCGACAGACAAAACAGTGCGGTGGATGGTCAGTGGCTGCCATTCACCTCCACTATTTAAAAAGTCTGTTCTGTATCAGGTAAGCTCCCTTTTTCTCTACAGTGATCACAAGATGTCTGCAGAGCTCTGCCCACTGCAGCTGTAAAAACAAGTTGCACAACTCCTTTAAAGGCGAAGCAGTGAATGGCACCTTTTTTACCCAGTCCAGAGATTTTACAAAATGATGCACCCCAGCTCCAAGCCATGGCAGACACCAAAGTAATCTTTTTTTCTCCATGTCACAGTCACAAGTTAAGTAAAGATGTTAACACCAACATGGATGCTATCTGAATGCTGTTTTTCTCTTTGTCAAGTTACTTATTGCCTGGTGGGCTTTGGTGACAAGCCCTTCACATCCTTCGATGCCAGAAGCCTCCTTCCTTAAATGGACCTACTGAGGTTCGGGATCTCTCAACACTTACCTGACATGCCGTGTATTACGGAGACCTGGCTAACATCCCACACCCTTGATATTCTTATACAGAACACCCAAAGCAAAACAATAATTCACTCAAAAAACTGCTGACAGAGCATATGGATTTCAAAGCATTTTTACTTATAAATGCTCAATTTCATACAATGTCCATAACATTTAAAAAAACTTCCTTGTCGTAGCTTTCCCTAACACTTCGGCTCTAGTGAGTCTTCAGTGGGGGTGCAGCTAAGGTGGATAGCTGTTGCTTTGAAACACTGGTCAGATACATTATTCACTCATGTTGCCATGACATTGTGATACATATAATTAAATAATGACGACTACTAATAACTGACTTATCAAAACAGTGTGACATGATACCATACACTTACAAAAAATAAATTTGATTAATTTTCATTCTACTCTTTAAAAACAATTTTATTTATTTTTTTATTTAGTTTTTATTGACCAGGTAAGTGCACTAGACAAATCCTGCCTATTTCCAGGCATGACCCGGGGGAGGGGGATACAGATGAATGCCCACTGACCTTGAAGCTGTTGGTGGTATTTTTAGTGAATGAGGCAAATTTGGCCAGGACACCTGGAAAATTCATCTACTCTTTTCAATAAGTGCCATGGGATCTTTAACATCCACCTGAACTACCACCAATCCAGGCACATGGGACCTAAGTTTAATGTCTCATCCAAAAGACGGCACCTCAGAAGTGCCGCATCCCTCCCATGCTGCACTACAGTGTCAGTACTGGGATATTAACCCAAGTACCAGATGTGGGAACTGAACCCACAGCCTTCTGATCTCCCGGCTTCAGAGGCGAGTGTGCTACCTACTCAGCCACTGACACTGACAGTTTGTTTAAAATACTTTTTTTGATTTTTTAGCTGTAACTTTTAACCCTCTCGCCACATGGCAAAAGACAGAAAAAAGATAGAAGAATGAGAAAGTGCAAAGTGCTCCGGTTTTGATTGACCAAATCGCACATACAATCAAGCTCCATCTGAAAGAATTTCTCACTGGGTCGGCAGAGTTCCCAGATGCTATGCTTTTGCAGTGGATGGCAGATCGAACCTAAAGAGACAAGGAAGGCAAAAGAATAAGATTACTTCATTAACAACATTTTTTTACACTTATAAATTGTATAATAACCCTAAATTAGGTCCAGAGACTTAGTCTAAACAATTTGCTCAGTTACTATTATAATATTTAATATAATTCCAGAATTCTAAAGTTGCAACGCTCTAATAAAGTATCCAAATATTTCTGAAAATTTAAAGAATACTCAATGGTTCAAATGCACTAAATTCTAGATGAATCTATACATTCACAGGAATCTTTGTACCTTATTAACTTTTGCAGAAGATACTAAATTAGATCAACAACTTTGCCAAATTCATTTTTTACTATTTTTTTTACTAATATTTACAGCTATAAAGTGGTAAGTTCTATAATTAGTTCTATATGAAAGCATACTCTATTACACTTTAAATAACTCACAACGTGCTGTGACATAAACAATAAATAGCTGTTTCCCCTATGCAAAAACAGCTTTTTATTATCTTATTTTATGTTAGATAAAAACATCTTTCTAACACAGGTTTGAAGATCAGGTTTCCATTAAAATTGTTATATGGCACATATCCATAGGAATCTGAAAGGGTTATTGCTTTTTCAAAAATGGTTTAATATCCCATTTGTCATTAAGACCATGTGGCTTAACACTATTTAATTTGAAAACCCACGTATTTTCCCTTTGCAGAAGCCTGTTTGATCTGCCACCCCCAAGGGTAAAAGGTTGTAGCCATTCAATTTCCATAAATTCCAAACACTCTCGGGTGAACCATGGGAATGTGTAAAATGAGTATCTACTGGGGTATCCTGCCGTTCATTAATTATTGACTGCACATGTTATTGTATGTGCTACTTTAGTGGCCTGACATTTTTACCCACATAGATATTATTACAGTTGCACCACAAGAAATATACCACATATGGGGTGTCGCACGTTATTAGTTCTCTGATTTCTACCCCTTGGCCTGTATTTTTGAGGGTGTGAAAAAAAGTTTCTGACATTTGCATCCTTGCAAATATTGCATCTCTGACACTCACGAAAACCATTTGGCCTTTTTAGTACCCATGTATGTCTCTCAGTTGTTGTACTTTTTTTCAAACAACTGTGGACCAGTTTGTCCTTCAAACTTCTGGCTCGACTAAACAAAACCCTAGGTTTAACAACCACCACAGACCCCACAGCCTCATCTCCTAATAAAATGGACCAGATTATGTGGATTATGTTGCCAATTTGTCCAGCAAGAAAATTATATTCTGTGATAAGGGTACACAGCACATTTATGTCAGGTGGCACAGTCTCTTTGAGTAGCAATTCAGTTCTACACACTTTTTCTACTTTCATTCTAGAAGATTCAAGTAAATGTATGTCATATTCCCCAAGTTTGAACCTTTCAATCAGTTCTGCTGCTTGTGCCTCATACTCATTTGTGTCATTACAATTCCTTTTCAGGCATACAGTAGAAGCTGACTATATGATATTGATTTCTTAAGGCTAGGGGGATGCGCAATTTCATAGTGCAAAACTGCATTAGTGGCAGTGGGTTTGCAAACGGTTTTCATATGTATAGTAAACTGATTTTCTGAGTCCTTCCTGTCACATAGATCTAAATCCAAGAAATTTAGTGTTCTGGCATCACTCTTGTGGTAAATTTTAGATTAAATCTATTTGTGTTTAACCAATTCAGAAAATCTGGGACATTGTACTGATCCCATTACCGAATGTAAATCACATTATCAATGAAGTGGGACCACTCCTTTGTATGTCTGAAATAAGGATTTGTGGTTTCATTTAATACTACCACCAATTTCCAGAAACCAAGAAACAGATTTGCATAACTGGGTGCATTGAGGCACCGATAGCTGTACCACACTCTTGCTTATAGAAGGTGATATTGAATTCAAAGTAGTTATGTTTCAAGATGAAGTCTAAGACTTTCAAAATGAATTCTGATGGCATCTTCTCTGTTTCCAGATATTGGTTTGAAAAGAATTTGGTTGCAAGACTCCCTTACTTGTGCTTTATGGACATATACAGTGACTCCATGTCTATCCCCAGCCAGCTATAGTCTGACCCCACATTATTTTTTTTCCTATTTACTGAACAAATCTGTCATATCTTTAATGTATGATATCAAATCACTCACACTCAGCTGCAGAAAAAAGTCAACAAACTGCCCCAATGTCTGAGTTAATGAATCCACCCCTGATACTATGTGGCGAACTGGTGAAAAATCTATGTTTTTATGTATTTTAGGTAATACATAAAATCCTAGTGTAATTGGATACTCATTCCATAGAAAATCATATACATTCTCCGTTATGTCACATTTACCTCCTGCTTCAAGTAATAGTGTGCAAAGCTCTTTTCTGTATGTAAGTGTGGGATTTGAGGGCAGTGCTGTATAATTCCTCCTATCATTTAATAAGTTCATAGCTATCTCTTTGTACATCTCTTTCCTTAATATAACAAGGTTTCTTCCTTTGTCTGCCGGGTTTATAACTATGGTGTCACTTGCAGCCAGCTCTTACAAAGCCATTTTTTTAACTTTTTACAAATTGTTGTTAACTGAATTACATTTATCATTCAAGGGGATACTCATTTGCTTAGACACTGTTTTCTTATATGCAACAATCACATTATTATATGTTCTTGGACAAAACTCAGAACAAGGTTTAACAGATTTTTCTAGTCCCCACTTGCCAAAACAGTCCCAAGCTTCTAGGTACCTGGGAGGTCACACTCATTTTCATTGTCTGTAAACAAATCTTCCAATATCTGTAAGTCAGCAGAAAAATCAACTCCCTCTGTGGACATGGTTGAACCCAAAGCTGTTGTTCTCTCAGTTTGCAAATGACTAGGTTATGTCCCTTCTTTATAGTGTCCAGCCTCAACATTTATATACATTTGTGCTGTCTCTTGCAAGAGAAAATCAAGATCCTCAGTACAGAGAATGGTGTCCTCTGTGGAAAACCCCATTGTTTCAGTAACACCAGGCAAAGGTTCAGTTCCCTGTTCCTTCGAGAAGTGGAGTTTTAAATGTAATTTTCTAAAGAATTTGTTCAAGTCCACATGTACAGTATTGAAACTCATTAATTGTGTGCATGGGAATGAAACTCAGTCATTTTCTTAATACAGATTCCTGGTATTTATTTAAAGCAAGGGAAGATAAATTTAGTATCTGTAATTGGGATCCTTTCTCCATTCCTTGAGTAACCTCTCTGTTCCTGTATTTGTTTGTTCCTCCCTGCTTGCCTCTCCTTGTTTTTCTTTTTCTTTTGGTGGTGCTCACTTCTGAAAATTCTGCTCCTTGCTGGATCCTTTTCTTGGATCTCTGTTTTTTCTGTTTTCTATGAACTTTCTGTTTCTTGAAGCTTGCACCTCTTTATTATTTCTTGCAAATCTGACCCCGGATCTAGATCTGCCTCTGCTTAATGATCTTGGCTTACTCCAGCTCAGAATGTTCCCTTTCTTGTAGTGACATTTATGTCTGTTTAATTTTGTCATTTTTCTTCTTCCTCATGCTTTTTAATTTTATTTTTCAATTGCTCATTGTAGTCCAGATATTCACCAGTGTCCTTAAAGCTGATTATAGTTGTTTTTACTTTTTTGAGTTCCTTTGCTAACTCTGTATGTTTACTCAGATCATCTGTTATTAATAACGTCAGGAATATTTTAGAGCAGTCAGTTGCCGTTATCTATTCATCTTTAAATTTGAATTCATCTAATCCACAAGATGATACAATATAAATTCTGAGCCCTCTAGGTACTTGGCCCCCTCTCAAGATATTCCTCTAATGTACTGATGTTGTAAGTAATTTCCAGCTCTTTTATCAACAATTTTTCAAAGGCAATGAAGGCAGTCTTCACATTATCATTAGTTGTATTAGTACCTTCTTTATCGTTCAGTCTGCTCCTTGTCTTTCTCTGTCTCTCGTTGAATCTATCTGATGTCTCAGCCTCCTCCCATCCGAATCTGGTATCTTCTCCCGAGTTCATGGATGAATGTCTCATTATGTTTTCCAAAATACATTTCCTTGGAAAAGGCTAGTCGTCTGATAACCAAGAAAGGTTTAAAGATTCCTTAAATCAGCTCCGCCACCCCTGTAATGGTTGCGTTCTCTGGTGTGAAATAAGCACAGAAATACCAAAGTCCAAAGATGGGTTCTGTGAACAACAAACTCCGATCTGTGCTGCACTACAAAGGAGGGGGCCTTTGTCCACACAAGAAGATCCAAACCAAAGCAATAATTTGCTCAATGAAAATGCTGACTGAGCATATGGAATTCAAAATATTAATTTACTTATAAATGCTCAATTTCATACAATGTCCATAACATTTCAAAAAACTTCCTGGTCGTAGCTTCCCCTAGTGCCTTGCCTCTTGCAAGTCTTAAGAGGGGGGAGCAGCTAAGGTGGATAGCTGTTGCTTTAAAACACTGGTCACATACATTAATCATTCTTATTGCCATGACATTGTGATACATATAATTAAATAACAGACTACCAATAAGTGACTTATCAAAACAGAAGTTCCAAGATCCCTTGCCTCACTAAGCCCTAATAAATCCAGCCCCAACACTATTGATTCTTATCTCCTTTGTATTTCTGTCCCAATATCCCTCCCCGTCACTCACATTCTAAACTGTTCATTCTACCAATGCACAGTCCCTTAAGTCTGGAAAATAGACCACTCTTTGCCCCATCACAAACGGGGTGATTCCCTTACCTGGGAAACTACCATCCTATATCACTTCTCCCTGCTCTGGTCAAAAGTCAAGAATCCTTTGCCCTTACAAGACTCACTGACCATCTAAACATAACAGATTTCCCCTTTCAGTCTGGTTTCAAGGCTAATCACTTTACCACCACATCCCTTCTACATGTCACTAACTCCATCCTCTCTGCCATGGACCAATGCCAACTAATGGCAGCTACAGTATTTTCATCTATCTTGCCAAGGCATTTAGACTCTGTCACCCATCCACACTATCTAAACAGACTTTCATCCTCTGGCCTCTCCTCAAAATCCGTGCATTGGTTTAACTCATATCTTTCTGGCAGAACCCAACAAGTCTGCATAGGCGGAAACCCCTTCCCCTTTCTCTGATCCATGCAGGTATACTCCAAGGCTCCCTCTTAGGCCCTATATTATTTTCAGTCTTTCTAAATGACCTTCAGATGGATGGCTCTGTGGCAAACATACAGTTGTATGCTGGCATTATGGTTCTTTTCTCTTCTGGACCCTCCACTGCTGTAGTCAAATACCAGCTGCAAGCTGATTTCCACCAAGTAGTTTGACAAAAAAACAAGTAAAAATAAATGTAAAAAAAAAAAAAACAGTGTCAATGACTTTTGGTACTCCCCAAAAGCTAGTTATCCACAACCAAAGAAGTATTGTGCTAGGTAAGATGAGGTGCAGGTAAAGGTGTTAGCAGCCTCAGCACAAACAAAACAGACCTGTATTGCCACACAGCAGGGAGCAAGGCAGATCAGTAAAAAAAAAAATTGAAAGCAAGAGCTTAGGGGACCTAAGGAAATGCGACAAGTGAAGCACAGGAGTAACTGCAAGCAGCGGTTGGTTGATGTTCTCCTGCTGTACCATTGGATTTTCCAATAAATGTAACAACTTGTGAACTGCAGCACTTGCTTTGGAATTTCTTTCACTGAGCTGCCAAAAGCTAGCTACACCCCCCTCACTTTCTCCACACTGGACGGCTCCTAACTGGACATAGTCTCCCATTACAAATATCTAGGAGTTTGGCTAGACCTCCATTTAGACTAAACAAAGCATATTGAGCATATCCATGCTAAATTTCACCTGAAACTGAGTATGCTGTACAGAAACATAGGTGTCATCTCCCTAACTACTAAATGTCAGGTCTTGACCAAAATGATCATCCTCTCATTTGCCTATGCAGACATCGTATATGGTATCACTTCAGCCTCCATTCTAACAAGGCTGGACTTACTATACAATGCATTTCATTGTTTTGCCCTAAATCTCCCTCACCCCATACACACTGCTCCCTCTACTTCTACATATCCCTTACCACTCTTCACCACCGACTCATACAACACTCCTCACTCTTCATATCTAAATATTGGTTTGGGTCCTTACCCTCCTATCTCTCCTTCCTTTTGTCTCTTTCCTCTGAAGTTGCCTGCTTTCTTCAGTCATGAGACAGCCACACTTTCTTCTTACCATGGACATCCTCCTCTTCTTTTATAGCAGCATTCATTTACAGACTGCCCTCACACTGGAACACTTTCCCTTGCCATGTCAGACACTCTCCTACTGCACATCTCTTAAAACATGCTCTTGCTCGAGAATTTGATCTACGCAATGCCTGCAATTTCTACTGCTAATTTCAAATCACTCCCCATTTAAGTTGTTCTCTCATAATACTCTCAAACTTGCAGCCCTTGTTCCCTACATATGATCGCAGCTCTAATTTCCTAAGGTCTCCTCTGCTACCCCCCCTCACCTACATTTCCTCTTTCTCTTTCCCCTTTTTCCCTTTCCCTTATACCTCCCGTTCACCTGCCCTTTTTTCACTTACTGCTCACCTGCCTTTCTACAGCCCCTCTACCTCCCCCTTCTTTTATTTTCTCCCCTCCACCCCTATTCCTATTCCACTGTGAGAAAATTTATGCATTTCGGAAAGGTGCTCCTAGACCCCTTCAATTATTAGCACTTCTCCCAAATTCTTCTCAGTCTTATTTTCCCCACTATGTTCACTTGCTGTCTCCACCTCTCTAAGCACTGCAGGTACCACCCTACTGGTGGTCACCTGAATTTTTATTGCACACTGAAATTTCATTGCTTACTTATTCATTCTGTAAACCATTCATTTTGTAATAAGTAATTTTGTACTGTGTTTGACCCAGCCTGTATAAATTATCTTTTAACTGTACATTGTTGTGTAAAATAAAAATAAACTTTAATGTATTTACAGTCTGTATGAACTATCTTTATGTAACCTCCCTGCTCCCTCTCCCCCCTGGGTTGCACCTGGAAATGAGCTCTGGCTCAGTGTGCCACTTCTGATCGACAACTTTAAATAACAATAAATAAATTTGGTGTCTCCAGGAGGAGCACTGTCAGCTTGCTGTTGCATATCAAAGTAATGTGGGTATATAAGAACTGCAGCCCCATGAGTCCTAGCCCATTACTAGTCATGTGCGCACTTGCTGGTTAGTATCTATTGGCCTAGATATTCAAAGGGGTTGTGCCAGTGCAATTCCAGTAATGTGCCCTGGGGCAATATTTTAAAGAGGGAATTTAGCATCGCAATTCCCAATGCACCAGGTCGCAAAGATAATGTATGTGGCGCATCTCCAGGGGGCATGCCCATGTGGCACATCCGAACATTCAGCCCGGGATGTATGGTGCATATTCCTGCACAACCCTGTGATGTGCCATATATGGATGCTCAAAGTTAAGCCTGAAAAATAAGGCTCAAATGGTAGCCACCCACAGGTGAATTGCCATAATGCAAGGTACATCACAGCAGCCACTGGCCGTGGGTGGCCTCCCCCCAGTACATTGTGCACAAGCACCCAATAAAGTCCCTGGTAGTGTAGTGGTACCCCCTCCCTCCCTGTAGCCCTGATCATCTGTATTCCATAACAGAAAACATCCCTGGTAGTCTAGTGATACCCCCCTCCCTTCCCATAACACTGATCACCATAAATCCATTAAAATCCCATCTCTGGTGGTCCAGTGGAACCCACACCCTGCCTGTAATACCAATCACCCTTTTTGACCCTCAAAATGTGCCCTGGTAGGCTAGTGGAACCCCCCCACCCAAGCCGTAGCCCTGATCATGAGTATTCAACCAATTACATTCCCTTGTAGTCTTGTGGTACCCCCCATGCCTCCAGGCACTTCAATCACCAATCATAATACAGCAATACCTCCCTGGTGGTCGAGTGGCACCCCCAACCCCTGCCCACAGAGGACCCCAGCCCACCCAGCTCCCCCCTGTCATTGGTGGGCAGCAGCATACTCACCTGAATACCTCTGTGGCTGCCCAACAAATGACAGAATACAGTATGGGCTGCAATCCATTGGTCCACACTGGGGACCAATGGGCTGCACATGCATACATCTGTAATAATCACACACAAATATGTGATGGAATGACTTCATTCACATATTTGTGACCGACTATTACAGTATGCACTGCAGCTCATTGATCCACAGTGTGGACCAATGAATGCAGCCCATACTGTATACTGTCATTTAGTGGGCAGCCACAGAGGTATGCGAGTGGGTATACTGCTGCCCACCAATGACGGAGGAGCTGAGTGGGCTGGAGGTCCTGTGTGGGTGGGGGGTGCCAATGGACCACCAGAGAAGTATTGTTATATTACGATCAATGATTGGAGTGCTGGGAGAGGTGGGCGTACCGCTAGACTACCAGGGAAAGTAATTGAATGAATTCTCAGCAACCGGAGCTATGGCTCGAGTCAGGGGTTCCACTAGCCTACCGGGACACATTTTGAGGGTCAAAATGGGTGATTGGTGTTATGGGCAGGGTGGGGGTTTCCACTGGACCACCAGGGATGGGATTTGCATGGATTTATGGTGATCAGCGTTACAGGAGGGGAGAGGGGTACCTCTAGACTACCTGGGATATTTTCTGTCATGGAATACCGGTGACCGAGGCTATGGGGAGGTGGATACCACTAGGCTATCAGGGATGTTTCTATCAATTTATACTGATGATTGAAGTTATGGTTAGGGGTCACTAGACTACCAGGGTGTCTACCCTTCTGTGCTACTGGCATGTGGTGACATGGAATGGGGCAGGGGTGGTCCTGCAGTGCCTGCTCCTGGGACAAGCTGTGCAGGGTGCCATGTGCATTTCACTGGCCAGCTCTGCAGAACTCGTGCAAATGGAGCCATAATGACATGCACATGGCCCCATTTGCACCTTGAATACATTATGGCCCAATTTGCATACTGCTGGCTGAATATCAGGAATTTGTGCAAAGTGTAAATCCATTGTATTGGCGCAGTTCCTATTCCTGGTATTCAGCCTTGTCATGGGGGGAATGCACCAGCACATCATATTTGCACAGTGCACATTACCTGATATATTCAGAGGAGATGCACCATGGCTAATCTCTTTTGAATATATCCCTGAGTTGCACCAGTGCAACCCAGTTGCTTTGCTCCACCACTTGCGCCAGTTCCTGGTGCAATTCTGAATATCAGGGCCATTGTCTTTTATGACTGTTTTAAGTTAAAAGGAGAGCAATAGAAGAGAATTGGGAGCTTTTGATGACTGTATGATGTTTCTGCCACTTGCTTGCTTAAGGAAGCTGATTTGTGCCTGCTGCTGCTTGATGTGAGTCCCTCCATATGTGGTCAAGCTTCTTTTGTGTGTTAGAGTAATATCTTAGTGTTTGTCACCCTTTTTATGTTGGCTTGCGCTTGCATGCCAGCCAACATATTGCAGTAGTAGTAGATTTGGAGGTGCGGTCACTGTGGGCTAATGCAGGCCACAAATCAGTAGGTGGTCCCTCATTCCCCAATAAGGCAGCATGCAGGCACCATACCAGCAACATATAATGTTGCGAGCACAACTAAGGAATGGTCTGCTGCAATGAGACCCAAGCTTGTCATGCAGTGGCACCTTCCGACATGCCCCTGCTGGTGAAGCACTTCCCTGAGCTAAACATGGTGGCACTGACTGCCACAGCCACTTCATTTGCTGACGGGAGAGCCCACTGCCCGTCGGCATGATACCCCCTCTCCCATTCTACTTATGTACTCAGGAGGTGTCCAATCCCCCTCGGCATCATGCACCCCCCAACAGTCTTTCCTTGATGATAGGGGCCCGATCCCCATCAGCTGTAGTCCCCCTTCCCATTATACAGGTGGTACACAGGGATACCACCCCTGTGTACCAAACAAACACCTGTAAAAAAAGAAAATGGTCCCTCGCGGCCTCTCCTGCCCCCACCAGCAACTCATGCCCACCCTCTGTGTGCCCTGCCTCCCCACACCTGCCTCACCCCATACTTACTTCCAGATTCTGACGTGATGATCTTCGGTGGACTGGGAACATGTCTGCACTCTTCAAACCTGACCACAAACTGAAGAAATGCTGATAAGCTGTATAATGGCATAAATAGGGTTTTTTCAACTTTAGTGCATATCTCGGCCATTTTTTGGAATTTTGGCACCAAATTTTTAACATGGGGTTATTGGGACCCCTCCTCATGAGTTCAGTCACTGTCATGGCATTATTCTGTCCTGAAAGGTGATTTCATGGTCACTGCACGGAATCACCTTTTGGGACCGATTAACGAAATGACAGTGCCGCTATTCATGGGGGGGGGGTCTCAAAAAGCCTATGTTGCAAATTTGGTGAAAAAATCAAAAAAATTGCTGTTTCATGATAGAGCGTTGTGCAGTTTCCATGCACGCATGCTTGTAACTTCATCAATTTGTAATATTTTCCATCCAGATTTTCAACATTGCCATTTTCCCAAACCTTCTTATGAACAGTACAGCTGTCATTTTACATATCCTGGCAGAAATGTATTTTTGCACATCTGGCACAGAATAGCATGGTCTCTGTGAAATCAGTTTTTGGGACAGTTTGAGAAACTGACGGTGACACTGTTCATGAGCAGAGGTCCTAGAATGCCTATGTTGAAAATTTGGTGACGAATGTCCATAAAATGACTGTGTTACAAGTGTGCTTTGTGCAGTTTCCATGCACCCTTGTAACTTTGCAAAGTTTTAAATGTTTTCATGCCAGATTTTCAACACTGGCATTTTTTCACATCTCTTTATGAACAGTACAGCCATCATTTTTCATAGCCTACCCAAAATGTGTTTTTGCACCGTGGTGCACAATGGCATGGTCGCTGTGGGAAATCAACTTTTGGGACAGATAAACAAAATCACAGCACCACTGATCATGAGGGGTGGTCCCAAAATGCCTATGTTGATTATGTGGTTAAAAAAATCCCCAAAATAATTGAGTTACAGATGTGTGTTGCACAGTTTCTATGCACGCTCATGACTTCACCAATTTTTCATATTTCTACTCCATATTTTTAATGTTGCCATTTTTTACACCTCCTCATGAACAATACAGTTTTCATGTTTCACATCCTGCCCAAAATGTGTTTTCATCCCTGTGTCGCCAAATGGCATAGCAAGACCACCTTTCAGCTAACTACTGTAACTGATTGTGCCGCTTTTCATGAGGTGGGGTCACAAAAAGCCTATGTTGAAAATTTAGAGTGAAAATACCAACAAACTCCTATGACGTTAGGGTTTCCAACTGTAACACCCCCACCCTATACAGACTGACAAGCATCAGGGGTGTGACTTGGGATCACTGCCTGTAATGCTCATGCCATTCCTCCCCCACCCCCACCCTGCAGCCAGTGATAGGCATCGAGGTCTGCCTTGGAGTGCTCTACCCTAAAGTTCACCCCATTCTCCTACACTGCACCCTTCTTGATGTATTTTCTTATGGAATGGGGTAAATATAAGGCCCAAAGACCCCAAAGCACACCACAACACTTGTCAGTGTCTACAGGGTAGGGTGAGGTAAAATGGCATGAGAGTCATAGCAGATGACCCAAAGGCACACCCCAATGCCTCTCAGTCTCTGCAGGGTGGGGGGTGGGGTTGGCATCAGTTCAATACTTCACTGCCATTCCTATTATGCATCTTTAACTCCTGCACTACCAATGCCAAAGCCAATGAGACAACATTCGGCATTGACAAACGCTTGTTAATATTTTACTGTGTACTGCAGATGTAAATTCTCTTTAAATTATCTCAATCTGTGTGCTTGTCTGTGCCCCAGTCTCTGAGGACCATACCCATTCCAAGTTGGTTGCTATCAGACCATCTCCAGATAGCCCACCCATAAACAGATCAGTTTACCAAATTGCATTCCACAGCATTTACAAATGACCTTGTCAGTGTACTATATGGTAACTTACCCTAGTAACGGTGTAGAATGGTTTAGTCCACATCCCCCTGCAGTTTTGGGCTAATGGTATGTCTGGGGTGGAAACTGGGTTTTAGAAACTGCACAAGCAGATTGTAGTAGTGGTTCTGCTGAGGTCTGCTGATCTATCTAATGTATGTTTGTTGAATAAACCTCAGAGCTGTTAGAAGTTACTTATGGTGTCCAGTCATTCCTAAAACCAGCAATCCAGTAAGAAGCAACTAAAGTGAAATATTATATGGTGTCAGAAGTGAACTTGCAGTGTTGCAGTTGCAAGAAAGAAGAAAAGTTTGTGCTGCCAAGAACAGAAACAAAAGACAGTATTTGTGAGTACCTAAAGCTTACTAAAAGATTGTATAAACAAAGTATTTTTGGCAGTATGGAGCAATTTAAGCCTCCTCCACCACTATTGTTGACCAGAAATCTTGCAGAAAACTGGAGAAGGTGGGCACAGAGATTAACATAGAAACATAGAATTTGACGGCAGATAAGGACCGCTTGGCCCACCCAGTCTGCCAATTTCCCTACCTACTGGATAAGCTGCAGATCCTAGTTAACCAGCAGTCTACTTCTTCCTACCCCCACCCCCCAGAACTGCCTTATGACTATCCCATGCGTGCTTGAATTCCACCACTGATTTTGACTCCACAACCTCCTCCGGAAGGCCGTTCCATGCATCCACAACCCTCTCTGTGAAAAAATACTTCTTTAAATTACCTCTGAGCCACCCCCTATCTTCAAATTGTGCCCTCTTGTTCTTGCACACCTCTTTTTTTGAAAGATGCTACCCTCTTGGACTTTGTTGATTCCCTTGAGGTACTTGAAAGTTTCTATCATGTCCCCCTCTCCCTCCTTTCCTCGAGGCTATACATATTAAGCTCCTTAAGTCTCTCTTCATATGTCTTCCAGTGCAGACCCTGCACCATTTTAGTTGCCCTCTTCTGGACAGCTTCCATCCTGTCTATGTCTTTGCTGAGATTGGGTCTCCAGAACTGCACACAGTACTCCAGATGGGGTCTCACCAGCTTTCTGTACAGAGGGATAATAACTTCCTGTTTTCTACTGGTGATGCCTCTCCCTGTGCATCCCAGTATCCTCCCAGCCCTCCTTGCTGCCCTCTCACATTGCTTGCCCATCTTTAGGTCATCTGATATGACTACCCCCAGGTCCCTCTTCATTTTTGTTGTTGTTAGTATCTCACCCCCCATTGTGTACTCTTCCCCTGGGTTTTTGTTTCCCAGGTGCATTACCTTGCACTTCTTAGCATTGAATCTAAGCTGCCATACATTTGACCATTCCTCTAACCTTGCCAAGTCCCTTCTCATCCTTTCCACCCCACCCTGTGCATCAACTCTGTTGCAGATCTTAGTGTCATCTGCAAAGAGACATACTTTCCCTTCCAGTCCTTCTGCAATGTCACTTATAAAGACATTGAAGAGGACTGGTCCTAATACTGAACCCTGCTGTACCCCACTAGTAACCCACCTTTCTTCTGAGTGGGCTCCATTTACTATTACTCTCTGCGTCCTATTCTCCAGCCAATTCTTTACCTGGGCTGTCATCTTGGGACCCACTCCCAGGCTGGCTAACTTGTATAGTAATCTTTTGTGTGGGACTATGTCAAATGCCTTGCTAAAGTCTAGGTAGGCCATGTCCACAGCCCCTCCCTGATCTACTACTTTGGTCACCCAGTCAAAGAAATCTATCAGATTCATCTGGCATGACCTTCCCACTGTGAATCCGTGCTGCCTAGGGTCCTGTGCCCCTCTGGCCTCTAGATACTTGACAATTCTTTCCTTTAGAAGTCTGTACTTCACAGCCACATGATTGGATGATAAGTCAGAGGAAATGAAAATTGCAGTCCTGCTATACACAATCGGGGATGAGGCCCTCGAGGTGTACAATACCCTCAATATAACATATGCTGACCCACAAGCTAAAAAAGCAGCTGAGGTTATGGAAGCATTTAAGAATTATTGTGAACCAAGAAAAAATGCGGTGTTTGAGAGGCATCAGTTTTGGGTCTATCTGTTCAATGAGCACTCAGCTATAGACAAGTTTGTTACGGAGCTCAGGCAAAAAGCTCGGAATTGTGAGTTTAAAGAGACTGGGGACTTAATGATTTGAGATAAAATTGTCTTCAGAGTTACCAAAGAAAGGCTCTGAGAAAAGCTACTGGAATCCCCAGACCTCATGATGGCCAAAGCAGTGAACATATGCAGAGCCAAAGAGGTAACAAGGGCACAGGCAAGAGCGATGTCACAAGGGACTGCTGACAAGTTCATCCATGCTGTAGAACATAAATCGAGGCAGGATGGTAAAACAGGCTGAAAACCAGACTGCCAGCTACCAACATGTGAGATATGTGCACAAAAATCAAACACGTGTGGGAGGTGTGGCAAGGGACATGTGCCAAAGGCTTGTCCAGCATATGGACAAGAATGTCATAAATGTGGTGGCCTCAACCATTATACAAAAATGTGCAGGTCCAAAACGTCCAACAAACCTCATGAGAAAATGACCAAAGGGGTAGAAGCACTAGTTGTGGGTGCTGTAAAAAGAAAATAAGAAACGGTGCAGACACAGGTACCAGATGAAGGGTGGTACACTACCTTGAAGATAATGGAACAGCCAGTTAAGTTCAAGTTGGACACTGGGGCTGAAGCCAATATACTGACTAAAGAAGTGATTGCACAGTTTCCATGCAAGGTACAAATCAAGCTGACCAGTACTATCCTAATGGCATATGGAGGAGCACAAATTATTCCTGAGGGGAAGTGACGCTAAAGTGTAGGACACAAGACAGAGAGGCCAATCTGCAGTTTTATGTCACTAATACATCAGGAGCTTCCTTACTGGGTCAACAGGCATGTGTCATCCTGGATCTGATTCACAAAGTAAAGGTGCTTAAAATCAAGCCACCAAGCACAAAAGAGAAACTTCTTGCACAATATAAAACAGTGTTCGAAAGCCTAGGAGAATTCCCAGGAGTTTACCACATACATACTGACCCAAATGTTACTCCTGTGATACATGGGTGCAGGAAAGTCCCATATGCAATTACGGACAGACTAAAACAGACGCTGGAACAACTGGAGCAAATTGGGGTGATTAGCAAGGTAAGAAAACCTACAACATGGGTAAATAGCCTTGTAATTACTGAAAAGAAAAATGGTGAGATCAGGGTGTGTTTGGACCCTAGAGACTTAAATAAAGCTATCAGAAGACATCACTTCTCCATCCCCACATTGGAGGATATTCAGAGTAAGCTTGCAGGTAAAAAGTGTTTTACAATTCTAGATGAAAAAAGATGGGTACTGGCAGATCAAATTAGATGACGAATCTGCAGACCTATGTACATTCAACAGTCAATGGGGAAGGTACAAGTTTCACAGACTTCCTTTTGGTATACAGTCTGCGAGTGAAGTATTCCAGTAAAGAAATGCCGAACACTTCGGGGACATACCAGGTGTTTTTGTAATAGCTGATGACATGCTTATAGCCACAGCTCCCAAAGAAGAGCATGACAATATTCTGAGAAAAGTGATGGACAGAGCAGTGGAACTCAATGTAAAGTTCAATAGTGGCAAAATACAGTATTTGGTGAGTGAGATGAAATACATGGGGGCACCTCATAACCGAAAATGGGCTACGGCCTGATGAAGCCAAAGTAGAAGCAATAGCTGCGATGTCTCCTCCCGAAGACAAATAAGCACTACAGAGGCTGTTAGGAATGACTCAATACTTGGCGCAGTACATTCCGAATGAAGCAAACCTCACTGCACCACTAAGGCAGCTATTCAAAAAAGATGTCATGTGGCAGTGGCAGCCAGCATAGGAAGAAGCCTTACAAAAGCTGAAAGAGACTATTTCTTGTGCACCAGTATTAAAATTCTTTGATCCAAAAGAGGACATTGAAATCCAAGCAGATGCATCTAAGGACGGACTAGGTGCTTGTCTACTGCAAAGAAACAGACCAATAGCTTATGCATCTAGGTCATTGTCCAGTGCTGAAAGAAACTATGCACAGATAGAAAAAGAGTTGCTAGCAATTGTGCTCTCTCTACAGAAATTTCATCAGTATGTTTATGGAAGGTCAGTGGAAATACAATCAGATCACAAGTCACTACAGTCCATACTGAACAAACCAATTGGAAAGGCTCCAGCAAGATTGCAGCGGATGCTGTTACAGATACAGAAATGTGACATAGAGGTAATATATACTCCAGGAAAAGATATTTTGATTGCAGACACTCTGTCCAGGGCAGTACCAAGAAAACCAGCAGAGGGAGATATTGATCTAAGTAGTGAAAAGGTCATATACTCAATCCAAGCAACAGAAACACTGCCTGACAGGATGTTAGAGGGGCTAAAACAGGCCACACAGAAGGACAGTGAGTTACAGTTGCTTAAAGAAATGCACCTCAAAGGATGGCCTAACAGGAAAAAAACAAGTCAGCATCAAACTTCAGCACTATTGGCCCATGAGATACGATATATACATAGAAAGTGATCTCATAATGGTGGGTAAAAGAATCATCATACCCAAAGAGCTGAGAACAGATATGCTACAAAGACTTCACGCAGCACATCAAGGAATACAAAGGTCAAAGGCACAAGCCAGAGCTGTGATGTATTGGCCAGGCATGAATCGAGAAGTAGAAATGATGGCTGAAGCATGTGGACCTTGTCAGGAACTCTTACCCAGAAACCATAAAGATCCAATGTGTCCACATGAAATACCTGACATGCCATGGTTAAAGTTTGGTGCAGACATTTTTGACTTTAGGCGACACTCCTACTTAATAGTAGTGGACTATTTTTCAAAATACTCTGAGGTTCTCAGAATGCCTGACAAGACAGCAACTACAGTTATTGCAAAATTGAAAGCTGTATTTGCAAGACATGGAATTCCAAAAGAACTGGTAGCGGATCATGTACCATTTGCAAGTCATGAAATGAGGCAATTTGCAAAGTTGTGGGAATTCAGAATAACTCATTCCAGCCCAGAATACCCACAATCTAACGGTTTAGCTGAAAGAATGATCCAGACAGTAAAAAGAATCTTTCTGAAGTCTATGCAAGGTCAGATCGATCCACATCTCGCGTTGCTCAGTCTTAGAAATACACCAGTCACAGGACTGAACTGTACACCTTCTCAATTGTTAATGGGCAGAATGTTGAGGACAACATTACCAGCAAGTGCAAGGGCACTGCGACCTGAAATACCAAAGGATGCACATAAATGTCTGAAAAGACTACAGAAAAGACAGAAACAGTATTACGACAGGAATGTAGCTCCACTTACTCCATTCAGAGAAGGGGAAAGGGTATGCATAGAGACTTCTAGTGGGTGGCAACCTGCTACAGTGGAAAGAATCCATGATGAGCCAAGATCCTAAAGTGTGATTACACCTGCAGGACAGCGATACCGACAGGAACAGGAGACACCTGAGGAGAGACCGAACAGTTGCTTTGGAGGCTGAAGAGCAACAGGCAGATGAGTCAACTGAACTGTATTGTCACAAACAGTGCAATCCAGGGACAACAGCCAGAACAGGACACTTGTCAAGAGTATGAGCAACCTGAGATGGAACCTGTTGTTTTCAATGACACTTTGCCAGAAAGTCCTGAGGCTGTACCCAGTGTGCAGTCTACCTGGGAACACCAGAAGAGGGCATCTGCTTAAAGTTCCTGAGAGGTTCAGAGATTTTGTTATGACTTAAGTCAGTGGTAAAGACTTATTTCAACAGAGCTTAGTACCAGTGACTTTAGACCCTAACTCATCACAAAGTAAGACTCAACCATTATGTTAATAGTGCTTGGTAATTATTTGTCATTTATATGCAAACCGAAATCAAGGTAATTACTTTCTTTTACTAGAAAGGGAGATGTAGTAAATGGTAACTTACCCTAGTAACAGTGTAGAATGGTTAAGTCCACATCCCCCTGCAGTTTTGGGCTAATGGTATGTCTGGGGTGGAAACTGGGTTTTAGAAACTGCAGGAGAAGATTGTAGTAGTGGTTCTGCTGAGGCCTGCTGATCTATCTAATGTATGTTTGTTGAACAAACCTCAGAGCTGTTAGAAGTTACTTATGGTGTCCAGTCATTCCTAAAACCAGCAATCCAGTAAGAAGCAACTAAAGTGAAATATTATAGACAGAAGTCTGTAAGGAATAGGTAATTCATTTGCTGAGGAGACGGTTTATACTGTACAAATTCAAGTAGGTAGGATGCAGTTTTTTTCTTACTCTGTTCACATTTCTGATGCCACAAACTTTAGTCATACCATTTGCATTATGTGCAAGCAGAAGTGGAGTCCACACTCTTGAAAGGATAAATGCCAGGCAGTAATCTGTCTGGAAGGTTTGTTGTGCTGTGATGAAAGAAACACAGCACTCTAATGCATGGCAAAAAAAAAAAAACTTTCCTATCCATGAGCCTTTGAAAATGTGCTGCTAGAAGCACAAAACATTTCTCCAACAAAGGAAAGTTTGCTCTGCATGCACATTGAAGAGTGACCTTTCATATATAATAGGAGATTATAGACAGCTGGGGTTAAGTGCCTATCTTTCTTTTCTACTTGTGATCTGTGCACTGTGAGCAATTCCAAATACTAGGTGTGGTCCTGTTTTTATCTGCCACTAACTTAAGATTTACTGTCACAACAGATTGTTTCTTTCAGATGTCAGATTTACAAAGCTGTTGGTGGTTTGGGGGATTGGGGTATTTGGTACAGTGGTTCAGAATTACTGGCAGTTATTGCTTGCTGTACCATTTAAACATTACTCTGCCGGAATTTGCATTGAAATCTTGTTTCTGATATTTTATTTGTGTCAAGGTCTGATTGTTACATTCAGCCTAACTGCTGCGCAAGACTGATCAGCAAATAAGATTCGCCTGTGTCACTGTAGAGCATGTCGAAGGTTGGTAGTTTCAATTGCATCTGGTTTACATTCTGGAGTAGCAGTTACTGACTGGTAGTCTTCTCATTTGGCTTGTAAAGGAAATCCACACTGTTGTCTGGATTCTTTACCATTTATTTAACAAACTTGCATTAACTGAGAAGAAATTCTTTAGAACTTTATTCTTTCTTAAGCTGCTGCTGGTATCGTTATTTTTAAAGTTAAACTTATGTTTCCTTGCCTGTCTCTGTTGCCACATGGCAGCACTTATCCATGGGCTGGGTGAGTGACGTGATGTGCTGTTTATACTTGACACTGAGCGTATCAACCTGTTTACCTTGCCTCATAGCCTGAGTACCCAAAATATGCTTCTGAACCTACAGTAGATTACAGAGCTGCTATCCCTGTGTCAAGCTGATAGTCCAGTTCAATGTAATGATAGTAGATGCCATTAATTTGAACTACAGAAGAGCTGGTTGTTTTGTGGAGTTGTGACGAAGATCTATGGCATTTATCTCTATGCTCTCTAAGTGTTACCTTTGAGTTCAGAAGTTTATCTCTGCTTCACTCTGTGATTTTACCATACCTTTCCATCATGCATTTTGGTAAACTAAACTGTGTCTCTGCTCTTCTTAATATTTGAATACAACTAGAATATTCTATGTTAGTAAAAAGAATTATGAGGATTTAGCAAAAGCGTGCTGGTCTGGTTGAGATAATTAGAAGGAAAGCACATTCCTTCAAAAGCAATGAATAATGATTTGAATAAGTGTGTAGAGAGTCCTGTTTTTTTCTAATCCAAGTAGTATGTCAGATACTGGCCACGCTAGAACTCCTGCCCACCCGCCCAGAGAAAGGAAGACTCTGCCCTTGATCAGGCTGTCCACTAAAGTGGACCTGGCTCTCTACCTAGCTGGCCACACTGGAATTCCTGCCTGCCCACCCAGAGAAAGGAAGCCTCTTCCCTTGATCGGGCTCTCCACCATTGGGCTCTTTACCTTACTGGCTGCATTGGAACTCCTGCCCACCCACTGAGAAAAAGGTATGACTGCTTGCCTCCAGGAAGCCCAGCTCTCCAGCTGCTCAAACCCTGTTGGCTGCCACAACCAATCCTGACTCCTCATTGGCTGACACTCAAATCTCTCATCTCTGTGCCTTTTTTTAAACTGTTCTGCTGCTTTTAGTGCTGAAGCATTTAATGTAAAGAGGATATTTTGTCCCTCTCGCCCTCCCCTGCACTGACCTCTATTAAAATATGTGTTTGCTTTTCCTCCTCCTTCTTCTCTTTCTCTCTGTCTCTCTCTTTCTTCCCCTCTCCCCTCCTCTCTCCACAACTACAGACCTCTCTTTAAAGTGACACTAGGCTAGTCTTAAACTTGTTCTATATAGGATCTCAAGCCATCTGTCAACCCACTTCCCCTTCCCCTCAGCCCACTTAGGAGCAATTCCTCTTTTGCCTGATGTCAGTCTAACCCAATTGGAGTTGTATCCACCCCCCCACCTGCAATACCTACTGCCCTCAGTCCACTTTTACCTAAATCAGCTTCTCCTAATGCATACTGAGTTATCTGTTGCTTACTCTGTTGTCCCCAAATCCTGGATGAACCCCCTAGAAAACATTTCCCCAACATTGCAAAATGTCTCTGCCCAAGCCTTTCCTATGCTTTGTCCTTGCCTCTTATCTACTCTCACTGGTCCTCCCGACCCTCCATCCTAACAAAAACTCCCTAACCTTCCCTGAACCACATGCCTCTCAAACTAGCTCCTCCCTTCCCCTCCCATGCCAACATCCTGTGACTCATCTGTACACTTCACTCCTTGTCGGTACAAACATCCTGCCTCCACAGATGATAACCATCACATCACTTATCAGGGCTGTCAGATCTACCCCAAATACCATCCTGTATACCAGAAGATACAAATTCACCACTACATACTCTTTCCTTCTCCTCATCCTACTCCTAGCTGGAGATATCAAACCTACCCTGGCCCCCAGGCCAGGCCACAGCTGCTAAGCTCCCACAAAGGCCTCTCCATTGCCCCCATTAACATCAGAAGCCACCTGCCTAAAATTGACCAATGAACCTGCTGAATAGCTAAGCACTCTATTGATATCCGATGCCTGACCAAAACCTGCTTTCCGCAAGGATCCCAGACTCCTCCCTAAATCTCCCTAACTATAATATACTATACTATACTATACTATACTCAGACAGGACCATGCCAAATGAGGTGGCAGTGTAGCCATCTATACAAAACAACTACTCTCATGCTTGGTTGCATTTAAGGAATTGTGCCATGACTCCCATGAAGTCCTTCTGGTCCAATTCACCCTGCCTGCCTCTCTCCCTTTATTTATTGGGGGTGCTCTATGCCTCACCCCATCTTTCATGTGAATCTCTAGTAGCTACCCTAACTACCCTTTCTGGCCTGACCTCCAAAGGGGAACTGATTCTTCTAGGTGTTTTCAATCTCGACTGGCTCACCCCCACCTCAAAAGCTCACATCTCCAGAATAGAGTCCCTCAACCTGACACAACTGTTACATGAACCCACTGCTGCTGCTGCTGCTGCAACATGACTGGAAGAAACCTGGTAAACAGGGAAGTGGTTTTAGACATCCTGCAGATTTGTTTATTTTGTTTTTACAGCAGACCAAAACCTATTTTAACAGAAAGCATATATGTAATAGAGAACAGAGGAAGTGCTTACAGTTATCCTGTGTATTTGTTTAATTTCATAGCAGATCTACCTTTCATCCACAGGGGTGTACACTGGTAACCCATTAGGAGGGTGAATGTTGGAATTGGAGGTTTCGGTGTGGGACAGGATCAGGGCTGATTCTCTCTCATGAGAGTCAGGAGTGGTTAGAGAGCCATTTGGTGTTGGGAGAAAAGGGCGCAAAGCCCAAACAAAGGCATGAGGGCCTTAAGTGCTGGTGGTAAGGGCTCATGCCGATAGTTGGAGAGGAGCCGGAGGAGTGAGGTGGGGGAGCGCAGTGGGCTGCAGGGACCCAGAGAGTGTCAGGGAGCTGTAATGGATCCTGGCATAGCAAAAGAGCAGCTACTGCAGCATGACTGGAATGAACCGATGAAACAAGGAAGTGCTTTTAGACATCCTGCATATTTGTTTATTTTGTTTTTGCAGCAGACCAAAACCTGTTTTAACAGAGAACATATACAGTATGTGACAGAGAAAAAGGGAAGTTCTTTCAGTTATCCTGTGTATTAGTTTAATTTCATAGCAGGCCTACCTTTCATCTGGCAGAGGTGTATCCCATTAGGAGAGCGAGTGTTGGAATTGCAGGTCTCGGTGTGGGACAGGATCAGGGCTGATACTCTCTCGTGAGAGTCAGGAGTGGGTAGCAGGAAGGTGATAGGGAAGGGAAGCCAGCTGGGATAAAAGAGCAGGAAGGTGTTGGGAAGGGTAAAACAGTAGGCAGCAAGGGTGAGGTTGGAACAAGGGTGAGGAGGGGATCTTGGGTGGGGGAGACTCTTTACTTAAGGAAGGCACAGGGGAACAGTAGTGGGGAGCTGGCAGTGTGCAGGGTGGTGTAAAAAGCATGGGAAGGAAAGGGAGACACAAGGGAAATGATTTAGAAGGGGAAGCCAATACACCAGCCATAGTTGGTAGGGGAGTGAAGTCAGGACACAGAATGGGGGAGGCAAAGGGATGGAGTAGCTGGAGGGATGGGAGGAGGGATCAGGTTGGGGGGGCAAAATAATGTCAAGTAACAAGAGGGAGAGCATGCTAGGAAGGAAGGAGTCATAATTCTGGGGACTCAATACTTAAGGGGGTTAGATGGGGGAAGGGGTGCCAGAAAAAGCAGCATCTGGGTGGAGTGCATGCCTGGCATGACAGCAGGAAGGGTGGGGCAGCATATTGGTAGATGTGTATGGAAGGTGGGGGGGACCCCACATCACTGCACACCTGGGAACAAATGATCTGGAAGGAAGATGGATAGAGGAGGTTCAGGACAGCTTCAGGGAAGTGAGAAATCTATGCAGTGAGGGGGGAAGCACAGTAGCATTCTTGGATGTCCTGCCAGTGCCACAAGCAAACATAGACAGGAAATGCAGAATCATGGACTTCAACAAGTGGCTGAGGGAAATGGTGTGAGTCCATGGGGTATGGATTGGTGGGATAGTGGGGTAGCACATGGGAGAACACAGCTCGATATGCAATGGATAGGCTTCTTCTCAGTAAGGAAGGATCTCAGGTGTTAAATCAGAGACTGAGGGGATTTATCAGTGAAACATATAATTAAAACTGGCTGGCGGGGCTATGGAGGTGGATTGAAACAGGAGAGAAGGTCTAGAGGACCTCCACCCACTGCAACAATAGGGCCAAATTTGACTAGGATAGGGGTGGATGGGCAGGTAAGGAGGTAGCAGGGAGTGGTTCAGGGTGGAGGGTGGTATCACTAAATGCTAGGAGCCAGAGAAACAAGATGGCTGAGCTGCAGGCATTGATGGCAGAAGGAGAGATAGACATAGCTGCCATTACTGAGACATGGGCAACCCAAAACCATGGCTGGTACTTGGCCATTTCAGGATTTAAATTATTCAGTAGGGACAGAGAAAAAGTTAAGGGGGGGGAGTTCCCATTTATGTAAGGGAAGGGATCAGATGTATTAGGGAGGAGGGGGACAAGGGCAGGTCGTAAGTCATTTGGATGCAACTTCACACTCAAGAAAGAGGACATGGATGGGAAACTGAGGGAGCAGTTAAGGAGACTCTGTGGCAAAGGGAGCACTGTGGTGGTGGGGGACTTCAATATATCAGCGGTGGATTGGAGCGTCCCAGCTACCACATGCACCAGGCAGCAGATCTTCCTGGAAGCATTCCAGGATGGCTTCCTGACCCAAAGGGTAACAGTGCCAACAAGGGAGGAGAATATTCTTGACCTGGTGCTGGAAGATGGGGAACATGTCATGGATATTTGGGTGGAGGAACCACTGGCAGGTAGTGATCACCGCATAGTATGGTTCTCAGTCATTTTGGGTAGAGAAATCACCACTACAAAAACTGAGGTCCTGGACTTCAAAAGGGCAGACTTTGGCAGGATACAGCAATTACTGAGAAAACACATAGCTAGCATCCATCCTGACATGGAGGCAGAACAGAAATGGGCGATCTTCAAGATAGGACTGACTGAATCCACTAAAGCTTGTGTCAAGCACCAGCATAAGAAATCAAGGACAAGCAACCAAGCTGAATGACTAGGGAGGTAGCAGAGAAGGTCAGGGATAAGAGAAGGGCTTTCTGTACCTACAAGAGAACCAACACTGCATAGGATAGAGATGATTATGCGAGGAAATCCAGGGAAGTGAGCGGAGTGGTAAGACCTGCACAGGTGGCTAGGAAAAGGAGATTTGTGCAGGGGATTAAAGAACGGGGAAAAGGATATATTCAGGTAAATCAGGGAAAACAGTAAGAGCAAGGATCAAATTGTTAGGATCGGGAAAGGCAGTGGGTTGGGAGATAAGGGGGCTGAGAAGGCAGTTGTACTCAACAAATACTTCTGTTCAGTGTGCACAAGGGAAAGGGATGGGCCTGTACCTGAAGGGAAAGGTGGAGCGGGAAGGGGGTAGTGAGACAACCATGGATGTGGTTATCACTGTGGAATGGGTGCTGGAGGCCCTTAGGTCCCTGAGTGTAGGCAAGGCACTGGACCAAACGGAGTTCATCCCAGGGTGCTGAGGGAGCTGGCAGAGGTCCTGACAGGGCCATTGGTGAACCTGTTCAACACCTCACTAAATATGGAGTGTTGCTGCCCGGTGGCACTGAGGGTTGAGGCACTGGATGCCACATCTCACGCTGCATTGGTGACCTGTGTTCAGGAATGAGCACGGGTCACTGTGGGTCAACATGAAGGAAATGGACTGAGCATCTGACGGACTGCTCTACATCGCCATGGAGGGGGGAGACCAGTGGCCGGTACACACCTGACCCCTAGTGGAAGCTGAGACTCAATGGCACCAAGCCACATGAATGTGACGTGGGGACGTGGCAGACGCTTGACATAGGCACCCTATCACAGGTGTAATTGCGTACCATGCTCCCACAAGAGGAGAAAAGCGGAAAATAGTGGCAGCTAGGTCATGCGGCTTGATGGCCATCTACCAGAGCATGCTGTCTCAATGGACACCACCTGATCCTGATCTGTGTTTGGTGGGGGATTAGGGTGTCCCTTGTCTCCCCACCATGTGGAGCAAGCCATGAGGGAGTACAAGGTGGTGGCCCGAGAGAAGATCAATTTGGGCGGACGGCAGCCGGAGGAGGAGGAGAGCCAACCAGGGCCACATGGCAGAAAAAGTAAGCAAAAAAAAAAATATGGGTTGTGTGCCCAGGGATTGGAGGGAGGTACAAGGGATACCTATCCATAAGAGTGGGCAAAGGACGAGCCGGGGAACTACAGACCAGTGAGCCTTACTGCAGTTGTAGGAAAGCTGATGGAGTCTATCCTTAAAGAAAGGCTGGTGCACTTTCTTGAGGCTAACTATGGAACAGACATGGCACTCATCAAACTCAGAGGATCTATTCAGGGCAATAGATGACGGCATGTCAACGGGTGCTATCTTCATAGACCTGTCCAAGGCATTTGACCTTGTGGACCACAACCTTCTTCTTACTAAACTTCAAGACACTGGACTTGATGCCCAGGCCCTAAACTGGTTCAAGAACTACCTCTCAGGCCTCTCCCAAAGGGTCATTTGGAAGGGAGAGCTTTCCATCCCTTTACCCATCGAGGACGGTATGCCTCATTGCTCAATTCATGGCCCCCTCCTGTTCTCTCTCTCTCTCTCTCTCTCTCTATTCACAAATGACCTAAACCAGCACTGTGGGGATAGCTCAGTAGTTCAATATGCAGACGATACTGTCATCTTCCGAGCCAGGTCTACACCACATGATCTGGGCCCCCTCCTACAAGGGGAATTAAACACACTCGAGGCCTGGCTCACATCAAACAGAATGATCCTCAATGCAGCAAAAACTAAAGCCTTGCTGTTTGGTCCTAGATACCTTGGTAAGAATCAGACCAATTCCCTAAAAATTACTACCCTTGGGGATAAATGTATAGACATAGTTGACAACATAAAATACCTAGGGCTAACTATTGACCAGAGTCTCACCTTTAAGCCCCACATTGACTAGGTAACAAAGTCTGTCCACATCAAACCTGGCACCATGTACAATCTAAAAAATAACACATCCCAGAGATTAGATGAGCAATCGCCTCCAGTGTCCTCCTACCCACATTAACCTATGCTGCCCAGGTAATCCAAGGCATGTCAAAGGGCAAGGTTAGCAGGCTTCAGGTCCTATACAACAAGGTCACAAGGTCTGCGACAATGTGTCAGACAAGAAGCCAGCCCTGCATCTCACTAGCCCAGCTGCAATGGCCTTCTTTTGAGGCTCGTCTACAGTATCCCCTACTCTGCCATGCATACAAATTGCAGAGCCTGGTGGCCCGACCAAGCCTAACAGGAATAATCACGGCTAGGCCTAACCCTCGAATGCTCAGGACCTCAGGTCAGTCCCTACTGGCAATCCCCAGAATCAAGACTCACAAGGGAGGCAATCCCTTCGCTCTCACAGCCCCTAACCTGCGGAACGCTCTCCCACCTCTAGTACAGGAAGCCCCCTCATTATGAATCTTTCACACTAGGCTTAAGTCCCTTTTGCTCAGAACAAGCTCATACCACTGTGAGGGTATAGGATAATCATAACACCCACCCCCCTCTCTTCTCACCTTAACCTACATTAAATCATGCCTTAAATCCTTAAATCTTTCAAGTGTTGCACTTATGGTCTATGATTTGAATAATTGCCTGTACTGTTATCCTCATTATCTGGTCTACTTCTCGTAACCCTGTATCACCTGACTGTATATATTGTATTGCTTCTGGATCACCTGATTGTATGTATTGTACTGTTTCTGTTCCCCAGGTCACTCCTGAAAAAGGGACCTTCGGGGCCCAGTGGGCCAACCTGGTCATCAAAATTCAATAAATAAATAATGATCTAGAGGATGACAGGCAGCATGGGTTTGTCACTGGCAGATCCTGTCAGACAAACTTGGTTGGCTTTTTCAACTGGGTCACGAGGGCACTGGACAGGGGCCGTGCTATGGATGTACTCTGCCTGAATTTCAGAAAGGACCTCGATTCAGTGCCACATGGTAAGTTGACCTGCAAGTTGAAGAGTCTGAGAGTAGGGAGGAAACTAGTCAGATGGGTTGAAAACTGGCCAGGAGAGAGACAGCAGAGGGTAGTGGTGGGGTGTGAGGCATCAGAGCCCGGGACAGTGTCGAGTGGTGTCCCACAAGGCTCAGTACTGGGACCAGTCCTGTTTAACATTTTCATCACAGACATAGCAGTAGGGATCAAGAATAAGATCAGTATCATCACTGATGACACCAAGATCTGTGCTGAGGTGGATGGGGGGGGAGGGTGGCAAATTACTTCAGGATGATATGGCAATGATCATGACACCTGGCAGCTTGGGTTCAATGCCAAGAAGTGCAAGGCTATACATTTTGGAGCCCGAAACCCAGGATACAGTTACTGGTTGGAGGGTGACCAATTATCCACTTCCAAGGAGGAGAAGGATCTGGGGATGCTGGTTACCAGAGAAGTGAATCACTCAACACAGTGGAGGAAGGCAGTGGCAAAGTCAAACAGGATGCTAGGGTGCATAGCAAGGGGGATTACATCTAGAAATAGTGCAGTCATATTGTCCCGTGCAGGTCCCTGGTGAGGCCACACTTGGAATACTGCATGCAGTTCTGGTGCCTTACTTAAAAAGGGACATCAAACCACTGGAGGTGGTATAAAGCAGAGCAACAAAGATGATCCTGGGGTTGGGGGATAGACCTTACGAGGAAAGACTAACAGAAATCAACATGAATACCCTGGAGGATAGAAGAGAGAGAGAGAGAGAGAGGGGACATGATAGAGACTGTCAAGTACCTAAAGGGGATGAACAGAGTGGGCACCAGAGCTGGGTTCACTTTCAAGAGTGAAAGAAAAACCAGAAGGCACTCCCTGAAGTTGGAGGGGGGGCAGATTTAAGAGGGAAATGAGGAGACACTATTTCACTGAAAGTGTGGTAGTAGGGTGGAATGCATTGCCTGAGGAAGTCGTATCATTGCAGTCAGTGGGGAGCTTCAAGAAGGGGTGGGACAGGTTCAAGGGGAAAAGTACAGACCAGGAGGGGGCAAGGTGGGGGAAGGGAAGAGATGGATGGTGGGGAGGCAGCTGCAGTCTAATGGACTGATGTGCTGCACACCCGAGTAGACGAGATAGATCACAAAGCCTGTATCTGCTGGCAATTTCATATCTTGTATGTACCCGCTACAATCCCCATTCCCAAAACCACTCTTTAATAGACAGGATCCTCACCTCACATCCTCACACAGTGACCTCATCTGGCATCCTTTCAGAAGCACAAAGTGATCACTTCATTACCTACTTATCAGAAAATCCCGCATGCCCAGATCTGCCCCTTAGTACATTAACACCTGCTCCCTAAACACTCTGGACACTGAATCCCTGCTAACCAGCCTTAGTCACACTGACTGGCACCACGTGTACTCTGCCCCAAATGATGATGTTGCCCTTTTCAGGTTTCTGCGTACCTTCACAAACATCTGAGACTCCCACACCCCCTGAAAAAGATCAGTGTGAAAAAGCACCATCATAAATGGATCACAGCTCCCATCCTCACCTTTTGCAAGGCCAGGGACAAAGCCTGGTTTGCTTTCAAATCCCTTCCTAACCCCAAAAGTAGACAAGCCTACAACACCCTCTGCAATGCAGCACATGGGCCGTAAAACAGGCAAAAGAGGATTTCTTCAAATTGTAACTGTTGCATGCCCACCCCTCCAAATTCTGGAATGTAATATACTCACCCCTTGACCCTCCATTGGAACCCAGTTCCCCTGCCTTCAAGCAACATGGTCAGCCTGTAACAGATCCTGCTAGCATTGTTCATACCCTCAACAAATTTTTCACTACATGCACTGTGCCTCATGGCCCCCCACCTAAATCCTCTGCCTCATCTCCACCTCTCTTTCACAACAACTTCAAATTCTCACCAGTCTCGGAACAAGAAGTCCTCACAGTCCTCCACTCATTAAATACCACTAAAGCCAGTCCAGGCAGGAGTAACCCCATACTTCTGCAGATCTATGATCCCGCAATAACAAAATCTCTTACCCATCTACTCAACCTCTCCTTTTCCACAGGCATGGTCCCTCAGGTCTGGAAATCTGCCTTAGTCATTTCTCTTTACAAAGGGGGGGACCCCTCTATGCCTGGAAATTACAGGCCCATCTCCCTCCTCCCTGCTCTTGCAAGCTTCAGGAATCCCTGGCTCACTCCAGGCTGGTGGAATATTTCGCCACAAATAACCTCCTATCTCCCCACTAGTCAGGCTTCAGGAAGCAGCGTTCAACTATCTCTTTTCTCCTATGTTTCACAAACCACATCCACACTGCTTCATTGACCTGGCCAAGGCTTTTGATTCTGTATCCAACCCCCCTCCTCCTACTAAAACTAGAAACAGCAGGCCTTGCTGTTATCTCCTTATGGTGGTTCAACTCCTATCTCTCAAACAGGTCACAATCTATCAGAATCGCTGAAGTGTCTCCCCACCTTCCCATCCTAGCAGACATTCCACAAGGATCTGTCCTTGGCCCAATCCTCTTCTCCCTCTTCATAAATGACCTCCCCTCCTCCTGCACTAAGTCTAGCATATACAGTATATGTACGTGGATGACACTATCCTTTTTACCTCAGGCCCATCAATACATGAAATTCAAGCTATCCTCCAAAGTGATTTCAACAACATTCAAAAATGGTTCCTACTAAACCAACTAAATCTTAATACCTCCAAAACTGTTTCCATGAAATTTGGCACAGCGCAGAAAATTAGCAGACCCCCCCATTGCTTCCCTGGATGGTACCCCTCTTGATCAGGTTAGCAAATATACGTACCTGAGTGTTTGGCTAGACCGCCACTTATTGTTCGCTCCTCACATAGACTCAACCACCTAAAAATTTCACTCCAAACTTGGTATGCTTTACCAGCATAGTGACTTCCTCCCTCTACCTGCCAGATGTCAAATCATAACTAAAATGGTACTCCCCATTTTTGTTGACGCGGATGAGGTATACTGCCCTGCCTCAGAATCCACCTTATCAAAGCTAGACATCCTCCTGAATTCTTTTTGAAGCTTTGCTACCAACTCACCCCTTATAACTCATCACTGTGATCTGTACTCCCTCCTAGGAATAGCCCCTCTGTCCCACGGGCATTACATCCACTTGCTCAATCTGATATCTAAATTCTGGTTCTACTTGCTACCCCCTACATGGAGGATAGTCTTTCACTGTCCTCCAACACCCTCTACATATTAAGACACAGAAATGAAAGATCTTTTAGCATACCATGACCATACTTGTCTTCTGGCAAAGCTGCCTTCTCCTACCGGCTCCCCCCTTAGTGGAATAAACTAGCCACCTCCATTAGCAACGTCTCCTACCATCTCCCTCTTGCCTCTGTCCCAGGTGATTGCCACTGCCTCCTTTGATTCTGCCACCACTCCCAGCCCCTACTTGACCTATTTCACACCAATCACACCTACTTCTGCTTAATTCTCATCTTCTCATCTTGTCTCATGCAACTGAAATGTTTCTAGCATGCCTTGCTATGTTAATGCTCTTGAATAATAACTATATGCTGATGACCTGTGGCTCTGTTGACCCGAAATGTGGCAACGTCTGCTGGATCTCTTTGTATTCAACCACAACTTGCAAATACTGAAACTATTTGTAAATAATTTTGCAAATATCCTGTTCTTATTATTACTATATGTACTCCTTTATCCACTCCCCTGGGTCGCAACTGGAAACAAGCCTTGGCTCAGTGTGCCTATCTTGGTCAACAAATGTTTAAATAAAATAAAGTAAAAGATGTTTTGTGCTTTCAAGGTGAGAAAGGCTCTATTTGAATGGAGGGGGGTCTTTCCTGGAAATTTCCATGTGTCCAGGTGGGTCAGTTCAACACTGCACTCTTGCAGTTATGACTCCTATTTAGAGAGATCTCAGGGGAAGTTGGCAGAAGCCTTGACATTTCTGTCTTGGTACAGTCATTACCAACTTATCTCACTAGATCAGTTTTATGGAATCTGCTCCTTTACTCCATATTTATCTACCTACACATACATCAGATGGGACTTTTGCCTGTGGAAGTACTGAGCAGTTATTTCCCTTTATGCCCTTTTCTCATACACACAATTGTAACCAAACCTAATAGTAACCATCCAAGTGCATTATGTAAAATAAAAGACAGTGAAGGGAAATATTCTCTTGACATTGAGCCTTCCAGCTCTGCATATGTGTGTGCTAGATGATCTTAAACTTCAGTGGACAACTGAACTTTGTGCCCTGTGCATCTGTATCTGTAGCAGCAGCCCACCAGGTAGCCCCAAGAATTTTGACATTTGTTGCCACATGGAAGTGCAGGGCCTATACTTTCTTAGGCAGGTTGGCTCTTCAGAGAGCCTTGCCCATCTTCATCTGTTCACCAAGATTTGTTTGGTACATGCATGATTGAGGATACAATTTCACTACCTCAAAAAGAAAGGAAATTCTTTACAAAAAGGTGCACTAATGTACCCATTAACGTTCAACTTAATGCCATAAAAATAAGGAAATGTGGCACTAGGGTTTCCAGCCCTAACTCCCCATCTTCCCACCCCAAAGCAACAAAAGAACAAGAACTTACAAGCAACAATAGTCGGCCATCATCAGATAATACTAACAACAAACACCTCTGATCAGATGATACAAATGCAGTAGCACTGGCATGCTACTTTCATAGATTTGTATCTGCAGCCAGAGATGTGTATGGATGTTATACAGCATGCATGACTACCTCTTGCTGTAGAAGTGCAGGCCACATGGGGGCCTGTGCTTCTGCAGATGGAAGTACTGTTGCAATGCTGACATCATGATTTCAGCAGTGAATCTAGAAATTTGTCAAGGTGGTAGCAGTTTTGTCTAGTGGGTGACGCTTCCCCAAAAAAGTAAAATGTTACCTTTTAGAGCTCAGATTAGGCTAAAACAGCTACTTTTAGTTGGCCTAAAAGAGTACTGGGTGATACCTCGCTACCTAGCTGGATCCACTACAGCATCATTTTCTATATGCAGCTGTGTAAGTGCAAGCCCCATGGGTGCCTGCAATTCTGCTGAAAGAAATCAGTGTTTATGTCTTACAGATGTGACAGAAGAAGTGCAGGCCCCTCAAGAGACTAATGTGAAAGCTTGAAGCAAAACTGGTCAGGTCACCAGAGGCTGCCTCTGCACTTTCTGTTTGTATTAACATGCCTAAGAATGCACTAGTAAATGTGATTTTTGCCTTTTTTAAGTGTATAAATAAAGCTTTTTACCTGCAGCTCAGTGCCAGTTTTGCCTGTTATTCCATATTTTAATTAAACTCACCCCAGCATTATAATCAGAAATGTTCTCCTAAGAATTTATTACATTCAAATACAACTGAAGAAGGATGACATATACATTCTGGAATTGTACATTTTGGAGGACATTGGACACTGTAGCTGTTCTCCCCTTGAGCTGCATGCTTATTCTGTGTAGGGTTTTTTGGGTAGTTATTATAGAACTCTTGGAGGCGTACTTGCTTATGATGTGGTGTCTCTGTTTTTCAGTGAGAAAGTGGCTCCCTCTTCCCTGGACCTGCACCACTGGCATCCAGAACCACAAGTAGAGACACTGGACATACACACAACTTCACAAGGTGAGAAAAATGTGACATGGGGAGAACTTGCCATTGCTTTTATTATCTTCATAAGCTCATGCTAACTTTCTATAAAAAAACATGGAGCAATGCTGAAACTACAGATGGTTTTCTGTGACAGTTTGCAAAATGAGATAAGTACAGTCTCAATCAAACTATGGTGTCTTAAGATCAGAAATGTCACTGAATAAATACCACACAAAATCTGTTTTGCTTAAAGGAATTTCTTTTGCTGAGCAGGAAGGATATGAGCAGTTGCCTTCTTGTCAGCATGCTATACATTGGTGTTTATTTCATATTTGAAATCAGTCTAATTGTTTGGCCCAATGAAGCTCTGCCTGACAGCCCATTGTACCTAGAACTGAATAGTGTCTGTCTCAGAAGCTGGACTCTCTGTTTGACATAAGTGTTTTAGTTGGAAGGTGCTTCAAGGAAATAACAGAAAAGTATTGCACTGTGGTTGAGGATTTTACCAAGTCCAGGGTGGGTTGTTACAATATGGATGCATTGCTCTCTCGCTGAGTAAAAAGTGGTATGCTGGGCAATGGCATCTCGCTACAGACATCTGTGCAGAACAACTCCTGTATCATTCTACACAGACAAAACAAGTTTGTTTATTTATGCTTGTGAGCTTAATAGCAGGCAGATAACAAAAATCACGCATTTTCCAGACATTTGCACTTGAGCTTTGAACAGATATGTTGGGAAACTGGGAATAGGTGTGACCTTTATAAGCCAATGTAATTGGGTGCAGTCTGTGCCAGAGTTGGATTAGGGTCGTTAGAACAGAGAGGGGTGGTTGCCACTTGTCCTGGCCTTGACTGACTGAATTTGTTAGGTAAAATTGGATCATTTTTGTGTCAGATAATTTTTGAGATAACTGGCAAATATTGAACAATTAAATATGTGTTTTATTGTAGCAATACATGAAGTCATGCATACAACTGACATTACCGGGTTCATGAGGTGGGGGTAATAAGATGGCTATGCTGACAATTTAATTCCTGTTTTACTACAAATGCAAGCACCAGGCCAGGAGTGTCCTGCCCTCACACAGACAAATGAGGTTACAAATATACTGTCTCAAAAATAAGGAAATTCTTTGCAAAAAAACACCTTTCCATGTTTATTTTATAAATAGATAGATATATCGATAGATATTCTTTGCAAAAAAAAAAAAAAAACTTAATAAATGGCCTGGTTAAGGATAAAGTGATAAAAATAGGGAAATATGGCATTAGGATTTCCAACACCAACACCAACACCCCACCCCCACCCACTAGTTAGCAACAGGAAAAAACATTACTGTTTCACCTCTACTGTGCCTTCACTAATCAGGAATGGGGAGTGTCTTGGGGTTATCAGCCCCAACACTCACCCCATTCTCATATAGTCTACACATCTCAGCTTCTTTCTTGGTCGAATGGGGTGAGTGTTAGGGCTGACAACCTAAGGTGCTCCCCATGCCTTATTAGTAAAGACACATGAGAGATGAAACTAATAGTTTTTCCTGTTGCTGCCTGCTGGGTGGGGTGGGGTGGGGTGTTAGTTGAGAACCCTAATGCCACATTTCCCTACTTTTCTCACTTTAACCCTAACTAGTGTATTAATGAAGGTTTTTTTGCAAAGAATCCCTATCTATCTATCTATCTATCTATCTATCTATCTATCTATCTATCTATAAAATTAATAATGGGAAAGGGTGCTATACATGGATGTATGCCCACTGAGGGGGATAATTATAGCTATAATGCCACAAGCCCAAAGGGCGAGTTGCTTGCCTTATTAGCCTTCTGAGATGGGTATACTTTTAGTGTTACACCCTTACCCATTGTTTGTTGAATATAATACATTAGGATAGTCACTTTTATGGAGACTGCAGTTGCGATCATGTTATGACGCCTGAACATCTCTTGCAGCAAGGAGAGTGGTGTGTAATGAGTGCATGTAGGAATTTGGGAGATTTCTGCATTTGGAATGGTTTTGTGTAAGTATCTTTTTTTCAGGATCTTTTTCAGCTTGTTAATTGTTTTTGCTAGTGTCCCAATGTTGTGTTAATTGTGTTATTAGTGACATCCCACACAGCTGAATGTAGTACAGTGGTGTACTTTTTATTAGTGCAGGCATACATCTGTAATTGATCTGTGCAGGTATATAGCTTCTACTGATAGATTAGCCACAGTTATATAGGTAAATAGTGATGACCCTTTCTATGGGGAAAAGTCCCCATCCACATATTACGCATATATGTATCTCTGTCTCTATCTCTGTCTCTGTCTCTGTCTCTGTCTCTGTCTCTGTCTATGACTAGGTCTATATCTACATCTCTATCTCTATCTCTCTCTCTCTGTCTCTATCTATGGCTAGCTATTTCCCTCATAGGAGCCTTTATTGTATACTTCCCTGTATACCTAACCAATAAAATATAAAATACATGGTTAGCTCTTCTTCCTTATAGGAGCCATTATTGCATATTTCCCTGAAAACCTCACCAGTTACAGCTGTGTACTTCTTAATTAATGCTAAGCAATAACCTCTCATTTGAGGCTTTATGGGAAAGAAAACTCTCTCTCCCCAGTCCAGAAACACTCCCAGCAAACACTTAAATCCTGTTTGCGAGCAACCCTCTACCTTCTTTATCCCCCCCCCCCAATTAGCTCTCCAAATTACAAAAAAGTTTGATGTCAGCTGCAGGGAACACATACCTCCCCAGTTCTCCATATAAAAATACAACACAGATTTATGGGGGCTGCATGAAACACGTATGACCTCCCCATTCACACATACATACCAGTCGCCTTTCTTGAAAACCTCTAACTCTCTCGTCTCTCACATGCTGCTGCTGCCAAGCCACTTATTCCACTGGCTCTGTGGGCCTGATGACACACACTGCTCCTCCCTCGCTGTCCATAAATCATTCTCATCTGATGCTGCTCCACACTGCCACTAACACACCGAACTGCCGCAATCCCCAACCCCACCAATGATCTAAAGGATGTCAGGCCCAGGCACGCGCACTTTTTTATGGGTACCATACTCTATGGAAACAAGAATGGGTCAAAGGAGAGGTCCTTACCAAACACCACTACTCAATGGAAAAAACAGGATCAGACAGTAACAAGGCAAAATTTAAATGACCCTGACCATGGCTCAACATTAAACTGACCCAAGCACATACAGCAAGTAAAAGCTACAACAACCTGCCATGTATTATGTAAAACATAGGATGGGTAGAAGTGGTAATTAAGACCATATACCCATGGAGAGAGGCTAATTAAGGCTCATGGCCTTATTATGTAATTAGCCCACCTCAGTGGGTATACAGTATTTCCTTTTATACCACACATACCCAGCATATATTCTATCTCTAGCTGTCTCAACAATCTAACAGGATCAAGCATAGAATTACACTTTTTGCTGTGATATCTTACATGATAATGCAGGAACTCAGTGCAACTGAAGGGTAATTACTACACTTCTTACAATTTTTCACACAGTAAATAGTGAAATTTCACATAGAGCACACATACCTCTCAACCTCCTGCCTCATAAATCAGGGCAAGGCTTAAAAAAATCAGGGACAAATGACCAAAATCAGGGGCACATCTTACAAAATTAGTAATATTCTCTCAAGAAGCTGGTAGAATAAGGGGCTTAATGTAAAATGCATTTGCTAAGGAAGAACAAGTCTGTCACTTTAATGTTTGACATTATTTTGTGCTTACAACCCCCACTGTTTGGTCTTGGAAACATAATTTTTAGGAGGGACAGAATAACATTTTGAGTCAAAATCAGGGACAGTTGAGAGGTATGCAAGCACATGATCCTAGAATTATACTAAGTTCCTGCAAGATATAGCAAGATATCCCAGCAAAAACTCTGATACTAAGCTTGATCCTGGCAGATATCAGTATGAGTATATTTTTATTTCTTTTTCTCTTTTTCGTGGTTTCACCATCCTCTCTGCCAAATCCTTGCCCTTCCCATTCAGCAGCTGAATTCTTCCTATAAGGCAGTATAGCATAGTGGTTAATGCACTGAGCTACATTCCTGGAGACCTGGGTTTAAATCCAATCAACTCCCACTTGCATACTGTGTTTGACCCTAAGCAAGTTTACTTAACTTCCTTGTGTTTCCAGATTGCAATTGGAAACAGGTTCAGACTTAGTGTTCCTTTCCTGGTTAAAACAATTTCCTCTTTCCCCTCCCCTTTCTTCTGGTGTTGGGAAGTACCATTTTTCTATATCACTTGCCATCCTACATGTTGCTGTCTAGTCCCATACTTTGCAACACCTTATGCTGCCTTAAGGCTAAATTTTAGTACTGTTATTGTGCTGCTTAGAAGGTAAACAGGAAAAGTTGCATAATATTGATATAGTATGTTGTTATGCCTTATTGTGTATAGAAATCAGACCCTTTAAAAAATATTGTTGTTTATGTTAAAAGTTGTTGTGCATGTTCGAAAAAGTGTTGTGCACATTCTATTATTAAGTGCATCTTATTTATTTATGTATTTCTTTTATTTATTCATTCATTCTTTGCTAACTGGGTAAGGCCCACTAAGCACAACTATCTGTTTTCAGGGGTGACCCAAGAGCACTGGGGAGGTTAAGTGACTTGCTGAGAGTCACACAGTATGCAGATGGACATTGTGGGAATCAAACTCAGGCCTGTTACATGTACCAAGCTCATTCACAGCTTGTTACTCTAACCTGGAACCTGTGTTCTTGCTCTACCTGAGCTTCTCTGTGATACCATGGCTGTGAGATGAATTAGAGTCTTATTGGAGCCAGGAGGGGTGTTGGGTTGGTCAGGCCCTGTAGACCACTGAGCGAGACAGCCATTTCCACCAGCGGGAGAAAAATACCCTGGTAGTGCTGTTAGTGGTGGCAGGACAATTAGGTGCTGACTGCCTGAGTGTTTAAAAAGAAAGCATTTTCAGACACCAAATGGTGCAGTGGCTGAGGCTGCAAGGGCAAAGAAAGGCCCACTCTAACACTTAAAGCCTCATACTATAAAAAATAATTTATGGGCAACCATACACATCTTGGCTCACATTACCATCTTTGGGTTGTGAAAACAGAATGGACCTCTGAAGCTTTGTTCTCAAGGTTCATATCCTGTTATCTCAACCCCAAGATGAAAACACAGGCTTATTTTGTATGGTCGCCAACACAAAACTGCTTATATTTTGTTTATCTTTGCCCATATCAGTTTTGCCTGTTACTGAAAAGGACTGATGTGTATCAGACATCATGTGTTTTGCTGTTTCAGTTTTCCTTTTTGTTATTGCATAGGACACTAATGATTTCAGTAGAGGGAGAGTGTAGGCCCTTCTCAAATAGGATTTACAGTACTTTTGCTTGCTCCTTGGAGCATAGCAAACATAGCTGCTGCAGTCAAGCTCCTCACAGCGCTTCAGCCCCAATGAATCTTGTTGTGTTCCCAGTCTATGAGGACTGCAGTGGGGGACTGGGCTGCATTATAGGTAACCTCTGATGGAACCTGGAAGCTCCCAACCAAAATGTAAGGCATAAATGTCTTTGGTCTGCAGATGCAGCATATATCACTTTTGTACCTGTCTCTGATATGCACTTTGCTTACGCCACATTAAACCTAGGTGAGATAATTTAATTTTTATCTCTGTTTGTGCTTGTGTATTTTTGCTGAAGGTGCATTGTTCTCTTTCTGTTCTTTGCACATTTTACACTCATAGTACATTATTCCTGGGTGCTGCTCTTTACAGTTTTGCATGACAGTAGGCAGCCTTTTTCTTCACACTCATCTGATGCACAGCAATATTTACAGCTGAAAGTTGCATGTCAAGGATTTTGAACCAGGTATATACATAGATACATAGACAGTGTCGGCAGATAAGGGCCTATGGCCCACCCAGTCTGCCCATTTAAGTTTGTAAGTTCAGTTTATGTTTTCCAGGAAGTCTGTTGCCCCTTACCCCTGACCTCCAGAATTCCTTTATGTCTATCCCATGCATTCTTAAATCCCGTGATTGTTTCAGCCCCCACCACTTCCTCTGGCAGGGTGTTCCACTTGTCCACCACCGTTCTGTGAAGAAATTCTTCCTCATGTTTCCTCTGAATCGCCCTCCTCCAACTTCATCCCATGCCCTCTAGTCCTGGAACATCTTTTTCGCTTAAAATAGTGCATTCCTGCACCCTGTTCCTCCCTGTAAGATACTGTCGTGTCTCATCATATCCCTCTCCTCCCTCCTCCAGGGAGTACATTTTCAGTGCCTTCAACCTGTCCTCATAGGACTTGTGATGCAATCCATGCACCATCTTTGTTGCCCTCCTCTGAACCTTCTCTCCCTGTCTATGTCCTTACGTGGTAGGGTCTCCAGAACTGCACAGTGTACTCCAGGTGCGCCTCACTAGTGTCTTGTATAGTGGAATTATGACCTCCCTTTTCCTGCTGGTATGCCCCTGGCTATGCATCCCAGCATCCTATTTGCTTTACCTGCTGCCTTGTCACACTGTTTCCTGCCTTGAGGTCATCAGAGATGATAACTCCAAGATCCCTTTCCTGCTTGGTGCATGCTATATCCTCACCCCCCAACTGATATATTGTGCCAGGGTTTTTGTGCCCCATATGCATTATCTTGCACTTCCTTGCATTGAATTTCAACTGCCAAACCCCTGACCATTCTTCAAGTTTCTGCAGGTCCCTTCTCATTCTGTCTACACCCTCTGGTGTGTCTACTCTGTTACAGAGCTTTGTGTCATGTGCCAGTCATGTATAACAAATTTCAAATCAGTAACCATTGTTGAATTAAAGTGTACAGATGTACTTGTAGACATGCTTGCCAACCACCAAGACCAAGACAACCAAGGTGGGTTTGTGCATTAAAGGACAGAGTACATATTGTTTGTTGATAACAGGCCTCACCTCAAGAAGGCTGAAAGCTGTGACACTGGATTAACTGATTTAAAAATAATAAACTAGCCCAAAAGGGCATTAGCACACTTATGTGATTGTCCTGCTTGGTTCCACCATGACAGAGTGCCCGGCGGCAGTACACCCAGTCATTATGACACCAAGTCAGAAATTTGCCTTCCTCTCTTCTTGTGGGGGTCTGTGCCCCCCCACCCCACCTTTCTATGGATACTAACTCCGGGGGGATGGCCCTCAGAGAGGGGGTGGCAAATCTGGCATTTGATGCTGTAATGACCTGGTGCTTTGATGCTAGCACCCTAATGGCAGGAAAGGGTCAAGCTGGCCCTACCAGACTTTGAGAATGGGCCAAAGATCAAGATTTTGTCAGCACTGTGGGTGGACATTCAAAAATCTCTAAAAGCCACAGGATACACCTACTGATAACAACAGACAATAAAGGAATGTTGTAGGTGCTGTAACAGGAAGCTTAAGGATTCTGGGACTTGTACTCCACAAAGCGGAAAGAGGCAAAAAAGTGGATCAAACAGAAGGTTCATTAATTCTCCTTGTGACTGTATCAGCCAGTGAATACTCTAGGTTGAAGAACAGGCACTACAGCAGAGTGCCTAGCCAGCTCAGATCTGCCAGACCAACAGAACGTGAGGGAAAAACAGAGATTGACAGATGTTTTTTTACAGCTCAGCCTCTGGGTTGAGTGCAGTCAGAGTTTTCATTCTTAGAATGTGCATAGCCAGAAGGCTGAAGGACCCACACAGGAGTAAAGGTGAGTATGTGGAATTGGGCAACATCAGTTCGGCTTAGATTAGGCCCTCTGTCTTCTGTTTGGTTTTGACATGTTGACCAAAAATACTTTGGCTCCTTGGTATTGGGTTTAGTAGGCTACAAATAAATGTAGGTGGCAACCTTTAACCACCTCTCACTCCCCCTAGTCTGTCCCAGCCTCTTCCACTCTCCCCTGTTCATCCAGTCAGATAAAAAAAAAATCGAAATAAAAAACCTCAGTCAGCACTTGCTAACATGACTGGAGCCACTAATGTTTTTAATGAAAGTACAAATGCCTAGGTAGGAGGAAGAAGGATGACTAATGACAATTGTAGGTGAAAGGGTGGTCATGGGATTAGTCCTCGACACCTGAGAAGGGCTATTTTTTTTAATTAACTGATAGAAGGATGAAGTGATTGTAAAGTGGCTCAAAAATTCGACTGTGCCAAGGAAAAAGCAAAAGTGCCAAATTTCAGCAAATTAACCAAATAAAGCTTAGTACAACTTGTGCTCATCAATTATTTATTTATTTATTTAGAATCAATTCATTATGAAAACAAAATGAGCTGTGAAACAGTTAATTTCCAGAAGTGTCTTGGGGGGTGGGGGTTACATAAGGAGAAGGCGAAAGTCATCAGTAAAGAGAACAGTGCTCAGAATCATATACATTCTAATTGCAAGCCAAGTAATAAAAATATGGGCATAACTTAAATATATAAGGACATACTGTGCAAACATATAGACAAACATAGCAATATCACTAACTCATGGTGTCAGAGCAGCAATTTATGGACACAATAATTGACTTAATCCTAGTGACAAAACCAATTCTGATACAATAGAGAGAGACTGAGAGCAGAGAACAGTGATAGGAGTTTGAGGGTGTGGGCAGGCATAGGATGTAAGTGCTTATACTAAGGGGGTGAAAGGATTACTAAGCGCTAGTTTATTTCCCTATATGTAGAATATGTGGAGGGAGAATTTAAAGAGGAAGGGTGGGAAGGGTAGCCAGAGGCTTCTCCCCTTCAGGATGTTGGAAACCCTGCAAGGTATTGTGGAGCTGGCAGGAAAACATAGTGAAGGTGGGGGAAAGGATTACTGAGCACTAGTTGATTTCCCTAGCTGTAAAATACATGGAGGGAGAATTTAAAGAGGAAAGGAGGAGGGGGAATGGGTAGCCATCTACTTCTCACCTTCAGGATTTTGAGAACCCGACAAGGGGATGAAGAGCTGGCAGAAGAAAATAGAGATGAAGTTGGGGGGAGAAAAAGAGAAGGAAGAAGGAGGGTGGAAGAGTAAGGGGTGGAAGGGGCGGGTGATTTAGAGTAAGTAAAATTTATTTTTAAGCGCTTTTCAGAAACCAAAGCGCTGTACAGATGGACAGACATTTAATTACAGAATATAACAATAACAATAATAATAACAATAAAATCACAGTAAAAATCACAGTAAAAAATCACTCTCCATACACCTTCAAAAATAGATACGTTTTTAACTCAGACTTAAACTCTCGACGGTCAGGCAGCTTCGTATCCGACAAGGTAGAGAATTCCACAGGGTGGGGGCCTCGTAAGAAAATGCACGTGCCCCAGATGTTTTTAAACGAACCCTGGGATCTCTAGCAATCCCTCGTCGGCGGATCGAGGAACGAGAGGGATGTAGGGGAGTAAGGAGATCTTGTAGGTATACGCGTCCCTGTTCTGGTAGGGTTTATAGGCCAGTAACCCGACCTTGAAGGTGATCCGCCACTGAACGGCAGCCAGTGCAGTCCGCGCAGCACAGGTTATAATATGACTGTTTCTCTGGATGTCCCAGTCAAAAGCCTGGCTGCTGCATTCTGCACCAGCTGCAAGCGGCGGATATCAACCCCCGGTAGCCCTAGGTACAGGGCATTGCAGTAATCACAGCGAGAGGTCACAAAGGCATGGACCAATGTAGAAAGGTCATCCGGAGGAACTAGGGTGTTTCACTCGAGGCGATATTCCTAAGATGGTAAAAGAGATTTGACAACGGATGACACCTGCAATTTTAGGGTCAAACCATCGTCAATAATAATGCCCAGATTCCGCCCAGTCTGAGGAGTTGAGAGCTGGGCACCATCGAGCCATGTCCGGCTGGAAGCCCAGCCCCACAACCCGCCCAAGGCGACCTGGGTCCACTGCCAACACCTTAGTCTTATCCGGGTTTAACCTCAGCCAGTTGGCACTCATCCAATCCTTAATCTTGGACAGACAGCTGTTAAGCATAGAGATCATGCGTCTTCCTGTCCGGGATTAAAGGACAAATACAGCTGGGTATCATCTGCATAGCAGTGAAAACCCAAGCTGTATCGCCTAATAATGTCTCCCAATGGCAGCATATAGATAGCGAACAACATGGGTGCCAGAATGGAACCCTGCGGTACCCCACAGGACAGGAAGATGGCATCAGAGGAATAAATTCCAGTGACAACCCTCTGTCTCCGTCCCGTAAGGAAAGATCAAAACCAATGCAGAACTGTACCAGACAGTCCACAATAAAGCCGCAGGCGTTCCAAAAGCACACCATGGTCCACAGTATCAAATGCTGCAGAGAGATCAAGAAGGACTAAGATAGTACGAGCCTTTTGATCTCACGCAATTAGGAGATCATTTAAAATCCGGACAAGGGCAGTCTCAGTGCTATGTCTTTTCTAAATCCTGATTGAAGAGTATCATAGATATTGTGGTTTGTAAGATGGTCATCCAGTTGTAGCGCAACCACCTTTTCAATAACCTTACCCACAAAGGGCAGGTTAGAGACAGGTCTGTAGTTAGCTAGACAGTCCGGTTCAGTGAAGGTTTTTCAGGAGTGGTCGAACGACTGCCTCCTTTAGGGATCAGGAAGACCCCTGCTCCAAAGATTTCAGACAATTTCAGCAAGGATCGGGCAAATAGTATCTTCACAGCCTAATAACAGTGACGAGGGTCCGGATCCAAACTACAGCTGGTTGGGCGTAAAGTCTGGACAATCCTCACAATATCCGTGAATTCCGCCACTCATAGTCAGACCAGGTGACACAGGTGTTTGTTTCACCGATCACTGCAAACCCTAAAGAGTGAGCCTGGCTGATATCAGACCTAATGCTAGCAATCTTATCAGTGAAGAATCGAGCAAGCTCATACACTTTATTTTAGAAGATCTTTCCAGACTGTAGACAGAGTGGATTGCATATTCTGTCAACAGTCCTAAAGAGCTTGAGCTGGTTGGTTCCGCGCCGCAGCAATCTCCCTGGACAGGAATTCTGCCTTCTTACGGGTGATTGCTGATTGATAGATACCATAATGATCCATCAACCTAAGTCTGTCAGCATCCAGGCCGGACATCCGCCAGGCCCTTTCTAGCCTTCGCCCCACTCTCCTCACTTCCTTCAAGGTCTCATCAAACCATGGAGTCCTTGGGCGCTGAGTGAGTGGGCGAACATGAACAGGAGCAACTAGGTCCATGGCCTCACTCACCACCTATTATAGGCAAGAACGAGGTCCCCTGGACCCATGCTCTCGCCTGAAATACCCGATAGGTCCAGTACCGCTAGTAGACCCTCTGGAGTAACTCCCCTTAAAGGGCGATACTGGACCATCTCCGTGAGGCGGCCTGATAAGGGGTGCCTCAAAGCTGAATCTTATGGTGTGATGGTCCGTCACACATTCGGTTCCACCCCAGATCGTAACCTCAAATCAACAGGAACACCAGATCAATAGGTGACCCCTATATGGGTAGCAGAGGTAACTACCTGTGACAGGCCCAACATAGTCATAAGTTGGAGGAAGTTTCTACCAAAGTGCAAGAGTTCATCGTTGACCCAGGCATTGAAGTCACCCAGTATTAACCAGCTGGGCAATCCCCATGCCATGTCGACGACGAAGTCCGCGAACTCCTTCAGGAATTCTCCACCGTCACCGGGTGGACGGTAGATGAGGAGAATCCTGAACCCTGCACCTGCTGCCAGGATACACTCAAAGGATCTAGTGTTGCCCACTGGCACATCCACAAGATTCAGATCTGTTCTAAAAAAGATGGCTACTCCCCCGCCCCTACGATCCACTCTCGGGTGGTGTATCACCGAGAACCCAGCCGGAGCAGCAGAGTCTAATATAGGACCTGCATTCTCATCCAGCCAGGTCTCGGTGATACATGCCAGGTCGGATGTTGCAACAAGATCTGCATTAATTGCAGTCTTGTTCCTTATGGACCTGGCATTACATAACACCGCCCGGGTTGGATGGGTTTGCGGAGAAGAGCGCAGTATCTGCCCACAATCTGTGGAGCCCTTGGGTATGGGAATTGGGCATGGAGGACCCCTCTCCTGATCCCATTTCGCCCCAGGGCGTCTCCTTGTCCCAACTACCCCTATCTGCCCACTCCTTTCCAATCTCCCACTCTGTCCAGTCCAACCATCCCTCAAGTGCCTTCTCACTATCCCCACTGCACGACACCTAATAAAGACATCAGCAGACAAGTGGGGACAGTGAAAAGTATGAAGGCTCTGGAGCAGAGTGGGAGAGTACTGGCTCGACTATTTAGGACCCATCCAACACATCTAAACAATTAGTGTCAAATAAAATATCACAACTTAAAACCAACCTACCCTCAAACAAAGATAATCATATACTTAAACAAACAAAACCTATAATAATAATAAAATAAACAGATTAATAAAATATATTAAAATTTGACTATTAAACCAGCATCAAAGTTTAACTCGAATAGCATCATAAGGTTAACATAAAGAGGTGGATAATGAGTCTTTGAACTAAAACTGGAGAATATAAATTTAAACTCATCAAAACTCTCACTAAGGTGTAGAGTGAGTGCACACATTCAAGTCTTTTAAACCCCTCACTCAAGGTATTTTAATCTCCATAGACTCCTGCTGCTAGGAGAAATAGGGCATTATTCAGGATCAAACATAAAGAGCTAAATGTCCAGTATTTGCAGGTCTAAGAACTCCAGGCTCTCTCACAACCCGACAATCAAAGTCAGACTGCCTTGTGAGCAAATAAAAACTTGAACAGTTCAAATCGAGGAGCATGCACCGGAATAATTGGTGAGAGAGAAGATCTGTCTCAGAGTGGAATTACTGACCCAGGCTGGGACCAAAGCAATGACCCTGAGCGGTGTCCACTCACCAGTAGACCCCACCGTAGGTCAAGGAGATACCGGCTGTTCGCACCCACTTCAACAGATCCAAGCCGGCGTCACCCACCCTGAGCCCAGCCAGCATCAACCACCCCAGACAATCATCTCACAACACACCCCAAACTCCGGTCACTTATAGAATCCACAAATATGAGATCCCCCTTAAATCTCCTCACAGTCGAAGCAACAGGACCGGGGCCAGCACAATCACACTCTCCACACCAAATTCCACCCGCTTTAAATGCCCACAATCCCACCCATTGTCCATTCATGGCTCAGACGGCAGCCCAGCCCAACTCACAAATGTCCCAATACAACTCACAGTCCGATGCAATCCAATGCAGTAGTCATTACTTCCAAGAGCCACTTGTTATCCACTCGTAGCACAGAGAGCAATCCAGCCCAACTCCACCGACATTAACATAGAACGAATCCTCGTTTAGCAGCAGCCGTATCGCTCATTCAAACGGCTTCCTTACAAACACGTACAGGGTCGTAACACCACCCTCAGTCCACCTCGAACTCCAAAACGAGAACGAAACCGAAAAAAGCTCAGTCCACCTCGAACTCCAAAATGGAAAAACAGAGCAACGGAGTGAAAACTTGATCTGCCGGCTAAAGCACCCAAAGCACACAGGAGAGTGATTCAAAGTCACAAAACGGTACAAAGCAAACATACAGTGCAGTGGCTAGCCCAGCATGGCCGCCATCTTCTGTGACATAGGTCAGCATGCTACTGTGTGAGAATGATGTACGGGGTATGTAGAGGTAAGATGGTGAGAAGTTAGAGGGGTGTGAAAATAGGATAGAGGGAGAAGTTGTCAAAAGGAGGGGTGAGGGGTGTGATTGAGGTGGGAGGAGGAGGTATAAGAAGATGGGAGGAGTAATGGCTTTGTGGTAGGAGGTGGAGGTAGACAAAGAAGAGGGAGGAGGGTTGAAACTGGGGAGGTTTGCGAGAGGCAGATGAAAGAAGGATGGAAGGGAAGCCAGATAGGGGAAGATGTACAGGGAGTTAACTGCAGTTTCAGCAGTGTACTGTTTGTTTCCAAAGGAGGAGTGCAAGGGATTTGTGAGATGGGGCAGAGTGAAGTTCAAGGGGGAGAGAGTTACAGGAGCTAGGGAATAAATTTGAGAAGGAGTTGTGACCAGATTATGTAAGCCACGGTGGGAGGGCAAGCATTCTGTGTATTGAGGATCAAAATGAATAGCAGGAGGGTGGGGGGACTGACAAGAGAGAGGACATGTAAGATGGCAGAGAACCATGCCAGTACTTGCCTTCTAGATTAGCAGTGTGGGACAAGCACCTGGCAGTGAGGGATGGGAAGGAAAGTGAGGTATAAAGATTGCAGTGGTGAGTGGGGGGGATGTAGCCAAGTACATGGAAGCAAAAATATTTGAATACAGTGTCCAGTCTGGCTAGGGTTGTCTTAGGGGAAATTTTCCATGGTCCAGCACTGCTGATTGTACACCCACCTCGTGGACTGCATCCTATATGTAGGTATATGTACTAACCTTAGGGCAAAGACACTTATCGTATAAGCATAAGTGTCAGGAACTGTGTTCTACTAATGCATATTATGCTTTACTGATACATTTTAGCCATGATAGATGCATTTTACTCTATTTTTATTATATTCTCCATAAGTAAGGCAACAATGCCATCTTTAGTAATGGTGCATTATTGCAAGTGCAACTGACCTTGAAATAATAAGTGGTCCCATTGTATTGTGTTATGTCTGCAAGCTATGCAACTTCTTATGCTACTTAGCATGGTTACTCAGGCCACCTTTTTTTAGCCAATTATTTACATTTTATGTATCACCTTTATCCATTACTGTAGTGATTATCAGAGCATAAGACCCACTGTATCACATAGCTTCTTTGAGAAGAGAGACTGGGTTACCTAGGTAAGGAAAACTGGTAGTTTTCCCAGTGATTACACTGTTGGTAGTAAGCCTGTATTATTGCTCTGTAATAAATTCCATTTACTACATGAGTACCATTTGTCTGTTGTCTCTTCTTTTTGTGCCGTTCTACCAAGAACTGAGAAGGTAATTTATTACCAAGTTACATTTGGCGACTGTGTGCAGGTTGTAAGGTACAACAGAAGATTCACATTCAATTTATTTTGAATGTTGAGTAGTGTAGTGTGATTTTCACCTACTTGGACCTGCTTGTGCTTACAGTGGTAGCGGTTGTGGCAGGCCCACACTCTCTAGTGCTAGGATGTAGCAGACCCACACCCGAACCCCTTACATTCCCTCTGCGAGTGACAGTGTACCACTTTGGCATCACCATTCACCCACCAGGGACCAGAAAGCAGTTGGTGATGGCGCCAAGGCATTTTGACCAGTTTTCCAAATGTTTGTTTGTTTATATACCCCTTCTTTGTCATGTCTGACCTGTGCACAGAACTGAGACTTGGTGTCTCAAACTACCTCACATCCCATGGCAGATGGACATATTTCGTGCTGGATGCAAAATCTGCTGAAAAATCACTGCTGCTAATATTTGACCATTGCATAGAGTCCAAACAAATAGCCAAGAAATATAACCTTAAAGGTCTCTTGGTTGCAGCTCTACATACCGCTGTTGAGAGTCTCACAGTGAGGTGTGCCTCCCTTGAACTGCAAAATGCATCTCTAAAAATAGAAGTGGGCTTGCAGGCATCAGAGTTACAGATAGAGGAACAGAAACTAGTGGAGGAGACAAGGTCACTCCATGATACTAAAAATAGGCTGTTGAACTGTACTGCTCAAGACACTGAGCGAGAGATATATTTATTAAGAGATGATTGTGAAAGATTGAAATGTGATAAGAAATAATTAGCATATTTGAAAGGTATTCTGAGTGATACAAATGAGTGTTTGAAAGAGGAGAATGCTGAGTTGAAAGAGGATTACAAGTGCGTGAGTTGTGAGCTGGAGAAAGAGCTTAGGGAAAACGTTGAATTGGGCACCATATATAGAGTGTTGCAGTGTGAGGTTGAGAGAGGTATTGAGCAGGGCACTGCAAAAGTCTGTCACAAGAAGTGTAGACAAAAGATGGTGAAGTTGAGCCATTAAGCAGGAGGTTCTTGCCGGCCATGTAAAGGCCATGAACGGGTTTCAGTATACGCCCATTGAGACAGCGTCATCCTGCAATGATGACTCTGACTTTGATGACAAGGCATGCCACATAATACCCAAGTCCATCCCCTGTGGTGGAGCAACTTCCACCAGCCATCCACAAGATGGTACCAACATCGGCATGCACACTGTGTCACCACATCTATGCAAACATGGTGGATGCCACATACAACGTCAAGATGGCGGCCCACGTGGTACAGGCGGAGGAGGGCCTGTATTCCATGTCTGTGCCTCCACCTCCGCTTCCCATCCGGGAGATGAGCCAGAGATATCGCAGCATGATTAATGAGGCAATTAATAGAATAACCATCCTGGAGTACCAAAAGAAGGCCATCCAGGACCAAATTGAGAAACGTCAGAGAATCGAGTCAATCAAGACCACACAACAGAGCTATTGCTATTGGAGTGGCAGAAGTTGTGCTAGTCACAGAGCTCGGGAACATGAAGAACTTCATGTGCCTATGCATCTCCAACCTCCTACAAGTCATCCACTCTGTCCAGCAAATTGCACAGAGCATCAGACAGATGGGCCTCAACTGACAATCTCAGTTGTCGCTTAGAAAAGTATGTTCCTTTGCAGGAAGACTCTCTCACAACCCAAGTACCATGCTCAAGTCTTGTGACAGATGATTGAACCTACCCCCTGGGCTAAGCTCTCAGAGACAGTATGTAACTCCAACACCCTCGCTTTGATGACATTTCAGTGGCCCTTATATCCACCAATTCCTCGGTGTCGTAGCAGCTTGCTTTTCCTACAGGGTTAAGCAAAGCACAAAAGAAAGTCCTACAGCCTACCATCAATGGCTATGGCTCTCATACAGCACTGGCAAAGGCCTCACAAATGAACATACAGACCAGGACCAAATTGAGTACAAGGATTTGTACATCTGGAATATGACTCCAACCTTGCGGGAAAAGGTTAAGCTTAATGTTTACCTGAATGCCGACACATTTGCAGCCATCCTCACTATGATGGAGCATGCCTATCAGGTCTACCTCTGTAACCTTACTTCTGGCACATCCAACAAGGTGGCTGCAGTACAGCCCACCCTTGACATCCCTACCCATTATATGGTAGAGGGAAATAACCAAATCAATGACGCCCCTTTTGACGACAAGGAATCACAAAAGGAGAGGGGGGATCCAGAACTATTGAAACAACAGGAGCAGAGACAGAGGCAATTGGAAAAATCCAAACACCCAGAACCGCAATAGTCCAAGTTAATGACAGATCAAAGATGAAAACGAGACCCTCTGCAAGCTGTTAGAGGAGATCCATGCCGAGATGGAAGCTAAAACTACACGAACTATACCTGCCCTAGCCCCAACCGCTGAACAGACAAGTGGCCAAGGAATCCTTTCCTAGCCCCAGCTATCGAATGCTCAAACAGCTGAGGGAATCCTTTTATTGCACTGGTTACTGGCCAGGCTGATGCAACATCCAAGGAGGAACCACCTGTGCAGGCCGTTGCAGTGCCTGTGATATCACAGATACAATTGTACCCATTGCAAGACATACAGATGGCCTTGGAAGACCCTGCAGGCCTTCGGTTTCAGGACAATTACAGGCCCCAATCTGGATTGTGAGTGATTTGATTATTGACACAAATGGACAGCCTTGTGTGAAGGCCATGTTCGGGGGCTGCCAACTTACCATGCATCTGGATACCGGAGCAGCTGTGTCAGTTCTCCATGATGAGGACCCAGTCTATTCTGACCGGTCTACTGGCTGGAAGACCAGTGCACAGGGTGTAGATGGTACCCAGTTACACACCTACTGATCTATTCCACTACCTGTGCTGGTAGGCCACCTCAGGTCTGATTTTGCTTCTGATGTCATGATTCTACGTCATCATCCCAGCATCCTGGGAATTGACTTCCTAGCATTACACAGCTGTGTAGTGGATTTAGCAAACAGGGTACTCATTCAGATCAAAGGACAATGCCATGCTGTCACCATCCCAGACTTGCACATGGTGGAAGCCATCTCCCATAACAACAAGGAGAACGACGCCATGGCTTTATTCAAAAGTTATAATCTGGTTTCTGAGCTTGCATCCTTGCTACCAAAACACCTTGATGTGTTTGCCACCAACAAGCACGACTGTGATAGAATGCACACTACCATTGAGATCACATGGCCTAACCTTGTGAGGCAGAAGCAGTACCCATTTCCTGATGAAGCCTTGCCATCATTGAGGGAGACCATCCAATCACTGCTTCATTATGGAATGATTAGTACCTGTGTTTCCAACATCGTGATGAACTCAAATTCCTTTACAATGCTCATGCCTTGGGCTTGTAAATGACTTTTGTAGCTCCATCCCACTACTTTCCTGTGGTTTTTGCCTTTTCTTCTGGAGATAACAAGGGGGAAATGTTATCCATGGTCCAGGACCCCTGATTGTACCCCCACCCCATGGACATCATACTATATGTAGGTATATGTATTAAACTTAGGGTGAAGACACTTATCGTATAAGCATAAGTGTCAGGATCTGTGTTCTACTAATGCATATTATGCTTTACTGATATATTTTAGCCATGATAGATGCTTTTTACTCTATTTTTATTATATTCTCCATAAGTAAAGCAGCAGTGCCATTTTTAGTAATTGTGCACCATTACAAGTGCAACTGGCCTTGGGATAATAAGTGGTCCCATTGTATTGTGCTATCTTCTGCAAGCTATGCAACTTCTCATACTAGTTAGGATGGTTACTCAGGCCACCTGTTTTTGGCCAATTATATACATTTTATGTATCTTCTTTAGCCATTGCTATAGTGTTTATCAGAGTACAAGACCCTCTATATCACATAGCTTCTCTGACAAGAGAAAGTGCATTACCTAGGTAAGGAAAACTGGTAATTCTCCCAGTGATTACACTGTTGGTAGTAAACCTATATTATAGATCTGTAATAAATTTAATTTATTACATGAGTACCACTTGTCTGTTGTTTCTTCCTTTTTATGCCATTCCACCAAGAACTTGAGAAGGTAATTTATTACCAAGTTGCAGGGCAGAGTTGTAGACAATGTCCCCAAAGTTGAAGACTGAGAGGATCATCTTTTGGACAGTTTCATGCCTGGCTTGCATGGGCAGGCAGCTGCAGTGTCTGTATGGGACTCCAAGCATAGGGAGAATTTTTTGGGGAATGGCATCAACGTGTACACCAAAGTCTAGATTTTTGTCTAGCCATAGCCCAAGGTACTTAAATGTACGGACGTTATTGAGTTTGGAACCTGTCAGAGTATGAAAGTTGGGGGTGTAGTCAATTCTGTACAGCTTTTGTCTGGTGCCAAAGGTCATAGAGACCATTTTTTTGACATTCAGAGAGAGTTGGCTAGCACTAAACAAGTGCTGGACATTGTTAAAGTCCATTTGAAGCCTGGAAGTTACTTATGTGGGGGAACTCCCAGAGGAGAATAACACAGTGTCATCAGCATACATGTGTATGCTAGCAGATGAGCTGATGTCAGGGAGATTATTCAGGAAGATGGTGAACAGAATAGGTCCTTGGGTGACGCATGTGTTGATTGGGGGGGAGTGGAATTACAGACTCTGACAGTTTGGATCTGGCCAGTGAGGTATGACCAGAACCAGATGGTAGCTGTATAAAGCAACCAACTGCAGTCAGCTTGAAGAGGAGAAGTGAGTGGGCAACAGTGTCGGAGGCTTTGGCCAAGTCAACAACGATGGCAGAGATGATGCTTTCCTGCTCCATCCTTGTGAAAATGGAGTCAGTGAGCCAAAGGAGGGAGCTGGCAATGGAGTGGTCTTTACAGAAACCAGAATAGAAAGGACTGAAGAAGGAGGAATCAAGAAGTTGGAGAGTTGCTCCAGTGTCAGGTGCTCTTGAACCTTAGCCAGAATAGGTAGCAGGGATATAGGGTGGAAATTGCTAGGATTGGATGGGTCAACCCCTTTGGGAAGATAGACCACAGTGGCAGACTTCCAAATCATAGGTACAGTTGTGAGCAAGAAGGAAAGATTCAGAAGATGAGTCAGGAAAAAGCAGTAGCCTCAGTGGAAAGGTGAAGATGTTTAGGGTCAAGGCCATCAGGGATGTTTCATTTGTTGGGGTTCATGGCAAGTAAAACTTGCAGGGTGTCATCAGGGTGGACAGGTTTAAAGGTGAAGTGTGAGGTGGTTGGGGATTGTGAGTAGGGGGGGCACATTAAAGGGTGGATGAGCGATAGGTGGAAGAGATGCAAAGAAGGAGGAGGCACAGGTAGTAAAGAAGTTGTTGAATTCCACAGCCATGGTGTGTGGGTCCTCAACTATATGGGAGACAATTTTTAGGACCAGACAGGGGGGTTGGTAGGGTAGTGAAAACAAAGCATGGATAACCTTTCAGAATTTGGAAGGGTTGTTTATGTTGTCATGGAAGGAGGTGTCAAAATAGACCACTTTTGGGAGGTGGATGGCATGGGTACAAGCATTCCAGTGTACGCAATAGTGCTGAAGAACTAGTGGGGTGACTGAGGTCTTCATTGTGGCCCATGCTTGATCACATGCTCGTTTACAAGTTATGAGTTCAGTAGAAATCCAGGACAGGTGGCTACCTTGGACTCTTACATTTTGTAGTGGGGCATGGTGGTCCCAGACAGATAGTAATCATGTGGTGACCAGTTGATATTGCTCAGCTCACTATGGATGGTGGAGATGTTGAGGAAATGAAAAGAGCAGATTTTAAGAATGATAGAAAGGGAATTTGTACAGTGGATTTTTCTCACACAGAAGACCATGTGATGGTCACTAAGTGCATTGGAGAGTGTACCAGACTTAATGACACAGTGGGGTGGGTGGGGTGAAGATAAAACCCAGTCGAGTAGGTGTGTTTACCAGTTTTATGATTTAGGCATCTGGGGTCCTCTGTTAATTGCTTTAGGTTAAGGTAAGTAGCTTGAATGCAAACTTTGGACTGCTTGCTGGTGAGGCAGTGTATGTTAAAGTCCCCAAGGAGGTACAATTCCCCAGGGATGGCTAGGAATGTGATGGTTGATAGGAGATCAGAGATAGAGGAGAGCTCAGAGACTGAGAGGTTGGGACAGTAGTAGACACTGCCAACAAAGATGGGGTGGAAGGATTGGAGGGATAATTTTATTAGTAGCAACTCATAGGAAGAGGGAGAGAAGACAGATAAGCAGATAGAATATTTGATAGAGGAGAAGATATACATAGTGAGATCCCAGCCATGGACTTACGGTCTTGGCAGATGACAGAGTACCCAGGAATGGAGATGCCTGTGTCTCAGATTTTAGTGCTGAGCCACGACTCAGAGATAATGAGAATAAAGGGATTTTGTTGTAAAATGAGTGGCTGCTAGAGGTCAGTTTTGGGGAGGTGACTTCTAATTAGTTGTAGAGAGAAAGGGGGGGGACCAGGGTTGGGTTGAACATCACCAGATGTGAGAAATATGAGTAATATTAGTGATTGAGATACTATGGCTGACCATATCTTTATCTGGGGGTGTGGATGGTTGGTGGCAGGGGTGGTGTCAATTTTCCAGTTGCAGTGCATGGTAAAGGCACTCATGGTAGGCAAGTGGAGCCCCAATCCATAGAGGAAACCATCAACAGGGCACCAGGGGGAGTGTTGGCTAGTGGACAGACAGGGAGAGGCAAGGATGGGTGAGAACGAAGGAGGTCAGGTTGGTGATCAGAGTAGGGGAGTGGGTTATGAGGAGGGAGGAAGGTATATAGGAGAGAAGAGTAGGGGTACACAGGCAAGGAAGAAAAGCAGCATGATAGTGCACTGAATGACAGTAGAATTATTGGGTGTCCAATAGATCTTAGGTACTTATATTGGCCAAGTAGAATAGCTTAGTGTATAGAAAAGAGAGAGAAGATAGGATTGTGAAAGAATCGATAATAGGTATTAATATAGGAATAGATAGTAGGTGGTTATATTAGTCAAATAGAGTAGCCTAGTGTGTTTAAAGAAAGAATAAGAATTGTAAAAGAATGGGGAATTCTTTCTTTAAACAGCTTACATTCAGCAGCCAGTGAGTAAAGATAAGAGAATTAATGAAAGCTAGCAGAAGGTAACGAATGGACAAGATAATGTAAGTCATAGGCGTAAATCTGATCTGGTTGATTTAGACAAAATTATCCTTACTAAGTATAAATAAGAGAGGCAAAGGCAGCAGTTACCGGGAACCAATTAAATTTAAAAGTTGCCTGGGATATAAACCAATTAGGGAATAGTGGAAAAAACAATGAGGAGCTAAGGTCTATTTAATAGAGGTATGGGATGGGGTGGGTAGATTGGACAAAATATTCAGTTCAGAACTACAGGGACAGCGTGTCAATAAAGCACTCATAAATGCCCATTTCAAAAGTCAGAAAAAGCCACAGAAATCCAACAGTCTCAGGCAGGGATAGAAGGGAGCCAGTGGTGAAGAAGCTGGAAGCTCAAGGAATGAATCAAAGCAGCATCTTCCAAACCACAATTCCTTGAGGAAAAAGTGTTCCTGATGGAACTGGGTAGACGAGCAGTAGCTGCAGTACGGGTGGTAGGGGCTGAGCCAGGGCCGCAAGCCCATTTAGGACTAGATCTAAAAGAAAGGGAGAGAGAGGGGAGTCAATTCCAGTTAAGGGTCTTGGATGGCACCAGACTTAATCGGTGGGAGGTCTTGAGAGCAGGGAACAAAAGGCAAGGGCAGAAGTGAGAAAAGTAGGTGTAAACAGAAGGGTATGGGAGAGAAATCAGATGGGTGAAGTTTCTGGGAATGCAGTGGGACTGCACGGAGATAATAAGTGGAGTTAAATTAGTGGAAAACATATTGCTAGTATTCGGAGGGGGGCAGAGAAATGGCTCCAGAGAAGCCGTAGAGGAAGATAGAAGTCAGAGAGGCTGTGGCAGAGATTGCAGCTTAGCAAATGGAAAGTACAGAAATAGTTTAGGTAAAGCAGCTCAGGTACAGAGAGGCTGGGGAGAAAAGAAAGACAAAAAAAAGAATTAGAAGGGTTAGAGTGGAGGAAGGGTGAGAGTACAGGCAGGGAGACAGAGAAAAATTTAGCAGTAGCACTAGTTTAAAAAGCATCATTAGGCAGGTACATTTACAGTATTAAACTTCCAAAGCATTTCAATATCAACAGGAAAATATTCAGTTCCCTACAACAGGGAGAGTGTGGCAGTGAAGGACTCGTAAATGCACATTTCAAAGTTCAGAAAAAGTCACAGAAATCCTCCAGTCTCAGGCAGGGATAGAAGGGAGCCAGTGGTAAAGGAGCTGGAAGCTCCAGGAGCCAATCAAAGTAGCAGCTTTCAAACTGCAGTTCCCAGAGGAAAAAGCATACCTGATGGAGCTGGGCAGATGGGTGGTAGCTGCAGTACAGCTGGCAGGGGTCTGAGCCAGGGCCGAATGCCCGTTCAGGGCTAGATCTGATGGAGCTGAGCGGACGAGCGGTAGCTGCAGTATGGTCAGTGGGGTCTGAGCTGGGGCCACAAGCCCATTCAGGGCTAGATCTGATGGAGCTGGGTGGACGGGCGGTAGCTACAGTACAGCTGGTAGGGGTCCAAGCTGGGGCCACAAGCCCGTTCAGGGAAAGATCTGATGGAGCTAGGTGGATGGGCAATAGCTGCAGTATGGCAGGCAGGAGTCTGAGCTGAGGCTGCAAGCCCATTCAGGGCTAGATCTGGAAGAAAAAAAAATACAGAGGACTTCGAATCTTGGAACACAGTTTGCTTGCATAGGCTTCATTTTCTTTGGGAGAAGCCAACCTGCATTTCTTGGAAACTCCTGCTGCAGACATTCATCCTTGTAGAAGGCCCAGACACCAGGGCCCTGTGTGTCTGTTTGCTGTTTGGTGGATGACAAGGACAGTCCCCTCCAAGAGGTGAAGAGAACTGGACAGGAGATTTACTGGATTCATCACTGTCCACACCTTTTGTCAAACGGGAGCACATTACATTTTCCGCACCTTTAACCAAGTCTTTCTGCAGCACTAGAGTGGAGGACATCCCACACATATTGCTTTTTGGCTGTATCTTAGTATTTGAGAGTACTGACCAGGGTCTAACTCTGCAGTACCTTTGGATTGATATGAATTTAGTCAGATAGGCCTGGGCAAGCACTGTGCAATCATAAAAGTGTTCAAAGGTGGTGTTTTTTTCTTACTTAGTTCAACCAGTTAGGCCTCCATTCTTGTCCAAACACCAGTCCCATCACCTGGCTTCTCATGGGCTTACCTGCTATCTCATATCTTCTTCCATGGCTTATCATCCCCTGCAACAGGACCAGCATGACCCCTACTGTAGTACTCAAGATATGCTTCACAAGAGAGTGCCATGTCACCAGTGCGGCCTGCAAAGGTTCAGACCCTTTATATTGCTGTTAGATTTTTCCTCCTCCATATTTCTCTCCTTGTGGGATGCAAACACTGGAGTAGTCACATGCTTGATGCTTGCAAATCTATAGAGTGCATAACTTGGTGTCTCTTGCACCCTGAGTGCACTGCCACTTGTGGTCACCCTGGTGGCAGTATTGCACTGAATGTACTGCTCTCTCTCCCTGGAGGAGCAGCAGGTCATCTGGGACACTCGATTCTCTTCTCCAATCCACCCCCTAATGACCTTGGCTCAGTTCTGAACCTGGGTCACTAGTGTCATGAATATTATAAACAATGACAACATTTTTAGCCAATGAGAAACAGAAGGTTTCAGCAGATAAGGGCTTTATGGCCCACTTCAGTCTGCCCTATTTTCACGCTATCCTTACTGTGACACTGCAGACCCTGTTTTACCTCTGGTCCCCCTCCTTTTTTACTTCTAATATCCCCTTATGTCTATCCCAAGCTTCCTTGAATCCCATAATTGTTTCGGTCTCCTGTGTAAGGTTGTTCTACTCATGTACCACTTAAGAGAAGGTTAAGGGAATGCCTGACAGTCAATAGATTCAAGACTGACTTAAAAACATCTTTGTTAAATTTAGCCTTCCCAGATGAAATTTAATTTATTTATATATTTATTATTTTAGATTACATTTTTATGCTGCACATTGTATTTTAATTGTGCAGCAACTTGGTTCTGAAAGGTGCTACATAAATAAAGATTTGATTTATTGATTATTTGACTTCAGTGAAAAAGTGTTTCCTCACATTTCCTCTGAACCTCCCCCCTTCTAATTTCATAGTGTGACCCCTTGTCCTTCAGCATCTTTTCCTTTGGAAAATGCTACCTTCCTGTACCTTGTTTTTTCCTGTGAGGTATTTGTATGTTTCTATCATGTTCCCTTCCTCCTCCTCCTACCGTCCAGGTAGTACATGTTCAGTTCCTTAAGCCTTTCCTCATAGGTTTTCAGATGCATGCCTTGCACCATTTTAATTGCCCTCCTTTCAACGTCTTTCACCCTAACTATGTCCTTTTGAAGACAGAGCCTCTAGAACTGGACACATTATTTGAGGTGTGGTCTCACCAGTGATCTGCACAGGGGTAATATTACCTCCCTCCTTTTGCTAGTGATGCCCTCTGTCTATGCATCCCAGCATCCAGCTAGCCTTCCCACTGCCTTGCCACACTGTTTTGCAACCTTCAGGTCATCTGTAATAATCACCCTCAGGTCCCTTTCCTGTCAGTGCCTCCCCCACCCCCAACTGGTATGTTGTTCTCAGGTTTTTGTGCCCAAAATGCATTATTTGGCATTTTTTTGAGTTGAAACGCAGTAGCCAATTCCTTGACAATTCTTCCAGCTTTGTTAGATCCCCTCTCATTCTATCCACTCTCCCTGGTGTGCACGCTCTGTTACAGAGTTTCATGTCATCTGCGAAGAGACATACCATCCCTTCCAGTCCCTCAGTAAAGTCACTAATAAAGACAATAAAGAGGACTGGGCCCAGTGCCGACACCTGCGGCACCCCGTTGGTCACTTTGCCTACTCCAGCATGTGTCCCATTCACCACCACTCTTTGAGACCTATTGCTCAGTCAACTCTCTACCCATTTTATAACCTTAGTACCCACTCCTAGTCCCCCTAGCTTGGCCATCAATCTTTTATGGAGAACAGTGTCAAAGGCCTTGCTGAAATCCAGGTAGGCCATGTCCACTGCCCCTCCCTGGTCCACTTCCTGGTTACCCAGTTAAAGAACTTGATCAGGTTAGTCTAGCATGACCTCCCCCTGTGATGCCATGTTGTCTCAGATCCAGAAGCCTACTGGAAACAAGATATTCACTAATCTTTTCCTTTAGCAGTGATTCCATCACCTTACTCACCACAGATGTCATGCTGACAGGCCTGAAGTTTCCTGCCTCCTCCCTGTTACCACTTTTTTATAAAGGGACCACATCTGCCCTCTTCCAGTCCTCCAGCACCACCCCTACTTCAAATGACAGATTGAACAGGGATGCCAGAGGTGCTGCCAGCTGCTCCCTGAGTTCCCTCAGTATCCTGGGGTGTACCCTGTCTTGCCCAATTGCCTTATCTACTTTTAGTGTCATTTGTTCCCTAAGGACCCTTTCCACTGTAAAAGGACTTGAGTTCACCTCTTGGCCCCTAGTGCCTTTGTAATTTATCATTGCCCCATCGCCTGCCCCTCCTCTGTAAAATACTGAACAAAAGTATTTGTTTAATATGTTCACCTTTTGGTGATCCTCCTCTACACTACTCCTCCTTCATCCTTTAGTTGTACTAAAAATGTTTTATCCCCTTTTTTCATTGATTTGGCAATTTTTCTTCCATTTGTGCCTTTGCACTCCTAGCTGCTTTCCATGCTTCTCTTTGCTTCTTCGGGATTATTTATTTCTAACATTCCAGGTACTCTTATAACCATTACAGGGTGTCTCAACTACATAGTTTTACAATTCTGCAGATCTAAGTTCCATTTGCAAACTTCATTTCCCACAATAGGGATTCCCTAATATTCGGCATAGTGAGACATTTTGATTTTACCTTAAAATTTCATTTTTTAAAGAAAGGTCAAAGATAAATGATTTATAGTATGTGTATACAGTATGTACAGTTCCTCTCTCACTTCTGGTTATAAGAGTTTCTTCTCAAGTCCTTTTGTGATAGAACTGCTCAGATTCACTTTACAGTTCTCTTATCCAAATAACTTGAGAATGTACTCATAACCATAAGAGACACAGTCACTACACATATAAACATGTAATAGCACTACTGCTGTGCCAATGGTCATTCAGAGATAGTGGCTTTTTCAGCAGCCTGAAAGACATTTTACATATTTTGTTGATAGGGTGGGATCCCTATTTACAGGCTGCTGCTCCTTTAATTTTTGCATTGGTACTGCAGTGCACAGCTCCTCATTAAGGTCTGCAACCCTGCCAAATGATTGCAACCACACACAGATTTGGAACTCCCTTAAGAAGTTTGGGGATGACTGGTGCATCACTTGGAGTGGTCTTACCAAAGGCTATGGGGTTATTGTGTGTTTGGAGGGCGGCGGAATCTGAATCTTTTATTGTTTTATTGATTGCCATTATCCAGCTTTATGTATTTCCATTGCAGATCACTGTTCTTGAACTCCAGCTCCACACACACAAAAAAAAAAAACAACTCTTTGTGTGTATTGCTTTTACTGTCTCAGTTGTAATCATCACATCAGGGTATTAGTTTATCCTGTTATTGCCACTGGTTTGTTGGGTACTGTACAGTACATGATATTCAGGCCACCTGTCACTCCTGGTAGAAATACTGTATTTTCTGTGTTGCAGTACCATGGCAGAATAGTATTAGAAATACAATGCAAAACAGGAGACCACACTAGGATAGGGTGCTTAGCATAAAACATATTATCAAACCCACAAAATCCAGAACTCACCACCTAGAGAAAAAGATGCTGCTTCAGAATGATACGGAACGCACTGTGCCAATTTTATTAGACATGATAGATTAAGAACATGCCTTGAGGCATTTTGGATAACTCTTTTATCAAAAGACTTCTTTTGATAAAGGGGTAGTCCTTTATCTAGACACATGGTGGATTCCCTGCAAGGAGAGGGCCTCAAACAACTGGTACAACAAACTGCAAGAGACAGGGCTATCTTTGATCTAGTACTGACTAACAGGGAAAGGATCACAGATCTCCAGGTAGAAGGTCGCCTGGGGGCCAGTGATCATCACATGGTATGGTTCAATTTGGCTACTACAACTAAATCATCCCATTCCAAGGCAAAAATATGGGACTTCAGAGGAGCTGACTTTGATAAGATGGCCAACAGAGTTAAACTAGCCCTGTCAAAAAGAAATACAGATGATGGGGTACAGACAAAGTGGACAAGCATTAATGATGCAATACTTGAAGCAGCATCCCATTGTGTTAGAGAGAAAAGGAAGTGCAAAAGAAGAAGGAAACCATTTTGGTTCTCAAAAACAGTAGCAGAAAAGGTCAGAGCCAAAAGGCTGGCCTTCAGGAAATATAAGGGAACGTAGCAGGATGAAGATAGGGAGGCATACCAAACTTCCCTAAGGGAAGCAGGAAAGGCAGTAAGGCAAGCAAAGGCCCAAGCTGAGGAAACACTAGCACAAACAGTAAAAGAAGGTGACAAGGCTTTCTATAGATTAGGGGTATTGCTAAGATCAGAGGGGATAAGGAGGCATGTGAAGAGGAGGACCATGTAAAAGCATCTATCCTACATAGATACTTTTGCTCAGTATTTACTGAAGAGAAGGTAGGGCAGGGCCCACAGCTCAGCACCATGGACATGGGGTGGGGGAGGAGATGTGCAATAGTCCTTTCACAAAAAGAAAGGATCCTTCAAGAGCTCGATAAGCTCAGGGTGGACAAAGCAATGGGACCTGATGGCATATATCCCAGGGAACTAAAGGAGCTAAAGGTGGAACTAGCAGAGCCATTATCATAACTGTTTAGTGAGGTTCTGAGCACAGGAGAGGTCCCAGAAGACTGGAGAAGGGCTCATGTGATCCCGCTCCACAAGAGTGGTAGCAGGGAGGAGGCAGGGAACTACAGACCAATCAGTCTTACCTCAGTAGTGGGCAAGATTATGGAGGCACTCCTTAAGAAAAGGATACTGTAACACCTGGAATCCATAGGAGAACAGGATCCAAGACAGCATGGGTTTACAAAAGGAAGGCCCTGTCAAACTAATCTCATAGACTTCTTTGACTAGGTAACCAGAGTGGTGGACCAAGAGAGAGCAGCTGATGTCGACTACCTTGACTTCAGCAAAGCTTTCAATATGCTATGCAGATGATACTCAGCTATACATGTCTTTTGTCCCTGAACAAGATGATGCTGTCTCAGTGCTCAACAGCTGTCTAACTGAAATTCAGGCCTGGATGAATGTGAGCTGGCTAAGGTTGAACCCTGAAAAAACCAAGGTGTTGGTTGTGAACCCGGGTCATCGTGAGGCGGGTATGCTGGCAGGTTCACCTTTGGGTCTATGGCTTGGAGGTGTCCAGCTAGCTACCTCAGACTGAGTGTGGAACCTGCGCGTTATATTTGATGACTGTCTGGCTTTAAAATCACAAGTGTCAGCAGTTGTTAAAACTTCTTTTTACCATCTGAGAAATATCATCCGGGTGAAACATCTGGTTCCTCCTGATGGTCTTCCAACGTTGGTTCAAGCCTTCGTTACCTCCCGGCTTGACTACTGCAATGTCCTTTACCGAGGGCTGAAGGGGGTTGATATCTGTCGCCTGCAGGTAGTGCAGAATGCGGCAGCCAAGTTGTTGACTGGTGCTTCGAGACCCAGTCACATAACGCCTGTGCTCCGCAGTCTGCACTGGCTGCTGATATGGTGGCTGATCACTTTTAAGGTTGCTTTGTTAACCTATAAGGCCCTACATGACCAGGGACTGGGTTACCTGAAAGATCTCCTTTGTCCCTACTGTCCCCTTCATCCTCTCCGATCCACCAATGAGGGATTGCTAGAGGTTCCCAGGGTATGTCTGCAGACATCGGGAGCAAGGGCATTTTGTTTTGTTGCTCCGTCCCTGTGGAACTCTCCACCTCATCGGGTAGGAGATTGCCTAACCGTCCAGAGTTTTAAAATTGCTTTAAAAACCTATTTATTTAACCTGGCTTTTGCTGATTGATGGGGTTATTTTACTTTACTATGCTGCTATTATATTGCTTTTTGTGGAATTATATGCTTGTTTTATAATAATTTATTTTATTTTATGTATTTTATTGTACAGGCACCTTGGTTTCAAAAAGGCGCCTTTTATAAATAAAACTGATTTGATTTGAATACTGTTCCACATAGAAGATTGATTAATAACTGGGTAGGCTCAGGGTGGGTCAGAAGTTGGTCAACTGGGTGGCAAACCGGTTGACAGGCAGAAAACAGAGAGTGGTGGTAAATGGTATACATTCAGAAGAGATGCAAGTCACAAGTGGGGTACTTCAGAGATCACTCCTGGGGCCAGTCCTATTCAATATCTTCATCAGTGACATTGCAGATGGACTGGAGGGTAAGGTGTATCTGTTTGCAGATGACACCAAGATCTGCAACAGAGTAGATGATCCAGATGGAGTGGGCAGAATGAGAAGAGATCTGGGTAAACTAGCAAAATGGTCGGAAGAGTGGCAACTGGAGTTTAATGCAAAGAAGTGCAAGATCATGCACATAGGGAACAGAAACCCTGAAGCCACCTATAGGCTGGGAGGGGAGTTGCTGGCAGTCACAAGGGAAGAAAGAGACTTGGACGTCATCATCACAGATGACCTGAAATCATCCAAGCAGATCACTAAAACAGTAGGTAAGACTAGAGGGATGTTTAGGTGTATTAGAGTGGGTATCACAAGTTGGAAGAGGGAGGTAATAATCCCTCTTTACAAGACACTGGTTAGGCCCCATCTTGAGTACCGCATGCAGTGCTGGAGGCCACACATTCTCAAGGACATTAACCAAACTGAGGCAGTTCAGAGAAGGGCAACCAAAATGGTGCCGAGACTGCATCAGAAAATGTATGAGGATAGATTAACGGAGCTCAATTTGTGTACCCTAGAGCAAAGGAGGGAGAGAGAGGTGATATTATCGTAACATTCAAACACCTTAAGGGCACGGGGTGTAGCTACAAGGGTGCAGGGGTGCAGTGGCACCCGGGCCCACGAGGTTTGAGGGGCCCAAATCATAATTTTGATGTTTCTTCAAAACTGGGGGGCCCAATAACATACCCTTGCACCCAGGCCCTCTGGGAATTTGCTACACTACTGTAAGGGCATTAACAAGGTGAAAGAATCTAACTTTTCAATGTAAGAAAAATAGCAGGACAAGAGGACACAGCATGAGATTAGAGGGAGGCCATTTAAGGAGTAATGTAATGAAGTTCTTTTTCACAGAAAGGGTGGTGGATGCATGGAACGGCCTACCTCAGAAAGTGGCGGATATGAATACAGTGCAGGGCTTCAGACAGGCATGGGATAGGCATAAGGGAGCAATACAGATGAGTATGAATATATAGGCCATTGACAGAGCAAAGGCCGATGGCACATTCATAAGGTTGAAAAAAGAAATGGGCAGACTGGATGGGCCTTGCGGTCCTTATCTGCCTTCAACTTCTATGTTTCTGTGTTTCTAAAATATGTCAAGGGGTGTTTTTACTCTGGTACCTCTATTGAGTCTGGCACAGTGCTTTCCAAATCATTCTGGGGCGGTGCATTTTGCACTAGGATTCGAGTGCTGGATTTTGGGTGTTTGACAGTGTTACAAATATCCACATGTGGAGAGCAAGCACCACACTGAACCCTTGCTGTATCATTCCTGGTCAACAAGAACTAAATCAATCAATAAATACATAGAAACCTGGCACCATTCATTTAAAGTCCTTCAAGCCATTCCACTGCATAGTTATGCCTGGCTCTGTCACTCACCTTGTCGGTGGGAATTGTTACCAATTTTTAAAAATAAGAAAAAAAATAAATATTTTCATAATTTTGATAAGAATCTATTGTTTCATATGAAAAGAAATTAATTTAAAGGAAAACACTGGAAAAGACACAGCTTTCCTCAGACACTACATAAACTTCAATTAGTGTTTTCAGACAGTAACACCTTTATTTAATGGTTTAAAACAATTACCCACAACTTCCACTTTCTGTTGCTGGCAGCCACCATCTCATGAGCGGCAGTGAGATTCCTGAGCTCACTGTATGCTAATATGTCTGTTTGACCTCTGCTATTGGTTGGCAGAACATATTAGTGTAAAGTAAGCTCAGGAAGTTCTCTGCTGCTCATGAGATGGTGGCTGCCAGCAATAGAAAGTGAACGTTGAAGGCTGTTGTTCAAATTGCTAAAAAAAGCAATTACAGGTAATTTTTAAAAAAATATTTTAGTGTCTGAAAGCACTAATCAGGCATTTTTGTAACGCCTGGGTAAAGCTGTGCCTTTTCCAGTGTTTCCCTTTAATACTTTTTGAAGGTTTATAACAAAACACTGTGGCTGATGATCCTCCTCTTTCTCAGAATAGTGTGAACCTCTGAATGACACATTTCAGTACACTTAACTTCAGAAACAGTGCATTTAATATTGCACTATAGGAAATGATAAAGCCATTTAGAAGTGATGGGCCCTTGCTAGGGAAGAATTATAACCTATAGAGTTAAAGCACCAAGCTGTGAATCTGCAGACCCACCAGACCTGGGTCTGAAATCCATAACAACCACTTGCATATTGCGTGACCGTGGACAAGTCACTTAACCTCCCTGTGCTCCTGTGATACACCTGAAAATGACCTTTGGCTCAGTGTTCCTTTCCTGGCCAAACATTCAGTGACTTCTAATATTAGATGCAGAGTCAGATCCACAAAGAAGGGGCCAGATACACGGAAATTGCATACTGTCTGTGTGCTCTGGGATACGGCTGCTTATAGCTGAATCCATACTGGGGTGATTCAGGGCAGGGCTGATCGAGACATCAGTGGCTGGATTCACAAACAACATGGGACTAAGTCCCACACTGCAACTCCAGATGCAGACTGCAATCTTTGCAGTTGCAGAGATTTGTATATTCTGTCTGCTGCAGTTGCAGATGTTACACATGGTCCCACCGGGTGTAACATTTTTTCTGCAGCTGCAGGAAAGACCCACCTGCAATATGTCGTAAATTGTGGATCTTGTACTCCACCTGTGTGTGTACCACAGCCTTGGGGGAGTTTTTCCCACAGCTGCAGGGATTTGGGGGTCTCTGTGAATCCAGTCGCAGGCATCCAACCAGATGGAGGGCAAAAAGGTTTCAAACGGCGCTCCAAGGCAAAATGCAGCACCTTAAACCAAAAGACCAAACGAGCAAAAAAGGTGCTCAAAGAAAGATGCCAAAACACCAAGTGGTGATGTTGAGGTCAAAGGGTTAATCAAAGTGCAATTGTCATATGTTTTTGCACATTGATTAAACCCCTTACACTCAGCATCACCACTTGGTGTTTTGGCATCTTTCTTTGCACACCTTTTTTGCTCATTTTGATCCAGTCAGATGATCAGGATAGAACCTATGTGGATCCCCTGCTCTGCTCAGAGTTGTGACAATTCTCCAACGACTGAAATATCCTCAATTGATGAGATAGTGGTCTAAATAAAAAATAAATAAATACGAATGTTCTGGCCCTTATTCTTCCATGCCATATCAGAGATTTGAGGGCTAAAAGTGATAAGGCAGTCATGCTCAGCAAAGGTTTCTGAAGGCCTGACATGGAAATTGTGCAAGCTTTCCATCAGTGTCTCATACTTCATAATGTTGACATCTTCTGCACCCCTCCATGGCATTACTTTACTACTAGGATCATGCAGTGGGTATCCATGCCTCTGCACATGGACCTGACCAAATCATTAGCATAGATATGCATGTGAAGAGGTATTGGGTACAAAGGGGGAGACTTGGTGCACTGAATGAGTAGAGGGAGCAAGCTGCCCCACTGGTGCAGTGGTAGTGCTGCCGATCGGGATGCCCGGGTGTCAGAGGCCAGCCAAGGCAAGGTGAATCCAGCCTCCGTGGGACTTCTCTCATCCTCTGGAGGGTAGGGTGGGCAGAGCACACCAAATACCTGCCCCCTTGCAGAAGCTGGGGGAAAGGCAGCCCAGGCCTGAGACTGAGAAGTCTAGCAGATATAGGTGCATGTCATGCAGGAATGTTTGGTGTGTGCCTACACATCCTCTTGCATGCCACACCTCTGAAGGAATCAGAACAAAGAAAATACCAGCAGCAGGATGCTGACTGGCAGCCGCAGGTTCTGCACCCAACATGCTGGGCTCTCCAGTCCAAACTGGATATGGTCCTCAGTGGGGACTGGGGATCCACCAACCCCGCCAGTAGGAGGCAAGCCTTGGGAATAGCTGGTGATAATTCTCGGTGAAAGGTCCAGGTGACACGGCTGGGGTGCTCACCTGAAGGAGGGCCTTCTGGGTGAAAGTGAAAAAAAAAGAATATGCAGAGGAAGTAATCTGCAGTTTTTGCCAACCCTCCACATGTGTAGAAGGGGTTCCTCAATATCTGCTAACAGATGGAACTATAGTAGGGCTTGATCACAATATAGAGCTTCCATAAGTGCGTCAGATGTTCCAAAATGACAAATTAACAGGATGGCTTTTCAGAAACAATGAGAGTTTTGAGTAAACAAACTGATATGTGCTCAGAAAAACTGTAGTAAACAATTAAAGAAAACAGCAAGTTCATGAAAATAAATGGCCTGGTGGTAATTTCTCAAACAAATTTGTGTTATACTATTTTATTTTGTGACAAGAAGACTGAGCTTACAGTTAACTGCTACATTCTGCTGAATTACACATTGCATGATTATTAAGAACATAGTTTTCTTGCTTCAATTAGTATATTATTTCTGTGTATGAGTAATTTTATTTAATAAAAGTTCTTTTTCCTAGTGAATAGTAAATTCAGTTAATTAGTTGTGGTTTGGATGTTATTTTGGACAAAAATGTGTCAAACTTTTGGGGGCAATATATTGTGATCAAGTCCATACCTAGCATAATCTAATCATAAACATGGATTTTTTGAATAATTTGTAAATATACGTTTGCTGCTGTCATCAATATTTTGAGATTTTGTTACACTAATTTGTGATATATGGAATAATGCATGGGTAACTATACACAAAAAGGCAGTGTTGCTATCAAGAGGTTGCAATTACAGCAAATGAACCTTTTGAGCAAAGCTTGAGAGCTCCATACTGTCCTATCAACACCAAGATGGGAAAAACATGTCAGTCTGTATGTGATTGCCCCTATTTTATTTTATATAGTACATGTTTTTGTAGACATGCCATTTCTTTGTTCTGTTCTATCACTAAGATGAAATATATAGACATTTAAAAGTTACACAGTACAACTTTAGTAAGCAGCTAGGTACTGGGTGAATGAGGAATTTAACATTTTTTGACCCTTGAACTGCACACGACAACTGTTTAGAATTCACACAATACTTTGAAATACACAAAAGTCTTGAATGTGCACAAGTGTTTTGAGCAGGTTAAATTTTATGCTGTGTAATAGCTATCCATATACTATAAATGCTTTATACGAACATACAAAATTGCCAGCAGATACAGGGCTATCAGTCTATCTAGTCTGCTGGAGTGTACAGCACTTCAGTCTTTCAGACTGCAGCTGCCCCACCTCCCCTTGCCCCGCCCCCTTGATTTTGCCCATGTGTCCTTCACGCCTACCCCCTGCCCTTCCATGGTTTAAACCCTCCCTCTGACCCTGTCCCATCCTCTTTTAAAGCTGCCCACTGTCCACAGTGATATTACCTCCTCCTTCAGCATGTTTCACTCTGGCACTACCTTTCTGGTGAAATAGTGCCTTCTCATTTCCCTCCTGAATCTGCCTCCTTCCAACTTCAGACTGTGCCCCCTGACTTTCCTTCCAACTTTTAATTTGAAAATGCTTCCAGTGCTTACTCTGTTCATATGCTTCACTTACATGAAAGTCTCAGTCATATCCCCTCTCTCCCATCTATCCTCCAGGGAACACATATTGAGCGGTCTCAGTCTCTCCTCATAAGGTTTATCTCCCAGTCCCAAGATAATTTTCAGTGCCCAGTGCCATACTCCTTCCAATAGCTTGATGTCCTTTGTGGCCTCACCAAGAACCTGTACAGGGTCAGGATGACTTCCCCTCTCCTAGAGGTAATTCCCTTTGTGATACACCCAAGCATTATGTTGGCATTTGCAGCTGCCTTCCCACACTGAGCTGAGTGGTTCATTTCCCCTGTCACTAGTACACCCAGATCCTTCTCCTCCTTTGACTGAGATATCTGTACTTCCCCCAATCAGTAACTATGTCTGGGGTTCCTGGCTCCCAAGTGCATGACTTTGCACTTCTTGGCATTGAACCCAAGTTGCTATGTGTTAGATCATTCCTCCAGTTTTGCCAAATCCTCTTGGAGTACTGTATCGCCTTCCCCTCCATAACTTCCTCACAGATCTTGGTGTCATCGGCGAAGAGGCTGATCTCACTCTTTATCCCTTCTGTGATGGCAATGAAAATGTTAAATAGCACTGGTCCCAGTGCTGAGCCCTGTGGGACCCCACTTGTTACTGCCCTGGGCTCAGATACCTCAACCCCACTACTACCTTCTGCTGTCTATCCTGCAACCAGCTTCTGATCCAGCTAACCAGTTTCCTCCATGCTTCCAGGTTGCTCAAGCTTGCTGGTCAGCTTACCATGTGGCACTGAATCAAAGGCCTTGCTGAAGTCCAGGTATAGGATGTCCACCTAATGACCATTGTCCACTGCTCATGTCACCCACTCGAAAAAGTCCACCAGGTTCATCTGGCAGGATCTGCCAGAGACAAGCCCATGCTGTCTGCCATCCTGGAGATCATTATCCTCCAGAAATTTTATCAGTCTTTCCTTGAGGATAGTCTCCATTAGCTTTCCCACAATTGAGGTTAGGCTGACTGGTCTATAGTTCCCGGTTTCATCCTTGGGCCCACTCTTATGAAGGGGCACCACATGTATCATCCTCCAATCCCTGGGTACGCATCCTGTTTCCAAAGAGGTGTTGAACAGGTCCACTAATGGCCCCACTAGGACTACTGCCAACTCTCAGTACTCTAGGATGAATTCTGTCTAGCCCAGGTGCTTTATCAACCCTCAGGAACTTAAGGCCCTCCAACACCCTCTTCCATCTGTGATTTCCCATCTGTGATCTCATCCCACCCCACCCCCACCCAGCCCTTCCCATAGGTATGGACCTATCCTGCTCCTTGGTAAATATTGAACAGAAGTACTTACTGAGTACTTCTGCCAGACCTGACCCCCTTTTCTGCCCACTCATTGTCATTCGTGATCCTAACAATCTGACCCTTGCTGTTTCTCTTCTCCCTTATATTCCTGAAGAAATGCTTTTCACCTTCCTTGATCCCTTGGGCCAGCCTCAGTTCTCTTGACACCTTGACTGTCTTTACTGCTCTACTCACTTCCCTGGATTTCCACACATATTCCTCCCTGACCTCTTCACTGTTGAATCTTTTGTAGGTTCTAAATGCAGCTCTCTTTTCCCTCACCCTCTCCCCTACTTTCTTGTTCATCCATCTCAGCTTCTTGGTCCTGGATTTCTTTCTCTGGCTCTTGACACATGTGCTAACGGCCTCACCTAGGCCCCTCTTGAGGAATGCCAATTTCTGTTCAGTGTCCATGTTCAGGCAGATGATAGCTATGTGCCCTTTCAGTATACTGCCCATCCTGCCAAAGACTGTCCTTTTGTAGTCCAGGACCTTAGTCTTTGTAGTGGCTAACTCCTTACCTAGATTGATTGAGAACCACGCTGTGCGGTGTTCACTTCCTGCCAGAGGTTCCTCTACTCCAGCATCCCTGACTTGCCTCCGATCCTCCAGCACCAGGTCCAGGATGTTCCCCTCCCTAGTTTGCTCTGCTACCCGGTGTGTCAGGAAGCTGTCCTGGAAGGCTTCAATGAGGATCTGCTCCCTGGCACATGAGGTAGCCGGGATGCTCCATTTCACCACTGCTAGATTAAAGTCCCCCACTACCACAGTGCTCCCTTTGCCGCTAAACCTCTTTAGCTGCTCACCCAGCTCCCTATCAATCTCTGCATTCTGTGTCAGAGGCCTATAAATTGCCCCCAGTCTAACCTTGCTACCCCTCGGGTTGTATAGTTATGCCCATATAGCCTCTGCCCTGCCTTCTCCCACCTCCTCCCTATTATACCTTATCCCTTCCATAACATAGATGGCCACCCCACCCCTTTCCCCTTTTCCCTTTTCCCTATCCCTCCAGTGTAGCTTGAAACCTGGGATAGCTAGGTCCCAGTAATGGTAATGGTCATGGGTTGCCCATGTCTCAGTGATGGCAGCTATGTCCACCTCTCCTTCCATCATCAATGCCTGCAACTCCACCATCTTATTCCCCAGGCTCCTAGCATTCAGTGATACCACACTCAGTTTTCATCTACTGTTCTCTGCACCTTTACCTTCCCCTCCATTTCCCCTCCTATTTTTATGTGGCACCTGCCATGCTGTGGGGGGAGGTCCAAAGGACCCCCTCTCTTGGTGAATTCCACCCCTTGCACTTCATCTAGTTTAAAATTATAATTTTATTTGATAAACTCCCCCAACTTATACTTCACCTGAGAGCCCTCTTTATTAAGGTGCAACCTGTTCTCTGCATACAGGTCTGTGTCCTCCCTCTTGTTGCCTCATTCCCCTACCAATCCATACATCATGGACCCACTTAATTCCTTCAGCCATCTATTGAATTCAGCGATTCTCTACTTCCTAGCTGTATTCACTTTTGGCACTGGTAGGATTTCTAAGAAAGCTACTGACCTTCCCACCATACTGCATAGTTTTCTGTCTTGAAACTGTCTTGCACCTCTTCTATCCTTGTGCCCGCGCATGTTATTTGTGCCAAGGTGTACCACAATGTGTGTTTTTTCCCCTACCTTCCTCACACATCTGCTAATATGCTGCCCCACTCTACTTGCTGTCATGCATGGGATGTACTCCACCCAAATGCTGCTTTTTCTGGTGCCCTTTCCCTCCATCTTACACCCTTAAGTACGGAGTCCCCCAGAATAATGACCTTCCCTCCTTTATCCTTTTTCACCCTCCTGCTGCCTACTAATCCTCTCCCATGCCTCTGTACCCCTGTGCCTTTCTGGAGCCATGTATGTCCCCTTTCTTCTCCGTCCTTCCCTGCACTATTTGTGCCTGACTATCTGATTCCACCGCATCTTTCTCTTCTGTACCTCCCCATTCTCTGATTACCTTCCCACCCCCTTTGCCACTGTCTCCCTGTGTTCCCACTGACCTGTTCTCTTCCTCTTCCCTTGTTCCCCCCTTCCCAGTGCTATCCTTCCCCTGTGTGTTCTCTACCTACCCCTCCCTCCCCTGCTTTAGTACCTGCTGCCTTGCCACCTTCCTTCTGCCCTGTATTGCATCTGATGTCACCTGGGCTACCTCTTTTGCCTTCTGTCTCCCTGTTGTATCTCTTATCCTTTGTAGTGCCCTCCACCCTTCCATTTTCTGCAGATTCTCCTCCCGCCTCTTCCTGCTTCTCCAGGCTAGCCAAAATGGAGAATCTGTTCCTATTATCATTCTCCCTTCTCTGAGCTACTCCAGCCATTCCGCTCTTTGACTTATACCACTGCCCTACCACTGTTGTTACCATCCTCTGGTGCCGGACCACCCTCCTGTCACTGGTGACCTGCCCCCAGCTGCTCCTGATTGACTGCCCCTCTTGTTCCACCACCTTGTCTATCCTTTCCTTTGCCTACTGCAACCTCTGGTGATGGCCCCCTTAGGTGCCCTTTTATTTGGTGCTCCCCCCACCACTGCCTCCCATTCTACCCATCTCCCTTCTCAGCCATCCAAGCTCCTCCATAGGTTGTATCAACTGACTACACACCATACACCCCCCTACCCCCATGCAATCCCCACAAATATGGCTACCACACATCCATTACAACTTATTACCTTTCCCTCTTGATTGCCCACAAACACCATCCCTCCCCATGCCTGTTTACTGGCCCTCTTCCTGGGACCCCCATTCTCCTTGGGCTCCCTGACATATGGTATATTTCTGAGCTATACCTGGTCAGCACTCCCTTTAGACTCTTCTCCCCTTTGCCCTACTCTCCCCTCTGCAGTGTGACCTGCTGCCTGCTATCCTCCCTGCTGACACCCTGCAAATGCTGCTAGAGATGCTACACTCCTGCTTCATGCACTCAAGCTTCAGAGTCAGTCACACTTTTGGGTCGCTTGGTCCCCCTTGTAATATAAGTGGATCCCAGCCTTGCAATTTGCTGGTCTGAGTCACGTGACCACCCTCCATCTCCTGTATTGTCCCACCCTTTCTCTCCCTCCCTCAGTCAGCTCCCCCCTCCTGCCAACCCAAGACAAAATCATTGTTTTGCAGTTTCACAGATTAAATCACACAGCACATATTGCCCTCTCAGTAAAGGCTACCACAGTACTAAAAGAAAAAAAAAACAGCAGAGAGAGAGACAGATAGAGAACTTTTTTTCAGTCTTGCTGCCTCTACAGGTCTTCAGCTCCAACTGAAAGCAAACAATTCAAATAGATCCTTATCAAATACTCGATCTCAGCCCTACTATTGACTGGTCCAAGTCACGTGACCACCCTACCCCTTCTGTGTTATCCCACCCTCTCCCTCCCTCTGTCAGCTTCCCCTTTCTTCCCAGTCCAAGATAAATCATTGTTTTTGCAGTTTCACAGTTTAAATCACAAAGCACATATTACCCTCTCAGTAAATGTTACAACAATGCTAAAAGAAAACAAAAAAAACAGCACAAAGAAAGTACTTCCCTTTCACGTCCTGCTGTCTCTACAGGTCTTCAGCTAATGAAGTCGGTATGGCCGGCCCAGTGGCACTGAGGGTTGAGATGCTGGACGCCACACCTTGCACTATGCTGGCGACCTTAGTTTGGGAATGGACTCAGGTTGCCTGGGGGTCAGCAGGGGGAGGGAGGATCAAGCGTCCCAGCGGATGCTCTCCTCCCTCAGAGGTGGGATACCGGGGACGCGCTATTGTCTGATACTCCCGTAGAGAGTGCCGGTGGGAGCACTGGCCCTTGAAGGGATCAGTGGCTCCGATAAGCCAGAGTTGGAGAGGGGGGACATCGTACGGCACATGAGAGGATGATGTGCACTCGCACATCGCCTCTCTGGATGTAAGTCCTAAAGACACTGGTGTCCTAAGGGGGTTGGGGAACTAAGGGAGAAAAAATCAGGGAAAAATGTACAAACCCTGGCCCTATGGGCAAGATGAAGCTAAGGAGGGATGGGATACCCTGGGGATTGCCTGTCATGGATAGAGTAGCAGAGGGCGAGGCCTTCTCTGAAAGCTGTGGGAGCAGGCAAGTGTAAAAAAAAAAATGAAGTCGGTAAATGCAATCCAAATTAGAAATAGTGCTGAAATAGTGTATTTATTTAAGTGTGTTGACTTTTCTTCAATATCTGTATATACATAGAAATATAAAAACATAGAATTTGACGGCAGATAAGGACTGCTTGGCCCACCCAGTCTGCCCATTTCCTTACCTGATGGATAAGCTGCAGATCCTAGTTAACCAGCAGCCTACTTCTTCCTATCCCCACCCCCTAGAATTGCCTTATGACTGTCCCACGCATGCTTGAATTCCACCACTGTTTTTGACTCCACAACCTCCTCTGGAAGGCCGCTCCATACATCCACAACCTCTCTGTGAAAAATACTTCCTTGAATTACCTCTGAGCCGCCCCGCTTCTATCTTCAAATTGTGCCCCTTGTTCTTGCACACCTCTTTTTGAAAGATGCTACCCTTTGGACTTTGTTGATTCCCTGAGGTACTTGAGGTTTCCTGTGTCCCCCTCCTTTCCTCAGGCTATACATATTAAGCTCCTTAAGTCTCTCTTCATATGTCTTCCGTGCAAACCCACCATTTTAGCTGCCCTCCTGGACAGCTTCCATCCTGTCTATGTCTTTATGGAGATTGGTCCTAGAACTCAATGCAGTACTCCAGATGGGTCTCTACTGTTGTCTGTACAGAGGGATAATAACTTCCTGTTTTCTACTGGTGATGCCTCTCCTATGCATCCCAGTATCCCCAGTCCTCCTTGCTGTCCTCTCACATTGCTTGCCCACCTTTAGGTCATCTGATACTACCCCAGGTCCCTTCCATTTTTTGTTGTTAGTATCTCATCCCCATTGTGTACTCTTCTCCTGGGTTTTTGTTTCCCAGGTGCATTACCTTGCACTTCTTAGCATTGAATCTAAGCTGCCATACATTTGACCATTCCTCTAACCTTGCCAAGTGCCTTCTCATCCTTTCCACTCCACCTTGTGCATCAACTCTGTTGCAGATCTTTGTGTCATCTGCAAAGTGAGGTAAGACAGACTGGTCTGTAGTTCCCTGCCTCCTCCCTGCTACCACTCTTGTGGAGCGGGATCACATGAGCCCTTCTCCAGTCTTCTGGGACCTCTCCTGGCCTTCAGGAAATATAAGGGAACACATTGGGATGAAGATAGGGAGGCATACCATACTGCCCTAAGGGAAGCATGGAAGGCAGTAAGGCAGGCAAGAGTGCCAGTGAGAAAGGCTGGAAACTGGCAGAGTTCATTTTGGCTACAATTGACTTTATAGTTTTTGTAACATATGATCTTTTATTCGCAAAAGCCTTTCAAAAAAATATCTCCATATCCCAGCCATGGACATTAGGGTACAAATCCATGACAGGAGTGTGGTACAAGAAAGGACAAAAGCATGTTTAAAGGAGAAGTGAAATACTTGTTATCAGGATATCATGTTCATTAATAATTTAATGTAGTATTATAAACATAAAACAAACATAATTCATTATTACATTTTCAATGCATATAGCTGTACAGTATCATCATTATCTGAGCTTCCTGAAAGATTGTTATTTTGAAGGTGGTTTATATATCATTTTGAATGCCACAATTTTGAACAGTTACTCTAACGAATGTATAAAGGGGTATAAATGTAGCAAATCATATAAAAAGGGGAGAGGGCAAGCAATGTCCTTGATGGGTTGGGAGAGTCTGCATGTTCCTGTTTATTTATGGGATTTCTGCACCTACTTTATAACTGCAGGTTCAAAAATCAGCTTTTTACCCAAAGTGGGCAAGCATTAAGGATGCAATACTTGAAGCAACATCCCATTGTGTTAGACAGAAAAGGAAGTGCAAAAGAAGAAGGAAACCACTTTGGTTCTCAAATACAGTAGCAGAAAAGGTCAGAGCCAAAAGGCTGGCCTTCAGGAAATATAAGGGAACACATCGGGATGAAGATAGGGAGGCATACCATACTGCCCTAAGGGAAGCAGGGAAGGCAGTAAGGCAGGCAAAGTCCCAAGCTGAGGAAACACTAGCACAAACAGTAAAAGAAGGTGACAAGACTTTCTATAGATACATTACTGAATGGAGAAAGTCCAGACGGGGTATTGCTAAGCTCAAAGAAGAAAAGGGGGCATGTGAGGAGGAGGAGGACCCTGTAAAGGCATCTATCCTAAATAGATACTTTTGCTCAGTATTTACTGAAGAGAAGGTAGGGCAGGACCCACAGCTTAGCACCATGCACACAGTGGGGGAGGGAGGTGAGCACTACTCCCTTCACAAAAGAAAGGGTCCTAAAAGAGCTCGCTAAGCTTAGGGTGGACAAGGCAATGGGACCTGATGGCATACATCCCAGGGTACTTAAGGAGCTAAGGGTGGAACTAGCAGAGCCACTAACAGAACTGTTTAGTGAGTCTCTGAGCACAGGAGAGGTCCCAGAAGACTGGAGAAGGGCTCATGTGATCCCGCTCCACAAGAGTGGTAGCAGGGAGGAGGCAGGGAACTACAGACCAGTCAGTCTTACCTCAGTAGTGGGCAAGATTATGGAGGCACTCCTTAAGGAAAGGATAGTACAACACCTGGAATCCATAGGGGCACAGGATCCAAGACAGCATGGGTTTACAAAAGGAAGGCCCTGTCAAACGAATCTCATAGTTTTCTTTGACTTGGTAACCAGAGTGGTGGACCAAGGGGGAGCAGTTGATGTTGCCAACCTTGACTTCAGCAAAGCTTTTGACACACTGTTCCACATAGAAGATTGATAAATAAGCTGGGTAGGCTCGTGGTCAAAGGTTGGTCAACTGGGTGGCAAACTGGTTGACGGGCAGAAAACAGAGAGTGGTGGTAAATATACATTCAGAAGAGACGCAAGTCACAAGTGGGGTACCTCAGGGATCGGGGTCTTGGGCCAGTCCTTTCAATATCTTCATCAGTGACATTGCAGATGGACTAGAGGGTAAGGCTTGTCTGTTTGCAGATGACACCAAGATCTGCAACAGAGTAGATGATCCAGATGGGGTGTGCAGAATGAGAAGAGATCTTGATAAACTAGCAAAATGGTCAAAGAGTGGCAACTGGGATTTAATGCAAAGAAATGAAAGATCATGCACATAAGGAAGAGAAACCCTGAAGCCACCTATAGGCTGGGAGGGGAGTTGCTGGCAGTCACAAAGGAAGAAAGAGACTTAGGCATCATCATCACCGATGACCTGAAATCATCCAAGCAGACCTCTAAAGCAGTAGATAATTCTAGGGAGATGTTAGGGTGTATTAGTAGGGGTATCACAAGTCGTAAGAGGGAGGTAATAATCCCTCTTTACAAGACACTGGTTAGGCTCCATCTGGAGTACTGCTTGCAGTACTGGAGGCCACACCTTCACAAGGACATTAATTCAAATTGAGGCAGTCCAGAGAAGGGCAACCAAAATGGTGCAGGACTGCATCAGAAGACATATGAGGACAGATTAACAGAGCTCAATATGTATACCCTTGAGCAAAGGAGGGAGAGAGGTGATATGATCGAGACATTCAAACACCTTAAGGGCTTTAACAAGGTGAAAGAGTCTAACATGTTTAAATATAAGAAAACTTGCAGGACAAGAGGACACAGCATGAGATTAGAGGGAGGCTGATTAAGGGGGAATGTGAGGAAATTCTTTTTCACAGAAAGGGCGGTGGATGCATGGAATGGCCTACCTCAGGAAGTGGTGGCTATGAATACAGTGCAGGGTTTCTAACAGGCATGGGATAGGCATAAGGGAGCAATACAGATGAGTATGAATATATAGGCCACTGACAGAGGCAAAGGCTGATGGCACATTTATAAGGTAGAAAAAGAAATGGGCAGACTGGATGGGCCTTGCAGTCTTTATTTGCCATCAACTTCTATGTTTCTATGTTTCTATCTCAAACCTTAATGATTAAACATTTATGTAGGATATGCATACATACTAGGAGATAGAACAGCATTTCAAGTTCTGCAGTTCTTCTTTTCTTCTTGTGCAGAAGTCAAGAGCCAGATATTTATATAGATCTTCACCACTCTACAGCTTGCTGCCTCCAGTCCCTTAATTCTTTATGACTATACCTTTTTCTGGCAACAAATACAATAAGACCCAAAAAGCTGCATTACAGAGACAGACACACTTAGTCATGGCAATGTTCTGGGTTCAGTTCAGGAGTATAATTTTCAAAGATGGCAGTAAACGGACAATAGATAGTACATTCCATACATCTTTCAGGACCTTTGCACTGAGCAGGTGCTCTGCTGCAAGTGGACTGGCCTTGATCTGAGCCGGCTGCGAACCTCCATATGCCCGCCTACCCAGACTCAGGACGTTCCCTCTGAGCGGACACTCTGCCACAAGCGGACTGGCCTTTATCCAAGCTGGCCATGAACCTCCATCTGCCTACCCGCCCAGACTCAGGACCTTCGCCCTTAGCGGGCACTGCACTGCAAGTGGACTGTCCTTGATCCAAGCCAGCCGTGAACCTCCATCTGTCCACCATCCCAGACTCAGGACCTTCGCCCTGAACAGGAGCTCTCCTGCAAATGGACTAGCCTTGATCTGAGCCATCCATGAACCTCCATCTGCCCACCCGCCCAAACTTAGGACCTTCGCACTGAGCGGGCACTCTGCCACAAGTAGACCAGTCTTGATCCGAGCTGGCCATGAATCTCTATCTGCCCCCGTCCCAGACTCAAAGCATGCGCCCTGAATGGGTGCTCTGCAGCAAGTGGACTGGCCTTGCTCAGAGCTGGCTGCGAACCTCCATCTGCTCACCCACCCACTCAGACTCAGGACCTTTGGCCTGAGCAGGGGCTCTGCTGCTAGTGGACCGACCTTGATCTGAGCCGGCCTTGAACCTCCATCTTTCTGCACACCTAGACTTGGGTAAGGCCTTACACAACCATGGAAGCCCACTTTCCCAAGCCTGAACCATGGTTGGCAGCCCCAGACTGGACTCAGCTTCTCATTTGCCAGCTCCCATCCTTGCTCTTTTCTGATTGGCTCACCTTTTCTCTCTGGTTTCAGTGCCGATTTTTAAACTGAACTTGATTTTAAACAGTAATTTTCACCTGTGTTTGCCTTGCACAGCTTGCTAATCACATACAATTCTTTAAGTAGTACTGTTGCTAACACTGTTGTTTGATTTTACTTCAGCCTAGCTTAGAGCAATTTATTTGGTAAGAACTGTGCAAAGTGCTAAGCTCCTTTGTGTGATTTTATTACTTGTGAAGCTCTCCTGTTTGCTTTTTTCTCTCACCCCCTCCTCCATGCTGAAAGCCACCAGTCCCGCTATGGCAAGTGTTTCTAGTTTCCCCCTGAATTTTCTTCTCCATACTTCTCTCTCTCTCTCCCATTGTCTAACTCCCCCCTTCCAGTTCTAACTCTCCTGGCTTTTGTTTAGTCAAATTCTGATGCCATTGTCCAAGTGCACCTCCCACCCCCAACAGCATATCCCTTCTGGCATTTTTTTTTAACCACTTCTCTCTCTCCCCACTCTTCCTTTTCTCACTCACTCCCTTTCCTTTTGTTCACTGAGAACTGCCCCTGCTTCAGCCTCTGGCCCTGTCTGCCCTAACTTTACCTAACCTTCTATTGCTCCTTCCTTTCTTTGAGGACTTTAGGTCTGAGCTGCACTCTGCTGCAAACAAACCAGTCTTGATCCAAGCTGGCTGCAAACCTCCATCTGCCCACCTGCCCAGACTCAGGTACGGCCTTAGACTACCATGGAAGCCCGCATCTCCCAGCCTGAACTACGGTCCACAGCCCTAGACTGACTTGGCTTCTCATTGGCCAGCTCCCATCCTTGCTTTCTTCTGATTGGCTTGCCTTTTCTCTCCTGGTTTCAGCACTGATTTTCAAATTGAACTTTGATTTGAAACAGTAATTTTCACCTGTTTTGCCTCACACAGCTTCTAATCAAATGTAATTTGTCCTGCCCACCCAGCCCTGACCTCTATTAAATAGGCTTTGGTTCCACCCACAACCTCACTCCTAACTTGTTACTGTGTACAGTCCTCCCTTAAAGTGAACTGTTCTAAACTCTTTCCCTCCTCCATACCCACATTGCTCTGACAAACAGTTTACTACTGAATGCAGTCTCTACCTCCTGCCTCAAAATGACAAACTTCTACTTCTTCCTCCCTCCCTTCTTGGTGCTGATCTTCATCTCCCCTTTCTCCATCACACCCACTGTTACATTCTTACCCCCTCCTCTACCTGACACTGCCTTCATCCTTGCAATCACCCCTTACACCCCTTTCAAAATACGGTCCTATTTTCCCTCTTCCCTCCTGCCTCTCTTTTTCTGTCCCAAATCACTTTGCCTATCTTCAACATCTTATCTCCTTCTCTCCTACCCCTTTTATCCTCATCCTCCCATATTTCCCACTTACAATACAAAAGTCCTAAATTACATTACTTCATCCTTGTTCTTCTCCTTCTCTCATCTGGGAACATCCATCCCAACCCTGGCCCTCTCCTTTCACCCCCTCTGCTTTTCCCCTATCTCCTCTACATCTAACTCCACAGTCCCTATGATTATCCCCAATGAGTTGAAACTTCTTCACCTAAACATCCTCAGTCTGTTAATTAAATTGACCTCATCCAAACTCTCCTGGTAACACACACCGATGTCATTTTAATAATATCTGAGATCTGGCTCAAAAAAAGCAACCTGGGCAATGTTATTGCCATCCCTGAGTATTCCCTCTCCAGACAAGACCGGACAGGTCAGGGAGGAGGACTACTCATGTATATCCTGTCCTCATTGCAATCTGCAATGATCCTATCTTCTTCCATCCCTGCTACTTACGAAGCCCTTGTCACCCACATTACTCTTCCTTACACAGTCCCTATCTTTGTAGCTGACATCTACTGTTACCCAAGTATTCCACCCACAGTTACTATGGAACTCTTATCTTCCATCACCTCTATCTCCCAATCTTGAGAACTGTTTTTGCTGGGTGACCTGAATCTAAATTGGCTGTCTCTCAAGTCGACGTAGCTACACTAAACCTTACCCAGCTTATACTTGAGCCCACACATCCAAATCATAAAATGCTAAACCATACCCTGCTTGCCTGGGCACTCATTTCACATCCACACCATGTAATCAAGTTAGGTATCCTCCCTGATGCCCTTAGTGACCACAACCCAATTTTCATGGTTCACAAGGTCCATCACCCTAAACCTCTCATAAAATCATCCTGCTTCACTGCTTTAAATCCCTAGATTTTGCCCCACTCAAATTGAAACTTGCCTCTACAGACTGGTCCCCTCTATCCTCTGTCACTTCCATCACCCAAGCCCTCATCTATTTCAAAGATAAATTCATCTCCACTTGGAATATATTTGCTTCCTTCAAGAGGACCAGGGTCCGTGGGATATACCTCCCCTGGATCACCCCAGAATTACTGGCCTGCTTCAGGGAGCATGACCGGGCTTAGAAAAAACAAAAATCTATAAAGCACCCCATCGACTATGCCTTGTACAGAATGCTGTGCAACTCTTATACTAAAGCTACCAGACTGGCTAAGTCCAAATATTTCAGATCCTCATTCCTCATTCCTCACAAACATACAATTCCCATCCAAATTCTAGAGGGTGGTGCATGCCCTTTTCTCTCCTCCCTGCCACCCTTCCCCCCCAGTTTGTTAAAATAAACAGTTCCTTGATATCTGACCCTTACTAGGTGGCCAATGAATTCAATGCCTACTACACCTCTTGTACCTCATCTCTCCTTTGCTCCCTCCCTTCACAATCTGCTCCTAACTCGAGCCCCCCCACCACATCCCTCATCCACCTCTCCCCTTTATCCACCTCTACCATCTCCCCGATGAAGTTTTAAGTGCCCTCCTCTCCCTTAACCCCTCAAAAGGGTCCTCTCCTGATGATCTTGATCCCAAACTTCTGTATCTCTCTGTTCCTGCCATTACCTATCCTATCTCTTTAATCTTAAACCTCTCCTTTACATTTTCTCAAGCTCCTTTCTGCTGGAAACATGCCATTATCCTTCCTCTCCCTAATGGAGGTGACCCTTTCACTCCTGTTAAATATTGCTCTATCTCTCTCCTTCCTACCCTTTCTCAATTCTAGGAACACCTGAGTCTCTCCCAGCTCTCATCCTTCCTCACTGTTCTGCCTTCTTCGCCCCGTTCCAATCTGGTTTTTGGAAGAACCACTCTACAACCACCTTCCTCATCAGGCTCACTGATTCCATCCTTACTGGGATGGATGATGGCCTAATCACCTCTGCCATCTTTGTCAACCTAGCCAAAACTTTCAACACTGTCTCCCATACTCTGCTGCTAGACTCTCTCTCTATAGCAGGCCTTGCCTTGTCTGCTACAAACTGGTTTAACTCCTACCTCATCGGCAGGATACAATCTGTTAAAATATCGAACTCCACCTCCCCTCCTCTCCCTATCAACATTGGAGTCCCACAGGGCTCAGTACTCGGTCCCCTGCTTTCCTCCATCTTCCTAAATGACCTTCCCACTGCCTGTTCAACCTCCTCCATCCACATATACTCCGATGATACTGAACAGCTCTGGCAAAAACCCTGCTGCTGTGGAAACCATCTTACAGCATGACTTCAACCAAGTTCAGCTCTGGTTTACATCCCACCAGCTATTCCTTAATGCTAAGAAGACAGTCTCTATGACCTTCGGCACCAGGAAGAGACTCTCTAGGCTCACTACCCTGCCCTCCCTCCTTCCACAACCTCGATGGGACAACCATTGAGGATAGATCCTCATTTAGATATCTTGGTGTTTGGTTGGACCAACACCTCAACTTCTTTGTGCATATCGATGCCATTCTGAAGAATCTGTGCCCCAAGCTTGGTGCCCTTTACAGGAATCGCAGTTGCATCCCACTGACTGTGAGGCGTGAACTTGTCCATAAGATATTACTACCCATCTTCGACTACTGTGATGTACTCTGCAGTGCTGCTTCCAAATCTTCCTTGACCAAATTAGACACTCTCTTCTGCTGCTTTGCCCTTGATGCTCCCTCTCATACCCATCACTGCAAACTCTATCGCTCCCTTGCCTTCCCTCCATTATCAAACCGGCATCTCTCCCACCGTGTCAAACTAACCTCCAAATTCTGGCTTGGTGAACTCCCTCCCTACCCCTCATCCTCTCTCTCTCCATTCCTCCTCCATCCTCCCATTCCCTCATCTCTAGTGACACGTGACATTGGTGGTGCCATGCGAATCCACCCTCATCTATCAGACCAGCTTTGCCCATCACTTCCCGACAATCTGGAACTCCCTCTCCCTCAAATATGGCATTCCTCTTCCACCTGTTCCCTTGGTACTGCCCTCCACAATTTCCTCTCTCCCAGCGGTTCATGCTTTAACCCTCCTTAAATTCCTATACTCATAGTTTCCTGCATACCAACTCCCTACCCACTGGCAGGGTTCACAGCATCCTGAAGGGGCAACTGCTGTTGGTTGCCTCCCCACCCCTACCCTCCTCCCCTTCCACTTTCACCTCTCCTCTTACTCCTATTACAGCACTTGTGTACTACCCTGAGCCCACCCTTGGTATATCATAGTACTATGATTGTTCTGTTAGTATAATTTGTACCACCTGCTATATTGTATCCTACTCTGTGTAATATGTTTGTTGTATTTTTACAAACTGTATCGCCTGCACTGTGTTCTACCATTGCATTATTTTTTCTTCCCTCCTACACAATATGTAACTGTTCTTCCATTCATTAATTGTATATGTACATTGTATCTGATCTATCCTCATGTAACCACCTCCCCCCCCCCCCAGGTTGCACCATGAGATGAGCAACTTGTTGTTCAGTGTGCCCTCCTGGTGAAAAATTTCAATAAATAAATAAATTACATACTTTATCTTAGCATGCTTTACAAGTCATGAACCAGCACAATTCCTCATGCAAAGAGGTGAAAACGATGTTTGAGAAAGTTAAGGAACACTCTGTGATTAAGCACTGAAAAAGAGAGCGAAAGAGAAAGAGAGAGGAGGTTATGCACAGGGAGAGCAACTGCCTTATTCAGTGCACACAGTGAGTAAATGGAATAAGTGGGATTCAACAGGGGTTTGTTTTGCCAGCCCCAGAATGTCACAAATGAGCTGGCTTGGGGCAAGGTCATTGTAAAAGGGAGGCATGGGCTACAAGTTATTTGTTTACCTGTTGCCAGCTGACCAGGTACCAAAATTTGCATCTGCTGCAAAGTCCATCACTCAGTCACCCTCCAAGACAGAGGAAAGGAGCAATGTGTGGCCTCAGTCTTTGGGGCAGAGGACAGAGACAGCAAAACAAAACAAGTAAAAATTAAAGATGGAAAAACAGTCTTGAGGCTTCAGGTTCACAGGTCTGAGATTTAACCAGTTGCGCACACTTCAACAAGCTTCTGAATTATTTATTTATTTGTTTAGGAAATCGGAATTACAACCCTTTGAGTCATAGAGTTGTTTCCAAGGGCTCCATGTCAGAATAAAATATAGACATTCATACAGTACATACATACAATAAATGTGGGTGAGCAATCATACAGAGTATAAGTACAATGAGCATGGATTAATGCCTATACATTTGGTAACTAAAACAGGGCAGAGCTATCGACATATTTACCTAATGAGCGGTTAAGACCTATACAATTGGTAGCTAAAGCAATGCATGATATGAGTTGGTAGTAAGCCACCTCAGGGAGGCCTTGTCTTATACATAATACAATGCTGTCATAGTCCAGTGCAACTATATGGTAACCAAGGGAGGTGAGGAGCCTGTATGCTCGAAATAGTGAGGGATCTCCACTGCCTGGCCAAGGGTGAGTGCGTGGCCTAGTGGCATGGTGCAGGATCCACAGGTTACTGGTTATACTGGCATTAATGTGAGGAGAGGAGAGGATATGGGCCATTAAGGCAGCTTTAAAAGGACCTAGATTGATGATTGATGTGACAGCCGGTGGGAGGGCATTGTACCAGGATGGAGCTCTAAGGGGGAAGAATCGCTGGGCCAGGGTGGTCCTGACCCTAGGCACCTTCCAGATAGTTTTTGGGGCAGCCCGTGTGGATACTGAGATGGTGGCTGCCTGAAGAGAAGCTATGACACCTTTTGGGGTTAAACCCAGGTATATTTATTTGGTGAAGAGACAGGTCTGGTATAATAGTCTTTCCTCAAGGGACAGTATATTGGTGAGCGCGTATAGGGTGCATGTATGTGTATTTCTGTCAGCACCAGAGAGGAACCAGCAGGCCTTATTGAAGACTAATTGTATTTGATGAAGCGCCATAGGGTCGGCAACAGCATAGATTGCATGCCCATAGTCCACCAGCAATAAGACAAAGGAGTTAATGGCTAGGTGAAGTGCTTCTGGTAGCAGGCAGTCTTTACGTCTGTAAAGGAGACCAATGCGGGTGTTGGTGGTGGAGGTGAGGATTTTTATATGATCGTGGAATGAGAAGGAAGAGTCAAATGTAATACCTTGATATGTATACTTTTGGACCTGTTCCAGTGGGATAAGAGAGGCGGAGAGTATTTCCAGGGGGAAATCCTTTGATCTGTTTTGGCAGTGAGCATAGAGCATTGTCTTAGTTTTTTTAATGTTGACCACCAATCTGTGTTCAGCAAACCAGTGTTCAATCTGAGAGAAGGAGTTTTGTAAGGTACGCTGGAGAGAGAGAGGATCAGGATATGCAGCATAAAGAACAGCATTATCCACGTAGAGGAGAAGGTGCCGGGGCAGGATTTAGGCAGGGCATTGAGGTAGATGCTGAATAGCAGGGGACCCAGGATAGATCCCTGTGGAACTCCTGAGTGCACAGGCAGCATAGTAGCTATGGTATTATTAATTTTAACACATTGCGATCTAGATGAAAGATAGTTGGAGAACCATGAGAGGGGACAATGAGAGACCCCGATTTGTTTCTAATGTGTTAAGAAGGAGGGGATGAGAAACCATGTCGAAGGCCTTTGAGAGGTCTATAAACATGGCTCCTGTGAGGTGTCCCTTGTCAAGCATAGAGTGCAGGGAGTTAGCAAATTCTGTGAGGGTGGTCATAGTGCTATGGCCAGCTCTGAAACCATGCTGCTTCCTACATAAGAGGTTGTGTACGAGGAGGTAGTCAGTGAGCTGATTGGCCATGATCTTTTCAAGTGCTGTACAGCAGAATAATTTTTTCATGTTTACAACTACACAGATTTTAAAATTATTTCTTTTTCCCTATTTTCCTGGTTAATCTCTGTTTCCATTCCTCACCTCTGCAGCTCCTTCAGCCCCCCCAACACACTGATTGCTTCCTCTCCTCCCTCCTCTGTTTCAGTCACCATAAAAGTCATTAGCTGGTCATGCCATAGTTGATCTTCATGAGGGTGGTTCTCTCTGGGAGGTGGTGGTCCAAGACAGAGGGGAACATTATTATTGGTCAGGAGCTGTTTTGAGTTTATGGCCCTGTGCTGAACAATCTTGGACCACTAGCAACAGATAGTCACATTATGGGAACCATCCTGTCCCATACCTCCACAGGGGAACTCTAATCTCAACTGGCTATCCCCATAACATGCTAAAATATATAACGACATATCTACACTCAACCTGACCCAAGTTATCTCCGATCCCACCCACTGCATCAATAAATACCTCAATAACACACTTATTGATTGGGCCCTCACTACTCACCCCCATCATAGGCTTATACCCCAATGCCATAAGTGATTATCACTTAATCTACCTTGTGCACAAGATCCATCACCCCAAAGCTCCTCCAAGGTACATTATGACTCACTCCTACAAATCACTGCACCATAACCCTGTACTTATTGACTTATCAGCTATTGACTGGTCCCCCATCACTTCTGCCTCCTCCATAGGCTCAGCTTTGGAGTTCTTCCATACCAAATTCACAACTTTCTGGAACAAGTTCAACCCCCTTAGGAGGATCAGAGTACAGGGTAATCACGTCCCCTGGATCACCCCTGAATTTCTAGCATGTATCCAAGCATGTGACCAAGTCTGGAAAACTCACAAATCCTTAGGCTACCCAATTAACTTCCAGTGTTACTGCACCCTCCAAAAATCTTGTACCCGAGCCATAAGTTATACACGTGTTGAATATTTCCAAAATACCTTCAACACCAACCTGATCTGTCTAAATTTTGGAAAGTGGTTCAAGCCTTTTTCTCTCCTCCCTCCAAATCCCTTGCCCTCATTCTCCATCTCAATGACGCCATTTTATCAGACCCCCAAGATGCTGTTTCCAAATGTAACTCCTATTTTACCTCTTGTGCTGCCTACCTTCTTAGCTGTCTCCCCTTCCCTCCCATCCTCCTCATCACTTGTCTCTACCAATTACTCCAAAATCATGCCTCTTTCTCCTTCTCTGGTATAGCCCCCTCCACCGCCCTCAAGGCCCATCTCACCCTGAACCCCTTTTCTGGGCCCTTCCCTTAAGGTCTAGACCCCAAACTCCTCTTCCTATCTGCCTTTGCTATTGCCTTTCTTCTCACCTCACTTCTGAAACTTTCCTTCTCCCTTTTATCTGTCCCAAAAATTTGGAAATATACCACAGTCATCCCCATTACCAAAAGGGGTGACTCATTCTTTCCTGGCAACTACCGGACTATCTCCATCCTCTCTATCCTGTACAAACTCCAAGAAAATCTTGTCTTACCTCAACTATCCTCCTAACTTGACTCCTCCTCATTCTTAACACCTTTCCAGTCTGGTTTCAGGAAGAATCACTCCACCACTACCTCTCTCCTCTGTCTCACTGATTCCATACTTACCAGTATGGACAATGGCAACATCATCTCAGCCATATTCATAGACCTTGCCAAGGCATATGACATGGTCTGTCACTCCATCTTTCTGTCCAAACTCTCTTCAGCTGGGCTCTCTCCCTCAGCTGTTGACTGGTTCAGCTCCTACTTGATCGTAAGAACTCAATTGGTTAGGATAACTGAGTCTGTATCCCCTCCTCTTCCCATCCAGACTGGTGTCCCACAGTGCTCTGTTCTGGGCCACATGCTTTTCTCCATTTTCTTAATGACCTCCCCTCTCTTTGCTCTTCTTCTAACATCCACACGTATGCAGATGACACTGTTCTATATACATCTGGCCCATCCCCATCTAGTGTCACTGCCGCTCTTCAGCTGGACTTTGATAATATCTGGCTAGTTTCACATCAGCTTTTCCTTACTGCCAAAAAGACAATCTCCATGAGCTTTAGCACTAGTCTGAGACTGTCCCAATCCTCCTCCCTGCCTTCTTTCCACACACTTGATGGGACTAAACTGAAGGATTCTTCTTCTGCTAAGTGTCTTGGTGTTTGGCTTGACAGGAATATTGACATTTCTGTGCACATGGATGTAATTGCCAAAATATTTCACCCCAAGATTGGTGCTTTCTACCGTAAGTGCAATTGCATCCCGTCGTCTGCCCGCGGCACTGTGGTACAGAAAATGATACATCCAGTTTTTGATTACAGTGATGTAGTCTTCAGTGCCACTCCCAAAACCTCTCTTGCCAGACTGGACACCCTCTACAACTCCTTCTGCTGTTTTGTGCTTGATTCTCACCACTGAGAACTCTATAGCTCCCTCCCCTTCCCTTTACCCTTTACACTTTACCCTTTCCTTCCTCTATCTTGAGGAATGGAGATGTTCCCACTGTATCTTCTTCACTGCTAAATACTGATTTGGTTCCCTCCCTTCCTACCTCTCCTCTTTTTCACCACTTCCCCTTCCCCACTCACTTTCTCTGTTATTATGACCACCACTCTCTAACTATTCCCGGAAGAGCCATGTCTAAAGGCTAATCTGCATTCTTCTTCCACTGCCCAAGCTGTGGAACTCAACCCCCTGCTTCTTCATCATGCCCCCTCACCCATTACTCTTTTCTCTCTCCTTTGCAAACTCCCTCCTCACATCTACACTTGCACTTAATCTCTCTCCTCATGACTTACCTCTCTATTGTTCCATTTTACCCCAATCCTAATTTCTACCCTGAATCCTCCCTCCCCCATCTATGGGTAGATCTTACTACAAAGTTACTTGTTCCTGCTAATTTCACCCTCCTCTCCACTTATGCTTGCACTAACTCATGTCACTGTATGCTGTTCACAAATAATGTAATGTTATAATAAAGTAATGTTGTAACTGTGCTATCTGTTTATATCATATTGATTGCTGTATTTCCCATTTAACCTTTCCCCTGTTTTCTGCTATGTCATTATGTGTGTGTGTGTGTGTGTGTGTGTGTGTGTATATTCATAGCAGTATTTCTCCTCCACCCCCCCCCCACAGGTCTCACCAGGAAATGATCCTCGGCTCAGTGTGCCCTCCGGGTGAAGCATTTCTAAATAAAAAAATTAAAATGAATTAATTAATTATGCACATTGAATACTACTGTACTTCAGGAATGATTTGGAAGTACAGTTGCACAGATAATGGATTGACAGCATCATTCACCTTCATGCACTGCCAGAAAGCTTTCCTATCTGGCCATTAACAATATCTGGGGTATATATGCTCTAGGACAAATGTTAAGGATAATCATTGGCATCTGTTTAAATAACTATTTTGGTATCAAACATTTTCAGGGTCAGTCAAATAGGCTGCAGATATTCTAAATTTCTAACTGGGAGTTGAAATTTATGGCAGAGTACTATAAACAAGATATCATGCAGTCTAATCAATCATGGAGTATTAAATAAGTTCACACTATGGTGATGACACAGAGCAGGCAGGAAAGCAGGATGTCTGTCAGATACATGAGTCACCACAGTATGTATAGCCTCATGACCATGTTAGTTGTCGGTGTCCCTTTGGATGGTTGGATGAAGGACGAGTAGATGTGTGAAGTAAGGAAACTTTGCTTTGTGAAGTTTACTAACTTCACAAAATGGGAAGTGTCCTTTCAAAAACTACTTTGCACAACAAAGTGCCCTGCTTCACTGAGCAAAGCATTGCTTTGCTTCTGAAGCACAATCAAAGGTTATGGGATAAAACTCATTAAACCTACCCTCACCCTCTGCATCATGTAGCTCAATAGTCACATCACAGACTCTGATTAGAAAGGACACACTTGATCAGATGGGGGACACTTTTCTTTTTTAAAGGTTCTACTGTTTTAAACTTCGGTTTTGGGGGCTGAGGAGGAGAGGTGTCATTTTTTTAAGAAGGTGGTAAAGGGAAGGGGTTTCTGAGACTATATTAAACAAGCATTTGTCAATACTGAATGTTGTCTTGCTGGCATTGGCATTGGTAGTGCTGGAGTTAGAGATGCATAATAGGAATGGCGGTGAAGTATTAAAATGACGCCAACCCCAACCCCACCCTGTAGAGACCGACAGGCATTGGGGTGTGCCTTTGAGTCATCAGCTATAACGCTCATGCCATTTCACCTCACCCTACCCTGTAGACACTGACAAGTGCTGTGGTGTGCTTTGGGGTCTTTGGGCATTATACTTACCCCATTCCATAAGGATATATTCTGAGAGGGTGCAGTATAGGAGAATGGGGTGAACTTTGTGGCCGAATAGTGCAAGGCACACCATGATGCCCATCACTGGCTGCAGGATGGGGGTGGGAGTTGAATGGCATGAGCATTACAGTCGATGATCCCAAGTCACACCCCTGATGTGTGTCAATCTCTACAGGGTGGGGTGCTACAGTTGGAAACCTTAGCACCATAGGCGTGTGTTGGTATCTTCACTCCAAATTTTCAACATGAGCTTTTTGTGAGCCCACCTCATGAAAAGCAGCACTATCCGGTTGTTAACTAGAAGGTGGTTTTGCACAGCAGCTATGCCATTTGGCAACACAGGGATGAAAACACATGTTGAGCAGTATGTAGAAAATGACAACTGTATTGTTCAAAAATGGCAACGCTGAAAATCTGGAGTGAGAATATGAAAAATTGGTTAAGTTATGAGCATGCATAGAAACTGTGCAACACATTTCCATAACCCAATTATTTTTTGGATTTTTTTAACCACATCTTTAATATAGGCATTTTGGGACCTCCCCTCATGAACAGTGGCAGTGTGATTCTGTTAATGTGTCCGAAACGTTGATTTCACACAGTGACCATGCCATTGTGCGCCGCAGGTACAAAAATACATTTAGGGCAGGATGTGAAAAATGACAGCTGTACTTTTCATAAGGAGGTGTAAAAAAATGCCAGTGTTGAAAATCTGGCACGAAAATATTACAAATTTGCGAAGTTACAAGGGTGCATGGAAACTGCGCAATGCATGCTTGTAACACAATCATTTTTAGAAATTTTGTCACCAAATTTTTAACATAGGCAGTTTAGGACTTCTGCTCATGAACAGTGTCACCATCATTTCATGAAACTGTCCTAAAAACTGATTTCTCGCAGTGACCGCGCTATTCTGCACCAGACTTGCAAAAACACATTTTGGCCAGGATATGTAAAATGACAGCTGTATTGTTCATAAGGAGGTGTGGAAAAATGGAAATTTTGAAAATCTAGAGAGAAAATATTACAAATTCACGAAGTTACCAGCGTCTGTGGAAACTGTGCAACACATGCTCACAAAACAGCCATTTGTGGGATTTTTTCCACCAAATTTGCAACATATGCTTTTTGAGAGCCCCTCCCCATGAACAGTGGCACTGTCATTTTATTAATCAGTCCCAAAAGGTGATTCTGCGCAGTGACTGTGAAATCACCTTTCGCGACAGAATAACGCCATGAGAGTGACAGAATTCACGAGGAGGGGTCCCAATAACCCCATGTTGAAAATTTTTGTGGCAGATGTCATACCGTTTTAGAATGTCTTCCTTCACAGCTTCATAATTGCCACTCAACCCACTATCGATATGTCCATTGATATGTCCATATGCAAGCTGGGCTTTACCTGTCAGGTAGGGGGCTAATCAAATAACCCATTGGCTTCTAGGCCAGTTACATGCCCAAGCAATGCATTCAAAGGTTGTTATATATGTCTCAATATCATCAGTCTCAGAAAGTTTAGTTAATTATATGTCTTTTGAACCATCAGTAGCCACAGGAGGTCACCCTGCACTCAAAGCTTGGATAGCCCACAGGGTGTCTGCCCATTTGGCCTTATTCTGCTGATTGTCCCATTCTCTCTGTTTTTCAAACGGCAACCTGCTGCACACATAGCCATTGCAGAAAGTCTTGAGCATCACCTACTGGAGTGTTTACCACTTTCTCCTCACCCTTCTCTTCCTCCTCCGCATCTCCTCCAGCAGCACCTTCCTCCTCTGTTTTTGCTGTCTTCCACCTCACATCACCAAGCCAGGCAACAATGTTTCTCCAGTTTTAGCAGCCATAGTCCTAGTGTGCATACCACTAGTTGGTTCCACCTGCAACATCAGGTGCCTCCATGATACTTGGACAGTACCAGAAAACCTATAGTGCCAGACCTTAATCCCACCACTGCCACCACGTGTGAAGACGTGGGATATAAGGAGGACACCAACGACAGCAGGCTTCAGATATTCAAAGAATGTTATTCCTTGTTTAGGCATAATTTTAACAGAAACCAAAAAAAATAAAAGGCGTACTATTACCGAAAAATCAAATAGAAGAACATAAGAAGGCATATACACGGAAAACTAACACTAGAAAACAGCTAGTGCTACCACTGGCAGGGCAGTATGTGACTTATCCCTGCAGTACACACTTAGAAATGAAGCAACTTTCCTTTTATATTTTGGTCAAGCATGTGATACACTTAACTCCACCCCTTTTTACTGCAAACAGCAAAATTCATAGTTCTGCTACAATATTTTACATTTCAATCTCCTAATTTCCTTAGCACTTTTATTTCTATTTATGCAGTAACAACAGGACCTAAAAACAATGCTTAAAACAGAAATTAATGCCAACTCCTGTTGCAGGCTCCACCCCCTCTGTTCCTTAGTCCATATAGGTAAAGATAAATAGGCTGGCCGGCTCTCAAGAGCAAGGTAACAGATCCAGACACAAGTCTTCCTCAAGACTTGGAATATATCTAGAACAACCTAAAAACTTTGGTTGGAATATAGGTAAGCAAATGCCCAATAACTGCCTAAACAAAATAAAAGAAAAAGTGTTTGCTACATTTTAATAATTAATAATGCAGCTTGCAGAAATCATCTGTGTTTTAAACATTACAAGTGTTGTGCAGGCACTGTGCATCCTATACCTGAATTGAAGGTACAAAGGTTTATAATGAACTCCTAGCCTCGCAAACCCAGAGAATAGCACTCTACCTCAAGTGAGGAGGATTTAAATGCAAGGGAAAGGTTTCCTTTTGAAAACGTCACTAAATCGGGGGCCTTTTGTTTAGGCCATCAGGTTAGCAATGCCCGAGCAGGACAAATGCTCACTGCAAGCGTTTGAGCAGCAAGACTCCTTTCCCATAACAACATGAGGGGGGGTTAAAACAACATGACAAAAATGAATCACAGCAAACTGTAACCTGTTTCCCCCATATAATTATTTACCTAGAGATTAGGCAGTTTCTAACACTACCCCCAACCTCCCAAATAGTAAAGAAAATTAATAGGGTTGTTCAGACATGCCGTGTTTACACTACTCCCTCTATCACTACGGAATGTACAGAACAACAATGGCATCCCTATTTTTAAACAGCCCTGTAATTAAATGCTGTCTCTAAGGACAGAGGAGCAAATACAATGCTGACATACAGAGCAAGAAATTAGCAGGGATAGACAAGAGACCCATATACAGGTGGCCTACCTGTACAGGTGGTAGTAAAAGCATGAAAGCAATAGGCAAGAACAGAATAGTGCTGTTGCAAAAGACTTTCAAGGGGAAAGAGAAGCAGAAATAGCTCTGTATGTGGCATCTTTATCACAGCAATGGAATGCCAAAAGGGGTCAGCCCAAATACTTCCCAAATATGGCCAAAAATGATCAATAAGGGGCAGTCAAAATACAAGTGTTGAGTAGATTCAATTGCATCTTGGCAACAGTCTGTCAGGAAAATTGTTCTATGATGTTTTTATGCATATTGTTGCCCTTAACATTCAGTTTGCTGTTTCTACACAGCCATGTGATGTCCCAATAATGTGGAGGAAAATACAGATCATTTAAATATAACAAAGCCCGCTGTCTAAGGATAGGCAGTACCCCAGGCAGAATGTCTACTGCCGGGGAAGTAGTGCCTTATAAAAGGCTTTCCTATGCTGAGTGCTAATTAAATCCCATGACAACTGTTGTTGTTTAATAAACATCAAAAAAGGTACCAAAATCTCTGGAAAACAGCTAGCCTGCTGGCAAAATAGTTTTGGTCTACTCCATTCCAGTTGTAGAGGTGTCATCCAAAACAATGCCGCTCTTTCCACATGGTTGGAGGACCTGAAATCCAGGGACTAATGTTGCTGCATCATTTCCTAGTTTACAGAGCATCTTGTGACTGCTATACCTACTCTTTGCAGACAGCTAAATACACTAGAACCTCCCTCTTTTTACCATTCGCCCCGTATAGCCCTACCCTGTTGCTGCCCAATTCCACTTACAGCACTTCCTTCCTTCTTCCCTTTTCCATCCTCATCCCTGCCCTCTTTTCATCATCCTCCCTTCTATTATCCCTCCACTCCAAATTCCCCCTCCCTCCCTCCTCTCTGTTTCTTCACCTTGTTGTCTCTCTCTCTACCCGTGAGTATTTCCCTGCATAAGCTTCATTGTGTCAGCTCCATCTTTGCTCTTATTTTGCTCCTTCCACCCCCCATTCACCCCTGTCCTTCTCTCTCCTTGTAATCCCTTTCACCCCTCTTCAGACAAGGCCACTGGCTGCACTTGACACAATGTTTATATTGCCATATTATTCTTTTGTTTATGTAATTACTTTCCTCGTGTTGTACTATTACTGAATCCATTGTAATTTGCTATTCTTGTGACTTGACATGGAACCTCTGTAAAGGAGCCCTTGGTTCAAAGGTCTTTCCGAATTGCTAAATAAATAAATAAATTACTAAATAAATATCATGAAAAAAATTACTATTAAAAAAACATGGGATTCACCATGTTCAGACTTCCCTTATTTATTTATTTATTAGAATTTTGGTAACCAGGTAAGCCCACTGAGACCATGCAGTCCCTTGTTCAGGGGTGACCCAGAAGATGAATAAAATACAATACATTGCAATACAATACAAAACAGTAAATACAGAGATAACAACAACATGTAAAGAGATACATGTATTACAAAGTCATATACAGTGGAATATACAAATATACAAACTTATTATTATTTGCAAATATACATACGTACAGAGGCTCTAACTGTAGTAGTTTAAGATATAAGATAACTTTCAGTGGAGTTAGGGTACAGTAAAAGCAGGGGTTAATGATAACATATGCATGGTGGAGGATTAAGTAGGTAGGTGGCAAATGCAGTTTTGAAGAGAGACAGGGAAGGACAGGAGAGTAATAAAGGTGGTAGAGAATTCCAGGCTGTTGTGACAGAGGGTATGCTGATCAGACTGTGACACCAACATAGCGAAATACCTCGCCTTCAGCAAAATCAAAACTTTGCTGACAGCTCACTATGTTGGTGCGCCTGATACAGGCACATCATCTCCCAGTCCTGCACCTCCTTCCCGAGTCAAGTCTGACTAGAGTTGACAATCCATAGTATGGGGGGTGGGCAGAGACCCCTGCATGGGGGGTTCAGGACGAAGACCACCAATAGAAAATCAGGACTGGGAAGCCGGTGGGTTTTATGTCTACTGCAACTTGTGGTCAAAATAAATCCTGTTGCTCTGATGCTGTTCGACAAAAATGTTGTTGAACCAGCATCGTAGAGCCATGGCAGAGTAGGCAAAAGTTCATCTCCCCACAAGATGGCATGGTTTAGGGGTAGCAAGGATAGTTAATGATGCTGACCTTAGTGGGTGAACAACTTCTTTACGATAGACAATTCCTCTTATACAAGGAGAATTAAAAAGATTCACTAGCTTGAAAACAAAACATAATGTGAGGTGCTGTAACCCTGAGTCATTGTCTGGCAATTGTGGGGAAGCCAAGATGTCACAGTGGTGTTTTCTAGGATCTGCCCCTAGGGCAAATTACCCAATCCTAAAGTAGAGTTAACAGAGCTGGTCAAGGGATGAAATTTGAGCTGAACACAGTATTGGAGCACCATAGAAATGTATGGGGAGGAGGGATGTGGATGCTATTTATTGACAGGAGGGGTGGATAAAAGTGGGTGGAGATGGTATAACATACCTAGCTTTTGTCTGATAGTTTTTGTTAGTAGGGTCACATGTGAGTGAAGAGAGAAGGATGCATCCAAGTATATCCCTAAGTATTTAAAGGTTTGGACTACTTCTATGTCAGCACCAGACAGTGAGAAAATTTTGAGAGGGTATAGAGAGGCTAAATTGGAGATTTTGGAGGAGGAGAGATCAGAAAGGAAGAGCACTGCAGGATGTTGTTGTTCAACCTCCAACTAGGCTTTCCAGGCAGAATGGGTGGGTCAACAGAAATTGAATAACTGAGGAGAAAATGATCAGAAATTTCAATGGGACAGGTAGTCGCTGATAAAATGGAACACCAATGAGAAACAAAAAAATAATCAATGCAAGTAGCCAACTGTGCTCGGTGGTGCTTAAAACCACCAGTAGGATGGAGAGCATGAAATGTATCAGCCAGGTAGGACTCTATACAAAAGGCCAGCAGGCATCAGGAATCACAATACAACTTAGTTATCTTTGCCCCCCCCGTCCCAGAGGTATAGAGAGAAATTGAAGTCACCCCAATAATAATCATTTTAGAAGTACATACAAAGGGTTGGAGTGATTTAAACAAGGTAACCCTGTCAAATTTGGATTGAGGAGCATAAATCCCAATCAAAGAGAAGGCAATTTGGTCAATATGACAATCGAGTAATAAAGACTGACCTGATTGAACATAAATTTCCCTATGAACTGTGGGAGAAAGATGGTTAAACAGGATGGCAACCCCAGAACACTTCTCAGTGCCAAGAGAAAAATAAGAGACACCAGATGTCCAAAGTCATTTAGTGGTGGCAATATCCACCAATTAACGTAACCTCATCACCTGCAAGAACATTAGATCCACACCAGAATCCTGCAGGACCTGCAATACAACCTTTCTACAAAGAAGGTAATTAATGCTGCTGACATTCAGCATTGCAACCTTCATTCAAAAGAATAGGAGAAGGAAAAATCCACAGCTCTTGCAATCACCTAACTATGGTGGTTGGGTATGCTTCTTTTAAATCTTACTTTTGAGCCAAGTGAGGGTCCATCCTTCCTTTTACAAAGTGCATTCCATTTTGGGGTGTCATCTTCAGTGTCCAGAGAGCCAACAAAAGTGATTGATATCATAGAAGAGGCATTGGATTTGATATCAGCATCAGTATACTCCCAATTCTTGGATGAGGCAAAGGATGGAATCTGTTCTGAAGAAGGAAATAATTGGTTGGAGCTGTTTGGGGACCATCAGGAAGTGCACAGTTTCAAAGTGAGCATCTATGAGGACTTCAGTAGATGAGGAAGAAGGAGGCATGGAAGAAGCCTCTGGGAGGTCCAAAGGAATGAAAAAGGCAGGGACTTCTGGAGTGGTATGTGAAATCAAGTCTGAGAAAGCAGAAGCAGCAAGGTTGGGCAGTTAATATGATTAAGAAGGCTCCTCCTGAGGTCCAGACAATGACGGTTGATCTGAGGGAGGAGATGTGGTGTGCAAGACTTCTGAGGGCAGCCGAGAAGGAAACTCAAAAGTCAGGCCATCCCTCAGTTGCAGGGTTGGGGTAATCAGGCCAACTTTCTGGAATCCTGCAGATTTATTAAAAGCCTCCCAAGAGCGATCATGAAAGGAATGACCTCCCATCTGGCAAAGATTGCATTTCATCTGCTTAGTGCATTGATCAGCAATGTGTCCATGTTCCAAACAGAGGCTACACAGCCACTGGCCGCAGACATTACTAAGATGGTTTAGCAAACCATACTTGAAACATGCCTTCGGTTGACCTGAATAAAAACCAAAACCCTGATCATGGCAAGGAAGAAGCTATTTGGGAGGTGAGTAAGACAAGAGTCAGAGGCTTGGAGTTGTACCCAATACTTCCATCCACCTGTCCAAATTCTGCATTTATCCAGAATTGTATCCTGACAGCTGAGCACTTCACATTGTTGTGGCAGCCAATAAGTGATGTTATGGACTTCCATACCTTCATTGCAGAACATCACTGTCACCGACAAGTGGTAGGCCTGCTGAGCGGGATAGCCTGGAAAGGCAGCCAAAGTTTAGAATTCCTCAAGGAGTTATACTTTGTCTAAAATGGTCCAAAGAAGAATGGAGCTGAAAGCTAACATCACAGAACACTTATCCAGAGACATAGATGATGGCAAAAATATCTGCATGGACAAATCCAAGTGATTTCATTAAAAGTGTTTCAACCAAGAAGGAGTGATCAGGAGAAAGGTCCTCCTCCCCAATATATTTCAGATGGACAGCATTGCACCATGGTGCAGGAGCTGGCTGTGCCATGAAATGATCTGAAAGTTTAAATCGGGTATCCTGAGAAGGGTCTGAAGGCCCAGGTGGAGCTGGGGTGGCATTTGGAGAAGCAGAAACTCTCAGATGAACTGAGTCAGACAGAGCAGAGGTACTCAGAGGCATAAATAGTGAAGCCTTGGTCCCCAGTGCAAACTGGAAAGGCTGCTGCTGCAGGTCAGGAGGCTGGGTTTTCATAACCTAGACAAATCCCCGTGTAAGGTGTCTCACAATAATCAATATGATAGGCAGGCATAAAAGCCAGATCAGTGATCCTGGAATGTTCATCAGACCCAGTGATCCAGCCTGCTTTTTGAAGAGCCTTAATGGGGCTCCAACCTGGCATGGAGGACATGGCCCATACCTCAGGTGTACGAGGAGGGGTGGCATGGCAATTCCCTGTCAATGATGCAGTAGGTGCCAAGACACAGGGAAGCTTGGAAACAGAATTTGGAGTGATGGCAGCAGGGACTGAGTGAAACCCCTAAGTGGTTGATAGCCATAAGGTCTATGATGAGAGAGGTGTTGCTATAAAATGAGGCTGAGCATAATGGGCCCCTTGGAGTACTGAAATTGATTGAGTCAGATCTGCAACCTCTGGCAAGTCAAGTGAATGTGGGGGCTCTGTAATGAGAACTTGAGACCCTGTAAAGGCTGTGAGTCTGATCCCTGATTCTCCATTGTAAGCCAGTATGCTGTCTACAGAGTTGCCTCCAGACTGCATGGAGGCAAGGGAAAGCAATGCAGTTTGCAGTGAATTTGCCTATGACTCCTGCTCAGGAATCCCCATGCTCATCAGTGATCCACTCACCACCTGTCCAGGCTGAAAGCTGCAGCATGTTTAAAGTCACTGTGGCAGGTGAAAGCAATACCATCAGCTGCAACAGTCTCTGGATAAATGGAGAAGGTCTCAAAAAGCTCACTTAAAGGGTATCCCATCATCGTTCTCAGGCCAGAATGTTCCAGACTGTCCAATGGTCTTGAAGGAGCTCTCTATATCAAACCAGGAACAGAAAAACAGAAAATAAATACAGTGTCAGGTGGCTGCATTAATCCAGAGCCAAGCTGAAATACAGGTCAGAAGGGTGGGGGTTGTTGGATGGCTGCTCCATTTGAAACTTGAGGCCAGAAAAACAGAGATGGAGCAGGGTCCATAGAATTCATCAAAAGCAGTAAACATGTTCTTTGCTTGGTTAATCCACTTAGGAGCTGGGGGTCATCCAATGGGTTAGCAGCATTTATAGTTGAGCAACTTGCAGGCACAACTGAGGGAAATGGCAGCAGTCCCTGTTCCATACAGTCAAGCACAAACATGATATCTAGCCCAGAAATCTGGAAAACTGGAGCAAGAGGCAAGGAGCTAGGTTGCTAAGCCATGCCTTTCGCCATAGGGGAGTCTGACAGTAGCTGTGATCCTCCATGAATGCCAGTATCAGGGTCGGCCATTTTGCTGATGGCCAGTGGTTCACCCTACTGGAAAGGGTGGGGGAATTTTTTTATTATGACTGCACAACAAATAATAGCAGTGTAAATACACACATAAATTAATACAGAAAAATCAAAGGTAAAATAAACAAAAAAGTATTTCAGTCACACCTGTCAACAAATCATAATACAAAAAATGGTTTCCATATAACAGAAAAAAACAATAAAAAAAGCAAAAACAAAGTATTCATTCATACTTGTCCCCTCTAGAAATATTATTCTGAACTTAAACCTTAAAAAAAAAAAGCTATAGGAAGAACCTTGAAAATAAACTAATTATTATGTGTTCTAGTTATACTGTACATCCTATGTACTGTATACTCCTCCCCCACCCTTAAAGGAGCAGGGGAAATAATTTGTAATTTCAAACAACCAAAAAAATACTAATACAATACATGATAATTCACATGAGGACTCAAATAAGAGAGAATAATGCATCCTAAATTGACAATTTTCAAAGTAATGTGTTCTGAGGGCCCTTTTAAGAATCATAGACTTCACAATGCTTAAATGTTTTTCAACTTTTTGTTGATTTCCCCTACATTTCTCTCTGTGCCAGAACTTGTTCACGGGGTTCATTTTCTTCTTTTAATCTAGTTAAAAGTATACATAAATTTTATCTTTCCATTTTCAGTTTTTCTTTTTTACAAAGTTTAATTTATACATTTATTCTATACCAACACATATCAGTCGTAAGGTTGTCATCATGTTTTCTGTCCAGCTTTTTATTTTTAGTTTACACAACAGTATGTATTAATCCTGTTTGAGGTATTTGCTTCTGTAATTTAAAAAAGGAGAATGCAAGACATTTATGGTTGCTGTGACTGAAATGTTTGCTGGCAAAACCCTCATTTTGTAGGGAAAATATTTAGCGAGCTTGTCTCTTAATTCTTTGTATTTGTCTGTTTTATATTTACCATTTAACCTCCCAGTGGTTTTGAAATGTTTAGGAATGTCCACTTTGGTATCTTCCCACCAACTATTTTTGTCGTCGTATAGAAAAAAAATGACTTATGAGCTTCTAAGATGATTTGAACTGCAGGGGTTATAATATAATTTTCTAACAAGCTAAGATTAAGTTTCCAGATCTCTGTCCTCTCTTTTGTACTGGGTTGTTCTTTATAGTAATTTCTAATAGGCTACTGGAGCAACTGGAGCTTTATTTATTTATAAATGAGAAGAAACAAAAAAAATAATACATTCTAGTGGATCTAGTTCCACAGTGGTACTGTATGTTCTAGGTGGATGATCATAAAAACTTGAAACAGCATCTATTAATCCGCTTGTTTCAGTAAATGAATTAAGAAGTTTGTGTCAGAATAGATTTTTGTTGTTTTTAAACCCCTATCAAGTGGAGACATACTGAAGTTGAAGTCACCTCCTAATATTATATTTTTGGCTGAATATAAAGGTTTAATTAGTTTAAATAATTCTATTTATACTGTTTTTAATTGTAGGGCATATACATTAATTAGTCTGAATTCCATATTCTGCATTTTTTTATCTAGAAGAAAAGCACATCCTGGAAAGATGTCTACAATGTGGATAACCTGTATGTTAGGGAAAAAAAAAACACCCCTGTATATAATTCTTCCCCCATAGACCAGTAGCTAGGGTCTCAAATCCATCCTTCAGACGCTTTACCTATATCCAATTCAGTTTATAACCTAAGGTTTTGAAAAAAGAAAAACAATATCCAAGTCAGATGCCATTTTTAAACCATTGTAAACATTAGCTAGTAAAAGCAATTACACTTCAGGGTGTTTTTTTTTTTTTTTTGCTCACAGCTCTTGTACCCATTCTTCTTCCTCAGGTTTTTGTTGGATCATCAAGGAACCTGTCCATATCAGATAGACTTTCTAACTGTGCAGAGTTTCCAATTGCAGAAGCACACTCCCCTTCTGTCTCAGATTCACCCCATTGTAACACAGAACATCTATTTAAGTTAGATGTGGGTATCTGACCAGAGACATGTATTTTTTTTTGTCCTCCCACCCTTCTTTCTAACAACTTCTATAAATTCCTTAGGTGTTTCCATTGGAGATAGGGTGGAATTTCAGAGGTACTCTGTGCTGGTTCAGGTTGTGGGTTTTGGGCTAGCGCCTCTGGCCTCTACTCGTGGGGGTCCTGGGTTCCACCTGAGCTGGGGCAGCCCACCTAATAGAAAACTCCTTTCTTCCAGAGATAGAGGGTGTCCTTTTTGAAGCCTTATGGATATAAAAGTCCTGGAACCTGAAGTTCATATTCTCAATGGGCAGTCAGTAAATACATGTCCTTTCTCTTCACAGAGATTGCAACATGGCGTCTTGAAGCAGTGTGCACTGGCATGCCCCCACTGCCCACAATGTGTACATTTTAGTTTCTCACAGTCAGAACTAATATGCTGTTTGGACCCACATTTGAAGAATATCCTAAGTTGCACTGGATAAAATATGAATCCCTTGTCACGAAGATGAATCCCATCATTTAATGTCTGCTGTGACCATACTTTAATTTTCCACCCCTATTCCAGAGTAGGGGAATTTTTTTATTGAAAACTTAAAACAAAATATACAAAATTGCATTACCGCATACAAAATCATAATGAAAGAAATCAACAACAGAAAGAAGTATTACAGCATACATGAACTTCAAACAAATAATCTGTATTTGTACATAATCCCTGTCCCATCCCCACTAAAAGAGTAGGGGAATTTTTTTATTCAAAACATAAAACAAAATATACAAAATTGTAGTACGTCATACAAATCCAAAATGGAAAAAAAAAACTGAAATAAGTAGCAACAGCAGACGTGAACTGTAAAATCAAAATGTCTGCAGTGGTACAGAAAACTGCTTCCCATCTCCAATAGAGGTGCAGGGGCGTGAGTAAGTAGAAAACTGAAAACAAACAAAGAAAAACCAGACCGAAATGTATTACCTCATACAAATCAGAATGAAATGAAATCAATAACAAAAATAAGTGGTATCATAGATATAAACTGCAAACAGAAACAATCCGCAGTAGTACATAACTCCCATCCCATCTCCACCGAAAAGAAGGGGAATGAGCTGTCAAAATAGCAAAATCAATACAAAAAACACGGTGTGTCATACAAAACCATAAAGCAAGAAATAAAAAAATACAAATATCATAGTCAGTGAAGGACCCAGGAACATAAATTCCAGTAATGTTGAAAAATCCCAGGGGATAAATAACAATCCTCTGAATAATAAACAGTGTGTAAGCCCTGTAAGATCTGTGAAACAATCTGGGTAGGGATACTAGATTTTTGCTACAGTAAATACACACATCTAGCCTGTCACAAATAAAAATGGCAAAAAGTAAAAATCAAATGAAGAGTGCTGGGATGATAATGACGTAAAATGGGGATAGATACCGAAAATTAAAATATCATACGTAAGGATCAGGAGGGCCTTCTCTTTCCGCTTATGGAGGAGAAGGGTCCACACAGGTTGAGTATAGGGGCAATCAATAAAAAAATGTGACATGGTCTTGGAAATGGAAGGACACGTGTCACAAGGACAAGTCCTCTCCTTCTGAGCCTTATGCTTCAGGTTGTCCCTGACTCCAAGCCTCCCATGACAGCACAACCAGGTAACATCCAAAACTCGCTGAGGAATTTGAGGATCAGTCAATTGAAGGAAGACACTCGGAGAATCAATAACATTCCCAAAGGAATCCCGTAACAAGGGAAAATCCCAAAAATACAACCCTATGATAGACTGATTCAATCACTTCCTCAAAGAAGAAAGAATCATGGTGGGGTTCAAACTCCACTGACGAATCTTCAGGAATGTGGGGATTATATAATGGGGGAGGTTATATTTTCAAAAATTCTGAGGGATTTCCATAGGTGGAAGTCGCCAAGTATGGCATAATGGAGCAACACTACGATGAAGAAGAGAACAGTAAAACACTGGCTGAGACTGTAAAAGATGGGGAATAGCAAATTTCATGAACAAACAGTAAAAAAACACGTAAGGGTTCAACATCCAAACTCCACCATGGCAATAATCAAGATATGTGTATGATGGCATAACTGGATTCAAGCTACTGCCTCAGAATCCCTGGAAGAAACTTTATACAATCTTCCTTTCGAAGAAAAAAGAACAGGGTAAACTGCAGCTAAATGAAGAAACAAGGGAAGAACAAAAGTCTTCAGTAACAAAACCCACTTCTGCTTTGCAATACTGTGTCCCTTCCAGGAAGCTACTATTAGGGAAGCTTTATCTAAAATGGAAGTCCAATTGGTAAGGGCATCATCAGTGGTACCAAAAGTCAAACCCAAAATCTTGATTGGGGAGGACTGCAGAAGGACCCCAGCAATGTAGGTCTGAAAAACTGGGAGTGGTGGCATCGGGAAAAGTAAGGCTGAGCTCTTCCCATAACTCTGTTTGGAGCCTGATACCTTTTTGAAGTCGTAAGGAGGAGTATTAAATCATCCTCATGAAGTTGAGGAGTGATGAGAATACAAAGGTGATCTGGATAAGCAGACATTGTAGGAATAGTACACACAGAAGAAAAAGCCAGACGTGAGATAGATGGATTGGTGCAAAGTTCTGCATAGCAAAAGATCTATCTGAAAAACATAGAGAAGAGGACTTAAGGGGCAGCCTTGCCTAACCCCAGTCCATCTCAAAAAGGAGGGACGCGGGAGCCATTCACATAAGGTTGAATCCATGCAGTAGAATAGATCAATTTAATCCAATGGATAAAAAGCGGTGGAATATCATAGTGAGACAAAACCAAAAAGAGATGATCATGATTCACTCTATCGAATGCCTTCTTCTGATCCAAAGAAAGAATTAGTAAGGGAGAAGAGGAAGAGCTAAAAGCAGAGACATCCTGTAGGAATGAAAGATTGGAAGATATGGTATGGTGAGGAATGGATCAAGGCTGAACATCAGAAATAACTTGGGATGCAATAGGAAAGAGCTGGTGAAGCAAAACGAAAGTAAAAATCTTATAGTCCACATTCAAAAGACTTAGTGGTCTCCAATTCTGAATGTCCAATCCATTTCCTTTTTTAAACAGAAGGAACATAATAGCATCTGAGAAGTGTCGAGGAACAGAATGAATTTCAATGATAGTGGTAAAGATCAAAGTAAGGATCGGAGAGAAGAGGTCAGAAAAAGCATGATAAAGCTCTGCAGTGAGGCCATCCTGCCCCGGATCAGTGCACCTCTTTTGCTTCTTGATGGCCGCCTGCACTTCCTACAGAGAGATCGAGGCAATCAACTGAGTACAGAGATACCGAGGGGGAGATGGAATCTGGATGTCCAAAAAGGAAGTGACGGAAGGAAGGGCCAAGGCAGGAGTCACAAAAACACTTTCCAAGTGGGAATAAACCTTCTGCTGGAGGGATGCCATAGTATCATAAACCACAGAAGCGTCAGGGTCAGTATGACTATTGATGTGAGTGGCTGCCACCCTGTCTGAACAGTGCTTAAAAACATCAAAAGAGGCCTTAGAAGACTATGTGCCACAAGACACCTCAAGATGCAAAGAGAGTGCCCTGTCATATTGATGTGATTCCATCCGGGACTTTAATGATGCAATAAGAGGGGAATAATCATGTCCATTTTCACAAGACCTTGAGATAGTATCCATCAGATGCCACCGCAAAGTTAAATACCAACATAAGAGGATATAGATTTCCTTCTAGCATGCCAGATAAAAAAAACTTTTTAAATCTAACTTGGTGTTGTCTCACCAATGTAAGGGGGAGGCATAAGTATCCAGCACAGAAATGCGGGCCTGCAAAAGGACATGACAATCCGCAAGAATGCAACTGTCAGACAGCAAGGAACTATTCAATTTCCAGCAAGAAGAAACAGTAAGGGGAAGCAGTGGAAGGAAAACAGAGCAGTGAAATGGCCATGTGATCTGAGGTTTTGCAAGGGATGGCCGCCAGCTGCTGAACTAAGACATTCTGTGAGATGAAGAAAAAATCAATGCGAGTGGCCAGAAGGCCTCTACCATAGGTTTTCGATCCAGTGGGATGCACCTCACAATAGTCATCCTTAAGCAAAGCAGTCTTAAGTATTGCCCGTAATGCAGATGAGCCCTCAAAAAGTTTCTGAATCCTATCACCTTTGTCAGCCAGGGTAAGACCACAGTTGAAATCCCCTCCCATGTAAAGATGCCTAGATGTGTGTAAATATGGTTGCAATAGCCTAAGCAAATCCGATCTTGCAGCAATACTTTGGGGGACATAGACATTAAGAATTCTTAGGTTCAGACGTCAGTAGGTGCAGTCGACCAGCAAGGCATGCCCTGGTATGATATTGACCAACCTCGTAACAGTATAGTTGAATCCAGAAAACAATATTCCCAACCCATCGCACTTATCCTCTCCAGAGGACCAATGGGTAGTGTCCCAGGTCCACTCATAATAAATCTTCAATCTAGTATCCTGGAGCAGGTAGATGTCATGCGGGAGGTCCAAAAGATACTGCAAAGTGGTGAGGCGTTTCCTATGGGATTTCATGCTGCACACATTAAGTGTGAGGCATTGAAGACTCAAACCCATGGGCATGAGAAGAATAGATAGTGCAGAAAAAAAATAGGATGAAACAGGGGAAAACTAAGAAAAGGATCCTCAGGTAACAGCAGATTGCTGCTTGGTACCTGGTCTAGAAGGAGAGGGATCCTACTGGGAATCAGAGGAATAGTCCCTACGGAGAGAAGAGGCCTGAGAAGAATCAGAATAATTTTCCTAGTCCACTATGTCACTCCACTGCTTCCACTTAGTCAAGGCTTGGTAACAATTTCTAGTAAGAATAGACTGCTGGGGGGGGTGGACCAGGAGCCTTACGCTTCCCCTTCACCTTACCTTTCTTTCCCTGAGCAACCTCTGTGAAGGAACCCTGGTCCAGAGGGGGAAGGGGGTCAGGGAGGACAGCAATCTCCGGAGTAGGGTCTTCACAGGGAGCAGCTGGTGACTGCAGAATGATGTCATCCACCCCAATGGTGGGAGTAGGCACTGGGACAACATCCATGGGAGGGGAAGGAGCAACATCCAGGAGCTCCTCATCCCTTTGGCGAAGAACCTACATAGAAACATAGAAACATAGAAGTTGACGGCAGATAAGGACCGCAAGGCCCATCCAGTCTGCCCATTTCTTTTTCTACCTTATAAATGTGCCATCGACCTTTGCTCTGTCAGTGACCTATCTATTCATAGTCATTTGTATTGCTCCCTTATGCCTATCCCATGCCTGTTTGAAGCCCTGCACTGTATTCATAGCCACCACTTCTTGTGGTAAGCCATTCCATGCATCTACAAACCTGAGTTTGGGAGTCAGATATGAGAGCCACTTGATCCTGAGGAGAGTGATCCAATCTGTTATGGTCAGCCCAAGGACACTGGTGATAGGTATGTCCATTCTCATCACAGAGGTTACATTTTTGTGGGTTAGGGTATCCCAAACTAACATGTCCATAGGCCAAGCAGATGGCACAATGTGGCTTGTCACAGGTATGACTGAGGTACATTCGGGCACCATATTTATGGCAAGCATGGTGCTGACCTGGGTAAAAACAAGCCTCTGTCTCTACAGTATCAAAGCTACCCGACAAGTGCATAATACCTCAGTCAGTTTGTTGCAATTGAACTTTAACCTTCCAACCCCCTGTCCAAACAAGGTCCTAGTCCAAAATAGGACGAGGTGACTCGAGAATGTCACAGTGCTGCTTAAGCCAGTATTGGACATCCGCTATGCTCACCCCTTCATTCCAAAAAAGAAAGGAAATGATCTTAACTGTAGGCTTGGTAAGGGGAATGAGCATAAAGGGGGTCCATAAAGGCTGAGATTTTACCAATTCGTACTTGGTCCAGAACCTTTCCAGAGTGAAAACATTTTTAAAACTCAAGTCATAAATAGATTCTCCCTTAACATGAATAAAGGCAAACAGTTCACTAGCAGAAATCCCCAAAGAGTCCCTGAGCATGGAATATGACACAGTTTTCCTATCAGGAGCTGTATTAAGGTCACCAAAATATTTTAAATGAACTGTGTTCCTGCACTGAGCAGGTTCGCCCAAGTTCTGGCAAAGGTCACTGAGGCGAAAGGAACAGTCAGCCAAAGTCTCACCTGTAGGCAAAGAAGGCTTGTGAGTTATATCCATGTGGTGCAAAGAGTCTTCATCTGAAGCGGAGCACACTAGAAGTGAATGATGTAGCACCGAGGTAGAGTCCTGAGCATGCTTAGGGCCTGTAGCACTTGATGTTGACTGGTTAATGGCAGGGTCCCAGGTTGGAGTCTGAGGGAGCTGTAGCAATGGAGCAGTCAGAGAAAGACGAGGCAAAGGAGTGGTCTCGATAGTCAGTTCAAGTGTGGAGGTCCCCTGAATGATTTCCTGTATGCTCACCACTCGAGGAGAAGTTCAGGCTGCACCAGGAAGCTGCCAAGTCCAGACCACAGCACGGAGAGTGGAATCTGGAGACCAGACAGGATCAGGAAGTAAATAACCATCATGGTTGTCTGTAGGAGATAGTGAACCAGGTGCTGCAGATGCGGTGCAGGTAGGAGCAGAGATTGAACCCAACATTGTGGTGTGTGGTAGCGCAGTTTGCAATGAAGCCTGTACAAAAGCAGTAGGCAAAGCAGAGTGCAAGGCGCTGTCCTCCCGCATGATTTGCTGTAAGAGGGAGCGGTGCTGAGCATAAAGAATCGCAAGTGCAATGTAGACAAATCAGTAGAGCAGTTCATGGGTACTGAAAGAGAACGCTGTTCCATAATCTGTGGTGAAACATTAGAACCAGCAGTAGAAGTAGGAGATGTGTGCACAACTGAAGGTGAATCCAACCGAAACACAGTGTATGATAGACCATCACTGTAGTCACTAGGTAAAACAGTAGGCATTACAGGCAAAGAATCAGGAGCTGAAACCATGGAGCATAGAGCTACTTCACCACCACCTCCAGGCTCCAGGACAGTGGCCATCTTGGCAAACAGCCAAATGGCCAAGGGTTCCCCTTGCTGCAGAGTAGGGGCATTTAGTGTTTCTTGAAAAAATTCATGCAGGCAGAAAACAAGAAATACACAAACGAAAACAAATGTCACAGAAAGAAACAAGGAAAAAAAACAAATGTCATGAGAAAAACATAAAAAAAACAGCAATTTAGTACTGGTAATGTAACAATGGCAATAACAAAGGAAAAGTTCATGTGATTGGTACATCAGAGACCATAATCCAGGGAAGATTCCACCAGGACTGAAAAACCCAGGACTGAGACATAGTCCGAAGCGCATGCCTATAAATCAAAGTCAAATCCCATTCAATTTTCTCCATCAATTCAAGAAGGGAAACTGTCTTTTGCTGCAAAGTAAACCAACAATGTGAATTCCAAATGTACCATTTAATCACAGTAAAAAACACTTGTAAAGTAGATTTGTCCCAAGCAGCCCAAGATGTATCCAAATGCCCGTATAACAAAACCTCCAATGTGATATGATTGAGATTCGGCAAACACCATCTCAAGGCCGCAGAGGACCAAAAGGCAGAAATGCAGGAGCAAGAAAAAAATAAGTGTGAAAGGGATTCCAATTGCAAAGAGCACTGTGGTCTGGAGCACATCCATTCAGACAACTTTTCATGTTTTTGATGTGCTTTGACATTCAACCGGGAATGACAACATAGTAAATGAACATCCCACATCTTATCTGGAATTTCGGATTATTCAGGTAATCCAATAAACCAGGTAACAGATGTATAGGACAGTTGGGGAAAGTAACTGTCTCTCAAAAACAAGCAGTGAGAACCTGTTTGTACGAAAACTTTCTATGCTGATTAGAGAGCATGCAAGAAGTCACATGCCAGCTTTTAAATTTGAGAAACATATCTCGCAAATATAGAGGACTAATGTTAGACTGCCAAACTACTCTAAGGGAATTGGTGGACCACTGAAACATAGAAACATAGAATTTGATGGCAGATAAGGACCACTAGGCCCACCCAGTCTGCCCATTTCCCTACCTAATGGATAAATTGCAGATCCTAGCTAACCAACAGCCTACTTCTTCCAACCTCCACCCCCGAGAATTGCCTTCTGTCTGTCCCATGCATTTTTGAATTCAACCACTGTTTTTGACTCCACAACCTCCTCCGGAAGGCTGTTCCATGCATCCACAACCCTCTCTGTGAAAAAATACTTCCTCACATTACCTCTGAGCCGTCCCCCCCCTCTAGCTTCAGATTGTGCCCCCATAGAGGGTGCAAGTTCGCAAGCATATATCTAAATAAAAAATGACCATGGGATTAATCATTCCCAGACCTCCCTGATGGATGGGCAAATATAAAATATTACGTTTCAGAGGATTAAGGTGGCTCCCCCACTGGGGGAACCATGGGCCACAAGAGAGACCATATGAAAAAAACAGGGACGTCTGACATGGGTCAATAGAGGGTGCAAGTTCATAAGCATATATCTAAGATAAAACATGACCACTTTATTAATCATTCCCAGACCTCACTGATGGACAGGCAACTATAAAATATAACGTTTCAGAGGATTAAGGCAGCTCCCCCAAATAGCCTTAAAAAAATGCTATACAATGTAGCTTTAAAACCCTTAGGGGGGAAGAGTAAACTAAAGTGTAAAAAGAGAGGGAGAAGAAAGGTTTTCAGTAAGTACACCCTCTTCTTCTTCTTCATTCCCATTTGCCATGAGTTCCAACATCGAACAAGTTTCTGCGCTTGTTCAAGTTTAGGTTGCCAATTAAGGGCAGCCAAATTTCCTGAGCCAAAAGAAATGCCCAAAACAACAATTGGGTCTCTGGTAAGAGTAATACCAGCTACATCAGGGAGGGGGAGAATTGGATTCCCCAATTTTCGACCAACACATTTTTGCAGATTTAAAGAAGAACAAGAAAAAGTACCAAACTCCTGACAGGTATGCAATACTTGAGAAATTGAATCAACAGTCTGTACAAGGTTGGTAATATCATCAGCATAAGCCAGTGCAACATGTGGGACAATATTAATCATTGACCCGGATATGGGTCAAACTGGTAAGAGAATTAAGTTTCCCCAATAAGGGGTCAATACTAAAATTATATAATAAGAGGCTAAGGGGACAGCCTTGCTGTACACCCTTCCTCATAGGAATCAAGGGACCCAACCAACCATTGATCAGTGGAGAAACCATAGCAGGTTTTTATACAGAAACAAGCCAATTAATAAAGGATGCTGGTACACCATAATAGGCTAGTGTGTCCCATAAATAATGATGACCCACTGCATCAAAGGCCTGCCTCTGGTCCAGGGAAAGAAGAAAACCTTCCAACTCCTCACAGTTATCTCGCTCAATCAATTCCCTCAAAAGAAGCAAATGATTGCAAAGTTTCCTATCAGGAATGGAACAAGTTTGTGTGGGTGAGATGCAATGTAACGCTAGTCTCAATAATCTGGAATGCAGTATCTTTGCAAGAATTTTACAATCAGTGTTGAGGAGACAAATCGGTCTCCAATTGGAGATATTAGTCCTCTCTCCCTTTTTATATAGAAAAATAAGAAGACCATTCACCATGTCAAGGGGAACAGAATCCTGCTCCAACATATAAGTAAATGCCAAGGTCAGCTCAGGGGAAATTAAAGGGCCCAGTAATTTATAAAGCTCAGGGGTCAAGCCATCCATCCCAGGTGCAGTGCTAGATTTTAAGGACTGAGTTACCACTGTGACTTCAGCAGCAGTGATTGATTTCATTAAATCATGCAGAAGAAAGGCTGAACAGGCAGGGATCTGATCAGCAGGGAGAAACTCAGGAAGACGACCAAGAGAATCTCTCTGCTGAGAGAAAAGAGCAACAGAATGTTATATTACAATCCTGAAAACATTATCCTTATCAGTAAAGAGGATTCCTGAAAAGTCCAGAAGGTAATCTATCTGTTTATGTTTGAGCCTGTCATGGCAATGCATAAAGGGGCACACAACTGCTGCTTTACCTTGGACCCCAAATTTTTGTTGATGGTGTAGACTGTTCCATTGATGTAAATGGAAAGCTTCCATTTCATGTTTTAGAGACTGAATTTGGGAACTAAAATCATGTGTAGTGTGTCTAGCCAGAGACTGCAGCTTTTGTAGTTGCTGTCTGTGCTGTAAATAAGACATATAAGCAGTATCTCTATGGGACCTACTTTCATGTTGCTGGAAGCTTCTCAGATCAAATTTCACATCTGCCCACCAGAGGGCAGGGGAATCAAACACCCAATACAGACTTTTTACAGGTAATAAAATACTGAATAGTCTGAAGTAAAGTAGGGCCAGATAAAAGGGAGGAGTTAAATTTCCAAGTACCAGGGTCATGAGGGAATCGAGAAGGGGGGGCCGAAACACAAGAACAACAATTTGTGATCAGAGAATTCAACTTTAGCAACCTGGATAGAAGAGAGAGCAAGGGATTTTGAAATAAAGAGAAAGTCTATCCTAGTAGCCAGATTCCCTTTCTGAAATGTAAGATGTGGTATCTGGTGTACAGACATGTAGGCATCCTTTAACTGGGATGTAGAAATAATAGACTTCAAAACCATCATATCGCAGAAACTGTTACTAGTAGTAGTACCCTGCCCTCTATCTCATCTATCCAGGCCACAATTAAAATCTCCCCCAAGAATTATCACTTGAGAAGAAACCAGATATGGTTGCACTGATTTAAACAGTGCAACCCTCTCTGCCTTCATTTGTGGGGCATAAACATTAGCAAACCTATAAGATGAATTACAATTTTTCATATCCAGAATCAAAGCCAATCCAAGGATCAGGTCTACCAACTTAATCACCTGAACTGGTATACAAGAACGAAACAAAATCCCTACGACAGAGCAAGTATCTGTACCAAGTGACCAATATGATGGACCAACATGCCATGACCTTGTGACAACATGAAGCTCAGAAACAGTATAAAGCCTATTATCTTGTAGAAAAAGGACATGAAAGGAACTGGATAAATAAAAAAGACAAGGCTATCTGTTTCTTTTTGCAACGTTTGATACTATTAACATTTAGTGAATCAATAGTCAAAGGGGCAAGTGACATATTGGAGAAGAAAAAGCATGCTCAAGAAAAGGAGTAACACAGACCTTAAGGAGCCTTTTTTCTGGTTCTCCAGGACCTCCGTTGTTGTTCTTTTGGCTTCTGATGTGATTCCTCAGGTTCCGAAGGCAGGTCTACCTGGGAGGACCACAAAGAAGAACCTTCAGAGTCAGCATCAGAGAGCTCTGAAACAGTCTGAAATGCCTCGTATCGGTTATGGAGAGGCAAATCAGAGGTTTTGGACATTTTGGGAGCTGGCTGCTCAACAGCCAGAGTTCGTTTGGTTGATCTCTTCTGAACATGGAGGGGGGGCATATCTATTGAGTCCTGTTCTGGCTGCTCAGTGTCAGCTGGAGAAAGAACATTACTCAGTCCTGGCTGTGCAGGAGGGGGAGGGGCAGGTACAGTTTCATGGGAGAAGGTGGAAGAAGGAGTGGGGGGGACTGTAGGTGGCCCTGTTGGCTTAGAAGAATGAGGAAAGGACTCACGCTGTGCAACAATAATCAAAAGTCGTTGCTCAACATCATCAGAAGAGTCAGATTGATTGTGGGCTGCCCATTTACAACTTTGATATGTATGCCCCATAAAATCATCACACAAATTGCATTTGGGCTCATTGAGACAATTCCCACTGCTATGACCCAATTCTTGACACAAGGTACACTTAATCTGGTCACAAATGCTACTAAGGTGTGCCGTAGATCCACACTTGTAGCAGGCCTTAGGCTGACTGGCGCAGAAAAGAACGCCCCAGTCTCTACCTAAAAAAAACTGTTCGGGAGATGCCATAGGCCAGTGTCAGAAGAGTGCAACATGATTTTAATCTTCCACCCCCCCAGTCCAAATATGCTCTGAATCATAGATTGCCTCCGGGGACCCCAAAACAGTGCAGTGTTGTTTTAACTAATAAGTAAGGTCAGTGACGCTGACCCCCTTATTCCTAAACAGAACAGTAATGGCCTTATATGCAGGCCTGGAAAGGGGTATAGCTTCAAAAGGGGCCCATGGGGGGTTTGCCTCAAAATATGATATTGCATCCAAAATCTTTATAACCCAGTGTTAAGCTTAAAGCTGATATCATAAGTAGTTTCTCCAGAGACATAAATAAGAGCATAAACTTCATTTGCAAAGAACTTCATGGATTCTTTAAGTAAAGACTTAGCAACAAATACTCTGTCAGGAATTGTGTCCATGCCACCTTTATAAAGCAGGCAGACAGCATTATGCCATTTAGCTGGGTAAATAGGCTGGTGGAACAAGGAGGCATATGGTTTGAATGTAGAAGTGTGTAATAAATTGAAAGGTGCTGCAGGAGGCCACTCCGATGCAGTAGAATGAAAAGGTAAACAAGTAACTGAAGATGGGCCCACAGATGAAGGAGGCTTGTCAGAACACAAGACAGGAGTCTCAGTCATAGGCAGACAGCAAATGAAGAGGGGAATCAGGAAGATCAGGCAATGAGCTATCTTGCAGAGGTGGGACAGCAGGTGCAGCAGGGGGGAAGTTCAGAGGAACCTCACTACGCTGGCGAACCGGCGAGGTAACAATAGGAGTAGGACCAGAAATCCAATTACCCTGGGAGTCAGAAATCCATCCTGCTTGCTCAAGAGCAATCTGAACAGACCAGGGATGTGCCTCATCAGAAGAAGGGTGTCTTAGGCCAGACTTGCAGTCCGCAAATGCCATTCCTGGCGCTCCTTCCACAGCACTAATCCCTTGCAAATCTGTGCTGCATATTGCAGGAGAAGAAGGCTGGGTTCCAGAGTGAGGAAAAGTCAAGTCAGGGCGTGGCTGGTGCTGAAATGGAGGCATAGCCATAACAACAGTCATAGCAACAGGTAACACTGTAGTGGATTGTAGCACTGGAGGAGAAATATGCGCTGAAGTGCACTAGTGTGCCAGATATAATGCAGAGTGTAACAACTGTGTTCTCTTAGCATAGCACTGTTCCTCATCACACAGCAAGTGTTCTAGACTAGCAATATCCAGTGAGTCAGTACAGAAATCAGGCAGAACAGCAGGATTACTCACCAAGAGTGCTGCAGGCTCAGAATTGTCAATATCAGGGGCGATTCTCAGGGTTGTCGGTTACAGGAAACAACTTCTTCTGTGGCAATCCAGTAGGTACAGCAGTCTCAGAACCACAAGAGGCAGGGGTTGAGACCAAGTCTCCAACCTCCACTGCATCCATCAGCTCCTCCTGCTCCTCCACTGCAGCCATCTTGGTCTAGGACCAGGATGTCAGAGAGTCCCCCTACTGTCAGAGTAGGGGAAGTTTATTGAAAAGAAATCATAACATCACAAGAGAAACAATAATACATCAGAAATACTCAAGTGTACAAAGGAAAAAAATCTATAAAAAACAGAAAAATACAACATAAACATAATTTAGAAGAAAAAAATGTTTCCATAAAGTATCTACTTTAGCTTTAGAAAATCTATGTACATCATTTTCTTTAACAGATAGCAAACCATCTTCAATTTGTGAAAAAAAATGGTACTGTTCAAAACTTGCTGTTGTTGTAATACAAAATGACAACGAGCCTGCCATAAAAAATACTGGACAAAGGAAAAAAAAAACATTCAAAGTACTTTATGATAAGACTTCCATACCCCAGTATAATCCCCTAAAACAATGGTGTGATAAGAAATATGGTTTAGAAAAGACAAATGCCAATGTGTAGCAGTGTCCTGCCAAAAAAGCTGACTATGGGAGCAATTAATAAAAAAAATGAAGCATAGTTTCCTCAATATTAAGACACATAGGTCTCAGACAGAATCTCTCAGTCTGGGGTTTATATTTTAAATTACCCCAAACACCCAGTCTCCCCTGAATTGAGATCCACACAACATCCCAAATGTGAGGAGGGATCCTAAAATCCGTCAATTCATGTAAAGAAAACAAGAAAACAACATTTTAGTGGGTACACATTCAGAAAACAATAAAACAATTTTCTGAACATCATAAACAATAAAGGTATAAAAAGATTTTCTATGTAAAGTCATCAGAGTAGGATAAGAAACTTTCCATTGTTGCATTTTCTTAATAGTAGACAAACCATAAGAAGGTAAAAAATCTGAGGAGAGAATCTTAGGGGGTAATAACGTCCATTTATCAAAATAATGTGACCAAAGGAATTGTGACCACAACTGCCAGGAAAGGGTAGCAGGAGTCCATAAATAAGTAAAGGAACCAAAAAAGAACAAGGAATGATAAAAAAACAATAGGATTAATCACAGCTAATCCTCCTTTATTAATAGGGAAATAGGTAATATCCCTTTTAACTGGGTTCAATCTATTGCCCCAGAGCATCTGAAAAAACAGACTAAGAATTCTAGTTTCAAAATGCACTGGAGGAGGGAAAACATAACATGAAAATAAGAATAAAGGGAGCAGGAACTGTTTAATAATCAAAACCCATTTCTTCTTCCCAAATTTCCAACCTTTTCATCTATGAACCTTGTTTTCTCATATATGTAACTGCTTATCCCAATTGTAAGTAGCCAGATCACCCAGACCAAACCAAATACCCCAAATCTTGCGAGAGGAAGAAACCACCGGAATCCCTAAGGTGTCTAAAGATGCTGGGTTTACAAAGTTCAAAGAAAAAATTAAACTTTTATCCATATTAAGCATAGCTCCAGATAAAGAGCCAAAATGGGAAAAAATCTGCAAAGCCTTAGTTAAGGAGGAAACATCCTGAACTAATAAAGTAATATCATCAGCATAGGCCATAATTTTTTCATGTGGCAAGAAGGGGGAGGGAGCCAAACCTATCATGCTAGTGTCCCAAAGTATTTGTCGGATCACAGGATCCAAAACAAAGGAATATAAAAGAGAGCTTAAGGGACAACCTTGTCTAACATCAATAGTGAGAGGAACATTGGTGCCAAAAAGCCTATTAACCATAGGGATAATAGTTGCAGCAGAATATAGCAAAGATATCCAATACACAAAGGGTTTAGGAATACCATACTGCAATAAAAAGGGAAAGAGATAATCATGACGTACTTTGTCAAAAGCTTTAGCTTGGTCTAAGGCCACCACAAACCCAAAGAGATGATGTCTAGTACTAGCTTCAAACAAATCTCGTAAAAGATATAAATTATGTTGTATACGTCTGTTAGGAATAGCGCAGGTCTGAGCTGGATGAATAAGGATGTCAGCAACCATCAATAGTCTATTATTAAGAATTGTTGCTAGAATCTTATAATCACTATTTAGAAGACTTAAAGGCCTCCAATTAGACAAATGGTCTTATCTCCTGATTTGTATAAAAAATGTAACAGAGAAGTATTGAAATCAAAACAGGGAGAAGAGGAAGTCAACATAGAATTGAAAACCAGGGGTTAAAAATGGGACATATAGGACAGAAAATTTTTATAAAAGTCATTGGGGATACCATACATTCCAGGAGAGGTACCAATACTAAATTGGGAAATAGCGGCTTCAACCTCTTGAGGCAATATAGGCCATACTAGACATTGTACCATGGATGTGGGTATCTGGGGAAATGGTGCAGTAAATCCAGAAAGTAAGGGATAAGAAGCAGCAGGAATGGGATGAAACGTGGAACTGATAAACTGCTGTACTACTGCTAACATTTCTAAATCAGTGGATACCACATTACCATTTATGGTGCAAGGTGAGTCATCAGGGTTTTATCCAACCATTGTTTACATGCTGCATATGGATCTAATGCAGGTGTTTTCTGTGTGCCAAATCTAAATTCCATCTCCAAAGATTTAGCCCTATCATACTGATAGTTTTTCATTTGTTTCTTAATTTCAAAAATTTGAGAAGTAAATCCTATCTTATCATGTGGTGGAAAAGACATTAACTTATACAATTGATTTCTCAAAAGAAGGTAGTGTAAATAATTAGAGTCGGCTCGGTGTCTACTAAAGGAAAGCATAAGTTGTTTAAGCTCCATTTTGGTATCCAGCCACCAATCCAACAAAGAATCATAGGAGCACATAATAGAGTCCCGAACTTCAAAGAAAACCTCAATACGAGAAAAAAGGGGGGGTGGAATCTAAAAGGGACATATTGAACCACCAGTGATGATGAGGGGAAAACATTTTTGGAGGGTCTGTAGATAAACTTAAAGTACAAAATAAAACATTATGGTCTGAAAATTCTGAGGGTTGAGATATACAAAAAATAAGGATAAGATACTTTGATACAAAAAACATATCAATACGGGTAGCATAAATATGCCTATGATAAGTAGCCCCAGTGCCAGTTTTATGTAAAGTCCAGAAAGCATCCCGTATACTGGCTCCAGAGGTAAGACGTAGCAGGGCATGGAAATCACAATACATCTTCTTCTGTGTGGCACCCGTAAGGTTAGTGTCCAAGGTACAATTAAAGTCACCTCCCCAAACAATACGTTTCCTAGTATATAAGAAGGGCTTAATTTCATCAAATAGCTCAGTTCTAGCTGTTTTAAGCTGGGGAGCATAAAGATTAATGAAACGGAAGGAAAAATCCCCAAGGGAGCAATCAAGCACCAAAGCCCGCCCAGGCCAAACATCAATAAGCCTGGTAACATGGAATTTAGTAGATTTAAATAAAATACCAATCCCATTCGCAGTTTCTAAACCAAAAGTCCAAAAAGAAGGACCCCAATGCCATCGTCTTTTTATTTGTTCTACCTCAGCAAGAGAGGAGAAGCGTGTTTCTTGAACAAAAAGGACATCAACATCAAGGCAGTCAAAAAAGGAAAACAGAGATATCTGTTTTTTATAGGCCTTTAAGCTACAGACATTGAAAGACCTCAGCTTCAAAGTAGCCATCTAATTCATAGAAAAGTAAAAAGGCACTCCCTTTAAACTGCTACTAGCCTTTCTTTTTTTTCCATTTTTCCCTTTTTTTCTTTAGAAAGTTCAGTAGATCAGCTTTCTTCATCCTCAGTAACCAGCTCAGACCTGTGGGAGGTGTCTGACTCCAAATCAGAATCCCCCAAGTTATCTTGAAGGGGGGAAAAAATATTCTCCATAGAAATGGGACAAGGAGAGGGGATTTTAGGAGAGGACCTGGTAAATCTATGACTCTTAATAGTTTCAAATGGGGGGGGGGGCATGGCAGTCTCAACAGGAAAATCAGTCACAGTGATGGAAGTATCAGGTCCTAAAATAGGAGAAGGAGAAGGTTCCTGTATGGGTGGTAGAGAAGGCTGAGCTACAGGGGAAAAAACATCAGAAGGGGGGACTAAAGGAGAGTCCTCAGAAGGGGCAGACTCAGGTCATAAGGCAGAAGGAGCAGAAGAAGTTTAATCCTGGTGTTTTTCCTGGGCCTTATAAACGAAATCATCATGGTCCCAACCTTCAGCCCTATTCCGTTTGGCCCAAGGGCACTGATGAAAAGCATGCCCCTTCTCATCACACAGATTACATTGAAAAATGTTTTCACATAAGTCAACGGAATGGCCATAGCCCCCACATGTATCTTACAGGGAGGAACAGGGTGCAGGAAAACACTATTTTTAAGCGAAAAAGATGTTCCAGGACTAGAGGGCATGGGATGAAGTTGGAGGGAGGATGATTCAGAGGAAACATGAGAAAGAATTTCTTCACAGAACGGGTGGTGGACAAGTGGAACACCCTGCCAGAGGAAGTGGTGGGGGCTGAAACAATCACGGGATTTAAGAATGCATGGGATAGACATAAAGGAATTCTGGAGGTCAGGGGTAAGGTGCAACAGACTTCTAGGAAAACAAACTGAACTTACAAGCTCAAATGGGCAGACTGGGTGGGCCATAGGCCCTTATCTGCCGACACTGTCCATTTATCTATGTATGTATCTATGTAACTGCTAATATGTGTCTGAGAGCCACATTTATAGCAGGCCCTGGGTTGCCCACTATACAAACAAACACTTCTGTCTTTACCTAAAAAAAAACTATTAGGTAAATGAATAATATCTGAATTAACCTGAAACAACTTAACTTTAAATTTCCAACCCCCAGTCCAAATACCTTCTAAATCCAAAAGAGCTTCGGGAGGGCCAAGAATGTCACAGCGATTTTGTAGCCAGTGATAAATATCACTGACATTCAGCCCGTCATTATGGAACATGATAGTTACATACCTAATCTGTGGTCTAGTAAGAGGGATAGCAAAAAAGGGGGTCCATAAGGGGGTATTCTTAAGGATAGAATATTTCACCCAAAACTTTTCCAGACTGTTATTAAGTCGAAAACTGATATCAAAGGAATCCTCCCCAGAGACATGAATCTGAGCATATAAGTCAGATGGAAAAAAATGCATAGAACCTCTAAGCAATTAATTAGCAATATAGTATCCGTCAGGATGAGTAGAAAGCCCACCCTTGTAATGCAGCCTCACAGTGTTTCTCCTAGGAGCCTGCTCTAATTTATTTTTAAATAGGTCAGCCATAGGGATACGTTTATTACTGTATGAAAATCCCATTTTTGTAGACTTTTGACCAAACTCCCCCCCCCCCCCGAGGCTGTACTAGGGCCAGAAATGGCCTCAGTATCTTCCTGAACATGGTGCACACCTTTTATCATGAGTTGAAGAAAGATTATGTCCAGAAGGTATACCTGAGCTCAGTTTGATGGCATGCACAGAAGTAGAAGATGTAGGCCCGCTGTCCACCCAGTCAGGGTCCGGAATCCATGTCCCTGAAGTCGTACGAGTCCACCCAGATCTGGAGATTGAAGCATCAGCCAACCACTCTACCAAAAAATCCGAAGAAGCCATCTGAAGCCCAAACTGTTCGTGAACTACTTGAGTGGTAGAAGGAGCTGCACTCATCGCCGAAACTCCGACAGGCTGCTCAGTGTGACCAGACTCCACGCCCGGAAGTTCCATAGAGAAAAAAGGGTCCGTACTGACAACAAGACCCGAAGAAGAAGAAGTACTGAAATCCTTAGGTGCAGAAACAGGCAAAACAGGGCAATCGATAGAAAAGGCAATTTTGGTCGCAATCTCCTGAACTGGCGATATACCAGTATCCTCCACGACCATACCTTCAACAGCAGAACCAAGCATCCCACTCATAGGGAGAACGTCCAGAACATCCGTCAATAGAGCTGCAGGATTCACAACAGGAGCCACCAACAACAGGTCCTGCTCCATACAAGGATGTACATCGTCTGCCATTCTACAGACACAGTGCAACCCCCTACTGGCCATAAAGCAGCAGCAGAGTAGGGGAATTTCCCCGGCGTCCTGGCCAAATGTCCCCTATTCACTAAAAGTACCACCAACAGTTTAAACTGATTCAATTTCAGTTGGTTACCATCTGCATCCCCCCCCACCAGGGTCACCCATGAAAGAGGGACTGCTAGTCTCAGTGGGCCTTCCCCGTCAACATAATTAAATAAATACTTTATTTTTTAATTGCGAGGAAGGAGGGGTGGGTGAAATTGGGGCTGCTGCAGAGGGTGAGGGGCCATGGGTTGTATTTTAAGACTGGGCTTGGGAGTAGGGTAGGGGACTGCTTCTTTTACTTTCTTTTCTCTGCAGTCATAATGAATATGAATACCGAATACCTGAATATTTCAATATAATACAAATGTACAGCTGAATATTTGAAATAAGATATTTGACCACCATTACTACCTCCACTGTTCCTGAGTAGGTAGAGAACTATTTTTTATTAATTTTCCCCAAGGAAGTGCTTCCAGTGCTGTTTTATCTTGAGAGGACTCTTGGATTCTTAAGGGTCTTTTTTAGCTATTGTACTCTCAGAAATGCTGCCTTCCCTGCTCCAGTGGGAACATTTTTTTTGTTTGTTTGTTTTTTAGTCTTTGGTAACCGGGTAAGCCCACCCAGTACAGACATCAGTCAATAACACCATCCTCTCTCTCTTTCACAACTGATCAGTATCTGTAAACCTTGATCACAAAGTAACAATGATAGAAAAAAAATGACACCAAAACAAAACTAAGTACAACAGAGTGTGTACTGTGCCTGTGTGCAGACTTAGCTTTTTACTACAGAGGGTAAAATAACAAAACAGATAAACAAACCAGGAGCCCTCACAGGAGTAGGACAGCCAGCATTTCATAGAAGAAATAATGAAAAAAATCTAGAATTCAAGAGTCACAGCTGAAGCAGGGTAGGCAGTGCTACTGGGGGGAAAAAAATAATTGCAATCCAGGAATCCCCTCAAATCTATGGCAGGCAACACTACCAAAAGGGGAAACAATATTGTCCAAGTTCCATCTACAGTAGGGCAGGAAGAGCCCCCATGAGCTGAAAAATGTTATAATCTAGGGGCTTGACTCTCAAAGAATGCATCAAATGGTGCACGCTGTGGCAAACATCAGCTTGCACCAAAGCCCAGTGTTCCAGGAACCCTGCCCCAGATTCTGGTACAGGAGGAGTCACAGCACCTAAGTCCCCCACACTTGAAGCAACCTCTCCCATGTGGCAAACACATGGCATATGGAAGGGTTTGCTGCCTGCTCCTTGTGGCAAAGGCATGTGATCCCCCATCCCCAATCCTCTGTTCAACAACAGAAATACCCATCCCTGATGGTCTAGTGGCTTCCTACCCAATCCCCAAATGTTGCCCATCATATTATTATTTAAATAAATCCTCCTTCTTTGGTAGTCTAGTGCCCCCTTCCTCGATCCCCAATGTCGCCTGTCATATTATCATTTAAGAAAGTTCGCTTCATTGGTGGTCTAGTGGCACCCCTCCCCAACCCCTGATGGTACCCATCATATTATCATTTAATAAAGGCCCCTTCATTGGTATCACATCACAAATATACTTTGTCTGTAACAGTGCCATTGAATGTCATGCACTTGCCAGAGCATCACCATATTTCGCACATATTGTCAGGGACAGGTGCATGAACTGACAGGATGCTGCAGCCATTTTAGATTGCTTTCTAATTTGTTGTTGGTATGCACTAATCCTTTCACAAAAGGGTCCTACAAGATCTCTCTAAGCTCAGGGTGGACAAGGCAATGGGTCCTGATGGCATACATCCCAGGGTACTAAAGGAGCTAAGGGTGGAACTAGCAGAGCCATTAGCAGAACAGTTTAGTGAGTCTCTGAGCACAGGAGGGGTCCCAGAAGACTGGAGAAGGGCTCATGTGATTACAATCCACAAAAGTGGTAGCTGGGAAGAGGCAGAGAACTACAGACCAGTCAGTCTTACCTCAGTAGTGGACAAGATTATGGAGGAACTCTGTAAAGAAAGGATAATATAACACCTGGAATCTATAGGACCACAGGATCCAGGTCAGTATGGGTTTACAACATGAAGGTCCTGTCAAATTAATCTCATAGATTTCTTTGACTGGGTAACCAGAGTGGTGGACCAAGGAGGTGCAGTTGATGTCACCTACCTTGACTTTAGCAAAGTTTTCAATACTGTTACACATAGAAGATTGACTAATAAGCTGGGTACGCATGGGGTGGGTCAGAAGCTGGTCAACTGGGTGGAAAACTGGTTGGTGGGCAAAACACATAGAGTGGTGGTAAACGGTATACAGTCAGAAGAGATGCAAGTCACAAGTGGAGTACCTCAGGGATTGGTCCTGGGGCCAGTACTCTTCAATATCTTTATCAGTGACATTGCAGATGGACTGGAGGGTAAGGTTGTCGCAGATGACACTAAGATCTGCATCAGAGTAGATGATCCAGATGGGGTGGGCAGAATAAGAAGAGATCTGGATAAACTTGCAAAATAGTCAGAAGAGTGGAAACTGGGGTTACCGCAGAGAAGTACAAGATCATGCACATAGGGAAGAGAAACCCTGAAGCCACTTATAGGTTGGAAGGGGAGTTGCTGGCAATCACAGGGGAAGAAAGAGACTTGAGCATCGTCATCATCATCATCATCACAGATGACCTGAAATTAGCCAAGCAGACCACTAAAGTAGTAGGTAAGGCTAGAGGGACTTTGGGGTGTATTAGTAGGGGTATGGCAAGCCGTAAGAGGGAGGTAATAATCCCTCTATACAAGACACTGGTTAGGCCCCATCTGGAGTACTGCATGCAGTACTGGAGCCCGAACCTGCACAAGGATGTTAACAAAATGGAGGCAGTCCAGAGAAGGGGAACCAAACTGATGCAGGGACTGCATCAGAAAACATATGAGGACAGATTAACAGAGCTCAATATGTATACTGTAGAGAAAAGGAGGGAGAGAGGTGATATGATCGAAACATTCAAACATCTTAAGGGCATTAACAAGGTGAAAGAGTCTATCATGTTTCAATATAAGAAAAATAGCAGGACAAGAAGACACAGCATGAGATTAGAGGGAGGCCGATTAAGGGGTAATGTGAAGAAGTTCTTTTTCACAGAAAGGGTGGTGGATGCATGGAACGGTCTACCTCAGGAAGTGGTGGATATGAATACAGTGCAGGGCTTAAAAAAGGCATAGGATAATCTTAAGGGAGCACTACAGATGAGTATGAAGAGATAGGCCATTGACAGAGTAAAGGCCTATGGCACATTCATAAGGTAGGAAAATAAATGAGCGGACTGGATGGGCCTTGCAGTCATTATCTGCTGTCAACTTCTATGTTTCTATGTCTAACCATGACATTGTTAACTCCATTGCTGTGTCTGCAATCATGTGCATAGTAACTGTCTCATTGTGGCTATATGTGACTTGCCAAGTGTGTCATGCCTACCATTGGCATTCTCATCCAGCTTGTCCAGTGTGAGTGGTGATCAGGTCAGCGGGCAGCACTGCCCAGTGCTCACTGCTCCATAAACCCCTCATGGCATCCCCTGCAGCAGAGTGTGATCGGTACTATGGCATCTAGTGTATATGTGTGCTGTATCTGGATTTGCAGTCCTCACCATGAGCAGTCATGTCACTCCATCATGGCCATTTCCAACAGCACTCCTAATCTGAATATGTAATGATGTGCAGTTTTTTGGAAGGAAGGTGGACACTTTAATGTGATTCCTCCTCATCTCCCTTTATGTGATTATCTGTTGTATTCTGTGTTCAAGTTGGCAGTTTGCCTTCCCCACAGGATGAAATGTGTTTAATTACAGCAGTGCTGCTTTACTGTTACGTGCTCCAACTCCCAACACTTATTTTAACTATTCCTCTTCATTTGGATCATGTGCTGCAGGAAGGTCTATTGATTCTGCAGTCAGTGGTGATGCCAGCAACAGTGTGGAAGAAGTCAGAGGACCGATCAGGAGCAGTGGAGAAGAGCCTGTGTCTGGTAAGCTATGTATATTGTTAACAAATTAAGTTGAATCATGTATTGAAGAGCTCAAATTAATAGACAGACTACCATCTGTTGTGTTTCGCTACTGCAAACCAGTGGAACATGGCCTGCAGCTAGCGAGCACTATATTCTAGAGGCACCAGTGTGAAAAATGTTCTTCTATTTTATTATGAAGTTGAAGTGCTCCTTGTTCTAAGGAACAGCTGGCTGCCTGACCCATTCCACCTTCCTGGTGTTTAGTAGGCCACTGATATTCCCCATGTGGTCCTGTGTAAATAACGGCACAAGTCATTTGAATTTCACAAAACACACCTGCATTGTAGTACATTCAGTAGAGTGAAGGGTGGTAGTGGCATACACTGTTGTTGATCATGCTGGTGGTGTGTGCACAGATCAACATTCGTGACAGAATAGGCAGGGTAGAGGATTACGTGTTTAGTTTGTCTATGTGATCCTTATAACTTTACACTGGTCATAAAATACCAAATGACAATTGTTGAAATCGTTCAGTGCATTAGCTGTCCAGTTCATGACATCCAGACTACCAGTTTGGCTACATGGTTGCTGGAAGAGGTGTGGGGGTGGCAGTAATTAATTCCACATCCAATGCACTTCCACTTCAAGAAGTGGCATAGCCTTGACTACTGCAATCAGGGTTTTAGAATCTTTATGAATCATCACTTGTGAGTACCGTGTCCACCTAACCTGACTAAACTGCAGCATCATGGTAGGCACTGGTGGCAATGTGTCATTCCATCCCCAGTGGAGTACAAGGTGTCAACTCCAAAATTGTGACTACAAACAGTGAATGTATAGTGGGTTAAGGTGGTGTGTGTAGCCTCATCATTCACTGCCTGTAGAGTTATGGCACAGTGGTCTCAATGTGACAAAATTAAGTAGAAGGGCCATGACAGGCCATCAGATGGATATCTACAACTACTCAGAAGAGCCTGCTATCAGGGTGATAGTGTTAGCATTGCCATCACTGGGTGAGGTCAGGCAAGACTTGAATAATGATAATAAATAATGTTTGCATATCTGTGTATTTCTATGTTAGGCAAACAGGTAAGTAAGAGGGCTACTGTACAGTACTGCTGATGCAGTAATGTAAGTGTCTTACAAGTGTGACCTCAGTGCAGAGATAGGTTCACTTTGTTGCTCAATGCAGACAACACAGTTTGTAAATGCAATGGTCAATGAAGGCTGTGAAAGTATCAATGAAACCCCTGTATGCTGTATCAATGACATACAGAAACAGAGGAACATAGAAGGTAGGTGTCGTCACATAAGGGCCCATGGGCCAGGGCCAACCAGTCTGCATTTTACTTCTCTTTTGTATTACTGTGTTACTGTATACTCTACTGTGTCTCTGGACTGGTCCCCCAGCCCTTCACTTCCAATATGCTCTAGTGCCTTCCCATGCTTCTTGAATCCTGTAACTGTTTCTCACATGATCAGTTGTGCTGGTAGAATGTTCCACCCCTCTACCACTCTCTCATTGAAGAAGTGCTTCCTCACATTCCTTCTGAACCTCCCCCCATCAAATGTCATAGCGGGAGTCCTCATAGTTGTGCATATTTTCCTTTGAAACATGCACTGCTTCCTTGTACCTTGTTTTTATCTGTGTGGTATCTGTATGATTCTTTGTATCATATCCTCATATGAGGCACAGTTATCATTGCTGGAACCACTAGTATGCAAACAACGTATCAATTTATTCACATTTGATGTCAGTCTTGTATTGTGAGAAAATGTTTAACAAACTACTTGTGTATAAATTGATCATCATCCTCTATGTGTGAGTGTCTTTCCGTAACAGCACTGCTTCAGTACTTGCCCCTTGAAGCGGCTCTTGACTGCAACTAGTGCCTACTGCTTTTTCATTTTCATTTCACATGTTAAATGCATGACACAACTGCTGACTCTGACAAACACCACCACATCTTTCAGCCTGAGTATAATACTGTGTCCAGTGTCCAGTAAGGAGGTACTCTAGAGGAGAGATATATACACGCTGTACTGTATATGTTGCAGCATACACTATTTGGTAGCACTCTAAGTTAGTACTGGGTCAAGTGAACTATGCCATACACATGGTATGATTCCCTTATTTTTTAACACTAAACATGCAGTCATCACATGATGGAAAGGAGGGTTCATGCTTTTTTTTATAGTACATGCTGTTTACAGAGACAAATTCAAATACCAGAATAGGCTAAACAGCATTGCGACATCTTCACATTCAACTATATATGTGGACTTCAGTGTCTGAAAAACACAATGTAGATGACTGTGTGTGGAGGGGAGGCATTCCAATGGGTGTTATACCATCATCTTTGAGACACATTGGTGGGGGTGCACATGACAAGAGGGTAGGGTCAGTATACCTCAACACGTGGGTGCTTTTTCAACATTGCTTCGACTTCAGCTTTCACACACTCATGGTCTTTATACTTCCCAACCTCTCTAGATATGGTGGGATGGGATGAGGTATAACACGTACAATAGTGACCAAGGAGAGTTGTTGATTGAATATGGAGACTTTAAACCATGGCATCAGCAGAAGGTCAGGGTACAATGAGGTCACACTGGATACTGGATAGAGTAGTGTACTACAACTACTGATGATGACATTAATCTGACAGTCACACACTCTTCCACAGTGCCTTCTGCTAAAAATGCATATCTATTTCTGTACTGCAGTCAACATCAACACACTGCCACATCTGGTGCTTGTCCCACCGAAAGAGTAGGACCAGCACTCCCTCCAGCAGACGACAACCAGCACACAGACTAAGAACTGTGTGTTGAAGATCCAGCAGGAGCTGAAGAAGCTAGCAGAGAAAGAGAGCAGCAGCAGCAGGGCCCCTCATTGACAGTGACAATTGCAGCAGCTCCACAGCCATCTGCGGCACCACGTGACCAAGAAGGAACAACCACCCAAGCTGCACTCAGTGTGCTGATAGCCATCCAAGGTTAGGAAGGGGCAAGGACATGAAATTTGTGAAAAAAAACAATAGCGGCACTGGAGGCTCACCTGGTTGGAATAAGGTGAATCAGGAGAAGATGCTGTGTATCCTAAGAAAGATGGCTCCAAGAAGAAGGCCACCAAATCTGCAATTGCTTAGACAACAATGCTGTCATTGATGTGGCTTTTTGGAGGAGTTATTTCTCCAACCTGTAAATAGTTAGTAGCACCTACTGTTGTGACTGTTTTGTGTTTTTTGTTTTGTTGATAATGAATAATCTTTCCACGTAAATATTTGTTTTTGAATTTGTTGTTGACTTGTTACATTCCTCTTCAATAGTTGATTTTTCTTTATTATCTTCATGATTGTTTTCTCTGTTCTTGATTTTCTTGTAAATTTAAAAGTTTATCTGTTTTGACACAAGATTTCCTTCTCATGAGTATATTGACTGAGTTTCAAGGTTCAGTTATGTTTTGGGGGCCTTAGGGGAAGAACAGTGGCAAACTGGGAAACTTGTAAACACTCAACATTTCAGGACAAGAACAAAGTCTGCACATTTTTTTTTTTTATTGGGGGGGGGTGCCAGAACAGCGGCGATCTGTGAAACTTGTAAACAATCAATATTTCAGGACAAGAACAATGTCTGCAGAAAATTTATTTTTATTTTTTTTTTTTTTGGGGGGTGCCTGAACAGTGGCAAACTGGGAAACTTGTAAACACTCAACATTTCAGGACAAGAACAATGTCTACAAAGATTTTTTTTTGGGGGGGGGCTGAACAGTGGCAAACTGGGAAACTTATTAACACTCAGCATTTCAAGACAAGAACAATGTCTACAGAAATTGTTTAGGTTTTTCTTATTTTTGGGGAAGGAGGGGTGCCTGAATTGTGGTAAACTGGGAAACCTGTAAGCACTCAACATTTGAGGACAAGAACAATGTCTGCAGAAATTTATTTGGTGTTCATGTTTTTATTGGGGGTGGAGGGGGGGGCTAAGCCGAGGCAAACTTGGACACTTGAAAGTAATGCAGTGTTACAAGTACAGAACTGCTGCTGATGTCAGTGTGAATTTTCTGGATAAAGTAATTCTTTGCTTCACCAATTTTTTTGGTAATGCAGTAGTTTATGATTCAGGCATTGCACTGACTCTGGGTGCAAGGCTCTTTATTCTGGTAATTTAATTGAAGATGCACAGTGTTAGGGAAATAAACTGCACACAATTTCTGCACACAACACTCATGTTCTGTGACTCTGTCTGCTACTCAGCTGTGTCTTCATCAGATGGCACTGTCACACTGTCCTCATCCTCTGACAAGAGCTTATTCTGGCACAGGGGCAGGTGAGGTACTCCATGGCAATAGCTGTAAGCACATGCCAGATTTCCAGTTTGCTTCACCAATAGTCAAGGGGCTCATCATCAGTGCTTAGCTGCTATGGGCCATACATATATGACTGCGCCATACGGCATGCAGACAGCTGCAATTCTGTGTGACCCTCTGGATGCTGGCATGTAGAGACACCAATGTCCTTCAGCATGGACCAGAGGGTTTTTTTGGCACAGTGCTACCATGTGATGATGAGGGTGAAGGTGCAGACACCATACTGGTGGAGGAGAAGGATACTGGGCAAGGTGCAGTTGCTGCTTCCAGTTTCTGTACTGTGACTGATTTTTTCCACCCTTACTTCTGAGTGCATCATCCAGTTTTGGACCTTACCACACAGGTTGACTGCATAGTGATCAAGATCAGCATTCCCACTTGGAAGACGTGCCATCATGCCATGCATGTACCTGGGATCAAGCAGGGTTTCCAGGATATATGCCTCTGAGTTGTTGATGTGAATAACCCTGGGATCATCATCATCACACAGTTGCATGATGCAGTCAGCCAGCTCTACTCCCACAGAGTCTGCAGCCACTTCAAATTGCTCTCCTTACATTGACCAGTGCCTGGCCGAGTACACACAGCAATGGAATCACCTGGTTCAAACATGCATTTTCTGTGCTCAGAGCCTCTGTTGCCTGTTCAAGTGGATGGAGCACTTGGATAATGCTGTCCATTAAAAACCACTGGGATGGACTCAGCGACATGGCTTCCTGTGCTTTTCGATCATGCATGTGCATTATATACTAACTGAGTGGCTTGCACTGTTCATACAGCCTCTCATGCATATATAGTGTGGAATTCCATCGAGTTAGCATATCAAGCTTCAAGCGGTACTGTGATACATTATTAGCCTTCTGTAGAGCCCTGAGCTCTGCTCTAGTGAGTGCACAGTGACTGAAATAGCTGCAGATTTTGTGGCTGGCAGTGAACATTGTACTCAACTGCTTCGTGCTCCATAAAGGACCTCACAATGAGATTCCAGCAGGGAACATGATAAAAGCAGCCATAGGACATTGCTTTGATGGCATTCCAGGCATTGTCACTGGCAATATACGCAGCTTTGAATCCATGTGGCTTTAGCCACTATCTAATGGCTTCATTAATACATGTGAGAATTCTGTTAGATGTATGTGAGTCATCCATACTCTGCTTAATCAATGTGGCATGCTGACGAACAGCAGTAACACTGCTGACAATGCCGTTAGTCAGGGGCAGGTAGATGAGGGACAGGGATGCAAGGCATATATCTAAAGGAAACAGGCCCAGTGAGCAGTTATGCACATATAACTAACACCTGATAATGGAGCCAGTGGTGAGGTGAATGCTGGCTACTGCAGAGTGGGACAGAGCATATGACACCATGCATAAAAGGTCATTATACATTGCTGGAAGAGCCTTAATGCTGAAATAAGTTCTACTGGGCATTTTATATTTAGGTTCAGCCTTCTCCATACGTTCTCTGAAACCCAGATTCTTGACAAATGAGAATGGCAAAAGGTCTGTTGCCAGCATCTTAGCAACAGCCACATTAAGCAGTTTTGCCACTGAGTATTTCCGATAATATTTGGTGTGCTTGGGTAATGCTGATTTAATATCTGTCTGCTTATACCTCACAGTGTGCTGAACTGTGGGGGGTGTTTTGGCTTTTCCAGGTATGGTCTTGTGGCTTTGGCTGCCTTGTCCACCAGCACAGACATGTCAGAATAAGCTCTCTGTCTGTGCAGTGGACAGATAAGTTTGAATACCTCCTCTTGTATCTGCATGCGTAGGGGTGGAACACAATAAGGAGTCAAATGTTTCCACATCCTCATCACCAGGCTGGGGATCCTCTCTTTCATAGTGTGCTGCACTATTAGAACTGGGCATGGATGCCAACCGCTTACGCTGAGTCAGTTTAATGGAGTGCTTACTTTGCATATAACTGTGCATACCAGTCATCCCATAGTGTGCATCTGGCTTACCCCTGCTAATTTTTGAATGTCAGATGTTGCACACAGCCACACTGTCATCAGACTCATTGATGACAAAGAAATCACACACAAGTGAATGTCCACCGACACGTCAGATTTTCCTGGGCAGGGCAGATGGGGACAGGAATGGAGGAGTGGGTGAAACTGTTTTCTTAGGATTCTCCTGCTGCTGCTGATGATGATGATCCCCATATTCCATTTTAGGCAATTGCTGTCCCTTTACCCTGACAGGTTGCTGCTTGTGGAGTGACATAAAAGGATTGCTTGCCCTTTATCATAGAATCATAGAAGTTTGATGGCAGAAAAGGATCATACCGGCCCATGTAGTCTGATCCATTATTCCCCCTACACCTCCCCCTCCCTGCCAACCCCTGCCCTCCCCCGGAACTCAGCCCCATTTTACCACTGACAGTTGTGGTTGCCGATTGTGGAAGAGGTGACTGCCAATTGGGGTCTAATACTGGGTCATCATCATCATCTCCTTCAATACCCTCATCACTAGTACCATTTCTGACATTTCCAGCTGTGACAGTAAGGGCTGACTGTACCCCACCTCCTTTTCCTCAGTAGCTTTCTGTGTCACATAAACAGTGGCACTAACAAGATGTTTGCTCCAAGGAGGTTCTTTCTCCTCAGACACCTTTTAAAGCTGTCTATATTGTTGGTCTTTCCCAATCTCTACTCCCCCCACAGTAACTGGTCCTGCACCAATCTTACTGTCATTGTCTCTGATAATGCCTACCACTGGACCCAAACCTTCCTTGCTTTCAGTCCCTAGCAGCTTCTGAGTTAACTCCTAGGTGTCCTGTGACTGAGACTGTTCACTATGTTCCTGCTCCTCCTGAGACCCTAGGGACTTACACAGTAGAGCAGCAACATCGATGGCAGTCTTTTTACACTCTTTTGAATGATGAGCAGCAGCTGTGCTGGAAGTAGCAGTACTGCACTGTGTCCCAAAAAAGGTGGAAACTTTGATTCCCACTGTAGCTGACACCGGCACAGTATGTGGCGTGGCTGGCATTGCACAACCATCAGAACTTGCAGTATCAGAAACAGTGCTGCTCCTCCTACTACTACCATCACCAGCATCCCGTACACCTCCTTGAGACACCCTTGTGAGTGATCAAGTACTTTTTAAATGTTGTCCACACTTCACCTTGCCTTTACCTGACATGTTGTACTTGCTGTGCTTCACTAAAGCCTTAAATATCAGCAAGTATTCAAAAACAATGCAGCAATACTACAGAGTGAGACTGCAGAACACAGAGTACCACAACCTATGATGTAATCACAAACATCAACAAAAGTGATGAAATATCTTTGCCCCAGCATTCCAAGTACAGATACCAGCACTATATTTCTTCCCCTGACCAAAAAAAGTGGCAGATTGTTGCTCAGAAAGCCTGTTCTGTGGAGCAGAACAAACAGCTGATCCCTCTTCAGAAAACTCTTCAGAAGTGAGTAGCTATGCAGTGTGAAATGTGTGCTATTACCTGATGCCTCCTTCTGCACCCTATGTGATTGCAGAGCTGCAAAGCATGTGATTAGAGCTACATGAGGTGTAATTTGACCTTTCTGCAGGATTTCTGTGTTGAACGGGGTGATTTTTCATATACCACAGAATTAAAAAGAACGCAATTCTTTTGTTCTGTGGAATTCAAAAGAAAAAAATGTGAAATAAAACCAGTAAAGAAGGAATAAAATGAAGAAATTATACCCATGCAATGTCCTCAAGCACTGCACTAGAGGTGCATCCAGCCACATCTTCGACATTCCCTTCTACCACAACTTGCATACCAAAAACTCCATTGCCTATAATGGTCCTACACATTACAATAATCTGCCTCCAGTTGCACAGTCATGTTGCTCCATCCATTCTTTCAGCACCCCCCTCAGAAACTTTCTCTTTGAAAGTACTATATGTCGTTGCTCAAATCAGCCACCTTGTTGATTTTTCTATGGTTAAAATGTCTGCTCAAGAACCAGTATTGCATACCCCCCACTATCCACCACCCTTCTTCCCTACTATCCCCTCCTCCTTATCCTCCCTTCCTACTGTTCCCTCCCTAATAACTCCTATGTCATCCTCCATCCTTGCCTGAATAAAGATAATTATACCATGGACCTCGGACACCGACCAATGAAAATGTCAGGCTGGCACCTTACCTCCATTGTAAATCCTCTGATAATCACCGCAAAAGGTGCCAGCCAGCCGCATGTTTAAAAAAAAAACAGTCCGACCCCGAAATCTCGGAACTCCAACCGCCATCTTGCTTCCCTGCTAACCGGGGATCCCAAAACAACACCTCCGTACATCACGAACAAAATACTCTGTGAGCCTCAGTGTCTAATTTTAAACAGCCTTTCTGTTTCCCTGCAACCACTTCCACCCGGCTCACCTCGAAATAATGTTTTTCTCTGTTCAGCTCCACTCCATTCCTGTACAATTTCTCTCTCTCCATTACAGTCCCTGTCTCATTTTAAAATCCCCGCTCTTCCTCTATCAATGGCAGCACAAAAAGAAAAAATAAAACAGCAAAGAACTTCCGACGACTGTAACAGATCCCCCCCCCAGTCCATTTTCATGATGCGGACATTAACCCGGAAGCTCCATGACGGCAACACAATCGGTCACAGCATGTCAAGAAGAGGGAACACCTCCAGTTTCTCCACATGCCACAACAGTCCCTCAGCTGTCTACACCATCACTTTCTCCCACAGCTCCCAACTCAAACTCTGCAGACCCTTAACAGCAACTCGGCCATCCAGTCCTGTCGGCAACAAAATGCAGCATCAAAAGTAAGCAACCAATAACGAAATGCTGCAGGTTGCAGCTTGAACTGCAACAACATGAAGAAACCTCCAAAAGACAAACATGGTGGACTATAAATGTTTTCTATGTGCATATTTTGAATATAAATCTTAAATAAGGCACTATTTTTTCAGTGTAAGCTTATTTCTCTGAAAAACATTATTTTAATACATAAAAATATACTTTTTAAAAAGAACTCATCAGTGGTATATCTATGGTATAATAGCAATAAGCCACTTGGGGATGTGGGTTATCAGGAGATTTACCACGGCCGGTGAGGGGTTATTCCCACTGCCGCGCCTCGTGGGCAAACCATGCCAGCCGTGGTAAATCCCTGATAACCCACACCCCTCGTGGCTTATTGCTTAAATAAACCTTCATTTCAGACAATATTTGCTTTTGACAATCAATTTTGTCTCTCTATATATATATATATATATATATATATATATATATATATATATGCTGTTTTATTTCGTATAGATCACTTTGAAATTGACTACTTCTCTTTTATGTTGACTCTTGTACATTGATTATGTTTTTAACTTGTACAATATGAGCGGTATTATCTGTACCAATGTTATTTTGTTAACCTGATGCTTTGAGAACAATATTTGTTCTCCCTCCTCTGTAAATATGTATATTTGTTTATGTATTATGTACCCAAGTACTTTTTTGCTAACCTGAACTTTCTGAAAATAGGCATTTTTGCTCACATACTTTCCAGTATAAAATAAATTTGATTGATTGAATAAAAAAAAATGGCTATTGCTGACCCCACACTTAAGGTGCTTGACAGCTTGGGTGGTTACATTCACTATGCGAGCTTAAGATTTACAATAACACCTGCAGAAAAACTAATATAGTCATACATAGTTGGTGGGAAAAAAATCTGCAGAATTACATTGAAAAGTGTGGATGATTACATGATACAGCAACATAAGTGACAAGACAGTGAATACACATTATATTTGCATTTCTTAAGTAAAATTCCGCAGTTAACCTATAATTAACACAGTACGATGCTTCCCTCAACAACCCACATGACTGCAGAGCTGCAACGCATATAATTATAGCCACATGCAGTAAAAATGGACCTTTTTGTGAAATTTCTGTTCTAAACCACATGATTTTGAATATACCAAGGAATTAAAAAGAATGCAATTCTTGGGTTTGGCAGAATTCAAGAGAAAGAAATGCGAAATAAAGTCTGGAAAGAAAGAAAAAAAAAAAGAAGCAATTATAAAACACAGAAAGGGTTAATTGCTGACACCACACTTAAGGTGCTCGACAGGTTGAGTGCTTTAATTCAGTATGTGACCTTAAAATTTGCAATACCACTTGTAGAAAGAAATATGAATACACATTGCTGGCAGGAAAATAATCCACAGAATCACATTGAAAATCGTGGTGAATAAGCCGGCCCATGGCTTAGATGGCTGAGGCACTGGACTCCTTATCTTGCACCATGCCCATGTCCTGGGTTCAGGAATGACCTCAGGTCACTGGGGAGCTGGCTTGGGGGAATGGAGGGAGCGGGACTGAGCAGCTGAAAGGCAGCTCTCCCCTTCTGTGGTGGTTGTCTGCCCTTCCCGTAGTTCCGCTCCCATCGGGAGGAGGTCCAATGGGATGCGTAGATGGGAGAGGGCAGTGGTGATTGCCAGGGGTGGGGTGGAAGGGACTGAGCTGGTACCCAGCATGCTTGTGCACCTCCACACTCATGCACATGTGTGTCTGCTAGGGTCCTAGGTCAGGTCAAAAACTGTGGAAAAAGCACATAAAAATCTAAATTAAAAAATGTGAATAATTACATGATACTGCAAAATAGTTGGCAAGACATTTTATTTCACAGTTCATAACAAAATGTCCACAATCTGTAAACAAATACCGCAGTACTAGGTGGAAATTCGCTGTAATTTGGTGAATGTTCAGAATTCTACCACAGGCAGGAGAGCAGAAAATTCCACTAAAGTTTCAAAATTACAGCTGAAATCCAAACTTTCACTCATCCATAGTTGAAAATGTTATTGCCATTGGTTTTGTGGGGTACTGTACAGTACATGCTAGTCGATATCCTGTCATGCCTGGTGGGAATATTGTATTTTTCTATATTGCAGTAACATGGCAGAACAGTGTTAAAAATGCAATGCAAAACAGGAGACCACACTGGGATGGGAAGCTTAACATAAAACAAATGATCAAGCACAAACAATCCAGCACTCACCACCTAGTGAAAAAGACACTGCTCCGGAATGATATGGAAAACACTATACCAATTTTATTAGCTGTGCCAGAGTAAGAACAAGCCTTGATGCATTTTGGATAACTCTTTTATCAAAAGACATCTTTTGATAAAAGAGTTACAGTATCTGAAAAGCATCAAGAGATGTTTTTACTCTGCACCTCTAATACAATTGACACAGTGTTTTCCAAATCATTCTGGGGCAGCGCAATTTTCACTAGTTGATGAGTGATGGATTTTGAGTGTTTGATAGTGTTAAAAACATCCACAAGCGGAGAGAAAGCACCACACTGAACCCTTTCTATACCATTCCTAGTCAACAAAACTAAATCAAACAACAAATACATAGAAAACTGGCACCATTCATTTGATGACCTTTAAACCATTCCACTGCATAGTTATACCTGGCTGTGTCACTCACCTCATTAGTGGGGATTGCTACACATTTTGAAAAATAAGAAAAAACAAGCATTTTGATAATTTTGATAAGCATCTATTATTTCATATGAAAATAATTCAATTTAATACTCTTTTGAAGGTTTATAATAAAACACAGTGGCTGATGACCCACCTCTTTCTCAGAATAGTGTGAACCTCTGAATAACACATTTCAATAGACAGCACTTCAGAAATAGTGCATTTAACATTGCACTACAGGAAATGACAGTCATTTAGAAATGATCGCTTGCAGCCTGGCAAATAAAATTTCAGACCTAATGGCCTTGATGTCACAGGCTGATTTGGCATTGTTGCTGTGACCAAGACATGGTACACAAGGAACCATGACTGGGATATAGCTGTGCCAGGGTACACTTTATTCAAAAAGATAGGGTAGGAAAAAAGGTGGGAGGAGTGGCTATCTATGTTAGGGAGGAAATAAAAGCTATAGAAGTACAGGGCATAAGGGAGGTAGTGGAGGCACTGTGAGTCATGCTGGAAATAAAGAATGGTACTGTCATTTGCCTAGCTGTGATCTACAAACCACTGGCACAGGGGGAGGAGTTGGACAATGTGCTAGTTGAAATAATCCACAAAATGTTAGCAAACGGGGAGATATTGCTGATTAGAAACTTCAGTTTGCCAGATTTCAATTGGAGCACCCATACTGCAGCCACAGCAAGTAGCAGAAACATCATGGAGCACTTCAGGGGGCAGGACTCAGACAGCTAATGGTTGAACACACCCATGAGGGGCAAATATTTGACCTGGTGCTCACCAATGGAGAAAGGGCAATGGATGTAGAAGTGGGGAGTCACCTGGGGTCCAGTGATCACAGTACAGTATGGTTTAACATTTGGAGGAATCCAGCCACACAAAAGCAAGAGTCATAGATTTCAGAAGGGTCAGTTTTGCAAAGTTGATGGTACAGTATGTCTCAAGAAAGCCTTAGGAGGTAGAGTGGGAAAAGGGGATGTCGAGAAACAATGGACACATCTTAAGGGAGCAACAACAGAAGCTGCAAGCCTTTACATTAGGCAAATAAAACAAAGGAGAAGAAAAAAATACTCTGGTTCTCACAGGAGGTGGCAGGGAGGGTGAAACATAGAAACATAGAAACATAGAATTTGACGGCAGATAAGGACCGCTTGGCCCACCCAGTCTGCCCATTTCCCTACCTACTGGATAAGCTGCAGATCCTAGTTAACCAGCAGCCTACTTCTTCTTACCCCCAACCCCCCAGAATTGCCTTATGACTGTCCCATGCATGCTTGAATTCCACCACTGATTTTGACTCCACAACCTCCTCCGGAAGGCCATTCCATGCATCCACAACCCTCTCTGTGAAAAAATACTTCCTTAAATTACCTCTGAGCCGCCCCCCCTCTATCTTCAAATTGTGCCCTCTTGTTCTTGCACACCTCTTTTTTTGAAAGATGCTACCCTCTTGGACTTTGTTGATTCCCTTGAGGTACTTGAAAGTTTCTATCATGTCCCCCCTCTCCCTTTCCTCGTGGCTATACATTATTAAGCTCCTTAAGTCTCTCTTCATATGTCTTCCAGTGCAGACCCTGCACCATTTTAGTTGCCCTCCTCTGGACAGCTTCCATCCTGTCTATGTCTTTGCGGAGATTGGGTCTCCAGAACTGCACACAGTACTCCAGATGGGGTCTCACCAGCTGTCTGTACAGAGGATAATAACTTCCTGTTTTCTACTGGTGATGCCTCTCCCTATGCATCCCAGTATCCCCCCAGCCCTCCTTGCTGCCCTCTCACATTGCTTGCCCACCTTTAGGTCATCTGATATGACTACCCCCAGGTCCCTTTCCATTTTTGTTGTTGTTAGTATCTCACCCCCATTGTGTACTCTTCCCCTGGGTTTTTGTTTCCCAGGTGCATTACCTTGCACTTCTTAGCATTGAATCTAAGCTGCCATACATTTGACCAGTCCTCTAACCTTGCCAAGTCCCTTCTCATCCTTTCCACCCCACCTGTGCATCAACTCTGTTGCAGATCTTAGTGTCATCTGCAAAGAGACATACTTTTCCTTCCAGTCCTTCCATAATGTAAGCATAAAGACATTGAAGAGGACCGGTCTAATACTGAACCCTCGGTACCCCACTAGTAACCCTCCTTTCTTCTGAGTGGACTCCATTTACTATTACTCTCTGTGTCCTATTCTCCAGCCAATTCTTTACCCAGGCTGTCATCTTGGGACCCACTCCCAGGCTGACTAACTTGTATATTAATCTTTTGTGTGGGACTGTGTCAAATGCCTTGCTAAAGTCTAGGTAGGCCATGTCCACAGCCCCTCCCTGATCTACTACTTTGGTCACCCAGTCAAAGAAATTTATCAGATTTGTCTGGCATGACCTTCCACTGTGAATCCATGCTGCCTAGGGTCCTGTGCCCTCTGGCCTCTAGATCGCGACAATTCTTTCCTTCAAGTGATTCCATCATTTCCCTATCACTGAGGTTAAACTAACAGGTCTGTAGTTTCCTGCTTCTGCCTTGCTCCCACTTTTGTGAAGGGGAATCACATCTGCCCTCCTCCAGTCCTCGGTACCACCCCATCCTCCCATGATTTGTTAAAAGGGTAGTCAGTGGTGTCACTAGTTCTACCCTTAGCTCTTTTAGAATTCTGGGATGAATCCCATCAGGCCCCTTTGCTTTGTCCACCTTCAGTTTTAAGAGTTCTTTCAGAACCCTTTCTTCTGTAAATGGACTGGTATCAACTTCGTATCCAGAGTGTTACTACTGTTTGTTTTATGTATCTCCCTCTTCATTTGTAAATACTGAGCAAAAATATTTGTTTAGTATCTCTGCCTTTTCACAGTCTCCCTCTGCCCACCCTCCCTCCCCTTTATTAAGCCTCACTATCCCTCCCTTGGTCTTCCTTTGCTCCCTGATGTACCTGTAAAAGGTTTTATCCCCCTTCTTAACTGAGTTGGCTATCTTTTCCTCGGTTTGGGCCTTTGCTGTTCTGACTGCCTTCCCAGCCTCCTTTTGCTTTAACTGATACAGTTCTCTGTCCTGCTCCTTCTGCGATTCCTTGTACTTCCTGAATGCTTTCTTTTTCTCTTGAACCTTCACTGCCACTTCCTTTGAGAACCATAGTGGTTTCTTACATCGTCTTGTTTTGTTTATTTGCTTCACACAAGGGTCATTACCTCTGTGATGGCAGTTTTATTATTCCCATTGTTCTTCACCCCTCCTTCCTGCCCATTTGCTAGTGCATTCCTTAGGCACTCACCCATTTTGCAAAAGTCAGCCCTCCTAAAGTCCAGTACTTTTGTCTTTGTATGGCTTGACTCTATTGCTGTGTTTATTCTGAACCATACTGTTCGATGGTTGCTAGTTCCCAGATGGCTACCCACTTCTACATCTGTGATCCTCTCTCATCTCCATTTGAGAGAATCAAGTCTAATATTGCTCCCTCTTGAGTGGGCTCCAGTACTAGTTGTCTAAGGCATGCCCCTGTAGGGCATCTAGAATAACTGAACTTCAAGTGGCAGCTGCAACTGCACTCCAGTTAATATCTGGCATATTCAGATCACCCATCAGCAATATCTCCCCTTTTTCTGCCATTCTAAGTATACTTTCTATCATTTCCCTGTCCATTTCCTCCCCCTGAGAAGGGGGTCTGAATATAACCCCTGTGCGTATTGTGGTGCCATTGCCTGTCTCCAAATTTACCCACAGTGCTTCTTCTCCTCCCTGTTTACCCTTTTGTTCTGTTGCTTTTATTCCTTCCCTTATGTAAAGAACTCCTCCTCCTCCTCTTTTACCCTCCCTGTCCCTCCTGTAGACAGTGTATCCTGGTATGTTTATGTCCCAGTCATGGTTTTGTGTGTACCATGTTTCTGTGACTGCCATGATATCCAGATGTTCCTCCTCCATCAAGGCCACTAATTCAGGAAGCTTGTTACCCAGACTACCGGCATTGGTACTCATTGCTCTCCATTTTTGATGGCTTTACCTTCTGTTGCAGCATCCCCCACTGACCGTTCTACCTCGGTCTTTTCTCATTTAGTACCCTGTTCTGTAGGGGAGGCTGGATTTTCCTGCTGCTTGTCAGTGCCTCCCCTTTGACTAGTTTAAAAGCTTGCAAATGAAGCATTTAAACTGATTGCTCAAAAGACTTGTTCCTTCCTGGACAGATGCAGACCATCCTGCCAGTATAGGCTGGTGTCCTCCAGGTGGAACCCCAGTCCCCAATAAAGCCAAACCCCTGTGCTCCGCACCATTTTTTCAACCATTCATTAAACTGCATGGTGCCAATTACCCTCGCCTCCCCCATGCCTTTGACAGGCAGCACCTCTGAGAAGGATACTGTGTGTGCTACTTATCTTAGGTCCCTCCCCAACTCTGCAATGTCCTCCTGCACTGCTCTAATCTCATGATGAGCCGAGTGAGGGGAAAAAAGACAGCATTCAGAAAATACAAAGAAACACAGAGGGAAGAAGATAGAGTAATGTATGTGGAAAACCTAAAAAACAGAGGAAAGAATAGCCAAGGCAATTAAAAAAGGAGAAAAGCCATTTTTAGATGCATTAGAGAAGAGAAAAAACAGGGGACGGATTGTGAGACTAAAAGAAGAAGAGGAAGAGAGGGGGTTAGCAGAAGGAGACCAGAAAAACAGAAATCCTGAACAAATGTTTTTGTTCAGTATTAACGGTAGAAGGGAACAAGGAGGGGACCAGAGCTATGTGTAAGAAGTACCGGGGGGGGGGGAGAGGTGTAGATACCAGCTTGTTCACAGTAGAGGGAGTCCTAAAGAAATTAGAAAAAATGAAAACAGATAAAGCAATGGGGCCGGACAGAATACATCCCAGAATTCTAACAGAACTATGAAAGGAGCTAGCAGGACCTCTAACAGCATTGTTCAATGGCACGGGATCAGCCACAAGACATTATGCCATAGTAATGTACTGTGCTGCCAATACAGTGTGATATATTGCAAATGGTACAATCCATCCCCAAACCCCCCCCAACTAATATAACTAACTCCAGGGAGTGGTCGCACTTAGTATTGCACAAAGTGCGAACAAAAATTCCATGCGCCTGGAACCGGGAATCCAAACCAGGTCCCAAATGCACTGCTTGCCTCCCTTGCTGCACTTGGTTCATCCCATCGAGCCATGGCAGCTGCTAAGTAGACTCCTCTCCTGGCAGGATTCTTATCCTGCACCAGGAAGAGTGAGAGGGTGCACTACCACGCATACTTCCTTTTTCAGTTTTGCACCCTCTTGCTCTTACCTACCAGGCTGTTCGTAACTTGTGATCATATCATGCACTGTACAGCGTGTGACATTATGACCCCGTAGGCTGTTCAACAAATCATTAGACATGACCATGGTTCAGGCAGACTGGAAGAGGGTGAATGTTGTCCCTCTCCATAAGAGTGGGAGCAAGTAGGAGGCTGGAAACTATAGGCCAGTCAGCCTAACCTCAGTGGTAGGAAAACTGATGGAATCATTACTCAAGGAAAGGATTGTGACATATCTTGAATTCAGTGGATGGCAGGATCCAAGACAGCAAGGTTTCATGGCAGGCAGGTCTTGCAGAACAAATCTGTTGATTTCTTCAACTGCGTGACAAGGGAGATTGATCAAGGAGGGGCAGTAAATGTGTCATACCTGGATTTTAGCAAGGCCTTCAACACCGTCCTGCATAAAAGGTTAATAAAAAATGTGAGCAGCCTGGGAGTCAGATCCGGGGCTGTTAACTGGTTTAGAGATTGGCTGAGCAGTAGGGCATAAAAAGTGGTAGTGAACGGAGTTCAACCCGTAGAAATGGAGGTGACCAGTGGGGTGCCTCAAGGATCGGTGCTAGGCCCAGTCTTCATTAATGTCTTTATAGGCGACATTGCAGAAGGGCTGGAGGGGAAGGTGTGCCTTTATGCAGAAGACACAAAGATCTGCAATACGATAGACACACTGGGGGGGGTGGAAAGAATGAGAAGGGACTTGGGCAAGTTGCAGGATTGGTCAAATATATTGCAATTGAGATTCAATGCAAAGAAGTGCAACATGATGCACTTCGATCATGAGAACCTATGAGAGGGGCATTCATTGGGGGGGGGTGGAGATACTCTTGGCCACCTAATACAAGAAGGATCTAGGAATAATTATATCTGAGGACCTAAAGGTGGCCGGACCGTGTGAGAAGGCAGTTAACAGAGCCAGTGGGATGTTGAAGTGCATAGGGACGGGTTTCACAAGCAGAAAAAAAGGAGGTGGTGATGTCACTATACAGATCATTAGTGAGACCTAATCTGGAGTACAGCATCCAGTTTTGGAGACCACATCTCAGGAAGGACATAGGTAGAGAGGATACAGTCCAAAGAAGGGCTACAAAAATGGTACAGGGGCTGCACCAGAAATTGTATGACAAGAGGCTGAATGACCTCCATTTGTATTCTCTAAAGATGCAAAGAGAGAGGGTGACATAATAGAGATGTATAAATACCTTAAAGGGATCAATAAGGTAAAGGAAGGTAGCATCTTTCAGAAAAGAAAATGGACAAGAGCTAAGGGACATGAGATGAAGTTGGAGGAAGGAAGAATCAGGGGTAATGTGAGAAGCATTTCCTTACAGAGAGAGTGGTTGATGCTTGGAACAGCATCCCCGCATGGGTGGTAGGGCAAAAATGGAGGAGGAATTCAAAAATGCATGGGACACACAAAAGGGAACCCTAGAAAAAGGGAAGAGCAGAAAAGCTGCAGATCAACTACAGTCTGCAGCATAAGTCAAAGGTGGAAAAAAATGGGCAGATTAGATGGGCCAGGCGGTCCTTATCTGCCAACAAATTTTATGTATCTATGTACAGTGTCTATGTATAGGCACATGCTAGGGAAGCAGTATACCTTAGATGGTTAAAGCACCAAGCTGTGAACCTGGAGATGCACCAGATCTGGGTTTAAAATTCACAACAACCACTTGCATATTGTGTGACCATGAACAAGTCACTTAACCTCCCTTTGGTCCTGTGATGCACCTGAAAATGAGCTTTGGCTCAGTGTTCTTTTCCTGGACAACAATTCAGTGACTTTTAATATCAGATGCAGGGTCAGATATATAAAGAAGGGGCCAAATACACAGAAATTGCATACTGTTTGTTTGCTCTGGCATACGGTTATTTATAGCTGAATCCGCGCAGGGGTGTTTCAGGGCAGGGCAGAGCAGAGGCAGACACCAGGGGCTGGATTTACAAACAATGTACGACTAAGTCCCAAACAGCAACTCTAGTTGCAGACTGAAATTTCTGCAGTTGCAGAGATTTATATATTCAGTCTGCCACAACTGCAGGAGATGTTATGCCTGGTCCTATCAGCTGTAACATTGTTCCACAGCTACAAGGAAACCCCACTTGCAATCTGTCATAAATCATGGAGCTGGTACTCCACCTGTATGAATACCACAGCCTTGGGAAAAGCTGAGGCTCTCGCAAGTGGCAACTAATTTGTGTTGGGGTTTTCCTACAGATGTAGGGATTTCTGGGGCTCTGTGAATCCAGTCTGAGGCATCCGATTAGATGGTCAAGATAGCACCTATTTGGATCCCCTGCTCTGCTCAGAGCAGTGGCAATCCTCCAAGGACTGAATTATCCTCAAAAGGGGAGATATTTGTTTAAATAAAAAATAAATAAATATGAAATTTCTGGCACTCATCCTTACATGCCATATCAGAGATTTGAGGGCTACCATTGATAAGGCAGTCATGCCCAACAAAGGTTCTGGTAGGCCTGACATGGAACTTGTGCCAGCTTTACATCCATCAGTGTCTCTTGCTTTGTAATGTTGACATATTCTGCACCCCTCAATGACATTACTTTCCTATTTGGATCATGCTGTGGGTATCCATAGCTCTGCACATGGACCTGACCAAATCACGCACATAGAAATGCACACGAAGTGGGATTGGATACAGAGGGATGACTGGGTGCACTGAATGTGTGGAGGAAGCAAGCCAGCCCACTGGCACAGTGGTAGCACTACCACTCGTGATGTCAATGACCCTGGGTGTCAGAGAACTGGCCAGAGTGAGGTGGATCCAGAATCAATTGGACTGCTCAGTCTTCTGGGGGAGGGGGTTAGAGCACAATGCATTCCTGTCCCTTGGTGGAAGCTGGGGAAAAGTAGCCCAAGAATGAGATTGGGAAGTCTGGCAGACAATGGTGAGTGTTACATGGAAGTGCATGGTATGCACCTAGACGATCTTGCATGCAAAACCTCCAAGGGACCAGAACAGGGAAAATGCCATCAGCAGGATGCCAGCAGGCACATGCAGGTCCAGCACCCAACATGTTGGGCTCTTCAGTCTAAACTGGATCCATTCCTTGCTGGGGACTGGAGACCCCCAGCCCTGCCAGGGGGAGGCAAGCCTGGGGGAAAAGAGTTGGTGAGAATTCTCAGTGTAAAGTCTGAGTGACAAGGCAGGGGTGCTCACCTCAAGAAGAGCCATCCAGGTGAAGAAGAAAAACAAAAATATGCAGAGGAAGCAATTTGCAGTTTTTCCCAACCCTCCACATGTGTAGAAGGGGTGCTTCAATATCTGCTAACTGATGGAACTACAGTAGAGCTTGATCACGATATAGAGCTTCCAAAAGTGTGACAAATGCTCTGTCCAAAATAACATCCAACAAACAGCAAATTAACAGGATGACTTTTTAGATACAAGGAGAGTTTTGATTAAACAAACTGATATGTGCTCAGAAAAACTAGCAAACAATTAAAGAAAACTGCAAGTTCATGAAAATAAATGGCGTGTTGATAATTTATCGAAACAATTTGTGTTATACTGTTTTATTTTGTGATAAGAAGACTGAGCTTGCAGCGGACCTACGTTCTGCTGAAATACACATTGCATGATTATTAAGAATGTAAGTTTCTTCATTCAGTTACTATATTATTTCTGACTATGAGTAATTTTATTTAATAAAAGTTATTTTTCTTAGTGAATAGTAAATTCATTTAATTAGTTGTGGTTTAGATGTTATTTTGGACAGAAAATGTGTCACACTTTTGTGGGCACAATACTGTGATCAAGCCTAATCCCTAGCATAACCTAATCATAAACATGGATTTTTGAACAATTTGTAAATATACGTTTGCTGCTGTCATCAATGTTTTGAGATTTTGTTACACTGATTTATGATATATGGAATAATAAAAGGGTAACCATACACAAAAAGGCAGTGTTGTTATCAAGAGGTTGCGATGACAACAAATTAACCTTTGGAGCAAAACTTGAGAGCTCCATATTGTCATATCAACACCAAAATGGAAAATCATGTCAGGCTTTACGTGATTGCCCCTATTTTATTTTATATAGTACATGTTTTCGTGCACATCTCACAAAAGCGTCCCTGCAAGTAAAATAAAAATAATAATAAAAAAAAAAGGCTTGCCATTTCTTTGCTCTGTTCTGTTACTGAGATTAAATATATAGACATTTACAAGTTTCACATTACAACTTTAGTAAGCAGCTAGGTACTGGGTAAATGAGGAATTTAACATTTTCTGGCCTTTGAACTGCACACGACAACTGTTCAGAATTCACACAACACTTTGAAATGCACACAAATTTTGAATGTGAACAACAGGTGTTCTGAGCAGGCTGGATTTTATACTGTGCAATGGCTATCCATATGCTAAAAATACTTTATAATGAAGTAGGCAAATGCAATCCAAGTTGGAAGTGGTGCTTAAACATCTTAATCATCCAAATGTGTTGACTTTTTCTTCAGTATCTCTATAGGCCAGTGAGAAAGGCTGGAAACTGGCAGAGTTCATTGTGGCTATAATTGACTTTATACTTTTTCTAACATATGATCTTTTTATTCGCAGTAACTTTTCAAAAAATTATCTCCATATTCCAGCCATTGACATTAGTGTATAAATCCATGAGAACAGTGTGGTATAAGAAAGGACAAAAGGAAGTTTAAAGCAGAAGTGCACTACTTGCAGGGTTCAACCTTAACATTGTTTTACTAGCCCTGAACCTAGTGCAAATTGGCCAGGGCTAGTGCAGCTAACCCTCTACTTGTCCATCTTGATTAGTGAAACATAGAAACATAGATGTGGATGGCAGAAAAGGACCACAAGGCCCATACAGTCTGCCCATTTCTTTTTCTACCTTATAAATGTGCCATCGTCCTTTGCTGTCAGTGGCCTATCTATTCATACTTATCTGTATTGCTCTCTTATGCCTGTCCCATGCCTGTTTGAAGCCCTGCACTGTAATCATAGCCACCACTTCCTGAGGTAGGCCGTTCCATGCATCCACCACCCTTTCTGTGAAAAATAACTTCCTCACATTACCCCTTAATTGGCCACCCTTTAATCTCATGCTGTGTCCTCTTGTCCTGCTACTTTTCTTATATTGAAACATGTTAGACTCTTTCACCTTCTTAAAGCCCTTAAGGTATTTGAATGTCTTGATCATATCACCTCTCTCACTCCTTTGCTCAAGGGTATACATGTTGAGCTCTGTTAATCTGTCCTCATATGTCTTCTGATGCAGTCCCTGCACCATTTTGGTTGCCCTTCTCTGGACTGCCTCAATTTGGTTAATGTCCTTGTGAAGGTGTGGCCTCCAGTACTGCACACAGTACTCCAGATGGGGCCTAACCAGAGTCTTGTATAAAGGGATTATTACCTCCCTCTTACGACTTGTGATACCCCTACTAATACACCCTAACATCCCCTTAGCATTACCTACTGCTTTAGAGGTCTGCTTGAATGATTTCAGGTGATCGGTAATGATGATGCCCAAGTCTCTTTCTTCCTTTGTAACTGACAGCAACTCCCCTCCCAGCCTACAGGTGGCTTCAGGGTTTCTCTTCCCTATGCACATGATCTTACACTTCTTTGCATTAAATCTCAGTTGCTACTCTTCTGGCCATTTTGCTAGTTTATCCAGATCTCTTCTCATTCTGTCCACCCCATATGCTTCATCTACTCTGTTGCAGGTCTTGGTGTCACCTGCAAACAGACAAGCCTTACCCTCCAGTCCATCTGCAATGTCACTGATGAAGATATTGAAGAGGACTGGCCCTAGGACTGATCCCTGAGATACCCCACTTGTGACTTGTATCTCTTCTGACTGCATACCATTTACCACCACTCTTTGTTTTCTGCACGTCAACCAGTTTGCCACCCAGTTGACCAACTTTTGACCCACCCCGAGCCTACCCAGCTTGTTTATCAATCTTCTATGTTGAACAGTGTCGAAAGCTTTGCTGAAGTCAAGGTAGGTGACATCAACTGCTCCCCCTTGGTCCACCACTCTGGTTACCAGTCAAAGAAATCTATGAGATTAGTTTGACAGGACCTTCCTTTTGTAAACCCATGCTGTCTTGGATCCTGAGCCCGTATGGATTCCAGGTGTTGCACTATCCTTTCTTATGGATTGCCTCCATAATCTTGCCCACTACTGAGGTAAGACTGACTGGTCTGTAGTTCCCTGCCTTCTCCCTGCTGCCACTCTTGTGGAGCAGGATCACATGAGCCCTTTTCCAATCTTCTGGGACCCCTCCTGTGCTCAGAGACTCACTAAACAGTTCTGCTAATGGTTCTGCTAGTTCCACCCTTACCTCCTTTAGTACCCTGGGATGTATGCCATCAGGTCCCATTGCCTTGTCCAGCCTGAGTTTAGCGAGCTCTTGTAGGACCCTTTCTTTTGTGAAGGGAGTAGTGCTCACCTCCCTCCCCCCTGTGTCCATGGTGCTGAGCTGTGGGCCCTGCCCTACCTTCTCTTCAGTAAATACTGAGCAAAAGTATCTATTTAGGATAGATGCTTTTAGAGGGTCCTTCTCCTCACATGCCCCCTTTTCTCCTTTGAGCTTAGCAATACCCCCTCTGGACTTTCTCCTCTAACTAATGTATATATAGAAAGTCTTGTCACCTTCTTTTACTGTTTGTGCTAGTGTTTCCTCAGTTTGGGACTTTGTCTGCCTTACTGCCTTCCTTGCTTCCCTTAGGGCAGTTTGGTATGCCTCCCTATCTTCATCGCACTGTGTTCCCTTATATTTCCTAAGGCCAGCCATCTGCCTCTGACCTTTTCTGCTACTGTATTTGAGAACCAAAGTGGTTTCCTTCTTCTTCTTTTGCACTTCCTTTTCTGTCTAACACAACGGGATGTTGCTTCAAGTATTGCATCCTTAATGCTTGCCCACTTTGCCTGTACCCCCTCACCTGTGTTTCTTTTTGCCAGGGCTAGCTTAACTCTGTTGGCCATCTTATCAAAGTCAGCTCCTCTGAAGTCCCATATTTTTGCCTTGGAATGAGATGATTTAGTTGTACTGGTCAAATTGAACCATACCATGTGATGGTCACTGGCCCCCAGGTGACCTTCTACCTGGAGATCTGTAATTCCTTCCCTGTTAGTCAGTAATAGATCTAGGATAGCCTTGTCTTTTGTGGGTTGTTGTACCAGTTGTTTGAGGCCCTCCCCCTGCAGGGAATCCACCATGTGTCTAGTTCTGGCAGATGTTCCTTCTGGTATTGACCAATCTGTATCCAGCATGTTGAAGTCTCCCATTATCAGAACCTCCCCTTTAGCTGTCATGTTTTGAATATCTTCTAACAATAATGTGTCTGTGTACTCCCCCTGGTCTGTGGGCCTGTAGACAACCCCAGTTCTTATGGCTGTCCCATTTCCTGTTTCCAGGGTGACCCACAGTTCTTCTGGCTGCTTATGTGTATTTAGAATTTCTGTAGCTTTGATATTTTCATTTACATACAGGGCCACTCCACTCCCCTTTTTGCACCTCGGTCTCTTCTGAACAGTGCATAGCCAGGTACTGAAGCCTCCCAAGTGTGGTTACTGGTAAACCATGTCTCACTAATTGCTACTATGTCCAGTTTAGCCTCTGACATTATTGCCTGCATGTCTGGGATCTTATTTCCCAGGCTGTGAGCATTTGTGTACATGATTTTCCATTGGCCAGATTTCGGTGTGTTAGTTGTTGGGTGAGGTCTGGCATTTCCCCTGTGCGTCGTATAGGGAGACGGGCCTTTTTTATTACCTGGTGATACAAATGAACTGCAAACATGCTGAATCCCTGTTTGACCACTAGCTGAGGGGGGAAGGGTGTTCTTCCCATTTGACGTAGGGGGTGCTGCACCCCTCTTCCCATTTGCTAGTTTAAATATTCTGCAAAGACGTAAAACTTCTGCCCCAATGCATTGACTCCCTCCTTAGTCAGATGCAGTCCATCAAATTTAAAGAACTTTTGCTCCCAAAATTGTTGCCAGTTCCCTACCAATCTGTGTCCTTTTTCCTGGCACCAGCCCTTGAGCCACATATTTAGCTCCCCTATCTCCCCTTCTCTGACCTTTCGTCGATCTGTCCCCCTCTCCCAGACTGGCAGGATCTCAGAGAAGGAGATGCCAGATGAAATGGATGATAGTTTGTCACCCAGCCTGGTCAGGTGATCCTCGGTCTCCACAACTGACTGGCTAGCGAGATCGTTAGTCCATCTGTGTACCAGGATGTCAATGTTTTCTCCTGCTTCCTGAACAATTTTAGTGATGCAGTCAGTGTCTCTCCACACTGATGTACCTGGGAGACATCTGACCATTACCCCTGGCTGAAGATAGGTATCAGCTCTCTGAATCATGGAGTCTCCTATGATCAGAAGTTTTTTGGATTTCCTTTTTGCTTTTTTTGTTTTGGTTCCTGATTTGGGTGAGTTTTGTTGTGCTAGATCCTGTGCTGCAGTGTCCTGCTCCACAGTGTCCTCTGCCCCTTTGTTTGATTTCGGAGATAGAGGCAGATACTATTTGTAGTGTTTATATGTTTTTTGGAGGTAATATGTTGGAGAGCACCGAGTGATGGGGCACCTGATTTGCCCCTTCTAACCACCTGCCAACCTCCCAGACCAACTACCCTCTGTGGTCGAGGTTCTTCTGTTGGATGTTGGGGAAATGGCGGGTGGTTCTTATAATGTATTTCCTCTTGAATATGAAATTTGAGGCATGCAATCTCTGCCCATGCTGCTCGGAGCTGAGCTTTAAGATCTCCAATGGCTCAGCATGTAAGACAGTGTCCTAAATCCTGTAAGACTGTCCTTCTAAAAAGTGTTACACAGTACCTGCAGTTAATGATATCCATTCCAGATAAATTGCTGGATTTATAACCTGGTCAGAATAATTAGAAGGAAGAAAATGCAAGTAGTGGTTTGATTTTGTGTTTTGTTTTTGTATAATTTGTTATAACAAGTTAAATTACTAGTGCCCCTGTAAATGAGCTCACCTTGTGGATGCCCCACTGATCCACCCGTTCCTGCCTTGCCACAGGAAATGTCACGACTGTGGTACCCTATAAAATGAGTGTAGTGTGGGGTGGTTGGGGATGGGGGTTGGCGACTGGGCCCTTCTCCTGCCAAAAAAGAAGAACCACAGATGAAAGAACAAGGAGGTAAGAGCAGAAACAATCAGTCAACAACAAATGCAGTAACCCTGAAAGCTTATCATAATGTTAGATAAAACTGTAAAACCTGTAAAGCACCACCTATAATAATTTCAGAGAGGATATACCCTGTAAGAAACACTTTGCTACAGTGAAAAATAAAGCAGCAGTAGAAAATATACATTGCAAAAGACAATTTGAATCAGAAGATTACAGCAGTAATCTCTCACCACACACCTGTAGGCACATTTTGTAATAATGCAGAAGAAGGTATACCAGCAACAACAATTTGAATCAGAGAAAAATAAAGCAATGAAATTTTAGCAACAAACAGCAGCAATCCCTGTGAGTACAAAATAAAAATAACAACACACAGTAAATCTGCTTAGCCAAAAGAACTCTTAATCCTTCCCCTTGTTCTGCTAAGGTTATCTTCTCTGTCCTTTCAAGCGATCTAGAAGGAAAGAGCTGAGGTGAAGCTAGGTGCTTTGGCCAGCAAATCAAGTCTTCTACTTCCAAGATATCAACTAACTTAACCTTTTAACCCATTTTTTCTGTTGGAAATTACTGACAATTTGCCAGCTCCACTCCCCAGATACACACCTAATCCTCTGGAAGAGCTGTGGGAGGAAAGCAAGTAGCTCCTTCAATGTGAGAAGGAGTCTGAAACACCTCTGAGACAACAAACCTTTTCAATAACAAAAAAAAGAATAAAATAAAACAGTGGCAAACAGTAATTTTGCTTAGCCCAATGATAAAAAAGTCACAATAATGTAAGCACCACCTGTAATAATTTCAGAGAAGATATAGCCTGTAAGAAACACTTTGCTACAGAGAAAAATAAAGCAGTAACAAAATATATACCTTGCAAAAGACATAGAAACATAGACTTTGATGGCAGATAAGGACCACTTGTCCCACTCAGTCTGCCCATTTTCTTACCTACTGGATAAGCTGCTGATTCTAGTTAACCAGCAGCCTACTTCCTTCAACCCCCACTATAAATGCCTTATGTCTGTCCCATGCATGTTTGAATACCCCCACTGTTTTAGACCCAACAACCTCCCCAGGAAGGCGGTTCCATGTATCCACCACTCTCTCCTTGAAAAAAAATTTCCTCACATTACCCCTGAGCCATCCCCCCATTATCTTTAAATTGTGCTCCGTTGTTCTTACACATCTCTTTTTCTGAAGGATGCTGCCCTCCTGGACGTTGTTGATTCCCTTGAGGTACTTAAAAGTTTCTATCATGTCCCCCCTGTCCCTCCTTTCATCAAGGGTATACATATTAAGCTCTCTCAGTCTCTCTTCATATGGTTTCTGATGCAGACCATGCACCATTTTAGTTGCCCTCCTCTGGACTGCTTCCATCCTGTCTATGTCCTTGCATAGATGAGGTTTCCAAAACTGCACACAGTACTCCAGATGGGGTCTCACCAACTGTCTGTATAGAGGGATAACCACTTGCGCCTTCCTATGCATCCCAGCCTCCCCCTGGCTTTCCTTACCGACTTCTCACATTGCTTACCCACCTTTAGGTCGTCTGATATGACTACCCCCAGGTCCCTTTCCATTTTTGTTGTGCTAGTACCTCCCCTGCTATTGTGTACTCTTCTCCTGGGTTTTTGTTTCCCAGGTGCATTACTTTCACTTCTTTGCATTGAATCTAAGTTGCCATATGTCTGACCATTCCTCCAACCTTATCAAGTCCCTTCTCATCTTTTCTACCCCCTCTTGTATATCAACTCTGTTACAGATCTTTGTGTCATCTGCGAAAAGGCATACCTTTCCCTCCAGACCCTCTGCAATGTCACCTATAAAGATGTTAAAGAGGACTGGACCCAGTACTGAGCCCTGGGTACTCCACTAGTAACCCCCTTTCTTCAGAATGTGTTCCATTCACTATTAGCTTCTGTGTCCTGTTGTGCAGCCATTTTGCTACCCAGGCTACCACCCTGGGACCCACTCCCAGGCTGGCTAACTTGATTATTAATCTTTGTGCAGCAGCACTGTGTCAAATGCCTTGCTAAAGTCTAGGTAGGCCATATCCACAGCCCCTCCCTGGTCTATTATTTTGGTCACCTAGTCAAAGAAATCAATTAGATTCATCTGACATGACCTTCCTGCTATAAATCCATGCTGCTTTGGGTCCTGTGCACTGCTGGCCTCTAGGTACTCAAGAATTCTTTCTTTAAGAAGTGATTCCATCATTTTCCCTATCACAGAGGTCAAACTTACAGGTCTGTAGTTTCCTGCTTCTGCCTTGCTCCCACTTTTGTGAAAGGGAATCACATCTGCCCTCCTTCAGTCCTCAGGTACCACCCCATCTTGCCATGATTTGTTAAAAAGTGTGGTCAGTGGTGTCACTAGGTCCTCCCTTAGTTCTCTTAGGATTCTGGGGTGAATCCCATCAGGCCCCATTGCTTTGTCCTCTTGAGTTTTAGGAGTTCTTTCAGGGCTCTTTCTTCTGTGGCTGGACTGGTGTCAACCCCCCTACCCAGAGTGCTTCTATTGTCTGGTTTATGTAACTCCTCCTCATCTTCTTTTGTGAATACTGAGCAAAAGTATTCATTCAGTATCTCTGCCTTTTCACTGTCTCCCTCTGCCCACTTCCCCTCTCCTTTATTAATCTTCACTATCCCTCTCTTAACCTTTCTATGCTCCCTAATGTACCTATAAAAGGTTTTATCCCCCTTCTTAACTGAGTTAGCTGTTTTTTCCTCAGTTTGGACCTTTGCTATTCTGACTGCCTTCCCCACTTCTTTCTGCTTTACTTGACACAGTTCCCTGTCTTGCTCCTTTTGTGATTCCTTATACTTTTTGAATGCAGCCTTTTTCTCCTTAACCTTCCCTGCCACCTCTTTTGAGAACCATAGTGGTTTTTTACTCCACTTTGTTTTCTTTATTTGTTTCACACAAAGGCTTGTTGCCTCTATGATGGCAGTTTTGATTTTTCTCCATTGTTCTTCCACTCCTCCTTTTTGGCCAATTGCTAGTGCATTCTTCAGGTATTCACCCATTTGCCAAAGTCGGCCCTTCTAAAGTCGAGTATCCTTGTTTTTGTATGTCTTATCTCCATGATTGTGCTCACTGTGAAGCACATTGTGCAGTGGTCGCTTGTTCTCAGATGTCTACTTACTTCTAAATTTGTGATCCTCTCTCCATTTGAGGGTACCAGGTCTAGTATTGCTCCCTCCCAAGTGGGTTCTAACACTAGCTGTCTGAGGCCTGCCCCCTGCAGGGCATCAAGAATGACCCTGCTCTTGGATGTGACTGCAGTACATGTCATCCAGTTAAAATCTGGCATATTCAGGTCCCCCATCAACAGTATCTCCCCTTTTTCAGCCATGTTGAGAATGTCCTCTATAATTTTCTTGTCCATTTCCTCCCCTTGAGATGGGGGTCTGTATACAACCCCTGTGTGAATTGTGATGCCATTCCCTGTCTCCAAGGTGACCCAAGGTGCCTCTTGTCCTCCCCCTTTACTTTTTAGTTCTGTAGCTTTGATCTCTTCCCTTATGTATAGAGCTTCTCCACCTCCTCTTTTACCTTCCCTGTCCCTTCTGTAGATTGTGTACCCTGATATGTTGACATCCCAGTCATGGTTCTCTGTGTACCATATTTCTGTGACTGCCACAATATCCAATTGTTCATCTTCCACCAGGGCTACTAGCTCAGGAACCTTGTTTCCCAGACTACGGGCATTGGTACTCATTGCCCTCCATTTAATGTTAGATTTATCCTTTTTCTCCCATCCCTGCTCTTATTGCCCTTGTCTATTTTTCCATTTACCCCTGTCCTGCCCTGTGTTGAGTTCTGTACCTCAGTGTTTACCTTACTACCTGCCATGTTTTGTGGGGGGAGACTTGAAATGTCCTGCTTCTTATCAGCACCTCCCCCCTTGGCTAGTTTAAAAGCTTCCCAAGGAAGCATTTAAGCCTGTCACCTAGGAGCTTGGTTCCCACAATTTGAATCAGAAGATTACAGCAGTAATCTGTTAGCGCACACCTTTTAATAATGCAGAAGAAGGTATACCAGCAATAACAATTTGAATAAGAGAAAAATAAAGCAATGAAATGTTAGCAACAAACAGTAGCAATCCTTGTGAGTACAAAATAAAAATAACAACACAGTAAATCTGCTTAGCCAAAAGAAGTCTTAATCCTTTCCCTTGCTGTGCTAAGGTTATCTGCTCTGTCCTTTCAAGCAATCTAGAAGGAAAGAGCTGAGGTGATGCTAGGTGCTTTGGCCAGCAAGCCAAGTCTTCTGCAGCTTTTTCATGGCTGTTAATGAAGTTAAAAAAGTCCCTACTTTAGCAGGCTGTAGTCCTTTTGCTAATCTCGCTCAGTGTTCCAGGAGGCCTGGTGTGATTAACAGCTCATTAAGAGCTTCTATCATCTAGCAGTTTAAGAGGCGGGTCCAACAAAAGACTCAATGTGAGTCATTATCACTCAGTTGTTAGGACATTCAGCTAGTGTGCATGTTGTGATCAAAGGCAAAGTGCTGTTAAGTAACTAGCTTCCAGTTTACTGAGCTTGTCTTTGATTTGTCCGACAGCATTAAAACCAGTGTCCCTCATCTTCCAACCATTTGAGTGCCTGTATCCAACACTGCAGTAACAGAATGCTATCATGTATACACGGTCTGCCCAGCCAGGTGGTCTGTCTACTCTATACTTTCTCTGGACACCACTGCAGACTAGGCTCTGAAGTGGCCATCCATAGATCCATAGCTGCCATTACTGACAGGTGTATGGTTCACAGCTCCTCTTAATGGATCACACCAGTCAATGCCATAAATGCAGTACCACCCAGCATGTCATTTCATCCTAAAAACAATGCTTTGGAGCATGTATGGTACAAAGCAAAACCTTAGTAAAATATATAATTTGAAAGGTTAAAATAGGTATTCCTGGTCTGCACAGATCATCCTATATAGAAAGAGAGGTAGTACAGCATCACGCCTATATACTGCTCCCCTTTGACTGATGAAAGAACACTGTTATGAAAAATCTGTTTTTGTTAGGGCAGAGCATGTTAAATCAATATTTTTTGTGCCTGGTATATATAAACAGATATGCCAAAGTTTCTTACATCCCAGCCCCCTGTGTTTATTTAACTCTCTCCAAAGATATCCTAGAACTGTCCCAGGCTCACTTTGCCGTGTAAGAAAACTTCTAGAAGAGCAGTTCTGGTTAATCACAGTGTGGGGGATGAAACATAGAAACATAGAATTTGATGGCAGATAAGGACCACTTGGCCCACCTAGTCTGCCCATTTCTCTACCTAATGGATAAGCTGCAGATCCTAGTTAACCAACAGCCTACTTCCTCCTACCCCCCCACGAGAATCACCTTATGTCTGTCCCATGCATTCTTGAATTCCACCACTGTTTTTGACTCTATGACCTCAGAAAGGCTGTTCCATGTATCCACAACCCTCTCTGTGAAGAAATACTTCCTCAAATTACCTCTGAGCAGTCCCCCCATTATCTTCAAATTGTGCCCCATTGTTTTTGCACATCTCTTTTTCTGAAAGATGCTATCCTCTTGGACTTTGTTGAGTCCCTTGAGGTATTTTAAAGTTTCTATCATGTCCCCCCTCTCCCTCCTTTCCTCGAGGCTATACATCTTTAGTTCCTTTAGTCTTTCTTCATATGTCTTCTGATGCAGACCCTGCATCATTTTGGTTGCCTTCAATGGACAACCTCCACCCTGTCTATGTCTTTGTGGAGATGGGGTCTCCAGAACTGTTCATGGTACTCCAGATGTGGTCTTACCAACTGTCTGTATAGAGGGCCAACAACTTCCTGTTTTCTACTGGTGATGCCTCTCCCTATGCATCCCAGTATCCCCTCAGCCCTTCTTACTGCCTTCTCACATTGCTGGCCCACCTTTAGGTAATCTGATATGACTACCCCCAAGTCCCTTTCCATTTTTGTTGTTGTCAGTATCTCACCCCCCATTGTGTACTCTTCCCCTGGGTTTTTGTTTCCCATGTGCATTACTTTGCACTTCTTTGCATTGAATCTAAGCTGCCATACATTTGACCATTCCTCCAACCTTGCAAGTCCTTTTCATCCTTTCACCCTACCTTGTGTATCAATCCTGTTGCAGATCTTTGTGTCATCTGTAAATAGACATGCTTTCCCTTCCAGTCCCTCTGCAATGTCACTTATAAGGACATTAAAAAGGACTGGCCCCAATACTGAACCCTGTGGTACCCCACTAGTAACCCTCCTTTCTTCACTGTGGACTCCATTTACTATTACCCACTGTGTCCTGTTGTCCAACCAGTGTTTTACCCATGCTACCACCCTAGGATACACTCACAGGCTGGCTAGTTTGTTTATTAATCTTTTGTGCAGGACTGTGTCAGATGCCTAGCTAAAGTCCAAGTAGACCATGTCCACAGCCCCTCCCTGGTCTACTATGTTGGTCACCCAGTCAAAGAAATCAATTAGATTTGTCTGACATGACCTTCCTGCTGTGAATCCACACTGCCTTGGGTCCTGTGCCCCACTGGCCTCTAGGTACTCAACTGTTCTTTCCTTCAGAAGTGATTCCATCATTTTCCCTACCACTGAGGTCAAACTGACAGGTCTGTAGTTTTCTGCCTCTATCTTGCTCCCACTTTTGTGAAGGGGAATCACATCCACCCTCCTCCAGTCCTCAGGTATCACCCCATCCTCCCATGATTTATTAAAAAGGGTAGTCAGTGGTGTTACTAGTTCTTTTAAAATTCTGGGGTGAATCCCATCAGGCCCCATTGCTTTGTCCACCTTCAGTTTTAAGAGTTCTTTCAGAACCCTTTCTTATATGAAAGGACTAATATCAACCCCCCTATCCAGAGTGCTTCTATTGACTGGATTAGGTATTTCCCCCTGCTTTTCCATTATGAATACTAAGCAGAAGTATTCATTCAGTATCCCTGCTTTTTTACTGTCACTCTCTGCCCAACCACCTTCCTCTTTGTTAAGCCTCAGTATCCCTGCCTTAGTCTTTCTTTGCTCCCTAATGTACCTATAAAAGGTTTTATCCCCCTTCTTAACTGAGTTGGCTATCTTTTCCTCGGTTTGGGCCTTTGCTATTCTGACTGCTTACTCACTTCCGTTTTTCTTTAACTGGTACAGTTTTCGGTCCTCCTCCTTCTGTGTTTCCTTATACTTCCTGAATGCTGTCTTTTTCTCCCTTACCTTCCCCACCACTTCTTTTGAGAACCATAGTGTTTTTTTTCCTTTCATTTTGATTTGTTTATTTGCTTCACACAAAGGCTTGTTGCCTCTGTGATGGTGGTTTTGATATTTCCCCATTGTTGCTCCACCCCACCTTCTTGCCTGTTTGCTAGTGCCTTTCTGAGGCACTCTCCTATTTTGACAAAATCAGCCCTCCTAAAGTCAAGTACCTTCACTTTTGTGTGGCTTGACTCTAGAGCTAAGTTTATCATGAACCACACTGTTTGGTAGTCGCTTGTTTCCAGATTGCTACCCATTTCAACATCAGAGATCCTCTCTCCATCCCCATTTGAGACTACCAGATCTAAGATTGCTGTCTCCTGAGTGGGTTCCAAAACTAGCTGTCTGAGGCATGCTCCCTGTAGGGCATTGAGAATGGCCCTGTTCTTGGATGTGGCTGCAACAAAGGTGCTCCAGTCAACATCTGGCATATTCAGGTCCCCCATCAGCAATATCTCCCCTTTCTCTGCCATCCCAAGGATGCCTTCTATCATTTCCTTGTCCATTTCCTCCCCCTGAGACGGGGGTCTGTATACAACCCCTGTGCGGATTGTGGAGCCATTTCCAGTCTCCAGGGTGACCCACAGAGCCTCCTCTCCTCCCTGTTTACCCTTTAGTTCTGTTGCTTTTATCCCTTCCCTTTCATAGAGATCTACTTCTCCTCCTCCTCTTCTTCCTTCCCTGTCCCTCCTGTAGGTTGTGTACCCTGGTATGTTGACATCGCAGTCATGGTTCTCTGTGTACCATGTTTCTGTGACTGCCACAATATCCAGGCATCCCTCTTCCATCAAGGCCATCATTTCAGGGAGCTTTTTACCTAGACTATGGGCATTGGTACTCATTACCCTCCATTTTTTTATGGCTTTATTTCTTTTTGCCCCCTTCCTGTGCCTACTGCCTTTGTCTTTTTCTTCATTTACCCCTGCCCTTCTCCCTATTGACTGCTCTATTTTGGTGTTAACCTCACTAATTACCCTGATTTTTTTGGGGGGGGCTATGATTTCCCTTCTCCTCTTCAGTGCCTCCCCCCTTGGCTAGTTTAAATGCTTGCCACTGAAGCCTTTAAACCTATCTCCTAGGATCCTGGTTCCCCTCCAGGATAGATGCAGACCATCATGCCTGTACAAGCCTGCATCCCTCCAGGTGGAGCCCCAGTCCCCAATGAAGCCAAATCCCTGAGCTCTGCACCAGCTTTTCAACCAGTCATTGAATCCCATGGTGCAGAGTGCCCTAGCCTCATCCATGCCATAGGCAAGTAGCACTTCCGAGAAAGTTACCATGTGTGCTACTTGTCTAAGGCCACTCCCCAACTCCACAAACTCCTGTTGCACTGCTCTGATGAGAGTGTCTTTCTCTGCCAGGTTCTGTACATTGCCCTGCAGGTCAGGGTGGGACTGTGGTGACGTTCATGATGATGTTGGCTATTGTGTGTGCAGAGCTAGAACTGCCTGACTGAACATTTGCTATTATGGTATTCTCTGGTTTGACAGGGAGGGGGTGAAGAAAGAGGAAGCATAGGGCACATGGTAAAAAAACAATGGGGGGACACACTACGTGTGATTGGACTGCAGTTTTTTGTTGTTTTTTTTTTGCTTTTTTAGCACAGGAAGCAATGTGGGAGCAGGATAAATATACAATAATCAGAGTATTTCTTGGCTTGCATTTTTCCTGTATAACCGATCAAAATTGATCATTATTATTGTGGGCTAGTGCAATTTTTAATCAACTTATCCAACTGACTAGTGCAAAAAAAGTTAAGGTTGACCCCTAACTACTTGGAATGTGGATATCATGTACCTGAACAAGTTAGTGTTGCATTCTAAAGATAAAACAAATATAATTCATGATTACATTTTCATTGCATTTGGCTGTATCATCATCACCATAGCTTCCTGAAAGATTCTTATTTTGAAGGTGGTTTATATATCATGTTGAACTCCAGAATTTTGAATGGTTACTTTAATGAATGTGTAAAGGGGTATAAATGTAGCAAATTATGTAGAAAGCACAGAGGTCAAGCAATATCTTTGATGGATTAGGAGAGTCTGCATGCCCCTGTTTATTTATGGGATTTCTGTGGCTATTTTAAAACTGGAGGTTCAAAAATAATTGTTTTTACCCTATAACTCAAACCTTAATGATTGAACATTTATGTAGTTTATACATACATAATAGGAGACAAAACAGCATCTTGTGTTCTGCAGTTCTTCTTTTCTTCTTGTGCAGAAGTCAAGAGCCAATTATATAGATAACTGTTCGTCACTCTATAGAGTGCTGCCTCCAGTCCCTTCACTCTTTATGACTATACCTTTTTGTGCCAATAAATACAATCAGACCCAAAATGCTGCATTACAGAGACAGACAAATTTAGTCACGGCGATATTCTGGGTTCAGTTCAGGAGTACAATTTTCAAAAATGGCAACAAAAGGACAATATATTGTACATACTGTATCATACATTTTATATCTCAACATACTTTACATGAATTAGCACAGGACAGAGTGATCAAAACAAAAGAAGTAAAAATGAAAGATGAAAGAACAGTCTCGAGTCTCCAATTTCACAGGTCTGAGATTTAACCAGTAGCCTACACTTCGACAAGCTTCTGAATTACAGCAGAATAATTTCTTCATGTTTACAACTGCAATTATTTTAAAATAATGTATTTTTCCCTATTTTCCTGGTTAACCTGTTTCCATTGCTCTCCTCTGCAGCTCCTGCAGCCCCCCCACCCACACTGATTGCTTCTCTCCTCCTAATCTGCATCTGTCATTAGCTGGCCACCCCATACTTGATCTTCACTACGGTGTTTCTCTCTTGGAGGTGGTCATCAAGACAGAGGTAAAATTACTATTGGTCAGGAGATGTTTCAAGTGTGTGGCTCTGTGGTGTGGATTCATGGGCCACTGGCAATGGAAATAAATACATTAATGATACATCTTTCACACTGCTGTACTTCAGGAATGGCTTGGAAGTGCAGTTGCACATATACTGCATTGACAGCATTATTCACCTTCTTGCACTGCCAGAAAGCTTATCTCTCTGGCCATTAACCATATCTGGTGTATATATGCTCTAGGGCAAATTTTAAGGATAATAGTAGGCATCTCTTTAAATAACTATTTTGATATCAAAGATTATCAAGGTCAGTCATATAGGCTGCAGATATTCTAAATTTCTAACAGGGACTTGAAACTGATGGCAAAGGTACAATATACAAGGTATCATTCAGTCACATCAGTCATGGAGTATCATGTAAGTTCACACTATGGTGATGACAGAGAGCTGGCAAACAACCAGGATGTCTAGAAGATATATGAGTCACCACAGTATATATAGCAGCATGAGCATGTTACTTGTTAGTGTCACTTTGGATGGTTGCATGAAGGAGGAGGAGTAGATGTGTGAAGTACAGTAAGGAAACTTTGCCTTGTGAAGTTTCCTGACTTCTCAAAGTGTAAAGTATCCCTTCAAAATCTACTTTGTGCAGCAAAGTGCGCTGCTTAATTGAGTAAAGTAGCACTTTGCTTCTGAAGCATCATCAGAAATTATGGGACAAACTCATTAAAACTACCCTCACCCTCTGTGCCATGTACATCAACAGTCACATTACAGACTTTGATGAGTGAGGACACACTTGATCAGATGGGAGTAACTTTTCTTTTTTAAATGTTCTGCTGTTTTAAACTTGGGTTATGGACCTACGGGAGGAGAGGTAACATTTTTCAAGAAATTGATAAAGGGAAGGTGGTTTCTGTGACTATATTAAATAAGGGGTAGGAGGAAGGGGGGTGAACTTACTTTGTGGGTGGAGGCACTCAATGGTAATACACACATGCTGATGAAGGCAGTAGGGGCCTAGTGGGGGGATGGGTGGGAGGATTCTTTTTAAAAAATATATAGTGTAGTGGAGGCAAGGCTACTTGGCAGAGAGGGTGTTGTGGTTTTACAGTTTAAAAAAAAGGATTGTGGAAAACATGTGGGCAGTTGGTGCAGCCATTGCTTGTTTTGTGAAGTCTTCAGAAAATGCAAAGTTCCTGACATCACACCAATTGTGCATGCAAAGTAAATCTTTGTAACATCTCTACAGCAGGAGGAAGAGGATTAGTCTCACACCAATGCTAGCAGAGTGGGTGCTGAAATATAGGTAACGCTAATGCTGTGTGTCATGTGCTTGTTGACTTCCACAGATAAAGCACTCCACAGGTTTAAGAATGTTCTGGGAAATTAATTTTATCCTAACTTCAAATTTCCTTACTCTTTAACCATTGCATTTTGACCCTAGCTGGTGCATTAATGTAGTATTTTGCAATAAAAGTCCTAATTAAAAAAAAAAGAAATGTAATAACAGAAAATGCAGTAATTTGTATTGACAATACCCAACTTTAATATAAACTTTCTCTTCCACTGAGTCACGACAGCTCCTTGACCCCTATTTTAAACCTTCAGAACCTTGCATCCTCTTGTACCCCTCTCCTCACCCAGCCCCCCCAAAATCGTTGGCACTCAGTGGTACCTCTCTCTCTCTCTCTCTCTCAACCTACTCCCTCCAAACAATCCCAGGCATCCAGTGAGACCCCCTTCTATAACCCTGTCCCAAAGAAAGTCCGTAGTGTACTGTGCTACCCCATGTCTCACCCTGACTTAAAGAAAACCTCTTGCATCCACTGGTAAACTTTATCCTCAGCAGGACCAAAGTAAGATGCGTGGCATTCATTGATACCAACTCCATCATTCTGCACCAAAGATAGTCCCTGGCTTTCAGTGGAAACCCCACTCACTCTGCTCCCCCAAAAATTCCAGGTGTCCAGATGTACCCCTCTCCCATCACCCCCTAGACACTACAAGGCTGGATCTGCTAGTGGGAGTGCTTCCTGCCCTGCTCCAAAGGGGAAATCCCCCCCTTCATTACAGAATATATTTTTTTTTCATTTCCACTTGTTTCCTGCTCTGCTGGCAAGGGGATTCAGAAAACTATTTTAATGATAAAATTCTATTATTGGGAGTACTGCCTGCCCTGCTCCTGATTTGATACTGGCCACCCACAATTTTATTATATAATTTCCAGTCTGAAGCAATGTCTTCTCTTCTCTCAAGGGGGTACAGAAAATTATTTTTAATTTAATGTTTCCATCAAAGGTGATGTCTGCCTACCTTGAGTCCCAAGAGAACATCCCCCATACACTACCATTTTTTTCCTTCAGGAGCAATGCCTGCCCTGATCCCAGAGGGTCACAGAAAATTTATTTTGGGATTACTTTTTCACTCAAGAACATGGCATGCCCTGCTCTCGCATGGAAAAGCTTTTTTTTTTTTTAAATTTTCCAATCAGTAGGGTTGACTGGTCTTATCCCAAGGGAATCCCCACCCCATTACAATGTTTTTTTATTTCCCCATGGGGTGGGCAAAAGTGTGGTTTTCTGCCTTGGTGGAACTTCTGTAAAAATCGGGGAACTTTTGCAGAAGTTTCTGAACTTCCCGCCTGTGGCGGAGGTGAAAACGTACATGAATGTTATGGGTGAAATTTTGCTAGGTTACTTAAAAATAAGCCCTGGTAGCTAATGGTCCCTCTCCCCACCCACTCCACATGTACACAAAAATATCTCTGGTGGCTAGTGGTCCCTCCCCCCACTGGATCACCTGCCCAACCTAAAATAAATTACCCCACCCCAGTGGTTAAGATCCCTCCCCCACTCAATCCCTGCATGAGAAATGCCCTGGTGGCTAGTGGTCCCTCCCCTCCATCTCACAAGCCCAAAGTGTCCAGTCCAGTAACCCCAAACCCAATCCCCATCTCCATCCATACTTTTCAAAATAATTCCCTGGAGGTCTAGTGTAGTTTTAACACAACCTCCCCATCAAAGATCCCCAGTTCCTGAATATATGTATTATTTCTCTGGTGGTCTAGTGCCCCCCCCACCCCAGCATGTGTCCCATCACTTCGCTCCCACCCCATCCCAAACCCCACTGGGTGGACCAGCACAGACCTCTTCTCTCCACCATGGCTGTTCCACCCACTGAGCTGTCAATGAATGAGCACTAGCCACCAGGGCATTTATTTGGCAGGAATGGTGTGGAGGTAGGGATCACAAATACCAGGGCGGGGTATTTTGTTTTGGGTCCAGCAGGTAATACAGCGGGGGAGAGGGACTGATAGCCACCAGGGATTTTTTGTGTACATATGGGGCAAGTGGGTGGAGGGACCACTAGCCACCAGGGCTTTCTGGAGGGCAAATGGGTGGGGTGGCGATTTCGGGCAGAATTTTCATGGAAGTTTGGAAATGGATTTCCAAACTTTCCATGGTAGAGAAAGTCAGATGTTCACTTGAATTCCACCAGTGGGAGTTTTTATTTGCACATGCCTAATTTCCCATGACAACCCTTCATACCTTTCTCCCTAGGGAATATACAACAACCACACTACAATTTATTTAAATCCCATTGAGAGCACTGCCTGCCCTGCTCCCAAGGAGACTTCCCCTCAACCACAACATTTTTTTTTATTTATCTTCAGATCCCAGCCTTTTCTGCTCCCAAGGGGCTATGCCCCCACCCACTATAATTGCGTTTTAAGTCCCCTTGAGAGTTATGCCTTCCTTGCTTCCAAAGGGACATCCCCACTATCATTGTTTCAAATTCCCCTGAGGAAAGCTGCATGCACAGCCCCTGAGGGGTCACAAAACACCTTTTTTTATTAGATTTACTGCTCAGGAAGTCTGCCCACTAGAGGTGCGTAAATAATGAGTAATGCTCCCTGAATACCATGAAAAGTGTACTATTCAGGACCATTCCTATTTGAGTAAATGCTAAAAAAAAGGAAAGAAACAGCCCTCAGCCTCCTCACAGTCCCAATCCTTTAAAATACAACTCCTGTCCCCCCACCCTCTGCTACAATCCCAATCACACCTCTTTCATGTTATCAGCTGTTTTGCTATGCAAGCAAGTTCAGGAGCTCTTTCATTCACTGGAAGGCTGCTGACTGTGAAGTTGGGTGAGTTAAGTTAGGCACAATCATTGTTGTGCCTAGTGTCCTGCTTCTTTTAAACAAAAAAAAAATGTGTACATGTAAGTGCTGAGATGGAGGTTGAGAGTTGGCTGCTGCTATGGAGGGATGTTTGGGAGAAGATAATGATTTTTATTGGAGAAAAGCACTAAAGATGGTTTCTGGTTGTGGAGGTGGGTGGGTTATGCTGGCCACCCATTGTGGGATTGTTTTTGTTTAAAATAAGACATTGTTAGGATGAGGGGGGAGGGTGAGAGTGAGACTGTAGCAGAGGCTGAGAGGCTGGGGATTGTATTTTAAAGATTGGGCTTGGTAGTAGGTTGGGAGGCTGCTTCTTTTACTGACTTGTTTTTTCCACAGTCACACGAATAATGAATATGAATACAGAAAACCTGACTATTTGGGGTCCCCAGTATGATTATTCAACCGAATATTCAAAATAATTAATTTGTTCACCCCTACTGCCTACCCTGTTCCTAATCAGGTACAGAAATATTTTTATTTATTTTTCTCAGACAAGTGTTGCCTGTGTTGCTTCATCATGAGAGGTCTCTTGGATTCTGAAGGTTTTTTTTTTTTGCTATTGTACCCTCAAAAATGCTGCCTTTGCTACTCCAGTGGGAACATCTACTCCACCCAATACAGACAGCAGTCAGTTAACACTCTCCTCTCTGTTCCACAACTGTTCAGCATCTGTAAACATGATCACAAAGTAACAGTAATAAAAGAAATGACGCAAAAATAAAACTAAGTACTACAGAGTGCATACTGTGCATGTGTGCAGAGTTAGCTTTTTACTACAGAGGGGAACATTACAAAAAAAAAATGAAAAAAACAAGAGCCCACACAGGAATCAGACAACTAACATTTCTGAGGGAAATAATAAAAAAAAATCTGCAATCCAAGAGTCACTGTGTAAGCAATGTAGGCAGTGCTTCTGGGGGGGTATAACAAATAATTGCAATCCAGGAATCCCCTCAAATCTAGAGCAGGCAACATGACCAAAAGGGGGAACATGTTACTGTCCAAGTGTTCCCTGTAGAGCAGGGCAGGCAGTGCTCCCAAGAGCAGAAAAAAATGTTATAACCTTGGAGTCCCCTTTGTAGCAGGGCAGGCAGTGCTCCAAAGAGGAAAACAAAATATTGCAATGCAGGAATTCCTTCTACAGGAGGGACAGCAGTACTCCCAGGGAAATAAAAATAATCCTATGGATCCCCTCTGAAGCAGGGCAAATAGCACTCCAGAGAGAAAATGTGTGTGTTTAATATTAAGGGGAAACATATCAAGCTACACAATATCTGACAAGCAGTCACATAGATCATCAAAGGGCAAAAAGAGCAGACATGGGGAAAAAAAGGATAAAGCCAACATTAAATGGAGGACAATGAGTAAAAATGCTCGTAGTCTGGGAAACAAGCTTCCCGAGCTAGTAGCCTTGATGGAAGATGAACATTTGGATATTGTGGCAGTCACAGAAACATGGTACATGGGGAACCATGACTGGGATGTCAACATACAGGAGTATACAGTCTAGAGAAGGGACAGGGAGGGGAAAAGAGGAGGTGGAGTAGCTCTATACATAAGGGAAGGGATCAAAGCTACAGAACTAAAAAGTAAAGCAGGAGGACAAGATGCACTCTGGGTCACCTTGGTGACAGGGAATGGCATCACAATCTGCACAGGGGTTGTATACAGACCCCCATCTCAAGGGGAGGAAATGGACAAGAAAATGATAGAGGACATTCTCAGAATGGCTGAAAAGGGGGAGATACTGTTAATGGGGGACCTGAATATGCCAGATGTTAACTGGATGACATGTACTGCAGCCACATCAAAGAGCAGAGTCATTCTCGATGCCCTGCAGGGGGCAGGCCTTAGACAACTAGTGTTGGAACCCACTCGGGAGGAAGCAATACTAGAACTGGTACTCTCAAATGGAGAGAGGATGACAAATTTAGAAGTCGGTAGACATCTGGGAACAAGCGACCACTGCACAGTGTGCTTCACAATAAGCACAACCATGGAGACAAGCCATACAAAAACAAGCATACTGGACTTTAGAAGGGCTGACTTTGGCAAAATGGGTGAATACCTGAGGAATACACTAGCAAACGGGCAAAAAGGAGGAGTGGAAGAACAATGGAGAAAAATCAAAACTGCCATCATAGAGGCAACAAGCCTTTGTGTGAAACAGATAAAGAAAACAAAGTGGAGTAAAAAACCACTATGGTTCTCAAAAGAGGTGGCAGGGAAGGTTAAGGAGAAAAAGGCTGCATTCAAAAAGTATAAGGCATCACAGAAGGAGCATGACAGGGAACTGTATCAATTAAAGCAGAAAGAAGTGGGGAAGGCAGTCAGAATAGCAAAAGCCCAAACTGAGGAAAAAATAACCAAGTCAGTTAAGAAGTGGAATAAGACCTTTTATATGTACATTAGGGAGCATAGAAAGGTTAAGGGAGGAATAGTGAAGATTAATAAGGGAGAGGGGAGGTGGGCAGAGGGAGACAGTGAAAAGGCAGAGATACTGAATGAATACTTTTGCTCAGTATTCACAAAAGAAGATGAGGAGGAGTTACTTATACCAGACAATAGAAGCACTCTGGGTAGGGGGGGTTGACACCAGTCCATTTACAGAAGAAAGAGTCATGAAAGAACTCCTAAAACTCAAGGTGGACAAAGCAATGGGCCCTGATAGGATTCACCCCAGAATCCTAAAAGAACTAAGGGAGGACCTAGTGACACCACTGACCATACTTTTTAACAAACCATGGGAGGATGGGGTGGTACCTGAGGACTGGAGGAGGGCAGATGTGATTCTCCTTCACAAAAGTGGGAGCAAGGCAGAAGCAGGAAACTACAGACCTGTAAGTTTGGGCTCAGTGGTAGGGAAAATGATGGAATCACTTCTTAAAGAAAGAATTGTTGAGTACCTAGAGGCCAGCGGGGCACAGGACCCAAAGCAGCATGGATTTACAGCAGGAAGCTCATGTCAGACGAATCTAATAGATTTCTTTGACTTGGTTACCAAAGTAATAGACCGGGGAAGGGCTGTGGATATAGCCTACCTAGACTTTAGCAAGGCATTTGACACAGACCTACACAAAAGATTAATAATCAAGTTAGCCAACTAGGGAGTGGGTCCCAGGGTGGTAGCCTGGGTAGCAAACTGGCTGCACAACAGGACACAGAAGGTAATAGTGAGTGGAACACATTCCGAAGAAAGGGGGGTCACTAGTGGAGTACCTCAGGGCTCAGTACTGGGTCCAGTCCTCTTTAACATCTTTATAGGTGACATTGCAGAGGGTCTGGAGGGAAAGGTATGCCTCTTTGCAGATGATACAAAGATCTGTAACAGAGTTGATACACGGGGGGGGTAGAAAGGATGAGAAGGGAGTTGGCAAGGTTAGAGGAATGGTCAGACATATGGCAACTTAGATTCAATGCAAAGAAGTGCAAAGTAATGCACCTGGGAAACAAAAACCCAGGAGAAGAGTACACAATAGCAGAGGAGGTACTATCAACAACAAAAATGGAATGGGACTTGGGAGTAGTCATAGCGGATGATCTAAAGGTGGGCAAGCAATGTGAGAAGTCAGTGAGGAGAGCCAGGGGGATACTGGTATGCATAGGGAGGGGCATCACAAGTAGAAAAAGGGAAGTGGTTATCTCTCTGTACAGACAGTTGGTGAGACCCCACCTGGAGTACTGTGTGCAGTTTTGGAGACCTCATCTATGCAAGGACATAGACAGGATGGAAGCAGTCCAGAGGAGGGCAACTAAAATGGTGCAGGGTCTGCATCAGAAATCATATGAAGAGAGACTATGAGAGCTTAATATGTATACCCTTGATGAAAGGAGGGACAGGGGAGACATGATAGAAACGTTCAAGTACCTCAAAGGAATCAACAAAGTCCAGGAGGGTAGCATCTTTCAGAAAAAGAGATGTGTAAAAACAAGGGGACACAATTTAAAGATAGAGGGGGGATGGCTCAGGGGTAATGTGAGGAAATCTTTTTTCACGGAGAGAGTGGTGGATGCATGGAACTGCCTTCCTGGGGAGGTTGTTGGGGCTAAAACAGTGGGGGAATTCAAACATGCATGGGACAGACACAAGGCAATTGTAGTGGGGAGTGGCAGGAAGTAGACTGTTGGTTAACTAGAATCTGCAGCTTATCCAGTAGTTAGGGAAATGGGCAGACTGGGTTGGCCAAGTGGTCCTTATCTGCCGTCAAAGTCTATGTTTCTATGTTTCTATCAGTCACTGATCAAGTTACGTACGAAACTGAAAATCAAGCATTTAAAAAAGTTACAAAACCTTATTCTACTTACTTCCTAAGGAAATCCACCCCATCTGTCCCACATCACCATACCAATTTTAACATGTTATTCTTTTATACTGTTCCCTCTACACTATGGCAAACAATCTAAATGTTACAAAATACCAGTCCATTCAGATACACAGTTTGAGATCATAAAATTAGTATATAGGGGTACAGAGTTAAATATTATAAACTCTAGCCAAGGCACATTTATCAATAAAGTGCCCAATCCATGATTCTTAGGATCTGCAATTAAAACTTAGACTTCTGACCCACCAAGAAATAATTTCACGTCATCCTACGCCACTATACCAATTTTCATAATTTAGAGACTGGGACATGTGCAAGCCCAGGAGGTTTAAAAGGGTTTGTCTTTTTTTTGCTGACTGTCTGCTGGAGGTGCAGGCCTAGAAATGCATATTTTTATAATTCACCTATGTATTAGCCTGCCAGTCAGAGTGTGAAAGGTAATGTAGGGCTGCTGTGTGATATACAAGATACAGTAGGGTGGGGTGTGGAATGTTGGTGTTGCTGTTCTATCTTACCTTATGAATATTGCGGCACTGCAGCTTAAGCATGCACCAGGCATGTGTGTAATGTTTGCATCTAAGAATCATGTATTGTGAGTCATCACTGATGACATCTGGTAGCAACTTTATCATATCATCATCTGTTATGTGTGCATTGTTGATATGTATAGAAAACATGAAGAAAAGAACATGAGAAGGATATAGAGGGGAAAAGAAAAGAGTGTATGAATGTTCCTCTAGTTATGCTAGTTCCACCAAAAACAAGTTCTGCAAGTGGTGATGCTACAGAATGAGCTGGTCACAGGGTGGTGCAGGGGCTGGTAGTAAAGACATAGTCACGGTCATGGGGCTATGAGGACAAGAGCTGAGTGTATGCTAGTACAATATAAATGGCTCTTTTGTCCCCAGAAATTCATTGGTTGCACTCCCATTGAAGTGTAAGTAGACTTCCCTGCAGATTATCCAATAAGTCAGGCAATGAAACCATCCTCAGCAATCCAGAAGCCCACCAGTGTCCCCCACTTGCTCTTTCAGGTACTTTCAGATCCCCTACATAGGATAGAGGTGATCCATCCAGAAATGCAAAGTCTAGTCTAAATTTTCATATTGCAGTTCCTGCCCAAATCCTCAAAGTCCCATCCCCTTTGTCAATAGTAGCTATAAAAACAGCTTGAGGGAAGGGAATCAAGGCTAAGTTGAAATCATGACTTCAATTTCATTAGTAATGTTTTCTTGTCATATAAAAAGAATAAGTAATAACAATATTAAAAATAACATTGATATTATATGAAATAATATATTTTATTATGTCATGTTGGATTATAGTGTTTTATATTATATTGTGTTACATTATCTCTTATAAAATATGTCCTATCTGGTGCCTTGAACAAAAAAAAGCTGCCTGAATTATTACATTCCCACACAAAACTGCCAAACTTTCCTCCTGCTTCTTCAAGAGCTGACAGTTCTAGAAAAGTCTCATCAAGAATCTGACTTTCAAAAACAACAAATCCACATCATTCTATTCCTTCCATCAAGAATCCCATTTTCCACCCTATAAGTAAAGTCAAATGTAGGAATGATAGTAACTAACAATAATTGCAAAAAAATAAAACAAACATGTAAGATAACTTGTTCTGAAAACAACACATCTTCTACATCCTCCTCCTCCTACTCCCTCCTTTACAAATCACATGTTCTTGGCATATAAATAATGCCACATTTAAGAATAATAATTACTAGATGTACTTAATACATTAAAATAAAAGCCATATAATTCAACTGATTCTAAAAATACCTTAGTCTCTGGTCTTCATCATCGCCTTCCCTCCATAATAAATCTAATTTTCTTGGCATAAATATAAAACTAAATTTAAGAATATTAATAACCAGTAATAACAATTATATACAAATAAAAACAAGATTTGGTTGATGCCAACAAGGCTTGTATTGCTTTTTTACGTTTTCTTTCTTTATTTTTGAAGTAGGCTTTACTGTCTCACCAGTCTCATCATATTTGCAGTTATAGGATAACCATATTCACGTCAGTTGTATAGATTTTTTCTGCATACAGTGCCCACAGGGAGTGCATTGATGCTGCAACAATTCTTTTCAGTCATGGGGGTCATTCTTGTACACATTTTCTCAATTTCGGAAAATATCAGGAAATTTGTTTCATCCCCTCTTCACTAAATTCTCTTATAGCCCCCTTCCATTCACTTTTTTTATTCTTTGATGGTCCATTGTGGACACTAGACATGTCAAATGTTTGGAAGAGAGGGACAGATGTTTTTTTTTATTCCCTAATAGGCCAGGTTGGGTATCAGACCCATCTGGTAATTTGTGGGAGAGAGACAGATTCTTGTATTTCTTGACAGGTCAGGTGGGCAAGGATTTGTCAGGTTGTTGGGGGGAGGGGGTCTGTTGTTTTCCTTTTTTCACTTATGGTCCACAGTAGTGGTGGGTGAAGTGGCCCCAATTTGCTCAGTGAAGTGATTCGAAGAGTGAAGGTGAATTTGCAGAGTGTTCTGCAACTCAAAGCGGAGTACTTCACATTATAATGATTAACGTGAAGCCCATTGAAACCAATGACTTAACATTACTCCACCTTCCCAAATCACTACTCCACCAATTCTTAAGGTGAAGTACATTGAAAACAATGTACTTCACCTCACGTTGCCTTGTTTTTAAGCTCCAAAGGCAAATTTTGCAGTGATTCATGGGATTTCTGGTCACACGGGCTTTAGATTGTTCTGCACAGCCTCAGTTCAGGGTAGTGTGTGTAGGAAGCTGTAGGAGACAGTCTGCTCTGAGAGCTCTTTGTGAATCAGACCTTCTAAAAGCTATTAAAAAAGCCTTTTTGAGTAATTTCTTTTTCTGAAACTTTAGTTCATCGATTGTAGGAAACCCATCCTGTGCTCATATCATCGAGCATTTATTGTTTTTGTATGGATTTTCAATGTTAATATTCAACATTCAGTCCATCTACTAAGAGACAGTGGAAGTGTGCTTTTGGGGGAGGGGCGTATCTGTGGTGTAGGTAAATTAACTTGTAGAAAAAGACAGTTCTTTCTGTTTTGGTGATTTTTTTTTTTGTATAACTGTGTTAATGTACACAAAGTAATATTTTCAATAGTTCTTGCCATTTTTTTGCTGATTGTTGCACTGTAGCAGTGCATAATTTTAGTTTATTTAAAATACGTGGTTATATTACTGAAGTTTTCAATTTGCTACACATTACTTATTGTGTATGTGAATATGTGTGTGACACGTGTCATCAAATCAGACACCTTTTATTGTGCCACATAGTAATTTCAGCAATGTTAATCTGCTATCCACTGCAGCTGCATGATTTTTGTACTTCTTTATGGCATCTTTACTGGTATTAGTACTAGTGACTGTTACTGCAGTACCCTGCCCCCTCCCACGGCCCGCCCCAGCTGGCAAAGATATTCTTTTCCAGATTTGAATTTGTGATGGTGAGCACTAGTTAGGTGTTGTGCCTTTGCATTTGCATCTCTTCAGTGCACAGCACACTCTTAATCTGTCTGTGCATTTGCATCTCTTTAGGGCACAATCTCCATGTGTAACTTAAGTCACAGTTGTTTCGTTGGCTTCTCTTAAGGGTACTGGACTGGTGTGGTGCATAATTCTGCATGAACATTGTACTCATTAATATTTGTTTTTAAGTCAGGACCATCATTCTGAGTCACTTATGCTACAAATCATGTTCTTCATCATTATGGTCACAAATGCAGTCACAAATCACAATTCATGATCACGTGACATCACAAATCACAAAATAAATGTTTTTACTAGTTACTTGAATGTATTATAAGCCTGTTTTGTAGTATCTCTCCAGGCTACACCACCCCACCACTGTACTCATTAATAAGAGTTTTTAAGTTGGCGAGTTTTGTGCTACAGCTCATCGGGGAAGTACAGCCATAGGAATCCGTGTTCCCAATACAGTTCCATACTGGTTATCTCACACCGAATCACATTCTTCATCATCACGGTCACAAATGCAGTCACAAATCATGATTCATGATCACGTCACGAATCACAAAATTAATTTTTTTACTAGTTACTTGGATGTATTGTAAGCCTGTTTTGTAGTATCTCTCCAGGCTTCACCACCCCACCACTGTACTCATAAATAACAGTTTTTAAGTTGGGGAGTTTTGTACTACAGCTCATCGAGGAAGTACAGCCTTAGGCATTCACATTTCCAACACAGTTCCATACTGGTTATCTCACACTGTCGACACCGAATCACGTTCTTCATCATCACGGTCACAAATGCAGTCACAAATCACGATTTATGATCACATCATGAATCACAAAATGAATTTTTTTACTAGTTACTTCGATGTATTGTAAGCCTGTTTTGTAGCATCTCTCTAGGCTTCACTGCCCCACCACTGTACTCATTAATAAGAGTTTTTAAGTTGGGGAGTTTTATGATACAGACTTAGCTGATCAGGGAAGTACAGCCATAGGCATTTGCATTCCTTCCTGTACAGCATGTGAGTTACAGTACTGTAAGTAGTGGTGTGCGAAGTGGCCCCAATTCGCTCCGTGAAGTGATTCATGGAGTAACACAGAATCCACAGAGTACTCCACAATGTGAAGCATAGTACTTCACTTCATAATGAGGAACACAAAATCCTTTGAAACCAATGACTTTGCATTATTCCACTTCCTCAAACCACTTCTTCACCAATTTTAAGGTGACGTACATTGAAATCAATGTAATTCTTCTCATTTCGCCTTGTAATTGAGCTCCAAATGAAATTCTGCAGAGATTCATGGGATTGCAAGTCACATGGGCTCTACATTGTTTTGCACAACCTCAGTCCTGGCCTGGGTAGTGTGTGTGTAGTGGTGGTTGGAGACAGTTTGCTCTCAGAGCTCAGTCATTCAAAACCTCTAAAAGCTGTTTAAAAATGCCTTTTTGAGTAATATTTTTTGATCAAAATTTAGTACATCGATTGTAGGAAACCCTTCTCTGCTCATATAGAGTGTTTATTGTTGTGTTTGGATTTTGAATGTTAATATAGAACAGTCAGTTTGTGTACTGTGAAGTGTGCTTTGGCAGAGGAGCATCTTTGTGGTGTAGGTACATTAACTGTAAGAAAAATGCAGTCTTTCTGTTTTGGTTATATTTTTCTTGTATAACTGTGTTTATGTACACACAGTAATATTTTCAGTAATTCTTGACATTTTTTTTGCTGACTGTTGTGGTGCAGCAGAGTATAATTTGTCTGTTTAAAACATTTGGTTACTGTATATTAATAAAGGTTTTCAAATTGCAATGCATTACTTGTAGTGTGTTTGTGAGTGTGTGTGTGATGCTTGCCATTAAATCAGACACCTTTTATTATGCCACAGAGTAATAGCAGCAGTGTGAACCTGCTATCCACTGCACCTGCATGCATTTTTTATACTGCTTTATGGTATCTTTACTGGTAGTGGATTGTTACTGCCATGCACTAAGTCCCCAAATGGCAAAAGGTATTCCTTTCCAGATTTGGATTTGTGACTTGTGAGTACTGGTTAGGTGTTGTGCCTTTTCATATGCATCCCATGAGTGTACAGTACAATCTTAATCTGTCTGTGCATTTGCAGTGCCCCATTAATTCTGGGACACTGCATTTCTTGTTATGCTCTCATTTCACTTTGTCAGCACTGTGGAATTTTCTGGACACAAGACAGTAGCATTTTGGGGATGCACATTAATTCTGGTGACTCTGTGTGTGATCACTGCATGCATAACTGAGTGTGCCATTAATTCTGGGTGACTTTACATTTCTTTTTACTCTCTCATTTCACTTTCTTAGCACTGGGGAGTTTTCTGGACAAAAGACAGTAGCACTTTGGGGATGCACATTAATTCTGGTGACTGCGGGAGTGGGGTGCTGCCAATATTGCTGTCACTCCACCTTACTTCATGTTTAAGGCAGAATGACAATGAGAAGTAATAATAACAAGGTCAAAGTGAGCCTTTCCTATTGGGCACTCCATATAGTGAAGTGCCAACATGAAGTGCCCACTTCACGGGTACTTCACCGGGTGAATTTAAATTCACTACATCTCTAGTCCACATTAAGCTGTAGACTCTTTAGGTAGTTGGGGGAAGGAGGGAGAAATTGAGTTATTCTCTAATTGATCATGTTGGGCTCTGGACCCATTATGTAGTTGTGTGAAGTGACCAGAATTTTTTTTAATATGGACCTTTTTATTGAATATTTTTCAATAAGTGCAACAGTATAGATACAATGCATTTATGAAACTTAGTGTGATATTGTGCTTATGCAACTTGCTGAAAAAACTTTATTGTTACTGCTGAATGAATGTTGTTGTGTCCATTCACCTCTCTGTGCCTCGGGAATACTGCCCTGTAGGGAGGCCAAAGACAGGAACCTTGAGGAGGGTTCAACCCCTAAAGTTGCCAAGGGAAGTATTCCCTTATGCCAAAGGTAACTTAAGAAAAAAAAAAACAAGGAGAAAAGCTAGTCACTGGAGGAGGAGGAGGGGAGGAGGGGAGTATGGTAGGGCAAAGAACAAAGCTTCTGAATGAAGCAGGAGGAAGAGTTTAAATAGGTCAGGCAAGGGGGCATGGCTATTGCTTCAGCCATTGAACTACAGGCTGCAGCCCTTCAATGCTATTTACTTATGCAACTTAGTGTGGTGTTGTGATTATGCGACTTGCTGTATAAGCATTATTGTAGCTGCTGAATAAGCTTTGTTGCATCCTTTTATCTCTCTATACCTCTGGAATACCACCCTGTTGTGATGCCGAAGGCAGAAACCCTGAGGAGTGTTCCACTAATAGAGGTGCTGCAGGATGGATTCCCTTAGGCTAAAGGTAGCTAAGGAAAAGCCAAAAAATGGCAGTAGCTTAGAAAGCATTGCAGAGGTATGAGCTGGTATTGAGATTGGAATATATTGTTATTGGAAAAATACACATGATCATTAGAGATGAGGGTAATGGTCAGAGATAACTGAAATGAGTAATGGTTAAATATGTTGAATGAATTATAAAGAGAGGCTATGACTTCCCAGGGAGAGAGAGAATGGCAAAGGAGGGCCATCCTCCATCTCCATCCAACAGCAGAAACCTACCTAAATAACTGTAGAAACTACCTAAGTAATTTTTGGGGGTAACTAAAATGTGTGACCTTTGGTGCTGAAGAGAGAATAAAAAACCTTTGCAGGGGAAACCTCTGGGGATCCGAGGCCTAGGTTGCCATCCATCCAGGCAAGGAGTGTTTTATTTAGTGACTGCTCTGCTGCTGCAATTTAGAAACTCAATTCAAGGGAAGGAAAATATTCCAATTTTGTGGAAAGCTTTCATGATCCCTCTAACAAGAATGTCATGAAAGGTTGCAAGGGACCTCTGCAACAAAGGAAGCTCTGAAGAGAGGAATCTTCCAGGTGAGAGGACGAGGAGGACAGCAACGACTGCTGAGGCACTCAGCCAGCCTACTGACTAAGATCAGAATAGTTGAACCAGAGGTGGTCATGAGGAGAATAGCATACAGGGTGCTGCTGAACCTGATTCAGCTAGCTAAAGGAGTGCTCTTCGGCATGAGGGTCCCATCCCTCATTGCTGAATTCTTAAATTCTACATCAAGAGGTGCCATTAATAACAAAAATGGCTAAAGATCTGCCATAGCAATGACATTCCCACTATGGACTAGATGAGAAGAACCCCTCCCAGAGTTTCAAATGCTCAGGATGAGGACTTCATTGCAGAGTGAGACCATCGGCTATAAGGAAGCCCTGAGCCATAGGAAATAATGGTCATGGTTGGCATGCCTCTGATTTATAAAGGACAGCAGACAGATAACTATGATGTGCTACATATGAGGTGGATGGGCAAAGTCAGTGGCTGTCAGGTATTCTTATAAGGTATGATTGAGATGATTGTCTGATGCAATGGACTGACAAGATTGACTGGTAGGGCTGATGGATAGGAATGCTTAATATGATTGAGTGATATGGTTACAAAAATTCAATAAATAAAAATAAATATGAGAAAGGCCAGGAAAAGCAAACCAACCAATTCCACTATGGAAGCCAAATTAGTGGTGTCATAGAAGGTACATGTTCAAGTGGTAAGAGGCTGTGAAGCCATTAGGCAGTGATAGGCTGTGATGCCAGAAATTGATTCAATGAGATTTTGTAAATCAGATTGATTAGGTTTAGCAATGATTGCTATGGCTGCAGCATAAGTAGAGGATTGATGTGAATGGCATGAATATCTTACATGCCTTTTTGGTGGAGTTAGGTTACTCAGGTAAGGAGCATTTGCAACACGGTAATGGAATAGAATGGAAATCTTGAAATCCATGCAATGAATATTATGAAAGCCATGTATGCTATGAGGTTAATATTTTTTATGACAGATAACTGAAATGCCATGTAGACAAAGGAGCAAGATTCACTTAACTTACATAAAAGAATGCTTCTGCTATATGGAACCACAATGCCCCATTGTGACATCACAGTTCATGGCTGTGGGAATAAAAGGTAAGTCACAAGTTGAGCACCATGAGACCAAACAGCTAATTTAATAACTGAAATTTGCAGTATAGATAGGAGCAACTGTGATGTTGGTATGGCAGATCACCCCCACCCCAAATAGACCTAATTAAATGCTTAAAGTTTCAGTAAGACAGAAGTCAAAAGGGACTGCAAGGTTTGTGGTAAAGGTATGATTTGGTAAATTACTGAGGCTGTAGACTAGGTAGCAGATTAATGATGAGGAGGCCAGGTGCAGCCAATGACTTGGGAGCAGTAGGAGGCTATTCTGAAATAGCAACAAAGGAGCTTGAACAACAGAATGACAGGGAGTAGCAGCTATGCTGAGCAATATGAGTTTGGACCAGGTGCAAACAATTAAGGTAGGAGCCCAGGAGACAGCAGAAATACAGGAGTGGAAACTGAAGCATACAGTGACAATTGGAGGAAAACTGAGAGTTGGTAGCTTGAACTGAAGCATAAATATAACATTTCAGTGGACTGATGGACTGCAACATCCAGTGAGTAAAAGGTGAGCCTGAAAACACAGGCAAAAGATTAGCACAAGACAAACAAAAAGCAACAGGATGCTTGGACAACTAGAACTCCCAAAAAAGAAAACACAAAATCAAAATATAAACTGAAAAACAAGCAACACAAGGAGAATGGAGCAGATGGAGGCAGCAAATACTAACCAAAGCAGGAGAAGTAAAATAAACAGAGTCCAACACAAACCGAGCAGAGCCAAAAGCGTAAGCATGGCTGGATGGGAGGCACAACAGGCCCCAGGGAAGAAGACAGACTGACAGAGCTTCCAGCTGCAAAGAAAAAAGCTTCTGAATGAAACAGGAATGAAGAGTTTAAATAGGTCAGGCAGGGGGGACATGGCTGTTGCTTCAGCCAATAAACTACAGGCTACAGCCTTTCAAAAATAACAGAACATAAAGAAAACATTCTAAAAATACAACCATAATAAAATAGAATGGAACTGTATCAAGATATGGCATGTTTTTTTAATACCCTGATGAGGTGGGTAGGGCACTTTACCCATTGGGTAGTTTGTGGGAGGGTGACAGTTTTTTTTTATTTATTTCCTGACATGCCAGGTTAGGTGCCAAGCCATTCTGTTGCACAGCAGGCTGATTTGGAGCATGCATGCAAGGCACAGTGAGCCCAATATACATTTTAGGAAGAGATCATAACTGAGCCTGATTGCTGAGAAAAGGAAAGAGGGAGAGAGGGAGAGAGGTAGAGTCAGGTGGTGGAACCAGTGTTACTGGCAGTTGCAGTTACGAACTCATAAGTGTACACCATTGGTCCCCCTGAGTTAATTCTCCTACACTAGTGTGCTGTGGATATTAGGAAGTAGAGCTGCCTAAAAAGGCTTGCACCAGCCCAATGCCTCCCATACAGTGTTTGAGCCCCACATTGTGACCTAAGTGAATGGGCTTAGGAACAGCAGTGTTATACTATAAAGGCTATTTCACATTGCTTGTACCTAGAGATATGCAAAATTATGAAATTTCGTTATGTGAAATAATTCACAAAATATTTTGCAGGTGTGAAATGCGAAATTTCACCTGTGGACAGTGAAATTTCACCCATTAAATGTGAAATTTCACTCACAGAATGATATTTCATCCACGAATGAGCAAAATTTTGACATTTTGGGAGAAATTGTGCATTTTGCAGTGAAATTACATGTTTTGCAGATGAAAATTCACAACTTCGCACCCATCGAAAAATTTCATGGAATGGCAGAATTCGTTAAATATTTTGCATGGCGAAATTGCAGATTTCACGGCAATTTCACTGGTGAAATTTAATTTGGCAGCATCTCTACTTGTACCAGTTTGCTGCTGCTCCCCCTTATCTCTGGCTTATTACATGGGCTACATTGGGTGCAAGATCCATCATTTAGATTAGGGGAAGGGGACAGATATTTTTATTTTTTCTTATTCCCTGATGATCCAGGATAGGCACTGGACTGGTAAGATAGTTTGGTTGTGTGGACAGAATTTTTTCTATTGTTATTCCCTTACAGGTGGTGATGGGCACAGATCCTGTCAGGTTGGTGGGTGAGGGACAGCTTTTTTTTTTTATTCCATGACGGACTGGGTTTAACACTGGTCCTGTCAGGTTGTTCTGGAGGGGGGTCAGTATCTTTTCTTTAATTCTTTGACAGGCCAGGTTAGGCACTGGACCTTTCAGTTTGTTTGCAGAGTAGAACAGTTTTTGTTTTATTCCTTGATAGACTGGGTTGGGCACTGGACCTGTCAAGTGGTTTTGTGGTGGGTAACATATTTATTGCACTCATTGACAAGTGGCATTGGGCACCAGAACCATCAGGTTTTTGGGGCTGGGGAGACACTTTTTTTTTTTTTTTCCTGTCGAGCAGGGTTGTATACCAGGTCCATCTGATAGCTTGGGATAGAGGGACATACTGTGTATTATTTTTATTCCCTGATGGGCTGGGTTGGGAATCAGACCAGTTTTGTAGTTGGGACTGAGACCTTTTATTTTTTTTTTTATTCCGTTATGGGTAAGGTTTGGCACTGCATCTGGCTGGTTGCTGAGGGAGTTTGTTTTATTCTATGATGGGATGGGATAGGCTGGGATGGGTAGGGCACTGGTCCCACCAGGTAGTTAGGTGAAGACAGCATATTTTTTTCATTCCCTGATGAGCTGTCCCTGGACCTGTCAGGTAGTTGGGAGAGGGGAACAAATTTTGTTGCTTTTCCTGGTTGGGCCAAGTTGGGTTCAAGAAATTCTATTCTATTCTAGTCAACATTCATAGCCCTACAAATATGGTACTCTTGTGCCTAGTAAAACATGTTGGGATACAGTAAGTATAAAAGTCATTATATAAAACCAAATTCTAATATATTCTGCAGTCCTTGTGCTACCAGCGTCTAACTCCTCTGCTTTGTAAAGCAGTGACCTGTCATAGCTGGGTAGGATGGGGCAGATTTACTCCCCAGACAGGCTGGATTGGGTACCAAATCCATCAGTTATTTGGGGAGGGGGAGGGAACAACATTTGTTTTAATTCCCTGAGAGGTAAGGATTGTAAATTGATGATGCTCACACTTGTGTCATTTTTTCCAAATGTCTTTGCCTCTGATAGGCACTATTAGTGAATGTGGGTGGCCTGGGGCAGGTGCTCCACTGCTCATCATGTTGGGTTGGAACTTGCACGACAATGTGAACCTTGCATGTGTGTTAGAAAAAGTGCAGGGCTGAGAGTGAGTGTCAAGAGAATTCCACCAGTTTGCTCAGTCGGGGATATCATTCTCCCTGTTTTCACAGTAACATCACAGTAACATTAGTGATCAGTGTGCCAGAAGAGATTTTTGAGTAATAGAACTTTACATGAGAATTCCTATAAAACTTAAATATATCTACTTTAAGTCTAAAAGCATGTATGCCTTTTTTCTGGCAGATTGGACTGTCCTTTCTGTAAACTGACTTTTAGGCTGGGGTTATTTCCTTATCAGTCAAATTTATGATCACCATATGTTATGTTATGTCAACCTCTGTGGAGTGCCTGAATGTTGCCAGGGCCTTGGCCCCCTGCCTCTGCCCCCTCTTTCACCCTTTGTGTCTTGTTGGAACTGGGGGAGGAGAGACAATCCCTCTCCTGCTCCTCCTAATAAAAACATTCCTGGTGTTCTGGGTTCTGTTTCTCTCCCAGTCTAACTTTCAGAAGAAGATGCAAAATCAAGGAATCTGAATCTATCTCTCTGTCTCTGTATCTAAATGGTTCTTTCTCCCCTCTGTTTTTAATAACTTACCAGTTGTACATCTCTCTCTCTCTCTCATCATTTTCATTTTTTTTTTAGATTTGTATAACCTTAATCCTTCCTGGAATTTGTTGCTATCTGCTTCCAGTTGAATCTGAATACATCAGAGAAGTACTACTACCACTACTAGAAGAAAGTCCACTTTCTGACCAGTTATTTCCTAGAATGCAGGTATTGCTGTGTACTGCACATTGGTGGATGAAGAACTAGAAAAGACTTTGAAAAAATAACAGAAACAGACATTAGAATTTGACAAAGACTGAAGCACAAATCCTAGCAGCATTAGAACAGGGTGAGGAGTTATGCATCAAGTCAACTGATGGGGGAATTGGACCTGGGACAAAGAACAATATCAGGAAGAAATAGGGAGACACCTTAATAATGAAGTATTTTATCAGAAACTACCCTGGGATGGGAGGATCCCACAAATTATATCACATAGCAGGCAAATATCCTGATTAAACATGCTTTTGACAATAAGTGGATCACAATGACAGAGAAGGAATTTCTGACTGTAACACACCCTGTAAAACCTACAATTTATTTGCTATCAAAAGTGTGCAGATGTGCTGTGAATCCCCCAGGAAGGCCCATCATGGCCAGTATAGGCTCCTCTTTGGAGCTTTTCTCAAAATATGTGGATTTCTTTCCGAGACTTTTGGTCAGTGATTTACCATCTTAATTACAGGACACCAAAATGTATTAAGTCTAATACAGAGTGTGAACAAGGAATACAAATGGAAAAATGTTAAAATGGTGATCTTGGACATCAAATCTCTGTACATCAATATACCACATAGTGGGTGGCTGAGAGCCATGAGACACTATCTACAAATAACAAGCATTTGTCAATGCCAAATGTTGTCTTGCTGCCATTGGCAGTGCAGGAGTTAGAGAGATGCAGCATAGGAGTGGCAGTCAAGTATTGAACTGATGCCAACCCAACCCCACCCTGCAGAGAGTGAGAGGCATTAGGGTTTTCCCTTTGGGTGTTTGTTAGTGCAGTGCGGGAAAACATGCTGGGCAGGATGTGAAAAATGACAGCTGCACAGTTCATAAGGAGGCGTAATAAAATGCCAGTGCTGAAAATGTGGCATACAAATATACGGAATTTGCGGAGTTGCAAGGGTGCATGGGAAATATGCAAGGCACGCTTGCAGCACTGCCAGTTTATGGGCGTACCGCACCAAATGTTCAACACAGGAATTTTAGCACCTCTGCTCATGCACAGTGTCACTGTCATTTCCTCAAAGTGTCCCAAGAAGCGATTTCGCATAGCCACCACGCTTATTCTGGCGCCAGAAGCGGAAACACATTTTGGGCAGGATATGTGAAGTGACGGCTGTACTGTTCATCAAGAGGTGTGGAAAAATGGCAATGGTGAAAATCCAGAGTGAAAATATCACAAATGCACGACGGTACGAGCATGCGTGCAATCTGTCAACGCACGCTCGTAACACAGTCATTTTATGGAGTATCAGCTCCAAATTTTCAACATAGGCATTCAAGGAGCTCTGCTCATGAACTGTGTCACTGTCATTTTCATAATCTGGCCCAAACTCTGATTACCCACAGCGACTGCGCAATTATGCACCGGAAGTGCGGAAACACATTTTGGGCAGGATGTGGAAAATGACAGCTGTACTGTTCACAAGGAGGTACACAAAAATGCCAAGGCTGAAAATCCGGTGTTAAAATATTGTGAATGGGCAAAGTTATGAGACTGCATAGCAACTGCGCAACGCACGCTCGTAAAACAGGCATTTGTTGGATTTTTTCCACCAAATTTGGAACATAGGCTTTTTGAGAGGCCACCTCATGAACGCTGGCACAGTCATTTTGTTAATGGGTCCTGAACAGTGATTTCACGCAGTGACTGCGAAATCACCTTTCGAGGCCGATTAACGTCATGACAGTGATAGAATTCGTGAGGAGGGGCCCCAAAAACCACATGTTGAAAATTTGGTGCCAATATTCCAAGAAATGCCTGAGATATGCAGCAAAGTTAAAGAAACTTGCCATTCACAAGATGGCAGCGCCAGTGGAACTGTGCATGCATGCAGGGAGCAAAATCATTGTTCTTGTCCCAGAATGCGGAAGTAACAGCCAAAATAGTGCAGCTGTTACACTGTAGTGGTCAACTGTGGTGGGGTGTTAAAAGCTCTGTTGAACTTTCAGAAGGATAGTTCCAAAAGTCCAATGGAAGGTGCCAAGATCGGCTGTTTTCAGGCCAGAGAAAGCATAATGGCTGTAGGCTCCACCCACAGTCATAAAAAGGTCACAGTTACTGGGACTACTGTTTGCCCCTAGCCTGGCTATTTTATACATGGAACTGTGGGACGAGAGGTACATATGTGGAGATAAAAACAGATAGAGACCAGATGGTTACCTGGAAATGTTATTTATACAATAGGAGTGAGCAAATAATTCATTGCATAAAAACATGTATTCTTATCACAGTGGGATAAATCAATTCATTCCACTGTGGTAACATCATCAAACCAAAAAACACAGTCCTACTGTATAAATCAGATACATTATAGCTAGTGGTGGAATACACTATTTAAGTGAATGAGTAGAGATTGACCTTGGCTACCATCACTTGTGGTTCCCACGACGTTCCACTATGTGTGAGGATATCTGAGGTCACTCAACACTCATTCACATAAATAGTGTTTTCCGCCACTGGCCATAATGTATCCCCTATATAGATGATTGTTTCCTAGTGTGGTGTGGGTATGATGCAGAGCTAGAGGCATTTCTCAAATATGTTAATGGGTATGATCCAAATGTGAAATTCAGCATGTAAGATTAGTGATGTACAAGTGGAATTCCTGAATTTAACTACACAGAGGGATGATGGGCATTGTGACACTAGTATTTACATGAAGCCAATGGAAGGCAGTTACCCCCTTGAGTTCACAATTTGCCATTCAATGCATCTGAAGAAGAACATCCCTTGGGTTCAGATGCTGATGGTGAGATGAAATCGTAACAGAGAAGAGGACTTCAAAAGGCAGGCCACATCAATGGGCAGATGCTTTATTAACAGGATCTCTGTCCAGTGATGATACAGTCAGCATGCCTACAAGCCCTGGGGGCTGGGGGCAGACATAAATGAATTACTGAAGAGAAAACTGAAAAGAGAAAATTCTAATGATGTTATTACTTTTGTGACTCGGCATGGATTGGGCAAGTTGAACAAGCTATAAGAATGCACTACCATGTAATACAAACGGTTCTACGTCATACGGCGATCGCTATTATGGTGAGTGTATATCACAGAAAGGCAAATCAGTGATATACACTTACCAGTGAACCCAAACCTGCCAACTTAAACTGTTTTTCTGGGGGGTGGCAGGATTTCCCCTCCGCCCCAAATTATGATTCCTAACTCCAGGAGTGCATGTCAGGGAGGGGCTCAAATTCAGCTGAAAAAAAATGTAACTCCTGGGAGCCACTGCCTGTGGCAAAATTTAGTTCCTCCCCTACCCAGCCTCAAACCCTGCACCTGCTGTACCAATACCTGCAGTGCCAAAGCCAGCCTCCCTCACCACCACACCATACCACATGGCTGGCTCAGTGGCAGCAGGGACAGTTCCTGTAGATAACCCCATTCCCCATCACTCCCCTTCACCTCAACATTCCCTTTTTCCTGTCACTTTCCCTACCCTCGTGGTAGAACCAGTCGCTACCCTTGTGGGTAGTTCATTCCAATAGTGATGAATATGGAGTCGCCGTCTTGACAGTCACCCATAGTCTGGTGCTATTATCACTGGATACCAATACAAACTGATTCAGCCTTCACGAATGTTCAGACACCAAGGATAAGTTACAGACAGGGCTAGAATCCTAAGGATCATGTAGTCCATAGGTTTTATGGCACCAACACTGAAAAAAAGAACCTGACTGTCAAGTTTGCCTACAGGCAACTACAGATGTAGCAATTGCTCTTGCTGTGGTAATACCAGGGATAGTGGGATATTCAAATACCCCAGGACTGATAAAAGCATAAAAATAAATGTTTTCACTTATTGTGTCTTCTGCAGTATAATCTACCCCCTGATCTACCTATGTGACATATCGTATTTGTGACAAACAAAATGTAATTTGAAACACAGGATTAGAGAACACAAGTCGGCCATCAGGACAAACAAAATGAATAATACTATGGCCAGGCATTATATGAATGTTAAACATGGATCATAAGCAACTTTGAGATTCACTGGAATTGAAAAAGTGGAGCACAACATGAGAGAGGGAAATGTTTCCAAGAAATGTACACAGAGGCCTTTTAGATTTTCACTTTAAATACTGTGCCCCCCCAACCCCGGAATGAATGAAGAGTTACCCTCGAACTGTTTCATCTAATCTGTTGCTTTTGTTTCAGAGACTATTATTTTCAGATACTGTCTATATATATTACTGCTCTTTTGCATCCATAGGGTGAAACAGTTTAATAATATAAGTGCTATATGAGCCTTTAGTGATAACATATTTGTAACAGAAGCCTTAAAAGATTACATAGCTAATGGTTTAATACTCACAGGTTCTAGCTGCCATTTCATATCATAGTGTTGTGTTTGTTTTGGTAATCATGACAGTCATTGTTTTACTCTTGTCCTGCCCCCTTGGTTTTCTTTGCTTTCTATTTTGGTTTCTGAGCATACTTTCTTGGTATATTTATACATGTGTGTGAAACTTACCAACCCAGCCATTGACATATGGTGCCACTTCTGCAGTACTATAATACTGTTGTATCCCCCTAATAAATGTAACCGGGAACCCACATTTCATCAAACATTTGCATATATACTGATGGTAGACCCTATCAAAGGCCTTTAGCTGATCCAGGCTAAGTAAGAAACATTGTACCTCCCCCAATCGACTTCCATCCATCACCTCCCTGAGAAAAATCAAAGTGTCCATGATTTTTTTCCCTTTGAACTGAACAGAACTGGGAAGCACTAATTACAGTACTCAATACCATTGAAAGCCTATTACATAATATTTTAGATATGATTTTGCTGTCTGAATTAAGTAATGTAATAGGCCTCCAATTTTGAAGGTCCTCTTTAGGGCCTTTTTTGTGCAAAAATATCACCAGCCCCTGATTTCAGCTAGCCAAAACTAAACTGGTATCTAAACTATTATTAAACATGTGTAGTAATTCTGCACTTAATGTGTTATGAATTAAGGAATATATCTCATTTGTAATACCATCATATCCAGGAGTCTTGTTTCTTGGTAATGCCTTAATTATTATTTTCAATTCCTGTGTTGTTATTGGGCCTCCAAGAGAGGGCCTCAAATATTCAGGGATAATTTGTAGGTCACAAGCTAGCAACCACTCATTTAATTTGGCATCCAAGATCTGAGAATCTCACCAGAAAAGTTGCTGTAAATGTTTATCAGGTTCTTGTAGGATCTCCTTTTGAGTTACCACCAAATCCCCAGACAATGTTTCTAATTGTTTTATTTCTTTTTTTGAGCATTGTAGTGCACAGCTCTTGAATGGGTTGATAGCACCTTGTGTCCCAGAAACCCAAAACCTTTGTTCAGTTTCTAAAGTGTTACGCCTATCATATTGTGTCTGTAATAGTCCTTCTTCCTTGTATGACAGCAGTCTCCACAAAGTCACCTCTATTTTGCTTGGAATACACCTGTTGTAGTTCTAGTCATAAAGTTTGAAATGAAGTTTGTTTTTCTCAACCTAAAATCCTTCTAATATGTTGAAAATAATATTTAATGTCCAATTTTGTGTCCTCTCATCATTGTTGTGGAGAATCACATAAACATTGAGCCAATTTTCTTGCCAATAGTATGGAGATAAAACCCTCTTTAACAGTAGGAATTTCTACTAAAGTGAGGTTGAGTTTTCAATATCTAGGACCCTTTTATGCAACAGGAAACTCTGAACGAAAAGAGCAGGGAAATTTCACAGATGCCCTGGCCACATTTTCCCCCATTCACTAAAAACACCACCAACAGTTTAATCTGGTTCAAGGTAAGTTGGCAATCATCCCTATCCCCATCTCCTGGGTCATGCCTGAAAATAGGTAGAATTTGTCTAGTACACTTACCCGGTCAACAAAATCTAAAATAAAAACTAAAAAAGAGGAAGATGAATCTGTGTAAAAAGCATGTTTCAGTGAACAAATTTCTGATATTGAGAATGACCTTGTTATCAGCAGAAAAGCCTTCTCCATGTCTTACATGTTACAGAGACACTTGGTTATTCTGAAAGGCAAAGTTCCTAGTAATGAGAGTTACTGAAGTGAGAAGCTAAAGAAGAGACTAATAAACTATTTTGGTGACCAAATAGTTTTTCAGCGCAGCACGACCCAAGTGAACCACAGCTTGTGTATAGCAGTGCTGTGTATTTGGAAGATGTCATCAACATAGCTTCCTGGCTGCATTCAAAGCAACAGTATGAAGAGGAAAATCCTCTCCCTATTTCTGAAAATAAAGATAAATATTCAACTGAACCTATGTTGTTTCATGCAGCACAGGTCCTCTGTAGTGAACTCAAAATGTGTGAGGGACCAGATAGCAATCCAATAGATAATTCCACTATCAATTTAGAACACGCATTAGACATGATTCCTGACAATCTGTTTATGATCCTGAAATGGGTATTCCAAGGGGATGTTGGTGATGAACTTATGGAAAATGGCAGTCTTTTAGTAACAACCACTATCAAGACCCTCAACAGACAGATATTATCAGTTGGTCAGGACTTCATTCATATAGTATCCAGAGGTGCAAAGCATGCACCTAAACATGTTGTGCTTGCAATGTCCATACACCATATGACAAGCTCAAAACAGGTAGTTATACTGGTGCACAAGCTAGCACACTGTGTCAGTTATAAAGCCCTAGAGAGAACTAACACAGCTATTGCAATGGATCAGCATGAAAAAGCTGACAGGGACAATATTGTAACTTCAACAAACATACAGCATGGAGAGTTTGTTCAGTTTATTGCTGACAATAACAATATGAATGAGGAAACTTTAGATGGAAAGCAAAGAACCCATACCACAACTATGGTGGTATATCAGCATCAGACTACCACAATTCTGGAAGACAGCTTTGGCATAATAACAGCTCAGGCTCAAACAAAGAAAACAGCACTGCGATCATGAACACTTGAAACTCTTGCAGTGTGTCATGCCATTCTTGAGTACAATCCTCATGGCAGATGCCCTACATCAAATCTTGTGGAAAAAGTAAAAAGTAACTGGTATACTGATGTTGAGACTTGTCGACAAGCCCCCAACCTTGATCTGCAATGGCTACTTCTAAGAAGCTGCCCAACCAAGCTATTTGAGATTGAGTTTGAAAATGTGAATGCTCAGCAATTACCAGGCTAGGCAGCTTTTAATGCAATGATTTCATCCAGCATGACAGCAGAAACATTTGTTGGGTACTGTCCAATGCTATCATTATCACCTATGAAATGGAATATAGTTTTCACTGTAATGAAGTATATCTGCAAGATGTCTAGGGCACTTGGCCAAGATTACAGCATCTTGTCCTTTGACAAGGCTATATACTGAAAGGTATTTCAACAAAAACACAAAGGTTTCACACTGGGAAGCTGGTGCTGGTAAAGAACAGAAGTCATACACACAAAAACCAAGCATTCAGCACCTCATTTTAAAAGAACACAGGAAATTTTAAGCTAAAGGTTGTAAGTTATTAAGTAAAATACGCTTGACACATTTCGGATCAGCACAGACCCTTTATCAAAAGTTAAAAACATAGGGAGCCATAGACTTCTTAAATACTAAAAACCATTGTGACATCATACTGACGTATTTCATATATTAAACATCAAACTTTTATTGAAACAAATGCACTTGCTTTATTTAACATATTTCAATCACCACAAGGCCCCATATATATACAGCTGAAAACCATCTAAAGAACATGATGTCACTGTGCATACATCTAACTAAAAAAACTGTAACCAAGATAAAAACATTCCTAGAGAAAGAATGGGGGGGATATATAAAGGAAAAGAAAAGACAAATACACAAGGAATTAAGAGATAATGTAACAACAAATAAGTGTCTTTTTATATCAGATGGCACTTGTTAACTCACAATTCTTTATAGAATACAGATATATGAAGCTAGAAGATTTCCAAAATAATTTCTTATTAAAAAGATTGTTTTAGCCAAACAGACTTCTTTTTTATTTCTTATTTCTTCTTTCTTAGATAGGATTTAATATCCAGACTTAAATTTAATCCAGGTTTCCTATCTGCACCCAATTGTACAATCCAAAAATTTCCCATTGCAGTACTTGGTCATTGAAAATGCCCCCTCCAGGCCATGGCACTACTTTTTCTATTGCTTGGAAGCTAAAAGTATGTTTAACATCATTAGTCTGCTTCATTTTCAATATATGGGCTGCAGTAGCATATGTGCAGTCCCCTAGTTGTATGGCGCTTACATGTTCACCTACCCTACTTTTAAAATTTTGAGTTGTTTTACCCTCATAGAATGAAGTACATGAGCAGGTTGATAAATAAATTACACCTAAGGTGTAGCATGTCATAAGCTGCTCCATCCTAAATTTCCTTGAGGTACTGACACTTGAAACATCTTTACTAGTTTGAATATTTTTGCAAAATATGTGCACCTATTACAGGTAACACACCCTTTAGCTTCTCTGTCAAGCCAACTATGTGCAACCTCAGTATCTGTATAATGGCTATGGACTAACAGATCCTTCAAAGTTTTTGCCTTCCTAAAGGCCATTCTAGAGGGCTGTTGCATTATCTCTTTTAGCCCTGGATCGATCGTTAAAACCAACCAGTGTTTTTTTTTAAATTTGCTCTAGCTCACTCGCATGCACTGAAAATAAATCTTTCATTCTGCATTGTGTTTCTTGCTCCCTCTTTATTCTGTAACAAAGTTTCTCTACCCTGTTCCATTGCATAGCCCCTTGCCTGTTCAATTACTTTATTACTGTAACCTCTCTCTTGAAATCTCCCTGCCATTTCTTCCATATGTTCATTCATTTGCACAGCAGTGCTACAGTTTCTCCTGGATTGTAAGAACTGTCCTGTAGGTACATATTGAATGGTATGTTTCAGGTGGCAGCTAGATGCCAAAAGCAAAGTATTGCAATCTTTGGGTTTTCTGAACATCCCAGTTTCAATATATCCTTCTGATGTTAGACAAATATTCAAATCCAAAAAGTTAACCCTAGATTTATTGGTAACATATGTAAATATTAAATGCTCCATAGTACTATGTAAATAATCTATAAACACCTTGAATAAGATTTCCCCACCAGTCCAAAGGACTAGAATGTCATCAATAAAGCATCTAAACATCAGAACATTATTAAAAAATGGATTGTTTGTGGCATTCAAAACATTTTGATTCCCGTGACCCCACATATAAATTAGCAATAGTGGGGGCAAGTGGCCACATCGCCGTTCCCTTTTTTGCAAGAAGATTTTTTTTATCAAATAGAAAAACATTGCACTTCAGTACAAATTCAAATAGCTTTACAATAAAGTATGTGGGTGAAAGTATAGACTGGTCTCACTAGTTAAGAAATTCAGCTGCCACAACCAAAGCCCCCCTCATGGAGGATGTTCGTGTATAGAGCCTCGATGTCTAATGTACATAGCAAAGTATCTGCTGGAAATTGGATATCATTCAGTACTCTTAAAACATCCTTCGTAGCTTTTAAATAACTTGGAAGTCCTTGGACAAATGGTTGCAGGTAAAAATCCACAAATTTAGAGAGTGGTTCTGTTAGGGAATTCAGGCCACTAACAATGGGATGACTCAGAGGTTTTTCTAAAGTTTTGTGCACTTTGGGTAGGGTGTAAAAAGTGGCTCTAATTGGATCATCTGTTGTTTAAAACTCTTTTGTCTTTTTATCGATGTAACCCTGTTCTAGAGCATTTTGTAGTGTTTCATCCACTGAAGTCTTAAATCCAAAGGTCGGATCCACACTCAATCTATAATAAAAATTAACATAATTTAATTGTCTATAGACCTCAGTGGTGTAATCACTACAATCTTGTAATATTACCCCCCCCCCCCCCCATCTGCTTATTTTATAATCAAGCTCTTATCATTTTATGAAGATTTTATAGCAGTCTTTTTGGCATTGCTTAAATTTTGGTAACTCGGTCTTGATAACGTTTTAAAGAGTATGTCTAGATCTTGTTCCACTAGTTCTTTATAGACCTGTATAGCTGGAGAAGGGGGGGTTCAAAAATCCAATTTGGGTCAAAAAACACAGGTTTCCTCAGTTGTTGCACCTATATTTTCATCATTTTGACCAAAAAAAAGATTTAAGACTCAGATTTCTGCATATGACATTAAAGTCCATAAAGGTTTCATATTTATTTAGAATGTTTGTTGGTGCAAATCTCAGACCTTTGCTTAAAACGTTGTTCTCATCTTCATTTAAAATATGCTGGGAAAGATTAATTATCTTCAATGTTGAAATTGCCCCCTACCCCTGTAGTTGTTCCATCTCCTGTTGTTGCTATGCCAGCCGGTTTGATAGCCTTTTTCTCTGCCTCCTGCCACCCCGTCTTGTCTTCTTCCTTCTTCCTGATGAAAATCTGTTTGAAAACAGGGTCTGCATCTCAGTTGGAAGGGTGAGTCTGGGTTCAGCCTGGCCTGCTGAAAAGGGGGTGGTGCATGTGAGTGAGCTAGAGCATATTTAAAAAAACATTGGTCAGTTTTAGTGATCAATACAGGGCTATAAGAGATAGCGCAACAGCCCCCTAGAATGGCCTTTAGGAAGGAAAAACTTTTGAAGGATCTATTAGTCCATAGCCATTATATAGATCCAGAGGTTGCATGTACTTGGCCTGACAGAGAAGCTAAAGGATGTGTTACCTGTAAGAGGTGCACAATATTCAAAGTAGTAAAGATTTTTCAACTGGCAATACCTCATGGAAATATAGGATGGAGCAGCTTATTTTGTAACTTGCTCATGTACTTCATTCTATGTGGGTGAAACAACTCGAAATTTTAAAATTAGGGTAGGTGAACATACAACGAGGAGACTGCACATATGCTACTGCAGCCCATATAGTGAAAATGCAGCATAATAATTATGTTAAACATGCATTTAGCTTCCAAGCAATAGAAAAAGTGGTGCCACGGCTGAGAGGTGGCAATTTCAATGACCAAGTACTGTTATGGCAGAATGTTTGGATTATACAATTGGATGCAGACAGGGAACCTGGATTAAATTCAGGTCATGATATTAAATCCTATCTAAGAAAGAAGAAATAAGAAATAAAAAAGAAGACTGTTTGGCTAAAAAAAATAAAAAAAAATAAGAATAAATTGTTTTGGAAATCCACTAGCTTCATGTATTTTTATTCTGTAAAGAATTGTGGGTTAACAAGGACCATCTGGTATAAGAAGACACTTATTTGTTGTTACATTATCTCTTAATTCCTTGTGTATTTTTCTTTTCCTTTCCTTTATATATTTTGCCCCTTTTTCTCTAAGAATGTTTTTATCTTGGTTACAGTTTTTTGTTAGATGTATGCATAGTGACTTCATGTTCTTTAGATCCTTTTCAGCTTTAGGTAATTTTATATGGGGCCTTGTAGTGATTGAAATGTGTTAAATAAAGCAAATGCATGTGTTTCAATTAAAGTTTGAGGTTTAATGTATGAAATACATCAGTATGATGTCACAGAGGTTTTTAATATTTAAGAGGTGTGTGGCTCCAAATGTTTTTAGCTTTGGATAAAGGATTTGTGCTGTTCTGAAACGCATCAAGTATATTTTAGTTAATAAAGTAGAACCTTTGTTTAAAATCTCTGATGTCCTTTTTATATGAGGTGCTGAGTGCTCAGTTTTTGTGTGTATGACTATATATTGAAATGCCACAGAGTGCCAGTGGAGGTGCCTGGAGGAATTTCAGAAAACAGTCTTGAGAATGGGTGGTTTCCACATAGCACAGACATTTCTAGCTGTAATTGGAAAGTATGAAGACAATCATCTGGAAGACATCATCATAGAATCACAGCTGTATGGTAGCAACACAGCAAGCAATCTACTTAAAGACAAATCATACAACCGTCGAGTGAGGGCCCACAAGCTTGTAATGGAGGTCGTGTCCAGACTGAGGAGGTAGGCATTTTGTAACTGAGTACAAGACAATGAGATTGACTGTGACATAGACCTCATCAACAGTATGTTCCAGGAATGTCAAAATGCAATATCAAACAATGATGCAACAAGCCTAACAGCAACACTTTTCCAACTCACTGATGCCCTCAAGAATGTACAGGATGCATTGCACATATTCTGCAATTTTGGAAAAGCAACTTCCCAAACATTTGCTTTCTGGGATGATTTCATCAAAATGGTTACTATCCTAATGCAGTTCATTAGAGCAGAATGTGAAAGCAACTTGACCTGCATCTTGTGGTGGTAGTAGAGATGCTACCAATATTTTTTGCCTTTGACCGCACCAACTATACCCGCTGGGTATCTGTGCACATCATTAATATTAATCTGACAGATTGTGCCCCCGAAGTTCATGAGCAGTTTGTGCAAGGAAATCATGCTGTAGCTTGGTTTACAAATAAATTCAGCAAAGTCTGGACAGACGTGGCACTTGAACAAATAGTAAACTGTGATAGTAAAGTAAAAGGGGGGTTATATTGATTTTCACTTTGAAACCAAGAGCCTTGGCCAGATGGTTCATCACTGCTCATGAGCACTCAGCAATCACAACTCCATGAAGGCAATGTCTTTCAGATGAGACATTAAACGAGGTCCCATCTGCCTGGATTGGTGGTAGTTCAGGTGGATGTTAAAGATCCCATGGCACTTATCGAAAGGAGTAGGGGAATTTCCCCAGTGTCCTGGCCAAATTTCCCTCATTCACTAAAAATACCACCAACAGCTTAATCTGGTTCAAGGTAGTTAGCATTCATCTGTATCCGCCTCCCCGGGTCGTGCCTGAAAATAGGCAGGATTTGTCTAGTGCTCTTACCCAGTCAACAAAAAACTAAATAAATAAATAAATGTCTAATATGGTAGGCACAGATGTTTCAGAAGGAAAACACAAAGAGGCTGCATCACATCGCATGCAATGCGTTTGAGATGAAGGAGATGTAAATAAGATCATTAATGCAATCACTGATTCCATGACAACCCATTTGATTTGAATGCTGATTTGATAGCCTTCACCGACATTGCAACTGGCATAGTTGCAACCACAGAGGTTGCCACCATGCTTGGTACTGTGACTGATACAGGAATCAAAGCAATGTAGCAGTTTGTGGAAGACAGACTAAATTCAAATACAACTGGATTCTTAGAATCACTGCACAAGCTCAACATCAAGACATATGCATCTGTAAGCAAGAAGCTCAAATCAAAAGTAGGTAGCAATAAGACAGTGTCTATCAATGCAGACAGAGAGTTGTTTAGCTGTCTTGTAGTAGCTGCACAGACAAGAGAGATTGATCTGAAAATAGTTTTCACACATGAGCTTTCCATGATTCCATATGCTCTAGCACACTGTTATGGTATCATGAACAAAACTGCAAAGAGTAAATTATTGCCCGAATTAGAAAAAGAAGCAGAGTCTATGTATCAACTGACAGCATTCAACATGCCCACGGCTTGGATATTGGATGGTATGGCTGTTATACTAATTTGCCGAGCAAGAAGGTGCAACTAGCTTTGGAGAACTTGCTGAATTGGTCTTCTGAATGTTGCTTCCTGTTCCCCCCCCCACTTCTCCTTCTTCATACCTTTGTTTTGTTTCTGATTGATTGTGTTCCTTCTGACTGGTTGGTGTTTTGTCTAAAAAAAGACTGATTTGTTTGTACATAAGGAATATTTCAGTGTCTCTTGTATTTATTTTTTTATTATTTTTATTATTTCTTTTAAAGTTTGTTCTATTTCTTCTGTTTCTGTTGACACTGCACCCACCACTGCATCCTCTATTGGCAGAATGTTGTGGCCTTTCCCAACTTAAGATTTGTCCAGTTTGATAGTCTCTCTTGTCTCATTCAAATTGTGTTCTCTTTCTGGCAATAGTTTCCATAAAGTAGGGACATGTGGCATTATGATTTCCAACCCTAGCAACCCATTCCCCACCCTGCACAAACCCACAGGTGGGGAAGGGCTGTCTTAGAGGCCGTGAACTCTTAACACTCACCCCATTCTCCTATCCTGTAACCATGTCACCTTATCTTGTAATGGAATGGGGTGAGCATTAGGATTCGCAGGCCCTAAGACAGCCCCTTCTCCCCCACCTGTGGGTCTGTGCAGTGTGGGGAATGGAATTGGAAACCCTAACAACACATTTCCCTACTTTTGTCACATAAACCCAGACTGATGCATTACAAAATTGTTTTGCAAGTCATATATATATATATAAATATGATCCTGGGCATGGTAGTGGCAGTATAGTTAAGGTTCAAAGGTCATTTTCCTTTTTCAATTTTGCACGTTAATAACTTTGCAATGATAGTACTGATTTGCATGAAAGTTTGCATGCTCCATCGGGTATCAGAGTTCTTGATGTGGCAAGTTTTGTTCCAGTCAGTTGTGCAAATCGTGGAGATGCGGAGTGTCAAAAAATGCGAAATTTACCATTTAGGTGCAAATTCTTTGTCAAGCCATTCTCCGAAATGGCATGGGGGTTTGGTCTGAAAATGAAAGAGTATATGGAGTCTGGGCCACAGATGTGCCTTTTGAAGGGTTGGTGAAAAAGTATTAATCTATTCAAAAGTTATTAATCTTTAAAGTTTTCCATTAGATACTATAGGAAAAATTAGATGTGCCTTGCAAAAGCACTTTTTACTTTCATGAAAGCACTTTTTCCTGTCGCAAACTGGTGAATAGTGTCGTGCTTCCACCATCTTTTCAGTTAGCGACGGGGAAAATGCTGTAATTCAAAAAACAGTACCCCTTACTAAACACCAACAATTGTGTTTACCAAATCGGGGCCTAAGGAACATGATCCAGTGGTTGGATTTTAAAAATAATGTCAGTAAATATGTTTATTCAAATCGGGCATTGGTAGTGTCTCAGATTTGTGACACTACTTTTCAAAAACTGCTGCAAGTTGCAGCACAGTTCTGTGTAACTAATTAGGTAATGCCACAATTTGTGGTACTGTTTCGCAGAAGCTTTCAATAATTGTGTGACAGCTGCAGCAATTTGAGGCTTAACTTTACAAAAAAAAAAATCAGACCCTCAATAACCCTAAAACCTTTTCTGTCCATTTTTGGGCCAAACTAACCAAAGAATCCAATTTCTCGGCCCCTGTTTAGGTAAATAACTGTTGGTGTTTAAATAATAAAAGGATTATTTATTCGTTTACTGCCTCCAAGGGGGCATGTTTTATATTAAAAACAATGTTTTGATGACATCAGGGTGCTCAATCCCTGTGTCAGTGGTAGAAGGCCCCCCACCAGTGTGGGACACTAAAGAGCCCACTCCTAGTATCCCAGATAGAAGCCCCGCCAGCCCTTGCCAGTGTGGGACACTGGAGGGCCTACTTCCAGTGTCCTGATGTGCCTCCCTCCAACAGTGTGGGACACTGGGTAGCCCACTTCCAGTGTCCTGAAATATTTACTTGCATGATTTGCTGACAGCAGGGTGCCCAATCCCTGTGTTGGCACTAGAACCCCCAGCCAGTGTGGGACACTGGGGAGCCCACTCCCAGTGTCCACTGTTTTGTCCTACCAACAAACCAGTACTGTGGGACAGTGGGGAGTCCACCCCCAGTGTCCTGAAATATTGTTTTTAAGTGTACCTGTAAAAAAGGAAAACAATCCCCCAATGTCTTTTTTTTTTACATCCTGAAAAATGAAAATGGTTCCTCTTGTCGACCCATCCCCCTCCCAATCCCTACTTTCCAACTGAGCACTCATTACCTCATACCCCCAATTGCCCTATACTTAGCACTGGAGGTCATCAGCTATCATCTTCTGTGGACCAAGACATGTCTGCTTTCTTCAAAGCCACACTGCGAACTGAAGAATCAAGGTAAGTGCCATGTAATGCCTTTCAAGGATGTTTTGAACTTATGTAATATCTTGGACAGTTTTGATACTTTTTCACCAAAGTTTTAAGATGAGAGTTTTGGGACCCCACCTCATTAACACTGTCACTGTCATTTTGTTACTTGGGCCCAGAAGGTGATTTTGTATTCACTGCACAAAATCACCTTTCAGGACCGATTAACGAAATGACAGTGCCAGTGTTCGTGAGTTGGGGTCCCAAAAGGGCATGTTAAAAATTTGGTGAAAAAAATCTTACTGTAGAAATGCCTGAGTTACGTGCATCTGTTGATTTTTTTTTCTACTAGGTGCATAACTTTGGTACTTTTTTATATTTCGTTACCAAATTTTCAGCACAGTCATTTTTCACACCACCTCATGAACAGTATGGCTGTCATTTTTTACAAACTACCTGAAATATGTTTTTGCACCTGTGGTGCAGAATGACATTTCAACATGCATTTTACATTTTTACATTTTTAACCTACTAGGTTGATGAGGTGGGATCATAAGAAGACTATGCTGAAAATGTTGGGTCAAAATATGAAAATGTGTAAAACTTATGACCATTCATTGCAATTCCACTATGCACACTAGTAACTTTGGACATTTTTGATATTTTTATCCCATATTTTCTACATAGCCTTCTTATTACCCCACCTCATGTATGGCACAGCTGTTATTTTTTAAATACTACCCACAATGACTTTTCACACTTGCGGTGCACAATGGCATTGTAGTTGTGACTTGGTCTCCTCTACAGACATAGGGCACACCTAACCCCTGAAGCCATCAGGATCACTGTCCAAAGCTCAGTAGTCTCTGCCATGGACTATAACCTCTTAATCTATGGCTCTGCCACCTCAACAGCCCTCAGATGCATCACAACCACTCTAAACAAAGCATGTCGGCTCATAACTGGTGCCCATCGCCTTACACACACCTGTGACCTTTATGCCCAAACTGGCTTGCTGAATCTATCAAACTGGATTAAATACCAAACCTGCATAATGGCAAAGCAGATAACCCTGGGAATTGCTCCCTCTGGTGTCCAGGCCCTCCTCAGCCCTAGTCAAAACCTCCGCCATACCAGAGGATCTGACTCTCAACTGCTGCTGATTCCTAGATGCCATACCTCAATGGGCAATGATCTTTTGCCTACAGGGCACCAAACTGGTTAAATAATCTCAACAGGGAAATCTCCTTCACCCCCAAGCTTGGTACCTTCAAAACTAGGCTCCATCTCTCTCTATCTCTGCCTCCAGTACCTGTGACTGCCACGCCCTGCCAGCCTAACTGCCACCTCTGTCTTACCCCAGCATCACCACAAGTACTTTCCACCTCTCTCCTCCTCCACCCTTTCTCCCCCCAACCCTTTGCCTGCACTTCTCTATGTGCTGACAATGCCTTTCAGCAGCTTCTACACCCCCTGTGTCCTAACCATGTCTTGTAATACTGTTGCACACCAATGATTCATGAATGCTGATGCTCTACCAAAAATGTATGCATCCTCTCTTGTATCTGATTGTGAAGCTATTAAACCTGCAAGTAATTACTGTACATGTTCTTGCCACAATTATCGACAACCACTGCTAGAAACTGCTTATAAACCTGAGTAACCTGTTATTTCTGCTTAACTTTCTGCTGTACCACTTACATTTCTGTTGTACCATTTACGGTTGTAACACTGTTTGTGCAGTGCTCAATCTGACGTTGAACCTTTGTAAAAGAGCCTTCACTCAAAGGTACTTGAAATCCTAGAATTAAATAAATAAGTATGTTTGTTTTTATTTATCAAGTCTACGATTACAAATACCTTTGAGCCAAGGCTACTTTACAAAGATTCTATGTCAGAGAAATACAAATTACTGGGAACATCAAGACAGACATTACAACAATGTGGACGTTGCAAACAGATTACAGATTAATACAATGCAAGGGTAACATTGCAAGCAAGGCAGCCAGTGGCATTTGTCAGAGAAAACAGACAAGAGATAAGAAGTGCCAGAGTCATAGGGAGAGGGAAGAGGGGAGGGTGGAGGGTGGAAGAAGGAATGTAGGTGGGGGGGTGAAAACTGCAGCATTGGGTATACCAAGATGTGAAGGTAGAATCCAGTGAGGAGGGGAGGGGGGACCACTAGAGCAGGCAGGGAAGTGGAAAAACAAGGTTAAGTCACAGGAGCTGTTGGCAGTGAGATAGTCCTGCAGCCTAGTTTTAAACATACCAATTGTTGGGGCAGAGGAGATGGTGGGGCTGAGGCCATTGAACCAGAGTGGCACTCGATATACAAAAGATCATTGTCCCTGTGAAGTGTGACAGTGGGAGACTTTCAGTAGCTGTAGCGTGGATCTCCGAAGGCATAGTTTGTTGGTTCAGTGTTGTAACAGAGTTGAGACCCAAGGTGCAAGGCCAATGGAGCAGGTGAGAAACTTTATGCGGTTTGATAGTTGGAGCCAGCCAGTCTGGGTGTACACGTCACATGTGTGGGTGAGATGGTGAGCACCAGTGATGAGCTGACATGCCTTATTTATGGGAGTTGAGAGGCGTCTAAGGGTTGCGGTTGTGGCCGAGCCATAAATGATGAAACCATAATCTATTACAGAGAACACAGAGCTCAGGACTGCAACCTTCAAAGCTTCTGGCATGAGGGGTTGTCTGCGTTTGTAGAGGAGACCAAGCCATGTATTAGCAGCTCTAGCTACATTATCTACTTGAGGTCTATAGGGGAGATTAGTGTCAAGCTGTATCCCTAAATATTTGAAGAACCCCACCTGATCTAGAGTGTTCCCTAGGTGGTGGATATAGCCAAGTGGTGTAGCTTGTGTGGGTTATGAGAGTTGCAGAAGAGCATAGATTTGGTTTTCTTGTCAATGAGAACCAGTTTATGATTAAAAAACCATGACTCTGCAGTACTGAAACCAAGTTGAAGGTTGTGTCGAAGAGTTGCAGGATATTTGTGAGTGGAGAATACAACAGCATCATCGGCATATGGTATTATCTGCTAAAGCAGTAGTAGGGAGGGTTGAAAAGGCTAAAGGAGGGCCCAGTATGGATCCCTGTGGGACACCAGGCGAACAGGCAAGGTGTCAGAAGAGTGTCAGCAATTTTTATTCTTTGTGACCAGTTTTCTAAGTAGCTTTTAAACCAGAGAGAAGAGTCAGGTGATAGCCCAGCATTCAGTAGATGGTGAATTAGTAGTCCATGGTGTACTGTATCGAAGGCCTTGGAGAGGTCGACGAAAATGGCCCCTGTGAGAAGGCCATTGTCAAGGGATTTGTTCAAACCTCCAGTGAACTCAAGAAGGGCTGTGGTGGTACTGTGACCTTTCTGGAAACTGTGTTGTTGTAGACAAGGTATATTGGCCTGGATATTCAAACTGCACCCAAAAAGTGTGCAACAGCAGGAGCAAGAGCAAGCGCAAGTCCACTGCGCCCATGTGCAAGAAGTGCGATATTCAAAAACTGCGCAGGCCAAGATGCACCTGCGGCACACAACTGAATATCACGCCACCTGCGCCATAGCGCAACCAGGGATGTGCAGTTGCACATTTCAGATGCACCATAGTGCAACAGGGGATGCTCAGTGGAGCAGTCCAGATGCACCATAGCGCAACCAGGGATGCCCTGTGGAGAGGGCAGCAATGCAACAGCACAACCAGGGATGTGCAGGGACAGGATGCAAGGGCCCAACACCCATGCCACAGATGGGCAGAGGAGCACACAGCAGAACAAATATCACCCCCCACACCCCATGCATTGCACAACCGGGGGAGAGCTGGAATAACCACCGGCCCATGGATACCAGCAACCAACCCACAGCTGGGGCATGGTGCCCCAGGACACCACCTGGCAAGCTGTGACTGGCACACAAGGAGGGCCAACCACCCTGTGGCACACCATCCCACCAATGCAGAGCACACCCTGCACCATGATCCCCATACACCCTTCCCAGGAGTAGCGCCCAACAGTGCAGGACACCCCATGCATGCCACAACCCCCACTGTGACATTGCAACCCTGTGCACCATGGAGCCATGCAAGGCAGCCCCACCATGTGCACCCTGCAGTGGGCGACAGCAGACAGCGATGCAACAACAGCATACACAGTGCCAATCTGCAAGTCCCCCCCAAGGTACAGCTGAGAGACCGACCATGCGTCGCACGACGTAGTACCCCACATGCGACAGGGCATGCCCTGGACCCCACCACCAGCGGTACAGGACCCTGCACACCCTCCCAAGGACACATCCCATCCCAGCACTGGCTACAATAGCCAGCACAGACACACACAGTGTTGCATGGAAGCATGCACCACACAGGATGCAACACAGTGCATGGACAAACACCCACCGATACCCAAGGGCACACCAACACAGGGACACAGTAGCAGGTCAACCAAGCCACTGGGATATGGCCATGGCAGCCATGTACACACAGCCAGCACCCCTACATGGCATAGGTGTGCTAGTCACCCTGCGCAGGCATCATGAAGCTGTATGCCACCAGCATGAGGCTGGAGCACAAGTGACAGACACTGGAGCACATCCCCTGCAACAGACACAAGTGACTGCATGGAGGGGGGACAACAACAGCGGAGGCCACAGTGCCACCCAAGGCAGATGTGCACCATACCGATGATGGTAGGTAACCTGACATTGTGCTGGGTGCAGCTGTTGTCCAGCATGGACAGCCACCACTGACATGCCAGCAGACCGTGCATATCACAGACATGCAAGGGTGTCAACTGCACAGGCCATGGATGGTCTTACAGGTTTGCCATGCACACAGTGCATGCACCATGCACCACTGCACACAGGCATCCAGTGCACAGAGAACAGCACACAAACCACAGACAGTGACCGAGTCCCCCGCCCACACCATAGGCGGTTCCCTGCCAGACACACACACACGCCCATGCCTGCACCACCCCTGATGCCATGCACAAAACTGCAGACAAGCACCAGTAGCCCACTGCAAATAAGAAACCACCACAGTTGTCATAACAAAACGAATGTATTGAAATGAGGTAACAAAAAGCTATTTACAAGTATTTAAAAGGGGGGGAAGGGCCACAAACCAGGTGGGGCAGGCATGGTGAAGGGGTGAACAAATGGGAGAGGGAAGAAGGGGTGTGAGGGTGAGTCCAGGGGGGTTAGTTGAGTCAGGGGGCATGGAGGGCATATTACCTGCCCCCAATCTCCACTCCTGTGGCGCCTATGGGTTCTTCTTCTTCTTCGGACCCCATCCCACTCCATTCATTCAAGTATTACAAGGACACCCTCACCAGCTGCAGCAGCTCCTGCATTCCTCTTTGCAAGGCCATCCAGTGATGTCCACCTAGGACAAGGGAGCAGAGTCAATACATGTGACTGTCCAGCCCACTGCAGCCCACCCATTGTGCATGGCATACAGCCATGTGCCATGCCCCTGTGATGCTGTGTAACCACCCACAGTGACCACGTCCACAACACCTGCCTAACCAGGCACCCACAGCCATGCGGACCACTGCACACACACACACTGCTCATGTCCCGCACAGCACCACCGTGGTCGTACAATGACTTGGCTATGTGGTGTGAAGGCAGTGGCACAGCCATGTACCTGGTGCACGCATGGACCACCACTGACGCACTCCCAGACATGCAGTGCCACTGGATAGTGCTGACTGTAACAAGTTGCGTGCATGGCAGTGATGTCAATGGATGGTGGCCATGCCCTACTGCCGCTCTGTTACACAGCATGCAATAGTAATCATGGATGTAAGGCACTCACCATCATCAGGCTGGTCCCTGCGCCTGTGTGGTCGGCATCCCTCCCAGCCTGCTGGTCCTCTTTGCAGTGCCTCCTCTCCCTCGCCCGCCAGCGCTCCTCTGGGCCTAAGGTGCAAACATGGAGAGAGGAACATCAGTACAATCCAGTAGCAAAGTCCTCCCACCCACATGTGTGTGCAATCCCACACAGCCATACCCATCCACCCCGATACCACCACCATGGCCAACACTGGACATCTCCCCCATGTGCTGGACACATGCAACCGTGATACCCGTATGGACGTTAACAGTGTATGGATGGGGCACCTAACTGGCCATGGCACCGTGCCCCTCCTGGCATGTCCCCGCAGACGGGCAAGCATGTTCGGGTCCCTGCGCCAGAGGTCCCGGTAACTGTGGCGACACTGCTCGGCCAGGTGCCTGATTCCCATGGCCTCCTCCAGTGCGACCATCACCTCCTCCCAAACTGCACTACTGGCCCTGTCCAGGGGTGCATCACCATATAGTGCCCCAGCATGGGGCTCTACAATGGCCACCAAATTGGCCAATTCAACCTGGCTCCACGTAGCAGCCCTTCTCCATGCCATCTCAACAGATAGTTGGAGTCAAAATGGTGCTGGGCAGCATGGTCCACCACGTGCACATGCTGCACGGTACAGCGCTGCCATTCCCTATCGAGCTGTCACTGAACAGCGCGATAGTGGTGCACCCATGCTGGACGCATGGTGCCTAGGGGGCAGTCCCAGCCTGTCCCAGTCTGCACCAGTGGGGCAGCACTGGTTTGTGTCCAGGACAGTGGGGCTATTGCAGCCACTGCGGTGGCACCATTGAGCCCTGGAGAGCGGCAGCTAGAGGGGCAGTGTCAGCAGTCAGCCAATGGCCATGGGGGTACAGTGTTAGGGGGCGGCATCAGTGCACCACCTGTAGACATGCCCAGGCCTGGCCCAGGTGTGCAGCACCCACCCTCAAGGGGTGCTGCCCATCAGGGCCATGAACACCATGAGGGACAGCATGCCGATCAGGCAGATGACCTCTTAGATGAGCACACCCACATACTCCAAGCATCAGTCAATCAGCAGGTGCGGCTTGTGATGGCGGTGGATGCACTCAGTGCGGCTTTGTGCCAGGCTGAGGAGTGGTGCAGCAGAGACACCGCTCTGCTCCTGGCAGGGATGGACCGGATGCGGGAGGATGTGACCGCTGCCAATGACAGGCAGACACAGGCAATCACAGCTGTCATGGCCACAATGGGCACACAGTTATTTGCCCATGAGTCGCAGACACCATGCAGTGCAATGTCCACCCCCCATTACGCGGCGTAGTCGAGCACCCTCCTTGTCAACACCGGGTTCAGCTGTGGGCATCCCGAGCACTCCTGGTGCAGGCATGTTCAGTGTGCTGCAGACCCCTGCATGAGCACAGTCACGTTCACACAGTGGAACCCCTGGGGGACCATCTGTGCCACCCCATGAGGCCATTGGTCAGCCTGTCACTGCTGGCGGGTCTCGGCGGGGCCACCCACACATTCATGGTGGCCGTGGCACTGTGGCGCGTGACTGACATGTCTCCCAGCATGGCTACTGTCTGATGCTGCACTGTGTGCATTGTGTTGTTCAACGTGCAATGCATGGGTGGGTTAACCGGCCCTGCACGCACACACACGTTCCATCTGCACACCCTCCTGGCTGCTGTCCGCTGTGGCATGTGCATGATGATGCCTGCGTTGTGCTGTCTGCCACTGTGCAATGGTGCCCAGCATCTGACACATGCACAATGACAGGCACTGGGCGTGGTGGTCTGTGGATGTGTGTGTGGCTAGGGGTGACCATCGGGGTCGGCGTGCCTCCTACCCTTTGTGTATGTCTTGTGAGGTGTGTGTGTGCGTGACTGCATGCCATGTTAGACCTTGCCCATCCCTGATGGAGTCTGCAGTTCCATGCTCTGCCAATTCCCTTAATGACATGCACCCCTGGTGTTTGTCCATGCGTGTTTGTGGGTTGTGTCTTTGCCACTGGTAGTTGCACATGGCCCCATGACTTACCTGGGTTGGGTGAAGTGCTCCTTTGTGATGTTGTCCCAGTGCAGCTGTGCCATCCGGATCAGTCGGGGGTCCCTTCAAGCAAGGGGGGGCTGCCCATCACCATCTTCACCAGCATCCTCATCATCCCCATCGCTGTGCCCCTCTTCGACCTGTATGGCTATCCCACAGTTGTTGGCCATGTTATGCAGGATGCAACAGGCCAGGAATAGCCTGCAGGCCTTTGAGGGGCTGTACTGTAGGGCACTGCCAGACGTGTCCAGGCAACGGAAATGTGCCTTCAGCATCCCGAACTCCCGCTCTATGACATTGCATGTGGTGGCATGTGCCTCATTGTAGCATTGCTGCAATGGGGTCAGGGACCGCTAGTATGGTGTGAGCAGCCAGGGACGGAGTGAGTATCCACTGTCACCTGTGTGTAGAGGGTGGAAGTTAGTTTGGTGATCAGCGTCGCCTTGCCTTGGTCCATCTAGGCCAATACCCATGTACCGTCTGACTGTGCCCCTCCCAAGCTCCATGTCTTTCTGCATGCTTTGCATACTCACCCACTAGGTGACCAGTGGGGATGTCCCCACTCTTGAACCTGTGGCACAGTGCTGACTGGTGCAAGATGAAGGCATCATGTGCTCCCCCAGGGTGCGTGTCACAGACATTGATTAAACACCCCTTGGCATTGCACACCACCTGGCAGTTGATGCTTGCATACCCCTTCCGACTGGGTTAGGCCTGTCGTGTCCCCTGTTGGTCTCTGGAAGGTACCCGTGGCGAGCAGGCACATGCAAGCTGTCACTTTGGTCTCCACTGACAGAGCATGACTCCGTCGTGTGGGTGCCTGCATCACATCACTGCACAGCTCACAGAGCCGCCTCAAATTGCCCGGTTCCGGGTGATACTGGCCCACGATCTCAGTATCAGTGTACAGCTCAAAGCTGGTGTGGGCTCGGTGCTGCCTGTTGGGGCATACCGCCCGGCGGACCCTTCCACGGCCGCGCCCCCCTGCTGCCTGCCTTCTCACCCCCCCTCATAACTGCCTCCATCTGGATGGTGGCACTGGCCATGTCCCTGGCTTGTGTTCCCCTCCGGCAGCTGTTTCTGTGTTCCTCCCCACTGTCCTTGCTGCTACTTCCTCTGCAACGGGAACACCTCCCTGCTGTGGCCTCAGTGCTGTGTGGCACTTCACCCTTTTGGACTGCACTGTGGCAGTGGCTCCCCACACCTTCCCTGTTCCTGGGGGTTCCAGGTGCTCTGTCTCTGTCCTGCTCTGTCCTGCTCTCAGTGTTTGGTGCCTGTGTGGCTGCCTAAGGTTCAGCAACATGTGCCTTCCCTGTAGCGTTCTTGCACCTCTCTCTTGTTCCTTTTTATTTTGGTTCATTTCCGCTGTCGCGCAACTTCGCTTGCTCCTCTATTGCATAGGCATGTTGTGAATGTCACTCTCGCCATTTATGCATGGTTCCTCCTTCAGTTGCACATACATTCATTATCATTGCACTCTTGTGCAGTGTGATTTAAGAGGCACATCTGCCTCCGCTGAATACTCGCAGAATGGCGCATTTTGGACTTGTGCTGGTGCATCCCCTATGCGCATGGTGCAGCCTTTAATATCTGGGCCACTGTATTTATCCAAGTGGTTAGTAAGTTGATCAGCTACGATGCGCTCGAATGCCTTAGAGAGTGGGGGCAGTATGGAGATAGGGCGATAATTTGAGTGATTCGTCTTATCCCAACTTTTATAGGTAACAGGTATCATGGTGGCTATTTTTCATAAGTCCAGGAATTTTCCACAGCTGAGAGAGAGGTTTAGGATTTTTGTTAATGGAGGAATTACCTCATTGAGGGTGATCAACAGAAGCTTAAGGTCCAAGGTGACGCTACTAGATCTAGATTTAGAGAAAGCTTCATTCAGCCTTACCTCCCTGAAGTAGAAGAGGGGATGGTTAGACTGTGGGGCTGAGGTATTTGGGGAGCAGGCCCTGTTTTTGAAAAAGTCATGGGGTAGGATGGCACTAAGGTCTGAAAAAACAGTGTTAAAGATGTTTGCGATTACCTTGGGGTCGAGGGTTGAGGATCCATCAACCATTAACATGGCTGGAGAGGTTTTTGGCTGCTTCCCCGTGACATCCTTGATATTGTCCCAGAAAGCATGAGCACTTCCCCATGTATTGGTGAGATCATCTTTGTAATAGGTGGATTTCATGAGCCGGATGGCTTTTGTGCAGGCATTTCATGCTTGTTTGTAATTTTGGATGTCCAGTTGTTTGCCAGTGGCCCTGGCAACTGCCCAGAAGTGGTCCCTTAGTTTCAGCTGTGAGAGAAGGGTTGCGGTGAGCCGTGGGTTAGAGAGAGATTCTGTTTTGCGGCTTTTAGCAGGGGCAAAGAGGTCGCAGGCTTTGTTGAAAATTGAGATGAAGTGATCAAGAGCCAAGTTAACATCTGTTGCTTTGTAGATGGGTAGCCAGTCTTGTAGAAGCAGGTATGTTTTGAGATGTGGAAGTTTTCCATGAAGAAGGACTCTGCTAGCGATAATTTTGGGAGGAGGCTTGAGAAATTTGTTAGACCATGCGCGTATGATTGGGGAGTGGTCACTGAGAGAGTCTGGGAGAACGGTCTTACGAGAAATCCTTGTGGGGTGAGTGGTGAGGACCCAATCCAGGAGGGTAGTGGTGCCAGTCTTGTAGTTAATCCCAATAGGGGAGTTTACCATTTTCTTGAGGTTAGCAGCAGAGATGGAGTCTTTATAGACACTGTAAATAAGTAAATAAATGGTATTGTTGTTGCACATAATTATGTTTTGGTTTGCATTTCACAAGTTCTCTGTACAGGGGTACATGAGGTGGTGTAATAAGATGACTATGCTGACAATTTGGTCACTGTTGTTCTACACATGGAAGTGCAGAGCCAGAGGGCCCTGTGCTTCCATACCTACATGCATATACACATCTATGGAAGGATTAGAGCACAGGGCCTTCGCACCCTATGCTCCAATCGTAAATAGGGAAACTATTATACTATCTCACTCCTGACTGCTGCGAGGGACTGAGGGAGGTGAGGGAGACCCTTCCATAGTGGGTTCCCCCTCCTGCTATGGACTGCGAAGGACTTCAGAGTTATCGAGGTGCCAGCTGATTGCTGCAGTAGGGCGGACCTCCCCTTGCCACAATGGGACTGGAATCTTCTTGCAAATAAAAACAGTTTTAATCGAACAGTTGACTTTTGGGGCTTCGCATTGGGATGTGGGGCTGATCACTGAAAGAGGAAATTTTTCATTCTGGCAGCAGGGCGGAAGAGCTTTCTGGCACCAGTTTTCGAAAACTGCACCAGCGCCTGATTGGCTCCCTGCCCGCCGCATCGCTCACCCAGCTAAATCAAATTGCATGCCACTGAGCCCTGCAGCTCACTTCTGACTGCTGTGAGGGACCAAGGGAGGTGAGGGAGACCCTTCCATAGTGGGTCCCCCCTCCTGCTATGAACTGTGAGGGACCTCAGGTTATCAATGCACCGGCTGATTGCTGCAGTCAGGTGGACCTCCCCTGGCCATAACGGGTCTGGAATCTTCTTGTAAAGAAAAACAGTTTTAATCGAACAGTTGACTTTTGGGGCTTTGCATTGGGACGTGGGGCTGCTCGCTGAAAGGGGAAATTTTACTCCCACCTTAAATGCCCACTAGCTCTTCCCACTTGACCAGGCATTCTCCTCCCAGGTTGGTAGAGTGCCAAGCTTGCTGGTGCACTAATAGTACCCTCACAGTTGTACATGTGTGGCCCATACCCTGTCTTCACTAAGATAGATAGTTACTAAATACTGTCCTTACTAGAGATAGCCTTACTTGAGATAGCTTGTAACTAATTTACCGTCAGTGTAACCAGGGCATGATTAGCAATTTCTAGAACTAGGTACAGCTTGCTATTCTGCGGTACCAATATTCGAGTCAGTTAATTTTGCATGGGCGTGCACTGCAATCCCTGAAACCTGAAGCAGCAACCTACTTTTGTACAGCTGGGAGCTTGGTCAATCTGCTAGGGATACCTGTCCCAGTGTTTTGAAACCTACTACCCACTAAGTAAACACTCCTGTGGAGCCAGTGCCTGCACTGTAGCCCTTAGTAAACTGCCCAAGGGTGCTTACCACAACACCCCCATTCCTTGTGAATCTCATAGGACTAATTTCACCTCAGCTACCATCCCTCCCCACTGAGGTCAGATAGGATGCAGCCGCTGAGTGGCTGCCTCATGCTCCATGGTCAGGCTGGGACCCCAGCCCAAAATTATGGTCTGCTGGCACCAGCCCCTCTCCAAAACCTCCCCCCACCTCGATATCTGCCAAAGGCTTAAGACTGGTGCACCTACATGTACGCAGCCTGCTACTCAAACTTGCTGAGCTAACAGCATGAGTGGCACATTATAACCCTGACATTATGGGGTCATGGAGACCTGGCTTTAGTCACACACTCCAGACTCTGTATGTGCCCTCCCGGGCTACAACCTTATTAGGCAAGACAGGGCAGAGATCAAGAGAGGGGGTGGAGTACTCCCATACTATAAGATGCACTTAAAAGTCTCTGTCATAGGACACATGCTTGGAAACACCAAAAAGGTACACCTGATCTGTACCTACAACCCCCCTAAGGGTGGAGTGCCAGGGCTCTTCTCCCTCCTTGACAGCCATAGCCCAATGGTTGGCTCAAATGAGTTACTAGTCCTAGGAGAATTCAACCTCAACTGGGTAGGACGCACCGTCCAGCAATATGAACCCCTGTGGGCTGGTCTCACTCTCAGCAAGCTCATCTCTGAACCCACAAGGCTCTCCTCACATGGATACAAGGGCCCCCTCATTGACTGGGTGCTGAGCAACAGACCGGAAAAAATTGTCTCCTGTGGTGTTCTCCCTGATGCTATATCGGATCACTCTTCCCACGCACTGTATATGGGGCAACTCCCATCTCAAAATCCTCTTCAAGGTGATCCAAATGAGGGACTACTCCAAACTCAACATTGGAGACTACCTTGCAGATCTGTGACATGCTGACTGGTCTCAGGTCACTGTCACAAATGACCCCTCAAAGGCCCTTGACAACCTCCTAAATGTCTACACCCCACTGCAAAACAAACATGCCCCTCTTACAAAATGGAGAGTGAGGGGTACTGTCACAAAGTGACTTCATGGAGGCCTTTTTTCTCTCATGAAACAAAGGGATAAATGCTGGATGAGATATAAGAACTCCCTGTCCAGTACAGACCTCCATGAGTACAGACAGCTGAAGAACTTGTGCAAGAGAGCCATCTGCTCTGCAAAAAGTGAGTTCTGTCAATCTGCCCTGCACTCCACAGCCAGAAACCCGAGGAGATTTTGGCAGAACATTAATAACGCAGTTGGGGGGGTCCGCCAGAGCTCAGGTCACTGGTGGGGTAAACTACAACCCCCTCACAATTGCCAATGCCTTTAACTCCCTGTTTGCTAACCTGCCAGCTCTCCCCAAACAGCCTCATGACCCCAAGGATCAGGCCCCTCCAACCAGTGGGGCAACCCCCCACCCACAATGTTACCTCAAGTTCATCTCTGACATAGAGACCCAGAAGCTCCTTGCACGCCTCTTTCCCCACACTGGTGCTGGGCACGACTGCCTTGAGCTCAAGCTACTTAGGCTAGGGGCATCTATTCTAGCCCGACCCATCACACACGTCTTCAATGCATCTCTAACCTCGGGTATAATCCCGGACATCTGGAAGATGGCCAGAGTCATCCCTATTCCCAAACAAGGTGACCCAAAAGACCCAAAGAACTACTGCCCTATAGCAATCCTGTCAACGATTGGCAAACTTCTAGAAAAGGTAGTCGCCTCACAGCTCACCCATTACCTACAGACCCACAACCTACTCTCAACGGCACAGCATGGGTTCAGAAAAGGGCATAGCACCTCCACTGCCCCAGCAGTTGTTACCTCTGTGATCAGATCTGCTGCTGACCAAGGCAAACTGAACCGGGCCATCTTTGTGGATCTCTCGAAAGCCTTCGACCAGGTTGATCACGCACTACTGTGCTCCTCTCTCCTGTCCCTTGGCTTCTCCTCCCCCACCCTTGCCTGGATCAATAATTAACATCTCAGGCAGGCAGCAGTACACCAAGTTCAACAAGGCCCTGTCTGAGTCTGCCAGGTAAATTGTGGGGTCCCCCAGGGCTCTGTTCTGGAGCCTCTCCTGTTCTCTTTCTCTTCATAAATGAGCTACCCTTGACCCCGGCTCATGGGCGCTCAATGCTGTATGCAGATGACCTAGACATCATGACCAGCTCCCGGGACATCTCTACCATCAAAGCCAAACTAAACTCAGACTTCAACCAATTTCAAACCTGGCTATAGGACAATAAGCTTATGATTAACCTGCAGGAGATGCAGGCCATGCTCTTTGGCTCAACAGCCAAGACAAAAGCTGTCCCGGACCCACTACAGATCTCAGGGGCTGATGGGTCCCTACTGCAAGTTGCAAATTCTATCAAGTACCTGGGGGTGACTCTTGACCCACAACTGGATCTGAATCTGCATATATGCAATACATGTATGGCCTCAAACTGCAAGTTGGGCCTTGCATACAGAGTTAAAAGCTGTCTCACCCCAGCTGCACATCTCGTCTTAGCCAGGGGAGTTCTCCTACCTACGCTCTACTATGGAATAGTCACCTTCACCCATGTTGCAAAAACTAGTCTAGCAAAATGGGACACAATGTACAACAGCGTATGTCGCTTTACACTCTCAGCCCCCTGCTTCACCCACCACTGTGAGCTCTACTTCCAGCTTGAATGGCTCCCACCAGAAATGCACTACTCCTATGTCATGGGCAACTTCATAGACAGTGTTGTCAGATCTTCCACATCCTTAATCCTCACTGAATCCCTCTTTCTGGCTGCTTCCTCCTACATCTGAGATCCATTGACTCTCATGCCTTCCTGGTTCCAAAGACTTGCACCCGAATGGGATACTGGGACTTCACTGCGTACGCACCCAGGTTGTGGAACTCCCTTCCATCAAGCAGTCGCTCCTCTCCCTCGCACCAATGCTTTAAAGCTTCCCTCTGGGACTTTCTCAAAATGGCCTCCACCTGCCTCTGCACTAGACGCACCCCCTTGACCTATGCTGCTCCAACTGACTGAGACACTACCTAACTAATCCGTCAAAGGCAGTGGCCCTCTGTACCTTATCCACTACCTGAGCTCGCAGCTTACTAGAAGGATTAGACCACTTAGGCCCACCTGCTCAAACAGGGAGTGCATTGTTACTGTACAATTTCCTTATTTTGCTCTGGGTCCCCTCTATCCCAATTTGTCTCTTCTCTGTCTACCTGCAATCTTTGTAGCATTGCTGCCCAGCATGATGATCACTGCCTTTCATGAGATTACCATACTGTTATTCTACCTGCTGTCTGCATTGTAAACCCCTGTTGTTACTTGTATTGACCCTGTGTGCTTATGCTCTTAAATGTAACCTTTACTTGTTTTGATGATGTTCATGTATGTACCTTGTAATCTCCCGGGTCACACCTGAAGATAGGCACTTGGTTGTCTAGTGTGCTTACCCAGTTAACAAAAGCAAATAAATAAATACATCTTAAAACATAAGGAAACTCATTGAAAAAAACTTTATTAATGCATCAATTAGGATTCATATTAAACCGACAAAAGTATTTAAATGTGGTGTTAGTGTTCCCAACCCTAATACTCCATCTCACCCACCTACCCACCCATACCACCCCACCTCACCCTCACCCTCCACACCCCAACAGGTGTTGGGGTGGGCCTTGGTTCTTTTGGCTCTATCACTCACCCCATTCTCCTATACTGTACCATCTCAAGCTTCCTTATAAATTGATTGGGGTGAGCATTAGGGACAATGACCCCAAGGCATATCCCAGCACCTGTTGGTGTGTGAAGGGTTGAGGTGGGATGGGGTGGAGTGGGGTGGGGTGGTAGGACTGGGTGGAAGGGTGAGGTGGGATGTTAGGGTTGGAAACCCTAAGCTCACATTTCCACACTTTTGTCACTTTATTAAGAACCCTAACTGATGCAGTAACAAAGTTTTTTGCATTATATATATATATAGATAGGCACAGTTGTGTCCCTATAGTTGGGGTTGAGTAGCCCGTTTAATGTTAAACCTCAAATTTTGCACTTCAATAACTTTGCAACTGATAAATGGATTTGCACAAAATTTGGCATTTGCTGACCCCTTGGGTAGATCTCTTGACTTGATAAGTTTTGATCCATTTGGATATGCAAATTCTGAGATCTGGATATTACACAAACCTTAGAAGTTGCCACTTTTTGTAGATTTTTCCTCATCACCTTGTACCCAGATGTTGTGGAATTTTGGTATGATTTTTTAATGATAGAAACAGCTTGGGTAACAGAACTGCCATGAATTTTTTTGGGGTGAAACATCAATCTTGGAAAAGTTATTCAATTTTTAAGTTCCCATTGTTTTCAATGGAAATATCACTCTCCAGGATAGTTTTTTTTTTTTTTGCAAAAAAGGATTTGGCCTCATGAAAAATGATTTTTTTCATGACAGACCAATCCTTTTTCACCAGAAATAAATCCTTTTTCATGAGCCATCATCTTTTTTCTCTTTCTTCACACAACAAACAGTCATAGCTCTGCCCAGGGATGACTTCTACAGACATCCAAACATGTATCGTGCTCATCAGCAGCTGATGAGCTTTACTGAGAATTTTTTAAAATCTACCATGGCCTCACAACATTTTTTTACAACTATATAAATCCTTTTTCTCAACTGACTAAGTTTCTTTTTTGCAATTTGTTTTCATCATCATGAAAAAGGAAATCGACTGTCAAAAAAGAATTTAAAAAATCGACATTCCTTGTGTCTAATTGCACCCCCCAATTGTTGTCCCCATAATTTTTATTTTATTTTCCGGTGTCTAGTGGCAACCCCCACCCTCAAATTGCCATCCCCATTATTGAAATGTTATTCCCTGGTGTCTAGTGGCATCCCACAGCCTCTGATCGCCATCCCCATTATTGTAATTTAATTATTTGGTATCTATTGGAACCCTCACCCTCCCATTGCTATCCTTTTACTGTACTTTTCTTCCCTGGTGTCTAGTGGCATTGCCCACCCTGCAATTACCATACCCATTACAGTATTTTTCTTTCTTGGTGTCTAGTAGCACCCCTCCACCCACCAATCACCATCCCCATTGCCATTTTCTTATTCTCCTGTGTCTGGTGGCACACCCCACCCTCCCATCACTGTCCACATTATTGTAATTTAATTCCTTGGAGTGTAGTGGCACAGGCTCTTTTAAAATTCAGTTATAAATATGGAGGTATTTCTATTGGAGCAGCACTGCAAGCAGCTGAGTGTAAAATTAATCTAGTCCTATTATATGGGTATGAAGTATAGGGCATGTATTACTATCCTGCTCTGAACCTCCCCCCCATTGTATTTTTATAAAACACATTTGATGGTCTCCTTATCAACATTCTCAGCAATGGCTAGAGCAGAAATGGGCAAAATACCAATAAGGGCAATTATTGACCTCAGACACCTATCATACAGGATAAAAAATATTAACAACAACTTTAATATGTTACCATTAGCCTGTCTTCAAGAAAAAAAAATGGCTATTGATGGTTCTTAATTCCAAGTGACTCTGTTCCCTTTTATTGAGATTAAAAAGAATCAACCTTCCTCACCTCTGGAAAGTTTTCCAGGGGGCTATTTTAATACCCCCTAACACAAATCTCTAATAAAGAAGAGATTATATTCAACTGCAGAAGAGGCAGATATTGTGGTAATCAGAGCACAGAAATGTACCCCCGGTACAGAATTAATAAAATCAATCATATCATGGAAAATTATTTCACGTTATCACTAACTCCTATTAAAAAGACATTTCTTACCCTGGGCGAAGTTTGGTATTATAATGTCTAAATGTTCTCATTTTAACAAAAAAACCAAAAACAGTAAAACAGGAACAGCTCTTAAAGGACTTAAATGTTTGTATAATCCTGATACAGTCGAAACCATTGTCCAATCTGCTTCAACATTGGCTAAAATACTTGACAAATATTTTAGCATGTTTTATTAATACTAATTATGAGGTGACCTTTATCTTCCTACATCCATTTATCTATAAGGATGCTGAAGTAATTGCTTCCATTGTTCTTCAGTGGTTAAATGGAAAAAATGCACAACAAAATAAAAAAAAAAATCAATGTACATTAACTGACAGCAAACTTATTAAATATTTTCCCTCCCCACAATTTTATTTAGCATGCTCTTAAAAGCATGGAATACTTTCAGGAACTATCATCAGCTTGAGAACAATTGTAACCACTTTGCAGACTGATGTGTAATACTGCATGTTATTTAATGGATGAAATTGTTTTAATTCTCAGATTATAACTTGTAATGATTTTTTTTTATTTTTATAATAACCTAGGTATATTTCTACCTTGGTTGAACAAAAAAATATTCATTCATAGTGGCACCCTCCACCCTCCAATTGCCATCCCATTACTGTAAGTTTCTTCTGTGGTGTCTAGTGGCACTGCCCACCCCGCAGTGGACATCCCCATTTCTGTACTTTTCTAACCTGGTGTCTAGTGGCACCCCTGTACCCACCGATCACTGTCTCCATTGCTGTTTTCTTATACCCTGGTATCTAGTAGCACTCCTACCCTCCTATTAAAGAAAAAAAAAACTGAAATAAAGAAAATGGTCCCTCAAAATCTTTTTAAACCTGTAAAAAAAATGATCCCTCACTGATCAGCCCTCTCCCCCACCTCCCACTCAGCACCCACCATCCCACATTCCCAAGTACACCTCCACACACCCTCATTCACCTTACCAGGTTATAGTTTCAAGACGAAGACATGTCTTTTTTCTGGAACCAGCTACTGCAATATGAGAAACAAAGGTAAATGTGGTTCAATGTATTTCAATGGGGTTTCAATTTTTATGCAGAACATAGCCATTTTTTTAAAATTTTGACCCAAAAATTTCATCATGGCCATTTGGGGTCCTCACCTCATGAACAATAGGACTGTCATTATGCAGCTCCTGACCAAAAGGTGATTTTATGGTTATTTGGTGATTTTACCTTTTGGGCAAGATACTTTTTTCTGCCCTTGTTCATGAGGTCAGGTCATAAGAAGGCTATGTTTAAAATTTGGGGTCAAAATTTGAAACAAATGCCAAAGTTATGACCACTCATTGCAATTTTGCTACGCACTCTCATAACTTTGGAAATTTTCAATATTTATTTCCAAATTTTCAAAATAACCTTCTTATTACCCCACCTAATGTATATCTTAGCTGACATTTTTCAAATCCTGCCCAAAATGTGTTTTCATACCTGTGGCATGGAATGGCATTGCAGTTGTACAGAATTATGTTTTGGAGGGGATTCAAACATTTTCTGTACTGAGTACATGAGGTGATATAATAAGATGGCTATGCTGACAATTTTTGCACTGTTGTCCTATAAATGGAAGTGCAGGGACCAGAGGGCCCTGTGCTTCCACAGCTACATACAAACAGTGGCATCCCCAGGATGAAACCTAATTCTGCAGCATTTTGCAGCACTCTGCAGAATGCTGCAGCAGACCTACTGAATAAAGCAATGCAATTTCAATGGCAATTAGTCCCTTTTGTCATGCAGGAGAATGTGACACTGCCAGGGTGAAAGTGAATGCCACAGTTTCCTGCATGACAAAAAGGACTAATTGCCATTGAAATTACATTGCTTTATTCACTAGGTCTGTTGCAGCATACTGCAGAGTGCTTTAAAAGTGGGTTTAATCCAGGGGGATGCCACTGTATATGCTTCTATGGAGGGGTGGGAGCATTGGATCCAAAGGGCCCTTTGCTCCCACAGTAAAATAAGGATACTATTATACTATCTCAAAAAGTAAGTAAATAAGTTGCAAAAACACTTAATGCTCCAGTTACGGTCAAGGCAACAAATGTTGGGAAATGAGTCATTAGGGTTTCCAACTCTAACACCCCACCCTCCCAAACCAGGCAAGAGAGCAAGTGTGGGGTGTGCCTTTGACTTTGCAAGCCTAATGGGGGTGTGTGGAAAAATGAATAGAGATCTAAGAAAGCTAAAGGAGTGGTCAAGGGTTTGGTAGCTAAGTTTCAATGTGAAGAAGTGCAAAATAATGCACTTTGGGCACAGAAACCTGGGGGGTGGACTACAAAATTGGGGGAGTGGTATTAGCTATCACCAAACAGGAAAGTGACCAGGAGGTAGTCATATCTGATGACCTAAAGGTGGCCAGGCAGTGTGACAAGGCAGTGAGGATAGCTAGTGGGATGCTAAGCTGCATAGGGAGGGATATCACCAGCAGAAAAAGATAGGTGGTGTAACTGCTGTATAGATCACTGGTGAAACTTCACCTAGAGTACTGTGTCCACTTCTGGAGATCAAATCTCTGGAAGGACTTAGACAGAGTAGAGGAGGTCCAGAGGAGGGCAACCAAAATGGTGCAGGGTCTGCATTACAAGCCCTATGAGTAAAACTAAAGTACCACTGTATGCATACTCTGGAGGAAAGGAGGAAGAGGAGGCTATGATAGAAACTTTTAAATACCTCACAGGTATAAGTAAGGTTCAAGAGGGAAGCATGTTTCAGAGGTAAAGATGATCAATAACAAGGGGACATGCTATGAAGGTTGGGTGGGGGGGCCTCAGTACAGATATGAGGAATTACTTCTTCACAGAAAGAGTGGTGGATGCCTGGAACAGCCTCCCAGCAGAGGTTGTGGGAGCAAAAATGGTAATGGATCCCCTCAGAAGTTTAAATTTAGTTCATGTGTTCTGTATCCCCCATCTTATCTTTGAGTACCGTTGAGCCCTCTCTTCTGAGGTGTAATCTGTCTGGTGCATAAAGTGATATATCTGATCAGGTGTCCCCCTAGTCCCCAATACATATGAACTTTTCCTCCTTGCACCATTCTCTTAGCCAGACATTGAAATCATCTACTCTTTTCTTCCAGCCAGTACCGGCCCTTGGCAATGGCAATACTTCTGAGAATGCCAATGATCTTGCTATCTCCCTGCAGGAGCTCCTTAACACTCTAAATCTACCTTTTACTACCTCCACCTCCTCTACAGATAGATTGTTGGTACCTAGGAATATAATTACATTTAGTCTCCCCCTCTTACCATTTACCCTATTTTTGGGTACACCTTCCCTGCTGTCATCATTGGCATGCAGATCACCTTCCTTCTTGCATGCTGGTACCCTTTCAATCCCCAACAAATTCACTTATTTATGGAGTCCTTCAGGATTACCACTCTCCCCTCTCCTTAATTCATGTCTCCCTTCCTTTACTCTATGACTGCCATACTATCTGATTATCCCACCTAATTGCATCCCCTCCATTCTGGATAATCTCTGACCACAGCCTCCACTTATCCCTCTAAGTATGTCTCCATTTCCCTGCATGCCATTGCCTTTCATGCTAGATATGCCAGCCTCCACTTTCCTTTCCTTTCACTTTCTCTTACTCTAGCCTCTCCTTTCCCCATTCGTCTCTACTTTGTCTGACGCATCCTGAGAAATAGTGACCTCAAGGAAAGATATTTTTACAAACTGCTTGTGGTTGCCAGAGATATTATTGCAAAAGTAGTTTACAAAACTGGTAATAAAAATATTGAAACTGTCTGAAATAATTTAAAAAAAGCACTGATGATGAATCAAAGAATACCAGGAATACATTACAGACCAAAACATATAATATACAGTATGATGAAATATTTTGCCAAAGCACAAATACTTTTGCTTTAAGACAGAATAACTTACATGGTTACTTAAATGTGTTGTTCCACCAGCAACCCACTGCACAGCAATACCACAACAGTTAAACCCCAAAAAAGACCATTACAGTAAAAGTCACTGTAATGGTTCGGGTTTCACTGATGCAGCTTCTCCTGGTGTTCTTCCCCTTCCCCGATTCAACTCTGACCCAGAGTTGATTATAAGAAATGCAGGGGGTTCGGGGGCCATGCCCCCACATGTGGTGTGTGGGGGGCACAGCTCCCCATAAAAAATACATCAAACATTGATGGCAACATGCTGAGTGGTCAGCACTGTGTCACTGATGTAATGGATGTTGGCAACATCACTGTCAACTACAAGTGGCGCTTCCCAGTTCCACTTTTCTGCAGAATACTGACATTTGGCTTGGCCTCAGCAGGACTCAAGTCCCATAACATTATACAAATATTTTATTTTCAGGACGTTTCAGACTTTATTGCTAAAGACATTTGCAGGAAAGCAACCTCTTTGCCCGGTAGATTTAATTTGTTACTGCCACTTTGGCTGCCCTGAAGTCATAATCCTGTGGTGTGATATCACAGCATGTTGCCACATAAACAATTCTGAAGTAGGGGTGGGCAAAGTGTCCCGAATTCACCTCACAGATAAATCTGGTGAATATCACTGAATTTGCAAAATTTTACAAGGCAAAACTGGTGTTTTTTGGGGCAAACTGACCAAAATGTGTAAGTGATGTGGCTACTTTGCTGAAGAAATGGCCACTTCACTGTATAGAACCTGTCATCCTGCTAACCTGATTGTTTCTGCAGGGGAGGTGCTTGCAGTCATATGCCTCCCAGGAACATCGGCATGGAGGGACACAAATTGCATTGAAGGAATTGTGTGAAACACCAATCAAGACACGCACATTCTGATCCATATTGGTAGAAATGTCCTAACTAATCACTTCTTGGAAAAAACTAAGCAACGTCTTTTAAAACTAGGAGAAAAACTAGCGTCCATTTCATCCAACTTCTCCTTCTCAGAGATTCCGTCTGTGTGGAGAACAGGAGCCAACAGGAAGAAAATCAGAGAGAAGGACATCAGCGATCTTAATACCTGTCTTAAACATTGGCAACAGGAAAAAAGGGCATGTCTACATCAAGAACTGGCAGAACTTCTTGGAAAGAGAGTTCTTTAGATTTGATGACCTGCACCTTACAAAGGAGGGGACACTAGCTCTCAGTCAAAAGTTTAACATCTTCATCAGCAGTTTAAACTAACAGGTGGGGAAGGGGCACCTGCATCCATTGTGTTATATGGGCTAGCAGATGCCTCTACCCCATTAAGGGTTATTCGGTCAGAGCCAGGACACTGCATCACAAGCAGCACATGTGACACAAATAGCAAAATTTCACAAATATGTTCCAAATGCATTAGGAACATACAGTATACACTAGGAACACAGAGAGGAAAAAAAAAGAAAACTACTAAAAGGAAGACAGAGGCATTACAGAAGGTAATCTCAATGATCTGGAGCCATTAAGTTCCATCATGGAAACTACAGAAAGGAGGGCTTCAGAGAGAAATCATACTTGCAAAAAGAAGGGCAGCACATGGAAGGGAATAGTAACTAATGCCAGAAGCCTGGTTAACAAAATCCCCATCCTCACAGCCACCATAGCAGAGGATATACTAGACGTAGTGGCTGTGACAGAAACTTGGTTCACAGGAAGCCATGGATGGGATATGGCCATTTCTGGATTTAACATGTACTGAAGGTACAGAAAGGGGAGAAAGGGAGGGGGTAGGATTATACATCTGGGAGGAAATCAAAACCACAGAAATCCAGGGGACCCTAGGTGATGCTGAGGCACAGTGGGTAACAGCTGAGACAGGGAACAGGGTAGGCATTAGGTTAGGAGTTACCCACAGTCCCACATCACAGGGGGAATATGGGGAAAAAGAAATCTTAGAGATGATACATAAAGTGGCAGACAAGGGCAAGGCAATTATATTAGGGGACTTTAACTTACCAGACATTAACTGGGATTATCAGACAGCATCAACAACAAGAGGCAGGACTTTTGTAATGGCCCTACAGGAGGAAGTGCTGAAGCAATTTTTGATTCACCAACCAGTGGTGGAGCTGTCTTGGACATGGTTCTGACCAACAGTGACAGGCTAGAAAGGGTTGAGGTAGTGTGCCATATTGGCAATAGTGACCATTGTAGGGTCGGTCTCCAAATCAACACAACTGTGGATACCAACCATTCCAAGATCAGAGTTTTGGACTTCAGAAAGGCTGACTTTTCCAAAATGTCAAAGAATACCAAAGAAACTCAGGCATGGGGGGGAAGGGTGGAACAAATATGGCTGAACCTCAAGGGAGCTATCAAGGAGGTAACCGAGCAGTGTGCTAAGAGGATCAGCAAGGCAAATAAGAGATGGAAACCCCTCTGATTCTCCAAGGAGGTGGCTACGATAGTAAGGGAGAAAAGAATGGCCTACAAGGCATATTAGGCATCAAACAAGGATGAAGACAGGAAAACCTACATAGTTGCACAGAAGGAAGAGGGAAAAGTACTAAGAAAAGCTGAAGCTCACATTGAGCTAAGGATACCACAGGGTGTTAGGGGGGAGACAAAACCTTATTTTAGGTACATAAGTGAAAAGAGAAAGACTAAAGGAAGAATGGTAAGGTCAGCAGTTTTGGTATGGGGACTAGAAGAGAAGGACATTGAGAAGTCAGAAGTCCTAAATAAATATTTCTGTTCCATGTTCACTAGGGAAAATGCAGGGGATGGCCAGGCCTGCAAACCAATTGCACCCAAGGATCAGAGGTAGACTTGAGCCCCTTCACTGAGGGACAAGTCTTGGAAGTCCTAAATAAATTAAAGGTGAACAATGCCATGGGGCCAGATGAGAGTCACTCAAGAGTTCTCAAGGAACTTGGAAGTGTGATAACACTGCCCCTGGTGGAGCTCTTCACGAAATCACTGAAAGGTGGTACTGTGCCTGAAGACTGGAAGAGGATGACAGAGGTCCCACTTCACAAATCAGGGAGCAGGGAGGAGGCTGGATATTACCGTGCAGTAAGCTTCACATCAGTGGTAGGAAAACTGATGGAGACACTGCTCAAGCAAAGAATAATAGCACATCTGGAATCCAGTGGGCAAGAGAACTAAAAACAGCATGGTTTCATGGCTGGAAGATCATGCCAGACAAACCTGGTTAACTTTTTTGACTGAGTAATGAAGGCAGTGGACAAAGGGGGAATGGTGGATGTAGTCTATCTAGACTTTAGTAAGGCCTTTGACTCACTTCCACACAGAAGGCTGGCAAAGAAGCTGGACTATATCGGCGTAGGTAAAGGAATAGTGGGTTGGGTGAGCAACTGGCTGAAGGGAAGAACACAATGGGTGCAGGTAAATGGAATGGTATCAATGGAGAGGGAAGTGACTAGTGGAGTGCTAGTGCTGGGGCCCCTACTCTTCAATGTGTTCATAGCCAACATCGGTAATGGATTGGAAGGGAAGGTGTGTCTGTTTGCAGATGAAAATAAGATCTGCAACAGAGTGGACACCCCAGAAGGAGCAAAGAGCATGAAATCAGAGCTGAGGAAACTCTAGGAGTGGTCAGATGCCTGGCAGTTGAAGTTCAACTCCAAAAAGTGCAAGGTCATTCACTTAGGCAAGAGAAACGGCAAGGTTGGGTACTTCCTGTGAGGGGAGCAGCTGGCATGCACCAATGAGCAGCAAGACCTAGGAGTCATTGTATCAGATGACTTAAAGGTGGGGAAACAGTGTGAAAAGGCAGCGCTAAAGGCCAGTGGTATCCTGGTCAGCATAGGGATGGGAATCACAAATCACAGAAGGGAGGTGGTGCTGCCACTTTATAGGGTGCTGGTTCACCCCCACCTGGAGTACTGCATACAGTTCTGGAGGCCACATCTTAGGAAATGCCTTGATAGGGTTAAGACGGTGCAGAGGAAAACCACAAAAATGATACAAGTTCTGTATCAAATGGCATATGAGGATAGGTTGAGGGAGCTCAACATGTACTCACTGGAGCAGCAGAGGGAAAGTGGAGGACATGATTTAGACATTCAAGTATATCAAGAGTGTAAATAAGGTAGAGGTACAGGAGCTCCTTCAGGAGAAGAAAAGTGTCAGAACTAGAAGACACGATACGAGGCTTAAGGGTGGGCAATTCGGGAGAAATGTTAGGAAGTTCTTCTTCACTGAGACAGTGGTTGACCCATGGAATTGCCTGCTCCAAGAAGTGGTGAAGGCCAAAATGGTAAATGGGTTCAAAAACACCTGGGACAGGCACAAAGGTATCATTTCACAGAAAGGATAGAAGGGGGTGTGACTACCCATATTTGGCAGACTAAATGGCTCTTACATTCCCCTTCTGCCATCAATTCCAATGTTGCTGTGTTTCTAAAACTACACAATTTCAGCGAAGTCAAAGTTCCTACGGTCCACGGAAACTTCATGATGTCAAATTTTGGACAGTTCATGGCAACTTAATCGGCAGGGCTTAAATATGCAACTCTTCTATTCTGAAGTCATAAGCTGTGGATTGTGACTTCAAGACAGGAAATACCTAAAAAAAAAATAAATAAAGCTAGGCATACACCAGATATCTGAGATGGAAAACTTTTTAATTCGAAAAACACACACATGGCTAAAAACTGGGCTAACACCCCTACATATCGACTGAGCTAGTGAGTTTTCTTATTTATTGATTGATTGATTGATTGAAATGTTTCACCAGGAAGGCACACTGATTGGCAAGTCACTCATCTCTCAGTGTGGCCTGAGGGGAAGAGGTGCAATAGGAGTGAGACAATAATCAATCACGTAACAAGATCAACATTAATATACAGTTGCAAGGCAGGAGTTACAAGCAGTGTTGTACATAATAAGTATAAGAGTGGACAATAATAAGTGCTGGGTTAATAAGTAAATAAGTGCTTACTTGAAAGAAAAGGAGGGAAAGGAGAGGGGGTGAGGTGGGGGAAGGGAAGAGTCGAGTTCAAGTTACATGATAAACATTAATATACAGTTGTAAGGCAAGTGTTACAAACAGTGTTAAAACAGTGTTGAGCATAACATGTAGAAAGAGTGGACAATAATACGTGTTTGGTTAATAAGTAAACAACTGCTTATGTGAAAGAGAAGGGAGAAAAGGAGAGGAAAGGGTGAGGTGGGGAAGGGGAAGAGTTATGTCCCTGGAGACCTCTTCAGGATGTGAGGAACCCTGCAAAGGGTCTGGGGGGACCAGAGATAAGGGGATATGCAGTGTACCAGAGAGACCCCTTCAGTATGTCGGGAACACTGCAAGGGGGTTATGGGGCAAGACAGTAAGGCTGTGGGGATTAAAGAGGGAGAAGAAAGAGAAGAAGGAGGTGTAACTTAAATGCCAGGAGGAGGAATAGGACCTAACCCAAGAGAGGACCCTTCAGGATGCAGAGTACCCTGTCTGGGGGGGTGGGGAAAAGACAATAGACAAGAATTAAAAGAGTAACAGGAGAGGGAGAGAGTGAGAATTGAACCCTTAAGGGGGAAAGAATTCACACCTCTGGGGGGATTAGCCTTAATCAATAGTCCATCAGGATGCATGGACCCATGGGGAGCATTTGGGGTCCCCTTACATTCTGTGAGAGATCAAGGGAGGCCAGTAAGGGGGAGAAATTTGGAGGAAAGGGAGGAAAGCTAGAAATGTGGGGTGTGTGGGTGCAGAGGGTAAAAGGAAGGTGATGGTAGAGTGTTTATCCAGGGCTTAGAGGAGGGAATTAAGGAGGGACATGGTAGAAGCAGCTAGGTGCAAAGTAATTATTGAGGGCAGAGCTGATTGACTACTCAGAGGATGAGTACCAGATGTAAAAGGGGAGGTAATTCTGCATTTTTGGGAGGCAGTAAGAGTAACTGGATTGGCCAATTAGGGTGGACCTGTGGGGGACTACCAGGGTGGGTGAATCAGTTGATCTAAGGAAATGGGAGGATGGGGGGGGTTGTTATAAAGGAGGAGGTGAGGCAGGAAGGGAGCTCACCCAACCAGTGCATGGAGGTGAATTTAGCACAGTGGCAGAGTCGCCTATTTGTAAGAGATGGGAAGGACAGGGCACGATAAAGATCACAGTAGTTGGAGCGGGGGGAAGGGGCCATCCAGGGCAAAATGGTAGAAGGAATTGAAGAGGGTGTCCAGTCTGGCCAGGGAGGACTTAAGGGCGGCAGCATAGACTACGTCACAGTAATCAGAAATGAGCAGTATCATCTTCTGAAGAAGTTCACCTCTAGTCGTGGGAGGGATGCAACTACATTTCCGGAACAGGGCACCAAGTTTGGGGTGCATTTTTTCTGAATGGCATCAATGTATCCAGAGAAGTTTAGGTGTTGATCCAACCAAACACCTAAGTACCCGAAGGAGGATGTGTCCTCAAGTAAAGTCTCATCAAGTGTGTGGAAAGTGGCTAGGGAGGGAAGCCTAGAGAGTCTCTGCCTAGTGCCAAAGGTCATGGAGACCATCTTCTTGGGGTTGAGGAAAAGTTGATGGTTAGCAAACCAGAGCTGAACCTTGTCAAAGTCTTGCTGTAAGCTATTTGTAACCTCAGCAGGACAGGAACCAGATACATACAGGACTGTATCATCGACATACATATGTATAGCAGAGGACAGGGAGCAAACAGTGGAAAGGTCATTTAAGAAGATGGAGAATAGGAGGGGCTCTAATACAGAGCCCTGGGGGATGCCAGTGCTAATCAGGAGGGGATCAGAAATGGCATACAAGATCTTAACTGATTGGGTTCTTCCAGTAAGATAGGCCATGAACCAGTTTGTGGAGGAGGGAGATAGGCCAGCTGCCAGAAGTGAGTCAAGAAGAAGGGAGTGAGAGGCAGTCTCGAAGGCCTTGGCCAGGTCTACAGAAATGGCAGATGTAATTTGGCCATTGTCCATCCCGGTTAGGATGGAGTCTGTGACCCATAAGAGAGGAGGTGGTTCAGTGTTTTTTCCTAAACCCAGACTAGAAAGAGGTGAAAAAGGAGGTGTCAGGTAGAAAGAGGTGAGTTGGGAGAGGACAATGTGTTCTTGAAGCTTGGCAAGGGTGGGGAGGACAGAAATGGGGCGATAGTTGCCAGGGGATGAGGGGTCACCCCTTTTGGGTAAAGGGAGGACCACTGCATGTTTCCATGAAGAGGGGACCGAGGCCATAGAGAATGAGAGAGTTAAGATTATTGAGAGGGGGAAGGCAATGGCTGAAGCAGAGAGGGAGATTAGTTTTGGGTCGATGCCATCGGGGAGGCACCATTAGAGGGGTTGATGGTGAGGAGGGCATGTAGGGCTTTGTTTGGGGTTACAATAGCAAAAGATAAGGGGAGGTGGGAAGGTGGTGTAGGGGGCAAACTGGTAGAGGGTGGGGAGGGTGATGGATAGGAGGGGAAGGATTTCAGTAGCTCAGTGGATCAGGAGATATAGTAAGAGTTAAATTTTGCAGCTACAGCTGGTGGGTCAGACACTAGCAAGCTATTTACTTTAGGTACTGGGGGTGGGCAAGATGAGGGGGGTAAAGAGGGTGTGGACCACCTTCCAGAACTTTGAAGGGGAATTTATGTTGGTGATGAAGGCAGATTTGAAATACTCAGACTTGGCTAACCTTGTATCCCTGGTGCAGGCGTTTCTGAGCATGCAGTAGTTTACGAGGTCACTAGGATGCTGGGTAGCTTTATGATGCTTCCAGGCTCGATCTCTAGCCCTGAGGCAGGCCAGAAGTTCAGGGGTTAGCCAAGGTAAGTAGTTACCTCTGACTCTGGCTTGTTTGAGTGGGGCAAAGGCATTCCAGTTTACAGGAAAGATTTCTTTGAAGTAGGCAGGGGTCTTCTTGACTGAGGGGAAAGAGGCAAGGGGGGAACCAGTCAGAAGTGGCAAGATTGCTCAGGAGAGGTTCAACGTCAAGAGACTTGAAAGAGCATAGTTGTATGGTTTTGTGTGGTGATTAAGTTCTGTGGACTTTCCTAACTATGAATATTGGGTTATGGTCACTGAGAGCATCGGGGAGGACACCAGCGCTGATGATGTGATGTGGGTGGGAGGTAAGGGCCCAGTCAAGTAGGGAGTGTTGTTGTGTCTTGTGGTTTGGGTGTGTGGGTTTGGAGATCAGTTGGGAGAGGTTTAAGGCTCTGATTTCATTTTTAGTTTCAGTAGTTTTAGGTGACAATTTATGCTGAAGTCGTCTAGGATAAATAATTCCCCAGAGTGAGCAAGGGAAGTGATGGAGGTTAGGAGATCTAGCATGACCCAAGGATGGAAATTTGGGCGGCAGTAAATGCTGGCTATGAAGATTGGGAGAGTGAAAGGGAGGTTCATATGGATAGCTAGGGCATCATGTACGTTAGGATTTGAGGATGAGTAGATGATGGAATATTGGATGGAGGCTAGGACATAAATGGCCACACCACCACCCCTACCAGCACGGTCTTGCCTTATCAGTGAGTAGCCAGGAATGGAGACCAAGTGATCAGGGATAGTGCTCTTTAGCCAAGTTTCTGAGATGACTACAATGTCTGGTTTTAGAGTGCACACCACAGTCTGAATCCGGTCTATTTTTTGCAACAAGATGCGGGTGTTTAGATGTAGTATCTTCAAGCCCTGTGGGAAGGTTGAGAGAAGAGAGTGGGGGGAGGTAGTAGAGAAGGAAGCATCAGAGGAGCTAGGGGCAATTGGGCCTGGGTTAGGGTGGATATCCCTGCTAGAGAGCAAGAGGAGAGCGAGTATGAGAAAGTGGCTCTTAGGGGAGTTCAAAGGGGCTAGCGAGGAGATTGGGAGATGTGAAGAGAAGGGAGTGGATCAGTGAGGAAGAAGGTGGAATACCACAGTGAAAGTAGACACCATTATAAAAGCCACATTATGAATAGTGGTAGAGTGAGATCATATGTCAAATGGGGGGGGGGGGAGTGATAGCATAGATATGGGTAGGGGATTGGAGATAGTAACTGATGGGGTTGGGAGAGTTATTAGGGTAGATGAGTAGTGAGCAAGTGGAGGTGGTAAAGAGAGGGACATGAGCAGAAAAAAAGGAGAGAGACAGTAGGGGATGCGTTGTTCATGAAGGCAGAGAAATTGGTGAACAATTGATTTAGGAACATAAGGAATTTGTAAGCAGGGAGCACGGGGGGCTGGTCTGGTGGAGGGGGTAGCTGCAGTTTAGGATGGTATCTATATGAACAATAGGCATGGATCACATTAGATAAAGATTGTGTCCCTCTAGTGGCAGTACAGTATAACTTGCTAATGGGAAAAAAAACTGTTTTGGCAGTGGTAATAGATGGACAGGATGAGACGGGCAGCAGTGAGCTAATAAAATTGCTGAAACCCCTGGAAGCAGAGCACCCTTTGTAAGAGTGTCTCTGATCTGTAGTGGAAAAGAGAGGTTTAGCAATAGATAAATCAAAGACAGGGAGGGGGGGAGTGTTAGCCAGTGGAGAAGACAGAGGCACAGCAGGGTGCCAGAGCAGGCAATAAAAATCAGTTTGTTCAGAGGGCAGGAATTAGCACCAGAGGAAGAGTAGAATCATAAGAAAAATGGGGGTGGGGGGTTAGGGCAATGCCAGGTCTATCGGGGAGTTTAGAGAAAGAGAGAGAGAGACAGACAGACAGAAAGAGAGAGAGAGAGAGAGAGAGAGAGAGACAGAGAGAGAACAGAGACAGGAGAGCTAAATTAAAAAGGTAAATTATTCATTTCTGAGAATTTACAAAGAAGGGCTATGTAGAGACAAAGCATAGTGCTAATCAGTGCCAGGTTCGGGGAGGGGGGTTATTTGAAAAAGTGAAGGAACACAGAGAGAAGAATTTAAATTGTTAATTATTCACTTCATTATTAATTACTAATTATTCTTCAGGTGGTGGAGTTAGTCAGCATCCCACCTGCCCTTAAAAAAATCTCATTCCAACACAAACTGTATGTATTTAATCACAAATCAGGCAACCGAAATGTTAGGAAAAACGTGCAGTCATAGAAAACACCAAGTGATCAATCAGAAACTACAAATGGTTTGGTCGAATGCCACACACTAAAATAGATAATTCAAAATCCATGCAAAAATCCATTACTGAGACCCATTATTGAGGGAATATAATTGAGACCTTCAAGTACCTGAAGGGTATGAACAGAGTAAGCACCAGAAGTATTTTCAATTTAAAAGGTGGAAGGGAAACCAGGGGGCACAGTCTGAAGTCTGAAGGAGGCAGATTCAGGAGGGAAATGAGGAGGCACTATTTCACCAAAAGGGTGGTAGCAGGGTGGAATGCTCTGCTGGAGGAGGTGATATCACTGTTGATGGTGGGCAGCTTCAAAAGGGGGATGGACAGGTTCCGAAGGAGGGTTCAAACCATGGAGGGGGGCAGGGGGTGGGAGTGAAGGATACATGGGCAAAATCAATGGGGGGAAGCAAGGGGAGGAGGAGGGCAGCTGCAATCTGAAAGACTGAAGTGCTGCATACTTGAGTAGACTAGGTAGACCGATAGACCTGTATCTGCTGCCAATTTCGCATGTTCATATTAATTCCAAATACCACCGTAATTGTAGGCTAAAATAATTGAACACCAAATAATTGAATATTACAAGTTTTTGATTCAAAAGTCAGGATCTAAACCCGAGAAAAGGCCTGAAAATGAATGGAGGGGGGCATTTAAAGAGACCTCTGTACTCACTGTAAGGCAAATTTATCACCTGTTTCTGCATAGCAACAGATGTTACAATGCTTGCATCAAAAATAAGATATACATTTTTTCTGATATTTTAATCTTTTTATTGTGATCCTGATAATGACTTTTGGTAAGCATATCTTTTAAACTGGTACCTCTCCGGAAAGACACTCGATGAGGTTCTTGCATTATTGGCCCCAAAGTTTCATCTGCCTGTACTGCTGACCACCTACTTTTAATAATATTCTTAATTTCTTTGAATTACCATGGTAATCTTTTACAAAAAAAATGATGTTTGCCTTACCATGTCATTATTAGGATCCCAATAAAAAGTTTAAAATATCAGACAAAACACAGAAACATAGACTTTGATGACAGATAAGGACCGCTTGGCCCACCTAGTCTGCCCATTTCCCTACCTACAAGGTACTCTGCAAATCCTAGTTAACCAACAGTCTATTTCTTCCTACCCCCCACAAGAATTGCCTTATGTCTGTCCCATGCATTCTTGAATTCTCCCACAGTTTTAGACCCCACAGCTTCCTCAGGAAGGCTATTCCATGCATTCACCACCCTCTCTGTGAAAAAATATTTTCTCACATTGCCCCTGAGCCGTCCCCCCTCTATCTTCAAATTGTACTCCCTTGTTCTTGCACATCTCTTTTTCTGAAAGATGCTACCCTCTTGGACTTTGTTGATTCCACTGAGGTACTTAAAAGTTTCTATCATGACCCCCCTCTCCCTCCTTTCCTCAGGGTATACATATTAAGCTCCTTTAGTCTCTCCTCGTGTGGCTTCTCTTGCAGACCCTGAACCATTTTAGTTGCCCTCTTCTAGACTGCCCCAATCCTGTCTGTGCCCTTGCAGAGATGTGGTCTCCAGAACTGGACGCAGTACTCCATATGGAGCCTCACCAACTGTATACACAGAGATGATAACTTCCTGTTTTCTGCTAGTGATGCCTCTCCCTATACATTCCAGTATCACCCCAGCCCTCCCTACTGCCTTTTCACATTGCTTGCCAACCTTAAGATCATCTAATATGATTACCCCCAGGTCCCTTTCCATTGTTGTTGATGTTACTACCCCCACCTTCATTGTGTACTCGTCCCCTGGGATTTTGTTTCCCAAAAAAGTTTTTTTATTTGACTGCATGGGTTGTAACATCACAGTCTATGCTGTTTGGTGCCAATGCAATTTGCTACATGTGGGACACCCAAATAACTCCCAGAAATGTTGTGTACAGGAACATGTAGGGGAAAATGCTAGCCAGATCATGGGGTGACAGCAGACAATTTTGGTCCATCATCAAAAATGTCACTGGCAAGGTACCAAAGGTTGTACCCACAATGATCAACATCGATGGAGTTTCTTCTATGGACCCTCTCATGACCGCTAATGTATTCAACAATGCCTTCTTCTACCTGAGTGGTGTCCTCCCTCAAGACTTCTTTAATCAATCACCTCCTGCCTATAACCCATCTGCAGGTGCTGCCTCTCATGATCATTTGGAAATCCGTAACCTCATCCCTCCCTTCTACTTTAAGAAGGCAAATGTTTCCATTGTTAGGAGACACATGTGCAACATCTGGGGTAAGATATGGCATAACGGTGACTGGACTTTAAACTCCTTGTTCTTACTCTGGATAAAGTAATAATTTCTATCACATGGATTTTTTAACCTTTCACTAAAGCTCTGCCAATTCTTTCTTCTCTGGAAGTCAGCACAAGTTACCCAAGTCCACAAATCTGGCAATTGTACCTCACATACCAACTATAAACCCATCTCTATCCCCCCCCCCCACACTGTCCAAAGTTCTGGAGCACATAGTTGTGGATCAATTAATCAGTTACCTGGAAAAATACTCCTTACAAAATACTGAACAGCACGGCTTTCAGAAAGGACATAGCACCACCACTGCCTTCCTAGAATTTACAGGGTTCATTTATCTGGCACTGAATCAAGGGAATCCTGTCGGTGCAGCCTTCATAGACTTAACAAAGGCATTTAATACTGTCTATCACCCACTTATATTATAACAACTTACACACTCTGGACAGTGTAATGTGGCAATGCTCTGGTTCAAAAATTATCTAGAGGATCGCTCTCAATGTGTAAAAATCGCAGATGTCATTTCTTTTTTGTATCATAGAATAATTTGTTATTTATTCAGACAGGAATAGGTACATGTACTGAGCAGACAGTATAGCATCACTTGTGTAACAAGCCAGGTTTTACATACCTCACACAAGACTTAGAGAATTGCATAAGGTTTCCTACCTCTGACTGTCCTTCAGAGATCTTAAAAAAGCATCATTTACTACTAACCTGGCTTATTTAAATAATGTCTTAAATATTCCAACATTCCTTTCTAGCAGAAAATTCTTCTTAAGAATATTGCAAGCTTTCAAAAAGATAGTTTAGCAGAAATATGGAAGGGAAGATATAGTATTAAAAAGAGGGATAAGTATAGCTAAGCAGAGAAGGGTATAGCTGTTCCTCAACAACTCTAAACATGTCCTAATATGTGTATCTGGCCACAGGTCTTTGGTGCTAATGGGCCTCACTATTCAGGAGGATTCAGTCGTGGGGGAAGGGGGGGCTTTGCATAAGGTGGAGTTTAAGTATGCTCCCCATTTCTGGTAGTATATGGTAAGTTGCCCTCAGTTGGCATATGTAAGCCTTTCAAAGGTGGCTAATCTAGTCAGCGCAGAGTGCCAGAGGGAGATGGATGGGGGTAATGCTTGTCTCCAGGACAAAAGTAGAAGCCTTTTGGCCTCCAAGAGGGCTGCCAGGAGCCAGTTTCTGTGTGGCTTTGGAAATTGGCTTAAGGGGGCGGGTTCCCCCAGTAAGAGCAGTGGTTTAGAGATGTCGATGGGTAGCACCAGAACCCCAGAGCAGTCCATTGCTATGGATGACCAAAAAGGGGTTAAGGCCTGGCATTCCCACAGAAGGTGTAGGATATTTTCTGGATCATGCTGGCATCTCTAGCACCTTGCATGGGGAAGGATCCCCCAGAACTGGAGAACTGCAGGTGTACGATACCACCTGAGGAGGATCTTCAGTTGTATCAGCTGGCTCCTAACATCCTGGTACGTGGAGTGAGCTAGTTGGAGGCATCAGAACCAGGTTTCTGTAGTGACAGGGACCTGAAGATCCACACTCCATGTGGTCCTATATGATTCAGTGTGGTCCGCTTGTGCCCAGTGCCATGTGCTATAGAATCATCCTGCCAAGCCTTTGGAAGAGGCTTTTAAGTGTAGAGAGGTCAACCAGCATCACTTAGGGTCTGCTGTCAGTCTTCCATTAAGAGCTTGGACTGCACTGCAGAGTTGCAGGTATCTCCAGAAGTCACCAGACTGGAGGTAGTACTGATCCTTAAGCTGTTCAAATGACATCAACGTGCCGGAGTTGTGCATATGTAAGTCTTGAACGATGCATATCCCCTTGCTTTTCCATGTTGGCCAATGGAGTGACTTGTTATCCACTGTGAGAAGTTGGTTATGCCAGAAAGCCATGTTCTGGAGTGGTATAAAGCTTGCTGTCTTCAGTGTTTTAGAGGATGCCATCAGTCTAAACCACGCATTGCTGGTCTCGATCATAACCGGGGTGAGCTTACTATAGTGTATGGGGGCGTTGGTTAAGAGGAGGCCCAGGGGGATGTCCTGCATCAGCTGAAATTCTAGCTGAACCCATTGGGTAGGCGGGGAGGAGGAGGGGACAAACCATTTAGTGGCCTGTGCAGAAATGTAGGCCCAGTGATAACCCTACAGGGTAATGGGAAGATTGTTCAGAAGGTATGCTACTCTGGGTAGTAACAACATGCGGATTGCAGCTACCTTGCCAGGAAGAGATAGGTTAAGGCGGCACAAATGGTTTACCTCTGTTGTTAGCAGAGTAATTAGGGGGCTGAAGTTCTCATATTCAGGATGCTTCCAGTTGACTGGAATGATAATACCGAGATATGAGAAGCTATGCCAGGCCCAGTTTAGGTCTAGATCTTGCATACATGAGTTTGTGCATGCAGTGTTGAGAGGAGTAACACTGGTCTTTTTTTGATTAATTTGCAGACCAGACAACTGCACAAACTCTTTCATAACCTCCAGGGCTTTGGGGAGCGATTCCTTTGGGTGGGCCAACATTAAAAGTAGGTCATCAGCAAATGAGGCAGTCAGGTATGTATACTTGCAAACCTTTATGCCCGTGATACCTTCTGTGGCTTGCAGTTTCCATGCAAGTGGATCTAGGGCCACCAAAAACAGTAAGGGGAAAGGGGGCACCCCTGCTGTGTACCCCTTTGCAAAGGAAAGGGATATCTTGGTTTGTTAAGATTTGATCTAGAGGAACATTGTACAGCACCTGGATCCATTGTCTAAAGTAGGGACCAAACCCGTATTGTTGGAGTACTGCATGAAGGTAGGGCCATTCTACAGAATCAAAGGCCTTAGAAAAGTCCACTGCCATTGCTGCCATTGGGTTTTTGGAGTGCATTGCAAGCCATTTTAGGTCTAAGACCAATTTGATATTGTCTGCTACTGCACGTCCTTTAGTTAAGTCCACTTGCAATGAGTGTATAATGTAGGGCAAGACCTCCATTAGACAAGTGGCAAGCATCTTAGCTGCAATTTTGTTGTCTGCTGAAATAAGAGAGATTGGGCTGTAATTGGCACAATTGAGGGGTCATCAGAGTTTTGGGGAAGAAGAGTGATTAGAACCTCACGCATGGAGGGAGGGAGGGTACCAGTCATATGAGCCTCTTGCAGCACAGAGAGGAGAGGGGTGCTGACCTCTGTACTCATGATTTGATACAGTTCCATGGTCATACCATCTGGCCCAGATGACTTACCTTTGGCCAGCTGGTTAAGGGCGTTCAGGAGCTGACTTTCAGTGAATGGCTTGTCCAAGGTATTTCTCATGTCCTCAGGTATCTGGTGGGTATTGGTGGCAGTACAGAAGTTTATCAGTTGGCATTCTAGTTGGTTGGGCTGTAGCATTGCATGCATCTGATATAGCCACTGATAAAACTGCTGCATGCCTTCATTGATTTCTTTGGTGTCGTAACCACCTGCTCTCCCGTGCCCTTAAGGGCATGAATATGTGAGGCCACCTGTTGTTTCCTCAACTGAAATGCTAGGAGTTTCCCCTTCCCCCCTTTGTCACCTCCTTCCTAATATACTGCACATGCATGGCCCTGATCAATGTCCACTCTGCCTTTCGATGCAATGTAGTATTAATGTGGTATTTTAACCTCACTATATCCTGGAGTAATGTCAGGTCTGGTGTTCGAGCAGAGGAGTTCCTGAATCAGGTTTCTAATAAGGAAAGTTCGGATTGTAGATTGTTTAATTCCTGCTTTCTTGTTTTGTTTATATGTGCTGAGTAGGTGATGATTTGTCCTCATAAGACAGCCTTAAACGCCTCCCAGACCATGACAGCAGAGGTATCTGCAGCATGGCTGGGAAAGAAGTTGTCCCTAGCAATTTCCCTTACCATGGAGCAGAACTTAGGGTCTCAAAGGAGTAGTGGGCTACATCGCCACTTGGTGCCTGATCCACTTTGCCCAGTCCGGGAATAGAGGCAAGATGCTGATGCGTGGTCCGAGACTAGCATATTGTGGATTTTGCTACAGGTAGTATCTCAAGCAGCAGGGGTATTGGCAAGCCAAAAATCAATTTGGCTATATGTGGTGTGGACAGAGGAGAAAAAGGAGTAATCGCGCCCTGATGCATGATCTTTACTCCACAGATCAGTTAATCCCCACTCTGCCATAACCCCTTGCAATGCCAGCACTGTTTTAGGGTGCATTTGAGGAGTTGGTTTGGACTTATCAAGAAAAACGTCTAACATAAGGTTAAAATCCCCACCCAGCATTATAGGGATCTGCGGGTAGTCGGAGGCTAGGGACTCCACTGCCTTGTTGAGATCTGGCAAAATTTCTGCGTTATCCATGTTTGGGCCATATAAATTTGCTAACACTGCATGTCCCCCTGGATACGAGAAAGGACCGCTATCCTGTGGCCTTGAGCATCAGAGGCAATTTGCTCCTGCACCCATGGGCATGATGTCTTAACTAGGATGGCCACCCCCCCTGGATTTGATTGATGCAGAACTCGCCATAACACTACCGACCCATGCCTTCTTAAGCCACACTACAGTTCTTGCAGTGAGATGGAGCTCTTGGATAAGTGCAATATCCGCCTGCAAGGAGTGCAGGTGCCTGAGGACCATGGACCATTTAACGGGGTTGTTTAAGCCCTTGACATTCCATGATATAAGTTTAATGCTTGCGTTGGAATTCTGCATCATTGTTCCAAAATTAGACAGTATACAGGTACTCACCACCCACGTCCAGAAGAAATAGAGGAGCAGTTGTAGGCAGGTTACCTGAGATAAGAGAAGGAGAATTGGTTGGGTAGGGTAAAGAGATAGTCTGTTCTCTAAGTACGAATAGCTGGAATATTCTGGTAGAAAAATGAAGACAATTAGATTTCAATGCTAAACACGCCTCCAAAGTGACCAGTTATCACAGAAAAATAATTTAAGTCAATATATAAGTTTTCCCCGCTAAGTGATATATAAATGGAACTCTTTAACAATAAAGATTTTAAATAGCACTAGGCTAGAGGCGAATGCTTGTATGCACGAAGTGCAGTCCTTTACACTATCGAAGAGGAGCACTCAGCCACGCTGACCGTTCACCTGTAGGGGGGAGAAGTGGAGAAAACCCAAACAGTAACACGCATCTCCATCCCCAGCTATATATGCAAATATAGAACATTCAGTGAATTAGGGGGAGGGGGGAGAGGAGGGGAGGGGTAGAGCCCAGAAGGAAGGAAGGGACAGGGCTAAAAGGGGAAATAGGGAGGGGGTTTGTTGCCTTATAATTTAGGAGATGTTCCAGGTCTGCAGATCCTGTGAAGCCTACAAGCCTCCTCCTGGTATGCAGAAACAAGAAGTAGCATCTTTCCGTGCAAGACCCTAAAAAATTGCAGGCACCTTATATCTACAGGGATTAAATAAGGCAGTTAAGACCACTAGGCCGTTAGAAGTGGAATACAGGTGGTGAGGGCTAGTGCCACATATGGAGGGCTACGCCATTCCATCGGGACACAGTAGCCACCAAGTAATTAGGTTACCGCGGGGGACAGGATTAGAGCTACCTCCACAGTTCCTTTAGGGGGTTGACCACAACTGGTAACGGGTCCGTTATTTATCGGACACCCCTGCAATTATCATTGAGTGCCTTTCAGGTGTTTTGAGGTTAACTATTCCCAAACAAGAAAAAGAGGAAAAGAACAATATGCCAAGTATGATTCAGTCATTCAGAGCTCTTTCCTCTGGCAGGCCAGGTGTGGTTATGTGGGGAGAAATGTCCTTAGATAACACCTCTGTGAAGGTTAACAAGCCAGGTTTCTCAGGGACATTAGAAAAGTCCTGAGAATTCTCCAGATCCAACGGGAGGTCTGCCCAGGATGTGTGTTCAGCTACCTCCATGAGGATCTCATCCGGAATGTCTTGTACCTCCAGTTGGTCTGGGCCGAGATAGTCATCTTTGGTCAGTTTGGCGGGTGGTGCTTCCCCTGGGCCCTTAGAAGGAGATCCCTGGTCACTGAAAGAGCGTTGGTGAATTCTGGTATTCTGGGATGTCCTCCATTGAGGTAGGGAGGGAGAGAGTTGAACCACTGACCATTCCTGTGCAGTTCTTAAGTTGTTATCCACTTTGGGTGGGTAGCGATGAGGAGGGGACCTGGGGGAGGTATTAGAATGTGACACTGTCTGGTTTGGATTGTAGTCCTCCCCGGTACCATCTCTGGGAGATTTTTTCTGTCTGTCCTTTGTTCGTGGTCCCGGGGTCCATAGCCTCTTGGGAGTTGTAGTGCTAAGGGATAGTCAGGGCCAGTACTTGTGAACCCAGTCTTCAATCTCCTGGGGGCGTCTCTGCTACTAGGTCTCTGCCTTCTCGAGACACATAAAAGTAGGCCAAGTTTCTGAATCTATATTGAAATCCCTGTGCTGCCAACAGTTACTTTATGGGTATGAAGTCTTTTCTATGAACAGCAACCTCGGCTGAAAAGTCTCTAATGAAAGATAGTCTAACCCCATGCCACAGCAGTTCACCCCTATCCCAAGCTGTCCTCAGAATTTTTTCTTTTGTAGAATATCTCAGGAGGTAGGCGATAATAGGTCTGGGGGAACCTTGCCGAGATCTGGGACCACTGGGTATACAGTGTGCTTTTTCTATCTCAACTGGGCCATGCCATCTGTCTCCCAACATTTTGGTGATCTCCTCATTCAGATATCATTCTGTGTTTTGATCTTCGGCTCCCTCAGGGATCCGAAGGATTCTAATATTGTTGCATCACCCACGTTTCTCTTGGTCTTCCACCCTCCTCCACAAAATAGCAAACTTTTCATCTTGGTCCCGTAATCTCTGTAATATTTTAGTATAGCTCACTTCTAATTCATCCGTGTGCTGCTCCATGACATTCAGTTTATCACTAAGCGTCCTCACCTCCACTACTGTACCAGACAGGGTTGTTGAAATTGTGTCTACTCTTGTGAGGAGGGTTTCTAGCATGGCTGTGATGTTTTGCAATGATGAGCTTACATCCATCAGCAGCATAGTGGTGTCTTTGGTGTTTGATCCTAGGCCTTGTATGGTAGATTTAGGTAGGGCCATTCTGGACTGATAGTGTCCCCTAATGTTAATATGTCACCTGTAGTCCAGCACTGACTCATTGCCTGAGATTCGGCAATTGTGCTTGCTTTAGCCAACCTCCACCAGGTATTCAGCAATAGGCAGATCGTCACGCAATGTCGGTGCTGAGGAGCCTACACTGGGCTGAAATGGGTCGTGCGGTGACCGGCACCACAAAGCTATGTACTGGAGTACTATTCGAGCCTAACCCTCGTCAATCGAACTAAGAAGGCTACAGCAACATGCAGACATCTTGGAAGGATCTGGGAACCCTGGATGACTGCAGATCCAAATGAATTGTAATAGCTGGGGATCGAGCCTGTGGATAAGTGGTCATCTTCCTCGGTATCCAAGCCACGCCCCCTGCAGTTGTCATCTCTGACCGGTGAAGTGTTCAATCTGGCATGCCACAAGGATCCATCCTTGGCCCAATTCTTTTCAGTATCTTTGTAAACAACCTCCCCCTTCACTGTCACTAGCATATGCTATTGTATGCGGATGATGCTGTCATCTTCTCAAGTCAACCCAGCTCCACCCTGCTTGAGCAACATCTCCAAAGTGGTTTTGAAGACATCAGAAAATGGTTCTATACCCAGAAGATAGTTCTGAATTATAAAAAAAACAAAAGTAATGATGTTCAGCACCAATTGCAGCAAGTTTAAAGCATGTGCCCTCAATATGAAAAAACAGCGGGGGGTCTCTCTTGAAGTGGTGGATCATTTCAAGTATTTAGGTGTGACCCTGGAAAATCACCTTTCATATTCACAGTACATACAGTCTGTTGCCAAGGCCATAAATATAAAACTGGGGCTGTTATACCGGCTAAGGCATAACTTAACCCCAGAAGCACTCAAACTTGCTGTACACAGCTCCATTCTCTCAACTATCGATTATGGTCTAGCAATCTATGGATCAGCTCCCCACTCCTCACTGTGAAGGTTAACAGTGACTCTTAATAAGGCATGCAGACTCCTTACAGGCTCTGATAGCCTCACCCACACTTGTGAATTATATGAACAGATGGGATGGCTACAACTTGGAAACAGGATCAAGTACCAGACCAGCCTAACTGCCAAAAAAGCACTCCTGGGCTTACTACCATCTGGGACTAAGGCATTTCTGGGCCCTTCTTGCGCCCCTAATCTAACCCATGCATCTGTTAACCAGCCTCTTCTTATCCCCAGATGCTGAACAACTCAAGGCCAGTGATCTTTCACCTACAGAGCTCCTTTACAGTACAATTCCCTGGTCTTTAATGGCCCAACCTCACTAAAATTGGGCCTCTTCAAGATGCAGCTCAAATAGTATCTTGTTGCTAACAGCACCTGTGACTGCTTCGTACAACATATGTTATGTATACCCCCAGCAGATTTCTCAGGTGACTGGCCATGTCTGTCTGATATCTTGTAACTACTCCTCAACTTCTCTTATGTCCTACCACCATATCCTCACCTAGCTGCTACCCTTGCTGAACCTTCCCTGTGCTACCCTTCCCCTATCCCCCACTCTGCTCCCAACTCCCCCTTTTTTCTTTGTTCCCTCTACTCCCCCTTTCCTTCTACTCCCTCCACCACACCTTAGCTTAGCACTACATTGGCGTTGGTTGTGGCCCCCCAACCTTCTTCACTTGCTCCAGTAGGTTAGCATACCAAGGCCCTGACTGCACCCCTCCTTCTACTTATCCAGCCCTGGCCCCTCTGCCTACTTTCCCTCTCCCATAGTTTAACTTGACAAACCCTTTGGCTGCTCTCCTTTACCTTCCTTCTTATCTCTCCCTGATCTACCCTTACTTCCCTTTTGACCCTATCACCTCAATGCGCAATCTTAATAGTGTATACCTAAACATGACTGAATCTGTATATAGAGTTAACTTGTTGTTTTATGCATTTTTGAATTCTTCTGTTAGTCTTCCCTCAATGTACGTAATTCCTTCCCAATGACGTGAACCTTTTGTAAAAGAATGCCTGCACTCAAAGGTATTAATCTGAGACCTTAATAAATAAATAAATAAATAAATAAAATTATAAATGGCAAGACGGAAAATGCTCTAGGAGCAAATTTTTTGAAAGCCCACAGTAGCAACCTGAGAGGCTTCAGGTTTCGTACTTTAGACCATGTTCATCCCCCCATGCCCCACCATGGGGAGATGATCATGTCAAAATTATTTTGCAGCATGAAACAAGGTGGATTTCCATATTGGGGGCATTAATACCCATTGGTTTAAATGATCAGATCAACTTTAAACCATACCTGTAAAAATGATCTCTCTGTAATTTTTCTTCTTTGTCTCTTGGGAGGTAATTTATATTTGCAGAAATCTCTGTTTGTTTTTTCACTTTGTTTTGGTCATTTTGCTATACAGTGAGTATGGTGATTTCATTAAATGTTCCACTTATTCATTTGCAGCCTTTTTCTTTGTTTAGTTCATGATTTTTATATCAAAAACATGTAATATTTAATTATTTTGTATTTGATCATTCCCAGTATTTTAGCCTAAAAGTATGGGGGTATTTGGAATTAATGGATTTTGTGTGGAATTCAGAGCCACCATTTCAGTGTGTAGCATTCAATCTATATATTTGTATTTTCTGATTGATCACTTAGTGTTTTATATGATTGCACATTTTTCCAACATTTCAATTGCCTGATTTGTGATAAAATACATATGTGTTGAAAAGATGGGTATTTAATTGCAGGTGAGATGCTAGCTAACTCAACCCCCTGAAGGAGACCCACTAGCTGAGTTGACACATAGGGTTGTTAGCCCAGTTTTTAGCCATGCCTGTGTTTTTCAAAATAAAAAGTTCTCCATCTCAGCTATCTGCTATGTGCCCAATTTCATTTTCTTTTTTTGCTAGTTTGTGTTTGGCTGATACACCTTTGAAGAGGTTGATGTGTGCTTCCCCTCTCTTCCCAGTAAGACAGGAATTACAGCAGGGGCAGATCATATCTAAAGGGCAAAGAGCCCGCTTTAAAAAGAAATGTCTTAGTAATTAACATGGAATTTCCATGAATTCCAAATTTTGGGTGAATTGTAAATAATAAGTTTTGCTGCCAGATGTGTATTGTTTGCTGAATAATTTCTGTAATCTGTTGTGTTCTGGAAATATGGAAGACTTGTCTACTCAAGTCCATCTTTGCAAAAATAAAATATTCATAGCCCTAAAGATCCAAACCAGAACATTAAAACTGATTACCTATTTTAAAATATTCAGTGTATTTAAGGTATGTTGCTTTATTTTAAGGTGTGGAAAACTATGGCTTTTCAAACTGCTGACACAGTATCCATAAAATATGACACTTCTATTCTCATGAGAAATAAGATAAGCTCATTCATTCAACTAAGAGCTCCAAATACTGTGGCTTGATAGTCTCTCCAGCTATCTGTAATTTGTGAGCCTGTAGGATGCTTTTTAAGAATAGCATATTTGCAGACAGTGGGAAATTTAATGAAGAGCCATGATGGAGTACATATGCAAAAGCTTGGCAAATGTAACCCAATGCTGTTATAATACCAAAAAGTCATTTTTCATGTTCTCTTGTTTTACAGCATAACCTATAAAGCCCAAAGGCTTGTTTGCTACAGATTGCTGTGTAAGATGACTCTCACAGAGACACATTGTGTGATAGGCAGTGAATTTAAAGGTCAAAAGTCCATTTGAAGTATTAATATGAATGTTGAGTTTACCAAGTGTCATGCTTTTTAACTCAAAGTAAATGCAGGCTGTTTTGGACTGAACCCAGTTGTTAACAAGGCTTCAGGCAAAGATGCTATAGTGTAAAAATGATTTTGAAAAAGTGAATACAAGACCATATTTACTTTTCTACTCTCATTTTTTCACTTGCAGTAGTTATCAGTGCACTCAACCAAAAATTATCTTCTGTTCTCATACAGAACTCTATGAAATTTAATATGTGGTCTGTAAAAACAATGAAAACCAGAAATTATTTCTAGAAATGCAATTATACACATCAAGCTGCCAAGACCCTAGATACTTCCAGAGTCCCACAGGATCTTCTGTAGAGAAACAAAGAGTTTAAAAGTATTTTATAAAACGTAATGTGCTGTTTTAATTTGTGACCAGTTTAAATAAATCTGAAGGCCTATGTGATGAACTATTTACATTTTATCAAATGTATGTGAGCACACACAAAAAAAGCATATCTCTAAGAATATCCAGAGGTATATAACTGAAGGTTTCAGAACTATTTGCCACAATTAGAGTGTTGTGCTTGTTTATAATATTGTATTAAAATGTACTGTTGTGCATTCACACTATATTATTCATTACACACATTGTACACATCAGCAACACCTATATGTTCTTTGATATCCGAGAGCAGGACTGTATTGGAAGTAAGCTTTACTTAAAGCAGTTTTCCCTGTTTAAACACAAAAATATAATTTTCTTCAATAATATTTATAGACAAAGCCTTAATACACAAAGAAGCAACTGGGATCACTGAACATGAAATGAACCATTTTGCAGTTCTCATGATAAAGTTGTACAGCACAATTCATATAAAACCATTTCAGCAATGAGTTGCTTTATAATTTTTTGAGCCATGTAAGTGTTGTTCGATAAAGAGTACAGCCTTACAAAAGCTGTTCCTAATGAGTTGAATAACAGTTTAGTACTGCATTACAACAAACTAACAGATGAAGTCCAGCTGAACTGCAAAAAGCATTTTATATCAGTTGCTCATGAGCAGTATAAGAGTTGAAAAATGCATTGCACATTAAGTTGTGAATGCATTGGTAACTTCAGAAAACAATGTTAAGCCAACTCATAGGAAAGACGTTTAACTTGGGTTCTACCATACTACTTTGTCAAATGACTATGATTATAAATGTGCATGGGAACTTATTTATCTGGTCTAAAGGTGAATCAAAGATGTGTACATTTTGAAAAAAGTTATTTAATTGTTTTTGTAAAAACAACATATTTAATAGAGTATCAAGAATATAATCATATTTTTCATTATCGATTATTGCAACCTCTATCAATTTAAGTATTCTGTGTTGAGTTGGCAACAAGTTCAAATGTAAAAAAAAAAATTCTTTCCTTAACAGTTGCAAACATAGCGTTTCTAAAGAAAATGTCTTAGAAAACAGCTGATGCTGAAACCATAAGGGCTAGAAATATTGAAAAATGTATTTATAATACAATCAATAGTCTTTTCAATAACTGATAACTGAACATGGTATCAGTACAGTTAGTGTGGGTGTTCCTGACTTTAAACTTTCATTTAACAAAAGGATTTTTGCAGCCATAAAAGTTAAACAAAATGAGCTTTTCTAATGATCTCTTTCAAATGGGCGTACTTTGAAACCACTAGGGCAAGAAACATCAATTTTATAAATGGAAGCTAGAGGCAGGGAAATAGAGAATGTTTTGCTGATACAGTTTACAATAATTTATATTTACAAAAATTAGGAGGGAGTTTTTTTAATCAATAAATATGTCCAACTCTAACTGTTCCAAAGCTAGACCTTTCCAAGGAAATATTCTATAGAAAGGGCTAACTAGCGAGCTCCATGGTACTGAGTGGTGTGAGATTTCTTTGTCATGCTAGCAGCTTGGATTTGAACATCCAGCTTGAGATATCTGGAGCAAAGCATGGAGGCATGATATAGAGAATTGCTTACATGTTCTCCTGTTGGGGTAGGAGGGCTATGTACAATGCGATGCAGTGACTGTTGGTGACAGACTTGATAGTGGTGTCCTAGGCAGTGTGGGTGTGCAGACATTGTCTAGTGTTCCCCAGGAAATGTTACCATGCAGATGTTGGGGTGGTTGCCTGGCAGAAAATGTATCAAAAGCAGCCCATCTGGCTGATGCCTGATTTTAAAGGAGAGGTGGAGTATCTGAGAGAGTCTGGGGACATAGCCCAGTAGTGGTAGGAAGTAGGATCCAATCCATTAATAATATGAAGGACTGGTATTTCCTGGTTGACTGAGAAGGATAAAGAAACTACTCAAAAAAGAAAATTCTTCCTTTGCAATCATTAGTACCAGAAACTTGTGTCAGTGAGCAAGCAGGTTGCACACTTGCCTCTAAGGCCAGAAGGTCAGAAGGTTGTGGATTCTATCCCCACACCAGGCACTTGGGTTAAATTCCAGTACTGACACTGTAGTGCAGCATGGGGGGTGCTGCACTCCTGAGGTGCCATCTTTCAGATGAGATGTTAAACTGAGGTCCCGTCTTCCTGTTGTGGTTGTTGTTCAGGTGGATGTTAAAGATCCAATGGCACTTCTCGAAAAGAGTAGGGGAAAGTTTATTAAACACAAAATCAGAGTACATCCAACACAAGTACAGAAAAATAACCACATTACATTATACAGATAGAAACATAAACACTCTGTTGATGGCCTTAATTCTAGCTAATATCACATCTTATGTAACTGCAGCATCTGTATCAATTATCCAGGGAGGCCTTATATAGAAACATATATAGAAACATATAGACTTTGACAGCAGATAAGGACCGCTTGGCCCATCTAGTCTGCCCATTTTCCTACCTACAGGATAGGCCACAGATCCTAGTTAACCAACAGCCTATTTCTTCCTACCCCCAACAAGAATTGCCTTATGTCTGTCCCATGCATTCTTGAATTCTCCCACAGTTTTAGACCCCACAGCCTCCTCAGGAAGGCTGTTCCATGCATCCACTACTCTCTCTGTGAAATAATACTTCCTTACATTGCCCCTGAATCACCCTCCTTCTATCTTTAAATTGTGTCCCCTTGTTCTTGCAAGTCATTTTTTCTGAAAGATGCTACCCTCTTGGACTTTTGTTGATTCCACTGAGGTACTTAAAAGTTTCTATCATGTCCCCCCTCTCCCTTCTTTCCTCAAGGGTATACATATTAAGCTCCTTTAGTCTCTCCTCATACGGCTTCTCTTGCAGACCCTGCACCATTTTAGTTGCCCTCCTCTGGACTACCTCTATCCTGTCTATGTCCTTGTGGAGATGGGGTCTCCAGAACTGGACACAGTACTCCAGATGGGGTCTCACCAACTGTATGTACAGAGGGATAACAACTTCCTGTTTTCTGCTGCTGATGCCTCTCCTATACATCCCAGTTTACCCCAGCCCTCCCTACTGCCTTCTCACATTGCTTGCTAACCTTAAGGTCATCTGATATGATTACCCCAGGTCCCTTTCCTTTTTGTTGTTGTTACTACCTCCCACCCATTGTGTATTCTTCCCTGGGTTCTTGTTTCCCAGGTGCATTATTTTGCACTTCGTTGCATTGAATCCTAGCTGCCATACTTCTGACCATACCTCCAACCTTGCCAAGTCCCTTTTCATCCTTTCCATGCCTCCTTGTGTATCAACCCTGTTGCAGATCTTTGTGTCATCTGCAAAAAGGCATACTTTTCCTTCCAGTCCCTCTGCAATGTCACTGATGAAGACATTAAAAAGGACTGGACCCAATACTGAACCATGTGGTACCTCACTAGTAACCTCTCTTTCTTCAGAGTGGACTCCATTTACAATTACCTTCTCTGTCCTGTTGTGCAGCCAATGTTTTACCCAGGCTACCACCCTGGGACCCACTCCCAGGCTGTTTAATTTGACTATTAATCTTTTGTGTGGGACTGTGTCAAATGCCTTGCTAAAGTCTAAATAGGCCGTGTCCACAGCCCCTCCCTGGTCTACTACTTTGGTCACCCAGTCAAAGAAATCTATTAGATTCGTCTGACATGACCTTCCCGCTGTGAACCCATGATGTCTTGGGTCCTGTGCTCCACTGACCTCTAGGTACTCAACTATTCTTTCCTTCAGAAGTGACTCCATCACTTTCCCTACCACAGAGGTCAGACTGACAGGTCTGTAGTTTCCTGCCTCTGTCTTGGTCCCACTTTTGTGAAGGGGAATCACATCCGCCTTCCTCCAGTCCTCAGGTACCACACCATCCTCCCATGATTTATTAAAAAGAGTAGCCAATGGTTTCACTAGTTCCTCTCTTAATTCTTTTAGAATTCTGGGGTGAATTCCATCAGGACCCATTGCTTTGTCCACCTTCAGTTTTAGGAGTTCTTGCAGAACCCTTTCTTCTGTGAAAGGACTGGGATCGACCCCCCTATCAAGAGTGCTTCTGTTAATTGGATTAGGCACTTCCCCCTTCAATTTTGTGAATACTGAGCAGAAATATTTGTTTGGTATCCCTGCTTTTTCACTGTCCCCCTCTGCCCACCCACTGTTCATGCTATTTAGCCTCACTATCCCTCCCTTTGTCTTTCTATGTTCGCTGATGTACCTATAAAAGGTTTTATCCCCCTTCTTAACTGAATTGGCTATCTTTTCCTCAGTTTGGGCCTTTGCTATTCTGACTTCCCTCCCTACTTCCTTCTGCCTTAACTGGTACAGCTCTCTGTCCTGCTCCTTCTCTGTTTCCTTATATTTCGGAATGCTATCTTTTCTTCCCTGACTTTCACAGCCACCTCTTTTGAGAACCATAGTGGCTTTTTCTTTCATTTTGATTTGTTTATTTGCTTCACACAAGGCTTGTTGCCTCTGTGATGGCAGTTTTGATGATTCCCATTGTTGCTCCACACCTCCTTCTAGCCTGTTTGCTAGTGCTTTTCTGAGGCACTCTTCCATCTTGCCAAAGTCAGCCCTCCTAAAGTCCAGTACCCTCACTTTTGTATGGCTTGACTTTGCAGCTGAGTTTAACGTGAACCCTTTTGTTTGATGGTCACTTGTCCCCAGATGGCAACCCACTTCTAGATCAGAGATCCTCTCACTGCCCCCGTTTGAGAGTACGAGGTCTAAGATTGCTCCCTCACGAGTGGGTTCCAAAACTAGCTGTCTAAGGCCTGCCACCTGTAGGACATCAAGAATGGCCCTGCTCTTGCATGTGGCTGCAGCAAATGTGCTCCAGTTAACATCTGGCATATTCAGGTTTCCCATCAACAGTATCTCCCCTTTCTCTGCCATTCTAAGAATGCCTTCTATCATATCCTTGTCCATTCCCTCCCCCTGACATGGGGGTCTGTACACAACCCCTGTGCAGATCGTGATGCCCTTTCCAGTCTCCAAGGTGACCCACAGTGCCTCCTCTCCTCCCTTTTTACTCTTTTGTTCAGTTGCTTTTATCCCTTCCTTTACATAGAGAGCTACTCCTCCCCCTCTTTTCCCCTGTCTGTCTCTCCTGTAGGTTATGTACCCTGGTATGTTAACATCCCAGTCATGGTTCTCTGTGTACCATGTTTCTGTGACTGCTATGATATCCATAATTCTTTTTTTTATTCAATTAGCTTTTGTTAACTGGGTAGGTACACTAGACAATACATTTGCCTATTTTCAGGTATGAAACAGGAGGGTACAGGAAATACAAGTTAAAATACATTGGACAACACAGATACAGAATCAAATAGTTTACAGAGTCAGAGCACACATTACATGATCAAGTAGTTACTCGCAGTAGGACTTATTCATTAAGAACTGAGCAGTTCTGTGCATAACATTAGAGGTACAATAAATACTATTATATATACAACTGCACAACCCTCAGAAGGAGGACCCTCCAGTGCTGATTATGTACAACTGTTAGACCCTGGGAAAGTGGTGCCATGGACAGGGCCATGCCCAGGCTGAGTCAGGGTGGAGGCAATACATACCAAGTCACACCCCAGAGCCAGGACCAGAAGAAATCATGGAGGCTTGGGACAACCACACACAGAGGAAAGCTTCTGGTGGTTCCATAAGGAGTATCTGAGGCAACCATGTATGGGAGAGGAGCGGATCAGGGCAGGAAGTGAGTTCCACAGCCTGGGTGCACTCAAGGTAAAGTCTCTGTCACCCATTTGAGTATGAGTGGTTGGTATCTTAAGGTCAGCAGAGCCCAGGGACCGGAAAGAGTAGTGAAATGAGACAGCCGGTACAAGGAGTGCTGCCAACTCTGGGGGGGTGCTATTCCAAAGAACCTTACTCGTGAAGCATTCCAGGACAAAGTCTAAGTAATGAGAGGGAGAGAGCCAATTCAGCTTGCATTGATTGGTGAGATGAGGGGCAGCAAGAGGAAAGCGACAAATATTATTATATGAGAGGTCCATCTAGAAAGGTGTACTTTGGCAGTGCAAGCAAACAGAAGGTTTCTGAAGGAGAGAGAGGGGAGGAATACACCACAAGCCAGTGCAAGTTGGGCAGCAGGGGTGAAGTTACTCTTAGCTCTGTTTGCCATACCCAGTTTACAGTTGACAGTTTTGCAAACATTCTGGATATGATGCCCAAGGTCGAGCTGTGGGTCGAGTGTCACACCAAGGTATTTGAAGGTGCTAGTGACAAGTACCAGAGCGTCATCAAGTCTGGTGATGCACAATGGGGCATGGGAGGCCTTAATCTTGGCCAGGGACCCAACAGCATGGCTTGAGTGTTTTTAAGGTTGAGAACCAGCTTATGGGACACAGTCCAGGATTGGATGCTCCTGAAATCCTCACTCAGATGACGGTTGATGTCCCCAATAACCTGAGAATGAGTGAGGATGACCAGATCATCTGCATACAGGGTGAATCTGCAGTGGGCAGTGGTAGAGGGTAGGGCATTGACAAAGATGGTGAAGAGCAGGGGACCCAGGATTGAACCTTGGGGCACTCCAGAGGATACCGTAGTAGTCCCCAAGAGCACCTTGCTGAATCTGACCAGCTGTTATCTACCTTGTAGGTAATTGGAGAACCACCGAAGGACCTGGGAGGACAGGCCAAGGAACCTAAGCTGAGAACAAAACATGGAACGATCAGCAAGGTCAAAGGCCTTGGAGAGGTCAATAAAGACAGCACCAGAGAGTTTCCCCTGATCCATAGCTGGTCTTATTCCAAAGATGACAGAGACTAGGGCAGAGGATGTGCTACACCCTTTCCTAAAGCCATGCTGCACTGGAGACAGCAGCTCATGACAGTGGATATTATCCGAAACCTGTGCAGCTACTACTTTCTCAAGTAATTTGCTGACCCCAGATAATATGGCTATCGAATGGTAGTTGTCTATAACTTTAGGATTGCCCTGCTTAAGGATGGGGACCACCCTGGATACCTTCCATATGTCAGGAATGATCCCAAAAGTGAGGGATAGGTCAAAAATATGAGCCAACGGGGTGGCAATAAAGGTGGCACCAAGACGAAGGAGCTTGGGCTGCAAGCCATCGTGGCCAGCACTGGAGTGGGGGGAAAGACCAGAGAGCAATCTCTGCATCTCATGTGGTATCACATCTTTAAAACAGAGGAGCAGGCAGGAGAATGGCTCCAAGGATGGAGCAGTGACCAGGCCACAACTGCCAACCCCACTAGGGGAAATCTGAGAGGTGTATGCAGACAGGTAAGAAAAATGCATGTTAAATGCATTAGCGATGGTAAGTGGATTGTTACAGCTAGCGCCATCGATGAGTATATCAGTAACCTCACAAGAGGAGGAACCACTTACAATGTTCTTGATGCACCTCCAAAAGTTCCATTCTAGAATGTCTAAGTGTGACAGCTGATTACATTTTATGATATATACATTTTGCAAGTCTAACTTTTTTCTTGGTTAGTTCAATATATGTGCTCTCTTTCTGTTGCAGAGTAAACAAACATCTGGCCATACAGATGTTCCACTTTATTACCATAAAAAGTAAACATATGGTACTTAAGTGCCATTTCTTCCAGAGAATAGTAACTTGTCAATACATTATATTAGAGTAACTGATTTTTGCAAACAGGAGTTCTTGCCATTGCGGTACCAAAATAGGCCCAGAAACCTTTAATAAAGGAATCATCAAAAAAAGGTGTTCTATTATTTCAGTGGTGTTAATATATTGCAGTTTGCTACATATTCTATCCTGCAGTTATTTATGCTTATGGTTATTTTTTATATTTATTTTCTTGTGGCATGACAACCAGTGGAAATCCCAAATGTGGACTGGTATTTTTGGTATACGTAACAGGATCTGGAGAGACTCCAAGTAAGGAGGTGAACATTTCTCAAAGGGCTCTGGTACCAGACATAGGATTGCCAGGAGATCCCTATATAGGACTTTATGTGAGGAGGAGGAGATAATTTGCTGAGTCGTGACCTTCCATTGTTTTAGCCTAAGGAAAGTCTCATTAAGGTACGGTGGGGTTGTTGCTGAGATTCTTAGTACTCATAATGCATTTGTTTCCCACTGATGAAACCAGATCCTGCAGTTATTATATAACCACTATTCCCATCTCCTCGGTGTGTTAACTGACAGTAGTTTTAGATTAGATATACAAAAAATGCTATTAAAAAACAGAATGGGATTCACCATATCTAAACCACCCTCCTTAACTGATAAGTCGGTTATATTTCTTTTGATTGGGTTGAGGAGGGTACCCCATAAGGCCTGGAAGAACAAACTCAAAACAGATGTTTACAGCTGTCTAGGTTTTGGAAACACATAGCTTAAGTACAGAAAGACAGGGACCAAAAAGGTTTTGATCAGAAACACTTTTTTCTTTTTACCTTTATTACTTCTGTTCCATTGTGCCACTTTACATTTCCCTATTGCCAGTATTTTTTCTCAGTTTAGTTTTTCCACACCTGGAGGGCCAAATGTAATCCCTAAAATAGGGACAGGACTAACTGTCAGATGATTTGGACCTATGTAGGTTTCCTTAGTAAGGGGATTTCCTAGTCAAAAACCCACACATTTGTTTAAGTTTAACATGGCTCCGGACAGAGAGCTGAAGGTGGCACACAGTGAAATTGAGGTACAGATGGAGGTCTTGTCTGCCACCAAAAGACACAGGTCATTTATATATGCCAGGGCCTTGGAGGTAGCTTGCATGTTTGGACAGATAACTGTGATAATGGATTGATGTCCATTTATTTTTCATAATAAGGGGTCTATAAAGAAAGCATATAAGACAGGGGTCATGGGGCAACCTTGCCTAACCCCACGTTGTATTGGTATCATAGGGCCCGTCCACCCATTCACTACAGGAACTACAGTGGCTGTTTTATAAAGTGACTTGATCCATCCTAGCAATATGTTAGGAACCTTATAATGCTGAAATGTTGCCCATGAGAAGTCATGAATAATAGAGTCAAAGGCCTTCCCTTGGTCCAGTGAAATAACACATCCTGAGCAAGTGTTGGAATATGCTTGAGTTATTATTTCTCATACTAATATTAGGTGGTCCTGAATCTTCCTCTGAGGAATAGCACAGAACTGTTCTGAGGAAATTACTGTTTCTGCTAATAAGAACAGGCGTTTTGTTAGATTTTTAGTCAGGAGTTTAAAATCTGCATTTATCATACAGATTGCCCTCCAGTTATTCAAGTCTGTTTTCTCCCTCTTTTTGTACAGATATCTTAATGTTCCTTTATTAAAGTTGAGTGGTATATTACCTGTTTGTAGCATGGCATTAAAAACCAAAGTGATTTCAGACCCTAAATGTTCACCTAAGACTTTGTACAACTCATTTGGGAGACCATCTGGCCTGGGTGTAATGTTATTTTTTAGGTGGTGAATGCCGTCCAAGACTTCCCCAAGGGAAATCAATTAGCTGACACTGGTAATTATGTGAAGGGGGGGCTACGGGAACCTGATCATCATGGAAGTATTCCTGAAATTTCTGAGCATCTGAAGTCATGGAAGCAAAAAGGTTAAGAGAAAAGTCAGTAACCGTACCTAAGATTGTATTTTGTGAGAAATATTTTTAATTAATTTATTTATTTATTAAACTCTAGGATTACAAGTACCTTTGAGCAGGATCTGCTCATTTACAAAGGTTCCACATCAAAGGAGGGGGGAGCATACAAACAGAGGTTGGAAACGGTATACAGTCAATAATGGTATACAATCAAAGCAATGGTATATATTCGAAACACAGGCATGTTTGACATAGTTTAACAGTTGTAACACACTTGAAAATAAAAGATGTTACTAATGCAAACTTAATATTGGCAGCTAGATGAGGTGACAGAGGAAGGAATTAAGAAGCAGATGGACTATCGGTGGGAGATAGTGAAGAAGGGAAAAAATAGGCAGGCAGTGAGTCCATTGTCAAAAGAGGGGGAAGGTAGTCTAGGATAGTGGAATATGGGCATAAGTCAAAGGGCAGGGAGAGAGGGAAGGGGACTAGGAGGGGAATGAAGTAATAGGTTTATGGTTGGGCGTAGGAGTGTGGGGGGAGGGGGGATGGAAAAGAAGAAGGGTAACCAAGAGGAGCAGAAGTCATAGAGGGTAATGTTCAGGACAGAGGCGGGATACTAGTTTTGAGCATTTAGACGGAGGTTGAATCAGGCTTTTAGGAGAAGCAATCACATTAAGTGGTAGAGATGAGGTAGTTGTGGAGATTCCTTTTAAATGGTCCAAGTGTTGCAGAGGAGAGTACTGCTTTGCTGAGGGAATTGAACCACTGTGGGGCCCTATGGGTGAAGGACTGTTGACCCATGGAGGTACGACCTCTGGGAGCCAGGAAGGTTTGGTATTGGGCACTACGTGTATGCTGTCTAAAACTGAAGGCAGTGAGGAGCTTATTAACACCAGGAGGCATAAGTCCAAGGAGAACCTTTTTGGACAGTAGGCAGGTCTGGTATTGTATTCTGTTGTGGAGTGTAAGCCAGCCAGTCTGTGCATAGAGCTCACAGGTATGTGTAAGTTGGTCAGCACCCGTTAAGAGCCTGCAGGCTTTATTGAGTGAGATTGAGATCCTGCATAGGGCAGTTGTGGAAGCGGAGCCATAAATGGCCAGTCAGTAGTCAATAATAGAGGTGACAGAACTGTAGATGGCCAGCATAAGGGCATTCTCAGTCATACAGTGCTTGTGCTTATGTAACAGACCAATCCGTATGTTGGCGTCCTTGGCAACAAAGTCAATATGCCTAGTGTTCGAAAGGGTACTATTCAGTGTGATTCCAAGGTACTTGAGCTCCTGAACATGTTCAAGCAAGTACCCGGCATTGTTCTTGATAGTGAGAGACAGAGTTTTGTGCCAGCTCCATGGATTACCGAATGTCATAACTTTGGTCTTACTATAGTTCAGGATGAGCTTATGCATTCTGGACCAGTTTTCAACATGTTGGAAGTCAAGCTGCAGCTGGGTTTCAAGGATTTTGGAGTTGTGGTGGCTAGAGAACAGGACAGCATCATCTGCGTACAGTAGTATTTTTTGCTGGCAGACACTGGGGAGACTGTTGAGGAATAGGGAGAAGAGTAGTGGGCCAAGAATGAACCCCTGGGGGACTCCAGAAAGGACTGGCTTTAGATTAGGCACAACACCTGCAATCCTGACACATTGGACCCCATTCCCAAGGTAACTATCAAACCATGGAATGGCATCATTGGAGAGCCTGATGGAAGATAGCTGCCTGAGGAGTAGAGGGTGGTTAACAATGTCAAAGGCCTTTGTTAGATCTATGAATACTGCTCCCCCACAGTTTCCTTTGTTGAGCGTGCCATGGATGAAGCTAGTGAATTCCAGTAGAGCTGTGGTGGTGCTGTGCCCTTTTCTGAAGCCATGTTGTTTTGGGCATTGGACTTCATATTTTTCCAGGTATTCATTTAGTTGGTCTGAAACTATTTGTTCCGATGCCTTGGATAATGAGGGGAGAAGTGAGATGGGTCTGTAGTTGATGTGAAGAGACTGGTCTCCATTTTTGTACACTGGTGTGACAGTTGCCTGTTTCCAGAGAGAGAGAGAGAGGGGAATTGTCCCAGTCTTAGAAAGAGGTTAAGGATCTTTGTCAGGGGTTCAAGTGTTTCATCCAGGACTTGTGACAATAGTTTTAAGTCAAGGGAGTCTCCACTGTACCCAGACTTGCATATGGCCTTGCTGATATAATTATATGCCGCTTGTGGAGGAACCTCTTTGAAAAAGAATTGAGGAACTGCACAAACATGTTGGGGGTAATGTGGCGGGTATTGGAGGGGGAGTAGTCAAAGAAATCAGGAGGAAGGACACTATCTAGGTTAGAGAATGCAGTATTAAAGGTATTGGTAATGGTACCAAGATCTAGCATTGGAATGCCCAGAATATTGAGCATGGTGGGAGGTACTTTAGGATCCTTGCCTGTCAGTTCTTTCAGGTTGTTACATAAGTTTTTCCCATCCCCCCCAGGAGTTGGTCAGTGCTTCCTTGTAATATTTGCTTTTAGCACTCCGGATTTGACAAATGTAGTCATTTCTGGTTGCCTTGTATTTTTGTATATTACCTTGCGTTGGTGTATCACGAGCACAGTGCCAGAGATGGTCCCTGTGCTTAAGTAGAGTTACAAGTTCTGTAGTAATCCAGGGGTTAGACTGACCTTTGACCTTCATCTTTTTCAGTGGAGCATAGATATCGCATGCAGTATTAAAGAGTTTTATGAACAGGTCCAAGGCTGTGTTAATGTTCCTGAGCATGTCAAGCTCAGCCCAGTCAAGCCTGGTTAGGTGGTATTTTAGCATCTGTAAGTGTCCTTGCTTGATTACCCTTGCGTAGATTAGTTTGGGAGGGGGTTTGTGGAATTTGTTGGTCCAAGAGCAGATGACAGGTGAGTGGTCACTTATGGCATCAGGGAGAACTGAAACATTTAAGATTCATTCAGGGAGGTTAGACAGAATCCAATCTATTAATGTGAGAGTACCGGTCCTATAGTTGCATCTGGTGGGGGCGTGGAAAAGTTGTGCGAGGTGTTGGGCTGTGACTGCATCCTTATAGATAGAGGCCTCAGTGGAGAGCCAGTTAATATTAAAATTGCCTAGCATTATGGTTTCAGAGTTAGTATGCTGGCTCCTAAGGTATTCCATGATGTTGTTGAAGTTAGTGGCCTGGTGCTTTGGGGGTAGGTAAATGGAGATAACAGTGAGTTCCTTATTATGGACTCCAAGAAGGACCTTGTTAGCGAGGACCAGAGATGAGGTGCCTTGGTTAGGAGAAGGAATGATATGACCCAAGAAGGTGTCCCTTAGATATATGGCACAGCCCCCACCGCATTTAGTGATCCTGTCTTGCCTGAATACGGAGTAACCAGGAATTGAGACTGATGAGTCTGGGATCTTTGGGTTTAGCCATGTCTCAACGACAGAGAGTATATCAGGGTTGTGCTGTTGGATCCATGATTGGAGGTAATCAAGCTTGCCAAGGATGCTGCAGGCATTAATAAAAGACAAGGTGAGAGACTCTTCCCTCTTATTAGTTAAATCCCTGGGCTGTTTAGAAGGTCCTGGATTGGGGTATATATTTCCTGAGAGCAGGAGCAGCATAAGTAAAATATTGAGTTCCAGACTGGTCCATTAGACAGGACATTGTTTTTTTCCCTACACTACAGGAATTTTGATCAATGGGGCATGTCACCTGTGTTGTTCCTTGTGTGCTGAATGTATGTTGATGGTACAGCTGTGCAGCCTTCTGTTTGAGAAAGAACAACATTTTGAACTGTATCTACTGTCCCAGATCTTGACCAGTGGTGCTTGAAATTGTAAATAAGGTTTGTAGATGGTGACGTTGTTGCAGATATGTGAGGTAGGAGGTATTACTTCTGTTTCAGCTGGACTGTTTCAAGAAACAAATTAAATCTGTTTTGGTGTCTTCCCACCAATTAATGGGATTGTCATAACAGATCAGGGCAGATTTCATGGAAGCCAGAAACTGTACCAACAGGCCAAGAAATGTGTTGTCCGTTAGAAGATCAGTGTTAAATTTCCACAAACCTGGGCCTTTAGAGAAGGAGGGGTTTTGTTGCCCAGGTTGATAGACACCATCTTGTGGTCTGAAAATTCTAGAGGGGAGACCCAGGCAGACTAGATGGATATATTCTGGGACACAAAAATGTAGTCTATCCTAGTTGTTGGGGCTCCTTTCTGAAAGGAAGGGTGTGTTGTTTCATACATTCTAGATATGCATCTCTTTGTTGTGCTGTAAGTAACATTGTTATTAAAGCCCAAGAATCACAAAATATTTTTTTTTTTTTTGAAGTGAGCACTTTTGTCTTGAAGACTGATACCACAGTTAAAGTCTCCAGCAAAGACAAGATGCTTGAATGTATCTAAATATGGTTGTATGAGAGACAGGAGTTCAATTCTCGCAGTTTTAGTTTGGGGTGCATATAGGTTGATAAGGCAAAATCGTATTTGTTGGATAAGAACATCTAAAATAAGCACTCTGCCAGGGACCAGGTCAAATAATTTTAGTAATTTGAAATCTGGAATATTAACCATAATACCCACACCATAACAGCTTTCTTGTCGAATGGACCAAAAGGAAGGGCCAAGGAGCCAGTCCCTCTGGGCTTGTTTTATTTCATGTGAGGTGTGGAACCTAGTGTCTTGTGAAATGATTAACCCCAGATGTAAGGATGCAAAAAACGCAAAGACTGTATGCCTCTTCTCTGTCATTTTGATACTATTAATGTTAATAGCATGGCAAGAAAAAGTGTTGTGTAACATGTTAGTACTGGTGTAGGTGAGAAGCTCTTGAACGGGGATCTAAATACCTACAAAAATATTTTTTTTTCCTACCAGCTGGAGTTGTCCCTTTCATTTTTGACTTTGCTTTTCATTTTTGTGAACTCCTTCCTTTTGTACAGTTTTCTGCATCAGTAGTACCCTCGGGGTGTGAGAATGTGATGGAGGAAGAATCTGACTCCTCACCTAAGTCTGCTGCTGTTTCTTGTAGGATTTCATAGTGGCTAGTCAAGCTGAAGGGGAATATTCTGGTTGTTTTATTTTACTTTTGATAAAGGACTTTCGTCCGAAATGCATCAGGTGGATTTATTGGTGTAATAAAATTTGAGATATATGCTCTGGGTCCGACTATCTTTAGGTACAGTCATGTCTGGGATGACTATAGGCTGTGTCTCAGAGGTCTCCAAAGTAGGCCCAGCTGGCAGTGGGTATCTACTGAGATAAGCTCTTCGGGAGTGAGGGCCTCTGAGGGCAATGGAGGTATGCTAGTAGAGGTTAAAGAACTTTCTGGCCTGGGCCAGGCTGCACTGGCCCAGGTCTATTCCTGATTTTAGCTTTTTGAGCTTGAGAAATTATAAAATGCTGATCAACTCCCTTATCATGATGTTCCTGATTGAGTGCTGCCCAAGCACAATTCTGAAAAGTGTGGCCAAGCCCATCACACAGATTGCATTTGCACTCATTCAAACAAGCTGAACTTAGATGCCCCATTCCCCACAAAGATTGCATTTGACAATATCACAGGCACTAGTCAGATGTGTGGGTTCTCCAGACCTGTAGTAGGCTTTAGGCTGGCCTTGATAGAACAATACTCCTCAGTCACATCTCAGAAAAAAAGAATTAGGTAGATGTACCACCCTCAAGTCTGCAGACTTCAACACTATTTTATTTTCCACCCCCTCTGGTCCATATATTTTCTGTATCTAAGATGACTTCAGGTTCTCCAAGGACTGTGCAATGTAATTTTAACCAATACAATACATCAGAGAAGTCCACCCCTTCTTTGCAGAACAAGACTGTCACTGTCTTATATGCAGGTTTTGTTAGTGCTGTAGCTAAAAAAGGAGTCAACAGAGCAGTGCATTTGAGCGAGTGGTATTTTGTCAAGAATCTTTCTATGTCATGGGAGGTTTTAAAGCTTACATCGAAGGTTATCTCTCCAGAAATATGGATTAAAGCATATATTTCATGAGCAAAGAATTTTATTGAATCTTTTAAGAGGTTCCTTGCAATGAACAACCAGTCTGGGGGTTCAGGCATACCGCCTACATAGGACGTCCCACAGCACTCTGGTGCTTGGCAGATAGAATGGGAAGTTGAAAAAAAAAAGAAAAAGTTTTTTCTGTCCATCCGTTTTTTTGTTTTGTTAAGGGGATCCTCAACCTGTGGTCAAGAATTTAAGTTAGGTTCAGAAGTCAGTGGAGGGGCAATATTGGTAGGACCCACGTATAGGACTGGGTGCCAGGTTAATGTTAATTCAACTGAATAAGCAAGGGGTCACTAGCAGTATCCTTACCGTTGCTTCTTTGTGTTTGTAAGGCTGCTGTTTGATGTGATGCAAGGTCCAGAAAGTCCATGGGAGATGGCATGTGGATCGGGGACTTCCCTGAGATCCACTGGTCTGAGTTTGCCCGTTTCTCCCAACCCCCACCTTGTAAAGTGGATTCAATTGACCACAGTTTAGTAGCAACTGTTACTGTTTCAAGAGAGGAAATTCTTGCTTTTGCACAATATTATTTGAAACTGTAGGAGTACTCACGGTGTCCAGTGCTATAGGATCCGAGGTATGGGCAGTAGTGTTCACACTGTGTCCACTGGCAGTTGGCAGCTCCTTTGAAGGTCTGATTCAAGCACTCAGCTGAGTGTTGCTGACAGTGTCAGCTGTGCTGTCAGACCTCAGCTGTTGGATCTTCTGCTGCAATGTCGTCTTTGTAAAAACAAACTTCTGCTCCTTGGATTCTAACAGGTGATGTAGCTCTAGGGTTTCTGCCATGTCCTGAACTGAACTCTGTTGTGCAGGCTCACTCTCATTGAGGGAATCCAAAACTTACCCAACTCATTAATTCATCCTGCTTTAGATGTTTTCAGTCATTCTTTTTAGCTGATTCTTACTTGGAACTATCTCTGGTAGATGTAGTGTCAGATTTTCTTTCTCCACATTGTTAGATACTGCAGTCTCTGGTTTCGATAAGGTGGGAGAGGAGACTTGCTTCCCCACCTCCACAGCTTCCATCTTCACCCCAGGACTGTCATCAGCTATCATGGCTGGCCAGAGTTTCCCCTACTGGGGAGTAGGGGAATTTCCCCGGTGTCCCGGCCAAATTTCCTCCATTCACTAAAAATACCACCAACAGCTTAATCTGGTTCAATTTCAGTTGGTTACCATCTGTATCCCTCTCCCTGGGTTGCTCCTGAAAAAGGGACTTCTAGTCTCATTGGACCTACCTGGTCAACAAAACTAAATAAATAAAAAATAAATTAATTTTGTTTTAAATGAAAAATTGGGGTCATGTCAGAATTGTTTGTCTTACATAGAAACATTGAAAAATAGAATTTGATGGGAGATAAGAACCGCTTGGCCTACCTAGTCTGGCCATTTCTGTACCTAATGGATAAGCTGCAGATCCTTGTTAACCAATAGCCTATTTCCTCCTACCCCCCCACTAGAATTGCCCTATGTCTGTCCCATACATTCTTGAATTCCCCCACTGTTTTTGACTCCACTACCTCCTCAGGAAGGCTGTTCCATATATCCACAACCCTCTCCATGAAAAAAATACTTCCTCACATTACCTCTGAGTCGTCCCCCCGCTATCTTCAAGTTGTGCCCCCTTGTTCTTGCACATCTCTTTTTCTGAAAGATGCTACTCTCTTGGACTTTGTTGATTCCCTTAAGGTACTTGAAAGTTTCTATCATGTACCCCCTCACACTCTTCTCCTTGAGGGTATACATATTAAGGTCCTTTAATCTCTCTTCATATGTCTTCCAGTGTAGACCCTGCACCATTTTAGTTATCCTCCTCTGGACAGCCTCCATCCTGTCTATGTCCTTGCGGAGATGGAGTCTCCAGAACTGCATGCAGTACTCCAGATGGGGTCTCACCAACTGTCTGTACAGAGGGATAACAACTTCCTGTTTTCTACTGGTGATGCATCCCAGTACCCCACCAGCCCTCCTTACTGTCTTCTCACATAGTTTGCCCACCTTATGGTCATCTGATATGATTACCCCCAGGCCCCTTTCCATTTTTGCTGTTGTTAGTATCTCACCCCCCATTGTGTATGCTTCCCCTGGGTTTTTGTTTCCTAGGTGCATTACTTTGCACTTCTTTGTGTTGAATCTAAGCTGCCATATCTTTGATCATTCCTCCAACCTTGCCAAGTCCTCTCCACCCCACCTTCTGTATCAATCTTGTTGCAGATCTTTGTGTCGTCTGCAAAGAGTCATACTTTTCTTTCCAGTCCATCTGCAATGTCACTTATAAACACATTAAAGAGGACTGGTCCCAGTACTGAACCCTGTGGTACCCCACTAGTAATCACCCTTTCTTCAGAGTGGACTCCATTTATTATTACCCTTTGTGTCCTTTTGCCCAGCCAATTTTTTTACCCAGACTACCACCTTGGGGCCCACTCCAAGGCTGGCTAACTTGTATATTAATCGTTTGTATGAGACTGTGACAAATGCCTTGCTAAAGTCTAGGTAGGCCATGTCCACAGCCCCTCCTTGGTCTATTACTTTGGTCACCCAGTCAAAGAAATCTATTAGATTCATCTGACGTGACCTTCCTGCTGTGAATCCATGCTGCCATGGGTCCTGTGCCCCACTGGCATCTAGGAAATCAACAATTCTTTCCTTCAGAAGTGATTCCTTCATTTTCCCTACCACTGAGGTCAAACTAACCAGTCTGTAGTTTTCTGCCTCTGTCTTGCTCCCACTTTTGTGAAGGGGAATCACATCTGCCCTGCTGCAGTCCTCAGGTACCACAGCATCCTCCCATGATTTGTTAAAGAGGGTAGTCAGTGGTGTCACTAGTTCTCCCCTTAGTTCATTTAGAATTCTTGGGTGAATCCCATCAGGCCTCACTGCTTTGTTCACCTTCAGTTTTAAAAGTTCTTTCAGAACCCTTTTTTTCCTGTCAGTGGACTGATATTGACCTCACTATCCAGAGTGCTTCTATTCTTTGATTTAGGTACCTCGCCCTCCTCTTCTTTTATGAATACTGAGCAGACATATTCATTCAGTAACCCTGCTTTTTCACTGTCACCCTCTGCCCACCCTCCCTTCCCTTATTTAGCCTCACTATCCCTGCCTTTCTTCACTCCCTAATGCACCTATAAAAGGTTTTATTCTCCTTCTTAATTGAGTTGGTTATCTTTTCCTCAGTTTGGGCCTTTGCTATTCTGACTGCCTTCCCTACTTCCTTCTGTTTTAACTGGTACAGTTCCCTGTCCTGCTCCTTCTGTGTTTCCTTATACTTCCTGAATGATACAGTTTCCTTGTTATGTTTATGCAATAATGCATGATAGGGTAAGTGTTTTGTGGGAATAACATCATGTCTCATGTGGGCTGAAGCAGGAGATCACAGAATGAGTGCTTCCACTACCTAAGATGTGATGTTATTCCAGCATGACACAACACCTGGAGTGAATTACTGCTATTATACAATGACTAATTTTTATACCAAATTAATATTATACTGGAGCGCTAGCACCAGTATAGTTAGGGTTGATGAGGGTGTTTAAAGTTAAAGGCCAATTTTTGCAGCTTAATAACTTTGTAATGATTCAAGGGATTTAGGAAACAAAATCCTCCCGTCTGTCTACACACCCAAAAAGAAAACCCTGTACTAGGGTCCATTGGAAAATAATGTTTATTAAATATCTGTTGCATGTGAAATGTACGTTGACGTCCTGTGGTGTATATGGGGGGGTTATGTGTGTGTGCTGCACTTAATAAACTTTATGTTCCAGTGTACCCTAGTGCTGGGTTTTCTTTTTGGGTGTGTGGACAGTCGGGAGGTTTTTGTTTTTTGGATTCCTTCATTTGTGTCCTGGCTCCACTATTGGACTCTGAACCATCTGTTGTATGTTTTTTTCATGTTCAAGGGATTTGCATGAAATATGGCATGCATAATCACTAGGGGTAGGTCTGTTGATGTGGTAGATTTTGTTTAAATTTCTTGTGTGGTTTTGGAGAAACAGAGTGTTGAAAATACAGAAGTTTGTGTGTTTTTTACTGTTTTTTGTACACCTGTATCTCAAAAACTGTTTAAGTTGTGGTCTGAAATTTTCAGAGTATAAATACTTTGCTTCATAGATGTGCCTTTTGAAGGTTTGGTGAAAAAATATTAATCCATTCAAAAGTTATTTAATTTTGAATTTCCATTGTTTCCTATGTGAAAAAAAATAGATGTCCCAAATGAAAATGGATTCTGTCATAGGAGCGAACCCCTTTTTGCAGACAGTGTTATCCTTCATCGTACTAGCCTAATGCCTTTGATCACATGGATCATCCTGTTTCTTAGGTGGTAAATTTTTTTTCCTGTGTCGGGCATTTTCTTCTTCTTCCACTTAACAAGACAAACCAAATAAACAAACAAAAGACATAAAAATGAATGAATTTAAAAAAAAATAAACATGGGTACCTAGCTAAAGGTCACCCCTTTAGCTACATTCTGATGTTTATGTTTTAAAATTATGTGAAGAAAGAGCTTTTCTGGGCACCAAAAATCTGAAGTGATTGCCTTAGCAAAAGGAGCACTTCCCCCGCATTCTCAGTATAAGAATAGCAGTATTTTCTTGACTTTGCAACTGCAGCTGGAACTCCTGCTACCAGCTGCAGTTCTGCATGTGAGCCACCCTTTCTCTCTAGTAGCACCCCTCAACCTTTGATCAAAATCCCCCTTCATTTATTTATATTTATAGTAATAATCTACCCACCAGGATGCCCACCCCCCAGTGCGAGATGCCCCTCTCCACCACCCACCTGTTGTTATTATAATTACTGCTGACATGGGAGAGCCTGATTCCCCCTGTTGGCATTAAACACTCTCCCCTCAACAGTGTGGGACACTGGTGAACCCACTTACTGGGCTGTCATCTTCTATGGACTGGGACATGTCTGCACTCTTCAAAGCTGAACTGCAAACTGAGAAGTCAAGGTAAGAGCTGTAAAAGGTATTTCAAAGGTGTTTTGAACTTATGTTGATATCTTTGCATTTTTTAGGTATTTTTTCACCAAATTTTCAAAATGGGCTTTTTGGGACCCTACCTCATGAACATTAACACTGTTGTTTCGTTAATCAGCCCTGGAAGGTATTTTCAAGGTCACTGTGCAAAATGACCTTTTGCAATGAAGTAATGCAATTACAGTGTCAGTGTTCTTGAGGTGGGGTCCCAAAAAGCCTGTGTTGAGAATTTGGTGAAACAGTTCCTAAAAATGGCTGAGATGTAATCATTTGTTGAAATGTTTCTTCACACGTGCGCAACTTTGGTAATTTTTAATAGTTTGACTCAAAATTTTCAACATAGCCTGTTTTTTCACACTACCGCATGAATTATACAACTGTCATTTTTCACATCCTGCCAAAAATGTGTTTTCCCGCCTGTGGCATGGAATGGTGTTTTGGCACGGACTATGTTCAAAATTTGGACTCAAAATATGAAAAAACTGCCAAAGTTAGGACCATTCATTGCAATTTCTGTACGCCTGATCATAACTATGAAAATGTTAGCTATTGTAACCCCAGATTCTCAAAATATCCTTTTTATTACCCAACCTCATGTATGTCACAGCTCTCATTTTTGAAATCCTACTCAAAATTAGTTTTTGCATCTGTGACATGGAATGTCATGGCAGTTGCGCACAATTAGGTTTTGGTGTGGATTCAAAAATGTTCTGTATCAGGATACATGAAGTGGGGTAATAAGATGGCTATGCTGACAATCTGATCACTGTTGTCCTATGAATGGAAGTGCAGGGCCTGGAGGGCCATCTGATTCCATGGCTACATACATGTATGTATGTATGTATGTATGGAGGGATGGCAAATTAGGATATGATTATACTATATGAACAAGAAAGGAAATTCATTGCAAAAAACTTTGTTGATGCATCAGTTAGGGTTCTTACTAATGCAACAAATGGAGGGAAATGGTGTTAGAGTTTTCAACCCTAACACCCCACCCCCACCATACAGACACAGACAGGCATCGCGGGAGGTGCCTTGGAGTCATTAGCCCTAACATGCACCCCTTTCTCCTATACTGTGCCCATCTCAGCTTATTTACTTATGAAACTGAGTAAGCATTAGGGATGATGACTCCAAGACCCCCCCATGCCAGTCAGCCTCTGCAGGGTGGGGGTGGGGGCATTATGGCTGATGACTGAAGGCACCCCCCAACACCTGTCAGCATCTGCAGGGTGTGGGTGGGGTGATAGGGTTGGAACCCTAACTCACCATTTCCCTGCATTTGTCACTTTAGTAAGAACCCTAACTGATGCATTAACAATGTTTTTTGCAATGATATATATATATATGTATATATATATACACACACATATATATATATATATATATATATATATATTTTGACTTGATTTTTTTCAGTGTGGAAGCATATTTACATTAAAAAATAAGTTCATCTTTTCTTTTTCTGTAGTAGTTGGCACTGTTGGTTCCTCTAGAAGGTAAAGCTCTCTCTGTCTCTCTCTCTCTGTTCTTATCTGCCTTAAAATCCAGGTCATTTCACATCTGGTTTCTCTCCCCCCACCCCAACCCTTGATGTGTGCTGGTTATAGTTCTAGCTGTAATTCTCCCAGTACAATTCAGCATATGTAAATGTTTGTATTGGGGGAAGTAAACTAAATTCATGACCAAGTACTGTAGTGTTTTGATCTGCCCTGCCACCACTTTTGATTAGTATCTTTCCATGCCCAGTACAGAAAGCAACTTGGTAGGGAAAACCTTTCTTTTTTCTATTAGACAGAAATGTGTTTTGTGAGGTGGAGTGCAGTGGCATCGATCATGAGCAGATCATGTAGGTGGTAAGGCTGTACACAGGTCTTTGAAATACTGTACACTCATTTCTGTGGGTACTGCTGGATGGACTGGAAACTGAAGTCATAAAGAGCACTTGGTTTTATATAAAACTACTACTGGAATGGAAGCAATTATTGGTACTGACCTGCACAAAAGTTGGTGATTTACTCAGTTCTGCCACAGTGTTAGGGAGGGATTCATGGTTTATAATTGGAACAGTCAGGACAGGTGGCATGATATTTTTTGTTATGTGATTTTGTGTGTGCTCGGACTTGATCTAGTGAGGATGTGCTGGGATAACATCACTGGTCAAGGTCTAAGGTAACCAATCAGCTTTTACCATTTTTTCTTTTCACTGTATAACATACAGCAAGATATGTCAATATACATCAATACATTAACTGTAACATTTTGCTTGCATGTGTATTTATGCATATTGTCACAAGAAGACTGCATTGATAGGACTTATTTATTTATTAATTAACTTATTTGTTCATTCATTAGGTACACAGGACCCAGGGTCAACTTCCAGGCATGACCCAAGCCACGAAGATGGCAACTCACCATCCTTATGGTGCTGATTCTGTTTCTCTGGCACCTCTAGCATTTTATGATCCTTTGAAAAAAATCAAGAAAAGTGAAGATTCCCTAATTTACTGGACTAAAGTATGTAAAACACACTAATGGTATTCCATCAATCAGAACCAAATAGCTTTTCTAGTTTATTACATTGTATTGACCCAATATGTTCCAACTGTTGTAGTATCTTGTTTCAGGAGGGCACAATTCTGTGTTCTAACTTTTCTGACCTTGCCTCTTTAATTTCTTAGCTATGCAGTATGTTTTTTGTTGTTTCTTTTCTTTCAGTGGGATAGAATCTATAAAGGTAAGTCAGTGGCTAGGCATTCAAACTAACTGCACAACTATGTTGTTCACATCCTGTAACTTTAACTTCTTTGCTCAGTTTTGTCTTGCTCAAACTCTCTTTTCTCACTGGCAGACTCAGAATGAGAGTGCCTTGAAATGATTGAGCTTGAGAGACAGCACCAGAATATGTGTGTTAACCATCTTATAACTGCAAGAGATATGAAAAGTAATCACTTAATCAAAGTAATTGTATGGAAACATGATTTATAACAATCTGAAGGAAGAAAGCTGCCATTTGGTAGCACAAAGCAAATGCCTCTCAAAAAGTAGCCTTGTTTATGTTATATCATATATTCATGGTACTTCAGTCATTACATCGTGGGTTTTAGCCCATCTGATAGACTAGTGATGCACATGTGATCCAGGATCAAATTTTTCAGTATACCTGGTACCAGGATTCCCAGCTCCTCAGTTCTCTTTGTGCATCTGAAAAGGCTACAGCACTCAAGAAGTCCCTGTGTGTTTCTATTTTTCAACTGAAGGTAGGCTTAAGAGTATTTGAACCACTGCTTCTATTTTAATTTTCCCATGGTCAACCTAATAGTTTTGTAAATCTGGACTAGTCAGTGTCCTTAAAACTTCCTCTTTAATTAATTGGCTAATTGCTAGTTTAAGGATTGATTGATGAGGGTGTTTCCCTCACTGGAATTCAGGTAAACTTGGCCCCTGGCTTGTGGCCAGTCTTTAGTTGGTTTGCATGTTGATCCTTTTACTCTCCTAAACTATTTTCAGCAATTCTGGTTTTGTTGTAGAATTAGGCTGGTTCTTTGTTTAGAGAAATTTTGTTGGGTGGCAGAGGGCAGTACTATATTTGGTCTCTATCACCCCTTGGTAATACCTGTTGAAATTTTGAGAAGGCAGGCATTGTGTATGGTTTTAAATTCTGCTCTTCTCCAGGTTGTTTGTGTTTTTTCTATCCTGATTCATCAGAATTGTGACTCTCTATGCCAGTGTCTGGCCTGCTCCCTGGGCCCTAGGGGGACCACATGGCAATGCCCTGCCTTCCCCCACTTCTTTTGTCTGCTCTAGTCTTTACCCTCTTCAGTAGGCCAATGCATCTATGTTTCACTCCACCCGCCTCCTTCTCCCCACACTAGCTGAGACTGGCAGTGTCCATTTTTCATACTCCCTGCTGCCTTCCTCTTGGTCACAGTCTGGTGCTGCTCCATGGGATGCTCACCTTCCCCCTTCTCAAGCAGGACAGTGAGGCCCATGTGGGACCTGAGCATGTGTTCAATGATAGTCACCACCAATTAGCACCCCAATCAGTGGGGTAGACCTTGCCCATCCTCTATCGATGTAGCCAGCAGATTCCACTGCCTCTATTAGTGGCTGCTGAAGCAGATTGCTAGCAGAATTATGCTACACTCTACTTGTCTCCCTTATCAAGGGGAGTCAGGTGTTGTCTTTCTGGTCTCTCTCGATAGCAGCCCCTACATAGCGGCCCCCATCTTACTGCCTCCACAGTACTGCGAAAGTCTCTCTCACCTTGACTTCACTCACAAGTGGAGTCAGGCATTTTTTCTGGGCACTCCTGTTGACCAATCTGGTCATGGGTATCCGTGACTCCTACTTAGTGATCACCATTTCCATATGTCTGCAACTCAGTACATTTCTTTTGGACCAGTTATTGTAAGGGATGCCACATCACACTTGTTTCCACAATGAGGTCTTGGTCCCCTTTAGTGCCTCACTTAGTGGCTCATTAGGTCTTGACCATGGTTAAAGTCCCTTGCAGGCAGAAAGGGACACATTATGTTCTGAGGCACAACTAACAAAGGGGCAGATTACAGGGACTGGTACAGACAAAACAGACAGAAATGAGAAGATTATGTTTTTTGGGGCACAGTACGTCAATAGGCCTGCGTCCAGCCTATCTGAATTGGAGTCCAGACTACTCAGGCCTTCCACTCTGAATCCCTTCTACCTCTCGGTGCATGCTTGAACATGAGTGGCCATATCTGTTGTCCATCCTGGCCTCCCGCACATGTGCAGTTTTTTAAGTGGCCGCCATTTTTGTAATCCTTTCAGACTACTTCATTCACATGTGGTCCTGTTCTGGTGGCCATATTTGTAGTCCACTCTTCTTTCCCCACACATGCGTGGCAGGAGAGGCTCGACCATCCTAAACATCCATTGTTTTCTAGCAAGGGAGCTCCCCTCTCATATTTAATCGAAGGTGGTCTCCTCCAGTTTACAGTCACAGGACTACAGTTACTGTTCTATTGATAATGTCAGTGTTCTTTCATTAGATCAAAGTGTTCAGGGAATGCATTTACTCATCCACCTGGACTCTTACCATGGCCCATGCCTAATTCTTTTCCTCTCTCCTCCCCAGATGGCAAAGGCAAAGAAATTCACAACCGGCAGTGCCATCTTAATGCCACACAACTCAGGGGCCACAGTGCCTGGCATGCCTACATGATGAGGATGACCTTTTTCTGGAGCAATCCCTTTCTGTAGATTATGGCAATCCAGGAACCAGTGGAACAATTGGATGCATCTGGGGGCACTGCTTCTTCAGAACCAGCAGGTCACAGTGGCCATGATAGAGAGTCAGCAAAACTTTATGTTTAAAATAATGGAAAAATTGGAAGCCTTAACACAGTGTAAGGAACCTCCAACCCCGGCCCCATGGCCTGATTCCATCCCAAAACCTGATGATCAGGCAGAAAACGGGAACCTGGCCCAGGACATACTGGAATCTAATCCAGGAGATGAACTTGGAGATGAGGAATTACCAGACGATGAAGAAGACATAGCTTTGTACGATGAGGAGATAGAACCCAGTCAGTCCATCCCCTCCATAACCTCCAAATTATGCTCCTCTGGTTTAATATCTGGACTTATGAAAGTCATAAAATCTATAATGGGATTCAAGCTCGATCCAGCAAAGGCTGAGTCTAAACTCAACCCCATGATCCAACAAAGAAAAAACACCAAGGAAACTTTACCTGTATGCCCTGCTATTGACAATATTTTCATCAAAGAATGGGAATCCACTGAGCAGAGTCACCTATCCAAAAAGAGAAACCTGGATAGGATGTATCCAATCCAGGAATATAAGGTGAATGCCTGGAGTGTGTCCCCTACTCTAGACTCACAGATAGTGGCCCTCAGTAAGAAGACGGTCCTACCTTGTGGTACCATTTCTTTGAAAGATCCCACTTATAAGAATGTGGAAGATATGCTAAAGAAGCTTTTCAAAATCACTGGCATGGTGGCAAGAGCCTCCACAACAACGGTCTATGTGGCCAGAGCTCAAATAAGATGACTGGAAGAACTACTGGAAAAGGCAGATCCCAGGTCCAGAGAATCTGAGTTGATCAAGTGTACCCAGGGTACTGCAAAATATCTGGGTGACATAGCAGTGGATACACTTAAACTGGAAGCAAGGGCATCTGCACCAACTAACAGAGCCAGAAGATCCCTATGGCTCAAACTGTGGGAGGCCAAAAATGACTCTAAGAACCTACTACAAAATTTACCCCTGAAGGTTAAACATGTCTTTGGAGAAGGCCTACAGGAGTACTTGAAACAAAAAGAAGAGGGCAAAGATCTAGGCAAAAACAAAAACAGAACCACCTATCTACCTTCTGGTAGACATCATTTTCAAGGGGGCAACAAATTTCAACAAGGCCGAAGACACTCAAATTTTAATGCTTCCAATTCCTTTCGAGGCAAAGGATACCACTATAACAATGGCCTCTGTACCGCTTTCAGTTCCAACAACCACTGCTCCTACTTCAGAGGAAGGAACTCCATGTTCAGAGGCAGAGGCAGAGGAGAAAGAAACAAAGAGCAATGACTACTGCTGTATATCATTCCTCTCAATCAATTGGAGCATTCAAGTGTATCAGTACCCTCCAGTATGAAAAAGACTCTTACTATTCTAAAATCAGTGGTGACTCACAACCTCAGACAAGTGGGTTCTGGAAGTTGTGTTGCAAGGATATGTGATAGGCTAGTGCTAACACAGACACCAGAAAGACACAGATTCATTCAGTCCCCAGTGTCAAAAAGAAAAGCATATGTCCACCAATTCTAGCACATTTTGCAGGACCTGATTCAGAACAATGCAATTCAGATCGTCCCAAACAATGAACAAGGCCAAGGAATTAAGTCAGTCTTCTTCCTGGTGCCCAAAAATAACAGGGATCTCTGTCCCATCCTACACCTGAAACTGCTAAACAAATACATTGTTACTCACATATTCAAAGTGGCAAGGCAAGGTAAATTTTATTTTTTGGGCACCCAATCACAGAGGCTCCAGGCACCATAACAATCAAAATACATCAAAAAGCAGTTAAAACACAATCATTAAAATACAAAAAAAATATCAATTAAGCATATTTAAAAGCAGACCACCCAAAATGGGAGGCCTGACATAGCAGCAAATTCCTGAAGGGGCCATTCTTTCAGAATATCTAGAAAGCAGTATATAAAAGACAGTGTCTGGGAATGCCTGGCTGAATAAAAAGGTCTTGATGTGGGCTTTGAATGCTTCAACTGAAGGGGCCTCCCTTACTGATGGAGTAAGCAAATTCCATGGATAGTGACACCAAAGGCTCTGTTGCCGGCAGTTTTTAACCTCATCCTGGGAATTGCAAGGAGGCCCCTAGAGGAGGACCAGAGGGAATGGACCAAGGCAGCCGGTGTTAGAAGGTCTGACAGGTAGCCATGGCCCAGTCCATGTAGGGCCTTAAAGTTGAGCAATCCCACCTTAAAGAGAACCCACCACCGAACTGGCAGCCAGTGCAATTCATACAGCACTGGGGTGATGTGGCAGTATTTTGGCTGCTCCATCAACAGCCTGGCATCTCCATTCTGCACTAGCCGCAGTCATTGGAGGGTGCCTCTGGAGACCCTGAGGTAGAGCGCATTACAGTAGTCAAGCCTTGACATCAAGAAGGTGTGTACTGAGGTGGGGAGGTCCATCGGTGAAACTGGGTGTTTGATCTTGGCAATATTCCTCAGATGGTAAAAGCTGGTCTGGAAAATGGATGACACCTGAGATTCAAGTGTCAGTCTGCTTTCAAGGATAACACCAAGATTGCACACCCTAGAGGAGGCCTTCAAAGGCACAGACCCCAGAAACAGTCTAGTCTCTGTGACAGAGGCCATCCTAGCAAGCCTCCTGTTCTACTCCACCACCAGTACCTCCATCTTATCAGAGTTCAGTCACAACCAGTTGGAGGCCATCCAGTGATTGATCTCGACCAGCCAGTTGATTAGTACATCCACTGCATTTGATGTCCTGGGGGCAAAGGGTAGATACAGCTGGGTATCATCAGCATAGCAATGAAAATTTAGACTGTACTTCCTAATGATCTCACCCAGGGGCAGCATATCCATGGCAAACAACACTGGTGACAAGACTGTACCCTAAGGTACTCCACAAGACAGAAGGCTAGCGAGGAGGATGAATTTCCCATCACCACCCATTACCTCCTGTTTGTGAGATAGGACTCAAACCAGCAGATGACAGTGCCAGCAAGTCCACAAAATTCCCTCAGGCAGTTGAGCAAAACTCAATGGTCCACTGTGTCAGAGACTGAGGAGAGATCAAGGAGAATGAGAACTGTCTCATCTTCTCGATCTCTCACCCTGAGGAGATCATTATGCACCCAAACTAACAAAGATTCCATACTGTGTCTGGCATGAAACCCAGACTGGAGAGACTCATAGATATCAAAGACCACAAGGTGTTCCTTGAGGTGCTGCACCGTAATCTTCTCTACAACCGTTCCCAGAAATGGAAGATTGGAGACAGGACGCTAATTTGCCTTGACGTCAGGGTCTAAAGATGGTTTCTTCAGAAGGGGTCTCTTCAGTGCCTCCCTCAAGGCATTTGGGAAGACCCCCTCTGAAAAAGAACACTGGACAATCAAGGCAAACACCAGGCCTACAGGGTCAACACATCCCATTAAGAAACAAGTTGGCACTGGGACCAGTTTGCAATGTGTGTGCTTCAGCCTAGAAACAACCTCAATGACCTCAGCCACTTCCACTGTTTTAAACTCCCCCCAAACAGGCGGAGTGCTCCTTGGACAGCCAGGTTGACCACTGTCAGCCACACCGTGGCTCACTGGTGGAATTCCCTGCTGATAGCGGACACTCTGAGTAGAACCAAGCAAACGAATTGCATAAAGCATCTGAAAAAGGTTTTTTCAGCTGTAGACAAGCTAGATGTAACAGCCTGTCGACAGTTTGAAAAAGCATAGCTGGTCGGTTCTTCCCAGCAACAATCTCCCCACAAAGGAACGCTGCCTTCTTAAGGTTGATTGCCCCTTGGTACACAACATAGTGTGCACACAGGCTCAGTCTGTCTGCCTTCAGCTCGGTCTTCGGCCAGCAGTGCTCTAACCTCTGACCCTTGATCTTCCTCACCTTGAGCTCCCCATCAAACCAAGTGGACCTCAAGTGAGATGATCTGGGTCATACACAGACCAGCTCAAGGGAGTTGAGTGCCTCAGAAATTGCCTTATTATAGGCAGCAACTGCTTCACCCATACCCCCTGTGCATGCACTGCCCACACTAGATAGGTCAGCTACCACCAGAAAACCCTCCGGGGTCAAAACCCTCAAAGGGCAATAGCTTACCATCTCTGCAGGGGGAGGGCTCATGAGGTGGCCCTGAGCAAAAACACCACCATGCAATGGTCGGACCAAAGCTCCCGATCAGTCTTAAGATTATCAATCTCAAACCCCAGCTATAAGACCAAGTCCAGCATGTGACCACCCTGGTGGGTCGTGATAGAAACTTGTTGCGACAGGCCCAGAGATGACATCATCTGGAGGAGGTGGTAATCCAACCTGGATGATTTATCGTTGGCCCAAACATTGACATCCCCCAGAACTAAACAGCTTGGGGCCTCCAATGTTTCACCGATGCTGAAGTCCGCTACCTCCTGCAGGAACTCTCCTGCCATCTAAGATGGGGCGGTAAATCAGGAGGATCCTGCAACCTGTGCCCATAACACCACAGACTGCCACACATTCAAATGAACTCAGTGTTCCCACTGGGTGCATGGTGAAGAGTAGCTCAAATTTAAAACATGGATGGGATAGTCATAAGGCAATTCTAGGGGGTGGGGGTAGGAAGAAGTAGGCTGCTGGTTAACTAGGATCTGCAGCTTATCCAGTAGACAGGGAAATGGGCAGACTGGGTGGGCCAAGCGGTCCTTATCTGCCATCAAATTCTATGTTTCTATGTAACAGATGGCCACACCCCTGCCCCTGCGTTCCACTCTGGGGCAGTGTGCAACGGAGAACCTAGGGGGATGTTAGCCTCTAAAATCAGGCCAGCATCATCATTCACCCATGTCTCCGTAATACATACCAAACTGACTGACAAAACCAGATCTGCTATAATTGTGGTCTTATTTCTGATCATCTGGCATTGCACAGCACTGTCCTCAGGGGATTGGTAGACAGTGCAGCCCTTCTGGCTGCCTGCCCACTTAGTCTGGTGGGAACCCTGGGGATGGGAACCAAACACATCAGGCTTCTCGCTGGGACCCATCAAAACCCTGGGAGCCTTTTAAACTTAACCACCTCTATCCTGCCCCCTTCCGGTGCGCATGAGGTGCCCTGCCATGACCGACCAGTGCGGCACCTCCTAATCTCGATCTCCCGACAGTGACTCACTGTGGTATTAGAAACTGGGAGGTCGGTGAAGGGCTGCAAGTCAAAAAGCTGGGATGCCCCATACACAACCAAGCATTTGCAGGGACTCATTGAGGGACTGTAAAGATTTTTATCCATTTTTGTAAGTTTTGCTGAAAGATTTTTGTAATGTGTATTGTTAAGGTACTCTGAGCTTTGGAAGGGTGCCTCATATAAATACAATTTACTTTACTTTTACTTTACAATTCTCACCCGCCCCAGCCCCCTAGGCACCTCCAGACACATGCCAACTAACTAAAGCCCCGAAGCAGTGAGGAAACTACACTAAATAAATAAAAACACGCACACATCAGACATACACTAGTACAATAAAACCTAGACCACATACACCACACACACAGCCAGTAAATCCCAACTCCCCCTCCCCAACAACCCACTACCCACACACCAAAACAACAAAAAGCAAGGTATCCAGCTATTAAGCTCAGGAAAAAAAGTAATCACACTGAACTCAGCAATAATGTCCTACTTGCCAGGGCATAGCATACTGTTGGTCATAGCCAGGGCCCCATGTTTTCTGCGATTCTGCGGCTGCAGTAATGGCTGCAGAAATCAGGGCTGACCGCAGAAATCAGTACTAGCAGCAGAAATCAGGAAAAACAGACATATGGCTGCAGAAATGCTAACTATGCTATACAGTGACACAAGGGAAGGGCATAGCTGCTGATATGTTAAGTATGGCATGGCGTACATATTCATTAGAAGGGGCAACAAACGGATGCAGCCCCCTACACTGCTGAAAAGCTAGTGGCCGCATGGCATGTTGACTTGTGCTTGCTCTTGTTACATAACTCAGTCCAGCCAGTATTATGGGGGGGGGGCTGATGCAAGAGTAGCAGAGCTTGATTAGGTCCACAGCAGTTATGATTTGCTGTTGTGTAAGTGTGGCTAGCTCAGCCATGTTAATTTTTCATTGTGAGACTGCTGACAGTGCATGCTGAATCCCTGGAGGATGAATTTGGAAGGAAGAACTGCGAGAACAGTGAGCAGTAGTTAAGAAGTGAGAAGATTCAGTGGTGCCCATAGAGGTGGAATCGATGTCGGTGTGGTGGCAGGTATTGTAGGAGGAGCTGATTGCAGAAACATGTGGCTAACATCAGACTGGGAAGAAGACTCAGTCCCCACTGATGGACATTGGTCATGGTTTTGATTTGTGGGCTGCAGATCTTTACCTGCAAGTGTGAGAGTAATTTCATGGCAGATTTGAACCTGCAGCCTAAGTGGTGGCATCAAGCTCAGTTCGTGAGGGGGGTCAAGTTACCCAGCTGCAATAGAGTTGGAGACCAGGGTATACTAGAACTGGTGCTATCAGATAAGGAAAAATATCAGAATGGGGAGTTGTACTGATTGCTGCTATACATAAGTGAAATGAGGGTCACTGACTGAAGAACACCACAATGCCCGGAGTTGCCAGAAGAAGAGAACCTGCTAACCAAGGTTACTCCAGTTTAATAAGAATGACTTGCTTGCATTTTTCAGTGTGTTCCTCAAAAGAAAAATCATGAGTCAACAAATCATACAGACACTGCAAGTAACACCCTCAGTCACTATTATAGGAAGATAATCCCCCACCCAACACACAGATTTTCACACGGCACTCAACCTGTTGGTTGCAAGACAGCTGGGTATTCCTAGTTTTAAAACATTATAGTCTAAAAAAAAATTGATCAAAATCAGAAAAAAAAATAAAATGGCTTTCAAGTTAGAGTCTCTCCTTATTTCTGCTAACTGTAAATATAAACCAGAAGAAATCCAAGCAGGTTTTGCCATCTGTGTAGTTTTAGCAGAGTGTTTCTGACCTCCTCCAAGTATAGCCTAGGAGAACAGCAAAAGCCACCAGTGTGCAGAAAAACAGAAGAGCTTTCAAATTCTGGGTGGGAGGGAAACGTTATTAAAAGAGAACACCAGGTTTGGGTTATTGCAGTTTAATATTTGTGATAAGAAGACTACATACTGTTAAATGGCCTGCTGTTCCACTTTCAGTGTAATGGAGTGGTTGCACAAAGGCAGTCAAAGGGTAAACTAAGACTTAATCCCTTTGAAGGTATGCTGTTTAACCACAATTTATCTGCCGCAGAATGGCAGCAGAATCAGCAGTTGTTCTGCCGAAGAAAGTATGAGATCCTGCCACAGAATGTGAGTCCACTTTGTCGCAGTAAACAAGGGGCCCTGGTTATAGCAGTCAGTTCAAGCACCCAAAAAGAGCCACACAGCCCAGATAATAGGCTAGGGGCCCTCTCACTGACCCCAGTCACCGAGGGCAAGTTGTTATCAATGAGCTAAGCCAATATAAAACAAGTGAACTAAACAAACGGGGCAATTCCCAATCACAGTCAGAACAGCTTTCACCAGCGCTGTAGGGATAGGAAGAATTTTTTTTTCCCAGTAGATGGATCAAAGTTCCAAAAGAACAACACAGTGTAATCCCCAATGATGTCCAGTATGAGAAAAACCAGCAGATGTCATACCCAAATCTACACACACACAGCCATCCAAAAGAACAGGCTTGTGGAAAAACAGGCAGACTCCACACCCAGCACAGGAACACATACCTGAAAAATGAGAACCGACCCTTCCCCCCAGGGTGGTGGGAATTACACAGTGATGCCCTCTATGCCCACACTCCCCTGGGAAGGTTGCAACAGGAACCTGGACACCTCCAAGCAATGGTAGGCCCACTTGTATGGTATTGAAAGAGGCACCTACAAGCACAGTTCAAGGTCCTCAGCACTAACCGTACCAACAGACTGCAAACTCATTAGGTCCAGGGCCCACAAGGAGGGGTATTGACAGTCCAGCAGACCCCTCTGAGAGAGGGCACCCAAGTTCAGATGATCCACTTCACTCAGCACAAACTGAAACTGTGGCTGCTGCAGGAAACTAGGTAACCCAGAAAACAGGAGTTGTCAGCTATCAGGAAGCTCCACTGCGATTCACACCCAAAGTAAGAGTATAGTGTGACCACAACTCTAACTACAAAACAAAAAAGCTAGATCCTAATGCTTCTTCACTAAAATTGCCCTGCCTAACACTAAAATCCTTACTAACCCCCTAACTCACCAGAGCTGTTAATTTTTCCTCTGGTAAAAAACACTTGCCAGAGGTTGAAGCACTTTCCAAATTCGCTTTCCTGAGACAAAGCTATGGAGCTACTAATGGAGATTAAGATCAACCCTCTGAAGCATCAGAGTAGGTGACTATTTGGCCTCTATCAATCTAAAAGATGCGTATCTCCACATCCCAATCCCGGCCCAGTTATTGACATTTCCTGGAGAGCATTTCTGGTACCATGCTCTGTCTTTTGGCATAGCCTCGGCACCAAGGTTATTTACAAAAGTCTCCATTGTCCTCATGGCCCAGCTAAGGGAGCAAGGCATGGACATCATTCTTTACTTGGACAACTGGTTAATATGGGACACGTCCAGAACTCAGTCTCAGGAAAATATGAGTCTAGCCCCACAAGCACTGGCAGAACATGGTTGGGTCATCAACCACGACAAGAGTTGTCTTTCTCCTACTTAGTATTTGGAACACCTGGGGCCAGAGATAAACACATCCGAGGGAAAGGCGAGACCATCCCCAAAATGGGTGGAGAACATGATCAGCCTAGCTTGAGTGCTGAGGGCCAAAAACTCCCCACCATTGGCCAAATGCAGTAGCTCAGGAGCTGGGATGCATGGCATCATGCATCAATCTGGTACCATGAGCCAGATGGAACATGAAGCCACTCCAGAATTACCTTCTAACTCATGGAATCTGGGAGTCAGGCTAGCTCTTCCTGCAGCGGTGAGACAACCCCTAACCTGGTGGACTTGCAAACACAATCTTGTCTGAGGCACCCCTCTGGAGCTGTCCTATGAGGTCACGCTATAGACAGATGCCACTATGGCGGGGTGGAGAGTGTGCATGAACTTCTTGTCAGCTCAGGGCCATTGGACAGCCTCAGAGTTCAGATCATCTATAAATGTTCTGGAAATGAGAACAGCGTATCACACTCTGATAGCATTCAGGAAGACCATTTCTAGTCAGTCAGTCCTAGTATGGTCCAACAACCAGTTCACCATAGCCTACATCACCAAGCAAGGGGGAACCAGGAGTAGAACCATGCAGAGAGATGATGAGGGTAATGGTGTGGGCTCAGGACAACATCACTCACATCAGCACCATCCATCTAGCAGGGAAGCTAAATGTTCAGGGAGATTGGCTAAGCTGGAAGCAAGTACACCTGGGAGAGTGGCAACTGCACCAGGACATCTTCCAGATGGTCCAGAAAAGAGGGGAACCCATACCCATGGACCTAATGGCCACCTGGGCAAACTCCCCCAGTAGACAGGTTCTACTCAAGATACCGGGAGCAACAGTCCAAGGGAATCGATCCACTGTTCTGGGATTGAGTACTAGACTGGGCCTTCATGTTTTCCCCTTCCCCTGATCCCACACGTCCTGTCCAAAATTTGACAGTCTCAAGCTCATCATCTTAGTGGCTCCTTACTGGCAATGGAGAGCATGGAATGCAGTGGCAATGGCCATGACAATAGACAGATGGAATCTACCTTACAGGTATGACATGTTGATTCAGGGTCCAATTACTCATCCAGCCCCAGAGACTCTGAAATTGTCTGCCTGGCTTCTGAGAGGCAGAGATTGCTGAAGGTGGGTTATCATGCCTCGGTCATTTTGAATATGCTACAATCCAGAAGATCATCCACCACCTCCACTTATGATCAACAGTGGAATATCTTCTCAGACTGATGCTGAGAGAGGGACATGCAGCCAGAAAAAGCCAACATGTACACTATCCTCCTATATCTGCAGCAGGGTTTGGACAAAGGCCAATCCCCTTCATCTCTCGAGGTACAACTTTCGGCCATAGCAGCAGCACTGGGTCCAATCAGACAACACAGCTCTGGCAGTCACCCAGATGCAGTAAGATTTCCTAAAAACAGTCAAGGTGATCAGACCATAGACCAGATCCCCATTGCTCCTTGGGATCTCACTCTAGTGATTGAGGTGCTGCACACTCCCTCCTTCGAATCCTTCCTTGAGACACAATTGTACTGAGTGGATCTCAAAAACTGTTTCCTTCTGGCCATCTGCTCAGATCAAAGGATAAGAGAGCTAGGGGCACTGTCCTCCAAGGAACCCTATGCCATCTTTACCCCTGAGGGGGAATCTCTAAGGATGGTGCCCACCTTCCAACCCAAGATCACTTCCTGTTTCCATAGGGAGCAATCAATTGAACTCTATACTCTATACAAAATGCCTGGCAAGGAGACAGACACATTCCCCATCAGTTGGATGTTAGGAACACTCTGGCAAGATATATCACAAGAACTCAAATGGTCCACAAGACCGAAAGATTGTTCATTATTGCACAAGGACAGAAGCAGGGTATGGCAGCCTCCAAGACTGCAACTGTCAGTTGGTTAAAGAGAGCTATTCAAGAAGCTTACAAGGCAAATAACCTTGCCCCACCAGAAGGCATTAAAGCACACTCAGCCAGGGTGGTGGCCACCTCCTGGGCTAAAAAGGCAAATGTTTCAACAGAGGACATTTGCTGGGTGGCAACTTGGACTTCCATTCATACCTTTGCAAGACATTACAGACTCAAAGCTTTATACAAGCAGAGGGCCTCATTTGCTGACAAAGTTCTCTCAGCAGCCACTGCATCTAAGCCACTCTTCTATCACTCTGTCCAGCCCTGATGGGATTGGTACTGCTGTTTAATGTAACTCATGATATAATGACTGGAGTGCCATGGATGCATAACATAACAACTGGTAAAGGAGATTGTGTTAGTTGATATCCATGGCACTCCATGGTCCTCCCATCAGAGCGATCAGAGTGGCAAGAATAGTAATCTCATAATAGCATGCAGATTTGAATTGATTCATTTTTTTTTTTTATAGATAATTTATCAGGCTGCCTGATAATAGTACCCGCACATGATCTGGGTTTGGGATATTTTTGTTTACCTGTCAGCGATAGTAATGAGTGAACCATTTTCCGTCAGTCACAGTAGGTGGCTGAGTCTTAGAATTGTATCTGATAAGGAAATAAATAGTGTTTTATTACCTTCAATTGATCTCCACAAGACTTCTAAATAATTTAGTGGTTCAAAGAGGTATGTCTATGTAAATAACCTTGTTTCAGCTATGGAAGAATTGAACTGAGGAGCTGGGACTCCTGGGACCAAGGTATACTGCAAAATTTGATCCTGGGTCACATGTGCATCACTAGCCTATCAGGTGGACTAAATCCCATGATGTAATGACTGGAGTGCCATGGATATCAACTAACACAATTATCTTTACCAGGTGAGTAAACACCTATTAAATAAACCCCATGCTGCTTGACTGATGACTCCTGTAAGGCCAATGAGTTTGTGTGGTGATTTCAAGCCTAAAACTACCGGTAGTGTCATATCATCCACACAAGCACAAAAATACTTGGAACACTGGCCATCCATCTCAAAATACAAAGTGATCCATACCAATCCATGTCAGTCAAGTGACAAAGAGGTTATGAATAATTTTATCCAGATTCCACTGGCAGAATTAAAATTTCACAAAGCACTACCTGGGGTTCCATAAGGCATAAGGGAAATTTGCTTTATGCTGCAAATATCATATAAGGAATTGAACTTACCTTCCTTCAAGCTCAATTTTGACTACATCTGTATCATCCTTGCTTCCATCTGAAGTGTTACTTCTTTGGGGGGTATCTTACTCCTCATCTTATTTCTAGTCTTTAGTTTTGCTGAGTTCCTCAGGCATCTCTTTCAAGTGTGGAAAAAAGATCTTGGTTGTGAGACAAACATACTTTGGACAACGCAACTGCAGTATATATGCATAAGCACCTGGCATATACCTTTATCCTCTTGCCCAGTGAACATAAAGCCTTATTTAGAAAGAAAGTCTTCATAGATAATTTTAAAGCTAAGACAGTTACATCGGTTTTATTGAAAAATTAAAGGAGTTTCCCAGAGATGGCGATTCAAATTCAGAATTGTACATGCAGACAGTTCTAAAACTTTTGTAATTTTATTTTTTTGAAATCACAAATTACGTACTCAGCTTTAAATTTAGAATGTCCCTTTGGTTTAATCTAAAACAAGCATGTTCAATCATCTGTCTGCACCAATATTTCCAGCATGAAAATAACATTGGTTTGTTTTAAACGTATGTAAGTATTACACTTCTGTTCAGTGAAATTATACAAAATATCCAGATATATCACAATCTATCACAGGAATATACCATTCATTTCTACAGGATCCCTGTAATATTTCTGGCTATGCAAGCAATAAGACACAACTGGGTGGTAGTTGTCATTGGTTAATGCATGCCCAGGTACATAGTGAAGCACAAGACACTTGTGCCGAGTGCCTTCAGCACCTGAAAGTATATTAACCTATGACAAATATCAACACAGCTTGTCTTATTGTGCTTATAAAATGAGTCCCCATACAAAATGTAATATGAGAAAACATAAAAAGGGTTACACATTATATAAAAATTACAATCTGGCAGCACAAGTAAAAATAAAATAGTCCCTGTATGTTTCACTGTATTGTATGTGGTGCTGCTGTGATTGTGAGTAAATCTATCACAATGCTCCATTGAAATCTTAATGCTTATAATTGAATTTTTATTGGTTCTCATGTTTTTTTTAGGTTTTTTTTTTCAGAGATTTTTTTTGCCACCCCACTTCTGGCCTGTTAGTGCATCTGTTTGTCAATGGGGAGTGGATGGCTGGCTGGCTGGCTTCAGTGCTTTAAAGGTTGTCAGAGAGAGCTGATGCTGCTGTTAGGAATAGCAAGTGACCAAGACTGAAACAAGTAGCATCTAGTGGAGATTGCAACCTCCTCCAAGTGCTGATCACCCTACTGTCCTGTTTAATATGGAGTTTTATTTGAAGTGGCTGGAGAGTTTGATCAGAGCACCAGATAAAGGGGACAGAGAGAGAGAGAGAGAGAGGGCACCTTGCGGCTGGCCTGCAACACAGAGAGAGTGTTCGATTCTGCATGTGTACTGCCATGGTAATCAGCAGTAGTTCAGCACCTGTTGGTTGAGGATGAGAAAAGGAAGAGAAAATTAACCTTAATTAATTTCAATCAATCAATTAAAATCTTTATTTATCCAGGTGAACATCATTGAGCAAACTCATTTACAAGATGGACCTGGTTAGCTCCGGGTCAAATGGTACAATGCATACAGAGATATTTACAATAGAGCCAAATAACACAAGTAAAAAACAATTAATACAATTAATGCAAGGAAGTACTCAATGTTACATCAGTCATATCAGTTCAGAGTGCTTCTGTAATATTTAAGGAGGACATAAGATGAGGCTTAGTAGTAACTTAAGTAGGGAGAAGTGATGGACCACTCATGTAGGGAGCTGATGCAAGCACAGAATTTCAAAAGTAGTGTAAACACAAAGCATCCCTAAATGTAACACTCTAAACAGAAGGATAAGGGTCTTAACAGTCAAGGAGAAAAGTAATTACACCTCATTTTTGGCAAATTATGGCATGGAAATCAGATACATGCTTGGTTTAGAACGGACACAGAAGCAGACTGCAGGAACCAATCGGAAGCCAATGCTGAAGAGTGCTCATGTTCCAGTTGGATGGCTGCTCATGCCATGCTTTGCTAATGGGGAGTCTGAGCTTAGGTTCTTAGGCAGTTGTAGAGGCAGCGCTGACTGCCCGGTGCCCAGGTTTCCCACGCAAATGGGCAGGGTGCCCGTGGAGAGCATATCCTTAGCAGGGGATGGAGGAAGGGGTTGGTATTAAGTACTGGGCCATGGATGATGGAACATCTGAACCAGTGGGAGGACCAAACCAGCGGGACAACAGAATTGGGTATTCCTTGGTGCCTAAAGACTGGCCCGACCACAGAAATTCAGAAAAGAGTGTAATCAAACTGAGTCCCAATTCTTGACACTCTAAACAGAAAAACATAGAGGTCATAACTGCTAAGCAATAAGTAAGTACCGCTCTTTTTTGTGCAAATTTTAGACAGAAAATCAGACTTTAGCTTAGTATTGAGGGAGACACAGGAGCAGACTGCAGGAGCCAGTCAGATGCCAGAGCAGAAAAGCGCTTGTGTTCTGATTGGGTATCTGCAATGCCACACCTCGCTAGTAAGGAGTCTGGTCTAGGTGTCTCAGGCAGTGGCTATGGAAGAGACAACCACCCGGTATCCACATTTCTCCCACCTGAGGGGCAGGGAGTCCTTGAAGGGCTCGTCTATGGCAGAGAAGAGAGTTAGGTGACAGAGGAAAGAGGTAGTAAGAGTAGAATGAAGTGGAAAGGGAATACGAAGATGAAATAGGGCAGTTAAAAGGTACCAGGTAGGGGAATAAGAGCCAAAGATTAAGCAATATGTAAAAGACAACAGGGTGAGTAAGGTGTAGCGGCCTCAAAGCCATGAAGAGATAATAACCCTACAGGGATTTCTAGATGGGGAAAAACATTTAAGGCATAAGATGCTCACAGAGTTAAGGTCAACAAAGGTTACAAACAATCACAAATTCAACTATACTCAGAGGGCAGCAGACTGATGCTTTGGACAAAAATTAGGGGCTGAGGTAGCAATTGCATGGCTCACACACTTACTGAGCACATAAAGATTTAAAGGCATTCATACTGCAGAGTCAGCTTAATTTCAATAGTTTTTGTATTTTGTTCCACAATGTTGGCAACAGAAAACTAATGACCACCCTGCCATAGCAAGAGGAAGCCTTGGGGATACATAATATAATGTAGGATGTGCTTCTGAGGGCATACATTTCTGGCTCACTTAGTGGGAAACAGTCTATTATGTATTGTGGAAGCTGCTTCAAGAAGACTCTGTAAGTCCAAAGGACTGCATTTCTATTACACCTAAACATAAGAGAGGACCACCCTATGGCTTTGTACAAGGAACAATGATAGGTAGAGATGGGGAGACCAGTAATAAACTGGATGGCCGTGTGGTAAAGCGTATCCAACTTTGCAAGCGAGGCTTTGGGACATTGACTATAAAGGAAATCTGCATAATCGATCGGCAAAAGAAAAGTAGTTTGGACAAGGCACACGTTTGTATCTCTAGTAAGAAACTGGTTAATTCTAAAGAATAGCCCCAGCCTCTGCCTTAAGTTCTTTACAAGGTCCTCAATGTGCTCAGTGATTGATAGATTATGGTCTAACCACACACCTTGGTATTTAAACTTTGAGACAAACTCCAGTTTCTCTCCAAGAATTGTGGTAATCTGAGGTAGTGCTTCAGAGCTGGCCGGATTCATCACATGGCTATAGGGCAAGAACAACATTGCTTTTGTTTTTTTTTTAGCATTTAGAAGAAGTTTTTTTATGGAGGAGTTGCTTCTGGAGCTGGTTAAATTCCTCCTGGAGATCAGCACAAGCGGCTTCAGGTGTCGGACGACTTATATTTACAACCGTGTCGTCAGCAAACAGGTGGATGTTGGCCATGTTAATACTCTCATTGATGTTATTAACACAGATAGCGAATAGTAAGGGACCAACTATGGATCCTTGTGGTACTCCCCACAGTAGAGGTTTGAGTGGGCATAGCTCACCATTAGCCTTAATTTGTTGATGCCATCCTACAAAGTACTCAGTAAACCAAAGCAAAGAAACTGAGTCCAGGCCTTTACTCTTCAGAGAAGAGATAAACAGGCTATGAGCCACTATATCAAAAGCCTTACTAAGGTCTAGAAATACAGCACAGACAAAGTTTCTGATGTCCAGTTCTTGGTACCAATCATTTGTTACTTTGGCAAGGGCCGAAATAGTGCTTTGTTTAGTTCTAAAGCCAAATTGCATAGGGTTTAGTAAGTTATTGGATTCGTGGTAGTTCCTTAGTTGGTTGCTGACAATCTTTTCCAGAAGTTTTGACAAAGTTGGGAGGAAGGAAATTGGTCTATAATTGTTAAGGTCGCAGGGATCCCCTGATTTAACCAAGAGGATGACATGAGCAATTTTCCAGATCTGGGGAATAAGCCTTTGGGACAATGATAAGTTAAATAAGTGGGTGATAGGAACAGCTAGGACATGATAGGCAATTTTAAGGAAATAAGGATCAAAGAATCAGCACCACCACTTTTCTTAATATCCAATTGGAGCATGAGGTCTTCAACCTCTTTTAGAGAGACCGGGTGGAACGAGAAGCCAGGTACTGGGGCAGGAGAGTCTGAGCATGGGACACTTAATTGGGAGCAGACCAGGGATGCAGGGGAATTGTCAAAAGCTGGACCAGCTGTGGCAAAATGATTGTTAAATGTATCTAGGGTTCCCAGTTTATCATTGATAGTAGTACTCCCAGTTGTAATCTTAGGTGGCAAAGAATTACTTGGCATGTATCCGGACAAAAAAGGAATGATAAAACAGCACTGAAACTGTTGGCTTGGCAGTTGAGGGGGTATGCGAGCAGGCTGGAAGCCAGGTTGATACAGGATTATTATTAGGGCAGGGTGCTGCTTAAGGAGATGCTGTAGACAGTATATGGCACAGAAAAAAAGTCAGATAAGAGAAAAAGGTATGTAGAAAGATTTAAATGTAATAATTGTACAAGTTTGGGCTGTGTTAGTTTGCTACTAGAGAAGGATTATTTTTTTAATATATGCTTGTATGTACATTATAAACTTAGAGCAAGTTAGGGTTGTTAAGACCCTACCCTTACAAATATAACTGCCAGAAATCCTTCATAAAAAGATTTTGGGGAGGAAAGGAAATCTAGATGTACTGTGTCCTGGTTCTGAAAGGGTTTCGAATTCAGTGGTTGTCAATCTCTTAGCCATTAGCTTCTGATACTTCTTGGCTAATCAAGATGCATGCTTTTCCCTACCTATTTTATAAATCTAGATATACTGTACAGTACATCTTGTCATAGGCTACCACTTTAAGCAAGTAGAAAAAACAATAAGTAATGCACCTCCATTTTCTTGATATAGATACCATTAAAAGTGTTTATAAAATGGACTTCAGAATTCTCCAGAATCCTAGCAACTTGATTGATTGAAACACATCATCTGACCCTTCCTTAAATCCCAGTAAATCCACAGTTACTTGCAGTTCCTAACATAATATACCTACCAACAGCCCAACTACACAAAAATAAAATATTTTTCATAAATAAAAAATTAAAAATAAGACTTTCTCCATTTTCTAAGCACAATAATCCAGTTTAGGACCTGCATTTCTTGAGAAATAATGCACTTCTTGGGTGCATTAAAAGGCACTCGGCCATTGGTCTTGTGCCTTCCAAGTCTCCCAGGACATGTATTAATTCTCTAGAAATGTATGTCCTGTTGTTGGTTATTGTTTACATGTTGTGGCTATAGGGGAGCTTTTTCAGAAGTTTATGTAGAGCAAAATAAAGTATAGTTGCTCCACCATGGGAAATAAGATGGTGCACACAATTCAACATAATGACACAGAAAAAATTAGAGGAATCATGCATTCACTTACTCCATATGTTATCAGCTCTTTGCCATAAAGGAAAGCAGCACAAATACCATGGTTAGGAATATTTATTTCTATTTCATAATATTCTTCCTTACATCCTATAGGAGAGGTAACAAAAAAAAAAACTTTAATACATACAGTTTCCAGGCTGGTAAAACACACACACACATTATATCAGAGGCACATACTGTGACCTAACAGTGTATCTGCAGAGACAATATGCCAAAGTGGCAACATGAACTGATGTTTCACCTCATCCAGGCTGGGATCTTCAGAGTTGGATAGAAACAGAATTTGTACCAGAAAAGGACCAGTAGGCCCATCAAGTCTTCTCTATTTTTTCCTCTGCCTGTTACTGGACTGTGGACCCTATTTGGTCAATGGAGTCCCTCTGTATTTATTTCTAACCTTAGTATTTGTACTGGTTTCTTTTATGGCAAGAAGCCAATGCCATACGAGGTACGTACAGTAGGCTGACCATTCCTCTCTTTTTTTTCCATTTCAGAAGTCTGGAAGCTGGACAGTGGGAACTGATAATGTAATGGCACTTCTGATGCTAGTGAATTACGTGAACCAATTTAGGAATATGTATTAATTTAATACCTGATAGGGACATATAGTGCAAAGATTATTCTGAAAGGTAAGAAAAAATAATGAGTGACATATTTCTTTTATAATATTACAACAATAAGCTAGAAAATGCTCTTATTTTTAAAATGGTAAACAACAACTTAATGTAGCGTTGCAAATCACCTGGTCTCAAGGAAGCAGTTATTCTAAAAATAATTACAAAGCAAATTCACACTAGACTAAAACTGGGAATAAATTGATGCTAGTTGTCTTACTGTGTACATGATTACATTTATTCCAATGTCCTATGTATCACTTGTTACTGTGCTATAAAGCAGAAAGATAAATCCTTAGGTAGGAAAAAGCTTGGTATGAAAGTGTTTTCTTTACCATCAAGAGTTATGAAAACAATAGCTGCCTAGTTTATAAAGCAAGAAAATTATATTCAGTAATTCAGGCGTGTCCTTAAAGCAAAGTATCAGCCAACACTCATGAATTAATCCGTAACACAAATTAAATGAGCTGTGCTTGATTTTATATGTATATCAGGGCATTGAGTAACTCTTAATGGTCTAGTTTAACAATTTTATTCTGATTTCAATTATTTTTCAGTTAATATTGCAGAATGTGAATATTGTAATGAATAAATATATACCTCAGGGTCTGTGGCACCTTTGTGAATGATGAAAACCTGAAGTGTCATATATGAGTATGTAAAGGAAAGTTATTTAGCTAATTGTATATTTACATTTTTTACATTTTCCTTTTCCAGGTCAGACACAAAGGACATTTGATCAAAAAAGTGACAAATCATGCACTTAAGATATACAACCCTAGGGGCAGAGTACAGCATAGGTGTAGTGGTACTGATGACTAGCAAGCCAGAATGACATCTGAGGGTAATCATATTTGATGTCCTAAAAGTGGCCAGGCAGTGTGACAAGGTGGTAGGGAGGGCCAGTGGAATCCTGGAGAGTTCAGGGAGGTGTATCTCAAGAACAAGGAGGAAAATGGTGTTGCCTCTGTATGGAACGCTAATGAGGCCCCATCTAGAGCACTGTGTCCAGTTCTGGAGGCCACATTTCTGGAACCATATAGACTAGAGACTGTCCAGACGAAGGCAACTAAAATTGTGCAGAGTCGGCATATGAAGCCCTATGAGATGAGACTAAAGAACCTCAACATGGAACATAGAAACATTGAATCTGACTGCAAATAAAGACCACTTGTCCTATCCAGTCTGCCTATTGCTCACTATCTGCACTATTACAGCAGACTATGCCATGTTTACAGCCCTTTCTCCATCCCTACTTCCTTTTCATTATGATTCTCTTGTGTTTAACCCATGTATTCTTGAATTCCACCACTGTTTTCATCCTCACCACCTACTCCTGGAGGATGTTCCAAGATTCCACCACTCTTTATGTAGAGATGTACTTCCTTACATTTCTCATGCTTTTTTCACCCTCCAGCTTCCTAGCATGTCCCCTTGTTCATGAGCACCATTTTTTGGTTCCATGTGATAATAGCAACTACAACACAATGCCAACCACAACAGCAAATGAATAAAAGTGAACAACAATGCAGCAAGCAGCACTATAGTGAGATGCAAAATACATTACTGCCACCAAAAATCCCATAAACAAATTGAACTTTTTTGTTTCTGTGGGGAGCAATGCCCCCATACCCCCACTTGTGGGGGCATCACCCCACACACCTGGCAATCTTTAAATAACAAACTTCAGGGGGGGAAGTGAAGCACTGGGACAGGAGAAAACTCAGGAGGGACAAACTGGGAAGGGGGAGAATGTTGTAGGGAGGCAGTGGAGAAAAGGGGCAGAACAGCGAGAATTACAAATTCCCCACATACAAATAAAAAAAATAAACTCCCCAGGACAAAACAAAATGGAAAACATTCAAAGAAACACAAATTGGACCCAGTATCAAATGCTGGCCTGCCAGGATCGTAGGCATTGATCCCCTCCTCTCCTCTATACCAGGCAGCCAACTCAAAAACTGATGCTCACATACATACGTAAATGATTTCCAGACTGTGATGCCCCCTCCCTATTCAGTAATCCTGACACTCACTCTAAATGAGAACCAGTCCTTTTCACCATTACTCTAAAAATCACTTTTGCCCTTTTACCAATCACTCTCATACCGTCACTCAAATTAACTTGCTCATATTAACTCACTCAAATCACGGGTCACCCCATTTTCTTTCTGACAAATACTTCCCTCCTGTACCTTATTTACATCTGTGAAGTACTTAAAGGTCTCTGTCATCTCCTTCTCGCTCCTTTGTACCAGGGTGTACATACTGAGGTCTATTAGTCTATCCTCAGAAAGATTTTAATGCAGACCCTTTAGCATTTTAGTTGCCCTCCTCTGGACTGCCAGAACTGGACACAGTATGCCAGGTGAAATCTTACCAGCAATCTATACAGAGGCAACACCACCTCTCTCTTTCTGCTGCTGATACCCCTCCCTATGAACCCTAGCATCCCACTAGCCCTCCCTACTGCCTTGTCACACTAAGTGCATTATTTTGGACTTATTCAAATTGAAACCCAGCTGCCACACACTTCATACCCTTGACCACTCCTCTACTTTTCTAAGATCTCTGCTCATCCTTTCCACACCCCCCCGAGTGTCTATGCCATTGAGATTTTGGTGTCAGCAACAAACAGGCAGAGATGGGTGAAGGGGCTGCAATTCACTCCGTGAAGAGAATCTCGAAGTGAAAGCAAATTTGCGGAGTGCTCTGCAATGCAAAGCAGTGTACTTCACGTTATAATGGGTAATGCGACGGCCATTGAAAACAATAATTTTGCATTACTCCACTTTTCCAAACCACTACTCCACCAATTCTTATGGCAAAGTACATTGACAGCAATGTACTTCGCCTTGTTTTTAAGCGCCAAAGGTGAATTTTGCAGTGATTCATTGGATTTCAGGTCACATGGGCTCTAGATAGTTCTGCACAGCCTCAGTGTGTAGGAAGCTGTAGGAGACAGTCTGCTCTGAAGTTTTCTGTGATTCAAACATTCTAAAAGCTATTAAAAAAGCCTTTTTGAGTAATTTTTTTTGCTGAAACTTTAGTTCACCGATCGTAAGAAACCCTCCTGTGCTCATATCATCGAGCGTTTATTGTTTGTGTATGGATTTTGAATATTAATGTACGACATTCAGTCAGTGTACTGAAAGACAGTGGAAGTGTACTTTGGGGGAAGGGTGTATCTGTGGTGTAGGTAGATTAATTTGGAGAAAAAGACAGTGCTTTCTGTTTTGGTGATATTTTTCTTATATAACTGTGTTAATGTACACAGTAAAATTTTCAATAATTCTTGCCTTTTTTTGTTGATTGTTGGGGTGCAGAAGTGCATAATTTTAGTTTGTTTAAAATATGTGGTTATATTACTGAAGATTTCAATTTGCTATGCATTACTTAGTGTGTGAGTGAGTATGTGTGTGATGCATGTCATCAAATCAGGCACCTTTTATTGTGCCACATAGTAATTTCAGCAATGTGAATCTGCTACCCACTGCAGCTGCATGATTTTTGTACTTCTTTGTGGTATCTTTACTGGAACTAGTGACTGTTACTGCAGCAATGCAGTACTGCCCCCCACCCACATAGTCAAACTGGCAGAGGTATTCTTTTCCAGATTTGAATTTCTAATGGTGAGCACTGGTTAAGTGCTGTGTCTTTGTGTCTGCATCTCTTCAGTGTGCAGCACAATTTTAATCTGTCTGTGCATTTGCTTCTCTTTAGGGTCCAATCTCCATCTGTACCTTAAGCCACAGTTGTTTCTTTGGCTTCCCTTCAGAGTACTGCACTGGTGTGGTGCATATCTCTGCATGAACATTGTACTCATTGATATGCGTTTTTAAGTCAGGACCATCATCACGAGACACTCATGATACAAATCACATTCTTCATCATTACAGTCATAAATGCAGTCACAAATCACGATTCATGATCACGTCACGAATCACAACACACATTTTTTTTACTAGTTACTTGGATGTATTGTTAGCCTGTTTTGTAGTATCTCTCCAGGCATCACCACCCCACCATTGTACTCATTAATAAGAGTTTTTAAGTTGGGGAGTTTTGTGCTACAGCTTATCGAAGAAACACAGCCATAGGCATTCGATTCCCAATACAGTTCCATATTGGCTATCTCACACCATTGACACTGAATCACATTCTTTATCATCACGGTCACAAATGCAGTCACAAATCATGATTCATGATCACGTCAAGAATCACAACATTAATTTTTTTACTAGTTACTTGGATGTACTGTAAGCCTGTTTTGTAGTATCTTTCCAGGCTTCACTACCCCACCACTGTACTCATTAATAAAAGTTTTTAAACTGGGGATTTTTATGATACAGGCTCAGCTGAACAGGGAAGTACAGTCATAGGCATTCACATTCCTTCCTATACAGCATGTGAGTTACGGTACTGTAAGCAGTGGTGGGTGAAATGGCCCCAGTTCGCTCCGTGAGGTAATTTACAGAGTAACGTGGAATCCACGGAGTATTTCACAATGTGAAGTGGAGTAGTTTGCTCCATAATGAGAAACATGAAGTCCATTAAAACCAATGACTCTTCATTATTCTGCCTTCCCCAAACACTTCTCCACCAATTTTAAGGCAAAGTCCATCGAAATCAATGTAATTCGCCTCACTTTGCCTTGTAATTGAGCTCCAAATGAAATTCTGCAGTGATTCATGGGATTGCAGGTCATATGGGCTCTAGATTGTTCTGCATAGCCTCACTTCTGGCCTGGGCAGTGTGTGTGTGTAGTGGTAGCTGGAGACAGTTTGCTCTCAGAGCTCTGAGATTCAAAAACCTCTAAAAGCTGTTTAAAATGCTTTTTTGAGTCATTTTTGTTTGCTCAAAATTTAGTACATCGATTGTAGGAAACCCTTCTGTGCTCATATCATCGAGTGTTTATTAATGTTGTTTGTGGATTTTGAATGTTAATGTAGAACAGTCAGTCTGTGTACTGTGAAGTGTGCTTTGAGGGAAGGGCGTATTTCTGGTGTAGGTACATTAACTGGGAGAAAAAGGCAGTCTTTCTGTTTTGGTTATATTTTTTTTGTATAACTGTATTAATATACACACAGTAATATTTTCAGTAATTCTTGAAATTTTTTTGCTGATTGTAGTGGTGCAGCAGTGTATAATTTGTCTGTTTAAAAGATTTGGTTATATTACTAAAGGTTTTTAATTTGCTACATATTACTTGTAGTGTGTGTGAGAGATGCGTGCCTTTAAATCAAACACCTTTTATTGTGCTAGAGAGTAATTGCAGCAATATGAACCTGCTATCCACCACACCTGCATGCATTTTTTATACTGCTTTGTGGTATCTTTACTGGTACTAGATTGTTACTGCTGTGCACTAATCCCTCAACTGGCAAAATGTATTCCTTTCCAGATTTGGATTTGTGACTTGTGAGCACTGGTTAGGTGTTGTTGTGCCTTTTCGTAAGCATCCCTTGAGTGTGCACCGCAATCTTTATCTGTCTGTGCATTGCAGTACACAATTAATACTGGGAGACTGCATTTTTTGTTACACTTTCATTTCACTTCATCAGCTCTGGGGAATTTTATGGACACAAAACAGTAGCATTTTGTCAGCACTGGGAAATTTTATGGACACAAGACAGTAGCATTTTGGGGATGCACATTAATTCTGGTGACTCTGTGTGTTACCACTTCATGCATGACTGAATACGGCATTAATTCTGAGAGACTTTCCATTTCTTGTTACGCTCTTATTTCATTTTGTAAGCACTGGGGAGTTTTCTGGACACAAGACAGTAGCACTATGGGGATTTTTATGGACACAAGACAGTAGCACTTTGGGGATGCACAATTCTGGTGACTGTGTGGGTGGAGTGCTGCTAATATTGTTGTCACTCCACCTTTCTTCAGGTTTAAGGCAGAATGACAAAATGCAAAGTAATAATAAAAAGGAAAATTGCGCCTTTCCTATGGGGCACTCTTTGGTAGCGAAGTGCCAACGTGAAATGGCCACTTTGCGTTCACTTTGCCGGTGGATTTTAAATTTGCTGCATCTCTACAAACAGGCAGACCTTCTCTTCCAGCCTCTCTGCAATGATTTGAAAGAGAACCAGTCCCAGCACTGACACTGAGGCACCCCGATGGTCACCCTCCATTCCTCAGAGTGAACTCCGTTTACTACCACCCTCTGTTGCCTATCACCTAACCAATTTCTTATCCACTTTACCATCATTGAAACAACTCCTAAGCTGCCCAGATTGCTTACTTGTCTCCTATATGGAATGTAGTCGAATTCTTTACTGAAATCTATAGCCATGTTTACACAGTGGCATTTGCACCTCAATTACCCGAGCACTCGGGTTGCTTCGGGGCAAATGCTGCCATGTGGACACTTAACAGATCACAGTAAGCCAGTCCCTGATGTGCTCTGCCATACCTGAAAATTTGGGAATGAATTTGGGAGTGAGCGGTTAAGTGGCCATGTGGACAGGCTGCACTACTCGCTCCCATGCACCAGACCTTGGGGGCATCTTTTCCCTTTTGGCAGCAGACCGCCCCTTGACTTGCAGCCCCTCTCCAGCATGCCTTGCACCAGCACTGAGAGGGGCTGTGTAGACACAGATGCTGGGCATCTTTTGTGTTGGGGCAGGGCTGCAGTGTTTCCCAGAAGGAGCGAAGTCAGCCATGTAAAAAATGGCTTAGGTAGGCCATGTACACTACTCCAACTTGATCAAGTCCTTTGGTAACCCAGTCAGAGAAATCTATCAGATTAATTTGATTTTGGGTGTTATAACCAACTGAATTCAAGATATTCTACAATCCTTTCCTTCAGCAGTGATTCCATTAACTTTCCCACTACCAATGTCAAGGTGACTGGCATATCATTTTCAGCCTCCTCCCTGCTCACTTTTGAGTTGTCGGCTACATCCATCTTCCTCTAATCCTCCTAGACAACTCCTGTTTCCAGTGAGCTATTAAACTGAACTGTCAAAGGTGCAGCCAGTATTTTCGTGAGCTTGGATGGACCCTAGCTGGTCCCAATGCTTTGTCCACCTTCAGATTAGCAAGTCCCTTCAGGACTCTTCCCTCCAAAAATGGACTGGTGTCAACCTCCTTCCTTCCCTCCCTCCTCCCTTTCTTCTGTTACATTGTGGCACCTCTTCTCCTTCCTCTGTGAGCACTGAACAAAAGTACTTCTCCAGGACATCTGCTTTTTTCTGGTCCCCTCTGTAAAGCACCCTTCCCTTTTTCATTTTACAATCCCACCCTTGGCCTTCCTCTTGTCACTGACATATCTATAACCCATCATGCCACTTTTGGCAAGCCCCCATTAAAAGAACTAGTACCCACATGTAGCATATCATTTACTTTTTGCAGAAATACTTAGACTGGTACCACCCCTAGCTGCAGAGTGTATACCAGGCTCATTATCTAGAGAAAAGGGGGTGAGGGTACAGTTCACAAAAATGAACCTTTGTAATTTACAGCCAGGTCCAGGAGAGACAATGCTAGGCCTATGCTAGACCTAACTGCTGAGGGGACCCCATTAATTCCACACAGAAAACAATGATCAGATTGTCCAATGTAGCAACTGGGATTGTGCAGTATGGTTTTATTCACAGATGTTAGTAAAGCACAAAGTGGACCCCAATTGCTGGTCGTAGCAAACAAGTACACATTTTTCCAGAAACTCTCACTGCTAGGCAGTACAGTTTTTCACAAAAATATTTCATTTCTCTTCCCCATGGTGTATGCTTGTGGATTGAACCACACACCCGATCATTTTCATTTCCCAAGAGTGCATGCTCGTGGACTGTTGCCACACACTCAGAACATCTTCTTTTCCCAAAGAGCGTACTTTTGTGGATTGAACCACACTCTCAGAACATCCTCTTGTGGCAATGGCATTTGCCAAGGGAAACCTGGTTCCCATCAACAAACCACTTAGCGCTGCCTTGTAGACTCCAGATGGTGTTCCTCCCACCCTTTACCCCAATCCCCACTGCACTGCTAAAGACTCTGAATTGTACTTCAAATTAACACACTTTGATCTGACCTTATCTTGGGCACACACACCACAGACAACCTCCTAAATTGAGAATGTGTGTCCTATTCTGTACTCACAAATCAGTTGCTCCTTTCTTTAGGCATGTAAACAACCCAGAAAGCACCCTTTTCCATGCTACAGTCTAAACTGTTTTAGATGGACAGATTGGTGTTTGTTAATTGTGTCTGCACTAGCCGATGTCCGCTATTGCCGGCAGGTGGCACTGTGGAATAATGTACTGTATGTGTAATGAGGGAGGGAGTGGGAAGGAGCTAAATTGGGTTTTATTAGTGATCTTAGTACTTTGTGCTTAACTTTACTCATTTTGTGCTCATGTTGATTTGTGCTTTGTGCTTTTCACTTCATTCACTTTATGTGAAGGGATGAGGTGATGGGTAAAATTGATGCGAACTGTGAACTAGAAATACTAATTTATTCTTTATTTTTAGTTTTAAAAAAAGCTATTGAGAGTTGTCTGCCATGCAGCAGTCAAGGTGTAGGTATGGTAGCTCCTCTCGATACCGGCCATCAGATTCCAGTCTGGCTGAATGTCCACTCTCTGCTTCATGGCTCTGTGAAGGGTTAGAATAGCCATGTGTAGGTCAGCAGATGCCACTGGTGGAGGTATGGGATCATCTACATCCTCCTGTGCCTCTTCTACATTGCTATCCTGTTGGCTGTTGTGGAATTTGGTTCCTCCTAGTACTGTGGACTTGGGTATGGAGAGATGAGCAGCAAGATCTCTCACGCTCATTCGAGGAAGTGTATCAATCTGTTTTAAAAGTTTGATTTTAAGAGAAAGAAGGATCCCAGGGTGCTTTGACATTGTGGAAGCAAACAACAGCACACAGCAACTGCAGAGTGGAAATGAAAACAAGCGTCTCAGGCCGAAAGCTTAAGTACAGGTCATTATCAGGTAATTAGTAGATTAGCACAAGCAATGAGCACGACAAGGTAGGTGTGTCAAACAAGCATCTTAGGCATCAAATTTAACTCTGAGCTGTCCATGTTTGATGGTACTTAAGGCAATGAGCACGTCAAGGTAGGTGTGTCAAATGAGCATCTTAGGCATCAAATTTAACTCTGAGCTGTCCGCCTTTGACCGCACTTAAGGTCTGCATTAAAAGGATGACACAATATAAGAACAATACCACATAGTTTGGGTTTTGAAAATATGTCTGTGGTAGCCGATTGTCTGTGCTAACCGCGTCCAAGTTATGTGACTTAGACTGTAGCTTGTCAGAAATTCTCACACAAATATCCTTCTCAAAGACAGCTGTACACACACTAGGACCTTTAGGGGATTGTTATTTGAATGCAGTAAACTAGCAGTCCCTTTCACTTCTCTTGGAGTGAAAATCAAGTAATCCTGCTGAAGAAGTGTCTCCACCACTTCACTGGGAGCTGGAAATGTAATCCAAACTAGGGTGAGAGACACAGGTCTCAGTGACAGAGCCCCAACTGGCAGACCTCCTGCCACTCTACAGTAGCTTCCAAACTCAGACTCACTGACCATTCCAAACTTCCCCTTGGCAGCTGCCTCAGAAATGGTTATGCTGCTGCTGGAGTTCTAAATGACATGATCATCCCAATCAGACTAGCTGAGTAAACAATGATGTCATTATATAAGATGCCCCTAAATGAGTTCCTTATCAGCTGCCTTTTCTACCTGCCTAACACTAGTAATAATGGGATCCTAGTAACTCCAGCAGACTGGGTGGTTACATATCTAAAAAATGGTCTTTTCTTCTTTTATTACTTCCTGTGCTATTCTATCTTCAGTTTGTGCTTTTGCTCTCCTTACTGCTTTCCCTGCTTCCCTTTATGTCCCCTGATACACCTCTCTATTTTCCTCCCATCTTCTTATACCTTATGAATGCTGCCTTGTTTGTCTTTAACTTTTCACCTACCTCTTTTGAGAACCATAGTATTTTTTTTTCCTTTTTCTGTTGCTCACTTGTTTGTCACATAAGTTTGTTGCCTTTACTATGCTCTCTTTTATTTTCACCCACTGTTCCTTCACCCCACCCAGATGATCCAGTCTCTGCCAGGCCATCCCTGAGGCATTCAGCCATCATTATAAAATCTGTCCTCCTAAAGTCCAGGACCTCACCCTTGTGTGGTTCAGTTTTGCAGTCATCCCTATACTGAACAACGCTGTATGGTGATCACTGGTCCCAAAGTGTCCTCCCATCTTGAAGTCTGAAACACTGTGCCTGTTAGTGAGTACCAGGTCCAGGATTGTCCCGTAATCATAATGACTGTGTTCACTGACTAGTTGCCTGAGAAATGGCCTCTACAGAGAGCCCAGTATATCCCTGATTCTAGCTAAAGGCACTTCTGAGAGGCTGTTATCTTCATCTGGCAGTTTGAAATCCCCCACAGCAGTGCTTCTCTCTTTTCTGCCATCTTGCAAGTTGTTTCCACCAGTATCATATCTAATTCCTGCCCCTGTGCTGGAGGTCTGTAAATCACTCCAGTGTGAATATTGTCTCAATTCCCTGTCAGCAGGGTGACCCACAGTACCTCTGCCTCCTCCTGTATTCCCTGTATCTCGATATATTTTATGTTTTCCTTCACATAAAGCACTTGACCCCTCATTTCCTTTCCACCTGATCCTTCCTGAATGGAGTATAGCCTGGTATGGCTCTATCCCAGTTGTAGTTTTCAGTGCACTGTGACTCTGCAACAGCCACACTATCCAGATTGCCCTCTGCCATGATGGCCTCTAGGTCTGGAATCTTCAATCTTAGACTTTCAGAATTTGCACACATGTCCTTCCAGAATTTTTCCACTTTGCTTTTTGCTCCCCATATTCCTTTTTGCCCTCCTCCTTCCCCCTCTCATTTTAATGATTCCATTCCTTATCCCTTTTATCACTATCACAATGTTCCTTTATTTATTTTCACCCTGGGTGATTCCTTTCCCTTCAGGTTCTCCATAGTCTCTACTTCAACATGGGTAAGGCAGTTTCATTCTCACCACTTATTTCTGCCACCCCTTTTTTTAATTAAATGTTCATGAAGTAACATTTTAAACAAAGGAATACAAAATCACACATACCCCCATAATACAAATAACCATGATATTTTAGGCAGGTTCAATTTTAAGCAAGAATGCATGGTGACAAAAGGCCTCTAACACAATCTGCAAAGGATGCAAACAGAAGACACAGACATGTATTTCATCCTACCCAGACTCATCAGTGTGGCTCATCTGTATGACACCCCAGGGGAAATGAACCAGCCCTAATTTGATCTTATGGGTTTGGGTCATGGTGAGCTGAAAAAATACAAGAAACAAGCTAAATGACAAAAAACAACAGTGCAAAAGCATTGAGGCAAGGGTTACCCAAATGGCATTGTCAATAAAATCAAGTTTCAAAGAAATTAAAAATCTCACATACCCCCACAGAATGCAAAGAATCATGGGATTTATAGCTTTGCAATGTTGAACAATTCCTTTGCTACATAGGGGGACATATAAGTGAGATATTGGGGGTTAGGGAGAAAGGAGGTAGGCTGGTAGGGAGAAACTAGAAGGGAGCAAATACAGAGGACTGTAAGACAACCAAGGGGAAAGAGGGAATGCAGGTAGCAGGGGGAAGTAGAAGAGGAACAGAGTAAAGGGGGTCAGGGAGGAAGGAGATGATCAACAGGCAGGAAGAGAAGCAGGGATAGGGAAGCGGGAGGGATAGGTGAAGGGGTGGTCAGGAAAAACAGGAGCAGGGGGTGACAGAGGAGAGTGACAAGGGCAGGGAAAGTGCATTACCAGGAGAGGAATCCATTGGAGAGGTAAAGAAAGGGGTAATCATTAGAAGGAGGGATGCGGGGGAACAGAAAAAGGGAGTTTCAATGGGAGGTGGCCTCAGCAAAGGTGAACGTGTAAAGGAGGATCATCAGGGTGGGCACTATGTCAGCAAAAGGCAAATACCAAGAGAGACAGTTGTTATGGGACTCTATTCTGAAGAGAGAAATATGGTGTAACAGGGATACAGGGAGTAGCCAAAGAAGGGTGGAGTGCATGCCAGGCATGATGGCAGGAAGGTTGAAGACAATTGTGCCTTAATGTGTAGGGCAGGGGAAGCCTTACATTGTTGTGCATTTAGGCACCAATGATCTGGCAGGATGTGAGGTGAAGGTGGATCAAGAAAATTTCACTGAGCTAGGAAAAATCTGTAGTAGATTGGAACAATCCATAGCCTTCTCAGAGGTACTGCCAGCCCCGAGGGCCAGCACTGTAAGAAAAATGAGGATTGAGGAACTCAATTCATGGCTGGTGAGATGGTGTGGAACAAATGGGTATGGGCTGGTAGGGAAGTGGAGTAAGGCATGGGATAACAAAAGCCTATGTACTCCAGAGAGGCTACATCTATGCAGGGTGAGTGAAAGGGTCCTTTAAGGAAACCTGGAAAAGTACTGTGACAGACTAGCTTTAAACTGTTTAGGGAGAGGGCAGCAGAGGACATGGCACTCAGCACCAGGACAGTGGGGCCTGAAGGACTCCTCCCCCCCTTGAAGGAAACAAAAAGGGCAGGGAGGAGAGCAAAAAGGAAGCATTACATGGGAAGGGGGTGGAGGAAAGTCACAAAAGGAACAAGAGTAAAGCGAGATAGGAGTCACACAGGAAAGTGGTGTCCCTGAATGCCAGGATCCTGGCCAATAAGTCAGCAGACCTACAGGCCTTGATAGCAGAGGGGGGCATAGACATAACTGCCATCATGGAGACTTGGGCAAGTCAGCACCATGACTGGGACCTAGAGATCCCTGGAAACCTAACTGCATAGGAAGGACAGAGCACAGAAGAGGAGGGAGGAGCAGAATTATACATAATGATGGGATAAAGTGCAACAGGGAGGAGGGGGTGGAAGGTACTGCTGAAGCCCTGCGGGTGACTATACAGAACACCATTGGGAGAAGAAGGATCCATGTGGAAATGATGTACAGACTACCTTCACAGACAATAGGAATGGATAGGGAGCTGGGGGAACAGATCAGAAGAGTGGGGGGGGGAATACTGTAATTCTAGGAGACTTCTACTTACCTGGATTAGACTGGGGCATCCCAGCTACCTCCTGTAGTAGGGAACAGGTCCTAGTGGATTCCCAACTAGGACTGTTTCCTGATGCAGGAAGTCACAGAGCCAATAAGGTAGGAGATCATAATGGACCTAGTACTTTCAGATGGAAAGAATGTCCAGGATGTGGAGGTGAGGGAACCCCTTGCAGGCAGTGACCACTGCACAGTGTGATTTTCCATCTATTTAGGAAGGAAGGAAGCAGCCAATACTAAAACAATGGTAGTGGACTTTAAGAAGGCAAACTTCAGTTGGATGGGGAGCATAGTACAGTAGCACCTGGCTAAATCACAGATGGATGCAAACAGGAAATGGACCATCATTAAGATGTGAATAATCGTGGCCATCAACACCTGTACAAGGGTCAGTAAAAAGAGGTCCAGAAGCAAGAGACCTAGTTGGTATAGCACAAAGGTGTCTGAAAAGATAAGTGAGAAAAAGGCAGCCTTTCAGAAGTACAAGCATACCTCTAAAGAAGAGGACAGAGAGGTATACGCTGTGAAATCCCTGGTGGCAGAGAGGGTATCCAGCGAACAAGGCAACTGGAACTGAGTGCTTACAAAAACAGTGACTTAATTACTGTGCCTGTGTTCAGGGCTACCTGGCAGGGTAGCGACCAGATACCTGGGTGGGCGAGTTAGGGTGACTTGAATTACATGTGCATATGTGCACACACACTTGCAGGGGAAAAGGAATGGCAGGGAAGGTATGTGGGAAGGGATCTGGCAGGCAGCTGCCAAGCTAGTCAGCTAGTGTGGTGCAGAAGGTGGTTGGTTGGGAGGTGCAGGATGCAAGGTTTGGGTCCGGCGTGGCACATTATTTTTTTTGCCAGCAGGCAGCTTGTATTTTTATAAAGAATTCCACCCCCCCCAACATGATCCCCCTGGAGTTGAGAATCCTTTAGTAGAGGGATACAGGGGGTGAAACATAAAAAAACGAACGTAGTTCTCGGGCACCCTCTTGCCATTCGCTGTGAATGTGCAGCACCAAAATAAATTTTCAGTGATGTACACTAACCCAAACAACGATTGCTGTTCTGTGATTACCATTATGACACAGAACCAGCAGGGAGAGAGGTCCAGGCAGTCAAGGCTTAGAATGAACTAAGAGTGACACATGGGATTAAGGAGGGGTGAAGGATTTCTTCTGGTTTATCAAGGAGAGAAGAAGCAGAAGGGATGGGATAGTTGGGATAAAAAGGAAGGGAGAATGGGCAGAAAAGGGGGAGTAGCAAGCGGAGGCACTAAATGAGTACTTTTGCTCAGTCTTCACCAAGGAAGCGGCCAGGCCTTTGCCACAGGGGAAGAGTGTGGGATCCATTATGGGTGAAGAAGTATGAAGAGAAGATTGCGATAGACAGGGTCTTAAAGGGCTAAGGGAAATGAGGCTGGACATGACACCTTGCCATAATGGTGTACACCCGAACTGGTGGGGGTATTGGCAGCCCCACTGGCAGACCCATTTAACACCTCACTGGAGAAGGTATGCATGCCACAGGACTGGAGACAACTCATGTGGTACCCTCATCAAGAGTGGACCCAGGGATGAGCCAGGTAACTACACACCAGTTAACCTAACCGCCACAGTGGGGAGGTTAATGAAGGCCATCCTAAAAGAGAGATCAGTGTCCTTCCTTGAAGAGTATGGGCTCCAGAATCATAGGCAACTAGAGATGCAACAAATTTTAAATCCACCGGTGAAGTGAATGCAAAGTGGCCACTTCACGTTGGCTCTTCGCTAGGAGGAGTGCCCATAGGAAAGGCTCACTTTACCTTGTTATTATTACTTCAAGTTGTCATTCCACCTTTAACGCGAAGTAAGGTGGAGTGACAACAATACTGGCAGAATCCCACCCTCACAGTCACCAGAATTAATGTGCATCCCCAAAGTGCTACCGTCCTGTGTCCAGAAAACTCCCCAGTGCTGATGAAGTGAAATGAGAGCATAACAAGAAATGCAGTCTCCCAGAATTAATGGTGCCAAGCAAATGCACAGACAGATTAAGATTGAGCTGCATACTCAAGGGATGCATACGAAAAAGCACAACAACACCTAACGAGTACTCTCAAGTCACAAATTCAAATCTGGAAAGGAATCCATTTTGCCAGTTGGGGGATTAGTGCACGGCAGTAACAATCCACTACCAGTAAAGATACCACAAAGCAGTATAAAAAATGCATGCAAATGCAGTGGACAGCAGGTTCACACTGCTGCAATTACTCTGTAACATAATAAAAGGTGTCTGATTTAATAGTACGCATGGCACACACACACTCACACGCACACTCAAGTAATGCATAGCAAATTGAAAACCTTTAGTAATATAACCAAATGTTTTAAACAGACAAATTGTACACTGCTGCACCACAACAATCATCTAAAAAATGTTAATTACTGAAAATATTACTGTGTGTACATTAACAGTTATATGAGAAAAATATAACCAAAACAGAAAGACTGCCTTTTTCTCCCAATTAATGTACCTACACCACAAATATGCCCCTCCCCTAAAGCACACTTCACAGTACACAGACTGACTGTTCTAAATTAACATTCAAAATCCACACACAACAATAAACACTCGATGGTATGAGCACAGAAGGGTTTCCTACAATCAATGTACAAAATTTTGAGCAAAAAATATTACTCAAAAAGGCATTTTAAACAGCTTTTAGAAGTTTTGAATCGCAGATGTCTGACAGCAAACTGTCTCCAGCTACCACTGCACACGCAGTACCCAGGCCAGAACTGAGTCTGTGCTGAACAATCTAGAGCGCATGTGACCTACAGTCCCATGAATAACTGCAGAATTTCATTTGGAGCTCAATTACAGGGCAAAGTGAGGCGAATTACATTGATTTCAATGTACTTCACCTTAAAATTGGTGGAGAAGTGGTTTGGGGAAGGTGGAATAATGCAGTCATTGTTTTCAATGGACTTCGCATTCCTCATTATGAAGCAAAGTACTCCGCTTCACATTGTGGAGCTCTTCGCGGATTCTGTGTTATTTAGCGAATCACTTCGGGGAGCAAATTGGGTCCCTTTCGCCCACCACTACTTACAGTACTGTAACTCACATGCTGTATGGGAAGGAACACGAATGCTTGTGTATGTACTGCCCTGATGGGCTGTAGCACAAAACTCCCTGACTTAAAAATGTTTATTAATTGGTACAGTGGTGGAGTGGTGAAGCCTGGAGAGAGACTACAAAACATGCTTACAATACATCCAAATAACTAGTAAAAAAATTAATGTGATTTGTGGCGTGATCATGAATAATGATTTGTGACTGCATTTGTGACCATGATGATGAAGAACGTGATTCAGTGTCAACAGTGTGAGATAACCAATATGGAACTGTATTAGGAATGCGAATGCCTATGGCTGTACTTCCCTGATGAGCTGTAGCACAAATTTCCTGACATAAAAGCACTCATTAATGATGTACAATGGCAGGTTGGTGAAGCCTGGAGAGATACAAAACATGCACATAATGCTTCCAAGTAACTAGTCAAAAAATGTATTTTGTGATTCATGACATGATCATGAATTGAGATTTGTGACTGCATTTGTAACCGTGATGATGAAGAACATGATTCGATGTTGACGGTGTAAGATAAACAATATGGAACTGTATTGGAAATGCAAATGCCTATGTCTGTACTTCCCCAATGAGCTGTAGCACAAACTCCCTGACTTAAAAACACTCATTAATGTGTACAATGGTGCAGTGGTGAAGCCTGGAGACATTCTACAAAACATGCTTACAATACATGCAAGTAACTAGTCAAAAAACTAGTATTGTGACTCATGACGTGATCGTGAATATTATTTGTGATTGCATTTGTGACCGTGATGATGAAGAACGTGATTCCATGTTGACGGTGTGAGATAACTAATATGGAACTGTGTTTGGAATGCGAATGCCTACAACTGTACTTCCCTGATGAGCTGTAGCATAAAACTCCCCGACTTAAAAACACTTATTAATGAGTACAATGGTAGTGTGGTGAAGCCTGTACAGATACTACAAAACAGGCTTACAATACATGCAAGTAACAAGTAAAAATATTTATGTTGTGATTTGTGACGTGATCGTGAGTAGTGATTTGTGACTGCATTTGTGACTGTGATGATGAAGAACATGATTTGTATCATGAGTGACTCGTGATGATGGTCCTGACTTAAAAACGTATATTAATGAGTACAATGTTCATGCAGAATCATGCACCACACCTGTCCAGTACTCTGAAGGGAAGCCAAAGAAACAACTGTGACTCAAGTTACAGATGGAGATTGGGCCCTAAAGAGATGTAAATGCACAGAGAGATTAAGATTGCACTGCACACTGAAGAGATGCAGACACAAAGGCACAAAATCTAACCAGTGCTCATGATCAATCATTCAAATCTGGAAAAGTATACCTTTGCCAGTTGGGGCGGGATGCGGGGGGGGGGCAGTGTACTGCACTGCTGCAGTAACAGTCACTAGTACTAGTACCAGTAAAGATTCCACAAAGAAGTACAAAAATCATACAGCTGTAGTGGATAGCAGCTTCACATTGCTGAAATTATTATGAGGCACAATAAAAGGTGTCTGATTTGATGACACGTGTCACACACATACTCACTCACACACTAAGTAATAAGAAGCAAATTGAAAACTTCAGTAATATAGCCACATATTTTAAACAAACTAAAATTATGCACTGCTGGACCACAACAATCAGTAAAAAAATGGCAAAAATTATTGAAAATATTACTGTGCATACATTAACATAGTCATACAAGAAAAATATCATCAAAATAGAAAGCACTGTCTTTTTCTTCAAGCTAATCTACCTACACCACAGATACACCCCTTCCCTAAAGCACACTTCCACTGTCTCTCAGTACACAGGCTGAATGTTGTACATTAACATTCAAAATCCACACACAAACACTAAATGTGCGATGATATGAGCACAGGAGGGTTTCCTATAATAGAGAACTAAAGTTTCAGCAAAAAATGATTAAAAAGGCTTTTTTTAACAGCTTTCAGAAGGTTTGAATTGCAGAGGCCTCTCAGAACAGATTATCTCCTACAGCTTCCTACACACACTACCCCAAACCGAGGCTGTGCAGAAAAATCTAGAGCCCATGTGACCTGAAATCCCATGAATCACTGCAAAATTCACCTTTGGAGCTTAAAAACAAGGTGAAGTGAGGCGAAGTACATTGTTTTCAATGTACCTCACCTTGAAATCGGTAGAGTAGTGGTTTGGAAAGGCAGAGTAACGCAAAGTCATTGTTTTCAATGGACTTCGCGTTACCCATTATAACACAAAGTACTCCGCTTTGCTTTGCGGAGCTGTCCGCCAATTCACCTTAACTCCGTGAATCACTTTGCAGAAAGAATTGGAGCCACTTCACCCATCTATATAGGAAACATGGGTTTGCTAGGGGGAGGTCTTGTCAAACTAACATGATAGTCTTCTTTGACTGGATGATGAGATCTCTGCATAGGGGAGAGGTGGTAGAAGTTCTGTACCTGAACTTCTGCAAGGTGTTCGACTCAGCACCACACGACAGGCTGATCAGCAAGATTGGGAACCTGGGAGTGGGTGACAAATTGCACGGGGGATTTCAAGAGCTGGTTAAGGGGCAGGAACCAGAGAGTTGTGGCTGGGGGGGACTGTCCAAATCTAGGCTGGTAACCAGTGTGGTACCACAGGGCTTGGTACTCGGTCCTGTGCAGTTCAACATATTTATTGGTGACATAGCAGAGAGGGTAAATAGCAAGATCTGATCTTTTGAAGATGATGTTATGTGAGAGTGTGTACAAGGGAGACAGGATTTAAGGGATGACCTGGCTAAGCTGGAGAAATGGTCAGGCATATGGCAGCTGGGTTTTATTGCTAAGAAATGTAAGGTAATGCACATGGGAGCCAGAAACTCAAAAGCCAGTTACAGGGTGAGGGGAATACAGTTGACAGAATAAGAGGAGGAAAAAATCCTGGGAGTAATGTTCAGGGGGTGATAAGAAACACACAGCACTGTACTGAATGTAGAAGAAGCAGCATCAGATAAGCACTAAGAGAGATAAAATCCATCTGTGTGCAACAGCTGGCCAATTTCAGTAGATACTCATTGTCCTGTTTAAATAATTATTGTTTTTTTTTTCCTGCTGTTTATATGCAGTAGTTACAGCATGTTGTTTTTTTGTCCCTTACTTTTTTATATGAAAAATACAATATTGCATTTTGTCACTTGGACCAGAGTGCCTTTTTCTGTTTCCTGTAATGTCAAAAGTCAACATGAATATCAAAGTTAATGATTACAGGTACAGGTATTATAATAATAATAATAATAACCTTTTTTATAAAGTGCTTTTCAAAACCAAGGTGCTATATATAAATAATCACAGAAAAAACAAACAACAGTCTTAATAAAAGCCAGGTTTAAAATAACATCAATCCATAAAACCCAAATGACAAGATAGTTTATCAAAATCAATTTTCAGGGAATGCTTGTGCAAATAAATAGGTTTCTAGTACTGATTTAAAACTTTTGATGGTCTGGCACTCTCTCACCCGGTAAGGTAGAGAATTCCACAGGGTAGGGGCTATGTAGGAAAAAGACAGAGCCCAGATGTCTTTAGATGTACCCTGGGAATCTCTAGCAATCCCTCATCGATGGATCAGAATGGATGGGAGGGGCAGTAGGGATAAAGAAGATCTTTCAGATAGTGGGGTCCCTGATCATGTAAGGCTTTATTGGTCAGCAAGCCAACCTTAAAGGTGATCTGTCACTGTACAGGCAGCCAGTTCAGTCTGCGGAGAACAGGTGTAATGTGACTGGTCCTAGAGGTATCAGTCATAAGCCTGGCTGCCTTATTCTGCTCCAGTTGTATTAGGGGTGCACATGCTTTAAGGTTTCTGAATAGAAGAACAGATTTCACAGATAGGAGGGAACTGTTTATCAAGAACAAAAAACATAGTTATGAGAGAACGATTGGAAATGGAGGGATAAGAGAGATGTCAGAAAGTTTTTCTTTACTGAGAGGGAGGGAAAGCTGTGGAACAGGCAACCCAAAGAAACAATTGAGCAAGGACAATCAATGGCTTAAAGGCAGGGTGTAACAAACATGATGCATGATTGGCACTAAAGGTAAATGTCTTTCAAAATGCTTCCCTGCCTTGTCTCTTCCCTCTGCTAAGCTGTTTCTACAGAATCCCAAAGCCCTATTCTGTTGACATCAGCCACAGGGGTATGGAAAGGAGCCTGATTATTGATGCTAGCTGGGGATTGCATGATTGGATACCATTGATAAATGACTTTCTACACAAAGTAGCATTTTGAACAATTATTTCACTTATGGATTTAGTATGTTTGGGATCATCCAATAAAATAATGTGACTTTAATAACAAGTCTGTTTTCCCATTATGCATTTCCGTATACTAGAGCTTTGCAGTATATACTGTACATATCATCTATAAAAAATGTACCTATATAATATAATTTATATTATGTACTGGTACTGAGATCTAAAACTGATTGCTTATAATTGAATTTTCTTTTTATTATTTTTTTTTCTTTTGTGTATCAGACTTCTAGCTAGTTTGGCTAAGTATGACTCCAATTCTTTTTATTTAATTTAGATATTTCTAATTAATATAATGGGAAATCACAGGGGCATATGTTTATTATTGAACCATGTGTGCATTAATAATCTTTTTCTAATTACACACTGTTAGAAAACATAAATTGTAGGGTTGAAAAGAGGTATTTTACCTCTGTGTAAATTCTATTCTAAAGTTTTGTTCTGACATGGGTAACACCCCACAACTTAATAGGAGTTACACAGTTGCTTTAGTTAATTTATTTCAAATTAAGTGAGCATTAATATCTGTCTAAATATATTATCTTATGACATGCATTAGGGACATAATTCAGAATCTCTGGCTGTATAGTAAAACACATACACTATATAGTGAAATACATACATCATATAGTGAAATACATATATTACTAAGTGAAATGCTTACACAATGAAGTGAACCACATACACTATCTACTGTAATATGTACATGATATAGTGAAATACATATACTGTATACTGAAATGCATATATCATATAGTGAAACACATTTTATAGTGAAATGCTTACATTATATAGTGAATACATACACTAGCTACAGAAATACACATACTGAGTACTGAAAATTCACATACACTATATAGTGAAACAAATGTATTATATACTGAAACGTATACACTACGCATGGAGATACATACACTACAGACTGAAAAATCCACATAAACTATCTACTGAAACAAATAATCTATACATTGTAACACATACACTACATATTGAAAAAAATCTGCATACACTATATACTGAAACAAACACACTATATATTGAAATATATACACTATCTATTGAAATACATACACTACACATTGAAAAATCCACATGCACTGTCTACTGAAAGAAATACAGTATATATTGGAACAGCTACACTTTATATTGAAATACACACACACTATCTATTGAACTAAATACACTATGCATTAAAAAATCTGCATACTCTATATACTGAAACAAATACACTATGGGCTGGATATTCAAACTGCGCCATTCTGAGGCGCAAGCCCATGCGCTGCGCAAAATAGTTACGCAGGGGTGTGGCCCAGGCGATATTCAAAGGAGTTGCACTATTGAGCAACTCCTTTGAATATCACCCCGCAGCCACAGCCACTGTGCATGGCGCAGTGAAACTTGCACCACCGCAAGTTGTCAGAGTGGAGCATTCAACTTGCGGTGGCCAAGTACCATTGCGCCTACGCGCAAAAATCACGAGAGTTCAGGCAGATAAAATGGGGCCATAATTCATGCAAGGCGCGGGGCCATTTGCATCTGATTATGGCTCCATTTGCATGCCATTAGCATGTAGATCTTGCGCCCGATCGGTTGCGCCTGGCCAGCCAGGTAGCAGCCATCGGGGACTGACGCACCCTGCAGCCCGATCACGGGCAGCAATGTGGCTCCCCACCTCCTCCCGTACATCTCCCGAGTGGTCCAGTGGACCGTAATGCCCGATCGCGGGCAGAAAGTAAAATGAATCAACCCCCCCTGAACATCTCCCTAATGCCCGATAGCGGGCAGAAAGTAAAATGAACCAACCCCCCCGAACATCTCCCTAATGCCCGATCGCGGGCAGAATGTAAAATGAACCCCCGCCCAAACATCTCCCTGGTGGCTAGTGTCCCACCCCACCCACCCATGAAGCCCACCACCCCGCTCCCCGGCAGCTGGCGGGCGGCAGCATCCCACCCGCCTGCCACCCCGCTGCCTGCCGACTGACTGCCCGGTAGGGCTGCATGCCCATTGGTGCAAAGCAAGAACCAATGGGCATGCAGCCCATACCGTACATGACAGTCCAGATTTGTGATTCATTTGTGGTTCCTCCCCCTCCTGTTGAGCATGCATTCATTTGCATTGCGCTGTTGCTCAGCCTGTTTTCAGTTGCACAACTGCCTCCTGCTGAATATCGCAGAATGGTGCAATGTAGGACTTGAGCATGCGCAACCCTTTTGAATATCTGGCCCTATATATTGAAACACACTCTGGGCCAGCCCGGTGGCATTAAGGGTTGAGGTGCTGGATGCTACATCTCGTGCCACACCAGCAACCTAGGTTTGGGAATGAGCCTGGGCTGCCGGGGGTCAGCAGGGGAAGGAAAGGGATCAAGCATCCAGAAGACAGCTCTCCCTTCGCTGGGGAGGGTTCCGGGGGTGCACCACTTTGTAGCAGCACCTGGCAGTGGTCGGGTACTGAGCAAACAGTGGTGGCATGCACAGCAGGGAGGAGCTTGGTAGGCAGTGGCATGCTGAGCCTAGCAACCACTGCACGTCCAAGCTCCTCGAAGACCAACAAGAAAAACCTCTACTACATCCATGGAGATGATGGGGGTTCTAGGAACACAGCTCACATCCCAACCCTGGCACCCTGTGCTTGGGGGACTCCACCTGCCATCCAGGTAAGGCTGCTCTTATCTCAGAAAGGCCATCACAGGAGGATGTGCCCACCTGGGGATGTGATCCGGGGGGCTAGGTCTGCCTTGGGTGTTGAGGAGAGTCCCTACTAGTGATGCATGGTTCAAGTCGGGAGTAGAGGTGGCCATCGAGAGGACACCCCAGAAGGATGCCTGAGTGAGGAGGTAAAAAATAGAATTGAAAAAAAAACCACTTACTCTATCTATTGAACATTTTTGCATACTCTATATATTGAAAGAAATATACTGCATACTGAAATACATACACATTATAGTTAAAAAATCCACATACACTATATACTGAAACAAATACACTACATGGTGAAACACATACACTATGTATTGAAATACATACACTATACACTGAAAAATCCACATACACGATATACTGAAACAAATAAACTATGTATTGAAATGGACTACATTCTGAAATTACCCTTCCCCTGGCCCCTCCCCCTTGAATGGCCTGCCCCTGCACTCATTTCCTGCTTCATTTAGGGAGCTGCTGGCCTGATGAGAGGATGTCTAAAGCTGCAGAGCAGAAGGTAAACAACATAGGGATCTCTTTTATTTTATTTCTTTTTGGGGTTTTCCATCTTGTTGTGCTTGTACACCTTGAATCAAATTTCAGAACTTTGTGATGTAACAAGAAACTTTTAGTACTAATTTAAAATGCTGTACTTTATTCTAAATAAGTGCTGCCCTCATTTACTGTTAAAAACACATTTGTATGGGAAGCTAATACTTAGGACATTCCTAACATATCACTCTCATATAATATACACATAGGGTACTGTATGCATTTTTCTAAGTTAAATTTTGATCAGATTTGTGTGTAATTAATTACTGTGTTAGTCCAGCAACTGATCTGAGCTGAATGCTTGGGAAGCACTGCAGGAACTATGAAAGGGTAAGCTAGATGCTTTCTTAGTTTGCACTCTACTGAGTTAGTTTTGATTTAGTTTTTGTTTTTATTTGAATGTTTTATTTAATATTGGTTCATGGTTAAGATTGCTCAAGACCCAGTTCTCGACTGGAGCTCAGCTGGCATATGCATAATTTGCACATTTCTGTTCTTAATAACTTCACTGTGATGCCTCACTGGTGGCATTCACAGCTCCTAACCTTCCCATTACATATCTGTGGAGTACTGGTAGGTGGACAGAGCTTTCCCAGGCACTTGGTCTCCAATAATATACCTGCCCTGGTCTAGCCGCATAGTGCATAGTTATGCTGTTTATGTGGTTTGACTGTGTTATTGAGTTTGAGATTCCCAAACTGTGTTTAATTTTTTTTCCCATGGCAATGTTTATCTTCTAGGTCACCCACTGACCCCCTTGTGCACTGACATGTCCATTCCTATCATACAAAATCACCAGGACTTACCTGCTCTGAAATCTCCCATGGCTTCCCCACCACCCCCATGGTGGGGCCAGGAGGGAGAGGGCCGTTCACAAGGAGACACATATTCAGACTGGAACAGGGCATGGTTAGTACTGCAAAGCCTGTGGCAGCTTGCTAGACTATTCTGCCATTGGAAGTTTTCTACTGTTGGTTTATCCCCTGGGCAACCAAGCATGCAATGATGCCAATCCAATTAAAGGCAAATACTATTTTGTGCCTGCCTGAACCCTGCCCCTTATGCCATTCTGATGTCCTGCCAGCCTTCCTCATCTAGGTGGCTGTTAAAGAGCAGGGTGGTCAGACTCCCCCTCCATGAGAAGAGAGCAGTCCCTGAGATGCTCAGTCATCTCTCCCACCAGCTAACCTCTGTTTGACACAGGTCCTCCCCCAAAACTGGGCCACCGGCATGGGAGGCAGTACAGCTACCACCAAGCCACTAAGCCAGCTCATCAGACTGTATTTTTATAAGTAATTAAAAACAGCACTAGGATGAAAGAAAAAACTGTATTTTAGCTACAGTTGTTATAAACATTTTAAGACACATCTCAATGTTTTAAAATTGGATAAAAGTTTTCCAAGAAAATAACTTAAAAAAATATATAAAGATACAGAATAAGATAATCCATTTTTGTTTACATTCTACATCTTAAGAGGCATTTGGAGGGGATTTTTAGTCAATTAGGGCTAGAGTTGCAACAAATTTAAATTCTGCTGGTGAAGTGAATGCGAAATGGGCACTTCGAATTGCCACTCCACTACGTGGAGAGGGCAATGCAAAGTGCTCACTCCACCTTGTCATTACCACTTCATGTTAAGGCGGAATGGCAATGCGAAGTAAGGTGAAGTCATTGTTTTTAATGGACTTTGCATTCCTCATTATGATTCTAAGTGATCCACTTGGTGTTTCAGAATTGGCAGCCCCCACACATCCCATGGCTTACAGTACTGTAGGTCACATGCTCTTTAGCTAGGCAGGAAGAAAGTGAGTCAAACAAGCAGACGCTTTTACTTTCTCCTGTGCAGATGGAGAGAGCATAGTGTGTTTTGTGACTACTGATACTTTGAAATCAGAGCAAGGAGAAGATTTAAACTTTGATTTAGACCCAACAGCTTTTTTAAAAGCTAAATTTTTTACTTAATTTGTTCTTTCTGTCAATTTTGTTTTTCTTACCATTATAAGTAGTTAGTCATTTGTCTGTGTCTGTGTGACTGTGTGTGTGTGTTGTGTGACAGTGTGAGTAATGATTGCTCGGACTGAGGGAGCTCAGTAGGAGAGATAGCCTGGGAATGTCTGGGGCAGTGGCAGCTCTGGGAGAGTGTGTAGTGGTAAGCTTTTTACCGTGTGTATGTGTGGAGGGCATTGGCTCTCATTCCTGTTGGACCACTCAAATCTTGTGAGTGTCCCCCTCCCTGGAAGAAGGACCAGCACCGCCTCCTGTCCTGACTCTGAGGCAGTTGAACCACCACCACCAAGTCCAACACTAGGTCCTTTGGAGCAGGATGTGCCTGTTCCACTGGGCCCAAGTGTGAATCCCATCCCTGTTCAGCACCATGACCAGCCTGCAGCCAGTTCGTCTGTCTGTCCCCTGCCTGTGCATGGTCCTCCCCGCACCTCCATTGTTTGGCAGTTTTTTTGACTGTGTCAGAGGGGACAGAAGTGTGGCCAAGTGCTGCCTATGTGAGGTGGAGATGCACCGTGCCCCCCGGGGGACTCACCTGGGGACTGGTGGCCAGTACACCCATATGCTCAATCACTAGCAGTTGGAGTGGCAGGCTGCCACAGAACAGACCATGCCTACACCTGCTGGCCATTCTGTGGCAGAGGGTGCAGCTGTGCATTGTGGCATCCTTAAGAAGAGGGGGGCTACAGCAGCACCTGCTGCTCCACCAGCACCCCCCCACCACCACTAGCAGGTCTGCCTGCAGAACATGTGGATCCCAGAGAACTGCATGTAACACAGGCTGACTTGGCAGTTCTCTGGAGTGCTGTTGAGGAGAACAACGAGAGGGTGAGTGCTGTGCAGCAGTGGCTGGATCACATAGAGGGACATCAGTTGCAAATTATGTCCATGCTGGAACTGCTGCTGGATCACCATGGGATCCCACATTAGTTTTTTTTTCCTCACACCATGTGCGCTTCCACACCTTCCTTGCTGTGTTATAAAATGGATTCCTCCACCATCCCCGACCCTTCTGTGTAATTATGCCCTTTTTTTGTTATCTTCTATAGGCGTGACACTTTGTATTCTAAGCAGTGCAAGTATACTGTGCAAAACTACATGTGTGAAGTCAGTCTTCTTTCCAGTCTGTGTATGTACTGCAGACACTGTCCAACTCCCTGACTTAAAACAAACATTAATGAGTACAATGGTGGGGTGGTAAAGCATAAAGAAATACTACAAAACAGACTTACAATACAACAAAGTAACTATTAAAAATAATAACGTTGTGATTTGTGACATGATCATAAATTGCGATTTGTGACTGCATTTGTGACCGTGACAATGAAGAAACATGAATGCCTATGGCTGTACTTCCCTGGGCCCTGATGAGGTGTGGTACAAAACTCCCCGACTTAAAAACAAACATTAATGAGTACAATGGTGGGGTTGTGAAGCATGGAGAGATAATAAAAAATAGGCTTACAATACAACCAAGTAACTAGAAAAAAAATTAATGTTGTGATTCGTAATGTGAATGATCATAAATCATGATTTGTGACTGCACTTGTGACCATGATAATGAAAAACATGTTTCAGTGTCGATGGTGTGAGATAACCACTATGAAACGGTACTGGGAACACAAATACCTACAGCTGTACTTCCCTGATGAGCTGTAGCTTAAAACTCGCAGACTTAAAAACACCTATCAATGAGTACAATGGTGGGGTGGTGAAGCCTGGAGAGATACTACAAAACAGGCTTACAATACATCCAAGTAACTAGAAAAAAAAATAATGTTGTGATTCGTAACGTGAATGATCATGAATCATGATTTGTGACTGCATTTGTGACGGTGATGATGAAGAACATGATTTGTATCACGAGTGACTCATGATGATGGTCCTGACTTAAAAACGCATATTAATGAGTAGAATGTTCATGCAGAATTAAGAACCGCACCTGTCCAGTACTCTGAAGGGAAGAAACAACTTTGACTTAATTTAAAGTCGGAGATTGGGCCCTAAAAAGATGCAAATGCACAGACAGATTAAGATTGCACAGTGCACTGAAGAGATGCAGACACAAAGGCACAACACCTAACCAGTGCTCACCATTAGAAATACAAATCTGGAAAAGAATACCTTTGCCAGTTGGAGTGGGCCATGGGGGGGCAGTGTACTGCACTGCTGCAGTAACTGTCACTAGTACTAGTACCAGTAAAGATACCACAAAAAAGTACAAAAATCACACAGTTGCAGTGGATAAAGCTTCACATTGCTGAAATTATTGTGTGGCATAATAAAAGGTGTCTGATTTGATGACGTGTCATACACATATTCACACACACTAAGTAATGCATAGCAAATTGAAACTTCAGTAATATAACCACATATTTTAAACAAACTAAAATTATGCACTGTGGCAGTAACAGTCACTAGTACTAGTACCAGTAAAGATACCACAAAAAAGTACAAAAATCACACAGCTGCAGTGGATAAAGCTTCACATTGCTGAAATTATTATGTGGCACAATAAAAGGTGTCTGATTTGATGACACGCGTCACACACATACTCACACACAGACTAAATAATGTATTGCAAATTGAAAACTTCAGTAATATAACCACAAATTTTAAACAAGCTAAAATTATGCACCGCTGCACCATAACAATCAGCAAAAAAATGGCAAGAAATATTGAAAATATTACTGGGCCGGATATTCAAACTGCACCCAAAATGTGCACAACAGCAGGAGCAAGCGCAAGTCCACTGCGCCCATGCGCAAGAAGCACGATATTCAAAAACTATGCAGGTCAAGATGCGCCTGCGGCACACAACTGAATATCATACCTCCTGCACCATAGCGCAACCAGGGATGTGCAGTTGCGCAGTTCAGATGTGCCATAGTGCAACCAGAGATGCTCAGTGGAACAGTCCAGATGCGCCATAGCGCAACCAGGGATGCCCCATGGAGCAGGGCAGCAGTGCAACAGCACAAACAGGGATGCGCAGGGACAGGATGCAGGGGTCCACCACCCATGCCACAGATGGGCAGAGGAGCACACAGCAGAACAGACATCGCCCCCCCACACCCCATGCACTGCACAACCGATGGAGAGCTGGAATAACCACTGGACCATGGATACCAGCAACCAACCCACAGCCGGGGCATGGTGCCCCAGGACACCCCCTGGCAAGCTGTGACCGGCACACAAGGAGGGCCAACCACCCTGTTCCACACCATCCCACCAATGCAGAGCACACCCTGCACCATGATTCCCCAAACACCCTGCCCAGGAGTAGCGCCCAACAGTGCAGGACACCCCATGCATGCCACCACCCCCACTGTGACAATGCAACCCTGTGCACCATGGAGCCATGCAAGGCAGCCCCACTGTGTGCACCCGGCAGTGGGCAGCAGCAGACAGCGATGCAACAACTGCATACATAGTGCCACCCTGCACGTCCCCCCCCAAGGAACAGCTGAGAGACTGACAATGCGTCGGCACATGAGGTACCCCACATGTGACAAGGCATGCCCCGGACCCCACCACCAGCGGTACAGCACCCTGCACACCCTCCCAAGGACACATCCCATCCCAGCACTGGCCACAACACCCAGCACAGACACACACAGTGTTGCATGGAAGCATGTGCCACACAGGAAGCAACACAGTGCATGGACAAACACCCACCCATACCCAAGGGCACACCAACACAGGGACACAGTAGCAGGTCAACCAATCCACTGGCGTGTGGCCACGGCAGCCATGTACACATGGACAGTACCCCTATATGGCACAGGTGTGCCAGCCACCCTGCACAGGCACCATGAAGCTGGATGCCACCAGCATGCGGCCGGAGCACAAGTGACAGACAGTGGAGCACATCCCCTGCAACAGACACAAGTGATAGCATGGAGGTGGGACAACAACAGCGGAGTCCACAGTGCCACCAGAGGCAGATGGGCATCACACTGGTGACAGGAGGCAACCTGACATTGTGCTGGGTACAGTGGTTGTCCAGCATGGACAGCCACAACTGACATGCCAGCAGATTGTGCATATCACAGACATGCAAGGGTGTCAGCTGCACAGCCCATGGACGGTCTGACAGGGGTGCCATGGACACAGAGCATGCTCCATGGACCACTGCACAGGCAACCAGAACACAGAGAACAACATACAAACCACAGACAGTGACTGATTCCCCCACCCACACCATAGGCAGGTCCCTGCAGGACACACACACGCATGCCCATGCCTGCACCACCCCCGATGCCATGCACACTACTGTAGCCAAGCGCCTGTAGCTCACTGCAAATCAGAGATCACCACAGTTGTCATAACAAAATGTATGTATTAAAAAAATTTAAACAATCAAACATATTTACAAATATATACTAGTGTGGGGGGAAGGGCCACAAACCAGGTGGGGGCAGGCATGGGGCAGGGGTGTACAAATGGGAGAGGGAAGAAGGGGTGTGAGGGTGGGTCCAGGGGGTTAGGTGAGTCAGGGGGTCATGGAGGGCCTATTGTCTGCCCCGCTCTCCACTCCTGTGGCACCTCCGGGTGCTTCTCCTCTGGACCCCGTGCAGCTCCATCCTCTCCAGAAGTGCCAGGGACACCTGCACCAGCTGCAGCAGCTCCTGCATGCCATGTTCTAGGGCCATCCAGCATTGTCCACCTAGGACAAGGGAGCAGAGTCAATACGTGTGACTGTCCATCCCCCTGCAGCCCACCCATTGTGCATGGCATACAGCTGTGTGCCACACCCCTGTGATGGTGTGTGACCACCCACAATGACCATATCCACAAGACCTGCCTACCCAGGCACCCACAGCCATATGGACCGCTGCACACACCCACCGCCCATGTCCTGCACAGCACCACCGTGGCCGTACAGTGACATGGCTATGCGGTGCAAAGGCAGTGGCACAGCCATGTACCCAGTGCACACATGGACCACCATTGGTGCACTCCCAGACATGCAGTGCCACTGGACAGTGCTGACTGTAACAAGTTGCGTGCATGGCAGTGGTGTCATTGAATGGTGGCCATGCCCCGCTGCCTGCCCTGTTACACAGCATGCAATAGTAATCATGGATGTAAGGCACTCACCATCATCAGGCAAGTCCCTGCACCTGTGTGGTCCAGCATCCCTCCTGGCCTGCTGGTCCTCTTTGTGGTGCCTCCTCTCCCTCGCCCGCCGGTGCTCCTCTGGGCCTAAGGTGCAAACATGGAGAGAGGAACATCAGTACAATCTGGTAGCAAAGTCCCCCCGCCCCATGTGTATGCAATCCCACACAGCCATACCCATCTGCCCCACCCCAATACCACCACCACGGCCAACACTGAACTGCCCCCCCATGTGCCGGACACATGCAACCGTGATACCCGTATGGACGTTAACAGTGTAAGGATGGGGCACCTATCTGGCTGTGGCATCATGCCCCTCCTGGCACGTGCCCACAGGTGGGAAAGCCTGTCCGGGTCCCTGCACTGGATGTCCCTGTATCGGTGGTGACACTGCTCAGCCGTGCGCCTGACTCCTGTGGCCTACTCCAGCGCTGCCGCCACCTCCTCCCATACTGCACTCCTGGCCCTGTCCAGGGGTGCATCTCAAAAAAGTGCCCCAGCATGGGGCTCTACTATGGCCACCAAATTGGCCAGCTCCACCTGGCTCCAAACAGCAGCCCTCCTTCTTGCCATCTCTAAAGCTGGTTGGAGTCAAAATGGCGCTCGGTAGCACTGTCTGCCATGTGCAGATGCTGCGCGGTACCATTGCACTGCCATTCCCTATCGCGCTGTCACTGAACAGCGCGATAGTGGTGCACCCATGCGGACGCATGGTGCCTAGGGGGCAAAGATCAGCCACTGGGACAAGGGTCTCTCGCACATGGACCGACACACCGTGATTGGTACTCACTGTGTGTAGTGTGATTGGGTGCCTTTGTGCCACCTCCTGTAGCAGCCTACCACGCTGTGGCCCCAGTGCGCCTACGGCGCCCCAGTGCCAGAGCACCATATATGTGAACAGTGCAGTAGCATCACTGGCACAATATGGCTGTGCCCTGCATTGCCTACCACACACAGCACGTCAGCAGTGCGGCATGCATCTGTGTCATCACCATGGGCATGCGTCATTCGGTGTGTACTGCGCATGTCACAGAAATGCACCCTTACCTGAGCACGTTTAACACAATTGCGCAAAGCACAACAGTGCGATATTCAGCCGGCATATGAAAATCAGCTAATCAGCCATTCAATGACGCAGGTACTGCATTTGCATCAACTTATAATTGCACCTTGCCTCATTTGCATGCGTTGCGCTATAAAAATGCAACATTGGGCTGCACTGGCCATAGTCTGTTATTGCAGTCTATTGTGGTGAGTTGCATGCTGTTTGGGAGTGTGAACGGTGGTGTGTGGGACATGCATGGGACTGCACAGTCACAGGTAACACCTGTCATTCTCACAGGATGAACAATGAGCGATTGTGAGGTGGAGGAAGAGGAACAGAGATGTGGGAGGAAGATGCCCTGTTTGAGGCCTACATCGACCACGAGCTGCTGCTCAGTGGATGGCGGGGAACACCACAGGCCTGTGCTGCTGTATGGGAAGAGGTGGCGCATGCCGTCAACCTGCATGGCAGCCATCAGCAGTCCATTCAGGAGTGCAAAAAGAAGATGGGCATGGACAGGTGGAGGATTAAGGACAAAGTGGCTGCCATCAGGGCAGCATGGTCTGTGACCGGTGGGGGACAGCTGGCCATACAACACCTGACCCCACAAGAAGAGTGGGTTGCTGGAAGCATGCGGCATTGTGTCATCAAGGGTGTTGCAGGTGGTGGATTCCAGACAGGTGGTAGCCCGTCACTGCATAGTAGGTCCTGGTCTGTCAATGGGGGAGCAGGGTAGGGCAGATACATTAATGCTACTGTGTTCCCTTACAGCTCCAGAGTATCCACATGGGTCAGCGGTGTTGGGCTTGTCCACTGACGGCGATACCATGGACATAGAGGAGGGGCCCATCCACCTCCACAGGCATACGAGGGTCAGAACGACAGTGGGCCCACCTGGATGTCCGGATTGATGTTGGTGGAGCAGGTACAGAGGAGGCCCTACCCGTGTCCCAGTGTGCCAGCGTCCATGGATGCCAGCATGCTGAGACCCGGGCTGGTGCCAGATCCATCACTTATGATGATGGAGCTAACTTCATGGGCAGTGATACGTGTGGGCCACAGGATGGTCACACAGCAGGTGACATCATGGGCATGCTGTGGGTGGTGCCGCCGTGGAGGCCTGCGTGACATCACAGTCCCAGTCTGTGCCTGTCTGCACCAGTGGGGCAGCACTGGTGTGTGTCCAGGACAGTGGGGCAGTTGCGGTCACTGCAGTGGCACCGTTGAGCCCTGGAGAGTGGCAGCCAGAGGGGCAGTGTCAGCAGTCGGCCAATGGCCATGGGGGTACAGTGTCAGGGGGTGGCTTCAGTGCACCGCCTGTGGACATGCCCAGGCCTGGCCTGGTGTGCAGTGCCCACCCTCAAGGGATGCTGCTCATCAGGGCCATGAACACCGTGAGGGACAGCATGCCAATCAGGCAGATGACCTCTTAGAAGAGCACACCCGCATACTCCAAGAATCAGTCGATCAGCAGTTGCGGCTTGTGATGGCAGTGGATGGACTCAGTACGGCTCTGCACCAGGCAGAGGAGCGGCGCAGCAAAGACACCACTCTGCTCCTGGCAGGGATGGACCTGATGCTGAAGGATGTGACCGCTGCCATTGACCGGCAGACACAGGCAATCACAGCTGTCATGGCCACAATGGGCAGACAGTTATTTGCCCATGCGTCACAGACACCACGCAGTGCAATGTCCACCCCCATTCCCGGCATCTTGCGACACCCTCCTTGTCGACACTGGGTTCAGCTGTGGGCATCCCGAGCATGCCTGGTGCAGGCATGTTCGGTATGCTGCAGACCCCTGTGCAAATATGGTCACGTTCATGCAGTGGAACCCCTGGGGGACTGTCGGTGCCACCCCATAAGGACATTGGTCAGCCTGTCACTGCTGGCGGGTCTCGGCGTGGCCGCCCATGCACCCGTGGCAGCTGTGGCACTGTGGCGCGTGACTGACCTGTCTCCCACCATGACTACTGTCTGATGCTGCCCTGTGTGCATTGTGTTGTTCAATGTGCAATGCACGGGTGGGGTACCGAGCCCTGCACGCACACACACACACGTTCCATCTGCACATCTTCCCAGCTGCTGTCCACTGTGGCGTATGCATGATGATGCCTGCGTTGTGCTGTTCACCACAGTGCAGTGGTGCCCAGTGTCTGACACACGCACAATGACAGGCACTGCACACGTGGTGGTCTGTGGATGTGTTTGTGGCTAGGGATGGTGGTTGGGGTCAGCGTGCCTCCTACCCTTTGTGCATGTCTTGTGAGGTGTGTGTGTGTGTGTGTGTATGTGACCGTGTGCCATGTTAGACCTTGCCCATCCCTGATGGCGTTTGCGGTTCCATGCTCAGCCAATTCTCTTAACTACATGCACCCCTGAGGTTTGTCCATGCGTGTTTGTGGGTTGTGCCCTTGCCACTGGTGGTTGCACATGGCCCCATGGTTGAAGTGCTCTTCTGTGATGGTGTCCCAGTGCAGCTGTGCCATCCAGATCAGTCGGGGGTCCCTTTGACCAAGGGGGGGCTTCCATCACCATCTTCACCAGCGTCCTCATCATCCCCATCGCTGTCCCCCCTCTTTGACCTGTACGGCTATTCCACAGTAGTTGGCCATGTTGTGCAGGATGCAACATGCCAGGAATAGCCCACAGGCCTTTGAGGTGCTGTGCTGTAGGGCACCACCAGATGTGTCCAGGCAACGGAAACGTGCCTTCAGCATCCCGAACACCCACTCGATGACATTGCATGTGGTGGCATGTGCCTCATTGTAGCATTGCTGCGAAGGGGTTGTGGGCCACCGGTATGGTGTGAGCAGCCAGGAACGGAGTAGGTATCCACTGTCACCTGTGTGTAGAGGGTGGACATTAGTTTGGTGATCAGCGTCTCTCTGCCTTGGGCCATCTAGGCCAATACCCATGTCACCTCTGACTATGCCCCTCCCAAGCTCCATGTCTTTCTGCGTGCTTTGCATACTCACCCACTAGGTGGCCAGTGGGGATGTCCCCACTCTCGAACCTCTGGCACAGTGTGGACTGGTGCCAGATGAAGGCATCATGTGCTCCCCCAGGGTGCATGGCACAGACATTGATTATGCACCCCCTGGCATCGCACACCACCTGGCAGTTGATGCTTGCATACCCCTTCTGATTCATGTATGCAGCCCCTTCGGGGCTAGGTGGTGTGGGGATGGCCACATGGGTGCAGTCTATTGCCCTAAGCATGCCAGGCATACATGCTACCCTGTGGAACTCCTGTATGTTTGCTGTGCACTCCGCCGGTGTGCTGGGGAAACGGATGTACTCCGCAGCATGTGGCAGCAGTGTGCTGAGGAATTGGGTGAGGAGGCATGACACGGCCGACTGGGTTATGCCTGTCATGTCCCCTGTTGGTCTCTGGAAGGTACCCATGGTGATCAGGCATATGACAGCTGTCACTTTGGTCTCCACTGACAGAGCATGGCTCTGTCATGTGGGTGCCTGCATCACATCACTGCACAGCTCTCAGAGCTGCCTCAGGATTGCCCAGTTCAGGCGGTACCGGCCCACGATCTCAGTATCAGTGTAGAGCTTGAAGCTGGTGCAGGCTCGGTACTGCCTGTTGGGGGCATACCGCCGACGGGCCCTTCCATGGCTGCGCCCCCCTGCTGCCTGCCTTCTCATCCCCTTCATAACTGCCTCCATCTGGATGGTGGCACTGGCCATGTCCTTGGCTTGTCTTACCCCCCGTCAGCTGTTTCTGTGTTCCCCCCACTGCCCTTGCTGCTACTCCCCCTGCACCGGGAACACCTCCCTGTAGTGGCTGTACTGCCCACTATCTGAGCCCTCAGTGCTGTGTGGCACTTTCCCCTTTTGACCTGCACTGTGGCACAGGCTCCCCACACCTTCCCTGTTCCTGGGGGTTCCAGGTGCTTTGTCCTGCTCCTGCCCTGTCCTGCTCCCAGTTTTTGTGTGCCTGTGTGGCTGCTTGCAGTTCACCAACATGTGGCTTCCCTGTAGCGTTCTTGCACCCCTCTCTCTTGTTCCTTTTTATTTTGGATCATTTCCACTATCGTGCAACTTCCGCTTGCTCCCCTATTGCTCATGGTGCATGTTGTTGAATATCGCTCTGCGCCATTTATGCATGGTTCCTCCCCCTTCAGTTGTGCTTGCATTCATTATCATTGCACTCTTGCACATTGTGATTTTGGGGGCACATCTGCCTCCCACTGAATATCGCAGAATGGCGCATTTTCAGACTTGCGCTGGTGCATCCCTGTTGTGCATGGTGCAACCCTTTTGAATATCTGGGCCACTGTGTGTGCATTAACACAGTTATACAAGAAAAATATCACCAAAACAGAAATCACTGTCTTTTTTCTCCAAGTTAATCTACCTACACCGCTGATACGCCCTTCCCTCAAAGCACACTTCCACTGTCAGTACACAGACTGAATGTTGTACATTAACATTCAAAATCCATACACAAACAATAAACGCTCAATGATATGAGCACAGGAGGGTTTTCTATAATGATGAACTAAAGTCTCAGCAAAAAAAAAAGTCTCAAAAAGGCTTTTTTAACAGCTTTTTTGAAGGTTTGAATGGCAGAGAGCTCTCAGAGCAGATTGTCTCCTACAGTTTCCTATACACACTACCCCAAACTGAGACTGTGCAGAACAATCTACAGCCCATGTGACCTGAAATCCTATGAATCACTGCACAATTCGCCTTTGGAGCTTATAAACAAGGTGAAGTGAAGCGAAGTGGAAGGCAGAGTAATGTGAAGTCATTGCTTTCAATGGACTTCGCGGTACCCATTATAACGCAAAGTACTCCGCTTCATGTTGTGGAGCACTCCGTGAATTCGCCTTCACTCCATGAATCAGTTTGCGGAGCGAATTGGGGCCACTTCACTCATCACAATTTAGGGCCCCATTTTCAGAAGGTTAGCAGAGTGTTAAACATCTAAGTGCTGTGCCATGTGGGAACAGCATAGCTGAACAGGTGCCATATATTTAGCAGCCCCGATGCTAACCTAAGTATGTGCATGTGCACATGTACTACTACAGCCTTGCAAATGATGGATCCCCTCCTGCATACAGAGCACAGGGCTATATAAATGTTTTGAAAGTGCTTAACAACTGAAATTGCAATACTGTTTACTTAGCCCAAAAATCCTGCCCTCATTTGAGCACACTGTGGTGCATATTGTCACCCGACCCCTGGTCACCATTCTGATGCTCCCAAGTAGTATACCACAATGATCCTTGGCATCTAAAGGTTCCACACACCTGATCACAATTTAAATGGCTCCTGTTATTATAGTAAAATGATCCTTGGTGTCTAGTGCCCCTCCCCATCAAATTGCAATTCAAATGACCTGATTATTATAATAATTTGGGTATAGAATTTTTTATTTATTTATTTTCTTAATTACATATTTAAATGTTTCACCAGAAAAGGCATTCTAAGCTGGGAGCTCATTTCCAGATGCATCCTTGGAGAAGGAAAACTTGTACAAGTGGGGTTTAGGTAGCACAGTAGTTCAAAATACATAACATACATTTTGGAAGACCACTGACAGAGCAGAGCAGAGTGGCACACAATTGCAAATTACATTGGGAATAATACATGCAAGACGTGAGAATTTGTGTGACAAGCAACCAATTGACAATGCATTTACAGAGCAGTCAGTAGCCACAAACATATGCTGGTAATCAAATACAGAGCAGTTTAAATCAACACTAGTTTAAAACATTTGTGTATAATGCCTAGAGTCGGAGCATATGTACCTAAAGTATAGCTGTACCTAAACTGGAAACAAGTCATAGGAATGTAGGAGTCAAAATTTATTAGCAAGTGCAGGAGGGAGAGGTGAGACTTCTGAAGTGGTTTGAAAGGATCCAGGGGAGGGAGATTGGTGAATGGCTGGCATGAGGGAGTTCCAGATTTTAGGGAAGCGGTGGCTGAATACGGCTTTGCTGATGGCCATGGAAACTGAAGTGTCTTCTAGGGTTCGAACATTTGAACTTCTGAGGGTATGGCTTTCGGGGTGGAGAGGTAAAACGATAGGGAAAGAAACAAGAATTTGCCCACAAAGCTGGCACAGTGGGAATGGTGTCTGTCCACAAGAGAAGAAAAGGAGAGAGATTTATACATAGAACAGTGAAGAGTCCTAGGAGGACAGTTGAAAGTGTAATGGCAGAAATAGTTGAAGAGTATGTCCAATCTAGCAAAGGTAGTGACTGGTGCTGAACTGTATACCACATCCCCATAGTCAAAGACTGGGAGGATCATTCTCTGGATAATAGCATGGTGTGCTGGAGGTGGGATACAGTCACAGTTCCTGTAAAGTGCACCAAACTGGGGTGCAGCTTTTTGATTATAGCATCCACTTGTTCAGAAAAGTTTAGGTGCTGGTCTAGCCAGATACCAAGACACCTAAAGGTGGTAACATCCACCATCAGAGAGTCATCCAGGGTGTGGAAAGTAGGAAGGGGAAGGAGCCTAGAGATTCTGTGCCTTGTGCCAAAGGATATGGCGACAGTCTTCTTGGCATTAAGGAAAAGGTGATTTGTGTGCAGCCAGGGCTGAACTTGATGAAAGTCCAGCTGGAGTCTGTGGGCCTGCTATGAAGAGAACCATGTCAACTGTGTACATGTGAATGGTTGCAGACAGGCATACAGAGGGGAGATCATTTAGAAAAATAGAGAAAAACAGAGCACCTAACACAGATCCTTGTGGGATCCCAATGGATACAGGCAGGGAGGACAGAGGGGGTCACCAATTTTGACTGCCTGAGACCTACTCAAGTGGTAGGAGTGGAACAGCCAATGGCTGAGTCAGAAAGGCCTGGAGTTTGGCTAATAATTAGGGTGGAAGACAGTGCTGAACACTTTGGCTAGATCGGTAAAGATAGCAGATGTGAATAGGCTGTGATCCATACCATTGTGGATGGATTTCGTGAGCCTGAGCAGAGAGAAGGAGGTGGAGTGGTTCTTGCAGAAGTGAAGCCAGACTTGTAGTGGGTGAAGAAGGAAAAGGAGTCCAGAAAGGGAGAAACTTATGACAAGACAATTTGTTCCTGTATTTTGGAGGTAGGAGATAAATGGGTTGGTAGCAGATGGGTCACCACCTTTTGGAAGAGGAGTAGCAGTAGCAGATTTCCAGTCAGCAGGGATGGAGGAACAGAAGAAAGAGAGGTTAGGGAGGTCATCCAATGGGGAGGAGATTGCAGAAGCAGAGAGAGATGGAGGAGCTTGCTATCCAGGCCATATGGGCTCCTGCCCTTGGAAGGGTTAAGGGTGGGAAGGGTGTTGGTAATGGAGGATGGAGTTACTGAAGAGAAGAAAAATTAGGGGAAGGAAGGAGATGACTCTCATGCAGGCTGGCAGTGGTGAGAGGGAGGTGAGGAAGGGGAGAGGGAGGAGAGGAGAGAAGAGTCACAGGTGATTAAAATATGGAATTAAACCTCTGTGGTGATGAAGGAGGGCTTAGAGACAGGGGTGCCACCCACTCTGAGGACAGGCAAAGGGGGATTGAGTGGGAGGGGAGAAGAGATTGTGGCAACCTTCCAAAATTTAGATGGGTGACCACTGAAGGTGGGTGTAAAATATTCACCTTTGGCAAGCCTTATTGCTCTGGTACAGGTCTTGTGGAGGTGATGATATCTCTGGAGGCCATGGGAGATGGGTTACATTTATTGCTGACCAGGCCAAATCATACACTTGCAAGCAAGCTACGAGTTTCACCATGATCTAGGGGAGGTGGGGTACCTTTTCTCATGTCCTGCATGGGGGGGCATGGCAGTCCCACATTTCAAGGAATTTAATTTTGAAATACGTTAGTATGGAGTCAATGGAGGAGGCCAATGAGATAAGGGACCAATCAGAGCAGTATAGGTCACTGTACAAGGGGGTGAGGTCCAGGGATTTGAAGGAAAATGTAAGCAGTGTTTTGGTTAAGATGAGGGGGCTTAAGTTGAAAGAGAGGCAGCAGAGGGTCATGATTATGGTGTCAAATCAGAAGAGGGGGAGAGTATGAGTGGAATGACAGAGGGATCCATCCTGAGTCTTGTCATCTTCAATATGCTCATCAACAATGTTTGAGAATAAATCTGGGGCTGTGTCTCTTTGAAGATGACACCATGCTCATGGGAGGGTAGATAGTGATGGGGGAAGTAGGAAACTGCAGACTGACATGTAAAGAGTAGAGAGTAGAGAGGTGGCCTAAAATGTGGCAGTTGAAATTCAATGCCAAAAAGTGCAACGTGATTCAGTTAAGGAACAAGACCCCCTGGACAGAGTACTAGATAGGAAGGGTAGAGCTAAGCACAACAGCTTAGGAAAATGACCTAGAAGTCATCATTAGTGACTCCCTTAAACAATCAAGCTAGTACAGTGAGGCCTCTAGTAAGGCAAATAGGATGCTAGGATGTACCAGAAGGGGTTCTGATATTAGAAGAAAGAGGTTTACTGCCTCTTTATAGATCATTGGTGATGCTGTGCCTGATGTACTGTCCCCAGTTCTGAAGACCTCACCTCAGGAAAGATAAGAACAGGCAGAAGACCGTGTAACAAAGGGTGATCAGGATGATTCAGAGCTAGAGATGCAGTGAATTTAAAATCCGCCGGAGAGGTGAACGTGAAGTGGGCACTTCACGTTGCCCACTCCGCTACATGGAGTGGGCAATGTGAAGTGCTCACTCCACCTTGTCATTACCACTTCACGTTAAGGTGGAATGGCAATGCGAAGTAAGGCGAAGTCATTGTTTTAATGAACTTCGCATTCCTCATTATGATTCTAAGTGATCCATTTGGTGTTTCAGATTTGGCCGACCTCCCCCCACATCACATGGCTTACAGTATTGTAAGTCACATGCTGTTTAGCTAGGCAGGAAGAAAGTGAGTCATACAAGCAGACACTTTTACTTTCTCCTGTGCAGACAGAGAGAGAGTAGTGTGTTTTGTGACTGCTGATACTTTTAGATCAGAGCTAGGAGGAGATTTACACTTTAATTTAGACCCAACAGCTTTTTTAAAAGCTACATTTTTTTGTCTTTTCTGTACACTTTTTTTACTTAGTTTGTTCTTTCTGTCAATTTTATTTTTCTTACTATTATAAGTAGTTAGTTGTTTGTCTGCATCTGCGTGACTGTGTGTGTGTGTTGTGTGACAGTGTGAGTAGTGATTGCTGGGACTGAGGGAGCTCAGTAGGAGAAATTGCTTGGGAATGTCTGGGGCAGGGGCAGCTCCGGGAGAGTGTGGTAGTGGTAAGCTTCGTACCATGCGCATGTGTGGAGGGCATGTGTGCTCATTCCTGTTGGACCACTCAAAACTTGTGAGTGCCCCCCTCCAAAGCAGGACCAGAACAACAAGAGGGTGATTGCTGAGAAGCAGTGGCTGGATCACATAGAGGGACATCAGTTGCAAATTATGTCCATGCTGGAACTGCTGCTGGATCACCATGGGATCCCACATTAGTTTTTTTTTCCTCACACCATGTGCCCCCAGACACCTTCCTTGCTGTGTTATAAAATGTATTCCTCCACCATCCCCAACTCTTCTATGTAATTATGCACTTTTTTTGTTGTCTTCTGTATGTGTGACACTTTGTATTCGGAGCAGTGCAAGTATACTGTGCTAAATTGCATCTTGCATGTGTGCAGTCAGTCTTCTTTCCAGTCTGTGTATGTACTGCAGACACTGTCCAACTCCCTGACTTAAAAACAAACATTAATGAGTACAATGGTGGGGTGGTGAAGCATGGAGAGATACTACAAAATGGGCTTACAATACATCCAAGTAACTATTAAAAAAAAAATAATGTGATTCGTGACATGATCGTAAATCTTGATTTGTGACTGCATTTTTGACCGTGATGATAAAGAAACATGAATGCCTACAGCTGTACTTCCCGGTCCCCAATGAGCTGTAGCTTAAAACTCCCAGACTTAAAAATACGTATCAATGAGTACAGTGGTGGGGTGGTGAAGCCTGGAGAGATACTACAAAACAGGCTTACAATACATCCAAGTAACTAGAAAAAAAATTAATGTGATTCATAATGTGAATGATCATGAATCATGATTTGTGACTGCATTTGTGACCTTGATGATGACGAACGTGATTTGTATCACGAGTGACTCGTGATGATGGTCCTGACTCAAAAACACATATTAATGAGTACAATGTTCATGCAGAATTAAGCATCACACCTGTCCAGTACTCTGAAGGGAAGCCAAAGAAACAACTGTGACTTAAGTTACAGATGGTGATTGGGTCCTAAAGAGATGCAAATGCACAGACAAAGATTACGCTGTGCACTGAAGAGATGCAGACACAAAGGCACAACACCTAACCAGTGCTCACCATCAGAAATTCAAATCTGGAAAAGAATACCTTTGCCGGTTGGGGAGGGCCCTGGGGGAGGCAGTGTACTGTACTGCTGCAGTAATATTCACTAGTACTAGTACCAGTACCAGTAAAGATACCACAAAGAAGTATAAAAATCACACAGCTACAGTGGATAGCAGCTTCACATTGCTGAAATTATTATGTGGCACAATAAAAGGTGTCTGATTTGATGACACGTGTCACATACATACTCACACACACACTAAGTAATAAGTAGCAAATTGAAAACTTCAGTAATATAACCACATATTTTAAACAAACTAAAATTATGCACTGCTGGACCACAACAATCAGCAAAAAAATGGCAAGAAATATTGAAAATATTACTGTGTGTACATTAACACAGTTATACAAGAAAAAATATCACCAAAACAGAAAGCACTGTCTTTTTCTCCAAGTTAATCTACCTACACCAGAGATACGCCCCTTCCCCAAAGCACACTTTCACTGTCTTTCAGTACACAGACTGAATGTTGTACATTAACATTCAAAATCCGTACACAAACATTAAACGCTCTATGGTATGAGCACAAGAAGGTTTCCTACAATCGAGGAACTAAAGTTTCAGCAAAAAAAATGACCCAGAAAGACTTTTTTAACAGTTTTTTGAAGGTTTGAATCACAGCGAGCTCTCAGAGCAGATTGTCTCCTACAGCTTCCTATACACAATACCCCAAACTGAGGCTGTGCAGAACAATCTAGAGCCCATGTGACCTGAAATCCCATGAATCACTGCAAAATTCACCTTTGGAGCTTAAAAACAAGGCGATGTGAAGCAAAGTGGAAGGCGGAGTAACCCAAAGTCATTGTTTTTTAATGGACTTCGCTTTACCCATTATAACGCAATGTACTCCACTTCGCGTTGCGGAGCACTCTGCAAATTCGTCTTCACTCCATGAATCACTTCACTGAGCGAATTGGGGCCACTTCGCCCATCACTATTCAGAGCTGACAGGACAGATCTCATGAGGATCTGCTCAAGGCACTGAATATGTCTTTACTGGAGACCAGACAAGAGAGGAGTGATATGATACAGACCTTTAAGTACCTTCAAGGAATAGACAAGGTGAACGAAAACTATCTACTTAGCATGAGTAACAGTTCAAGGACATGGGGCACAAGTAGAAACTGATGGGACGGAGGTTCAAGAGGGATATTGAAAAGTTTTATTTTCCAGAAATGGTTGCGGAAATGTGGACTAGTCTGCCATCGGAGATGGCAGGCACCAAAGCCATTAATGGTTTCAAGTATGGCTGTGGCAAAGTGAAGGGTATAATGGTTACTCAGGCTGATAGTAGCAGGGAGGGGGAACAGGGGAGTGGATAATGAAGGCTAGTACCTTGTATGGACAGTAGGTTCTGAGGCTAAATAGGGAAGTAGAGGGAGACTGGATGTACCATTATTTTTTTTTCTGTCATCATTGTCTGTGTTTCTATGTTTCTATTTTTCCGTGATCCCTGACATCTAGTAGCCCCATCTCCATTCACAAATCTAAGCCCCTTCCCAAAGCCATCCAACCAGCTCCTCATTGCCCCCCCATTTACCCAAGATTGCAGCCACCTCCCTGTGACTGTGAACAGTACAGCCTCTCAGCTCATCACCTTGGCTGTCCACTGTCTGAGTGAAAGGAAGTGACTGCACACCTACTGTAGAACATCTGTTTCTATAGTACAGTAGGTGTGTGCTCACTCCCTGTCACTCAGAAAGTGGCCAGCTGAGGTGGCGAGCATAGGGGCTGGGCCTATCACTGTTGCAGTGGGAGGGACTGGCAGCTGGGGTAGTTTATAGGCCACCATGGGGAGAGACGTGGAAGGATATTAATGGGTGGAATTGACAGGGGGCTCAGACTTGCATTCAGGGTGAACTAGATGTCATGGATCCTCTTAATATACTAATCAAGGGCATCTGAATGGTGATTGGGGGTGGGAAAATACTACATGCCAGGGGTCATTTTACTAATTGGGGTCACCTCAATGTGACTGGGGAGAACCACTCAATGCCAGGGATCATTTTATTATAATATCATTGGCATCAGAATGGTGATCAGGAGGTGGGGATTGGCACTGCTCTGTACAGTTCCTCCATGCAGTCGTGTACAGAGGCATTGTGTGTATATGTTAGTTAGCCCATATGGACCAACAAATGTCCCATTAACACCATTCCTGCTCTATGGACTTAGCATGCTGAGAGTTGAAAATGACTCATGGGGTAAAGGTGCTATCCTATTTGGGACATGTTGTCTCCCTTTGCTCCTCTGAATCCCTGTCCTACTGGAGGCAGTGATAGTGCCTAGTCATGTCACAGTGGGCTATCCAATGGGAACCAGTGATCACTGTACATTGTGGTTTAACATTAAGATGAGTGTAGAGGCAAGCCACAAAAAGACAAAGGCCCTGGACTTTAGTAGGTTGGATTTTAAAGAAATGGGAGACTTCTTCAGAAGCAGCCTAGCAGGGGAGGATTGTCAGAGAGGGGGTAGATGAATGGTGAAGAGATTTAAGTAAAGGCATACAGTAGGAAGGCAACAAGTATCTGCATGAAGGAAGTGAGCAAAAGCAGGAGGGAAAAAGGACCATTATGGTACTGTAGGGAAGTGGCCATGAAGGTATCTGAAGCACATCCCCCAACAGGTCTGGTTAAGCAACCCCTACGCTGTTTAGGAGAAGTGAGATAGCCCCATAATGGCACCCACAGCTGAGACCAAGGAGGATGGGTGGATCCTCCAGGATGCAGCACCAAGGAAGGGGGAAAGAAAACCCCAGAGGAGGAGGAAGCTTCTTCTGGTGGGGGACTCAGTTATCTGAGGAGGGAAGTTAGCAGGAAGGACAGGGAGGTAAAGCGCATTTCAGAAAGCACTAAATAGCAGGATAAGAAGTGGTTCAATAGGATTGCAAGGGTAATGGCAAGGAGGGAGGAACTGGATGTTATCATCCACCTGAGGATGAATGACCTGGCAGTAGACAAAGCAGAAGTAGCTAGAAACCAAAAGGATTTCAGGAAGTTGGGGGGCCTGAAGCAAGTAGGACACTCTGTCTCCTTCTCTGAGGTGTTACCTGTCCATGGCAAGGGAGAGGCTAGAGCACTCCACATCCAGAAATTCAACTCCTGGTTAAAGGAATGATGTGGAAGGGAGCGTTTTGGCTTCATGGGAGACTGGGGCCCCACCTGGATGGGTGTGAGCCTGTATAAAGATAATGGCCTGCATCCATCAGGGAAGTGGACCCGAGTAAGAAGTTTTAATGCTTCAGTGACAAGCATTCAAACTGACCAAGGGGGCGGTCAGGAAGGTAAGTGGCTTGGTATCACCCCCTCCCCCCTGGGGCACATGCAGGAAAATTAATTGAAGTCTGGGACATTGAGAGCAGAAGGAGAGTGGGAAGCAGTGAATTCTAGGCCACATGAGAAAGACAGTTTGGGAGGGAGGATGAAGCAGAGGAGGACAGGGGGAAAGAAGCGGAGAGCAGCAGCATAGGAAGGAGGAGGAAAGGATACAAAACATGGAAGGCATGGTAACAAATGCTTGCAGCCTGGGAAATAAAATCCGAGACCTGGAGGCATTGATAGTAGAAGCAGACCTGGACATAGTAGCAATAACTGAGACATGGTACACTGTTAATCATGGGACATTGATGTACTGGGTTAAGCTCTGTTCAGGAGGGATGTGGGGGTAAAAAAGGAGGGAGTGTGGCCCTTTACATCAGAGAGGGTATAAAGGCGACAGAGGTGCACGGCAGACAAGGGGAGGCTGAAGCATGGTGGGTCACCCTTGAACCTGGCAAAGGCTCAGCAATATGCACAGGAGTGATCTACATGCCTTCAGCACAGGGGAGAAAGAAGTGGACAGGGAGCTTGCGGATGGAATACACAAGATGGCAACAAAAGGTGAAGTCCTGCTGCTGGGGGATTTCAGTATGCCAGATGTGGACTGGTCCACCCAGGCAGCTGCTTCAGCCAGAAGCAGAAGCATTCTGCATTCCCTACAGGGGGCAGGTCTCATGCAGCTTGTGCTTGAACTATAGAAAAGGCCATTCTTGACCTGATTCTGTCCAACAGGGACAGAACACAGATGTCCATGTGTAGGGGCAATGGGAACCCAGTGACCACCACATGGTGTGGTTTAGCATGGGAACAGGGACCCAATCCAGTCACAAGAGGGATTTCAAGATAGCAGACTTCACTGACATGATGAGATACATTTGAATAGCCTTCTTCAGAAGCTTGAAAAAGGGTGGCATTCAGGAGATATGAAGAAACACAGAAGAATGAGGATAGAGAGGTATACCAGGTAAAACAGATGGAAGCAGGTAAGATAATGAGAGGATCAAAGGATCACACAGAAGAAAGCATAGCCAAAGAGTATCAAAAGAAGACCAGACTTTCTTCAGGTACATAAGCAAGGAGAGGAAAGCAAGGGGAGGAATTCTGAGGATGAGGAGGATGACAAAGGGAGACTGCACAGAGTAGAATAAGAAAAAAGCATACGTGCTGAACAGGTACTTCTACTGTTTTCACAGTGGAGAGAGACAGGGACAGACCACAAAGGAGCAGCATGAACACTGGAGGAGGAAATGGGCACAAGTCCATTTTCAAAGGAAAGAGTAGTATTGAAGAGACTTCAAATTTCACAGTGGACAAGGCCATAGGACTGGAAGGATACACCCAAGGGTATTAAGGGAACTAGGCAGGGAGGTGCTTGCTGCACTACTCATGGCTTTATTCAACAACTCACTGGAAACAAGAGTTGTTCCAGAGGACTAGAGGAGAGCAGACATAGTCCCATTTTGTAAGCATGTCAACAGGGAGGAGTTTAGCAAGTACAGTATAGTCTGGTCTGTCTTACTTGAATGATGGGGAAATTAATGGAATCTATACTAAAAGATAGGCTGTTAGAAGTATCTTGAATTCAGGGTACTACAAGATGACAGGCAGCACAGGTTCATGTGGGAAAGGTCATTCCAAATGCATCTGGTTGATTTCTTTGACTGGATAACCAGGGAAATAGATAACGGGAGAGCAGTGGACATGATTGATCTGGAGTTTAGCTAGGCCTTCAACACTGTGCAACATAGGAGTCTGATAAAGGAATTGAATGGCCTAGGAGTGGGATCTAAAATGGTTAAACTGGGTCCAGTGTGCCTGTTCAACTGGTTTCGTGCTTGTGTAACATAAGTAATATTTTGCTGTTTGCCTCTCTATCCATGGGATATATCACCCTGTATGAGTACAAATGGAAGGAACCCTAGAGGAGGGTTCCACCCCTTGAGGTGTCATGGGAATGATTCCCTTGGCTAAAGGTACCTTAGGAAGAAGCCCATGGGAAAGAGAGGCATGCCGCTGGAGGAGGAGGGGTGGATAGAAGGGCAAGGAAAAAATGCTTGCATGTAAAGTGAAGAGATCAGCCCTTAAATGGGCTGAATGAGGGTGTTTCTTGTTGCACTACACACTTTAACTACAGGCTGTAGCCTTCCAATTAATACAGTAGCTAGTTAATGTATAAGAGACAGAGCGTGGTGGTTAATGGCACTCACTGTAATGATGGGAGAGTGACCAGTGTAGTACCACATGGCTCAGTACTGGGACCAGTCCTTTTGAAAGTAGGGGACACTGCAGAAGAACTGAAGTGAAGGTATGCCTTTTTGCAGATGATATCAAAATTTGCAATAGGGTGGACTCCCAGTAGTGGTGGACAGAATGATCAGTAATCTTGTGAATTTTGAGGAGTGGTGAAAAGCATGGCAGTTGGGTTCAATGCCAAAAAGTGTAAAATCATGCACCTAGGGCATAGGAACCTAAGAGCTGAGTATAAGATGGTGGGGGGGTGGTTATTGACAATCAATAAACAGAAAAGGGATCTTGGGGTTATAATGTCTGTGGACTTCAAGGTGGCACTGTGACAAAGCAGTAAGTAGGGCTAGTGGGATGCTGGGGTATGTAGCAAGTGTATCTCCATCAGGAGGATGGAGGTGGTGCTGCCAGACCCCACCTGGAGTGTGATGTAATTTTGGAGAACAAACCTCACAAAGAACATAGACAGGGTAGAGGAAGTCCACAGGAGGGTGACTAAAATGGCACAGGGTTTACATGAGAAACCCTAAGAGGAGAGACAGAGGGATCTCAGCATTTACACCCCAGAAGAGAGGAAAAAGAAAAGTGGCATGATACAGGCCTACAAGTATCTCACAGGAGTGAACAGGGTCCAGGGTAGTCTCTTTCAAATGTGAAAGAACACCAGGATCAGGGTGAATGCAATGATGCCAGGGGAGAGGGTCAAGAGAGATGTGAGAAAATATTGGTTGATGCCTAGAACAGATTGTCAGCTGAAGTGGTGGAGGCTAAAACAGTAGGGGGCTTCAAGCATGTGTGGTGTAGACATAGCAGTATATTAGAGAAGAGGCTGGGAGGTGGGATGGTTGACGGAGACCAGACAGTATGTGAGGAGGAAGATGAGGCAGGAAACAGCTAGGCAAACTAAGTAGGCAAAACAGTCCTTTTCTGATGACAAATTGAGTGTTTCTATGTTTCTATGTTCATGTTAGCACACCTACTGTAGAAATAGCTTTCACTACAGTAGGCATCTGATTGTGAACTGTCATTTAGGTGTTGTCTGCTATCGATGTGAGTGGAGGGTCTGTGCTGGTCGCCATACACCATAGGTTGGGGGCAAGTGGAGGTAGTTGTAGTGGTAGTGGGTGGGCTGGTCGGGGAGGTAGATATTATACTTATTGGGAAGAGGAGCCACTTAACACCAAGGATGTGGTATGGAAGAATTACAGCTCATGCCAGACTACTAATTGGGGCATGTGGGGATCCCTGGTCTGGATATCATGAAAATGGTACAGAGGGATTACTGATCTTATCAAGTGTCTGATTGTGGCCCAGTTGATCGGGGTGGGGGGGTCTGCTGGACACATGGAACAGATGTCTTATTAAACAGGCATGCAATTTGGGGAGATGGGGCACTGGACATATGGACAGTTATGTTATGTACCAGTGGGGGGACCAGGGCTAGTGGTAGCCTGACATGGCCAGGTGTTGGGAGTGTAGGAATGTGCAGGCCAGAACACCTGGTTTGGGGAACCAGTAACTAGTGTTGCACTAATGGATAGCTAAACCTCCCCAAACCTCCCAACATGCTGATGTGCATATGTGCAAGGTGCTGTCAGCTGCTTTACGTAGGTGCACAAGGATGGATTAGGGCCACTTATTAATGGGCTAGTGACTTGGTGGTAACCAAGCAATCATTTGGCCCTTTGCAGTACTGAAAATTCAGGCCTCATAGTGGAGGCCATGACTCCGGCCGGGTACTCGGTGATACACTGTTTCAAGACTGAATTGGGCCTCATGAATGTAGTAGCAGGTGAGGCTGAATCCTTCGAGTGCACAGTTGTAGCATGTGTAGGTGTTTGAATCGTTCTCATCTACCGTCCACCCGGAGATGGTAAACGCTTCTTACAGAAAGTAGCAGACTTCCTCATCGACATGTTGTTTGAGTCACCCAGATTGATGGTTCTGGGTGACTTCAACGCCTGGGTCGATGATGAACTCTCACAATTTGATAATTACTTCCTCCAATTAATGTCTTCTTTGGGCCTTACACAGGACGTTTCCACTGCTACGCATAAATCTGGATACTGTTTGGACTTAGTCTTCCTTCTAGGGATTGATGCATCCGATGTGGGGGTGGAACCAGTCGCCTGGTCTGACTACTACACCATGAGGTTTAATTTTTGCACTCCCTTAGAAGGCCTTCCCCTGTGGAGATAGTCAGGTACCACCCATTACGGAATATTACTTCACAAGACCTTGTAGTAGTCCTTGACCTATCATCCCCCGTGTTGGTGAGCAGTAATCCGGGGACACTGGTGTCAACCTATAATGAGACCATTGCAGCTGCCCTGGATCTTATTGCTCCTGTTCATGAGTGCCCTTTATCCCTTCACCCCAGGTCCCCTTGGTTTGATGGGATGCTGAGGAAGATGCGGAGACAGGGGCGAAGGTTAGAGCTTTGTTGGCACAAGTCCGCCCTTGAAGCCGACCGCCTTAGATTGATGGAACATTAGTCTGTCTATCAATCTGCAATCACCCATAAGAAGGCAGAATTCCTGTCCAGGGAGATTGCAGTTGCTCAGAATTGACCGGCTCAGCTGTTTCAAACTGTAGACAGACTGTGCAACCCAGCCTGTCTGCAAGTTCAAAAAGCCTTTTCGCAATTAGAGTGTGAGGAGCTCGCTCATTACTTTGCAACTAAAGTGGCCGATATCAGGGCGGACTTGTGTCCGACAACCACTAAGGGTGATGTTGTAGAACAGTGTGAGTTCACAGTGCCTCAATTCTCTTGGAGTTCCTTTTGTTGACCTGATTTCATGGATATTATGAGGATCATCCATAATGTGCATCTCACAAGCCGTGGTTTGGACCCTGGACCGACTTCCCTAATTTTGGGTTGCTCTGATATCATCGGTTCTAGTCCTGGTGCAAATAGTCTGGAGCTCCTTGGAGTCAGATGAGTTTCCTAGCTCCCTGAAAGAGGTGGTGGTGACACCTCTTTTGAAGAAAGCTACCTTGGACCCAGACTGTTTCTCAAACTACAGACCTATCTCTAACCTTCCCTTTATTGGGAAGGTTATTGAGAAGGTAGTGGCAGCCCAATTGGAGGACCATTTAACCATCCATAATATCTATGAATCCTTCCAATCTGGTTTCTGTAACAGGCACAGCACCGAGACTGCGCTGGTTCGGGTGCTTAATGATCTTCTGAGGGCGAGGGATCAGAAGAGATGTTCCATTCTGGTTCTCCTTGATCTTTCATCAGCTTTTGATACTGTGGATCACCCGGTGTTGATAGCATGCCTGAGGCAAATTTGTGGAATGTCGGGAACCGTTTTACAATGGTTCACCTCATTCCTCACTGGGAGATCACAAAGAGTTGTGTCGGGGAATTTTTCCTCCGGCCCAACCTCTTTGTTGTGTGGAGTGCCTCAGGGTTCCGTGCTGTCACCCATGTTATTTGCAGTGTATATGCTGCCCCTCGGAGACATTATAAGACAGTATGGGCTGAGGTTTCACTGCTATGCAGATGATACCCAGCTATACCTGTCTTTCTCACCCGACCAAGATGGAGCTCTTGCGGTGTTTAATAACTGTCTGGATGAAATCCAAGATTGGATGGATTCTAGTTGGTTAAAGTTGAACTCAGAGAAGACAGAGGTTTTGGTTGTGGACCCAGGTGGTCAGATAGAGAGGTCGCATGATGGCACACCTTCTGGAATTTTTTTTGGCGGCGTGTCACTTCTGACCTCTGAATGGGTGCATAGCCTTGGGATTGCCCTAGATGACAGGCTGACCCTACAATCTCAAGTGTTGGCCATTGTCAGGACCTTCTTTTACCATCTTAGGAATATTGCCAGGGTTAGGCACCTTGTTCCATCTGATTCGTTGGTCCACCCCTTTGTGTTCTGGTGCTTGGTCTACTGCAACGCCCTTTATCTTGGGCTTCCTGGGGTTGAAATCCATCGCCTACAGCTGGTGCAGAATGCTGCAGCCCGGGTTTTGACTGGGACAAGTAGGTCCTGTGATATTACCCCGGTGCTGAGCGAACTGCACTGGCTCCCTATATGGTTGCGGATCACCTTTAAAGTCATTTTGTTGACTTTCAAAGCCCTTCACGATCAGGGTCTGACCTATCTGAAAGAACTTCTGGTGTCTTACTGCCCTGGCTGATTGCTCCACTCGGCTGACGAGGGGTTGTTAGAGATTCCAAGAGTGAGTTTAAAATCTTCAGGCAGCAGAGCATTTTCTCATGCTGTACCCACTCTTTGGAATTCTCTACCACGCCGGTTACAGGAGTGCACCTCTGTGGAGGTATTTAAGAAGGACCTGAAAACTTACTTATGGCAAATGGCCTTCCTGGATAATTAAGTTAATTTTAGTGTGCTGGTATTTTATATTATAGCTTATTATTTGATTTTAATATTTGATGTTATTATGGCATGATTTTATTTATATGTATTGTAGATTTGTGTTTGAAATTATGATTTTAAAATGTTAAGCGCCTTGATATATTGAAAGGCACTTTATAAATAAAATTATTATTATTATTATTATTACTATCCTGCTTTAGAGGTGCAAACTGGGATTAGCAAATTAATAACCTGTCTCCTTTCCCGCAGGATGCACCATGAGATGAGTAACTTGTTGTTCAGTGTGTCCTTCCTGGTGAAACTTTTCAATAAATACATTTCCAGACTGTAGCATGGTAAAAACAAATCGGAAACAAAAGCACAGCTCAATAAAACAGTAGCGGGGAACTGTGTTCTCCTCATGCAGGCACACATTTCAAGCAGCAGTAAAATGAGCAGAAAACAAGCATTCAACCTGTGAAAAAAATCACCCAGCCTCTTTGAAAGTAAGCCTTTCTGGGTGTAGAACTGTAATTTTATTTTATTCCCTTTCTCTGACATTTCGCTCCTCTCATTTGGATTTCTCTTTCCACCTTACTCCTCGAATCTCCAGACTCCATCTCCGTCTCCAGGACACCATTTCATCTTGCCACCCTCCCATTTTTTGTCCTAAGTTCCAGGCTCAAAAATATAGAAATATAAAACACAGCAGAATGCATTTCAATAACCCCGAAAGAAAATTCATTTATTTTGTCACCACGACTATTGCGATTTGAAAACTGCAAAGCAGGAAATGCTCATGTACAGTGGCCACTAAGGGATACGCTCACTTCAACTGGAGGCACATGTCCTGAAGAGAAACCCCCCACCTCCTTCCAAAAAAACAAAACTCAGCAGAAAAAAAGCTTACTGCCTTAGAAATGAAGAGGAGCCACTATGAGACACCCTTATTTACTCTAACTGAAACTCCATAGGAACAAGCTCCCTCGTCGATGCTACTACACAGGGACACGCTCCATTGCCGACATTTCAATTTAAAATGAGTATCTAAATTTAGCAAAATATAAATAATAAAGAAACCAGAAAAAAAATAAAATAAAATTGACTGTATCTGTGCCTGACTGAGAAAAACAGATACAAGGTTACTACTGACTTAATCAAACTTCCATTAAAACAGAGTGACAAAGGACTATTTTTTTCTCTTTTTCTACAAATCACATTTCTTTGTCTTTTTTTCCATACAGTTCCTATCTGCATTTTTTAAATTGATTGCTTCACAGGAGAGCCCATTTTATAAGCTCAATAACACACTCTGAGGTGTGAGTTATCACTTGATAAGAGCACGCTCAGTAGTATAAGGCTTATTACACCCATGGGCATGCTCTTATCAGATGATAACCCACACCTCGTTGTGTGTTATTGCTTGCTTAAACCCTGCTCAGAGGTAGGCAAGAGAACAGTTTTAGACCAACACTGTTGCCTTATCCCATGCTGACATCAATGTGGAAGTGATTTGTGTTGAAACATGTGTTAAGACAACCCCAACAACCAAAATCTGTGTTTTTGGCTTGTGGCCCCTCTCTGGCGCAATCCTGCAGAGGGCCGCTACTGTTGTTATGCAGGTCTGACCATGGTTCAGGGGCCTGGGTTCTCATGCTTGATATTACTGGGGGTCCTTTCCCAAGATCACAAAGAAAATGCTGGTGCCACCCAGAGTACATTTAAGTGGGTCTGATCTCTACCAGTACATCCCCCTGTATTGTCTTACCGACCCATGTCCCCAACAGTTGCCCCATACATGAACTTACCGCAGTTGAACATTCCCACATTCCACATCATCCATCATTAATTTCTAATAACAACATGCTTACTAAAATCAGGCTTTTGAGTCAGACCTTTTTAAAACAGTATCAACATAATTTATTTACACAGGGAGGGCTATAATGGGGTAGAAATGAACAGAGGTAAAGCAACATTTTAAATTTGCAGTTTAAAGATTTAACATTTTCCCAAACAGCATTCCCCTTTTGATTTGAACCCAAATCACCTTTTTATAATGCAGCCAGCAAATTACCTGACTACGTAACTACTGCAGGTATTACCAAACCAGAACCCACTGGTACCAGTGCAGAATGATACCCTGAATTTTGCCCCGGGTACCTAAATGCCAAGCTGCAAGCCTGAGGTGCAGCTGGACAGCTCGCGCCGGCACACTCACCTGAACCAAGCAACCTCCCACATATTCCCCTTGATTACTTTAAACCTTGGATTGGCTTGCAGCACCAGTGGACTTGAACACAGATAACTATATATATATTCCTCTGGTGCAGGGCAGTTCCTGCCCTCACTCATGGTTCTGCTGTATTAGTCCTCAGATGGCACACATGGCTGAGGTTCTGGGGTAGATGGATCAGCAGAAGCAGAACCGGGCCTGATGCTTAACACTTGAAGGTATAGAAGATGCAGACTGGATCTTCTTCATGACCAAAGGTTTTGCAGCCCGTCTCTCACCCTCCCTCCAGCCCACAGAGGCCCAGTGCAGGGCATCACACAAGGCCTGCTAGCCACGAGGGACTCAGACACAGGAGCATCCCCACAGCCCAGCTCCCCCACAGGTCAGAGCACCCCAGCACCCGGGCACAGACCCACAATCCCTTGCCACCAGCTGCCCCACTTGATGGGGGTCATTGAGCTCCCCACCTGACACTGGGATTAGGATGGATTCTTCAAATCATTTTCATTCTTTCCTCAATTAACTGCTATGGTGTGTAGTCAAGCAGTCTCTGCTACCTTCCCAAATATCAGGCTCTGGGGGGACAGTGCAGAGTCTGAAAATCCAGGGGGTTACCACAACAGTCTCCCATATTGCTGCATCTCAAGGGCAGACAGTAGGCATCTGTCAGACAACACCTGCTCATGCCCCTGCTCGCACAGTCTTTCAGCTCCAACACAGCGGCCACTCTTGTGCTTTGGCTCACACACAAGTCCAGCAACTCTTTTTCAGAAATACATCAAGAAAGCCCATTTTCTCACTGTACAGGTGCTAGCCGACTCCAGACAGAAGAGGATCTCTCTTCAGCTACTTAAAACCTGGGTTTCAATCCAGTTTTCATATCTATTTTCTGCAATCCTGTTTTCTCTGCCAAAAAAAGTCATTTAACCTTTCTTTCCCTTTTCCTGTAGATGTCTTGTCCTTGCCAGGGTCAGACAGAACCTTTTACATTTTTTCTTACTTCTCTCTTCAAAAATCCTTGATCATCTGTGTGTCACCGATGTGGTGCAGATGAAACTGAAGAGGAATTCTCCCCATCCTCTTGACACAAATCCATTCATTTTGTTTATCCTTTTTCTCAATCCATTTAACCTTTACTCTGAACACTTTCAGCGCTGTGGTGCAGTTTCTCTGCGCAGCAACAGAATATTGCAGTTCTCCCTCTCTGCAGAGCTGCCTGCAAAATCCTCTCTTTTCTCTCTAGATGGGGAAAGGCCCAACTAGCTCTGGGGGACAAACCACTGGCAGCTCCCAGGCAGCCCCCCTCACATCCCTGCAGCCATACCTTCTCCCTAGGGGCTGGAGACCCCCTCCCTGTTCAGGGTCTCCCACTGAACTAAACTCAGAAACTAATGTTATTTCCTCTTGGGAGATTTATGGCAGCTCCCCATTGGCAGGAGCCAATGTCCTTAACCAAAATTAACATGTACAAGGTTCCCTTGACACCTCACTGGTTGCTGAAAAAGGCACTCAGATTGTCCCTGGTATTTCCCCCCAGGAGTAGTCACTGAAGCTTTACTCTTTAGTAGCCTTTTCCCTCTGATGGCACAATACAAAATGTAGCATTTTTAGTTATTTTCCAGCTGGTTGCTAACACTGAAACTTGTTTTCCCCAACACCAGACAGGCTGAGAAATATGTGTAGTATAACAGCAGCAGGAATGAGGGATAAATGTTCTAGCTCTACCTGGATTAGGTGAGTGGGATACCACCAGACTACCAAGCAATTTTTTTTTTTTATTGTGTCCAGGACTGACAGTGAGTGTGTGCATGTAGGGGAGGTTGCTGGCAGGCTGTGTGTGTGCAGTTAAAACACAATTCTCAGAATCATTAACTAGCACTAACCAGGCAGTGTGTTAACACTTCCAGAAAGCATTCAATATACCTGTTCTCCTTATATGCATTAGAGTAACCCCCAGTTGTATGGGCACCTGGTTGCAATTAGTAATCCTGTGCAAAAAAAAAATAATAAAATAGTGCCATGTTAACAGGTTAGCACTGCACAGAAGAATGCTTTTTAAAATAGTACCAGTCATGCTTATCACAGAGCAGTGCTAATTCTGCTACAGTGGTACATGGCCCCCATTTTCAGAGCCAGTCATTAGTGTCGTGCTCTCCTACCTGCTGCACCTGAGATAGCGCACAGCCACAGAAGGTGGTGGTAGTAAATGGCACTCACTCCAATGAAGAAAAAGGGGGCCAGTAGTGTGCTGGTGGGCTCAGTAATGGGACAAGTCCCCTTCAAAGTCTTTATAAGTGGCATTACAGAACAACTGGAAGGGAAGATGTCACCACAATCTGTAATACTGTTGATTGGTGCAGATGAAGAGAATTAGTAGGGACCTTAGAAAACTCAAAGAGTGGTACGGGACGTGGCAGCTCGTGTTCAAAGTTAAAAAGTGCAAAATTAATCATCTAAGGCATGGAAACCTAGAGTCCAAGTATAAAATGTAGGAGGAAGTACTGATGGTCACTAAGGGAAACCTTTTACATAGCACTGTGCTCTGTATGCAGGAGAGGATTACTCATTTGCATGGCCGTATTAGTACATATGCACACGATCAGGTTAGCATGCTGAATATGACACCCATCCAACCATGCTGTTCCCACATAGCGTAATGTTTAGCACTGTGCTAACCTTATGAAAATGGGTCCCTAATTGACTAAAAATCCTGGCCGATGCCTCTTAAGATGCAGAAAGTAAACATAAAATGGTTATCTTATCTAACTCTTGATATATTGTTTTATCTTATTTTGCTTGCAAAACCTTTATCCTATTTCAAAACATTGTGATGTGACTTAAAACGTTTATAACAGACTAGTTAAAATAACAATCTTTTTTTTTCTTTCATCTGAATGCTGTCTTTATTTGTAAAAACACAGTCTGGTGGGCTGGCCTAGCAGCTTGGTGGTAACTGTTTTGCCTCCCATGCCAGTGACCAAGTTTTGGGAGTGGACCTGGGTTGCATAGGGGTTAGCTGGGAGGAGATACGATTGAACATCTCAGGGAATTCTCTCCTCTCAGGGAGGGGGAGTCTGACCACCCCACTCTTCAACATCCTCCTAGCTCAGGAGGGCTGGCAGAGCAATGGTGTTGCATAAAGGGGAGGTCTCAGGGAGACATAAAGCAAGCATTTGCTTTTTCTATGCAGTTGCATCATTGCTTGCTTCACTGCCCAATGGATGAAATCAAAGGTAGAAAACCCCCAATGGCAGAATGAGCCAACAACCTACCACAGATTCTACATGACTAACCAGGCTCTGCTCCTGTCTGAATATGTGTCTGCTTGTCAGTGCCCCTCCCCTTGGCCCCAACATGGGGATGTGTGTGTGTGGGGGGGGGGGGAATCTCAGAGCAGGTAAGTCATGGGGATGATAGGTGATTGAGCTGGAGATGTCAGTGGGCAAGGTGGTTGCAGGGTGACTAAGGAGATAAAAATCTCTATGAAAAAAAAAGAAAGAAAACAGTTTGAGAAGCTCAAACCTCAAAACTGGCTGTGAATGCCTCTCCAGTGAGGCATCACAGTAAAGCTATTTAGTATAGAAACATGCAAATTATATGCCTATGCCAGCTAAGCTCCTGATCAGAATTGGTCACTGAGGGATTGCAGCAAAAATATATATTTTTGTTTCTTGAATAAGAAACTTTTATGAAACAAAAACTAAATCAAAACAATCCATAGAGTACAAACTAGCAAAGCTTTTGGCTTACACTATGGACTCACACTATCACAGTTCCTGCACTGCTTCCCAAGCATTCAGCTCAGATAAGTTGCTGGACTAACACAGTAATTAATTACACATATATTTGATCGAAAATTTAACTTGGAAAAACACATGCAGCCACCTATGTTTGTATTAGGAATATCCTAAGTATTAGCTTCTCATATAAATGTGTTTTAACAGTAAATGAGTGCAGCACTTATTTAAAAAATAAACTACAGCATTTTAAATTAGTTCTAAAAGTTTCTCGCCACATCACAATGTTATAAAATTTGATTAAAGGTGTACAAGCAAAACAAGATGGAAAACACCATAAAGCATTAATATAGGTGATAGCCCTGTTTTGTTTACCTCCTGCTCTGCTGCTTTAGACATCCTCTCATTAGACCAGCAGCTCCCTAAATGCAACAGTAAATGAGTGCAGAGGCAAGCCTTTCAAGGGGGATGGGTTGGGTGGAGGAGTAATTTCAGAATGTAGTCCGTTTCAGTATATAGTTTATTTGTTTCAGTATATAGTGTATGTGGATTTTCAGTCTATAATTTATGTATTTCAATACATAGTGTATGTGTTTCACTATGTAGTGTATTTGTTTCAGTATATAGTGTATGTGGATTTTTTTAAATATACGGTGTACGTATTTCAATATGTAATATATTTATTTCAGTATATAGAGTATGCAACATGTTTCAATAGATAATGTAAGTGTTTTAATACAGTATATAGAGTATTTGTTTCAGTATATAGTGTATGCAGATTTTTCAATGCATAGTGCATTTATTTCAATAGATAGTGAATGTATTTCAATATAAAGTGTAGATGTTTCAATATATAGTATATTTGTTTCAGTATACAGTGTATGTGGATTTTTCAATGTGTAGTGTATGTGTTTCAATAGACAGTGCATGTTTTTCAATATGTAGTGTTTGTTTCAGTATATAGTGTATGCAGATTTTTTATATATATATATATATATATATATATATATATATATAGGTTGCATTACAATGTGTAGAGTGTTTCAGTAGATAGTTTATGTGGATGTTTCAGTCTATAGTGTATGTATCTCAGTAGATAGTGTATATGTTTCAGTACATAGTACATTTGTTTCAGTAAACAGTGTATGTGGATTTTCAGTACTCAGTATGTGTATTTCTGTAGCTAGTGTATGCATTTCACTATATAATGTAACAATTTCACTATAAAATATATGTGTTCCAATATATGATATATGCATTTCAGTATACAGTATACGTATTTCACTATATACTAACATACTAAAATGCCAGCAGAATAGGCCTAATGGTCTTTCATGTCTGCTCGTTTGGTCAGCCCCCACCCTGGGTGCTGACCTTGCTGTCCCACTCGCCTTCTCTGGCTTCTCCCTTCCCAGTTCCAGATATTCTTGCTGCATTGGATTTTGCTTCCTGAACCCTTCCCCTGTACCTGTCCCACCCCCTCTTGAACCCCTCCACTGTCTCTGCCTCCACCAGCCCCCTAGGTAGTGCATTCCATGGCTCTACCACCCTCTCAGTGAAGTAGCACCTCCTCCTTTCTCCCCTGAATCTTCCCCCCTCCAGCTTCCACCCATGCCCTCTAGTGGCCCCTTCCTCCTTCCTTCGAAGCACCCTCACTGTTCCTCCCCTATTTACCCTCTTCATGTACCTGAAGACCTCTATCATGTCCCCCCGGTCCCTTCTCTCTTCCAAAGTGTACATATTTAGCTCTTCGAGCCTCTCCTCATAGGTCCTGTCCCCCAAGCCCCAAATCATTTTGGTTGCCCTCCTCTGGACCCTCTCCAGGAGGTTAATGTCCCTCTTTAAGTGTGGCCTCCAAAACTGCCACGCAGTACTCCAGGTCTGGCCTCACCAAGCAGTTATACAGGGGAGTATCACTTCCCTCCTTCTGGAGGTGATCCCCCAGTGATGCATCCAGCATCCTGTTGGCCTTGGCTGCTGCCCTCCTACAAGTCTCAGAGTTGTTCATCTTGACATCCACCACCACCCCCAGGTCCCTCTCAGCCATTGAGACTTGTAGTATTTCCCAGGGTGTACACTTGGCCTGGGTTTCTGGCCCCCAGGTGGAGTACCTTGCATTTCCCTGCATTAAACCTCAGCTTCCACTTTCTAGACCATCTTTCCAGAGCCTCCAGATCCCCCTGCAGGGCCACCCTCCCCTCCTCCCCATCCACCACTGCCCCCAGTTTCGAGTCATCTGCAAAGAGACTCATCTCACTCCTGATTCCTGTCCTTATGTCAGATACGTAGGCTTGAACAGAAGGCGGCCTAAGGACTGATCCTGTGGACCCCACCAATGACCCTCCTGGGAAAGAGATTATCCCATCTAACCACGGACCCTCTGGTCCGGTCCTGAGCCAATTGCCTATCCATCGGATCATCTGGTTTCCCACCCCATTTCTCCTAGCTTATCCAACAGGCCCCCATGAGGAACAGAGTCAAATGACTTGCTGAAGTCCAGAAAGAGGACATCCACTGGTCTACCCAGGTCCAAGGCACTTGTCACCCAGTCATAGAACTCCACCAGGTTTGTCTGACACGATATCCCTGGGATGAATCCATGCTGTCTATCGTCCAGGCACCCTGACTTATCCAGGTCCCCCCTAGCCACTCCTTGACAATGCCCTCCATCACCTTGCCCACCACTGATGTCAGGCTGACAGGCCTGTAGTTCCGTGCCACCTCCCTTGATCCCCCCCTTGTGGATAGGCACTACATGCGCCACCTTCCAGTCTTGGGGCACCCACCCTGTCCTCAGAGAGATGGTGAAAAGCTCTGCCAGGGGTTTTCGCCAGGACATCTGCAAGTTCCTTCAGCACTCTAGGATGTAATTTATCCGGCCCCGGTGCTTTCTCCGTCTTAAGGGAGCTGAGGGCTTCCCTCACTCTCTCTGCTGTGATTTCCACTTCCAGTACCTCTTCTCCCTGCTTAGCCTCCACCCACCTGCCAGTGATGCCCCCCTCCCAGACCTGCCGATTAGTCAAGGTCCCCCCTCCCTCATTATCTCTGTCTCCTCCCATGTATGATGCAGCATCTATTTTCCCTGGTGAAACTGAGGGTGAAGTACTCATTTCCCAGTACCTCCAGCCTGCTCCTCTGGGTCTTGTGCCCATCTCTCCCTGATTTAATCCTGCTAATCTGCCCCTTCACCCTTGTCTTTCCCCAATGTATCTTAAGAACCCCTTTTTCCCTCTCCTAATTTCCTGGCCAGGTTCTGCTCCTTCCTTGCCTTAGCCGCCTCCACTCTAGTGGCCCTTATAGCCAACAGCTCATACTCCCCTCGATCCCTTTCACTCCTTGAGCACTTGAATTTCTTATAGGCTGCTTTCTTTCCCCGCACCACCTCCTGGACCTCCCTGGTCCACCAACAGGGTTTTTGGGCCCTACCACATTTTCATCTTACTCTTGCACAGGTGCTGGTAGCATCCTGCACCCCTCTCCTGATGATTTCCCACCTACTATCAGCGTCCATGTCTGACCCAATCCCATCCAAATGCTCCTTAAGGATCCTTCCCATTTCCTTAAAATCCACCCCTGAAGTCATTACTTCCCGTCTTTTGTGCAGCCTTCTACCCCTCCTAGGTCCAGGCAGAACCAGACCGTGGCATGGTCACTCCCGCCATGATGCTCTACCTCCAGGCCCCCAATCTGGTCACCGTCTGCCAGGACCACATCCAGTACCCGCGCCTCCCTGGTCGGTTCTCTCACCTGCTGAGTTAGGAACGCTGCCTTGAAGACATCCAACAACCTCTGTTCCCTGGTCACAGAGGATGTCATAGTCTCCCAGTCTGTTCCTGGCATGTTTAAGTCCCCTAACACCACCACCTTTCCTCTGCCCAGTCTGCAGTGTCTCTCAACATCTGCCACCAGACTGTCCTCCAGCTCCTCCGCCAGGGCAGGGGGTCTATACACCACTCCTATTTTTACTCTCTTGCCCCCCCTTGTTATCAAGGTGACCCAAATCGCCTCCACGGTTCCCTCCGCCTCCTCAACTCCCCCTATGCCAATGCAGTTTTTACTATCATTGCTACCCCTCCTCCCCTTCCCTTCCCCCTGTCCTTCCTGAACATAGTGTAACCCTCCAGGTTCAGGTCCTAGTCATGTCTTGCAGTGGCCCAAGTCTCAGTGACCGCTGCCACATCCACTGCTCCCTCAGTTAACATCGCCTGGAGCTCAGGCATTTTATTGCCCAAGCTCCTGGCATTTAGCAGGACTGCCTTCCACCCTTTCCTATAGTTTCATTTCCCTGCTCGTGTTCCTTGGGATTCTGTTTTCTCCTGGTCTGCACTTTGCCAGTTGGTCTTTTCCTGCAATCCTCTGGTCCCCAGGGGTGGAGACAGAGTCCCTCCTTTATCGGCACCTCCTTGACTGCCTTTTTCTCCCATCCCACCCCTTCACAAGTTTAAACCCACTTTTCACCAATGAACTCCTCCATTTTCAACTTAAGGATTCCCCTTCCCTCTAAATTGAGATGTAGTCTATCTCTAGCATACAGCTCCTTATCCTCCCAGGTCTCCCCCCAATCCCCCATCAACCCATACCCTCTGGCCTCACACCACTCCCTGAGCCACTGGTTTATCTCCCTAATTTTTCTTTTGTGTTCCCCACTAGCCCTTGGCACTGGCAGGATTTCTGAGAAGGAAACTGTGCATCCTATGTCATGACAGACCCTGGCGAGCTCCCTGAATCTTGCCTGTATCTCTAGCTCGCTATTTCCCTCAATGTCATTTGTGCCCAGGTGGACCAGTATGTCTGGGGAACCCCACAGTCCTTTGCCAGCTGATATACCTCGTGCTTAGCCCTGTGCACCGTTAGTCCAGGGAAGCATCTTGTTCTAACTGGCCAGGCTTCTCCTTCCCTATCCCATTTGATACCCCTGATCATTAGAATCCCACAGCAGGAGCACTCTGACCACTCCTTTCCTCCATTTCCTTCCATGTCCCTCATCCTTTCTACTGCCCCCACCCAGCTGGCTCCCTTGTTCCTCCCTCATCTGGGTGCCACATGCCACCCGTTCCTTATTTTACCATGGCCACTCCCTCCCCCAATTCTATGCCTCCTCCTCCTGAGTATCCTTCTGCACCTTGTTAATTCCCCCCTCACTGCTCGCAACTGGTCCTTCCCCCATCTGCTAAACTAGCCTGGCTCATCCTCCCTTCCTTCCTGTCTCCATTTAGTTCCTCCTTGCTCATCGTGATCCCCTGGCCTAACCCCTCAGCTCTCTTTACTGAATCATCCTTGTACTTCTGGTCCTTCTTTACCTTCCTCCCAACTGGTCCTTCTCCTTGCGCTTTCCTCTCTCTTCCCCTGCTCCGATCTACTACTCCCCCATTCTCCTGCATTCCAGGTCCCCCTGTTCTTCCTGCTATCTGGCTCCTGCCTCCTGCCCCACTCCCACACCCTTTCGTCTCTAACCACCTCTGTCATTGGCTACATCCCCCATCCTTGGCAGAAGGAGTAGAAGCGGTTACTAAGTATAAGGTCTGATCCACCTCCCTGCCTTGCTTCCTTCTGTCCAGCACTGGCTATCCGCCTACTTCCCTGAGAATGTTGTCCCTCCGTCCCCCCTTTGTGAGGGTCCCCAGTTACCTGCCTGCTTCCTTGGTAGTGTCCTTTTGCGCCCCCTCTGCCAGGGTCCCTATGTGACCCCTGAGTATTCTCCTGCACTCCTTTCCCTATACCCCCGCCCCCAGTGCTTGGTGCAACCCTGTGGGAGATTTCCAGCTCCCTTCCCCAACCATACCACCCCCCTTCCCCCAGCTTTCTCCTCATCCCCGCAACCTCCTCCCTAAGCTGTGCTAGCTGGTAGCACACTGGGCAACCACCAAACTTCCAAGCCCAGTCCAGTATCATGGCTGCTCCACACCCTGTGCACCCCACCACCCTCCCAAAGATGCCTCGGCCAGATATGTGGTTCCATCCCTTTCAAATAGTTTTCCTTGGGTGAGCCACCAGGTTCCCTATTCCAAGATACCCCTACTGCCTAATCAGGTCACCCACTAATCCTAGAGACAGTCCCACTGTACACCAGTAACTCTGTTACTAGGTGCAGTACAACACATTAAACATGTAAGGAAAATGAACAACTCCCTAAGCTCCTCTCTCCCAGCCTTTAAATCCAACCCCCAGTGGCTAGAACTACATGAGCTGCACCAGCAGCCTTTTCCTCCAATTGCAGGGCAGGTCTTCCCCTATAAATTTGCAGACTTCTGGGGAGGGCGGGTCTTGGGCAGACACCTGACAAGAGAGAGTGTATCAGCCCTGTGTCTCCCCTCCAAGCCCTGCAGCTAAAGAACCATCTCCAAGCAAATCCCACCAAACAGGTTTTAAATCAGAAGAAATAGGCCTCTACCAGCGCAGCCTGTTACAAAGTGAAACATCCACAAAAAGAGCCCCACTAAGCCACTAAATCAGTTTACAAACATCCAGGATCCCCAGAACAATACCCTGCTAGCCCCTTAGAAGCAAGAAAGAAAAGACCTAACCTACCAAGTAATATCACAAGAACCCTGTGAAAACAGCAGCAGCTACTGTCCTGGAACACAACTGATCCTGCCCCTTCCAGTTCTTTCTGAGAAGACAAAGCAGCTAGCACCTCAACCTGATTCAGCCCTGTCTCCACTCAACTGGCTGAGTGAGACCTGGCCAGACCATTAACACCCTCCCCACTATGAACTAACCTTTTACAGCTAATGGAGTCAGCACAAGGAATCAAAATTCAAGTCAAAGCCCCAAACTATGTTTGCTGCCAAAGGAAACAGGTCTCCAATTTAATCAGCTTCACTAACACCAAATCAAACTAGGCTTGAAATTAACAGATATAGGTCTCCAATTCAAATAACCATCTCCAAAGCAAATCCCACCAAACAGGTTTTAAATCAGAAGAAATAGGCCTCTACCAGCGCAGCCTGTTACAAAGTGAAACATCCACAAAAAGAGCCCCACTTACAGCCACTAAATCAGTTTACAAACATCCAGGATCCCCCAGAACAATACCCTGCTAGCCCCTTAGAAGCAAGAAAGAAAAGAACTAACCTACCAAGTAATATCCACAAGAACCCTGTGAAAACAGCAGCAGCTACTGTCCTGGAACACAACTGATCCTGCCCCCTTCCAGTTCTTTCTGAGGTATGATGTATATAGTTCAGTAGATAGTGTATGTGGTTCACTACTCTGTGTATGCATTTCACTACATAATTTATATATTTCACAAATATAATATATATATTTCACTATATAGTGTATGTGTTTTACAGTACTATACAGCTAGAGATTCTGAATTACGCCCCTAATGGCTTGCCATATTATCTCTTTGTACAATTATGCATACGAAAAAGCACTGTATTTCATTTGAACATATGTATCAGGTGTCATTTTTGGTTATAATATCAATGATTTAATAAACATTATAAAAAATAGAGTTTCAACATAAATCATTTAGTAAGGACTTCATTGTAAAATTAGTTAGTGCCATTCTCAATGTCTGCAAGGTGTCAGGATTTGTAAAAATGTGTTATCATCTAGTAATGAGTCTCAGTAACACAGGAGATTGCATTAAAATTAAGCATATGTGGGAATTTATTTTTTGAGAAGATTATCATGAAGTATTAAAAAAGTCTCCAGCTGTTTGCTTCCGTTTACATATTTTTTAAGTGTTGAGTGAGTACTGAGTTTGAATGGACTGAAAAAAAACAATTCTGGCAAAATAAAAAAGGCTGCTACAGTCAATCTTTAACAGATACTGCTAATGAATTACACTAACATACGTTTACTAATTGCCACATGTAGCATTTGTATTTTAGTTTTATATTCTCTTACATTCCATGATCCAATACATCCATTTAATGACATGGAGACTATTACAAAATCAAATCCTAACAGACTGGTTTGTATTGTTCTCCTTTCCTGCCCCAACAAACAACAACAAAAAAAAAAAAACAGCATGTACTGTTGATTGTTTTACCTGGTCAAAAAATAAATACTATAAACATAATAGCATGAGAGTTCTGTGATATACTTTTGTTTTGCATTTCAAGAATGTTCCAGTAATCATGTGAAATGTTTTGAAATGTGGTATGTGTGAATGGGCAAAGCCCTTGTTAAACAGAAATTCTTTTCAACTAATTGGGGATTGAGTGATTCATAAAATATGGATTATAGTTCTTAATTTTGTAAATGCTTAAATTTACTGGGGCTTGGCATTGAAACCTATGTCATTCAACACATACACTATAAGCAAATACATTGTGTTAGGAATGTTTCAAATTGGTTGAAATATGAGCTATGGCTAAAATGAATCTTCTAGCCCCTTTTCCATAATACATAGAAAAGGATATAAAAATGACATTATACAATGCCTTGAAATAATGCTGGACTCTGACTGGTCAGTGCCCACTTTCACTAGGGAGTTTATCTCAGAATAACCTCACTGTATGAAGGCTGAGCACATACAGAACCGCATCTCCCGACTTCCCCAAAACAAATTGCTCCTCACAGTGACAGTATCCTGCTAACTTCCCCACTCCTCAGCCATCCATGAACACTGTCACTGATTGCTGTGTTGGCAGTTCCACTTTAGCTATTGTAACTCTCCCGGTACAAACAGTAGTCAGAAAACTGTACCAGGAGAACAGAATAAGTAGAAAAATGTTTAAATTAAGCAAACTGGCTTTGCAGTTGCCCGCACCAAAGCCCGGTGGCAGCACTGACAGAAACAATGACAACCCACTATGCACAATTCCACTTCGCTTTCAATTCCTCAGTGGACCGCAAGTTCGGCCATTTCTTAAGAAAGTTACCCATCTCCAAAAGCACTTTAGAGAGTTTAACCAGTACCTCCCTCTCCCAACAGCCAATGTAGTCTTACAAACTCACCCTTTCCAACAGCTGGTCCAAGCAAGACAAGCAACTTACTGTGCACATGGCAGAAATCAGGAAGTCTCCTTCATGTCCTAGTTTGTTAGGAACAAAAGAAACAGACATCTTCACCTGTTAACAATGCTGAACATGGGACAAGCCAAATTAAACCGGATGTGTGGTGGTGCCATTGAGGGGGGATGGTTAACAACACAAAAGACAACTCTTTCTGGGTGAGGAATGGGGAGACACAGCAAGCCCTCCATAACAGAAAAGCAGCTAAATGGCAGCAACGCCATCTGCTGGACATAATAGATATTGTGCACTATTTTTAAAACAAGTATACCTCCACATACAAAAATCAATTAAAAAAATCAAACAACCATGTATTTTTTTTTTTTTTAGCATCTCACACATACACCATTCTATAATAGCAATAATGCACTCTAGGGTGTGGGTTGTGCTGAGATAACCATACTCCTGGGCTGCTGGACATACTCGGCCTGTGGCCTCATGCCCAAACACCCCAGGCTTGAGGTTATTCCAGCACAACCCACCCCCTGTTGTGCATTATTGCTTAGTTAAATTAAATAAGTAGAAGCAGAATAAATTAGAATACATGGGTTTAAAAAAGAAAGGAAATTATTTTTAAATCATTAACTGCCCTTCTGTCTTCCTTCCCATAGCAATTATGTATTCTGATATGCTTTGACCAATTTCTGACAAATAAATGATCTAGCTTTGGTGTGCCCTCAGATCTACACAGAGGTCTACTTTCCTTACCAGCTAGCTGCTGCTCTATCTTTTAATAGTTCTATGATACTCTATGGCATCAGTAGCACTCTTCCATGTTATTCATCTGAATAGCTTGGAACAGTGTCATTGATGTCATAGAATGATCAGGCAGTATGAAAAGTGTGAGCAGAAACTGCTGAGAAGAGGGGGCTTCAGGGTAGTTACAAAGACAACAAAATTAGATTGTTAAGTTAACAAGAAAAGGTTAAAACATGTCCAAATATTGGGTAGCCACTAAAATGACCACAGGGTGTATCTAGAGGCATACATAAGTTTTCTTTCACCTTTGAAGTGTCTTTTAATAACCCCGATGAAGAGTTCATTTCTAAGTTGAAAACAACAAGAACACATAGGCCCAAAGGAAACGAGTCATTGATGACCCTGGCATTTACTATAGTTTTGAACAATTTATTTTCTTTTAGAGTGTATACTTATGTGTAGCCTCAAAGAAGATCACCAATGTCTGTTGTTCTGTGCTATAGCCATACATTTAAGTGTCTCTCTCATTGCAGTGTACCCATTATTAGACTGGCCTTGGAAGCCTACGGCCTTTTCAAAAAACCTCTTTTCCTTTGCTGTTTGAATGCAGCAGTCTTGTAGATAATGGACTTCTGTGTCCATTCTTTTCAAATATTTTTTTTTTATTTAAAAAGAGAATGAATCTAAGGAGGATTTTTTTTCTCTTCTGTCCACATCACTGCTCAGTTAAGCTTTTTCATACATGCCCTTAGATGGTCAAGTATGCTGGTCTAAGAAAAAAAACATACTTCTGAAAAACAGTTAATATCCCTCATGTAATTTTAAAACTGTTATATACATTTTTTTCATAATACAGTTTACTGTTGTGATATGGCATCCTTTCTTTGCATCTTTCCTTAATAAATTGATAACAATCCAAGGCTAGGATATTGGAAGGGAAACAGCAAGTGTTAACAGGTTTAATGCATCTCCAATAGAATTTAGCACTCCAAAAGCTACAGACTCACTAAATGTGATGTACTGAAAGGCACAGTTAGTGCAGCACTGACATGTTAGTGAGTGGCACATATGTATACAATTGCACCTCTACAAATCACCTAAATGTGCTTTATTATAGGTGCTCTGGTATACTCAAAAATTGTGGAAGCCTTAAATTGCTATTAGTGCCACAATATTAAACACCTCCACAAATCTAGTCTTACCACCACTGTACTGCAACTCGCCAATCCTCCATCTGCATTGGTATACTAATGCCCTAGCTGTCTAGTGGTCACCCCACCCCTTTATTATCCCATCTCTGTATTCTTATTACTGCCATGGCATTCTAGTGGTCTGTAGAATGTAATATAGTAAAAATCTGCCACTCACCATTCTTCATTGGAATTGTTCTGAAAAGCAGGCTTTCACAGATTCTGCAAACTTCATTTAAGTTACTGTAGTTGCTGTATGGCAAATCAATTTCATAGGACAAAGTTCACACAAAACAGTAAAAGAATGCCAATGGGTCTATGCCTGGATGATTTATGTGAGAAGTGGTGAGTGTCAGTCTAGTGGTTCCCTTATCCTCCCAATCAGCCATCCCTGTATGTTTATTACTGCACTGGCAGACTAGTGGACCCCCATTCCCACTCCCCAATTGAAGAACTTACATAGTTACAATATTTCCACATACTGTAGTCTAGTGCTGCCCCACCACTCAAATGTAGAATCAGCATAGCTGCCGTATCCCCTGGTGGTCCATTAACATCCCTCCCCATTGCAAATCCCATTGGTGTACTTTGGATCACTGGTAGTCCAGCAGCCCCCACTCCACACTCCAATCAAAATGCCAGTTTCCAAAATATGGTAGTATTTATTCCAATATGTATTTGCTGTGTGTGGCAGATGGTGGCTGGCAGTGGTGTAGGAGTGACAGCTGCCATCAAGGGGTGGGGGTTGGCACTGTGATAACAAGGGTTGGTGGCAACCACTTGACTATGAATTGACTATTGTATAATAATGGGACTGGTGCTGGGGGAGAGAAATGCTGACAACTGTGGGATACTGTAGTGATGGTGGTTCAGCAACTTTGTGAGGTGGGAGCAGTACTGGACCACCACAGGATATTGTAACTTTGGCAGTTCAATGACAGGGAGAGCAGGTGAAGTACTGGACAGCTGGGGGATATTGCAGCTATGGTGTTCAGCGACCAAGGGACGGTTGCAATACTGGGCCACTAGGGGGTATTGCAGCTATGGCAGTTCAGCATTTAGGGACAGGAACAGTGCTGTACCACCAGAGAACATTGCCGCTATGGCGGTTCAGATATCAGAGGTGGCGGGAGATCACTAGACTGCCAGGACAGTGATAAACATACATGAATGGGGTATCGGGGTGAAAGAACCACTAGATTGCCAGGGCTGTGGTAAACATACATGGACAGGTGATCAGGGATGGGGTTGGATGGGGACCACTAAGCTGTTAGAGTAACTTCAGACAAACAGTATGGTTATTGGGGGGGGGGCTGTATCTGCATTTGTTCATAATGAGTAATGAGGCAATAATGAGATGTGAATTGGCCCATTGAATAAAACGTGTGCATACGGGTCATTTGCATAAGGAGGGTTAAATATGGCAGACTGCTCCTGAGGTGCAACTCCCATTTGTAAGCCCTGACAGCTACTTTGCTCACATCATCCCTAAGGCTCACAATTGGCTACATACCTCATTTGGCCAAATGGGGGGGGGGGGGCTCTGGTTTGTAGTAGCAAACAGGCTAGTGACTGCCTCCTTTGGCCTGTATAGTTGAATATGCCTTTAGCACTCGCTATGTGCTTCAGGTATGTTCCCCTATATATTTAGTTTGCTTCAGGCACTAATTTGCTCCTGGAGCAAACTTTTTGTGAGCAGAACCAAGGATATTTGAATAATCCTGGCCCAAGTGCACAATGTGCAGAAATATTTTTTTAATTTACCCTATAGGTTTTGGTACTTTGGATGTAGCCGCAAATTGGAATTTTACAAACAATTTATTGCTGTCTGCATTTTTCTAGGTGGAAGCAGGACTAAAACTGCTTGTTCTGTATAATACAAGTGAGTTTTTTCTGTCTCAGATTTATGTATAGTATCTCCTTTTCACCTAATGCAAAAAGGGTCCTTTCATAACTGATCACCTTTGTAAATCGTGTAAAGACAGCAAAATATCACAATAAAATACAGTTGCTGGAAAATGTTGCTAGCAGCCACAGATGTTATAATGAGGGGTATAAAGAATATGTTTTATTGTGGATGAAAATTATCTTACAGTGTTTATCAGCAGGTAGTTTAACAGAAATGCTTGGAACCCTGCTGTTCTGTTTACAGCCTAGCAACATATTCTTTTGTGGTAATTGAAGTATGTTACTGTAGGAGAGCATTATTTTTGAAGAGTGCTTTATAAATAAAAGCACTACTAATAATGTATTGCATTAGTGCAATGCCTATAATTTTGAGAGTTGTACTGGAATAGGATGCCTCATAATAAAGGGACATGGCATAACAATGTTTTATAAAGCTGTGTAACACAGGTGTTCATTGGCTAGCAGTGTTTCTTGTTTACTTATTTAGTTTTTATTTACCAGACAGGTGCGTTAGAAAAACATTTACATATTTTGAAGAACCAGCTAGGAGATTACAGCATGGAGCACAGGACAGTAACTGGCAGGGGCAAGTGCATTCTTAACAGAGTTCTGGGTATAAAATATTTTTTTTTCTCTCAGCAATTGTAAATAAATCAGGGGAGATTTTTTTTTTATGTTAAATCTCTCATGATCACTTTCTTTGTAAGTAAAACAGTTTTTTATTTTATTTTTAATTCTTTGGTAACTGGGTAAGGCTCACTAGACACAAGTGTATGTTTCACTGTAGACCCAAGAGCACTGCGGTTCTTAGGGAACTAGGTCAGTCACATAGTATGCAAGCAGAGGTTGTGGGAAGCAAATACATTTCTGCTGCTGCTGGGTGTATTAAGCTTTTTAACAGCGGGTTACTCTAGCTTCTTGGCTATACTGCTGTACTAGCTAAGCATTGAATCATAAGAAACTGTAGTTATATATTGTCTTTTTAACTAGGGCTGGAAAAACCTTTTAGAGTCTTGGTTGCTCATAGTGACCATTTTGAATCAAAAACCCCAAGAGATTCTTCTTTCTTCTCATAAAGTTCTTTGCCTTACAGTACGATCATCAGAGGTGAGCTCTCAACCCTGTCGCTTCCTCCCCTTTATGACACCCACCTCACCGGAGTCACCTTACCCAAGTCCCCCATTGATTGCCCCCTGTGATCAGGCTGGGAAGGAAAGGGCTGCTCCCCTACCCAGTGACTATTATCAAGTGATGTGCCTGTGGTCAGGTGATGGTGCAGGCCAGGAGAAGGAAGAAAGTGATTATTGTAGCCTGCACTGACCTTTTCTATTTTCTCCTCTGGTTCCCCTACCACTGCACACATGAGCATGTAGATGTGAAGGCATACACACTACTGAACCATGACACCTCACTTCTTTGTAGCACATGTACTGGCGCTACCTCCAGGCTTCTACCTGGTGGCAACCAAGGGCTGAGTTGGCATATGCCCACTCCATCGCAGAAGAGGAGAGCTGTCTGTTGGATGCTCAGTCCTCTGCCCCAGGCAAACCCCCAGCGATCAGAGTTCAGTCACGAACCCAGGTTGCTGGCATGGTCGGAGGTAAGGTGCCCTACACCTCAACCCTTCATAGAAACATAGAATTTGATGGCAGATAAGGACCATGTGGCCCATCCAGTCTGCCCATTTCTCCCGACCTGCACTATTACATGAGACCTTGCCCAATCTACAGCTCTTTCTCCTCCCTCCTCCCTCTTCCATTCCATTATAATTTATTTGTGCTTATCCCATGCATTCTTGAACCCCACCACTATTTTTCCCTGTCCTACGTTCCAGCAATCCACCACTCTTTCTGCAAATAAATATTTCCTAACAACTCTCCTGAATCTACCCTCCTCCAGTTTCATAGCATGCCCCCTTATTCTTGATCACCTTTTCTTCTAAAAATACTCCTCTCCTGTTCTTTATTTACCCCCATGAGTTCTTTAAAGGTCTCACTCTCTATTATATCTTCCTTCTCCTGCCTTTTTTCCAGGGTGTTCATATTGACATCCTTTAGTCTCTCCTTATAGGTGGTTTGATGCAAACCCTGCAACATTTTAATTACCCTTCTCTGGACTGCCTCAACTCTGTCTCTTTCCTTCTGAAGATGTGGGGCTCAGTTTTCAAACAGCCCTACGATCACTGCAGTTTGTGGTGTTCTTGACCTGCTGCGAACTCTAGGTTCATCAGGGACTCTTCTCCCAACTCTGCAAAAACAAGGGTCCCAGCGCCAAAAACCCAGGATTTGCCTCACCCACAGACTAGCACCAAACAATTGACACACCTGCGGCAACTTCCACAGGGATCTGGCCCCCCCCAGCCTGGGGCAACACATCTGTGGCTGGGATGGTTGATGGGGGGTGGTAAAACATAAGTGCCAGGAGGGGTCCAGGGGTAGAAGGATATGGGGGTTCTATAGGAGGAGTTGGAGAGACAGTGGGCAAGTGAGAGTGTGATGTGGACCCAGCAGGGGTACTGTTTATGTTACTATTAAGCTAATGGATAGTCCCGCAGGGATGTCCAGGGACAAACAGTGCCCAAGGCTGGGGCTGCTCCCAAGGTTGTGCCCCATTGGGCCATGGCACTGTTTGTTCCTGATACCCCTACAATTTAATTGAATAGCTTAACAGTTTAATGCACAGCACCCCCGCCAGGTGACACTTCACTCCCTCACATGCACACCATCTCCCCAACTCCTCCTGTGACACAGCTGTTCTCCTTCTTCTCCAGACCCCAGCATAGAACCCCCCTAATTTTCCACATTGGTGCACAGCGCTTACACCACCTCATGGCTAGTCTAAGTTGAGCCCATTGCTGTGCCCACATCTGGGCTTACAGAATATAAAACAAGGAGACAGTGCAACCCCACCATGGTGCAAGCCTCCTTGTGACATGATGAATGAGCAATTTTGGCACAAGGGTGACAAATGGGGGCTTTGCTGCACAGCATCCTGATGTGGCCACAACCAGTATTTGTGACTTGGGAATATTGTAAACTATGACGTAAGGTGCCACTTGCATCATGACTTTTTGGTGTAGGTACCTTGTGTCATAGGTTTGTTACTGAAAATTGGGCCATGGTCTCAAAACTTGACACAATGCTCTGGGTGGGATCTTACCAGAGATCTTTACAGCGGTAACACCACCTCCCTCTTTTTGCTGATGATAACCCTCCCTATGACCCCAGCATCCCGTTTGCTCTCCCTAATTCCTTGTTGCACTGCCTGTCCACCTTTTGGTCTTCTGGTCTCAGTCCTGCTTGGTGGTTGTCAATACCACTGCACCCATTTTGTACTCTGCCTCTGACTTTCTGTGCCCTAAGTGCAATATTTTGCACTTTTTTTGTATTGAAACCTAGCTGGTATAACACTGACCACTCCTCTAGTTTTCTTAAGTGTCTGCTCAACCTTTCCACACACCCCCGGCATGCCCTCCCTATAGCAGATGTTGGTGTTATCCACTGATAGGCAGACCCTCCCTTCAAGCTCTTGTGCAAGGTCACTTATAAAGACATGAAAGAAGACTGGTCACAGCACTGATCCTTGAGGCACCCCAGTGGTCAATCTCCCTTCCTTGGAGTGAACTCTTCTTACCACCACCCTCTGTCTCCTATCTCTTTACCAATTTTGTATCCAGTTTACCAACTTTGGGCCCATCCTAAGCTACCCATCTTGGTTACTAGTCTCCTATGTGAAACAGTGTCAAATGCCTTACTGAAATCTAAGTAAGCCACATCCACCACTCCACCCTGATTTATTTCATTTGTCACCCAGTCAAAGAATCTATCAGATTTGTTTGACATGACCGCCCCACTGTGAAATCATGCTGCCTTTGATCCTGTAATCCACTAGATTTAAGATATTCAACACTCCATTCTTTCAGCAGTGATTCAATTAACTTTCTTGCAACTAATGTCAGGCTGACTGACTGACCTATAATTGCCAGCCTTATCTCTGCTACCATTTTTGTGCAGTGGGACTACATCCAATCTTCTCCAGTCCTCCAGAACCACTCCTGTTTCCAATAAGCTGTTAAATAGACCTGTCAGAAGTGCAGCCAGTATTTCACTGAGCTCCCTCAATACGCTTGGGTGCACCACATCTGGCCCCATTGCTTTGTCCACCTTCATATTAACAAGTCCCTTCAGGACATTCACCTCCAAAAGAGGACAAGTGTCCACTTCCCTTCATCCAAAGCTTTTGTTACTTTCCTGTGGCCCTTCCCTTCTCCTTCTCCTTCCTCTGTGAACACTGAACAAAAGTATTTGTTCGGGATATCTGCCTTTTCCTGGCCTCCCTTTGCACAATTCCCACCTTCTCTTTTTAACCTTATAATCCCACCCCAGTCTTACCCTTTTCACTTACATATCTAAAAAATGTCTTGTCCACTTTAGTTACTTCCTGGGCTATTCTCTCTTCAGTTTGTGCCATTGTGCTCCTTACTGCTTCCCATGCTTCCACTGTTTCCACCAATACATCTCCCTATCTTCCTTCCACTGAATTTCCTTCTATTTTCTGAATGTTACCCTTTTAGCTATTACCTTTTTAGCCACCTCTTTTGAGAACAATAACGGCCTCTTTTTCCTTTTCCTTTTGCTCACTTGTTTGATGCAGAAGTTTGTTCCCTTTATTATGCCCCCTTTTACCTTAGCCCATGTTTCTACACCCCACCTATGTCACCCACCACTGCTAGGTCATCCTTGAGGCATTCACCTATCTTTATAATATCTGACCTCCTGAAGTCCAGAACCCTTGCCTTTGTGTGGTTCAATTCCGTAGCCATCCTTAGATTGAACCACACCATACAGTGATCACTGCTCCCCAAGTGGACTCCCACCTTGATGTCTGCAACGCTGACCTTGTTAGTGAGTACCAGATCCAGTATTGCCCAATCAAGAGTGGATTCATTGACTAGTTGCCTGAGGAATTCCTCCTGCGGAGAGTCTAGAAAGTCCCTGCTTCTAGCTGAAGCCACTGCTGGGAGGCTCCAATTCACATCTGGCAAGTTGAAGTCCCCCACCAGCAACACATCTCCCTTTTCTGCCATTTTGCAAATGGCTTCCACCAGTTCCTTACCTAATTCCTCCCTCCTTGTTGCAGTTCTGTAAATCACACCAGTGTGAATAGTTGCTTCATGCCCAGTCTCCAGTGACCCACAATACCTCTTCCGCCCCTTGTATTCCCTGTATGTCTGTGGCATTTATGTTTTCCTTCACACAAAGCACCACACTTTCTCCTTTCTATCCCAACCAGTCCTTCCTGAGCAGAATATAAGAATAAATAAGAACCAGCACTCTGGATTTCAAAAAATTCACTGAGAATATTTTTTTTATTTTCAAAATAAAATCAAATTGAAAATACTTAGAAAAATAAAAATGTAATGAACACACAGTGTGATTTACAGCTCTCACACTCCTGTACCACCCTCTGTCCTTCAGGGTTATACCACCCCTTCTTTAGAAGGCATGACCATCCACATCCCAACAGTATCTAAATATGGTGACAAACAGGTTAACAATATTAATTAAAACAAATGTGATTAATTCATATAACAATGTCATTGTTAAATAATTGCTTGACTACAGGTAGGAGTTTTGATATCCCAACTCTCTTTAGTGCCTTGCATGTCAACCTAAATTATAAGGAAATTTCCCAATTGTCTGCTCACAGCACTGCTGGGGTATCAGAAAGCATCCAGTTCAAAAGCAGTGATTGAAAAACCATGCACAAAATTGTCATTAAAACTAGCACTTTTCTAGGTATTCTATGAGCCATAGTTTTCTTGATACTCTCTACGATTAAATCAAATTTATTTTAATTTTATTTTTTTTTACATCGCTTCTCAAAACAAATTTGTATATATACTTCATAACCTACATATAAAATATAATCTTATCATCAGGTAATATCCATCATGAGTCATAATATGGGAAAAATAATCCCTACGTTTTTAGGGAAAATCAGATGAATATGTGACTGCCATTCCATTTTATCATTAAATCAATGTGGCTTTAAGGTTTTTAATTTGAAAATCCACATGTATTCTTTTTCATTCAAAGCAAGAGACCTGTCACCCCAATCTTAACGGCACGTGATCTATTCCTGTGTTAAATATACAGTGGTCTGCTAAGTTGTCAATTTCTGTGTGATGTTTACCAATGGGGTGTGGCAGGTCTCATCTCTGGATAGCCTTGTAGTGCTCCTGTATTCTTTCCTTTAAAGTTCTAGTTGTTTATACAATATATATTTTTTCATAGGAGCACCACAGGGCATAAGCAACAAATGTTGTAGTACATATTATAAAATTGCCTATTTTAACCTTTGTAACCCCCAGTCTACCAGGATTAGTAAATGTGGTGCAACATATGGCTGATTTACAGGTTTTACACTGTTTACATTGAAAGAAACCAGAGGGCTTACTTCCCAAATAAGTGTGCATTGGTGCTGGCTCCCTAAACTTGCTTTGAACTAAAAGATCTCCCAGACTGTTGCCCTTTTTAAGTGCAATAATTGGTCCTGATTCTTGAATTTTTCTTGAGGTCTTTATCAGTATCCAAAACATGTCAGTGTTTTTTTCTACTATGGATCTAAGATCCATAGAACCAGGACCCTAAGTAGTAGTAAAGAGAACTTTATCCATATCTTTTCTTGTTTGTCTATACTGTAAAAGATCTTGTCTATGAACCTTGTTGACTTTATCCAGATATTTATTTAAAATCCTGTCTGGATACCCTCTTTCTTTTAACCTAGAAAATAGTTCATCTTTTGCTTGTGAGAAGTCCTCCGGTTCAGTGAATGGTCATGTCTTCTTAAGAAAGGGTGGCATAACCCCGAAGTGCAGAGGCTAGGATGGGAGTGTGAGAGCTGTAAATTACATTGTGTGTTCATTACACTTTTATTTTGTAAGTATTTTTAATGTGATTTTTATTTTTAAAATAAAAAATACTCTTAATGAATTTTTTGAAGCCGGAGATCTGGTTCTTATTTATTCTGCCATTTTGCATTTTTCCAGCACCCACGTAATCCTGGGAGTGCAGCCTGATTTAGTTGTCTGAGTGGAGTATAGTCTGGTATGGCCATGTCACTGTCATTATTTTCATTGCACCATGATGAAGTGATGGCCAAAATGTCCGGGTTGCCCTCTGACATGATGGCCTCTAGATCCAGAATCTTTCTTCCTAGACTTCTAGCATTCTCATACATGGCCTTCCAGATTTTGTTCTCACTCTGCTTGTTGTCCCCCTTTTTTCCTTTTTTCCTTTTTGCACTCCCTTTTTTCCACCTCTTTTTTTAGGCTCACATTCCTTTCCCACCTTTATCTCTACCACCCTGCTCCTTTTATTAATTTGCATCTTGGGGGATTCCTCTCTCCTCATGTTCTCCTTATTCTCTACTTCAGCCTATGTAGAGAGGCAGTTTCTGACTCACTGATTCCTTCTGCACCACTGGGTCAGCTATTCTGAAACATTTCTAAAAGTCTTCTGTGTTAACCATTTTTTCTATTTTCATAAAAACAAGAAAACGTTAGTTTTGAGCTGAAATGAAATCTCTGCAGTACAATGCTGCTAACAAACACAGTATCATGAGATCTTTTTATCCATTTAGTAGCAAGTTGAGCCTCTCCATGTCCAGTCTTGTCATGGTATGGGTCATGGAGACAAGGGACAGCAACATTTTGGTAAACAGGAAAAAATGTCAAAAGAAAATAAAATAACTTTGAGAGCCTTACGGGTTTGATTAGAGTGAGAAAACCTTTATTTATGGCAACTACAGCCAATGAAAACCATGTCAGAAACTATACATAGATATGAACTATACATAGATATGTAGGTATGTGGTGATTTGTTTTCTTTTTTTCTGTAGCATTTTTGCACTTCAGGATAACCTTGTTTAGATAATACACCAAGTTTCCAAGAAGATCCTGGAGGGACAGCATAGCACCAGAGCTGAACAGTTACAGTGCATAAAATTTAGACTATTTAGGTTCAAAGTCAAATTCATATACCTTATATAGTGTTTTGGAGAGGTCTGTTATGAAGGAAAATCAATGGAAAAACAATGCTGTTGTCCCTGAGATGAGACTTCAACATGTTGTTGTACCATCTTGAGTATGCCACATTGATGGTACAACAGCGTCACTCCTCATTGGTCATGTGCCGATCTCGTTGCACTGGACTCCATGAAACGGCCATTGCCATGAGTGATGGTACCAAAGCAGAACTGCATGGAACAAATCCATTGAAGTAAGGGCAGCAGCCACATTTTATTTAAAAAAAATGTTAATGTGTGAGTGAGGGGCCATGTTTCATTAAAAAAATGTTTATGTGAGAGCATGGTGGTGGTGGGGGGCGGAACAAAATCGAGTTTGTTCTCTGTTTGGGAGGGGGGGTGACAAACTCAGAAAATGCTAAGTGTGCAGCTGTTGATTTTACTGTTGCCCCATACGCTATATAAGATAATGGATGGGCAACAGTAAACAACAATGTTGTTCACTTCCTGAGGTTGTTTGCTCTCGAGGTTTACATGGTTGTCATAATAATAACCTCTCAAAGTGAAAAACATTGTTGTTGTTGTTCACTGTTGCCCATCCATTATCCTCTATATTATGAAGTAAAATTATAATAATTTCAAAATTAACACTGCTTAGAAGTTCTAATAGTAATTAAATCTGTTTATATTAAAACTGAGTCTAGTTATGCAGCTATAGAATTTTGGTGAGGGAAGGGGTACAGGAAAGAAGATGCTGTAGTAAGGGAGTGGGTGAGAGGTCAGGACAAACAGTAACAGAAACAGTTTTCTTGAACAAAGCTCTTTTGAAGTTCTCAGTGTTTCTTGAGTCATTGAATGGGTCAGAGATCTGCTTTCAACCAGCTGGAGCAGGAACTGAGAAAGCTTTGATTACTTTTTTTTTATTATCCTAAGAACATGAAATATATCCCTTACTTGAAGCCTTAGCTTATAGTGTGGTTTTGGTGAGCTGGTCACATAGATACGTAGAGAATAAGCAGTGCACACTTTTGTATAATACCTTATTTTTGCTGTTCCTATATATTTACTATGTTAGCTTCGTAGCCACTGTCAGAGAATATTATATATTATATATGGGGGGCAGTATAGCGGAGTGGTTAAAGGCTCTGAGCTGCAAACCTGGAGACCTGGGTATGAATCCCACAGCACCCAATTGCATACTGTGTGACCCTGAGAAAGTCACTTAACTTCCTTGTGCTCCCAGGTCTCACCTGTAAATGAGCATTCATTAATATATATATATGTATATATATATATATATATATATATATATATATACACATACACACTGTGCTACCATAGATAGGGTTGAGTAGCACTTTTAAGATTAAAGGGTCAAACTTTGCACCTTTATAACTTTGCCATCTTTCAATGGATTTGTCTGAAATTTATATATATATATATATATATATATATATATATATATATATATATATATATATAGGACCAGTGAAATTTTAAGCACCATGATAATTGGTCCGACTTTACACCTTAATAACTTAGCACCCTTTAACGGATGTGCATGGAATTTTGCGCACATAATCTCATGGGGGTAATTTTGTTGATGTGGCTAACTTAGTTTGCACAGCTTAACTGTGACATTGTTTGCCAGAAGAACTAGGGTACTGCTGCAGTTTGTGACACTACTTTTCCAGACATGACTGTTTTTTTGTCACTTCAGAACTTAAAAATTGTTTGGGATTTTGGGCTGAAATGTTCAGGGAACAAAGGACTTGCCCTAAAGATGTGCCTTTAGCTGGGTGGTGGATTTTTTTTTTTCAAATTGAGTAGACTTTATTAAAGAGCATGATAGAATACATATGGCATAACAAAACCTGGAAATACAAATGAAGAAGAAAAACACACAACCAGCTCCAGGAAACATAATGTTTTATACCACTATCCAGAATGGTGGAAAAATGTTACTACGCAGTAGAGTTATAACACTTTGAAGTTTCAGAATTTCCCATGGGTAACATTGTGATGTTTGGGGTACTTTATAGACACTTTGGCCCAGATATTCAAAAGAGTTGCGCCATGCACAATAGGGTTGCACCAGCGCAAGGCTGAAAATGCTCCATTCTGTTATATTCAGTGGGAGGCAGTTGCGCCCCCAAATCACGCTGAGCAACAGCGCAATGATAATGAATGTATGTGCACCTGAAGGGGGAGGAACCATGCAGAAATGGCGCAGTGCGATATTCAACAAAATGCGCCATGCACAATAGGGGAGCCAGTGGAAGTTGCGCCATTGTGGAAATGAGCCAAAATAAAAAGGAGCAAGGGAGAGGCACAAGAACGCTACAGGGCAGCCACAAGTTGCTGAACTATATCCAGCCACACAGGCAACACACACACACGGGGCAGGACAGTGAAAGGGCACCTGGAACCCACAGGCTCAGGGGAAGGTGTGGGGAGCTGCAGTTTAGAAGGGGGAAGTGTCACACAACAGTGAGGCCAGCACAGTCAGGTGTTCCCAATGCAGGGGAAGTAGCAGCCAGGACAGCGTGGGGAACACAGAAACAGCTGCCAGGGGGGGTGAACACAAGCCAGGGACATGGCCAGTGCCACCATCCAGATGGAGGCAGTAATGAGGGGGGTGAGAAGGTGGGCAGCAGGGGTCACGGCCATGGAAGGGCCCGTTGGTAGTATGGCCACAATAGACAGTACCGAGCCCACACCAGCTATGAGCTGTATAGTGATACAGAGATCGTGGGCCGGTACCACCTGAATCGGGCAATTCTGAGGCGTGTCAGTGAGCTGTGCAGTGTTGTGATGCAGGAACCCACACGATGGAGCCATGCTCTGTCAGTGGAGACTAAAGTGACAGCTTGCATGTGCTTGCTCACCACGGGTACCTTCCAGAGACCAACTGAGGACACCACAGGCATAACCCAGTCAGCTGTGTCACGCCACCTCACCCAATTCCTCAGTGCACTGCTGCCACATGCTGCGGAGTACATCCATTTCCCCAGCACACCAGTGGAATCGCACAGCAAACATACAGGACTTCCACAGGGTAGCACGTATGCCTGGCATGCTAGGGGCAATAGACTGCACCCATGTGGCCATCCACACACCACCTGGCCCCGAGGGGACCACATACATGAATCGCAAGGGCTATGCTAGCATCAACTGCCAGGTGGTGTGCGATGCCAGGGGGTGCGTAATCAATGTCTGTGCCACACACCCTGGGGGGAGCACACAATGCCTTCATCTGGCACCAGTCAGCACTGTGCCACAGATTCAAGAGTGGGGACATCCCCACTGGCCACCTAGTGGGTGAGTATGCAAACCACATGGACAAACATAGGGCTTGGGAGGGTCATGGTCAGAGGTGACATGGGTAGTGGCCTACACGGCCCAGGGCAGGGCGATGCTGATCACCAAACTAACCTCCACCCTCTACACACAGGTGACAGTGGATACCCACTGTGTCCCTGGCTGCTCACACCATACCGGCGGCCCACGACCCCATCACAGCAATGCTACAATGAGGCACACGCCACCACACATAATGTCATCAAGTGGGTGTTCGGGATGCTGAAGGCACATTTCTGTTGCCTGGACACCTCCGACGGTGCCCTACAGTACAGCCCCTCAAAGGCCTGTGGGCTAATCCTGGCCTGTTGCATCCTGCACAACATGGCCAATGAATGTGGGATAGCTGTACAGGTCAAAGAGGGGGACAGCGATGGGGACGATGAGGATGCTGGTGACAATGGTGATGGGCAGCCCCTTGGGCAACGGGACCCCTGACTGCTCCGGCTGGCACAGCTGCACTGGGACACCATCACAGAGGAGCACTTCAGCCAACCCAGCTAAGTCATGGGGCCATGTGCAACCACCAGTGGCTAAGGCACAACCCACAAACATACATGGACACACACCAGGGGTGCATGCCATCAAGGGAAGTGGCTGGGCATGGAACCACACACACCACCAGGGATGGGTGAGGTCTAACTTGGCATGCGGACAGACAGACACACACACACACACAATGCACCAGACATGCACAAAGGGTAGGAGGCACACTGACCCAGAACGCAGCCCTAGTCACACACATGTCCACAGACCACCACGCCCACTGCCTCTCATTGTGCATGTGTCAGATGTTGGGCACCATTGCACATTGGTGTACAGTGCAATGCAGGCATCATCATGCACACGCAACTGCGGACAGCAGCCGGGAGAGTGTGCAGATTGACTGTGTGTCTGCGTGCAGGGCCGGGTACCCACCCGTGCATTGCCCGCTGAATGACACAATGCACACAGGGCAGCATCAGACAGTAGCCACATTGGGAGACAGGTCGGTCATGCGCCACAGTGCCCCGGCCTCCACGGATGCATGGGCGGCCCCACCGAGACCCACCAGCAGTGACAGGCTGACCACTGGCCTCATGGAGAGGCACCATTGGTCCCCCAGGGGTTCCACTGCATGAACACGACCATGCTCGCACAGGGGTCTGCAGCACACTGAACATGCCTGTGCCAGGCATGCTCGGGATGCCCACAGCTGAACCCGGTGTCGACAAGGAGGGTGTCGCATGATGCCGAGAATGGGGGGTGGACATTGCACTGCGCGGTGTCTGCGCCGCATGGGCAAATAACTGTGTGCCCCCTGTGGCCATGGCAGCTGTGACTGTATGTGTCAGCCTGTCAATGGCAGCTGTCACATCCTCCCACATCCGGCCCAACCCTGCAAGGAGCAGAGCGGTTTCTCTGCCGCGACGCTCCTCTGACCGCTCCAGAGCCTCACTCAGTGCATCCACCGCCATCACAAGCTGCATCTGCTGATTGACTGATGCTTGCAGTATGCGGGTGTGCTCATCCAGGAGGTCATCTGCCTGATTGGCATTCTGTCCCTCAGGGTGTGAATGGCCCTGATGCTCAGCACCATTTGAGGGTAGGCGCTGCACACCAGGACCAGGCCTGTGCATGTCCACAGGTGTTGCACTGATGCCGCCCCCTGACACTGTACCCCCAAGCCCATTGGCTGACTACTGATGCTGCCCCTCCGGCTGCCACTGCCCAGGGCTCACTGGTGCCCCCGCAGTGGCTGCAACAGTCCCACTGTCCTGTACACACACCAGTGCTGCCCCACTGGTGCTGACAGGCACAGGTTGGGACTGTGATGACACACAGGCCTCCACGGCAGCACCATCCACAGCCATGGCCACGATGTTACCTGCTGTGTGGCCATCCTGTGGCACGCACATGTCACTGCCCATGAAGTTAGTGACATCATCATCGGTGATGGACCCGGCACCAGCCTGAGTCACAGCACGCTGGCATCCATGGATGCTGGCATGCTGGGACACGGGCAGGACCTCCTCTGCACCTGTTCCAACAACATCAGTCTGGACATCCAGGCGGGCCCACTGTCACACTGAGCCGCGTATTCCTGTGGAGGTGGATGGGCCCTTCTCCATCTCCATCTGACTGGCCTCAGTGGAGAGGTCCACCACCACTGACCCATGCAGACATTCAGGAGCTGTAAGGGAAAACAAAGTCACGTTACTGCATGTGATCTACCCTTCCCCCCCATAGACAGACCATGACCTACCATGCAGTGACGGGCTACCACTCATCTGGAATCCACTACCCAGAACACCCTCAATGGCACAACGCTGCATGTTGCCAGCAACCCTCTCCTCCTGTGGGGTCAGGAGTAGCACCTCTGGCTGTCCCCCACCTTTCGCAGATCGTGCTGCCCTGATGGCAGCCACCTTCTCCTTAATCCTCCTCCTGTCTGTGCTCATCTTCTTTTTGCACTCCTGCATGGAGCGCTGGTGGCTGCCATGCAGGTTCACAGTACGCGCCACTTCCTCCCATGCAGCTGCACGGGCTTGTGGTGTTCCCTGGCGTCTGCTGAGAAGCGGCTCCTGGTCCAGGTAGGCCTCAAACAGGGCATCCGTCTCGGCCTTTGTGAAATTTGGCCTCCTCCTCCAACAACTCTGTTCTTCTTCTCCCACAACTCGCTTGGTCATGATTCAGCCTGTGAGAATGACAGTTGTTACCTGTGACTGTGCAGTCCCATGCATGTCCCAAAATCCACAGTCCACACTCCCAAACAGCATGCAACTCACCAATAGACTGCAGTAACCGACTATGGCCAGTGCAGCCCAATGTTGCACTTTTATAGCGCAACCCATGCAAATGAGGTGAGGCTCAACTTTAAGTGGATGCAAATTGCAGTGCTGCACCATTGCATGGCTAATTAGCTGATTTACATATGATGACTGAATATCACGCTTTTGCGCTTGGCGCAATTATGTTGAACGTGCTGAGCCAAGGGCACAGTTCTGTGACATGCGCAGTACACACCTAACTGCGCATGCCCAGGTTGATGACGCAGGCGCCTGCCGTGCTGCTGACGTGCTGTGCGCGGGAGGCAATGCAGGGCATGGCCACCATTCTGCCAGTGGCGCTACAGCGATGTTCACCTATGTGGCGCTGTGGCACTAGGGCATCATAGGCACACTGGGGCAACAGCACAGTAGGCCACTACTGGAGGTGGCACACAGGCACCCAATCGTGCTACACACATTGGGTTCCAATTGCACTGTGGCTGTCCATGGCCAGATACCCTTGACCCTGTGCCTGACCTTTTCCCCCTAGGCGCCATGCGTCAGGCATGGGTGCACCACTATCACGCTGTTCGGTGACAGCGCGATAGGGAATGGCAGCGCTGTACCACGCAGCATCTGCATGTGGTGGAACCACACTGTAGAGCACCATTTTGACCCTACTGAGCAAGAGAGATGGTGCGGAGGAGAGCTGCCCAGTGGATCCAGATAGAAATGGCAAACTTGGCTGCCATTGTGGAGCCACTTGTTGGCCCACTGTTTGGTGAGGCACCCCTGGACAGGTCCAGGAGTCAGATGTGGCAGGAAGTGGCCGACGCCCTGGAGGAGGCCACAGGAATGGGGAGGACGGTGGAGCAGTGCAGCCACAGATATGGGGACCTGAGGTGGAGGGATCCGGACCTGCTTGCCCACCTGCAGGCACATGCCAGGAGGGGCACGGTGCCATGGCCAGGTAGGTGTAATGTCCATACACTTTTATCTTCCATATGGGTATCACGGTTGCATGTATCCGGAACATGGGGGGACCATCTGGTGTTGGCTGTGGTGGTGTTATCATGGTGTGGGGTGGGTGGGTCTGGCTGTGTGGGATTGCACACACATGGGGGCAGGGGGACTTTGCTACAGGATTGTACTGATGTTCCTCTCTCCATGTTTGCACCTTAGGCCCAGAAGATCGATGGCTGGTGAGGGAGAGGAGGCACCAGCTGGAAGACCATCACTCCACGAGGGGCGAAGGTCCACAGAGGCAGAGGGACCAGCCTGATGATGGTGAGTGCCTTACATCCATGATTACTATTGCATGCTGTGTAACAGGGTGGGCAGTGGGGCATGGCCACCATCCATTGACACCACTGCCATGCACACAACTTGTTACAGTCAGCACTGTCTAGTGGCACTGCGTGTCTGGGAGTGCGTCAATGGTGGTCCATGCGTGCACTGGGTACATGGTTGTGCCACTGCCTTCGCACCACATAGCCATGTTACTAAACAGCCACAGTGGTGCTGTGCAGGACTTGGCCAGTGTGTGTGTGCAGCGGTCCACATGGCTGTGTGCTCCTGGGTGGGCAGGTCTTGAGGATGCGATCACTGTGGGTGGTCACACACCATCACAGAGGCATGTCCCATGGCCGTATGCCATGCACAGTGGGTGGGCTGTATGGGGCTGTGCATTCACACCTATTGACTATGCTCCCTTGTCCTAGGTGGAAGGCAGCTGCAGACGATCAGGGAGGTGCTGCAGGAGATACTGAATGTTGCCAGGGTGTTGCTGGAAATCCTGCAAAGGATCGACAGGCTGGGGGTCAGGCGGCGTCATGGCAGGAGGAGCAACCAGAGCGGGGAGTAGGGCTCTCGCTGAGCTTCACAATGTCCCTTATTTCCCCTACCCCCCTGGACCCACCCTCACACCCCTCCTTCCCTCTACCATTTGTTAACCCCTGCCCTTACCCACCCCCACCTTGTTTGTGGCCCTCCCCCCCAAACTTTTGTAAATATTTGTACATAGTTTTGTTTGATGTTTTTAAATACATTTCTTTTGATATGACTACCATGGTGGTCTCTGATTTGCAGTGGGCTATAGGTGCTCAGCTGCAGTGGTGTGCATGGCGTCAGGGGTGGTGCAGTCAGGGGCATGTGTGTGTGTCCGTGGGGAAGTGACTATGGTGTGGGAGTAGCTATCAGTCACTGTATGTGGTGTGTGTGTTTTTCCCTGTGCACTGGATGACTGTGTGCAGTGGTCCATGGTGCATGCTCTGTGTTCATGGCGCACCTGTCAGCCCATCCATGGCCTGCGCAGCTGACACACTTGCATGTCTGTGACCTGCACAGTCCACTGGCATGTCAGTGGTGGCTGTCCATGCAGGACAGCCACTGTACCCATCACTATGCTGGGTTGCATCCTGTCACTGGTGTAGTGCATGTCTGCCTCGGGTGACACTGTGGCCTCCGCTGTTGTTGTCCCACCTCCATGCTGTGGCTTGTGCATGTTGCAGGGGATGTGCACAACTGTCTGTGACTTGTGCTGTGGGCAAATGCTGGTGGCGTACAGCTCCACAGTGCCTGCGCAGGGTGGCTGGCACTCCTGTGCCATGGAGTAGTGCTGGCCATGTGTACACAGTTTCCATGGCCCCACACTGGGGGCTTGGTAGCCCCGCTACTGCATCCCTGTGTTGGTGTGCCCTTGGGTATGGGTGGGTGTTTGTCAATGCACTGTGTTGCATCCGGTGTGATGCATGCTTCCATGCACCACTGTGGGTGTCTGCGCTGGCTGTTGTGGCCAGTGCTGGGTCAAGGTGTGTCCTTGGGAGGGTGTGCAGGGTGCTGTGCCACCGGTTGTGGGGTCCATCTCATGCCCTGTCATGTGTGGGATACCTCATGTGCTGACGCATGGTCGGTCTCTCAGCTGTACCTCAGGGTGGCTGTGCATGGTGGCACTGTGTATGCAGTCATTGCATCGCTGTGTGCTGCCACCCACTGATGGGTGCTCATGGTGGGGCTGCCTTGCATGGTTCTGTGGTGCACAGGGTTGCATTGTCACAGTGTGGATGGTGGCATGCATGGGGTATCCTGCACTGGTGGATGCTGCTCCTGGGCAGGGTGTCTGGGGGTCATGGTGCAGGGTGTGCTCAGCATTGGTGGGATGGTGTGGCACAGAGTGGTCAGCCCTCCTTGTGTGCCAGTCACAGCTTGCCAGGGGGTGTGATGGGGCACCATGGCCCAGCTGTGGGTAGGTTGCTGATCTCCATGGGCCAGTGGTTATTCCAGCCCTCACCCAGTTGTGCAGTGCATGGGGTGTGGGGGGACGATGTCTGTTCTGCTGTGTGTTCCTCTGCCTATCTGTGGCATTGGTGGTGGGCCCATGCATCCCTGGTTGTGCTGTTGCATTGCTGCCCTGCTGCTGGGTGGTGTTCCTAGTTGCGCTATGGCGCATCTGGACTGCTCAGCTGAACATCCCTTGTTGCGCTATGGCGCATCAGATATGCTCAGCTTCCCCTCCCTAGTTATGCTATGGCGCAGGTGGTGCGATATTCAGTCGTCAGCTGTAGGCTAATCTTGGCCAGTGCAGTTTTTGAATATCGCACCTCTTGTTCATGGGTGAAATGGACTTGCACTTGCTCCTGCTGTTGCACGCTTTTTGGGCGCAGTTTGAATATCTGGGTCTATATCTCGAAAATGCTTCGAGATACAGCTTTGGCGCTATGGGTAGTTTAGAACACCTTTGTGTGTACTAAGTTGTTTTGCATGTTACCATGCCCTGTTTCAAACTGTTGGTGAATTATAATGAATGGGGCACATATGATCTATACTGTGGCTTGCATTCTTAACATGGAAGCAGTACTGCTTTGCAGGGCACAGTGGTACCACAACACACTATGCACTGATGTGAGTCACACACACACATGAGGGACAATTACAATAGGCATGGATGGGAACACTAGGCCTGGAGGGTCCTATGCCCCCACCACTCACTAGGGACTGATGGAAGTGCAGGGCCTGAAGGGCCCTACCTTCCCACATGGAAATGAGAGACAAGTACAGTAGGCATATATGAGAGCACAGGGCCCTACCACTCACTACAGACTGATAGGAGCACAAGGCTCAGAGGTCCCTGTGTTTGCACATGGAAATGAGGGACAATTACAACAGGCATCAAAGGGAGCACAAGACCCAGAGGGTTCTGTGCTCATACTGCTCCCATAATCAAATAAGGCTACAATTATACTTTCTCAAAAAGTAGGGACATTAATTACAAAAAAACTTTGTTAACGCACAATTAGGGTTGAAGCATCAAAAATAGGGAAATAAAACCTTAGGGCTCCCAAGCCTACAGTCCCACCTCCACTGTGCATGCAGGAACAGGTATGTGGGGTGTGTTTTTGGGTTGTATCTATCTATCTATCTATCTATCTATCTATCTATCTATCTATCTATCTATCGGTTAATCTATCTATGTATTGCAAAAAAAAACAAAAAAAAAACCGTCATTAATGCATCAGTTAAGGTTAAAGCAACAAAAGCAGGGAAATGTGGTGTTAGGGTTTCCAATCCTAATATCCCACCCCCACCCTGCACAGATCATAAGGTATTGGTGGCAGTATTGGCTAATCAGCCCTAACACTCACCCATTCTCCTATACTGAACATACCCAACTGATTTTCTATTAGAATGGGGTGAACGTTAGGGCTGCAATGCCAATGCCACCCCCTGACACACCACTTGGTCTGTGCAGGGTGGGGGTGGGGTGTTAGGGTTGGAAACCCTAACATCACATGTCCCTACGTTTGTCACTATAACCCTAACTGATGCATTAATAATGTTTTTTTTGCAATTTATTTTCTTTCTTTTTGAGATAGTATAATCATATCCTAATTTGCTTGCTGGAGTGCTGGCTCTCTGGGCCCTGTGCAGCCAGTTAATCCATAGATCCGTATATGTGTAAGTTTTGCCTTTTGCCATTTTATTTTTCGTTTATTTTCTGCTGCTTTTTTCTAACTTCATATGGGTTTTATGCCTTCCGTTTTGTCACCACCGTTTACCCGCCTTCATTTTACGCTAGCGTATTTGGTGTGCTTGTGTTTTCGTTCTCCATTTTCGGCTAGGTCTGTTTCTGTTTTACGGGCTGGGACCTAGTGTGCTGCAAGAATACCGGGGAGAATTGTAAAGAGCTACGGCGTTCTAACGTAGAGACTTGGAGATATTTCAGTGAAGCCTTGCCTTTTAGAGTCTCTGTTTACTTGATCTCGGTGTTCAGATTAGGACTGAGTTTTTGACACTACCACTGCTTTCCACTCACTCTTACTTGTACAGGGAGTGGACTGGTTGGATTTTATGGCCTTTAGTCAAACCTAAGCAAGCCTACGGTTTGGAATTTGTTACCCTGTATGTGGATTCGAACTGTCGGCTGCATTTTTTGGAGTACCCCTGGGTTATATTAGTGTGTGGCCAGTGGATCGTGGGGAGTGGTGATCTGGTGGAGTCATCTGGAAGAGCCTCTAAGATAAGTGGGACATGAAGTCTTAGTGACATTTCTGGCTGATTGAATGCTATTCCATGAGATTGGTAATTCTGGGCTCTAATAGCTGGGCATGCAGGGTTCCTAAGGGACCTTAGGGTCAGTGTCACACACAGAGGTGGGGAGTGGGGTAGGCTGGAGGGCTTGTCCTTTATTCCCCTTCCTCTAGACTCCTGGGGTTGCCAGCTGGGGGGCTGACTCCTCCTGGAGCTGAAGTAGCGGGCCATTGACTTTCTGGGGTAATTTTTCCCCTTGGTAGGCTGATTGGAACCTGTGGCCTGCTAGTGGGCTTTCTGCAATTCGAATCGGAGATGGAATTTGAAGACTGAGATTTCGAAGACTGACCTTTATTGTTTGCTGCTTTTACTGACATTCGGGTGGGTTATCTGATACTTGTATCTTGTGTTTATGCAGTAGCTGTATTTGGAAATATCCACAGCTAGATAGGACCTCTGCTGACTGCAATTATTTTTTCTTTTTGTTTGTTTAGCGGAAATAATATGAGCAGTGAGAGTGCCTTATAACATCTTTGATTCCACCTGTTTTCCGGTATTGTGAGAGATTCCAGGAGGGTGGCTTCTAAATTATTTCCTTTGTTTATTATTTTATCGTTATTATTACGTAATTATTATTATTTTGTTGTTTGTTTATTTTTTTGTGAGAGTGCTTAATTTGTTTTTTAAGTACCAGGTAGTGAGAGGACCTGGGAGTAATTTAAAATTGTTTTTGGTTAATTTTTGGTTGACCCCCAGGCTGTGAGAGGACCTGTGGGTTTAATCAATAAATTAGATTTTGTGTTAGGGAGTTGGTTAGTTTAATTTTAATTTTAGTTGTTTCTTATAATTTGAAGTTGTATAATTTTAGTTCTAGGAAGTTCGAGAGTAGCTTAGGATCGGTGGTGTTTTTGTAATTTTATTATATTTATTTTTTATAAATTGAGCAGCTAGATGTGCCTGCTTGCCCCTCCTGTCTTGTGCTATTCAGCCTCCACTCTCCATGCCCTCCGCCCCTTCTTTTCACCCCCCACCTGTTTATGTTTATCATCGTTGTTGGGCACTGGGGATTGCTCAAAGGGGGGAGGGAGTCAGGGGTGGGTGGGGGGTTGTGGACAGTGGAGTGACCGTGGCCTTCCCATAGGGGTGGTTAGGCCCAGGAGATGCCCTGGGGTGAAATGGTATCTAGAACATGGTGATTCTGTTCTGGTTCCCATACCCAAGGGCACCTCCAGTTTGGGAGGGCAAGCAGTAGGGACAACTCGCCAACCTCTTCCAACTCAGGCATTGTTATGCAATGCCAGATCTGTCTGCAACAAGACTGGCCTTATTGCAGATTTTGTTGCAAGGGCAGATCTGGCTTGCATTACTGAGACCTGGTTGGATGGGAATGCAGCCCCTTTTTTAGAGGCCGCTGTTCCCACCGGGTACTCGGTTATACACTGCCCGAGAATGGATCGTAGGGGGGGGTGGCAGTCTGTTTCAAGACCGAATTGGGCCTAACTGATGTACCTGTCAAGGAGGCCAGGTCATTTGAGTGTACTGTGGTAGCTGGTGTAGGGTGGAGGATTGCCTTCATTTATCATCCACCAGGTGATGAGAAGCTTTTTCTGCAGGAAATAGCAGATTTCGCCACCGACATGGCCTTGGAGTCGCCCAGACTGATGGTTCTGGGCAACTTCAATGCTTGGGTCTATGATGAATCTTCACTTTTTGGTCAACATTTCCTCCAGGAGATGACATCTCTGGGTTTTACACAGGTTGTTTCCTCAGCTACACACAAGGGAGGTCACTATCTTGACCTGGTCTTCCTCCTGGGGATCGAAGCCTCCGATTTGGTGGTGGAACCAGTCGGTTGGTCCGATCACTACTCAGTTGGGTTCAACTTTGAGGCCCCCCTGGGTAGGTCAGCCCCTGTGGGACTGATCAGGTACTGCCCATTGCGGGATGTGGTCCCTGAAGACCTGATGGCGGTTATTGACCTCTCGGTGTTGGACGAGTTTTGCACTGATCCTGAGAAGCTGGTAGTGGCCTATAATAGGGCCATATCGGTAACACTCGATCAAATTGTGCCAGTCCGTGTTCACCCCCTTCTGTGTCGTCCCGGAGCTCCATGGTTTGATGGGGCTCTGAGAGGATTGCGGAGGATGGGGCGTAGGTTGGAGCATCATTGGAGGAAGACGACCACTGATGCCGACCACCTTATTTTGCTAGAGCATTATAAACTCTACCAAACAGAAATTTCCCATAAGAAGGCAGAATTCCTGTCCAGAGAAATTTCTGTCACACGGAATCGACTAGCTCAGCTCTTCAGAACTGTTGACAGACTGCAACCCAGCCTGTCAGCAGATCCATCCAGTTTTCACTCAAATTGATTGTGAGATCGCTCAATTCTTTGCGAATAAGGTTGAAGACATCAGGATGGAGTGCCTCCAACCTCATTCTAAGGGTGTTGCAGTTGATCGGTGCCCTGTCGCAGAGCTCAGAGTTTCCTGGAGTGCCTTTGACCTGCCAGATCTCATAGATACTATGAGGACTGTCCAGGAGATGCATCCCACGTGTTGTAGTTTAGACCCTGGCCCTACCTCCCTGATTTTGGGTTGTAGCAAGATCATCGGCCCTGTCTTAGCTTGGATTATCTGGTGTTCTTTACATATGGGAGTGTTTCCCAGCTCCCTGAAGGAGGGGGTGGTGATCCCCCCTTCTGAAGAAAGCTTCTTTAGACCGGGATGATCTAGCAAACTACAGGCCAATCTCTAACCTCCCTTTTGTGGGGAAGGTTATTGAGAAAGTTGTGGCTGCTCAATTGGATAACCACTTGACCATCCATAGTTTATACGAACCTCTCCAGTCTGGTTTTCATAAGAGACATAGCACTGAGATTGCTCTGGTTCAGGTGCTCAATGATCTCCTGATGGCGAGAGATTGGAGACACCATTCTATCTTGGTTCTCCTTGATCTATCATCAGCTTTTGATACTGTGGATCATGGGATTCTGCTCGAATGCCTGAGGTCCATTTGTTGGGTACAGTCCTCAGATGGTTTTCATCTTTCCTCGCAGGGAGAACGCAGAGAGTGGTCTCGGGTTTGTTTTCATCCTGGGCCTTCTCTCTGCCATGCGGGGTGCCTCAGGGCTTGGTGTTGTCCCCCATGTTATTCGCACTATATATGCTACCCCTCGGAGACATTGTAAGACGGTATGAGCTGAGGTTTTACTGCTATGCTGATAATACCCAGCTCTACCTGTCTTTCGCACCTGACCAGGTTGGCGCTATCTCAGTACTGAACAACTGCCTCGCAGACATCCAAGACTGGATGAATTCCAGCGGTTTAAAGATGAACCCAGGAAAGACTGAGGTTATGGTTGTGGACCCAGGTCATAGGGTAGAGGGACTGAGGACTGTTCTTCCCTCTGGTTTAATCCTGGAGGTGGACCAGATCCTCACCTCTGAACGGGTGCATAACCTGGGAATGGAGTATGACGTTGGTCTGACCCTTCGACATCATGTGTCTGCAGTTGTCAAGCTGGCCTTTTTCCATCTTAGGAACATTGCCAGGATTAGGCACCTTGTTCCACCCAGTGACCTGCTGGTCTTGGTCCATGCCTTTGTGACATCGCGTCTTGATTACTGTAACTCCCTTTACCTAGGGCTTCCTGGAGTTGATATCCACCGCTTGCAGCTAGTACAGAACGCAGCAGCATGTTTGTTGACTGGGACTTCTAGAAGATCACACATTACCCCCGTGCTGTGCACTCTGCACTGGCTGCCAATACAGTGGTGGATCACCTTTAAAGTGGGTCTTTTGACCTACAAAGCCCTAAACAGTCTGGGTCCTGATTACTTGAAAGAGCTCCTGGTGCCTTACACCCCTCTGCAACAGCTCCGCTCAGCTGACAAGGGGTTGCTGGAGATTCTGAGGGTAAATTTGAAGTCATCTGGTGCTCGTGTGTTTGGATTTGCTGCACCTACCCTCTGGAATTCTCTGCCCCGTCAGCTCTGGGAGTGCAGGATGGTGGGGAGTTTTAAGCAGGCACTAAAGACTTTTTTATGGGAAAAGGCATTTCCTACTTTATTCTGATTTTATATTGCATGTATTTGATTTTATATTGAATGCATTTGAATGTTTTTATGTTTGTATTTGCTGTGCAGCGCCTTGAGATTCTGAAAGGCACTCAATTAAATACATTTTATTATTATTATTTATTATTATTATTATTATGTATGTAGCTGTGAAATCACGGAACCCTCCAGGCCTTGTGCTTTCATTTATAGCACAAGAGTGATGACATGGAGGGGTGTGGCTAGCATGGCAAAATGGTGGATGTGCTGTGAGCTGGCACCTCTGAATACAATTTTATACTTTGCTTAATCCTTTGTATTTATGAGAGGAAATAAGAACTTAAGGTTGCTCAATACAGCGGAGGTCAATGGCAACCAGAAAATCTAAGATCAATCAATTAAAACTAATCTTTGAGCAGTTCTGAACTGAAGGAGAACAATGCAAACACCATGAGACATGCACCAGGCTGCATGCCCAGGCTGCAGCAGAACAGAGTGGTAATATAATGTAGCTGGAGAGATCTCTGGTCGGTGTACCAGCCATGTTAGTGAACATGCAAAATGAGACGAAGGTCAGCTTCACAAATATTGCTGCCCAAATCTCACATATGCAAGGAATAGTGACTGGATTGACTGAGACCACTGCTGAACACACTTACAGGTTGCAGGAGTTAGAAAAAAAGAGTCAGTGAACTGGAGGATTTGATAGTTGATGTGATGAGGGACTGCAACAGTCAGAGGGAAACTGTGGCAGAGATGAGAGAGAAATTATAAAAACAGGAGAATAGATCTAGATGCTCCAATCTATGCTTGGTAGGTTTGTCTGAGGGCATAATCCAGTAAAAGATATTCATTAATAGCTCATTAAACATCTTCATATGGAGCAGAGTACCCTTCAATTTGAAGTCGAACGAGTGCATAAAGTGCTCCCCCCAAGTTGGGCGAGTGTCCCCGGCACTGTTAATTTCAAGACAAGATAGTTATGCGTAATACTGCTAAGAAACAGGTTCTGATCACAATAGACAAGCAGAGGGAGATAGTTTTTCAAGATTACAGCAGAGATCTCGATGTGATGAGAAAGAAATTTAACCCAGTCAAAACACAGTTGTATAACATGAACTGGTCCTTTCCATTCCTATACCCAGCAGACCTGAGAATAGACTGTGCTGTAAAACCCTACAGGACCTTCATGAATTACTTGGAGGTGGAGATGTTTGTGCAAGCAAAGTTGGCAGCCGGAGCAGGAGGGGAGACACACCACAAAATGCGACTAATGTGAAGAACTAAAGTTGAAGCACTCATGACCTAAATTGCCCTGATGCTAGCCATGAATGTGGATTGAACTGAGGTAAGAGGGCACCCTACCCTCCCCCCCAGTAATCCACTTTCTCACTTCTTCCTGATCATCCCATTCTTTTCCCTCACCACCTCCATTTCTCCTCCCCTACTCTGCCCCCCTTCCCCCACATATTTATATATCCTGAGCTCCCATGATTTTGCTCCAACCTACTCACCTTTGACAAGGCCCCTGGGCTGATGCCTCCACTTACCTAGTTGATTTTTTGGTTGTTAGTATTAGTCTGTTTCTCCTTCCAATAAAGAGTTTGTATTTCTTGGTTTAAACAATCGTGTGTCGTGGAATACATTGTACAATGCCAAATGTATTGTAATTCCTCTAGTTACTCCCTCTTATACAGTTCGTATAAGTCATTGTGTTGTTTGACCCCCTGTTTCATACTTTAACCAATTTGTTTCATCCTCTGTGACGTGGAACCTATGAAATGATCTTGTTCTCAAAGGTGTTATCTGAGACTACAATAAATAAATAAAACAACCTGACATACTTCTCCCTCAGTGACGTGAAAATTACAGGGTGCGAGTTGATGAGGAGGGGAAGATCAATGGTGAAAAGTCTACTACATCCAGGACCTTATGGGCCCCAAATTCTGGATCCTCCTCTTTGTCCCCACACAAAGCTCCAGGCAAACTGACAGTGCTTTAAGATATGAGCTCTAACTTGTTCTTATTTCTCTAAGTTTACTGTATATAGTTCTATTTGATGACTTGGGGGTAACCCTAATCCAAGACTGCATAGTAACTCTAATCTCTGATACGCAGTCCAATGGCCATGAGGTCGAGAGGCCATTTTGTAAAGTACCCTGCACATCTGTGTGAGAGACTGAGTGCTACACTCCCATCAAAAATGCAGTGGACACTTGGTCAGCTCTAGTGGTGGCAACGGGGGATGAGTAGGGTGGATGAGACTTGGACGAGTGGAGTGAGGGAAGCACAGTCTCTGTAATCCCTACGAGGTCAGACAACCCAGAGGAGTCTTCCATCCCAGGGCTTAACTGCATACTGATCATCGAGCTGAAACTAACTATACTAGTGTCAGTGCTTTATAACCATTTGATTACTCCAGGAGTTTAGCTGACGTGGTCAAGTGGGATAATTTAGAGTCTGAATGAGAGCTGAGACTGATTGTGGGTGAGGTGGTGGTGCTCTGATGGGGGTCAATATAAAATAGAGATACGAGGCTGCGGACTACACTCCGATAAATTCTAGTCTACTTAGGGCACCACTGCCACTAACCCCATGTGTCACTGCACTTAAAGGCAACAATCTGATGGTCTGCTGTGGGGGAGTTGGGTGGAGGGTCTGACCATGCCAGGGGGGCATGGGTAATGATGGACCCCCCTCTCCTTCCTTTCTTCTACCTCCCACTCGTAGGCGGGGGGAAATGATCGGCCACTGGATTATCTTATGGTGGCGGGAGAACTCCTAGGGGAACTCTTGGTGGCTGGGTAGGGACCCCTGGTTTATAAGGGGGTAACCCATGCTACAGAAGACTTTGAGAATAGATGTGCAGTGGATATGGATGGGGGAACAGGTGAGGGGAATACTATGTTGTAATAAATTGTCTTAAGCTCTTTTCCTGCCCCAGTGCCAATCCTCACCCCCTCAGAGATATAAGAAATGTAGTGGATTGGATGGTACTACAGGGAGGGCTTGGGAGGGGGAATGGACCATGCCAACTGGCGGGATGGAGGGACTGGACCAAAGGAATCTGTCAAAGAATTGTTTAAAGGTGATATTAAAAGGGGTTTGGGGGCATGGCAGTTGTATGGACAAATGGTGGGCCCGTGCTGGAGCCAGAACATTTCGGGTCAGGGATGGGCTTACAGAGTAATTTGAGATGCTGTCCAGCCTCATTATGCCTCTCTTTCATGCCTTACTGAAACAATATGTTTATTTGTTGTTAAGCATTGCTGATAAGATGTATATGAATCTTGTGGCCAACAAGAAGTACACAAACAAACCACCACAGGTTTGTAGGGGAATCTCACTGAGGATAACTACTCAGTCTGGTGGGGAAGGGAACTCACACTGTGGGAGGCAAGGGGAGTGTTGATGGGTGCTGGTGTTGTATATTGCAGTATGAGGATATTTTGTGTGTGCAAGAGGGCAGTATTGCTATGCAGGACCTAAGGAGTTACAGTTCAACACGAGGAAGGGTGAGGCGGGGGTTAACAAGAGAAGGGGGCAGGTAAGTGTTCGGGGAAAAAGGGATTAAAAAAGTTTTTCAAAAGTTATGGTTCATGTTATGTTATAATAGTGTGCCTAAGTTATGATTCAGAGGTGTGGATGTACAGCAGCTAACAATAAAGAGCAAAATCCAATGCAGTGCAACACTCATAAATTTACATTGTCATGGATAAGGAAGCTACAGAAGCACTTGGAATGTGAATGGGCTCAAAAATATGGTTTAGAGGAGACAGTTGGTCGCTGAAGTGAAGCATTCAAAGGTGCAGGTAGTGCTGATGCAAGAAACGCATCTCTCTCATACGGAGGCCAGGAAAACCTGCGAGAACATGGGAGGCAAGTGGGTCACTTCTAACTTCTCATCTATGGCTAGGAAAATGGCAGTATGATGCTCTGGGGGGTGCAGGTGGATGTCAAGAGCACACAAACAGACCACGCTGGCAGATATGTCCTATCAAGGTTGTTACTTGCAAAGGTAGGGGAGGTCTTGGTGGGCTCAGTGTACATGCCCAGTGTGGAGGACCCTGGTTTCTTCCAGCAATTGGCTGTAGACATGGCCACTGTGCCAGGGCCATGGATCTTGGGGGGGGGGGGATTATAATTGTGTTACTGACAAGGTGTTTAACAGATCCAACCCAGCCCCATAGCAATCTCAAAAAACATAAAAGCCCTGGGGGAGATGGAGGCAGTGTTCAGTCTTATTGATAGTTGGAGGCATATGCACACGACGGGACATGAATAGAGCTTTTTTTCACATACGCATCATTTGTATGCTAGACTGGACAAAATACTTATCACTGCCCCACTGGTGACTAGTGTGCACTCCACAGATCATTCCCCAATCCTAATCTAATCTAATTGGGAGGCAGTATAGCACAGTGGTCTAAGGCTCTGAGCTGCAAATTTGGTGTCATCTAGCAGACCAGACCTGGGTTTGAATCCCACAGCTTCCACTTGCATACTGTGTGACCCTGAGCAAGTCACTTAACCTCCTTGTGCTCCCAGGTCGCTCCTGTAAAAAAGCTTTCAGCTTAGTGTGCTATACCTGGTTAAACAACTAAATAATCTTAGATCACACCTTGCTTACAATGGCCATTAGCAAACTGGGGAAGACACCAATATGCAGGCCATGGAGATTAGACCCTTGCTTCTCAAGGATCTTGACTTTAGATACCAGATAAAGGGCTCCATTCAGGAATTTCTCTTCTATAATAAACAGACGGACACTTCAGACAGTTGCAGGTGGGAGGCACCAAAAGCTTACATCAGGGTTCAGGTAATAGCTTATTCAGCCCATAAAAGGAAGTTAGGGGAGCAGGATTTTAAATTACTGAGGAACTAAAATTGTAGCCTTTGAGGAGGCACACAAAAAAGGCCTAACCCTAATTTGTACAATGTGGTACAGAAATTAAAATAGGGCTTCACCTTACAGAGTAATGCCAGTGTCGAGAAAGCTATTTTACTATCTCAAACAGGAACCTGTTTTGAAGGGGACAGAGGGCGAAACTGCTGGCCTAGGAGTTACTTAAAAAAAAAAGTGAATGCACAGTGTGCCAGATCCACAGGCTATCTAGACTGCTAATCTCTGACAAGACAGAAATGGTGGAGGAATTCACCTCCTTCTACAAAACCCTTTACTCTACAGAGACAGCCCCCCCAGCTGAGCAGGTGGAGGAATTCTTCCACAAAGCACAAGTGCTAAAAATGGCTCGGGAAGAGACTATGGGCCTGGATCTCCCTCTGACAAAGGAAGAAGTCTTGATGGCCATCAAGTCGCTAAAAAAGTGGCAAGGAACTGGGCCACATGACCTACCCATAGATTTCTTTAAGCTTTTCACATCAGACCTAATTGACCCGCTATGGGATATGCTTGTGTAGGGATTGGAGATGGGGAAACTACCTCCCAACATGTGGTCAGCCACCACCTCTGTACTTTTGAAACCAGGAAAGAACCCTGCTATGTGTGCTTCATACAAATCTATCTCCCTATTGGCATCAGATTACAAAATCATGGCTAAAGTTATTGCAACAAGACTTGAACCCATTTTACAATCAATATTATACCATGGACCTCTGACACTGACCAATGAAAACGGCAAGCTGGCACCTTACCTCCATTGTAAATCCTCCGATAATCACTGCAAAATGTTCCAGCCAGCAGCATCTTGAAAAAATAGCAATCCGACGGCAAAATCGTGGAACTCTGACTGACATCTTGTTTCCCCGCTAAGTGGAGACTGTAAAACAGCAGCTCCCTGCATCACTAAATTGAAAGAAAACAAAAATTGCCTGGCTTATTTAAGCATTATACCAAGTACTGCTTTTTTTAAAAAGAATAAAAAAATCAGTACTTGGTATAATCGCAATAAGCCACTCGGTGGGTGTGGGTGATTGGGGGATTTACCACAGCTGCCGTGGATTTACCCACTCTGCTGTGCTTCACGGGCAAACCACTCTAGCCGTGGTAAATCCCCAAATCACCCACACCCCGTTGTGGCTTATTGCTTAAATGCACACCGACCAGGCCAGCTTTGTCAAAGGGAGACAGGGTAAACACCATGTGCATAGAACCCTAAATAGAATCCATCAGTGGTCCCAGAAACACCATACACATGGTGCATCAGTCCTGGTTCTTGATGTGGAGAAGGCCTTTGACCGTGTGAAATGGTGGTTACATGTCTGAGACTCTGCAGAGAATAGGTACGGGCTCAAGAATGGCAAATGGATTCAGACTATGTACTCCTCCCCAACAGCCCAGATAGTGTTAAATGGAGCCCCTCACCCAGTCCTTCATCCTAGAAAGGGGAACAAGGCAAGGGTGCCCTCTGTCCCTACTACTGCATGTAATGACCCTCAAACCACTGAAAGTGGTTATACGTAGAGACTTGGCCACAGAGGGGTAAGTGGGAGAGGGGCAGACACATAAAGTAGCCCTGTTTGCGGACAATCTTCTCCTCTATCTGGGTAACCCTGGTAGGGACCTGCCACAGGTACACAATTTACTCAAAGAATATGGGACACTCTCAGGACATAAGATGAACTGGAGTAAAAGTGAACTGTTGCCAATAGTTGCCAGTGGCAGGGATAAACTTATTGCAAACTTAGGGGGCGCCCCCAACTCGTAAATCAAATAAAATACCTGGGGATATGCATTCCTGCCAAGCTTTACCTCTTACGTGTTAAAAACGTTAAACCTTTGACCCTTAAGATTGTGGAGAATGTGAAATATGGTGGGCTCTCCCCCTGCTCCCATTGGGTCGTATCAACACAGTTAAAATGATGCTGCTGCCCAGGCTCCTGTATCTGTACCAGTCCTTTCCTATTCACATTCCAGTGGCTCATTTCAAGTGTATCGACTCTATTTTTCATGGATTACTACAGAGAGGGAAATCCACGAGCTTTAAGTCGGTGTACCTGTAGCTTCCAGCCTCAACGGGTGGCTTGAGGATCCCTAATTTTCTTCACTATTATTGGGCAGCACAGCTGGCCTTCTTGCCTGGGGTGAATCTAGAGCAGAAGACATCCTGTTTTTTGATGGAAGAGGAGGAACTGCAGGGAGACTGGTATCGTGATTACTTATCTGGCTGTCTCTCAGGTGACCGCAGTCAGCTTGTATATAACCCATTCACAAACACAATGTATAGGGTGTGCAGAGAGGTTCAAAAGAGTATGGACCACAAAAAAGCCATCACCCTGTGACAGCATCTCTGGTGCAGTGAAAAGGATGGGCTCTTATACTATCTGTCTGTTGCAAAGGCTCTCAGTGTGGCAGAAGCTGAGGCTGAAATTAATCATGCAACTCCTTAGAGGGGGTAGGGTGATAGAATTCTCTGAACTGAGGCAGAAGTGGGGAACACCAGCAGGTGATTACTTCATTTATGCATATATTAGGAGAGTGGGAATAACAATGGAGAGGGATGACAGATGGGGGTGGCCATCCCCTTTCAAGGAAGAAGTTTAAAACCCACACCCTCATAGCAAGCCCCTTGCTACATACTGTCAAATTCTACAGGGTGGCAAGAAAAGGCATTGGGATGCCATCATAGAGAAATGGGAGCAAGTGCTGGGTGTAACAATTGATAATAACACTTGAAAAAATGCTGCTAAGCAGCTCAAGTCCTGCTCCCAGAGCAATGAGCTTTTGCATATCCACCTAAACTTGATGTACATGACATATATGACCCCAAGAAGCTGCATTGCATTAACCCCAAATTTCCAGTCACGTGCCCGAAATGCAAGGAGGATGGTGCGGATTTAGTACACCTTATTTTATTTATTTATTTCTAGGAAGTAACTTTGAACCAAAGGCTATTTTACAGAGGTTCCATGTCATAGTAATAGATGGGCATAACATTATTTAGAATGGTTACAAGTACATAAACAGATACAAGGAGGTTCCATGCCTTAGAAAAACATGAGTCCATCAGGTTACAGAGGTTACATAATTACAATAACAGGGATTACATAAGTAAAAATATACAGATACAACGTTTATAGCAGGCTAGGTTGACAAGAAGTTTTACTGAACAACTTGAGAATCTACAGAATATAGAGCAAATCAGGTCCCTAGGGAACAGAGGATGGTATAGTCTGTAAAATAATTAACTAATACTATAGGCAAGGAGGCGAGAACTTGATGGGCAGCAATTCTTTTGTCATAAGTCCTAAAGAGTGTAGTTATAGAGGAGGGCTAGACTCATTGGGGGGAAGTGCTGAGGTGGGGACCTGGAGCCTACCAGGGGAGTGTTAATTAGGAAGAAGAGAGGAGAAGACAAGGGCAGGTTAGAATGAGGGCAGCAAGAAAGAGGAGGGAAGAGTGTGGGGGAAGGGTCAGGTCTCACAGTCACAGTTACTGTTTGTGGCAAGGGCCACTCAGAGTTTATCTTTGAAAGGGCCTATTTTGTCCTCTTTCATGATGTCTAGGTCAAATGCATTAAGCCAAAGTGGTGCCAGGTATTCGTAGGACCGTTGGCCTTGTGTGGTTCTATGGAAAGGAACGCAGTGGGCCATGTTATTTGTACCCCTAGTTCATCTGATGGAATTCTCTCAGTGCTGTACTACTGTGAGGATCATGGTATAGAAACATAGACACAAAGAAAATGATGGCAGATAATGACTGCTAGACCCACCCAGTCTGCCCATGTTATCGATCTGCTGCAGAAACTACAGATTATACTTGATCACTGGCTTTGATCTCTTTCCTATCACTAGGGTTCCACTACGCATATCCAATGCATTTTTGCATTCCTCTACCGAAATTGCCACCACCATCTCCACTGGAAGGCTGTTCCATTAATCCACCACCCTTTCTGTGAAGAAATACTTCCTCACGTTACCCCTTAGCCTACCTCCATCCAGCATCATATGATGACCCTCTGTTCTAGAACTCTCTGTTTCTGAAAGATGCTACGCTCCTATACCTTGTTTATGCCCTTGAGATATTTGATGGTCTCTATCACATCCCTCCTTTCCCTCCTGTCTTCCAGGGTATATATATATTGAGGTCTTCTGGTCTCTCCTCATATGACTTATGGTGCAGACCCTGCACCATTTTTGTTGTCCTTCTCTGAACTACTTCTGCTCTATCTATGTCCTTATGGTGATGTGGCATCCAGAACTGGACACAGTACTCCAAATGAGGTTTCATTAATGAGTTGTACAGAGGCATCACCACCGCTTTCCTTCTGCTGGTGATACCTCTCAGTATGCACCCCATACTCCACTGGCTCTCCCCACAGTTTTGGCACATTGTTTGGCCACTTTTAGGTCATCTGATATGATTACTCCCAGATCCCTTTCCTGTTTGGTGGCTGTCAGTATCTTTACCCCCATCATGTTAGCCTCCTCTGGGTTCCTGTGCCCCAAACCCATGATTTTGCACTTTTTTGCTTTAAATCTAAGTTGCCGCACTCTTGACCATTCCTCTAGTTTACATAGGTCCCTCCACATTTTTTCCACCACTCCTGGAGTGTCTACCCTGTTGCAGATCTTAGTGTCATCTGCATAGAGTCATACCTTTCCTTTCAGCCACTCCGTTATGTCACTTATGAAGACATTGAATAGGACTGGCCCGACAACTGATCCTTGTCGCACTCTGCTGGTCACTCTCCTTTCCTCAGATTGAGCTCCATTTACCACCACTGTCTGTGTTCTATCTCTCAACCAGTTCCTAACCCAGTTTACCACGGACTGAAAGGGAAGGTGTGTCTGTTTGCGGATGACACCAAGATATGTAACAGGGTGGATGCCTCAAAAGGAGTGATCAAGATGAAAGCTGGCCTCAAGAAACCAGAAGCATGGTCTGGAATGTGGAAGTTGAGATTTAATGCCAAAAAGTGCAAGGTCATGCACTTAGGAAAGAAAAATCCAAGAAACAAGTATTACCTAGGAGGCGAAAGACTGGCAACCTCAAACCAGGAAAGAGATCTGGGAATCATAATCTCAAACGACTTGAAGGTTAGTAAGCAGTGTGAGAAAGAAACATTAAAGGCCAACAGAAAGCTCGGCTGCATTGGGAGGGGAATCATGAGCAGGAGGAGAGAGGTGGTACTAGCACTGTTTAGATCACTGGTCAGGCCTCACCTGGAATATGGAGTCCAATTTTGAAGGCCTCACCTCACAAAAGCATCGACCAGGTGGAAACAGTACAGACAAAGGTGACAAAAATCATTCAGGGTCTGCAGTACATCTTCTATGAGGAAAGACTTTGGGAAATGAATATATACTAACTGGAGCAGAGAAGAGAGGGGACATGATTGAAACATTCAAGTACATAAAAGGCATTAATAAGGCACAGGCACAGGAACCTTTTCACATCAAGAAGGGCTCCAGGATCAGGGGACATGACCTCAGGCTGCTAGGAGGGAGGTTCTCTACCAACACCAAGAAGTTTTTCTTCACAGAAGGAGTGGTGGATGCCTGGAACAGTCTACCCCAAGAGGTTGTGGGAGTCAACATCATGGGGCTATTCAAGAATGCATGGGATAGACACAAGGGAGCCCTGACTACGAAAGGCAACTAGAGTGTCAAAATAGTTCTAAAACAAATGGGCAGACTCTATGCACCTAGCGGTCTCCTTCTGCCATAAACGTCTACGTTTCTATGTTACCACCTTGGGACCCATTCCCAGGCTGTCTAGCTTGTTTACAAGCCTCTTATGTGTAATGGTGTCAAAGGCCTTGATGAAATCCAGGTAGGCCACATCCACCACTCCATCCAATCCACTTCCCTGGTCACCCAGTCAACAAAATCTATCAAATTTGCTTGACATGACCTTCCCACTGTGACTCCATGCTCCCTCAGGTCCTGTGTTTCACTGTATTCAAGATGTTCTACAATCCTTTCTTTTAGCAGTGTTTGCAATTTTTTCTCCATCACTGAGGTCACCAAAGTATCTTAAAGCAAAAGAGGTTACATATCTTTAAATATCATGTGGTACCATTCCTGGTATCAGATTTGTGCATTATATTTTAAAATAAACATATATACTGAAAAGAAAAGCCTTTTCTGTCATATTTATTTTCAGACTTCTTAAACTAGTAGAGGACTACGGCTTGACTAAGGTGTGCACAAATAAACAGAAGAAGCAAAGCTTCATACTTTTTTCTGAGCTGACCACAGGCACATCTAAACAACAAGGTTTTTTTTTCAAAAGGGTTGGATGCAGATGCGAATGCATTTTGCATCTGCATCCATCCATTTGAGTTCAGGCAGTCCTGCTGTTATTTTCAGAATTTGTCTGTTTTAAAGGTTTGCAAAAAAAAAAAAAATTCTGCCAGCGAAAGTCTCATGAAAGTCAGAATTTCGCTTCTGTGAAAGTGTGAAAATCATTTTTGCCACTTTTGTGGAATCTCTGACTTATAACTACACATTTTTTGGTATTTAATCAGGATTTTTATATTAATTTGCAAAGCAAAAAATCCACAGTCCAGTTTTCCCACTTTACAATTAAGGTGGAATAAGTTGCATATTATTTTCTGACACTGCACTCACCATGGAAGAATTTTTACTCTGCACGTCATAGATTATTGTGCTCTTCATTGTAAGTGCTGGAATGTTTCCCAGAAACCCACATTCTCAGTGACGCTTTCCACACATTATGTGTTTCTATATTATGCATGTCTGTGGTGAAATAATTCTGCTGTTTGTAAACTGTATCCCATTGTAAAAAATGGAACCTTTGTATAGTACGTTTGAAAAAAATCTGCACATCGGCAGGTGGAAATCGCACACATATTTGTTCAGCATGGCATTGGAGAGACAGTTTAGAGAGAGTTAGTGGGAGTGATTCATCTTAGATTATTCAAGTTTTTCAACAGAGCACCAGGCAAGCTAGGGTGCACTGGGGATTGTTGGAGTAGGAGTTAGACAACAGTAGTGCAAATGTATTTAAATTATATATATATATTTTTTTCCTTTTTCCAATTCTGTATATAGTTGTGTTTTTTTTTGGGGGGGGTGGCATCAACAACAGCAAGATTGTCAGTGGGCAGGAGCTAGGAGGAGGAGACAGACCAGATTCATGGTGGGGACCAGCAGGGGCAGCAGGATAAGGGAGTGCAGCAGTTGGTGGTGGGACAGCAGAGTGAGGGCTATTGGGTGGCACCAGTGGTATAGCAGCTGTAAAATACAGAGCAGCAATCTACCACCTCCTCTGGCAACACAGGGATAAAGCTGGCACTGCCTTTCTCCCATGAGGAGGTGGCAATTCCAGTGAAAGAAGCAACCAGCAATGCATCCAAGGTTTATGGTCTTCAGAGCCTACCATTTTTAGAGGACTGAAACCAGTTGTGGGCCACTATAAAATCACCATGGATTGAGAGGGAGGGGGAGTCATCCCTAGAACTATTAAACAAATTAAGCACAAAAGGGATGACATGCACCGAATGGACCCCCAAGTTCTTAGGTGCTGGGTGGAGCAATCACCATTGGTGACATGTCCACAGGAAGAGACAGCAGAAGAAGAAGAAGACAGGAAGTGGATCTTCTGTAGCCAAATGGATGAAATTGGACTCAGAAGACAGTGTCACCAGTGAGTATACTAACTTGATCCTTCAAAGTTATTTTTTTATCAGTCTGCTTTGCAATTACACTTTATGAAATTATAATCTTTTTGACTGTGAGCTTGGGTGGGGTGCCCATTAAGGGACATGTAATTGGGTTTCCATGTATGCAACCATTAGTGCCCCTGCCTTGTGGGCTCAAACAAGGTTGAGGTGCCTGGGCTGAGGGCTCTGTTTTGGATGCAAAGAGTTTGTGTTGCTTTCTCAATAGAAATTAATTAGCATGGTGGCTCCAGATACAGTTAAATTTCAGTTAGTCCAGTGATAAGATGGTACAACCCCTTGGGATGCCATAACTATCCACCACCACCTCCCCTCACAGTCATTCCATGCATGGAATTCCTGAAACAAAAACAATCTTTCAATACATATTAAATTAATGGCTGTAGCTAATGATATTCTTGCTAGTAACATGATCATGAGTTAGTTGAAAAGCACTTGACCAACAATTTATTTACGAAGGTGTAAGAAGAGGGTATGGATGGGAACCGGGGATGTAGGCAGAGAAGAAATGCAAGCATGGTATAAAGCAACATTCACAGTAACCCCAGCTGAATCCGCAGTAATGATTCCAACCCCATCAGCAATAACACACTGTCTGACAGGTGCCATACCCATGGGTACCAGTGTCCCCCAGTTATTTAATGGTGGCTCACACAACAGTCATTGCTGGGTACCCAGCCATTGAACCAAACCTGTCCCGATGGTTGTGCATTTGTTTGGTCAGGGTTGGTGCACTTTGAAGAATATTGTAAACCCACAACCCCACAGGCCATGCAATTGCAAAAATTAACTTTTTATTAAGTGGAACAACTGAAAATCCTTGCCTGACTGTCAAACAGTAGCTTTGGTTAAACAGCAATTTGCAATTTTCATGTTACATAGCAAGACCGGTTATGCATGGTTCTGTAGACAGAATTATAATGGTATGAGAAACATGCAGGTCTCTCGAACCACAGCTCTGTGGTACTTCAAACAGGGTTGCATCTTTCTTGGCCATTGCAGGATTAAAGCAGCTTGTCACTTTCTTGGCTGATAATCACCTTCTGCCATGTTGCAAGTTGTGGCAACCTGTAACCTTTTTGGCAGCCTGTCACCTTCAGAGATGTTGAAGGGTCTGCCAGCTTGTCAGTTTAGGAAGCACCATCTTATTTCAGGATGTGATATTATTACAGTGACTGGAAGCCAGGACTGCAGGCTGTAGTGGGCCTCAGACACAATGCAGATTGGTGTTTGTAGTAACTCTCGACAGGAACACGGCCCCGTGATTTCCTACTAGGTTGTGGGGGAAACAGTCTCTTGGGTTCAGGCTTCTGAATGCAATTGCTCACTTTACTTCACTTCCCAACTATTTTACAGGTCTTTTCAGGGTTTTTTTTTTGAAGGTAGTTGCATTACAGGATTTTTTTTTGACACAGAGTCGATAGAACTGAAAACAGATCAGACCATCCTAGACCTACTGTAGTTCTGATGAACAAAGACAGTGTCAAAAACAACAGAATTGCTGAACCCCTGATGGGAGTGACCATCAATCTGCATGGATTCAAGTGGGCATGGGATATGAAGTGCTGAGCACAAAAACATTTGTGCTTAACTTCCAAAGGCAGACGATGTTAAGGGAAAGATTGAGAGAACTTGGGAGGACTTGGTGTGGAGGACTGATGGGCCAAATACGTGGTCCAAGCAGTCCTCATCTGCTGGCAAATTTTATGTTTCTGTGGGCAGTAATTAGGGAGAGGACTCAGGCAGTCACCACAACCTGGTTTAAGCAGAAGGCTAAATGCAGCAAGAGGAGGAAGCCACTTTAGTTTATAGAGGAGGTGAGGAGAGCAATGAGGGAGAAAGGGCTGTTTACAGGAAATAATAGAAGTCCAAGAAGAAAGAGGACAGAGCAGAATAAACAGGGCAGCTTAAATCAACTTGCAGAGGGGGGAGGAGGTAAGGCAGGCCAAGATAGAACTTAGAACAGCTGAGGGGGTGTTAAAGAGAATGACTATACCTTCTCCTGATACAGCTAGGAGAAAAGAACAACAAAAGTGGAAAATGTAATGCTGACAAGGGGTACAGAGTGGGTGGAGGAAAACTGGGAGAAGACGGAGGTACTGAATGAATACTTCAGGCTCAGTCTTTATAACGGAGAAATATGGACCACTTCCAAGGGGGAAAATAAAGGCTGGAGGAGGGGCAGTGGAAATGAGGGTGGAAGCAATAACAGAAGAAAGAGTCCTTAAAGAGCTCAAGGCCCTTGAGATAGACAAGTCCCCACAGCTGGATGACGTGTACCTGAGAGTGCTGAGAGAGGGCAGGTGGCAGTCCTTGCAGCTCTCTTGGCTGGCCTGTTGAACTGTTCATGTGACACAGGAGTGGTTCCTTGGGAGTAGAGAATAGCTGATATGTTGGTCTTGCACAAGAGTGGACCAAGGGTTGAACTGGAGAATTATAGAATAGTCACCTTAACATCAATTGTTGGCTGGCAGGAGGAAATCACCCTAAATGAAATCTTGGCTGAATTCCTTGAAGTGAACAGGCTCCAGGATAACAGGTAGCATGGGTTCATGGGAGGCAGGTTATGCCAAACAAATTTGATCAGCTTCTTTGACTGGGTCACTAGGGTAGTGGACAAAGTGCAAGTGGTGGACATACTGTAGATGGACTTCATCAATGACTTTCACTCAGTCCCCCACAAGAAGTTGGTCAAAAAAATGGCAGAGGTAGACACAGGGGAGAAACAAATCTATACGATGGCAAATGGGCTTGAGGGTACAACACAGTGGGTGGTAAGAAGGAAGCACTCGGGTATGACAGAAGTTACTAGTAGGGTTCACAGGGATCAGCGCTTGGTCCAGTCCCATTCAATGTGTTCATAAACAGCAATAGGGACAACACCAAAGGCAAGATATTTATTTAGATAACATATTTGAGCACAAGTACTCTCTTAATAAAGGTTTCACATGTAGGAAAAGGACAAGATACTAAGAGACATTAGCATGGTAATACAAAAAATCAGCAGCTCCAGAGGACAAGAAAGGGTCACGAGTTAGACGATGATAAAACAACAGCAACAACAGATGAAAGGACTGCTCCCTCCCTCAGCTGAATGTTTTTGCAACTTACTAAGCGCTTTCTCAGTAATGCTAGGTTGTGTATCAAGGGGGTTTCCCAACAGGAGGAAAGGGGTCATTCTGCTCCTATACTGGTTCATGGTGCATCCACATCTGGAGTACTGTGAGCAGTAGTGGAGCCCCTACCTTTAGAAATACATAAACCAGATAAAGGTGGTGCAGAGGAGAGTTACCAAGTAAAACTACCAAATTCTCCTCAGAGCACACCGCATACAAAGCCTTCTCTTGGAAGTCTTGATGGAGGCTCCCAGATCGATCGCCCCCCCACATGGTTTGTGGAGATGAGTTACAGTGTCCCATCTGTCCATGAGTCTGTCAATCCATCAAATTAACATTTTGGAGAATGTTCAGTTAGTTCTTGATTTGCTGGATGAAAAGGCGGCAAGCAACTTCCCCTCCTTTTCCCAGAAACTATAGTTGTATTCCTTTAGGGCTTCTCAATCTACCAAAATCTGCAACAGGGGTCAGGGATGACAAAAATGTCAGTATTCAAGACTGTCTGTTTAATGTCACACTGTCTTTGCAGTCAAACAACAGTGCTTTTCTGTTAGCTGCCCCCATGTACTTTTATCTACCCTTCTGCCCTATTTCATGATGGCAGAAATGGGGGTTTCAGTGATCTGTCTCCCCCTGCCTGTCACTGGTGCTGTAGTACTGACCACCTGGGTAACAGGCAGAGCTATCATTCATACAGCACATTCGACTGCTCTTAAAGTAACATGCACATGCTAATGTAATAGCACCCAACAGCTTTTAACATTTTATTTTGTTCCCCTGAAGTGCCTCTGCTCCTCCCACTATGTCAGTTACATCCCCAGGGGCTGGGTCCCTCACAGAAAGAGGTGAGCACTGGTGAAACAACTTTCACACACATTATTAGCACTGCAGCATTAATACTGAAAGCTAGCCGACCCACCTGATCACACATCTGAGCTGCTCAGTGAGTCAGTGAACCATCAAGCATGCGGCTTCACTCTCCATTTGGCTACTCTGGTCCCCACTCAGTCCATGAAGCACCAGTGGCCAGCAGGAACACAAAGGAGCACCCAGCAGGACTGGTAATGATGGGACAGGTGGATTAAAGGTGACTTGGGTAAGCTCCACCCATGGGGGGTTACACACAAGTGTTAAATGCAGCCCCTCTTCCCATTATAACGCAACAATGAATGGCAGTGCTGAGGTATGATGAACTTGAGCTACCAGGGCTTACTGCATAGCTTGGTTGGGCAAAGCCCTGTCAACCCCCTGTAATTCCAACACTAACAATGATAAATACTGTAACAAAATTAACATCTATCCTGATAAATTGCATGTAATGTTGTCCTCCTGTGTTTAGGAATTCATTGATATACTTTAAAGAAAATGTTAAGAACAATAAATGACTCTGTGTTTTCCAACCATACCTGCCTGTGATGACATGCACCATGGATGGCACTGGACTACAAAACCCTCTGTAAAGGTGTTGTGTGTAATGCATCACATAATGGGGGTACTGTTTCTGTAATAGTGTAATGCAATTGCATATGCTTGCCATTGCACCACCATACATGAATGTATCCCATGAGACAGTGGCATTCGCTGAGAGTAAATAGCATCTGTTTTGGTTTGCTTTCCAAGTGGTTGTTGTTGTTGTCAAACCTCAGCATTGTTAACATTTGTTGTATCCATCATCTGCATGCCAACTGTCTCCATTGTGTCTATCTATGACTTGACACTTGTGGCGTGCCTACCATCTGAATCCTCATCCAGATTGTTCAGTTTGAGTGGGCACTGCACAGGACTTCCCACTGCTCCATACATCCTGGCAACCCCTGTAGCTGGGAGGGAGCAATGCTGCCCTGTATGCTGTACCATGTGTATCTAGATTCCCAATCCCCATCCTGAATAGCTATGTCACTCCATGCTGTTTCCAATAGCACTCCTTATCTGAATAGTAGTAGATGGGCAAGTTCTTTTTCCAGAAGCAGACACCTTAGTGTGTATCCTCTAGACCTACTATCATGGTATTATCTGTCATATTCCGTGGTGAAAGATCAATTGCAACCATTTTACACATTGTTAAAAAAAACACGAATTCAAGTCCCTGTGTCATGAGTAGTATTTCCTGAAAATGTCATGCTATTTGGATTTGTGGTTTTCTTTAAATCAGCATTTGTTAATTTGTTTTGCACTAAATGGAAACAGTCAGTCTGTTTCTGTCCCTCTGACTGAGCCTTGAAGAGTGATGACATCATATGGGAGTAAGCTACTGCTTCAGCAGTGCAAGACCCTACTTGACCAAAGAGCGTTCAACTTCCTAATTAGAGCAGTCTGTAGAGTTCAGGGTTGTCCAGGGTTTTTACTAACTTAGTCTCTGGTTTGTGTTCAGATGCATTAGCTAAAAAGCTGTCATTTTGATCTCCTAAAAAGCTGATCATTTGACTTTCAGTGCTGAACTGAAGTGGTATGGATTTGAGAAATCACCTTGTCTATATCACAGCTGTGAGTTCTGTCCCATCAAAACTCTTTTTTTTTTTCTAGCTATATAACACTGGGTTGTTTATTTGATAGATATAAAATAAATCTAATGTGTGTTAATTCATACAAGCAGTTTGTCTTTGACGTAGCCTCAATAATTTGGTTCATGTAAGAGCAATTGTTTTCCTCGCAGATTGAAAAACAGGTGCCTGCCACACTCTGTTGTATCAGGCACATGTACTATATAAGCTCACAAATTTCAGTTCTTTGATGGTTACTGTGTGAAAATACATAATGTATAACTAGAAACAGTGTTGTGGCACTTGTCCTTCTCCACAGCACAGAATGTGTTTTGTTACTGCTGCTTTAATGTTTTCTGGTGTTTTCAAACTTTAGACACTGATTTTCACTACTCATATCCATTTGCAACAGGTGCTGAAGAAACAACAGCTGGTCCAGCTGCCGTCACCAGCAATACCACCATCAGAGTGATAGGAATGGCTGCCTTGCAGATAAGCATTGTGCAGACCCTGTCTGATAAGACAGTTCTATTACTAACAAATTGAAAGTATTGATAAAAAACTTGGGCAGGATTCTCAAAGAACATGCATTTGATACATCTTGATGCCCGGCGCAAATGAGATGCACTGAGCACCAACTGTGGTATTCACAGAAGATGAGCCTGGGGATGCTCCCGGCACATCTCCTCTGTAAATACTACAGTTACACCCAGCCCTGGATGTGCCTGCACAACCCCCTGGTCGGGCTGAGAATCTAATGGGCAGTGCATCTCATGATGCACTGCACCCAAGGTTGCCATTCAGAGCCAACAACATGCAAATGGGTCCATTAGTCATGCAAGGTGCAATTGTGCCATTTGCATGTCATTAAGGCCACATTTGCATGCACCATGCAGGGATGCATCTGGCTCAATGCATGGGGCACCCTGCATGTGCAGCAGTACAGCCACAAACCCAGCACCCCTGTTGCCGACTGCCACCCCACTCCATGCCCAGAACCCTGAACATGTACCTATAGGCCCGGTACACAGCCCTGGTGGGATGGGGTCCCCTCCTCCCTGTCCGTATCCCATGATGTATGCCGTACACTGCAGCAGTGATGTACAATGATCAGAACCCCTTCCCTTCACAAAGATGTTAATGACAGAGTACAGTACTCACTGTAAGCCTGTTGTTCTACGGGTCCACCAATGGGTTTCAGGGTGTACTATAGATGCCATTCACAGACAGCTCTGTCATTGGGCATCTGTGGTGGAATGCAGGTGGGTTGAGCTGCCTGATGACAATAGGGAGCTGCTGGGATGGGGGAGCGGGGTGGGTTGGGGGTGCCTGAGTGTCTGGGGTGTTCACTGGACTACCAGAGAAGGCTGGGTCTCATGACTATGTTTCAATCAGGCCTGAGGGGGGAACCACTAGAATGCCAGGATATTCCACTATTGGTATATTGTACGGACGTGGTTCAGGGATGGGGGGGCCACCGGACCACCAGGAATATTTCGTTGGATCGGTTCACTATGCGATGAGGTTGGGGGAGGGGTGGGTTCTGTTACAACTCCTCTACCACAGCAGTGTGCAGCATACATCAGGGGATATGGGCAGGGAGGGGGGTTCTGTTCATTGTACATTACTGCCACACTGTGCGGCATACATCAGGGGATATCGGCAGGGAATGGGTTCTGATAATTGTAGATTACCACCACAGTGTGCGCCATACATCAGGGGAATTGGGCAGGGAGGGGGGCTGTGAGTACATTCCTCTACTGCTGCAGTGTGCAGCATACTAGTTGGGAATCGAGCAGGGTAGGGTGCTGATCACATTTCTCTACCATCCAGTGTGCAGCTTACAACAGGGGACTTGGGCAGGGAGGGGGGCACACTGGACTGCCAGGGTGGGCAGGCTGCCATGCTGCTTTTGGCAGTATGGCAGCCTGCATGTAGGTGATGACCCACTTATGTCTACTTGTTGTAGACTTATCTTTTGGAGGTGCATCTCCGGACTTGCTCCGAGGATGCACCTCATAGTTGGAGTGTGAATAGGGCTTTGCACTATATGCATAGGCACACCCCCTTCACAACCCCTCCAGATGCACTGCATATCATTATGGGTGGTTTGCAGTGGTGTACCATCACTGCAGCGAAACTCTGATGTCGAACACCACCGCAGTGGCAGGAATCGAGCAAAATCTGCCCGTCGTAGTGGTGGTCAGTGTGCCGATCGGGATTGCCTCGCTGTGTGATTGCCCCTCCCCCGTCCAACTCCGACTCGGAGTTAGAATTCTAGAGACCGAGGGTTGTGGAGGGCAAAGACCCCTGATTATGAGCACCAACATCCCATAGCTACAATGTCAATTGTCGGTATTGTAGCTGTTGCTGTAGGGGATGTCAGCACTAGCGCTGTCGAAACGCTATAGGTAAACCGTTTGCCGCACATCTGTGATGCATTGGTGCACTGGCGATGTGCAAGTGCATTGGTCCCTTTCCAGAATTGAGCCAATGCACAAATCGTGGCTGCGCCGGTGCATCTCAGATGCACTGGGCACATCCCTTTTGTGAATCCTGCCCGTGAATGGGAAGACTACCATTACTGGTGTTGCACTGCAGCAAGCCACATGGCTGGACCCTTTCCTGCTCTGTAGCCCAAAAACACCGGTTTTAAAAATGTTGACTTCCTGTGCTGTGAAGTTAAAGTGCTGCTAAGGAATGGCTGGGTGCCTGAATCCTTCCCACACGCTCATGCTGAATACACAAGCAATAACACATGATGAGGTGTGGTTTAGAATTATAGGCTGAGAAGAACACGACACAGGTGCATAATGAGTCAAGTGGCATTTGCACTGAGTGCCTTTAGCACCTTGGAATTGTTCTTATCAGCCCATAAACCATATTTCCAACTGTGTTGTTGTGCTTATAACATGGATATAACTTTACCAACACACAGATTCTGATAATGGTGGTGCAGTTGTAAAAATGAGATTACTGTTTTTATTTACTGATTTAATGTTGGTTTCCAGTCTGAAGACAATAATCCATTTTTCTTTCCATCTACTGAAGGTTGTAAACATCCTTTTAAGATTGTAAGGAAGGTTATGTGTGTCTCTGCTCTGCCCCCTCTTCCCCCCTAAAGTTTTTTATTTCTGTTTTTTGAGGTTGTCTTTGGCATGGAGCAACTGATGGAGTAACACTCGGTTTCACTGTCACTGACCTTGAGAGTGAGTAACAGTCTGTTTTCCTCCAGGTAGCACAACACAGATCATATGTTTGTATTTTCATTTTCTTTCTTTCTTTCTTTCTTTTTGTTTAAATGAATGCAGACTGCAGCTGAATTAACAGAGCATGCCGCGTGTCTGAGAGCAATTGGTAGAGCTGCACAGGAAAGAGTGTGTCCCTCTAGAGCCATGGTACTGAAAGGTTCATGGTTTGCACTTTGTGAGCCAGAGGCTTATTGTTCACTGTACAGTCATCAGAAAGCTTGTTTATTTAGAGATGGTTTTGTGGCATACAATTATTTTTGGGGGGCTTGGTGATATGGAGTATTGCCAGGCGGGAGTGTAACTGAAGTATTTCAATCCCTAAGACAGAAGCTGTCATACAAGCAACGCTAAGGTAGGTACGCTGCTGTTTGGTTTATTAGAGATGGTGGTTTTGTGGCAAGAAAGCAATTTTATTACAAAGAATGATGTTTGTATTAGTGTGGAGTATTGGAGGATGTGTGGGGGAGTGGCCTATGTCAATCAATGACACCCATGATGTCAAACAACAAGCAGCAATGCAGGTATGTTAAGTGCAGGGCTGCCATGAGTACTTTCTCCAGGTGGCACAGTTATATGTTTCTGTTTAGTGGCTCAGTTTGTCACAAGTAGTGCTGGTTCTAAAGTTATGTTCTGATAAGGCCATGGCTTAAAAACTGTATCAGCCTATCAGAATTGAGGACATTTTCTGCCCATTTTGTAACCAGTGATATTCCACAAGGTGCTCTGTGTATATCATGACACATGTCATTGTAAAGCACACCTGCATTCCAATCCATTAAACGGGGTGCTTGTAGAAGGGGGTGATGGATCATGACAGTGGTATGGGTATGTGCAGCTCAATGTCATCCATACTAGTCAGATTATGGCATAGGGGCCAGGAGGATCAGCTTGTCTATACTATCTTTATAACTCATAAAAAAATAACCTGACAACTGTTACAGTTGGTGCCTTTGCAGTCTGGTGCAGATTAGCCACCTGTGACTCCAGGTTTGCTGGAAAAGAGGTCCTCTAATTCCATAGCCAAGGCCACACCACTTTAAAAAGTGGCATAGCCTTGTCTGCCACAATCAGTGTTTGGAATGTTCGCAAAATATTACTTGTGATGGCCATGACTATGTGCATGTCAGTAAACTTCAGCTTTGCAGTAGGCACTGGAGTTGACATGCATTTGTCAATACAACCATGGTGGAGTGCCCATGGTGCCATCTGTAGAATGTTGAACAGCGATTGGCCAGTGGGCTGAGGGGTGCTGTGGGCTGATCATGGTTGGCATAGTTACGGCACAGTGGTCAAAATGTGACAATGTAATATAAGAGCCATAACTGGCAGTCAGATGGATATCGGGAAATAGTAAGCAAAAGTTGCATTCAGGGAGGGGTGGGTAACATTGCCACGATTGGGTTAGGTAAGACAACCCCTTAACAGTAGTGGCCCCCCATGGCACTGCTGGCTGGAGGGGCTGATATGTGGTCCTGGTGTCTGGCAGCTATGGTTCCTTTTGTGTAGCCTGATGTAAGAGATATCCCTGATGAAGATCTCACTGAAACTTAGTTATATGAGTCAGGAGTGATGTCCGCAAACACATTTTTGCCACAGAGGAAGTGGTTGGCTGGTGGAATGGGCAGCTGGAGGAAGTTGCATATAGTCCATATCAGTGTGATCAGCTGCAGACAGGGATGGTACAGGCATCTGGGGTTAGTTAAAATAGGGTGGGGGGAAGACTTAAAGAAGAGAGATGGACACTAAGGCCAATGCAGAGTAGTTTGGTGTGGTAGGCAGATTGAATGGGCTGACAGACCTTTTTCTGTCATCATCAGCGATCCATCTAGAAAGTCATGTTTATATCATTATGTCATTGAGTATTTCTATGTTAGGCAACCTCCAACCAGGTGAGTAAGGCTGCCGTTGTTCTCTTTAAATTTATAACTGTGACCGGAGAGCACAGGGAGGTTTAAAATGTCACTTTGCTTAAGCTAGTGCACACAGTTTGCAAGTGTAGGTTTTTTGAATCAAACACAGTTCTACTTGATGTACATGGACAATGAGCATAGCTAAATCACTTTTATCATGTAAATTTCCTACCATTTGCTTATTGTTCAATATGTCAGTGATGTAGTCTGATAAAATTTTTGTCCAGACCATTTGGTGATAAACACATCATCATCATTAATGTATGTCATACTATTTCAGTAGTGCATTGTTTCCCCTAGAAGCTGCCCATGCTGAATGTCTTCTGTTGTTTCTTTTCCTATATCAAAGACATGCCACAAACACTGATAGACACCACCACATGTCATGCTGTGAACAACACTGCACACAATGTCCAGTTATGGTGTCCTTTGCAGTATAGACATATACACACTGACTGTTCATGTTACAGTGCACAGTAGGTACACTTTTCATTATCTGAAATGAGTATGGGGTCCAATTACCACACATATCAATTGATGCACTTGATGGTCCACCAAACAAGTATTGAACCCAGGTTAGAAAGGAGGGACAATCACGCCCGGTGTGGGCAGGCAACATGCACCTGGCAGACAGTAACAAAGCCACATTACACAAACAGTACAAACATGGTGGTAAAATGTTTGGACTACATAGGTTGAGGGGGTGGCAAAGCATAAGGTACATGAATGTAAGTGGACATAGGTGTCCTATTGAGTATAACTGTTGGAAATATGATGTTTAGTTTATTATCTATGGGTAATGTTTATATGAAGCGTTATTATTTATATGTTTATAATTATTTCTGTGTTTTTATTGATCTATTTCTGCATATGTGTTTACTTATTTGTACGGCACCCAGCGCCTCCTGGATTAGGCGTCTTTTAAATAAAGTTTGTCTTGCCTTGCCTTTCCATGGATGGTACACATTACAGAGACAGTGGGTGAGGGGCTGATAAGGGGACATGCAGCCTAGCTGAACATGTGAGTGAGGAAACATTGGTTAAACCTCATGTTGAACATACTCCTCTGCTTCATACTTCCCATCATCTGTGGAATGTTGTGGGGGTGGTAGACATTCAACAGGGTCCAATGAGAGTTCGCAAGGGCTGAGACTGTTGACTATCACCAGACATTCAAAGTACAGAAAGGTTACATTGGTCGTAGACTACAGTACTGCACCACTCTTACTGATGATTTCATTATTTTGACAATTATTCAGATCAGTCTGTTCAAAATGTATATTTATTTCTCAACTACAGACAACATTAACACTCAACCTCCACTGGTGCCAGGGCTCCTGAAATAGTTGGTGACCAGAAAATGGTTCAAAAACTATATAAAGAAAATTCAGTGTAAACTGGAGAGGCTGGCAGTGCTGGAAAAGCAGCAGCCTGAGAAGGAGGCAGAGCCAGGGGCCATTAATGATGATATGCCTGCAGCACCACCATTGGCTGAAGAAGCAACCCCACCACCACACTCAGCTGCACGATTCCTGTAGGAGGACTCCTGGGTCATGCACATGGGCCAGGACATGAAGAATGTTAAGAAATAGATGGCCAGAATTATGGCTTCCCAGGCCCAAATTAAGCAGAAACAGGCACGACTTGAGGCAAACCAATGCCACATTTTGCAACTTCCCAAAATAAGTGCTGGCTGTAGGAGTAGGCCAATACATAGACTTGTAGATGACCACCAGTGAAAGCTAGGTGGTCTGGTGGATTTAATGTACATAGTTCTTGTATATAGGTCAAATCAATTGTTTTTATATTGTTATTATTCTTCTTCTTTAAATAATTGTTGTTTGTACTTGCTATTGTTCTGTTTATAGTTCTTGTGTTGTGTTACTTTGTTATTTTATTTTATATAAATATTCCCCTGTTCGAAACAAGTCTTTCTTGTCATGGGTCTCTTTATCGAGGAGAAGGTTGACAAAAGTTCAAAGAACATATTGCCTGACTTACCCTCAGATAGTTGTTTACTTTTACAGTCACTTTTTCAAACTTTACAGTACTGGTGCATCAGGTTGACTCTATGATGTCGGTTCAACAACACTTTCATTGACCAGCATCGCAGCAACAGGATTTATGTCAATGACAAATTGTGGTTGACATAAATCCCAATAGTGCCTTTGCCTGTGCAGGACTGGGAGACAGTGTGCCCCTGTACCAGGCGCACCAACACAGACCTGTTGGCAAATTGTTTATTTTGTTGACAGGTGTGTAGGTTGCTGTGTTGGTGTCACTAATCATGGCACATACCCTTCAGGTTCAGAACATGACCGACCTAATGGGACTCTGATTTTCAAAGAAGGTGACATGTGTTGATGAGTACGACTGGAGTGACTGAGTTGGAAGAAGTGACCCTTGTGTTGGTAGGGAAATGGAGGTACATTGATGGTGCAGTACACCACCTTCATTTACCTACTGACACAAGGGTCCCTGCCTCTCACTCATTCACCCCAGCTGTACTCGTCATCACATGACCTGTACAGGTGGACAGGGTACATACAGTGCTGTGTACCACTGAGAAGGGTTTTGAACTGTCAGAGTTAATGTTATATTGAATGAATTTTAAAGGAAGTTGCACAACATCCATACTACAGAAGTACACAAGAGAGGCAGGGACTAGCAGCAGCATACAGTGATACAGCATGTCCTATTTGTGTCCAGTGGTGATCTTTTGTATAGTGCAGTAATGTGCTATTGTCACAAAATAATTTTTTACTTATTACATTTCTGAATTTGTAGAGTACTGCTTTTTTCACACATCTGTCACATTCAGATTATATGCAACCCAGCAAAACTTCACATTGTATTATCTAATATATATATATATATGGGATACATGATGGGCAGGAGTGTGGTATGGAAAATCTGCACATCATGTGTTCTATTTATACAACAGGGGTATGAGTTTCAGAAGTATTGTTATGATTTTTTGTGTTCTGTTGCTGTTTCTGTGTTTGCTGTTTCTGTGTGTGACATTTTCTGAATGGGCTGGCAGTGTTACAAACTCTGTGGGAAATGCTGAGTGTGTTTTGCAATGCTAAGTAAGTTATCTTCAGGCTGCAGTGAGAAAGAAACTGTTTTGTGAAGCTGTGTGCTTTAGAATTTTGGCTGCAATCAGCTGAGAGTATCACAGTAATGGGCTGGGAGTGAGAGAGTGTCTGAAGCAAGTGATAATGTTTTGCCATGGTAATTAAGTTAGCTGCAGGCAGCAGTGAGTCATCTCACTCTGAGCCATGCAATAAATGTAAGCTTTTACATTCATCACACTCTGAGCCATGAAGTAAGTATCAGCCCTTAAATTTATCTCACTCTGGTGAAGATACATGTTTTTATCATACTCTTATATCCTTCACCCCTATTGTATAAATATATATATATATATATATATATATATATATATATATATATATACACTCTAAGCAATGCATTTTATGAGGTTGCTTTCAAGCAGTGCAAAAATGGATCTCTGCTTCATGGTGTAGCTCATGTTGTTCATCTGCACAGCTGGTATGTAGAGTACATATTATGCATATCCACTGTAAAATAATTTTGTACTTTGTAAACAGTGTCCCAGTGAGAACCACAGAACTTTCTGTAAATTGTGTTATAAAAAATCTGTGGATCCACAGATAGAAATCATAGTACCCACTGCCACCCAGGGGCCAGATCTTCCTGTTCTGGCTTTGAGATTTATGACTGTCTGGACATAGTCTAGAGAGAGACTCCAGCTTGGAGACAGAGAGAGAGAGAGAGAGAGAGAGAGAGAGAGAGAGAGTGGGTGAGATAATGTAGGTATTAGAGAATAGACAGTACAGATGTTTAGAGAAGCCAAACATTTTTTGTTTTGCTTTGTTTTCTGTAAGCTGTAATTACTGGGGAGATTTTTGTTTCTTTTTCTGAAGCATATATACTAATTGACACTATAACTAAAAATTTCAGCAACAGCAGCAGCAGCAGGATCAGGAATGGGTATGGTCAGGAGCCTGGCTGAGGAACAGCAGCTGTGTGGTGGGAAGCAGCAGGGGCAGCAGAAGCAGGGACACCAACTTGTGGTTGGTCAGCAGCCAGAGGACCATGAGGTGGTGCCACCTGCACAGAACTTTGATCAAAATCAACAGGCCACCACCTCCTCTTCCAGTGCCAGCACAAGGAGAAAGCTGGCCCCACCTTCTCACATAAGGAGGAGGCAGTCCTTGTGAAAGAGGTGACTATCCATGTTGGGAAATGTACTGTCCTCAGAGACTTCCTCTAAAGGAATAGGAGAACTTGTGGGCCTCCATTAAGGCTACCCTTGACAGAAAGGGAGGGGGAGTTGTGTTCTACTCACTCCGCCAAAGTAAGCACAAATGGGATGACCTCAGGAGAATGGACCCCAAAGTTCTGGAAGCACTAGTTGGAGCAGTCACCACTGGAGATCGGTGCAGAAGAAGATGGTAGGGCAGGAGCCAGAATCCACAGGATCTTCTACCAAATGGATGCAAGTTGAGGACAGCATCACCAGTGAGTATACTACCTTGATACTTCAAGTTCTTTTTATCAGTCAGTGTTGGAATTACACTTTGTGGTATTTGTGACTGTAAAGTAGGGTGGCACAGAAAGGCAGCACAACTGTTAAACACACCCAATCTTCTCATTATAACTTAAGACTGAATGGCAGTGATGCATGACATTGAGCTCCCATGGTTAACTGCATCAGAGTTCTGTGGGACTAATCACTGCCCTCCCCTGGGATTTCAACACACTGACTGTCGTAGATAATTTAAGTAAATGAAGGCTTACCCTGGTACATTGCATGAGATGTTGTCATCCTGGTTTTTGTAATTTCATTTAAAGGGAAACAGTGGATATATATATAATGTGCTGTAATATCGTGGCATAGGTTGCACTTTTGTCTCACTGTCCAGCTATTTTTAGCCTGTCTTTACTTCTGTCTGCCTAATTAGGTTGGTTTCACTTTGGCCTGTGCTGCGCCATGAGGAACTGTAAAGCCGCTCGATCTGAGCTCGCAAAATGCAAATTACCTGGAGACTGTGAGAGATGTTCTCGCTCCATGAGTAGGAAATGTGGAGGCAGCATAAAACAAAACATCTCTCACAACATCCACGTGTATCTTTGTCCACTCCCTTTTACATGGTTTCCTTTCCATGAGTGTCCTTTGGCTAGTCGCTAAATTTAAAATGTCACAAGTTACTTACTTTTGGCATCACTAGGCATTGTTGTCTCTGTTTTCACTTGGGAGCCCTTCTATTGTGGAGCGCCATTATGCATCCCATTTGTTTACAGTGCTTGACCTTTTGTGCACGCGTGAAGTGCGTTCCTGCATCCATTCACTTTTGTGCACACAGTGCTCTGGGTGACTTACAAAAAGGACAGTTATGGTGAGGAGGCATTTTGTGAGCTATATAAATATAGGGGAAGGTGCACCACAAGGCACATCAGTGAGGGCTACAAAAACAAAGGAATGCTGGAAAGAAGATGCACAAACCACAAGTACCAAACATGTATGCGCATAACACATGGGAACGTGCCTATGGATCTATACACGCAGTAACCGGCATGCAACCTACCCCATGCCATGACCCCAAGCAGACTGCATGAAGGGACATGGAGATGTAAAATGGTGGCCCACAGTTCAAACATGCAGCTACACTGCGTGTAAACAAAGTAGGAATTCAACAATGGTGAGTGAAACACTACACATGGGGTTCTCCTAAGGTAGTTATAGTGTGACCAACATACATTTTACTGCATATTTCCATGGTTTTCCTTTAAATACTGTGAGCAAAATGTTAAGAACAAGAAGTACTTCTGTGGTTTCTTAATGTACCTGCTTGTGATGGCATGCACAATGGATGAAACCTGACCTATAAACAATCCCTCCATCATGGTGATGGTGTGTGTGTCACATCAAGGGTGGACTGTGTCAAAAACAGTGTCTCCTAATTGCATGGGCATACTGCAGCAGCACCGCCAACCTCCGTACATGTATCCACAGGGACAGATGTATGAAGAGAGAGGATAATGCATCTGTTTACCATTTCAGATTACTTTACAATTGGAATTTGCTGTTGTGTTGTTGTCCAACCTTGACATTGTTAACATGTGTTGTGTCTGCAATCGTGTGCATTGCAACTGTCTCCATTGTGAGTATTTCTTGTTTGCCGCATGTGTCATGCCTACCATCTCACCCTAATCCAAAATGTCCATTGAGTCTGTGCAGTGTGCAGAACTGCTCACTTTTTCATACTTCCTGTCTCATTGTATCCCCTTCAGCTGGGAGGGAGCAATGCTGTCATATGTATATGTGCACCGTACTGTGTGTATTCAGTTTCCCATTTCTCACTCTGAACAGTCCAGTCCATTCATGGCTTTTTAAAGCAGCACTCCTTCCTTTTCTGAATAGTAGATGTGCACTATTCTTTACTTGAAGTGGACCCTTTACTGTGTATCTTGAATCCTGACCTCCTTTCATGGGATTATTTGTGCTGTCCTGAGGTTAAGTATTATGTTACTTGGCCTTTCCCACTGGATGGAATGTGTTTGAGTACTGCTGCTGCTGGAATGTTATGCTTTCCAACTTCCAACACTGAACTTGAACCATTCCTGACCATTTGCAACAGTTGCAGAAAGTGCCAGTACCCCACTCATGGTCGACTCCAGCACCAGAACATCTGGAGAAGCACAGAGTATAAGCAGTAAGGAGCTGTTGTCTTGTAAGCATTTCATATTGTTAACAAAATAAATGTAGTTATGAAAACTCGAATGGAAAGACTACCATTTGTGGTGTTGTACCACAGAAAACCACAGGAACCTTGCATGCATCCCTGCACCATAGTCAAAAGGCACCCCTGTAAAAAGTGTAGATCTGCTTGGTTGTGAAATTGAAGTGCTCATAAGGAATAGATGTCTGCCTGATCCCTTCAACCATCCTGGTGTTGCATAATCTCTAATAGTCACCAAGTGGCCCTGTGTAAATCATGACACAAGTCATTGGTAAGCACACCTCCATTGCTAGCCATGCAGCAGGGTGATTTAGGGTGGTGTGTGTGTGTGAGGGATCACTCCTGATGTATGGGTGTGTGGAGCTCAATATCACTGTGACCATACCAGGGATGGCACTGGTCAGTCACCTCATCCATGTGATCCTTATAACAAGTTCTGTCTTATCACAAGACAGATACCAGATGAGAAATTGGGTAGTTTTCCAAGCCATTGCAGGTTATGCACCTGTGGTTCCTTGGTTGCTGTAAGAGTTGGCTAATACGTTCATATCCAAGGCAATACAACTCTAAGAAGTGGCATAGTCTTCAGTGCCCCAATAACTTTGTTGGAATGTTGGGGAATCATTACATGTGATGACCATGTCTGTGTCCCTGAACTGAAGCACTACAGCACACAGTGCTGGTATTGTTATGTCTCATTACTGGCATAGTGGAGTGCTAGGTGTGCTCCTCTGTAGAATGTGGAACAGTGAATGGGTACTGGGCTTATTGGGTGTGTGGGGCTCTTGGCTGATTACAGCCTTCATAGTTATAGCACAGTGGTCAAACTGTGACAATGACATAGAAGAGGCATCCCAGGCCATCAGGAGGATATCTGGATGTATTCAGTGGAAGCTGCTATCAGGGTGAGAGGGCTAGCAATGTCATGACTTGGTCAGGTCAGAAATGAGAGTGTTACTGATGTCATGATGGGGTTAGGTCAGACATAAGAGGGCAAGTGATGATAATAACAGGACAATGTCAGACAGCACTTTAACAGTGACAGGAAATGCATGTTTGTACCATTATGTATTTCTGTTACCTAACTGTTTAAGTAACATGGTGATTATGCAGTTCTGTGCTAGGCTAATTACAACAGAAGAGAGGGTATAAGGAAAATTTAAGGGCAGCAGGGAGTAAGGAGAAGTTATTGGCAGCAGGGACATAAGAAGAAGTTATGGGCAGGAGAGATATGTAAGAAGAAGTTATGGGCAGGAATGATTAAGAAGTTATGGGCAGGAGGGTGTAAGGAGAGGTTATTGGCAGGAGGGAATAAGGAGAAGTCATGGGCAAGAGGGTGAAATGAGACATTATGGACAGGAGGGAGTAAGGAGAAGTGTATGGGCAGGAAAGAGTAAGGAGAAGTTATGGGCAGGGCAGTGTAAGGAGATGTTTATGGGAATGAGAAAGTAAGAAGGAGTATGGGTAGGAGGGCGTAAGAAGACGTTATGTGCAGGACAGAGTAAGGAGAAGTTTGGTGGCAGCTGAAAGTAAAGAGAATTTATGAGCAAGAGTGCATAAGGAGAGGCTATGGACAGGATGGAGTAATGAGAAGTTATGAACAGGATGGAGTAAGAAGAAGTTAATGGGCAGGAGATATATATAAGAAGAAGTAATGGGCAGAAGGGAGTAAGAGGAAGAAAGAAGAAGTTATGGGTAGGAGGAAGTAAGGAAAATTTTATGGCAGGAGGGAGTAAGCAGAAGTTTATGGGCTGGAGAGAGTAAAGAAAAGTAGAAGTAAGGAGAATTTTATGGCAGGAGGGAGTAAGGAGAAGTTTGTGGGTTGGAGAGAGTAAGGAGAAGTTATGGGTAGGACAGAGTAAGGAGAAGTTAAGGACAGGAGAGATATGTAAGAAGAAGTTATGTGCAGGAGGGTTTAATGAGAAGTTTATGGGTAGGAGTCATGTAAAGAGAAGTTATGGCAGTAGAGATATGTTAAGAGATGTTATTGGCAGGAATGCGCAAGGAAATGTTATGGGCATGAGTGCATAAGGGGAAAGGGGATATTGTTTAACCAGAAAAGGCATACTAAGCTGAACCTTGTTTCCAGGTGTGACCAGGGAGCATAAGGAAGTTAAGTGACTTGCTCAGGGTCACACAGTGTGCAAGTGGGGACTGTGGGATTCAAACCCAGGTTTCCAAGTTTGCAGTTCACAGACTTAAACTACTATGCTATACTGCCTTCTAAGGATAAGGAGAGGTTATGGCAGGAAAGATATGTAAGGAGAAGTTATGGGCAGGAGAGAGTAATTAGAACTTATGGGCTGGAGGGTGTAAGGAGAAGTTATGGGCAGGAAAGGTATGTAAGGAGATATAATGGGCAGGACGAAATAAGGAGAAGTTTATGGTCAGGAGAAATATGTAAGAAGAAGTAATGGGCAGGAGGAAGTAAGAGTGAGTAAGGAGACATTAAGGGCTGTAGGGAGTGAGAAGTTTATGGGCAGGAGAAAGTAAGTAGTAGTTACTGTATGGGTAGGAGGGAGTAAGGAGAAGTTTATGAGCAGGAGAGAGTAAGGAGAATTCATGGACAGGAAGGCGTAAGGAGATGTTATGGGCAAGAACGTGACAGGAGAAGTTTGCAGATAGGGCATAGTTCTAGTTTGCCAGTGAAGTTGATAACATTTTAATTCACTGGCTAAGTTGTCAACTTTGTGCTCCGCGAAGTTACCAGAGTAAGGTGAAGTTGGACTTTGCCCAGTGGATTAACTTTGTGGATAATGGAGAATTCACAAATTAATTCACAGAGCAAATTTTACCAACTTCATCCATCACTATTAGTTATACATGTATTAACTCTAAATTTATGCAGAGTTAATTAAGTGATAATATTCAGTTAGTTAGATTATATGAAGCAATGATTGGCTTCTGTGGATGATTATTTAATCTTCTACACAAGCTAGTTATTGTAAGTATACTCCAGCTAACTGAATGTTATTACTGTTATACGAGTTGGAGTTTGTTTTGTTTACAGTGAGCGTGGATCCAGTCATTTTCCTCAACTGGTGCAGTGTGCGTGATGCAGCAGCAATAGTGTAGTGGGGAAGCCAGGAAGTAAAATGACGTCTGACATGTGAAACTGGCAAAGTCGGCTTAGCCAGTTAGGTAGGAGTAGATCCCAGTTTGTGATTTTTTAATTCTTTTTTTTTTTAAGTATGCACTGTAGCAGTTCCTGAGAAGAAAAAGTACCGAAGCATCTGAGCTATGCCGACATTGTAGCAGAGTGGGACTGCTGCTGAGGGAGACAGTCATGGAGAGTTTTTCAGTTGTACAGAAAATATGAAAATTAGTGGAATATAGAGGTGTACGTAAAAAAACTTCAGATAGCGGAATTTCCACGAAAACCTGATTTTTACTTCTGCAGAAGTGCGGAAGTCAAATTAGCAATTTTCACAGAAATTCCAACTTATAACAACAGAATAAATGTTTTGAATTGAAGATCATTTTTATTTAACTGCGCGAGAAAAAAGTCTGCAGAACTGATCACTGAACTGCAGAATAATTACATGTATTGAGAAATAATTCATCAAACTGCAGAAAAAAAAATCCTCAGAACTGTTATTCTGCAGTTCATTTGTATTTTTCTGCAGTTCAGCCAAAAAAATTTGTGGAACATGGTGAAAATCCACCAAACACATTCGGAAGATTTTGATCTTGCCAATGGTGGAAATTCAGAAAACTCAGTGGAATTTCTGAATTTTTGCTGAAGTTCTGCGAAAGCAGAATTAGCAGCTTTTGCCTACCTCTAGTGGAATACATAAAAATGCTGTAATCTTCTCTAGAGGATATTGTTATGAATGGCTCAAATGTTGTTATAGATGGGGACAAAGGTCATAAAAAGCTGTTATGCCACCATTCTGACATCAGAGCAGTGGCATAACAGATTTTTACTTGTCACCCTTGACTCTGCCCTGACGCTCCCTGACGCTACTCTTCACTGGCACAGATATTCAGGTATCACTTTCAAACAGTGACAGGAATACTGTGAAGACCACTACAGTGGCAGAATTGGCAGTTTGCTGCAATGGTCCCTGGTATTCCAGACACTGCTGTCTCCAGAGATATTGCCCCCTCACCAAATCAACTATGACTCAGAGTTAGTTATCTATAGTAGGAGGTGTGGGGGGCAAAACCACCCCATAGGGGTGCTATGGGCAAAGCTCCCTGCAAAAAAATTACTTTCACAGAGGGCACAATACCCACTGTTAACATTATGCCATCGCTATAATGCCATTCAACTCAATTTGTGTCACTGCAGCATGTTGGAACTGGATCTTCACCATGACACCACTGATGGACCAAAGGACTTACTTTTTTAATAGCAAAGATAAAACTACAGTGCCTTTTAATAATGTGTACAGTGTTTTCTGACTGTCTGGTCTGACTGCAATGACCAGCAAAACCAGGAGGAGAGCAGAGTGCTGAGTGTCCAGTCACTGGATCACCAGACCAACACAAATCACTCCCAGAAAGGTAAAAAGAGGTACCCATGTTTGGTAAGTAAGCACTCTCTCATACCCTGGCTCTCTCGCTCTTAGTCTCACCACACCGGCATCTCTACTCAATCTAGAAGTGTCAGCTCTGTTACCAGGCAATGTGGGGGAGAGGCACACGTACAGTGTTCAACATCGACATTTAAATAATGCACTGGTTCAGACACTTCTCAGGAGTGCTCTTTTCACTGCTCCATTTCAGCCAAAAAAACAGGGACCATACACTATAAAAGATAAAGGGTTGGTGACCATCCATAAACAAGGATATGTTCCATCTCGAGAAGAGGATTTTTCTTTCTACCCTAGGGTCTGAAATGTATTGTTTATTTGTTGTGAAGCTGCTCAAGTGGACATTCTTTCCAAGGCCATTTTTTTCTTTGATTTTGAGTGAATAACCGACTGTCTAATTAACTGAGTGGTGGGGGTGGTTGAATAACCAACTCTTTAACTGTAGTTTGTGACAGAATAACTGACAGCTGGTCTCTATTGTGATTGGCTGAGAACAGATATCTCTCTAGTATAATGAAGGTCACACACCATAAGAGCTACAGTAGGTAAGTTCAGTCAATATAGAGAACATATATATATATATATGTATATATATATATAGAGAGAGAGAGAGAATAAGAAAGTGACTTAGTAGATGAGATGTAATGTAAATAAAAATATCATGATTTGACTTTACAGTAAGTGCTTCTAAATAGTAAATAACTGCTGAAATGAAGCATGACTATGAAAGCATTCTAGAAAGCATCCAGTTCTGCTTGCAAATAACATTTTCATTAATGTTCCATTAAAGAGGGTATAACATTGCATGAAGTCACTTTTCTCAATACCTTTGTAATCTGTAAAATCAATTAGTTGCATGTGAATGAAATCTAAATTCAAATAGGGCCCACTGGTGTCACTAAACATATTACTGTGGTAAATTCAGGCAGTACAGAGAAGTCTTGTATACATCATGTGAAAATGGCTTAATAAATGTGAAGTTCCAATGCAGATAAGGAAGATTCATGTTTGACTTTACAATAAGTGCCTGTACGTAGTGAAAAACAGATTAAATAAACATGAAGAACAACACTGAAAACATGTTAGAAAGCCTCTAGCTCAGAGAAAAGAATCAATGAAAATGTTAGCACCTCCATTTGAGTTCTAGTGAAGAAGATCTGACACTGCAAGAAGTGTCTATTCTCAATATATTATTTGCAAAATTAATTAGTTACATATGAATTAACTCTAAATTCACACATAGTTAATAGTAGTCACAAGCATATGAGTGGGTCGAGTTTAGGCTGTATAGAGAAGTCATGTATACATGATGCAAAAATGAGTTTATAAATGTCTAGTTCCAGTGTCGATAAAATGATTAAGGTTTGACTTCACAATGAGTTCCTCTACATGTATTATTTACTTATTTTAAAAATTTCACCAGGAAAGGCATAATGAGCAAAAAAAAAGTTTGTTTCCAGATGCGTCCTGTGGGGAAGGGAACAAGGGAAAGTCAATTGATTTTTACAACAGAACAAGGCTTTGAAAAATAAATCACTGTTCAGTAAATAAATAACAGTGAAAATAAATATTGAATCACAAGGCAAGGTATGGGAGGCATGTCCCATAGAACAGGCAGAACTAGTGTGGAATGCAATATGAAAAGGAGGAGAAGGAGGAAAAAGGAGGAGGGGAAGTATGGTAACAATGGAGAGGCAAACCATCATCCATCTGGAATGCAAACCCCACAAGGATCTGACACAACTGGGTACACACCCCGTTTGTGACTGGTTTCCTGGTCTTCATTGGAGAAGGGTAGAAATGGGGAAGGGCAAGGAGGAGAAGAAAAAACAGACAGGAGTGGGTAGAGAAGCAGGTAGGAAAGGGAGGAAGGGGAGGAAGATTAGAAGGGACAATGAGTGATTGGGAAGAGAGTTTCTAAGTTTAAGAATAGGTGATGGGGTAGAGGTAGGTGGATGGAGAAGGCAGTGGAGAGAAGTAGCGGAGGTCACTTGCAGTTACAGGTGAGGGAGGTGAAGTTAAGCAGTAGGAAGGATTGAGAGTGTGGGGTGGAGGCAGATAGGATGGTTATGGTGAGGGAGTTACAGAGCTTATGGTGTTGGTATAAGAAAGCAACCTGGCTGACTAAGGAGGTCCTAGAGGGGAGAGCAAGGGAGAGGGAGTAGGAACTGCGAAGGGCATATGAGTTGGAGGGGGGTGGGAGAGGATAGAGGAGAGGTAGGAATGGACAAAGCTGAGCCAGAATTTGGCAATACAAGAGGATCAGTGAGCCAGGTGTGGCTTCAAGTGAGGGAAAGGAGACGGAGGTGTAAAGAGAGCTTTGGTGAGTGCAGGGTGGGCAGTCCAGAGCAAAATGGCAGAAAAACCCAAACACAGAGTCAAGTCTGGATGGTGGTGGGTTGAGTATGAGTCCATCTCTGAAAACATTCCAGCATTAGGTTCAGAGAAAGTAAACATTGAAAATGCTTGCACCTCAATTAAAGTTGCAGTGAAAAAGGTTTGACTCTTCATGAAGTTTTTTCATTACTTTATCATTTGCAAAATCAGTCAAGTTACATACAAATTAACTCGAAATTCTTGCTGAGTTAGTTATAGGTCACAGACCATGTGAGTCAGACAAGTTCAGACAATATACAGAATCCACATTGAATCCATATGACTCATTCAAATAAAAATAACAATTTTTATTTTACAATACATGCCTCTACAGAGTGACCAACTGCTTAAGTAGACATGAAGTATGAATGACTTTGAAACCACTGAAACATATCATTTGATGGCAGATAAGGACTGCTAGACATGCCCTGTCTGCCCATTGTTTGCCTGCCTAGTCTATCACTATAGACCCTACCTGATCTCCAGCTCCATTCATTCCAAAAAAATTCCCTTTTGTGTAGCTTATGCATTCTTTAAGCCTACCACTCTTTTCACCCCACTACCTCCACTGCAAGCCTGTCCCAGGCATCAACACCTCTTTCAGTGAAGAAGTATTTCCTCACATCCATAATAAATTGACCCAGCTTCACTGCATGTCCCCTTGTTCTTGTGCATCTTTTCCTCTGAAAAAATACTCCCCTCATGTACCTTATTTGTCCTTGTGAGGTGTTTATAGGTTTCTATCATGTCCCACATCTCCTTCTTATATTCCAATGTGAACATATTGAGGTCTTACATACTCTTTTTGTATGGCTTCTGATGTAGCCCCTGCACTATTTTAGTTGCCATCCTCTGGACAGTCTCAACTCTGTCTATGTCCTTCTTGAGATATGGTATCCAGAAATGGACACAGTACTTCAGGAGGGAACTCACCTGTTATCTATACAGTGGCAACACCACCTACTTCCTTCTGCTTGTGCTACCCTTGCTTATGCACCCCAGCATCCCACTGCCACTACCAACTACCTTGTCACACTGCCTGACCAGTTTGTGGTCATCAGATGTGATTACAACTAGGTTCCTTTGCTGTTTCATGATTGTTATTATCTCTTCTCCTATTTTGTACTCCACCTCTGGATTACCGTGCCCTTATGTGCAAGATTTTGCACTTTTTTGCTTTGAAACACAGATGCCATGTCCTTGACCACTTTTTGAGTTTTCTCAGGTCTCTGCACATTCTTTTCACACCCTCAGGAGTGTCCACACTGTTGCAGATTTTGGTGCCAATGCAAAGAGGTATGCCTTACCTTCCCTTCCAGCTCATCTGCAATGTCACTTATAAAGAGGACTGGCCCCAGTACTGACCCTGGAGGCACTCTGCTAGTCACCTTCCCCTCCCTAGAGTGAAGTATGTGTGCCACCATCCTCTGTTGCCTATCTATATATTTATTTATTGAATTTTGTTGACGGGGTAGGACCAACAAGACTAGAAGTCCATTTTTCAGGGGTGACCCAGGGGTAGGGGGGATTATAGATGGTAACAGACTGAAACTCAACCAGATTAAACTGTTTGCATTATTTTTTTTAATGAATGAGGAAATTGAATTTATTTATTTAAATTTTGGTAACCGGGTAGGCCGACTGAGACCATTATGGTCCCTTTTTCAGGGGTGACATGGGATTAATTACATACATCAAGAGAAAAAAACAGCAAGAACAACTCAAAGCAAATGGAGTAATACAGACGTTATAATAAAGGACATAACTGATGGTACAACAGGCAGGTTAGGTACAACTGATAATCATCATGAGTGATAAAACAGCTACACAAAGCTACAACAGTTACACATAGCTTATCAAAATTGGTAAGGGTCCCAATATGGGAGCAATGGTTAGCTAAGCGATGTATAGTAGCCACTGAGGTAGCCCTTAGGAGTGTTCTGATGCTCGGTGGTAACATGAGAAGAGACTTAGCCCCAACAGGTAGGACTTTAGGCCTATCTTAAAGCCTCCAAGGGAGTTGCTTTCTTGGAGATTATTATGAAGGCCATTCCAAAGAGACGGTATGTAAGCAGTAAATGATTGGAACACTTGAAACATCTGGACACTGGGGACATGGAGGAGCTGATGATTGGAGAACCTTAAAGTTCTTCCAGTCTGATTAGGTGTTATAGTACCCACCAGACTAGGGGGAGTGTTAGGTTTCTGAAGCTTGAAGGCCAGACACAAGGAATGGTACATTAATCTGCCCTCTAAAGAAGGCTAACTTAGTGAGTGCAGTACTTTGCAGTGGTGTTCTAGGGGCAGTGCACCTAGGACAAAATTCCCAACCATATGGTATAATGTTCTCAGCTTTTGCATCTCTTTGGTTCTCAGTGAGTGTGGAACTTGGGTCCCATAGAACAATGTGGGCAAAAGCTTGACAATGACTATCATTAACATAAATATCTGAGTAAGAAATGGACTCAGATGATACAGGAGACCAAGCTTCTGGTTCAATGTCTTGGTTAATTGGTCAACATGACCCTTAAAGGAACAATCTTGATCAATATACACACCCAGATATTTAATGCAGTCTACTACCTCTATCTTAGAACCATTGGGCAGAGAAGTGAACAATAAGCATGACCTATCAAGGCCCAGGCTTTTTGGTGCAAATAAGATAACTTTGTTTTTTTACCCTGTTGAGGACTAGCCAATTGGTCAGGAACCAATTCTACAATATAGGAGATCCTAGCTGAGAAGTTGCTTTAGCTGGGCTGCATCTTGATATGATCTATACAGCATGGCATCATCTGCATAGAGGGTCACCTTGGCATGCCCACAGTGAGTGGGCAAGTTATTGATACATTGGGAAAACAAGAAGGGGCGCCAATATTGAACTTTGAGAGAAATTCCCCTACTCTTGGGTAGGGTGAGCCCTTGACAGTTTGGCTGTTTGCCAAGATGTTTGTGACTGGAGAGGAGAGGAGAAGAGAGGAGAGTATGGATATGCAGGATGTCAGGGAAGCTGCCTCCTCCCCAGTATTATTGCAGTAGGAAGCCAAAGTGAGAATATGGATTTGGAAGCAATATATTCGCAATTACTGGAGGCTGGTATGGAGTCTGAAGTTAGAGTTGCTACGAGGGCACAAGCTGAATTTGGATGAAGCATACTGCAGATCACAGATCAACATGACAATGGAGAACTAGTAACTGCCTTGGAAGTAAAAAAGCAAGTGTTATTGAAAATGCTTGTGGAGACCAAAAGTGCAATAATAAAGCAAAAATCACAAACTGCAAAGGTGGTAGAGCTGGGTGAAAAGATGGGAGAAAAGCTGCTAAAACTTCCAGCAGCTGAACAGTTGAGTCTGACAAGCAGTGATACGAGTGACTCAAAGGAGCCCGTGCTTGAGATGGAGGCACCTGAAACAAGCAAGAAAGTGCTACTGAGAGCCACAGCAGTCGTATGCAGTAAAAAAAGAAGAGATGTCGAAAAATTATATTTTGCAAGGGAAATTCCCTCAGAATCAGCAATTTCCACACATGAAATATTTCACGAAATTCACCCATTATGTAAAATATTTTGCATAGTACAAAATGCAGAATTTCACCTATGAAATGCAAAATTTCAACAGAAAGTGATGAAACTTCACCGGCAAAAGGCAAATTTCACTGTTTAGTGGGCAAAATTTCGCATTCCATGAGTGATCTTCCGAATTTTGCTTCCTCGAAAAATTTCACGAAATAGATGAATTTCGCGAAATATTTTGCATAATGAAATTTTCCTGTTTCACACATCTCTAAAAGAGAGACTGCAAAAAGAGAATGATGTGACTATTACAAGGGGAGAAACTGAGAAAATTGATGTTGCAGTACAAAAACCCACAGTAAATGAATCTAAAAAAAATGAGGGAATAAGAACAGAGAACAAAGCTCACACAGTGTCAGAAATAAACCCTTTGCTAATACCTGTAGCTTATGAGGGAAAACGTGTAGATACACCTTTAAAACAATCTACAAAAAGGACTTTAGTTATTATAAAGACCCTGAAAAAAACAATATAGATGACACAGGAGCTTGGTCACCTGACAGAACCTTAATGGCAGCTGGATGAGTACAAATTAATACAGGAAACTGGGAACCAGATCAGGAGGATCCAGTGGTTCAAAGATACAAGCAGGATGTGTTTGACTCAAGTAAATCACAAGACCTTAAGGAGCATACTTTGGGGAGGAAACTTGAGAAAGATACTGCAATCACTTCATCAGGTGCCCCTGATTCACTAAATCAAGAAAAACTGATTTACTACAAAAGCCTGAGAAAGAATCTTAGAAAGAGAAACAGTCTCATGAAAAAACTGCTCCACCCTGGAGATCTGCTGATTTGTTTGCACCTAGGGGTTAACCAGCCCATAGGAGAAATGCAGTAAGACTAATATATAAAGGGGGACTAGAAAACCCACCAGATAGAATTTATGTAGCTAGAACTATTTTGAAAGAATCAAGGAGATTTTTTTCTTCAGAAATATATACGTTGATTCACACTGGTTATGCTAATGTTTGACATAAGCTTTAAGACAAATGCTGGTTTGGACAGATTTGAGGCAAATATAATTTGTTGATGCCCATTATGGAGCCCTTTTCCAGCAGTATCACTCACATAACCTATGTTAAGAACAGTAACAGTATTATTTAAAAACAAAGGGGTAAACATATTAGACATTCTGTACTGGTTAAAGCAGCAGTGTGAAATATTAGATAACCCTAGTTACTGAACACATATGGACAGCTGGATGGAAAATTAGGGTCAAACTACTGCAAATGGACATGGGGTTATGCATTTGTCAGGCACCTTTTTTTAAGCAAGGACAGAGGTTCTTTGTTCTACATGGGACAACCCAAAACTGGTTTTAAGTGTGGTTCCAGAGGTCATTTAAATACTGCATTTGACAGCAGTAAGTGTAGCCTCTGATTTGAATAGGTCATGTAGAAACTGTGTGCCAAAATACTTTCAAGTGTAATTTATGCAAAAAAAGGTGTCACTTCTATGCAAAGTGTCCAAGGGCATGCCATAATAAGGGAAAATATTTGTCCACTGAAATGTTGGTGTCATAGTCACAGTGGAAAGGGTCCATATAAGTTCCTGAAAAGCAATTGGAAGCAATGCAAAATAAAGAACTCAAGGAAGTGAATGCAGCTGCAACACAAAAGGAACCTGCAGAGAGTGTGTGTGTGAGAGAGAGAGAGAGAGAGATACAATCCATTAGGTGTATAGTAAAACTGAAATGGAAGTAAAAGAACAAGAATAAGAATAACTTCATAGCTCCTCCTCCTGGGGCTGTGTGGGTGGCTGTTTGTGCTTGTCTGTGTCTGTAGGTTAGTTTTTGTTAATTTACATGTTTTTCTGCTGGGAATACCTGTGCCATTCTTGCACACAACATTGGTGAAAGTCTCCTGGACTGAATTTCTGCAAATCGCCATCATCAGGTATCAGCTTTTTAATTTTAAATCAACTTTCTTGAAGCCTCCCAAGGAAGCATATGCCTTACAACTAGTCTTACAAACATGGTGATGCTGGGTCCTGCAACTGAATCAACATTTTCAACATTCTCATCTGACCACTCTTAAAGCAACTGCACTTGTGGACTTTAAAGAACAAAGGAATTTTAACACATTTTGTGACTGAATCAACATTTTTGTCTGACCTTTTCCAAAGGTATTGTACTTGTCTCTGAGGACTTTGAAGATCAAAGGAAACATACAGACAAAAGGATTTCACACATTGCATATGCCCAGGCCACAGTTTATCACCTCAGGAACTTTAACATATTATGTGATCCTGGATCTCAACAGTACTATAGTACTTCTCTCTTAAACCCTCTGGCACCAAACCCTCCCAGTCTTTTTTTTTCATTTTTCTCTGTACTTACGCCATAGTGCTTATCTAGCCACCTTAGCCCACTAAAATCCGTGCCCACACCATCCTCCTATTGCTTCATACCCCCGACTGCCTAGCCCACACTTCTTCTCGGCTCTCTCTGCCTCGCTAAAAAATGCTTTGGCTTAGTCCCACCACCTGTTCCTGCTCACCCTCACCCTCCTTTTCCCTTTATGCCAACTCCCCCCCTCCGCCTACCCTACCCCTCCACCTACTCTCACCTTTCTATACTACTACCGGAAACATTGTACCATGGCTTTTACTCTGGAAGTCTTAAACAAACATCACCCAATTAATACCTGGGTGCAAAGAGCCATATTTCCTAATTGGAAACTGCCACATCATTATAACTCACTAACGATCACCCTCTACTGGGACTCCAGAAGACAATCCAAGCATCTTAAAAAGTACAAGCAGAAACTCAATCCAACCTATTATGAACTATGAATGGCATTGCTGAAACTCCTGCTCCTCCTACTTTTAATATCTGGTGGAATACACCCAAACCCTGGTCCTGTTGCACTGAAGCCGACAAAAACAGGGAAAGTTGGTAGTGGTCTCTCCATTATCACTCTAAATATCTGCAGCCTCCTTCCCAAATTGGCATCTCTTCAAACTCTAGCTGGACAAAAAAACCCTGATATACTAGCCATTGTGGAAACCTGGCTATCTCCCAGCACCCAGATCATGCGGTCTCGCATGAAGGCTACAATCTTTTCAGACTCGACCCGGGCAAGCAAAGAAAGGTGTGGGCTGTGCTATCTACATAAAGGACAACCTCTCCTGTCAGCGCCGCAGCTTCACCCCCACAAATACGCAGATGCAACTCCTCCCTATCAAACTGCTTCTTGGTGCACAAAACAAAGTTCTCACAGTGGCCGCAGTCTATATCCCTCCAAAAGACCACTGTGCCAGTATTAAGTCTGTACTTGATTTTGTTAGTCTGCAGCCCTCTGAAAATGAGCTCCTCCTCCTCGGGGATTTCAACATACACTGGCTCTTACAAAGATGACATCCTAGCAGCAAACCTGACTCAGATGGTAACCTCCCCCACCCGGAAAAATTACAAAACTGGTACAAGCACCCTTATTGACTGGGTTCTCACAAATCACCCTGACTGGATAAAAAACATTAAAGTCCTCCCTGACTCCCTCAGTGACCACTCCCCAGTGTCCTGTACCTGGTCTAATAAATTTCTCAAGCCACCCCCCAAAGTTATAACAAGCAGAGTATTTGCCTTATGGGAATCTTATCAAGTTGAAAACCCATCTCCTACAACAGGACTGGACGCCAATCCTTGAATCAACTGATATTAATACTGCTCTAGAATACTTCATTAAATCTTTCAACTCTGCATGCGACTTATACGCCCCAGTAAAAAAACGTAAAATCAAAGCGCTATCAAATCCATAGATTACTGCCAAACTACTTGCCGAGCTCAAGGTTTGGGACCACCTCTGGGCAGTTGCCAGAGACACAGGCTCACCTCATGATACCCTAAAATACAAGCAGGCAGAAATAGATGTACCTCCACAAATTAGGCAAATGAAGGCGCCTATTTCAAAAAAGCCCTTGAATCCACCTGGGGACATGAAAGAGCTTTTGGGACAACATCCGAAACATAATGGGTAAACAATCAAAATCGTCACCTACCATTATGAAAGTTGATGGATCCACCACTCTTGACCCAAAGTCTATTGCAGATGCGCTTAATAAGACATTCACAGACCTTAGTGGGACCTCCCCCCAGATTTCTTCTCAGACTTACCTGTGCCTAGCCTAGTATCACAAAACACCCCTCGTGACAAACCACAATTTTACTTCAAGAAAATCAAAGTGCACGAAGCACACAAGTACATAAGAAAGGCCTGCTCCAAATCCAGAACAAGTAGTGACATGCTAGATCTAAAAATCCTGTCTCTCACCCTGGATGAAGTAATTCACCCCCTTGCAAAAATTCTTAATCTGTCACTTTGCCAAAGTCAATTTCCCAACAAATGGAAATCTGCCATAGTTACGCCAGTGCACAAAGGGGGGGACAAAACCTCAACAGGAAACTATCGACCAATATCAATACTCCCTCCCTCTCCAAAGCACTTGAGCAGAATAGTGGCAGACCAACTCTCTGATTACCTGGACAAATACAATCTACTCTGTAATCAACAGCACGGCTTTAGGAAAGGACATAGCACAACAACAGCCTTACTTGATTTCTCTGGAGAAGTCCACTCAGCCCTGGACAAAGGGTGCCAAACAGGTGCAGTCTTTATCGATCTTACAAAAGCTTTCAACACAGTCCATCATGGCCTACTTACCTCCCTACTTTCTATTCTAGGCCTGGCTGAAGGTCCTTGTGCTTGGGTAAAAAGTTACCTGTCCAATTGGTCACAGGCTGTAAAAATCTCTAATGAACTCTTGACTTCAAACCAGTTCTCTCGGTGTACCACAGGGATCAATTCTTGGACCGCTCCTCTTTAGCCTGTTCCTTAACTCCCTCCCAGATATCTGCCAGGAGAAAATAATCTTATACGCTGATGATGCTGTAATTCTCTCTTCCCAAAGGATCCAAACTCCCTACGAAAAGCCTGCAACTTGCTTTCTCTAGGGTTGAAAGGTGGTTCCTGGATAGTAAACTTGTACTAAACCACAATAAAACAAAATCCATGCTCTTCTCCAATCACCAAAACAAAATAGGCATACTCCCTCACCATACAAACCTCCTGCGGAAATACACTGGACCAAGTAAATACTTTCAAATACCTTGGCATCACTTTTGACCAAGGGCTCACCTTTGCAACCCACATTGACAACACTGCGAAAACAGTGAACCAACACCTGGAATACTATTCCGTAACCATCAATTTCTAAATCAAGCGGCATTGAGAATAGCTATACAGAGTTCCATAATCTCAATCATTGACTATGGCCTTATTATTTATGGCTCAGCTACCTCCACTGCTCTAAGGCGTATCTCAATCACTCTAAATAAGGCCTGCCGGCTCCTCAAGGGGGCTCAAAGACTGACTCAAATGTGTGATCTGTACTATGAACCAGGCTGGTTGAACCTATCAAATCGTCTTATCTCACCTGCACAATGGCAAAAAAATCTATCTTGGGACTGACTCCATTATGTTTTCAAAACCTACTCTGACTGAATCCTGGCTCACGACCATCCACCAGATCTGAACGCCAACATTTCTTGGTTCCGAGATGCCGGACTGCACAGGGACAAAGATCATTCACATACAGGGCCCCGACATGGTTCAATGCGCTTAGTCCACCTACTCTATCCTCAACCTCACTTGAAGCTTTCAAATCCATGCTCTATGCCCACCTCACCACCACTAGCAACTGTGATTGCACTAGATAAAGACTACTACTCCTCATGTCCATCCTCACATCTGAGGCCTCTCCCTCCCTGACTAATGAACCCTCTGGTACCTCTACTACTTCCTGTCTCCCACCCTAACTCACTCCCCTTTTTCCTGTCCCTCTCACTTACTCTCCCGCTCACCACCTTTCCCCTCCTCTAGCCTCTTTTGGTGCCTAATGATCACCTCTCCTGGAAGTTTCCTTAACCTCTAAATTGTCTACTGCTTGAACCTGTATAGCTTGTTTTCTATGAAACTTAAAAACGTTACTGCCTTAAACTGTTAATAGCAAATTTATGATGTAACTTTCCTGTCTGGTTTTACCTGTAATATGTATCGTGCTTTGTTAAATGTTCTTTGTGACGTGGAACCTTTGTAAAAGAGCCCTGGCTCAAAGGTATTAATTCCTAGACTAATAAACTAAAACTAAAACAAACCCAGTCCTCTTGCAGTTGACAGAGAGTAGTGCAGAAACAATTCCAGAAAAAGACAGATCTGACCCAAAGGAGTTGCCCCCCCCACACCAACAGATAGATACTTTTCTACCAGTAAAAGGAAGGAAGGGGAAAATGAAAAGATTAAGAGAAGAGATGAAGTCCACAAAAAAGGAGAGGAAATCTAAAAACTCAGCTGGTCTAATATACAAAAATAGATTTAGTGCTCTACCAGGGAAAACCAATTGGTGTGACACAGACATTGAAGGGGAAGATTCAGAAGACTTATCAGAAGCCTCCTCTCAGAAAGATAACATGTCAGATCAGGAAGATTTGGTTCCAAAAACCAACTCACAGGGAGTGGGGAGGAGAACAAGAATTTAGAACAAAGCACTTTCATGAGGAAGACCCTCCCTTCAACTTTAAATGGACACATTGAATATAGCAACTATAAATGTGAACAGTATAAAAGGATATTGAAAATTACTGCCTATAATGACTAGTCTAGCTGAATTAGACAGTCAAATAATCATTTTGCAATTTACCAGACTTAAAACAAAGTACAGAGTAGATCAGGCTACTAGGCATTGGTCAAAAGGTCCATCTTTCTGGTCCACAGATCTTGATAGATGTGATTGGGTGAGGATATTGTTTAATGCATCAAGTTTAAAACTGTCAAAATTAATTGAAATTTTACCTGGAAGGGCACTGGCTTTAGATTTAATCTATTACATAAAGTGGCCCTTATGCACATGGGGCAGGAAGTAGGTGCTGGTGTCACATATCCCACCCGCAAAGATCCACACCTGTGGACAGGTGCACACCAGCGGCATTCACAGCCACCAGCCACCTGTCCATGTCACCCCCCCACACAGGGCAGCCAGGGGTGGGGTCACAGGTCTGGCTGGGCGTCCAATCAGATGCATGGACCAGGACACAGAGTGGATCACTTATGCAGTGGGGCATGTGTTGGCAGCATGCCTGTGGAAGACCTATGGCCAGTGACTGGGGTGATGAGTGGAGGACAAAGCTACTGGCCCTCTCATGATGTGGCCCTGGAGTGGGTCGCTGGAACTGGTGGGTGGGTTCAGTTGGTGGTGTAGAGGGGCACTGTACCCTACAACATGCCTGGGTGGCCCAGTGCATACGTTTACCAGTGGTGCCATTCAGGGGGGCAGCAGTCATGGGCTGGTGCCCGTGTCTGTATGGTGGGGGGGCACGGCAGGTAGATGCTGTGCACTGATGTGTGCTGGGTTGGTGCCGGGCAGTCATGGGGTGGTCAGAAAACAGTTGTCCTGTTGGTGGTGTTGGCTAACTGTCCCATTTGGGCAGTGGACAGTAGTGTGCATGGGGCATGTAGGGGTCTTACAGCAGGGTTCTCCCTGTCATACCCTGCACCCTCCTCCACAACATAGTGGTCAGCACTACACACCATAGTGCATGGTGCATAGTGCCAGCCTGCCTCTTGCCTGCCCCTGGCATGTTGCCCTTGGCACAGCCAGTGGATCGGGGACATAGGTGATGTGCACCCCCATTGGTGCATCCTGCGTGGGTGGCACAATGGATGCAGGGTGGCTATGCGCCCAAGATATGCAGCTCATAGCCATTACACCAATTAGTGCATAAAGGCTGTAGACTGAGAATAATCACTGTTTATGCCCCACAAATAAAGGCATTATAGGTGAGTATATTTAATGATGTACAACCCTATTTGCACACATCGTGGACAGTAATTTGGGTGAGGGATTTTAATGGTGGGATAGTAAGGGAAGATAGAGGATTACAAATGCGCAAACTGTACAGTGATAGCAACAGCCTGAAAGAGATCACTAAAACAGCAAGGCTAAAGGATGCATACAGACAACAACATACCACTGGTGGGAACAGTTACTTCAGGAGATCACTGTCAACCAGGATAGATTTTGTTTTTGTATCAGTGCATTTAACAGTAGCAGCAAGTCAGTTGCAAAGTCAGGAATATACAGATGATAAGATGTTGAAAATTTCTTTAGGGTGCAGTCATACCCCAACTCATGGCTAAGGAATTTGGCAAATGAATAAAAGCACATTGAATGATGAATAGCTAATAAAACAATGAAATCAATTATGGGAAGCCAGATTATTGGTAATGTGTATATATGACAAAAGAGAAACATGGTGTGAGGACAGAAAAAAGGAGATTAGGAAATTATTCAAAACTCCCTGATAAAAGGTACAAAAATGCCCCAGCAGAGTAACATAATCTGTAACAACATTACACTCAGAGATGGAGAGGCGATTGCAACAGTCTTCAATTGCTTCTTCACCAACCTGGGGGTGCTCAGACCCAAGTCCACACACAACACCCAGGGCCCTTTGGCCACTGAATCCCAGGACCCTCTGATAGCCCATTTCCACCTGTGGACAGTGCGAACCAAAGATGTGCTGCCTCTCCTACAATCCTTAAAACCCAGTGGATCACCAGGACCTGATGGACTGGACCCTAGGCTGCTAAGGCATGCTGCCCAAGCCATTGCACTACCTGCAACCCTGTTAATAAACAGATCCCTGCAGGAAGGTACAGTCCCACTAACATGGAAACAGGCCCATGTATTCCCAATCCACAAGGGTGAAGCAAGGGAACCCATAGGCCACTATATGCCCATCTCCATCCTATGTCACCTGGCTAAGATTCAGGAGTGGCTAGTCTATAGCCAACTCAGAGACTACCTGGAAGCCAACAGACTACTGGCCCCTTCACAACACAGCTTTAGACCAAAGCATGGGACTGACACTGCCCTCATCAGATTCACCTCTGATGTCCTGGCCACATGTGATAAGGGTACCCCCACTGGGGCCATGTTCCTGGACCTCTCTAAGGCCTTTGACCTGGTGGATCACCCACTCCTACTAACCAAGCTTAGCCAATTGGGTCTGGATCAGCATTCCCTCAACTGGTTCCATAATTACCTCACTGATTGCACTCAACAGGTCAAGTGGAAAGGGCTCACCTCTGAACCCCTACCTTTAACTGAGGGGGTCCCACAGGGCTCAATCTTAGGCCTGCTAATGTTCTCCCTATTCACAAATGACCTCTATGGATACTGTGGGAGCAGCTCCATAGTACAGTATGTGGACGATGCAGTACTGTACAGAACTGGAGATCGCCCATCTGACCTAGGACCCCAGCTCCAAGATGACTTCACCAAGGCAGAGACTTGGCTAATTGAGAACCTCTTGGTCCTCAATCCCACCAGGACTAAGGCAATGCTGCTCAGGCCAAAATCCTTGGGTCTCTCCAGGGCCCATCTTCTGCCACTCACTACCATATCTGGCTCCAAAATAGAGGTAGTACAATCAGTCAAATACCTTGGCCTCACATTAGATCAGGGGCTCACACTGAAGCTCCATGTGGACATAGTAACAAAAAACATCCACCAAAAACTGGGCCTCCTCTATCGCCTAAGCCACAACATGATACCCTAGACTAGACTGGCAATCTCACAAAGCATCCTTCTCCTAACCTTAACATACGCTGCCCCCATTATACTTGGCATTGCTAAAATGGACCATAGCAGATTAATGACCCTATACCACAAAATCGCTCACTTTGCTACCAAATCATACCCATCATTGTGATGCCCTCACAGCCCTCAACTGGCCATCCCTGTACAATAGGCTCCAGTACCCCCTATTAAGCTGGACCTACAAGCTCCTTGATGCCCAACCTCTGACAGGTCTGATCAGACTACTTGCCCCAAAGCGGACCAGACAACCACTTTGCTCCTCGAACAAAAAACTCCTGGAAATTCCCCAGGCTTGCTCTGTCACCAGGAGTAAATCCTTTACTCACCTAGCCACAGAATCATGGAACAATCTCCCCAGCCATCTGCAGGAGGCACCGACCTTAGCCATCTTTCAAAAGGGACAGCGTGCTCACCTCCTCAAACTTAGTCCCTGCCCCTACACCAATGGCTAAGTCAAGCACACCTTGCATCAATTTGTACTGGCTCTACACTGCTCCCCTACAAGGGTTATGACTAATGACTGCACAAGCTGGTACTCTACCACATATGGAACTTCCCGTATGCATTTAAAGCTCTTATCCCCTCACCCCTATGTGCCATCACTGCTGTACTCTATATTGTAAGGTATTTGCTGCCCTCTTCCACAGAAACTGTATATCATCCTAATAAATCCATATTGTATGTACTACTCTGTCCTGCTGTACTCATCAATGTACTACACCACCTGTATTAGATGTACTGTACTGTACTGCAGTATTAGATGCACTACTGTATTAGATGTACTGCACTGTACTACTGTATTAACTAATATCATGTACCTCCTGCCCTCTTCCATAAAAACTGTAAAATTGTATACTGTCCTAGTAATCCTGTACAATCTGTCTGACACTATACTACCTGACTGTATGTTCAAAAAAATATATGTAACAAACTCCAGGTCGCCCCTGAAAAAGGGACCCTCAGGGGCCCATTGGGCTTACCCAGTTAACAAAATGTAATAAATAAATAAATATGGGAAACAAAGCACATTCTGAATATATACACTATCTACAATTAAGAAATCATTTACAAACTTTAATATCCAGAACACAAACTGAAAAGCAAGACTACAGCACACAAATTAGAAACATACAGAAACAGATGAAAGACTAAGGTCCACATTTACTACACTGGCATTCAGCATTTTAGTAAGCTAGAAAAGAAGTATATTTTGGAACAATAGTGTTGAAAAGTTTGAAGTAAAATGTGAATCTATTTAGACTAAGTGTTTGATGTGAATGAATTTATGATGTGTTTTCTATTATAGAGAATTGGATACACTGCTTTAAGTCATTAGTAGCATGAGTCTAACCAGAGTCAAAAGTACAAGGAATAAAATAATTGATAAACAATAATTTAAGGTTAGAGACTTGATATTACCTTTAACTATTAGTAGTAGAGGACTTTTCAGTCTTAAATGAAAGATTTAAAAGCTTTCTGTTTTTTGTTATTTGTTTAGTGTCCTATGGTGGGAATCAAACAATGAATGTTTAAACATATATTGTATCAGAAAAAAGAATTATTAGAAAAACACAAGTAAGGCTAAATGACATTTTTCTTTATGAGTTTCTATACCAGAATCACATTTTTAATAAGAGAAACTAATATTTATATGTTTTGTGATGTTTGAATACATATTTTTTTTTTAGAAAAAACAGTCTTTCCTGAAGAAGGGATTACCCAAAATGTTTGCATTTTTATGGACTGGAAGTTATTTCAGTATATGTGAATAAACCTTATAAAAAGGAATAACATAGTGGTATAGATTAATTATTTCAGGGTGAGTGGGACAATCAAGAACCAATACCTTCTCTAAATATTGAGCTAAATATTGGTTTATTTGTCCTCTCCTCAAAGATACAAATAATTTTTTTAATTCTATTAAGAGGAACGGCTGAACTGGACAAGTCTTTCTGTAGTGAAGAATTTTTAGCACATAGCTGAAGTGCTGAAGAATGGGGGCCACGCCAGAAAATTGTTGGAGTGATTTCAGGTGTTTTTCTATGAACTGGAACATCTACTTCTTGAAAAAGATTGATTTTTCATACTAGAGTAGAGACTAATTTTCTGACTGTGCCTGAGAATATCTTTTTGAAGATCTGAAAAAGAAATTTGATAAATTTGAAGATCTGTTGTTTTTGGATTACTATATGTTGCGGTTGGACTTACATCTATTTGATTTTGGACGTGATTCATTCTGTATTGTAAAAATGTTTTCTGACTAATGATGTATTGGTTATATGTTGAAAGAAAAATATTACGTCTGTATTGATTAATAGACCAAAAATATTGTACTTTCTCAGAAAGCTATATATACTTCCCTCCTTTTTTTCCTTTTATTTCTTATAGTATAACAAAATAAGTAGTTTTGAGGAGATAGGGACCATTACAGATAAAAGATTCTTACCTTGAATTATTTCAGAAATAGAGGAAAATACAATCTAAGAAAAGTTTAAATCTAAAAGACAGTTTACAGGTCCAGTAACATCAAAGACAGTTCAACATGATTATGAGTTTTTTAAACAAAAACAACTAAAATGGGATTGGCATGCTTTAACTCTAACTGAGTATTTAAAACAAAAAAGGATCCCTAGAGGACTTAGGATTTTGATTGAACCTAATCTTGGTTTTACCACAGAAGAATTAATGGAAAAATGAGACGGGGCAAGAAATAGGTGCTCATAAGATTTTATGTTGATTTTGGTTGAGGCCTTAACTAAAGAATTAGAAAAAATAGACAAAGAAATAGTAATTTTGGAAGAAGAAGTAAAAAAACAATTCTCCATAGAAGAATTGACAAAATTTTTAGATAAAGTAAACAAACAAATAGATGATTTTGAAAATGAGAGTAGATCAATAAAAATAACCAAATTCAAAAGAAACTTGAATGATTATTGAGATGGGAAAGTATATTCTTGGTTTAAGAACAAAGATATAAAGAATAGGATGTTTTTTACATATAACCCAGATTCTGATAGTAACATTTATACATCTAGTAGTGATACGGCTATCAAAGGAAACAGGTGTGGGAGGGGTGAACATTTTTTAGGAAGGAGAGGATACAGTGGGAGGGGCAGATGTTAATGGGGAAAACAAACCAGAGGATACCAATTTACTCAGAAAGAACCAATTACAACCATAGATACATAAGAAGGGGTCTCAGGAATAGAAAAAATCGACTCCAGTACAGGGCAAGAAGGAAAACGAAAAGAAAAACAAAAAGAACCTCAAACACAAGTGATCACGAGGTCACAAGTGAAATAGGGATATTTAATCTTTCATCTAGAAATTTAACACAAGAAGAAATTAATGTATTGAATAAAGGCCTCACCTTCTGCATTCATGAGAAAATAAATGAATTTGAAATAAAATTTGACTATGTTTTTGATAACAATTCTATGGTTGGATTAGATGAGGAAGCACAGCAAAATAAAAATGATTTGGGAATAAAATTATAATTAAAATCACAATTCTTACCTCCTGGACCTATTCCTCATATTATTGAATCATATATCTGTATGGTAAGTAAAGATGTTGAACACATTTTAAAAAATGAAAAGAATGCAGATAGAAGGACAAAGTTTAGCCTTTTCTCAAAGGAATTTGGAGCATTAAGAAGTTTGGAGACTGATTCTAATATTGTAATTAAAAAGTCAGATAAAGGTGGTGGAATCGTAATTGAGAATTATTTAGAATATAAAACAAAGTGTGAGAACATGTTAAAAGTGAAGGAGAATTATTTAAAACTGACAGAAGACCCAACTACAAAAATAAGTAGCCTAATAGAAGAATACTTAAAAGGGCATTGGAAACAATTGGATTAATGATTGCAAATTTAAAGCACTTAGGAAGGATTTTCCTTTAATCCCTGTATTTTATACACTTCCTAAAATCCATAAAGACCCTGTCCACCCTCCAGGGAGACCAATAGTAGCTGGAATAGGATCAGTCATAGAACCCATTTCAATATATGTGGATTTTCATATAAAAGACTTAGTAGAATCAATTAAGTCATATTTGAAAGATTCAACCCACTTAATAAATCTTCTGGAGGAATTTAATAAAGATTATGACCTAGCTAATAAATCAGTTCTTTTAGTAAGTTTTGATGTAAAGGATTTATATACCTTTATTCCTCATTTAGAAGGTTGTGAGGCACTAAGAGAGACTTTAGAACAAAATAGAAAATAAATTGTACCACCTAATGAGTTCTTACTACAACTAGCTAATTTAGTTCTGACACAAAATTATTTTAGGTTTGAAAAGGATTTTTATGCACAGATAAAAGGAACAGTAATGGGGTCAAGTATGGCCCCATCGTATGCCAATATATTCATGAGTTGTTTTGAGACTAAATTTATTTACAAGAATAATTGATTTTCTAAAACTTTTACTATTATGGAAACGTTTTATTGATGACATTATAGTAATCTGGGAAGGAATGGAGAAGGAACTTTTAGAGTTCCATAGTTATCTAAATAACAGTACAGAATGTTTAAAATTTACAATAGAATATAGCAGGGAAGAAATTTTGTTTCTTGATTTAGTGATCTTTAAAAGAAATGGAGTTTTGTGCACTAAAATGTTTAGGAAATTAACTGATAGAAATACTATACTAAGGGCAGATATTTTTCACCCCCAAAAATTAGTTGAGTCAATTCCTATTGGTCAATATGCAAGGGTAAAACAAAATTGTTCATTGACTGATGACATGGAAGTCTTTTCAGAAGAAATGACTGATAGATTTATAAAAAGAGGTTGTAAAAAATAAGTTTTGGAAAAAGCTAAGAACGAAGTAGCTGCTAAAGCTAGAACAGATTTACTAAATAAACCTGTAAATAATAGAGACCTAGTTGCTGAGAAAATTATTTTATCATTAAAATTCAGTGATGTTTATTATGACATAAGTAAGACAGTTAAAAAACATTGGAAAGTTTCAGAAGTGAAGAAACCAGGTGACAAAGTCTTTGGTAAAGGTGTTCAAGTAGTAGCAAAAAAAGTGAAATCTCTTTCAGAAATCTGAAGTTAAAAAAACAGTCATGTTTATGACTGAAGAACTCAAAGGCAATTATAGCTGTGGGAGATATATACATTATAATAATACCTATAAACTAAAAACTATTTGAAATAGCAGTAAAAATGAAACATATATTATTGATCAATTTATAAATTGCCAAACTGAAACAGTAATTTATGGTATAAAATGCCCCTGTGATTTGTTATACATAGGGAAAACAAAAAGAAAATTAAAACAATGAATAGGTGAACATAAAGGGTATATTAGGAATAAGGATTTAACGTCACCGATCGCACGTAATTTTTTAGAAAGGGGTCATCAAATTCCATCACTTAGGTTTTTTTGGGATAGAAAAAGTGAGTAAAAAGAGTAGAGGGGGAGATTTTAATAATAAATTACTCCTATGAGAAGTATGGTTTATTAATTTATTCCAAACTACAAATCCACGCTACGGCCTTAATGAAACTATAGAATGACAACCAATATTGTGATGAACATTTAATGTTTGACTTATTGGTAAGAAGTTCGATTTGCAACTATTAGTTTTTTCCAAAAGCAAGACACCTTCTAATTTACTTCTTTACTTCTAAATGTTATTAAGGTAAAGACAGAGTCCTATACACAATAACAATTAAGTTGTAATGATGAATATCAGGAGCACCTCCAGCACCAAGACTTAAGGTAATTGGTGTCGCTTTGAGGCCGGCCTGGCTTCTAGGCAAGCAGGTTCTGCTTGCGTTGCGTTACTACATTTGGCAGCCAGATTTGGAGGTAGAGTCACATAGTGATTTAAAAAGAGATGTCCTTTTGGTCCCGCATCACTTCCACCTGAAATGGACAAAAGCTAACATCTAATGTGAGTAAAAACCAGGTTAAAAATATACTAAGTAGCTAGAATATGATACAATGTACTCTACAAAGTTTGAACGAGTTATTTCTTTATTTAGGACTTTTATGCTATGAGTGCTTCAGCGCTGGCTGAAAAATGGCAATACAATACATTTTGAGGTTAGCGGTTAACTTTTTACCAAGCTTGGCATTCAGAGTCTTAATTCATTTTAAAAGAATGTAAGACTTAATCGTTTAAAAGGTTAGAAATATACTAAGTAGTCTGAGTGTGATACAATTTTACTCTTAAAGTTTGAAATGAGATATTTCTTTATTTAGGACTTAAATGCCATGAGTGCTTCAGCACTGGCCAAGAAACGGCAACACAATGCTTTTTGAGGTTAGCATCTAACTTTTTACCATGTTTGGCATTCAGTTGTTATAGTTTAGTTTACAGTAAATGAAAGTAAGACTTAAAGGCCACAAGTGCTTTGTGATTTTGGTAAAAAGAACTTTGAGTTTAATAAGGTCCAGATGTACTACACTGGCATTCAGCATTTTAGTAAGGTAGAAAAGAAGTGTCTTTTGGAAAAGTAGTGTTGAAAAGTTTGAAGTAAAATGTGAATCTATTTAGAGTGAGTGTTTGATGTGAATGAATTTACAATGTTTTTTCTATTATGGAGAATTGGATACTCTGCTTTAAGTCGTTAGTAGCATGAGTCTAACCAGCATCAAAAGTGCAGGAATAAACTAATTGAGAAACAATAATTTAAGGTTAGAGACTTGATATTACCTTTAACTATCAGTAGTAGAGGATTTTTCAGTCTTAAATGAAAGATTTGAAATTTTTCTGTTTTTTGTTATTTGTTTAGTGTCCTATGGTGGGAATCAAACAATGAATGTTTAAACATATATTGTATCAGAAAAAAGAATTATTAGAAACACACAAGTAAGGCCAAATGACATTTTCTTTATGAGTCTCTACATCAGAATCACATTTTTAATAAGAGAAACTAATATTTATATGTTTTTCCTTTCCTGAAGAAGGGAGTCCCCGAAACGTTGAAATTTTTATGGACTGGAAGTTATTTCCGTATATGTGAATAAACCTTATAAAAGGAATGACAGTGGTAAAGATTAATTATTTCAGGGTGAGTGGGACAATCAAGAACCAATACCTTCTATAAACAATACAGTGAACAAATGAAAGAGAAATTATGGAAGCATTAGATATAGAACAATGTATTTGGAAGTGTAGTTAACGAGGATTTTATGCACGCCTGAGGTATGTGATCACCCAAAAACCTGAGGGTGAAGCCTGAGGGGTTTTATCTGGGCATCACACACCAAGGGTGAGCATAAAATCTGAGTTCCCAGCACACTTCCCCATGTTTTATTTTTTATATTTACTGGTGGTTAATATCATGCAAAGTGAGTTTGCATGGTATTGTGTGACTTTGTGCGACATAGAACTGTGGTTTATGAAACTCCATAATTCACAAGTGTGAATTACGGAGTTATGAGGGTCAGCCCAAGGTGGTTTATTGACCCTAACCAGTAAATATAAACTTTTTCTGCAGCATCAGGATCAAGAATAAAGAGTATTGGATGTTATATAGGTAAAGCAGATAATCCACCTAGAAGTAGTCTAGCAGGAGTATCCATTGCAGATCAAGATATTAATGTTTTAGGAATAAATTATGGTGCACAGCAAATGGCAGAAAAAATGGGAAACCTGTCTAAATATAGTCGGGAATAAAGTACATTTTTGGAAAGCTAAACAAGTTTCTAAACTGAACAGGGTTTTATTAATAAAAAAACTTGTTGATACCCATATTTTTATGTGTTAGCTATATATTTCCAACTCCTCAGAGGTTAGAAACAAGATTGCTGATTTGATTTTTTTCAAGGATTTGGGGGGAGTAGATTAAATCCTAAGAAAAAGAATACAACATATAGAAGAAAACAGAAGGAGGGATGTGGAATGATGAATCCTGTGGGAATTTTTTTACAGCATATTTCATACGTATACTATAGATATGGCTCTTAGGCCAAATGGGATATACTGGACACCTTGTATAAAAAAATGGCTGGAAACATATATGGCAAATTGGCAGAAAGGCAAATTAAAAATGCAGAAAAAACAAACAGATACCATTGAGTATATGATAAAAGGCATAAAGAAAATCAAACAATGAAATCTCACAGTACAGACTGTTACGCTGCTTAGCAGGACATACATGTATAAAGAAATCCAGAGGAATAACTATTATGAACCTTTAGTGATCCCTCAGTGTTCAGATCAAGAGGTTCAGCAAGTTTTCACTTACATAAATAATAATAGAATTCCTACATCCTTTTGGGATGTCCACTTGCTTAGTGTTCAGGTGTCCGGGGGACACATAAACATAAACAAATAAATGAAAGATATTGTTTGCAGGAAATCTGCATACAGCATGAAGAAACACAAGAACATCTGTTTTTTATAGTATCCATATGTACAAAGCTTTTAGAAGTTCTTAGCACAGAAGTGACAGGAACCCTTACATCAGAAAACTGACTATAAAGAGATTGTTTTGGGGCTATATGAAATATGGTGGGGGAAACATGATTTAGATAACTCCAATTGATTGGCATAACTCTAAAATATTATATTTGGCAGGCCAGATAAGCCTGGATATTCCAACAAAGACAAACTATGAATATATAACTTATAAATTCTATTGAAATTGAATTACAGAAAATATGCTATCTTGAAAGGAAGACAGAGGCCCAGATATTCAAAGCTTTGACATGGGTGCAAACTGTTTGCACAGGTTTAGTGTGGGATTAGTGTGGGTCTGCTATATTCGAAAGATCAAATAGAGCACATAAACTGCATTAGCACCCGGGCAAAATCATAATATAGTGTATGCGTAAGGGCTATTGTGCATGAAAATGGATGGAAATACATTGCGCCGCATTAGCACAGCTTTAGCATGGCCTTGCATGACCCTAACATACGACTATGACACAGAGAAAAAGCCAGACATGGGGGAAACATGCTGCTGTCTGATGGCACCACAATGGTGCCAACAGCTGCCACCTGTCCCAGCCATGCCAAACAGTATGTGGTGACCTGGCCCCCGGGGGCCACCATGGTAGTGTGGCTGTACTGCACACACCTGCAGACCATACATCTGTGGTGACCAACAGATGCCAGAACATACATGCAGCACTGTGGGCATGCAGGGTGTTGAGGGGAGGGTGTACGGGTGGCCAGGCCTCGCCACAGACTGGGTGCAGCCACAAGGCTGGGACACAGCACACAGTGCACATGGGCCAGTACTGGGAATACCCCAATATCAGTGTGCCTGTCCGATCATACATGCCCCCCAGTCACATACCGCACAGCCATACAAACACCACAGCACTCACAACTGGCCATGTTTATGTCACTATGAGCATCCCATGCCAGAGGTCCAGCATCTGTGGGTCACACAACAGTGTGACAGTAATGTCCACTTTCAGTAAACACCTGCAAGGTGGGCTTGTCACTGTGTAAAATGCAGTGGTCAACACTACCCTACACACTATAGGCATTTCTGTGTCCCTCACACTACTGGCCCCCTTGCTACTGTGGTGTCTGCTGTGCACTGTAGCATGTCCTAGAGTGTGACAGTTGAATGCATCATCACCACCACCACCTGTGCCTATACTGTGCTGTCTCCTGGGGTACACAATGCTATGCTGTACTGCATACATGTAGCCTGCAGCTACCATCATGCACTGTCAGACTGACCTACAGGTAGAGCTACAGGCAGACCTGGCCAGCTCCTGTACTTCCAGACTGACCTACAGGTGGAGCTGTAGGACCCTGCAGTAATGCTGGGCAAACTGCATGCAAATCAGGGCATAATGAGATGCTAATCTGGATATTTGCCCAGAGACTACCTAAGTAGACTCATTTGCATGTCACTTTTGAATATGGCAAAGTTTAGCACTGGACAAATGGCTTAGCTCTGCACTGAACCCATGCAAATGTGTTAGTTTGGTGCTAATCATTCGGGGAATATTACACAGTATTGCACACTGTATTTTCACACGTGCTGCTGCTTGTAGCTGTACTGTGTCCATGCATTTGCCTGCACGCACATTTTCCACATAGTTCACCTCTACCTACCTTCACGTTGCTGTGTACTGTGTTGCTGTTGTGGTTTGCACTTCCTGGTTGCTATATTCAAAGCCGTCTTATTCCAGGCCTAAGTTTGCCCTGCACTCCCAGCCCAGTTTGCCTGGCATTATTTCCTTGCTAAATTCAGAGGCTGTTTGCCCCGGGCTATTCCTTTTGAATATAGCTTGCTTTTTGCTCTGTGCTAAGTTTGCCCTCTGGGCAGTGCTAATTTAGCCCAGGGGCAAAGTTTTGAATATCTGGGCCAGAGTCTCCAAATGTGCATAAGAAAAAATGGAACCATGTCAGTTTTCTAGATGCAGGGTGATAGTCTCATCCCCAAGGAGGGTCATTAGTGGGGTCCCACAGGGATCAGTCCTTGGGCCCCTCCTGTTCAATGCCTATGTCTCTGACAAAAGGACAGGTATCAGGAGTGAGATGAGTCTCTTTGCGGATGACTCAAAACTGAGGGCGGTGGTGGATGGGGAGGAGGGGAGGGTGGCCCTACAAGGGCCAAGATGGTCTAGAAAGTGGAAGCTGAGGTTCAATGCAGGGAAATGCAAGGTACTGTACCTGGGGGCCAGAAACCCAGGCCAAGAGTACACTCTGGGGGGGGATGCTACAAGTCTCGATGGCTGAGAGGGACCTGGGGGTGGTGGTGGATGTCAAGATGAACAACTCGGAGACTTGTAGGAGGGCGGCAGCCAAGGCCAACAGGATGCTGGGATGCATCGCTAGGGGGATCACCTCCAGAAGGAGGGAAGTGATACTCCCTCTGTATAACTGCTTGGTGAGGCTGCACCTTGAGTACTGCGTGCAGTTTTGGAGGCCACACTTAAAGAGGGACATTAAACTCCTAGAGCGGGTCCAGAGGAGGGCAACCAAAATGATTTGGGGCCTGGGGGACAGGACCTTAGGGGCGAGGCTTGAAGATCTAAATATGTACACATTGGAAGAGAGAAGGGACCGGGGGACATGATAGAGGTCTTCAGGTACATGAAGGGGGTAAATAGGGGAGGAGCAGTCAGGGTGCTTCGAAGGAAGGAGGAGGGGACAACTAGAGGGCATGGGTGGAAGCTGGAGGGGGGAAGATTAAGGGGAGAAAGGAGGAGGTGGTACTTCACTGAGAGGGTGGTGGAGCCATGGAATGCACTGACCAGGGGGCTGGTGGAGGCAGAGACAGTGGAGGGGTTCAAGAGGGGGTGGGACAGATACAGGGGAAGGGTTCTGGAAGCAAAATCCATTGCAGCGAGAATATCCAGAACTGGAAAGGGAGAAGCCAGAGAAGGCAAGGGGGTCTGCCAGGTCAGCTCCCAGGGTGGAGGCTGACCAAACAAGCAGACGCGAAAGACCATTAGGCCTATTCTGCTGGCATTTTAGTATGTTAGTATATAGAAACAATCTGAAGATATGAGATAATATAAGTATCAATGATGTGTGAAGATGTGAATTGTATTGATTTTTTTCTAAATTATGAAGGAATGGGATTTGTATAGAATATTTTATGTTCTGTGTATCATGATTTACTGCATGAGTTATGATGCCCAATTAAAAAAGCCCCTCCTCTGACAGTAGGGGGAACTGCTGGCCATCAGTCTGATGACTGACTCTAGCATGAGCAGTTGTGCTTGAGCTCAGCAATGGAATTAGACACTGATTGATGTGGACTTTCAGTTCAGCACAACAGCTTTACCTCTAGATATGGATGTTCAGTTTCTACATTCAAATGCCCTGATGGGGCAGGACTCGATGGATTTCGAGATGTCACAGATTTCCCTTGCAGAGCCCATGGGTTCCTTGTTGTCTGGGGTGGATAACCTGCTGAATGACCCTCACCTGCTGCAAGGCCTCATTGCACAATGAATGGAGCTTTTGGAACTCGTGTACTCTGCAGACTACTTACTGCCACCACTCTCTGAGGTTTCCTGACTTGATACACATACTCCGGCCAATGACATTTTGCTCCACAGAACTGGATTACAGCAGGACATGGACCTTTTATGACAAGTTGATGGGCTGCTTGGGAAAGCTGGGGCTTGGTCCCAGTTTTGCTAGACACTGATACTCAATGCATCCTCAATAACTCCGATTGGGGTGACCCTCATACGTCAGCCGAAGCACCTCTACATGGACAGTAACATCCTCTTATGTTTTATCTCAAATGACATCAGCTGGCATGTCAGCTTTGGCAACCCAGCCAACTCCTATGAATAAAACTGATCTAAGGCTGCTTCTCTCTCCCGAGTTACATACAGAACTAGAGGTATGTACCTCTCAAATGTGGGGAAAAGCAGTTCAAGTACCAGTCACGGCCAAATGCCGAACTCACATTATTTAAGTTGCATAACTCTTCCAGGACAGGAGGTGACTCTTTGCACCTCTGTCAGCCACCAGCCAGTGCTTCAGGTATATGGCTGTCTACCATGACTCAGCCTCCTACTTTCCTCACAAATCCCACAGTTACTAACACTGTGCCTGAACAAGCCACATTCCATCAGTCCCAGCCTGTTGACAAGCCACATTCCATCAGTCCCAGCCGGTTGCTCATGGGGCCAAGTGTGCTTCTCCCTCACAGATTATGGTACCCTTGGGCTCACCACTTGATTTTGATTTGGCAATTTCACAGGGGAGTGTTTTTAACCCTGACTCTGCCATATTGGTCACTGACTCCCAGTCTCACATGAACATGGCATATACAGCATGATTGACAAGGTCCTGCCCTGTCACTCCTCTTCATTCAACAGTGCAACAATCCCTGTCCTCCAAGACAGATTGGAGCCTAGTTAAAGCCCTACAAAAAAGCAGGCTAGATTATTGGGCCTGATGGCCATTACTGGATCCCACACCCTGCTCTCCTGCTGGCCTATTGAATAGACTTTTGTGGAACCACTCATTTGGAGACACTTCAGAGGATTGTCTCTCAACCTCCAGACCAGCAGAACCTCAATTTGCTACTCGACCTAGATACTGTTGCCCCCCCGCACCTCAACCTCCTGATGCCGCTACTCCAGCTAGCTCAGTGGAACCACAAGCTTTGGTTTTAGCCCCCTTTGGATGATGCCCCAGTTCAACCCGGTGGTTCTCACGCTTCACAGGAATCTCCATTTAAACTTTTGGTTCTCCTTACAGTGCAGCCTGCTCCTGCACCGAGATGCAATGCAATCCATCTAATATACATAGGGGCAGAGTCCCTTCCTCCTGATCAGTCTTTCTTGGTCTGAAAACTTTTGATGGAATCTCTTGGCTTTGTTACAATGGATATCTTTGCTATCATTTATACCTCAGGATCCGTATTCTATGATGTTAGCTTTCAGCTCCATTCTTCCTTTATATATTTATTTGTTTATTAAATACTAGGAGTTAACACCTTTGAGCTAACAGCTCAGTTACAAAGGTTCTGCATCAATTTACAGAGGTATACAATTTACAACAGATTAAACATTTACAAAGGTTCTGGTTCAAGTAGAAAAGACAAGCAGAAAAACAAGTATCAAAGCAAAAGATAAAATTCCTTAATTACAACAATTTTCAGAGTATATCAAATATAGACATCAAAATATAGTACAAATAAGTACCATAGTCAAGTGGAGGTACAAGTATGCAATACATTAAACTCATTCAAGTTAAAATACTTGAAAAGCAAGGGAGAAAAAGTGATTAGGTAGGGAGATGGATGGAGGGGGTAAATGGGGAAGGCAGAGGACCTTGGGATATTGGGGGGGCTTGGAAGGCCTTGTCAGAGGAAAGGAGAAGGAGGTGGAGGAGAGGATGAATGTCTGGAGTAGGAGGGATTATTCTCTGTGCCCACAGGCGCACTTAGAGTTACTGGACACTAGGTGGACCCTCAGTAATGTTTTGAAATGTCCAATTTTTGTGCAGGACAGAAGGTCAGGGTTGAGAGTTTAGTCAGGTTGGGGCCCTCTATGCAAAGGATCGTTGACCTAGGGAAGTCCAAAGGAAAGGAACTTTTAGTGTCTGGCACTTCAACTTTCTGGTATTCCTGGCCCTGGTGTTAGAGTGGAGGAGGCCTTGTACCCTAGTGACAGTGATGCCTAGTTTGGCCTTCTTTGCTAGGAGGCAGACTTAGTGTTGAATCATATTGTCTAAGTTGAGCCAGACAGTGTGAGAATAAAGCTCACATGTGTGACTCAGGTGGTGGGCCAGCAAGAGCAGTCTGCAAGCTTTGTTGAGAGTAATCCTGATTCTGTGAAGGACTGAATCAGTTGCTGCTCCATAAACCACCTGCCCATAGTCACTGATTAGAGTGACAGAGCTAGATACTGCAAGTTTGAGAGCTTCATCAGTGAGACAGTGTCTATGCTTGTACAGCAGGCTGATTCTGAAGTTGACAGTCCTGGCAACCCTCTTAATGTGTTGTGAGTAGGAGAGGTTGCAGTCAAGAGTAACACCAAGGTATTTAAAGGTACGGACCATTTCCAATATTTCATTATTGCTGTTGAGAATTTGGAGTTGATAGGTTTTGGGACGGTTTTGGGAAAAGACAAAAGGCATGGTCTTAGTCTTCCTGTAGTTAAGAAGTTTATGGTGCAGAAACCAAGACTCTGCAGTTACTTCCTTAGACCACTTCTGGACAAAGTACAATGATCTGAGGTAATCTGAATTTTGGCTGCCATTTCAGGATATCCCATTAAGTAGACCTACCACTCATACAGTGACAGCTATGTTCCGAAACAATAGAGTGGATGTCCAAATGTCACCTATTGGTTACAGCAACACTAAGTGCTTAGCCATCCGGACTCCATTCTAGATAAATATGGGATCTGGACATGGGATTAGAAATATCAGGTACAGCTCTGTGCCTCTGATTCTGGGCTTTCTCAGTTTTCTAACAGATTATTCTTGGACAGTGACCAGGGTGTTTTTTTTTTATTAGGGTCAACCAAAGGCTTATTTCAAGTGCAGTTCTCTTTTTTTTTTTGTTTTAATCAGGAGAGACACACTAAGTTGAAGCTTGTTTACAGGTGTGACCTGGAAGCACAAGGAAGTTAAGTGACTTGCTCAGGGTCACACAGTATGCAAGTGGGGGCTGTGGGATTCAAACCCAGGTTTCCAGGCTTGCAGCTCAGAGTCTTAAACCACTGCACTATACTGCCTCCTTCAGCACCTTAGCAGTTTTATGACCAACAGCTGTAGAATCTCTGTTTGGAACATAGCCACATTGCAGCTTAATGCACCAACTGGATGAAATGCAATGTCTGTCAACTAGGAGGTCATTCCTTTTGGGATTGCACTTGGGCAACTAAAAATAAATCAGCAGAAACTCATCAACCTGACCTGACCACTCTGGCCACATGCCATTCTGCCAATATCACTTCTGAGATTCCTCTACAATGGCCCTCTGCAATCTTGCACCCCCACTGCTCCTTCCGATGTTCTGCCCTCATTCCCTTTTCCACAGGAATGGACTTTACAGGCAGTTTTAAAGCCTATCTTGACCCCCCCAGGAATTATCACACATGACTCCACATGCAGCTCCAGTAGCCACTGCATTGCTGATTCCATCTGATCTCCCAGGGATCTGTTTTATGCCATCTCCCTGTTCTTTTACCAAGGTGACTCGCAGGTGCTATCTTCAGAATCATACATTTCATGATGGTCTACCTTCAATGCAGGTGAAGTCACTCCCTCTTCAGAATCAAATTCATCCTTTCACTGACCCCAATAATTGGGGGGGGGTACCGATGCAGATATTGACTCTGATGTCTCATCTATGATGTCACTGGGGTTCGAGGGCTTTCCAGACACTGAGGATAACACCCAAAATAAACCAGCACCCTTTAAGTGAAACAATGATCCCTCACTTAAATCAAAGGTCAAATTTAAAAAGAAACATATCCTGCCTCCATAGGATGCCAGCTGCTGAACTAAGGATTTTTCTTTTGCCCCCTTTTTTGAATGAAGGTTGTAACACTTAATGTCAACAGCATGTACAACATTCTTCGTAGGAAGGTTCTGATGTGGGTCCTGCTTGAGTCTGGTGCAGATCTAATCCTTTTACAAGGCACAAGATCACATTAATTGGTGGACATTACCACTTTTCCATGACTTTGGACATATTTTGTCTCTTATTTCTCACTGGGCACCGGCACCTGCTCAGGAGTGGCCATCCTGCTTAACCACATTTCATCTTAATTGTCTAGAATGATTGATATACAACCAGGTTGGGCTCTAGTGCTAGATTGTCATATAGATGGGATGCCCTTGTGACTGCTGTTGCTCTATGCCCGTCAATCCAAATTTGATAAAGTGTCCTTATATAAATCTCTCCAACCTTTTTTTTTGTAATTCAAAAACAATTATTCTTGGGGGGACTTTAATTGCCCCCTACACCTTTGGGATAAGGGAGCAAAGACCACTAAGTTGTATTGCAATTTTTTATGCCTACAAGCTCTGTGTCGGGAGTTCCACCTGGTTGGCACATTTCAAGCGTTACATCCCACTGGTGGCTTCACGCATCATCATGCACAATTACTGTAGCTACACAAATTAATTATATTTTTGTTTCCCGTAGGTATTCTGTTTTGTCAGCTACTGCCTGTTCTATTAATTTTTCAGATCACTTTCTCCTCAGTTTTAAGATTTCAGTTGACCAGTCTATTCTGCCTGGAAAGCCTTGTTGGAGGTTGAATAATGACATTCTTCAGGAGCTTCCCTTTCAGCCTTCATTAAGATCCCTTTTGTGGGCTCTCACCTCTGTCTTGGATCTTTACCAAGACGTGCTGCTCTGGTGGGACCAAGCCAGAACAGTAGTTGAAGAGTTGGCCAAACACATCTCTAAATATGTGGATGGATACTCCTACCAGGTCTATCTTGAATTATGGTATACTATCCTTAAACTAATTTCCCTCCAGGCCGACAATGGATCCCACTTACTGCCCAGATAGAGTCTGTTACTGCATGCATGAAATCCTTTTAATATGAAAGGGTTAAATTGCTGACATTTGAATGCTCTTATGGTACTTAAAGCACACATCTGACTGGGGATAAATCCACAAGTTTTGTTTCACAGAGTTAAGTCATGACAGATACTTTCATTACTTGACCCTGAAGGGAAGGAATATGTCATCCATGCTGGCATGCTACAGGTAGTTCAGGATTTCCTACAACAAATAGTTGGCACTAAGTTTCAGCTTGTGGATTTGATTAATTTCTTTTTGTACTCTTTGCCCGTTCTGCAGGTGCCCTCCCTGGATAATTTCCTTCTCACTCAGCGAATCACTGAGAGTGAAGTCAAATCCACAGTTCACTGCCTTTTTACAAACAAACTTTCCCCGGCACAGATGGCCTGATGTCTGAGTTCTACCAATTGTATCTGACCATTTTTGCCCCATACTTACTTTTGTGTTTAATTTTATATTGGCATGCATGTCTTTTACTGAATCAATTAAAGAGGCCATTCCAATTTTTCTCTGTAAATCAGGTGATAGATGTCACCTCTCAAACTGGCAACTAATCTGTCTTCTTAATATAGATGTTAAGATCCTGACGAAAATTTTTTGTGCGCATGAAGTTTACCATTGATTATCCATCCCTTCCAGTCCTGTTTCATCTCAATCTGTAAGATTCAGGACAACCTATTATTGATCCAAGGCTTGATTGCTTTCTGTCATTCACGCAAGGTGGGCCATTACTTGTTTGTATTGGATGAGGCCAAAGCGTTTGATAAGGTATGGTTTCCCAGACAATTTTATTCAATTGGTCCATCTTCTGTACTCCTCTTCCACCATTATCCCCACAATCAATGGGCGGCACAGCTCTTACATCCACCTGCAGTGGGGTATCCATCATTGATGCCCGCTGAGCCCTCTCCTACATATCCTGATCTTGGACCACTTATTATGAGCTGTGATGGAGGCCCTTTAGATTGTAGGCATTCCACACTACCTCTCTACTTCTTCAGTGAAACTGTCCACATGTGCAGATGATGTCTGTTTATTTGATGCTGATGTCACTTTGGGTGAAAATACCATACATTTCATAACTAACATTGCTTCACTTACAGTTGCTGGTATAAACCATTCCAAAAATGTTGGGTGCTTCCCATTGGGACACATGGAGTCCTTCCTTCCAAGATTGGTAACATTGCTGTTACCTTGGAAACAGATAAAATCATTGGTATTTTGGAGGGGGACCATGAATTAGCCAGACCTAAATTGGGGTCAAGCCCTAGAAACTGGAGCAGCTTGAGTAGCTCTCTGGAAACCATGGCAGTTGTCAAATGAAAAAATGGTTGTCATTGTCAAAACATTTCTGGACCCTATTTGTCTTTACACAAGTGCCATTTTCCCATGTACACTTAGTTTTGAAATGCGTTCATATAGCATATTTTTTAGGATGATTTGGGGGAGTATATTAAACCCCATTAACAGGGATATTCTTTACCTCTCGTATGACATGAGTGGTTTTAATATGACAAATCCAGTGGTATTTTTCTACAGTATTTTTTTTTTACTAAAATATAATTCCATGGATTTCAGGCCCACCAACTGTTGGAAGGCACGGGCATCATTTAGGATGACACCTGCTCCAATTAGAATGGTGCAGACCGAAAACTCTTTTCCAGCAGGCCAATTTCCTGAGTTTGTGATACCTTTTTTATTGTTAATTAAAAAATGATGGTTGTCTTAAGATGTCATTCGAACACAACAGAGAAAAGCCTTTTATAAGGTGTTTCTCCCCCAAGATGTGAAAATTCTGCCAGGACTTCAGCTCACCATGAGACAGCAGGCTTTGCTGTATCTAGCTGATCTGTGCTTCCTTCCCCAATATTGGGACATCACGTGACTGTGTTGCCACAGTAATTTGAATGTAAAGGGTAAAAATAAACTAAAAGCATCACAGAATGATTCTACCTGAGGGCTAGTTGCCAAGATGTCATTGAAACTATTCAACATTTGTATTTTGACAGCCCCTATATTTGTCCTTTTTGGTTCTCATTGGGAATTAGGTGGGTGAACCTCTTTTGGCACTCCCCTACCTATGTGGCCCTGATGTACTGTTAAGTCTCTGGCCAGTCGTCCTATAGGCATGATTCTTCTGTGTTGCTTTTGATTTTTTTCTTGTCTTGAGGTGATGATCTGAAGAGTCCATTGTAAATACAGTACATGCAGCTACAACAAGTGATGGATCACACTGCATTACTCCAAATGGTGGAATTAGACCTGTACAAGCCATGTGCAGCTGAATGTACCAGTCTTCCCCCACACAACAAGTTCAAACCTGAGCTTCTGGCTTGACTGCAAGTTTTCCTTCTCTAGTCACCTAACTGAGCAGACCAAAAAATGTAAGCAATGATTAGGCATCTCCTTTAGAATTATATACCTTCTTAACCAAGACGCCCAAATAAGACTGGTACAGGCAACTTTCCTAACTCTGTTAGATTTCGCTGACATTTTAAACAGTCATTGTCCCTTGTTTTTCCTAGCTAAACTGGATACCCAACACTGTAGGGCTATCTGATTCATCACCAATGCCCCTTACAATACCAATCATTGTGATCTTTACACTCAGATTGGGTGGCAGTCACTGAAAGTTAGAAGAGTAAAAAATGCCACCCTCTGGAACTTTAGAGTTCTCATTAACAAGTTCCCCAAATACATCTCTGACCTCTTCACTTTTTCTGCAGAAAATTACTCACTCAGAAGATACTCATACCTCCTGCGCAATATTCCCAGAGTGAGAAACCATTATGGTACATCCTCCATAAGCCATGCCCTCCTGACTATCTGGAACAATATACAGGGTGCCTTAAAACTGCTGAATTACTTCTTCAAGAAAAGTTGTAAATGCTTATCCTTACAATGCCTGTTATCTGACTATTTGGACCCAAACCATCTATAGCCAACTCTTCTCTCTCCTTTGTATTACCATAGGCCTTCCCTTCCTCCCTCTTCTTTCCTTCTCACCTAGCTCCTTATATGTACCCACCCCACCTCCTTTTTATTTGCCTCACAAGCACTTGAATGATTGCTTAACCTTCTTCTAATATGTCATATTGTTCTATGGCACTTATGCACCTGCTGTTTGAATGATATATTGTTTATGCAATGCTTGCCAATTCATACTGTTGCCATGACTTGTACAGCCTTTTTCATTGCAGAAACTATCTTTTTTGTGCCAGTGATTCTCTCAACCTGATGCCACTGAATGTTATGAAATCTTGTTGTATTTCCCTACTGTATCACGCTGTTATTAAGAATTATAATGATATGCTACGACTTTGTAATGCCATTGCTATGTAATGATACTATGTCTTTTGTATGGGATCCATTAGATTGCCCAGCATGAAGTTTCCCGTCACTTTGTTTACCAACATTTTTTCCCGTTATTACTTATCCCAACTTAATTATTGACTGACTATTAGTTTCCCAACTTAACCATTCTGCAAGCAAATTTAAACGAAATTAAATCAGTGTTCCTTTCGATTTCATCAACTCTGCAAGCAACGCATCAATTAGAACCCTTCAGCACAAATCATAACCCTTCTGCAAGCAAACTGAAATGAGATTATTATTTGAATTAGCTTTAATTAAATTAAAATTTGGCCAAGATGAAATAAGCAACCCTTGTTCTCTGCTGAGGGAAATTCAACTTTTGTAGCATTCATGGCAGTCTGCTCGAAGTCAGTCATCATGTATTTTGGCCCCAGGGTATAGTCAAAATTGTCAGCAACATCCATTAGATCTTGAAACATCTGCAGATAGCATTCTTGTGATTTGCTTGACATTAGGCCATATACCAGTGGAAGAATGCAACATGTTTCTTGATTTCCCACCAGGGCATGCACCGAATACAATTGCCTAAACAGTGTAGGCACAGTTTTAAATATGCCATCCATTAACCAATAATCAGCTTTGCTTAGCTTTTCGATGTTCTGTTTTGTGCTAAATAGCAGAATTTTATCATTTCCCAACTCTAAGTCACGGAGCAAAAACAGTTCAGCATTGATGACACTAAGCTCTGTTGGAATTATTATGTCACCCAATGTTCTTGGCTCTGGAGGCATATTTTCATGCCTAGTGCGTTTTACCATTTGTTGTAGTGCCTGATGGCTGGGCATATTGTGCCTAACTTCAGTGGACACCTTTGCAAGCTCTGTTTGAATAAGCTGTGCAGGGGTGTCATGTGTGGAAACAGCTCGTAATTTCAGAGATGCCACTGCATTTGCAACAATAAATTCATTAGCATCGGGTGAGTGAGAGTGCGGTGCTGTGCTACAAAGGTGGTGCTGTCTCCCAACAAGAACTGTAGACACTCTGCCGTGACAACATAGTGACTTTCTTTGTTGACAGCACCAATACCAAAGGTCTCCACGACTTCGCTCTTTTACATACAGAAATCCCTCAATGCAGAGCTTGTCATGTCTTCTTTTAGATGCAGCTACTTTACAAACAGTGGGATCTGCTTCAGCCATGTTGCAAAATAAAAACTTTAGCTGTAACTGGGAGAAAGGAAAACACAATGGCTTCCACTTATTTAATTAATATTAATTATTAGTTGCCAAATGCTGTGCTGTAATTGATTGTACAGGCTACAGGTAAAACACGGAACAATCCAGGAAATTTGTGCCATGGCTTCCATTGGACAGTAAGAGCATGTACCTGTTACTGATACTGACTTTAATGCAAGCACAGCAAAGTAATACATTGCACTATGCGATCAAATGATATGCGGGAAAGATCGCGTCGGGAAATGTGAAGACGGGAAATAGATCGCGGGAAAAACAAAGTCGGGAAATTTCATGACAGGCAATCATACTAGACCCTTTTGTATATATGTACCCAGGACCATCTTGTAAATGAGTGCTCCCAATGATGTATTAACTCCTGGTAAAATAAAGATTGATTGATTGATTGATTGAATGATTGGCATGGATTTGTCATTGGAAATACTGTCCATGGGCACTTTTTTGATCACTTTTTGGGGGTTTAAACTCTCACCTGGACTCTCCTTAGATTAGTACCCTCAATTATTGGTTGACCTTGTTTAGTTCAATTACTTTGTTTATAGTTTCCTTTTCTTACTTTATTATAGCAGTAGTCCCCCTTTGTTGGAATATTTTTTTTTGATGTTTTGTATATATATTTTGTTTGACTGTGCATGATGCCTCTTATTTGTATTGGTATTCCTTGATTTCATATTAATCAACCATTCTGCTACTCTTTTTGAGAAATGTCATGGGATCTTTAATGCAAACCTAAACAGGCAGACAGGACCTAGGTGTTAAGGTCTTGTCTGAAAGATAGAAATTAACCAATTTCTTTCCCAGTTTACTACCTTCAGACCCACTCCTGAGCTGCTAAGTGTCCTTATGAGTCTGCTATTTAGAACAGTGGCAAAAGTCTTACTAAAATCTAAGTAGGCCACATTCACCACCCCCATACTGATCTATGTTCCTGATCATCCAAAGAACTCTATTAAATTGGTCTGGCATGACCTCCCCATATGAATCCATGATTCTTCTAATCATGTAACCTGCTGGATTCAAGATTGTCTGCAGTTCTTTCCTTTAGTAGTGACTACATTAACTTCCCACTGCAAATGTTAGAGTGGCGGTCCTATAGTTTCTGGGCTTCATCTGCCCTCCTTCTATCCTCTGGAACCACTCCTGTTTCCAGTGAGTTGTTGAGTTGGACTGTCAGAGGAGTCACCAATACCTCCCTGTGCTCACTCAATATCCCAGCATGTACCCCATTTGGCCCCATAGGTTTATTAACTTTCAGATTTACAAGTCCCTTCAGAACTCTCTCCTCTTTGTAAGGACTTGTGTCTATCTCCTTTCCCTGCAGTGTGCCTGTTGATTTTATGTGGCTCTTCCCCTTCCTCTGTGAAGACTGATTTTTTTATCTCATCCTCCTTTGCACAGTCCCCCCTGCCATTCTTAACCTCACAATCCCCCCAGTCTTCCTCTTTTCACTCATTTACCTATGAAAAGTCATGTCCCAGTAAGTTACCTCATAGGCTACTCTTTCCTCAGTTTATACCTTTGCACCCTCACAGCTTCCATCTGTTTCTTTTGATACACCTCCCTGACCTCTTCCCTCTGTTTCTCTTTATGCCTCCTTAATGCTACCCTTTTAGCCTTTACTTTACCAGAGACTTCTTTTGAGAACTATAGTGATCTCTTTTTTTCTCTTGGTTTTGCTCACTTCCTTTGTGCAGAGGTGCATTGCCTGCACTAGGCCTTCTTAGCCCACTGTTCCTCCACCCCACAGAGGTCAACCCCTTTGATAGGATGTCTCTGAGGCATTCACCCATTTAAAAAAAAAGTTCCCTTCTGAAGTTGAGTACCCTTGTCCATGTGTGGTTTGCTTCCACCAGCATCCTTATGTCAACCCACACTGTACAGTGATTACTGGTCCTCCGGTGTCCTTCAACCTTGACATCTGCAGTACTTTCTCTATTAGAAAGAACCAGGCCCAGTATTGTCCCCATCATGAGTGGTCTTCCTGACTAGCTGTCTGAGAAACACACCCCACAGGGAGTCCAAGATGTCAGTGCTTCTTGCTGAAGCTCTGGCTGTGAGCCTCTAATCTACATTTGGCAGATTGATGTCCACCACCATCAGCACCTCTCCCTTTCTATCATTGTGCCAGTCACCCCCACTAGTGCCTTATCCAGTTCTCCCTCTGTTTTTGGAGGTCTGTAAATCACAACAGTGTGAACAGTGGCTCCATGTTAGAAATCATCTAGTTTTGAAAAATGAAGCAATGCAAATTCTAGAATTTCCATTAGAATTCTATTGATGAAAGTGTATAACATTTCATGAATTGATTATTCTCAATACTTTCTTATTTGTAAAATCAACTAGTAACACTCAAATTAAATATAAGTTTATAGACTTCATCGGTGTTATTAACCATATGACTAAGACACATTCTGGTGTAGAGAAGCTGCGTATACCTCAAGGAAAAATAGTTTAATACATGTGAAGTTCCAATGTAGATAAGAAAGATTTAGAATATCTGTCTCTACATAATGAAGAACTACCAACATGAACATGAATTATGACTTTAAAAACATGTTAGAAAGCATCAGGTTCAGAGAAATGAAGGAATGAAAATGCTAGCACTTCCATTAGAGTTTCAATGATGCAGGTATGACATTGCATTGTGATTTGCAAAATTAATTAGTTATATACAGTACGACTTCACTCTAAATTCATATTTTGTTAATTACTGGTTCCAATCCATATGAGTTGGTTGAGTTCAGGCAGTACAGAAAAGCAATGAATACATGATGAGGAAATTACTTTATAAATGTGACGTTGCAGTGTACAGTAGATAAAATGATTAAGGACTGACTTTACAATAAGTGGCTCTAAATACTGAATAGTTGCTTAAGGAATAATAAGTATGACTTTGAAAACATGTTAGCATCAGGTTGAGAGAAGGGGAACAATGAAAATGGATACACTTAAAATGTGAGGTCTAGCGAAGAAAGTTTGACTTTAAATGATGTTTTTTCATTACTTTGTCATTTGCAAAATCAGTTAGTTACATATAAATTGACTATACATTCACACTGAGTTAATTAGAGCTCACAAACCATGTGAGTCTGGTGAGTTAAGGCAATACTGGAAATCAACATACTGTATACATAATGAGAAAATGACTTTATAGAAGTGAAGTTCCAATTTAACTAAAACTATTAAGTTTTGGCATTATAGTAATTGTTTCTACATAGTGATCAGCTGCTTAAGTAAACATAAAGTATGACTGCACAGCCATGTTAGAAATCATCCAGTTTTGAAAAATTTGAAGCAATACAAATGGTAGCATTTCCATTTAAGTTCAATAGCAGAAGATATTATGTTGCATTATGTGCCTTTTCACAGTACTTTTTGATTTCTAAAATAACTTAGGTAAATATAAATTAACTCTAAATTTATAGAGTCCATTGGTGTCACTAACCCATACTACTCAGTCAAGCTCAGGTGGTAAGAGGAACCTAATGGCAAATGACTGAATAAATGTTAATTTCCAATGTAGATAAACAGATTAAGGTATGACATTATAAAAAGTTCCTTTACATAGTGGAAAAATGCTGAAATAAACATGAAATATGGTTTTGAAAACATAAGGCACGACGCTCAAAGAACAGAAGAATTGAAAATGTTAACACTACCTTTAGAGTTCTGATGAAGAAGGTACAACATTGCATGAAGTGCATTTTCTCACTACTTTGTGATTTGTCACAATAAATCAGTTACACGTGAATTAACTCTAAATATATTCTGAGTTCATTTAACATCACAAATCATACAAGTCAGGTGTGTTCAGTCAATACAGAGAATCCATGTATACATAATGAGAAAATTACATACTGTAATAAAGGTTCCAATGTAAACAAACAAAATTACATTTTGACTTTACAACAAGTGCCTCTACATAATGAATATCTGCTTAAGTAAACATGAAATGTGACTTTGAAAACTTATTGAAAAGCCTCTGGTTTGACGAAAAGAAGGAATGAAAATGCTAGCAGTTCCAGTGAAGAATCTTTGACTCTGAATGACATTTTCTCAATATTGTAACATGCAAAATCAGTACGTTACATAAGAATTAACTCTGAATTCATGTTGAGTTAATTAGAGGTTAGAAATCATGTGATTCCGGTCAGTTCAGGCAGTATAGAGAATCCAGATACTGCATATATAATGAAACAATTGCTCCATAGATGTAAAGTTCCAATATAAATAGAATGATTAAGATTTGACTTTACAATAACCGTGTCTACATGGCGATCAGCTATGTAAGTGAACTTGGAGTATGACTTTAAAAAATGTTAGAAATCTGGTTCTGAGAAAAGAAACAATGCAAACCCAAGAATTCCCATTGCAGTTCTAGTGGAGAAAGTATAACATTGCAAGTAGTATAAGTTCATATATCTCATCAAATGTTAAATTTCAGCCAATCAGCGCATGCCACATCATTTGACAGGTGGGTGTGGCCTAAAACGGACCAATCAGAATTGACCCATGTTAAACCGGAAGTCCCTCCCTAAATTGCACTAGCCCCGCCCCTTCTGGTGGAAATGACACGCGTTCAAACTCGTGTCCCACCCCTTGCGCAGGAAATGACATGCATTCAAACCCGTGTCCCGCCCCCTTGCGCAGGAAATGACCTAACACCACCATCATGTAAGCGTCTTACGCCCCTCATTCTCGTACACTCCTCGATCCCCTGCCAGACCATCCTGGCTCGAACCCGAGTCCCACCATGCTAGCTTGAACTTCTGCGTGCCCTCCTTTCTCCTGCACCCCCACCCGCCTGGCTCAAACCCCTGTCCCCCTTCTCCTGCACCCCACCATCCTGGCTCGAACCCCTGCCCCCCTTTCTCCTGAACCCCACCATCCTGGCTCGAACCCTGTCCCTCTTCACCACCGTGCTCCTCCACCTAAAAAATCAGTTAGTGTTTATGTAGTGGTATGTGCCCCCCTGTAGGCCTGGTGTATAACTGCAGGACATGTGTGTGTTTTTTGATAAGAATATTTTCAGAAAGAAGTATCTAGGAGGGAACCTGATCATGCAGAGGTTTCACAGATCTGTGTGGAGACCCCACACCCCGAGGGAAATTCATCTGCCTGTGTGAGTACCCCTTTTTCTGTTTTTATAACAGTATACAAAATTATTTAACATGCATCTGTAGGACTGTGTCAAACTTGCATCAAAAGGATAGCTTTATGTATACGCATGTAACATTTATAAGCTAAAACGGGGGGACCTCTGTGTAAATAAGATGGTTCAGCAGTTTTCTCTGGATAGCAATGCAACAATCGCAAAAAACTAATTATTTATACTTTTGTCATGAATTAGAAAGAATAAAAATATATCAGAAAAAAGGAATACACATACCTATAGTTCACCCCCCTCAGCTCTGTGTAGTATCAAGGAAAGGCTGAAATGAAATGTGTGTGTGATATTTATAATGTTTTGAAAAAGGGGGTGGGGGCTACAACAGATGTACCTCTGACACGTTACCATGTATGTATGATGGGGTGTGGTGATGTTTTACCAAGGGCAGTCCATCTTGCTAAGCGTTATATAAACCCTGCATTTGAAGCCAGAAGGCACAGCTTTTGAGAGATTTCTCAGATTCTGTTTTATAGACTTGGAGCAGATTATCAAAACATCAAGCAAGAAGATGGCAGCGCTTCTCATTTCAACATCCTGTAACAGGTCAGATTGTCATACCACCTAATGAAAATTCAACCTCCCTGTAACAAGCCAGATTGTCACACCACCTAATGAAAAGTCTGGAGATGAAAAGCCAAGGAAGAAGATAGCTGTCGGGGCCCCACAACCCAAGCCAATGTATGTGTACTACATGAGGTGTGAAAATGAATGCCCCACACAAGTCTTGTTGAGTGGAAGAGTGTCTGACATAAAAAAGAAACTCACTGAACAGTTTGGTGAATCAGAAAATCCTAAACCTGACTGTTCTTCTGAAGAGACACCACTGCAAGACCTTGAAGAGTTGCTGGGGTGTGAATCTGATGCAGAAAAAGAAGTTACTATGAAACCAAAACAGATAGTAACAAGAAGGGAGCCAGAGATGATGGTCAGTGAGACACTGCCAAAAAGCATCAGAGAAGTTGTGAAAAGAAATGCAAGACAGAGCCAAGAGGGGCTCTGACCAAGAGGGTGATGATGATAATGCAGCCACAAGCAGTCAGGCCCAGGCTAAGAAAGAGAAAGATGAGAAAAATGAAGAAAAGAGTTGCCTTGATGAGGTAAATGCATTTTAACATTTAAAAAAATGTGAGTGGTGACATGGTGTAACTGAGGGAGATGAGTTAGCAGTAGAACTAAATCTTACCTATAATGAGTCAGAGGACCAATGCTGTTTTTTGTTTTACTTTAATAGACTGAAGGATTTGCGATGGAGCAGCAGTCATATTCGGACAGCATGGATTCTCGACTTTCCACAAATCTACTGCTCGACTGTCTTTGCTGTGTGAAAGATACAAATGTGGTTGTTAATGAGATGTGTGAGAACCAGTATGTTAGAAATACAGAGAGCAATAGAATGTTTCAAAATGTCACAGAACAGGCTGTGATCACTACACAACCCTCTTCTTCTACTGAGATTAGACAGGTGACCTCACGTGAAAAACCAGGCCTTAGTAGTAAACCCCCCAAAACTGACAACGATATGTATTGTAAGTACGTTATGTATCATACCATCCGTGGCGCAATTGCTTCAGTGATACAGGGGTAATACATTGTGAATTGGTCGATTCCTGTCCTGGGTGTGAGATAGATGATCCGAGTCAGAAAAACCATTCATGTGTCCTTGATGACTTAAGGTCTAAAGAAGCATGCAGAAATGTTTCTGAAGCCATACATATAGGCAGCTCATGCCTGTGATCTTGGCTAATCGCTATGAAGCATCAAGGGTTAAATATGACCAATTGTACCGGAAACTATAAGTCATGTTTTAAATGATGTGAGAAAATCCGATGACCCATGTGGTTAGTTATGCAGATGTTACAGCAGACAGGCGGTGAAATTAAAAAGATGCCTGCCGTCTGGTCAGCAAACACTCTTAAAAATTTCTAAAAAATTCAGGACACTGTTTATATTATAAATAAATTACCCCACCCCTGCCCACCCCTCCCCAAATTACTACATGGAAACATTTCAGTACCAAAATGTGTCATATTTTATTTTTACAGATAATCATGCGGAATGCAAGTACAGAGAATCAAAGGTTTATGTATCTGATCCTAAGCCATTACTGTCATCCATCACTGTTTGGTTCACCTCAATATGACATTTGCCTTTGTAAGATACATGCAGCCTATGAACTGATGATGTTTGCCCTTCCAGAAGTATGGGAGGATACAGATAAATATATAAATGAATCTGTGTTACCACTTGTAGAAAATGTTAGTGATTGCCGATATATTCATGGAAGTTGATGAATGTCTTTGTGGACTTTATATCATGGTCGTCATAGCCATGTGTGTGTGTACTACAAAGCAGAAAAAAAACTTGTGATATTGTGCGTGTTGTTAACCTGGCTTCTCTGCTTGCTGAAATGATCAACTGGTCAAAAAGGACCCTTTAAAAAATGATATAAGGAAATTCAAGAACACTGTTTTCATTGTTAAAACATCCCCCACCACCCCCACCCAAAAACTGCTACTTGTTACCATTTAATATTGTTCATATTAGTTACCTGGCTTTACCACTTGCTAAATGTATGTTTTTCCAGAGTATACAATGATGGGAAACACCCTGTCAGTGCATCCAGAGGCTTATTTACCAACTAGTCAGACACAAAGCTAAACAACCTGGTTTAAATCTACCTACAGGACAAGCACCGTCTGTACTTTTAGAGACATGCCAAGGTCTTTTGATGGTCTCCCAGAGGACCCAAAAGAAACTGTGGATTATTTTAAGGATGGGGGGCTACTCTTGAGGCGCAATGTTTAAAATTGCTATAGAGTTTATGCATAACCCTTATGATGTAATACACTTTTGTGGTTTTATCTGTACTGCTGTTGACTTTTAGTGTTTAGTTTGCAGAGCAGGGGTCTGAGTCTGACATCATAAATTTTGCTTCTTTTATCGCTTTTGTTGTGTTTCATAAACCAGATTTAGCATATGCTTTTCCTAAATAGTGTATTATAATGTACTTTCAGATGGAGCGTACTGGCATGCTTCAATATTCCAGACAGTCTTGATGTCTACAATGTACTGTGTGATAAAGGACATTTTAAAGGAACCTATATACTTTGGAAAGCAGCCTGCATTAAATGTCTGCTCTGAAGATGCTGCTGCTTCTGGCAGAAAACAAACTGACTCTGATTAAAGAGTTGCCACCCTTGTATGGAGACTCTATGTTGGCGTAATGGAAAACAGTAACCGTAGAGCAGTATGCAAGGTGAATGTCATTTAGATGTAACAGAATGTCTTCAAAATCAGCCTTGTTATTTTGAGTGGTGTATGGCATATGTGTGTGTGTTCTGCATACCTCATCACTAAGGGAAGTGGGCGATGCCAATGCTTGTGTAAAACATGCAGCTCAAAAGTTGCTGTTTGAGGTATTGTGAAGCGTGTAAAAATTGAAGAGTAGAAAACAAAAATTATTATATAATCTTTGCATGCTTACCATGTGTGATGCCTTTTGTATGTAGAAACTATATGCATTAGTTGATGTATTATAAAGTAAATATCAAATACTGTTATGACATGTGTATTTATAAATAAAATATAATCATGCATTGCACTTTGTGGTTGTCATAGTGTTTTTAAAGAACAAAAAGAGCACATACTTTATTTTACTGGTGACAAGAGTTTTGCTAGCTAGCAGATGTGTCGGGTGTTGTGCGAAAGAGATGAATGATCACCTGTTCCAGAATATATATTTTAATGCAAAAAAGTGGATAGTTTCACAGGGGTTACTCAGCTGTATAAGGCTGCAAAAAACTTGATAAAGGGTCACCAGGAAAGGTGTTGCAGAATGGCTTCATGACAGGAGCCTATTCATTACACAAAGCAGCCAGAGTCCGATTAAGAGAAATCCTGTCATTGTTTCTGACATAGACAGACAATGACAAGCTGATTTAGTGGATATGAGTCAATATGCAAAGTACAATAATGGGTTTAAGTACATACTGAGCGTGCATCGATGTGCTGTCCAAGTATGCCTGGGTAGTGACTTTAAGAGACAAATCAGGCAAGGCAGTGATGCAAGCCTTTAAAACTATTTTAAAAGTGGGCGCACACCTCAGAAGCTGCAGACTGATCAGGGTAAAGTTTCTAAATGCTTCCTTAAAGAACCTATTAAAACAAAATAAAATACACCATTTTGTGACGAATAATGAAGTTAAGGCCAGCATTGTAGAAAGATTTAATAGGACACTGAAGTCACGCATGTAGCGTTACTTTACAACTCAGAATACTTGGAAATATACAGATGTGTTGTCAGACCTGGTGCACAACTATAACCATACTTATCACAGAAGCATTAAACACAGACCTGTGGATGTTAACCCTTCCAATGCCCTGGGTGTATGGAAGATCCTATCTGAGTAATTCTGTTCTTGGCAAAAAACAAAGGTACCCTTCAGAAAGATGATCACGTGAGACTATCTAAGCTAAAGGGTGTTTGAAAAGGGATATGAACAGACATACACAGATGAGATATTTATTGTGACGGAGGTCTTAAAGACACAGAGGCCCACCTATAAGCTAAAAGACTATCGGGGGAAGACATTAAAGGTACTTTTTACGCAGAGGAGCTGCAAAAAATTGAACCTGATGAGGACCATGTGTACAGGGTGCAGAAAATCCTGAAGGAGAAAAAGCGTGGCAGAAAAACTTGGTATCTGGTAAAGTGGAGAGGGTGGCCCGATAAATTTAATAGCTGGGTTGAGGCAACACGGGTTCGGGACATTAGAAGCAGATAAGGCTTAATATGCTCAAAAATGGATGTTATATCACATTGCCCAGCAATGCATCGCACAACATTTTCCCAACAATACTATATCCACTTTTACTGTAAAGTTACCACAAGCGCTTGAACTACCTGGTGAATGGGAAGTAGGCTTAGCAGAAATTCAGTACCCTCATACCTGGGACAATGTGCCTGCACAGAAAAACAGGTTCAGTATGCTCTATCAGCCTCTAAACATAGCCCACAGTAAAACACCACCAACTGGACCCTTTACTGAGTCAGCAGCATTTAAAATCCCATCGGGCTATAATCCTAACATGGCTGGTGTTATTGCTCAAATTAATAAAAGCATATTTGAAGTAAATGAACTGCCAGTGGTTTTGGAACAACAAACCATTGGGAGAGAAATAAGCATTGACAGTGACATCAAATGTATTTTGTTTATGCATGGGCAGTTACAGTACCTTTTGGGTTTTAGCAGACTCGAGGTAGGTGTAGGAAAGAATCTAGCAAAGAACCCTCCAGATATTAATGGGGGCTTTTACATTATATATATATACACTGACATTATCACACATGAAATAGTGGGTGACAGTCTAGTGCCTTTGCTGAGATGCGTACCCGTCAGGGGCCAAGACAATGAGATAGTGACCGTGACCTACGATAAACCCCATTATCAAACAGTCAGTAAACATCAGATCGATACAGTCACTATTGAAATAAAGAATGATCAAAATGAACCTGTACCATTTCAATTTGGAAAGGTGATTGTGAAGTTGCATTTCACCCCAGAGGTGCTCTAAAATTTAAACAAGGATGGTGATTGTTCGACATTATGGGACCCTGCCTTGTACAGAAGCTATTACAAGGCACAGGCAGGATCACAGTCCGCGAGGCTTTCATGGACTTCCTACTATGTATGGTTCTGGTATAGGAGGGATATTTCGTAGTCTGTTCAGAAAAGCAGTTCCATTTTAAGAAGGGGTTTGAAATTGCAAAACCACATCTACAGACAGCTGCTAAAATGTTGCAAAGGATGTTGTGGGGCATGTGACTAGTGCTGTCGCTCAAAAGATGTCAGGGGTGATAAGCCTACTCAGGGTGGCTCAGGGCTGATTGTATTCAAGAGGTAAAGAAAGCACAGAGTACACCGCCTAAGCTCTCATCGCCCCGGCTACTTTAAAGGGTGTTTCAAAGCGCAAAAACTTCACATAAAAAGCAGCTCAAAGGCAAAAGGATCTTGAGGTCGTAAAAAGCAGAGACCTGTTCTAAAAAACATGGCTTTCGAGCACTGTGGTTCTGAAGAATGCACAAAATCAGAACTTGACTTGTTTGCTGTTTCTCCCATACAGACAAGCATTGAAAAAAGCATTTATGTAGAGATACCCCCTCTGGCTGCCCTTTCAGAAAACTCACCGATTTAATTTTATATAGCAGGGACTGGTGAAGACTATTTGGATCTAAACAACACACTTCTTTACCTGGTTTGCAAAATCACTGAGGCAGATGGTAGTGATATACCTGCAGCGGCCAAAGTGTGCCTTATAAACTACCCAGTGGCAACCATTTTCAGTCAGCTGGATGTGACTGTCGGTGATCGGCTCATCAGTCAGAGCAATAACTGTTACCCTACCGGGCTGTCATAGAATCTGTGCTGAACTTCAGTGAAGAGACCCTTTCTACACAATTTACACGCAGGTTATTTTACAAAGACACCCCAGGAAACATGAAATCACAGACAGAGATGGTGATAATGTAGGTTTTAATAAAAGCTCCTACACATCTCAGTAGAGGTAGAACTGCTGGGACACTTGCACACAGACTTGTTTTCAAGAGAAACTGATGCTGAATGGCGTGGATATTAAAATTAAACTGACATGTAACAGGGACAGCTTTTGCCTGATGAGTGGAGATGCTGAGCCTTATAAGCTAAAAGTCATGGCCGCCTCTCTGTTTGTCAAAAGGGTTAAAGTGACCCCAGGAGTCCGTCTGGGACACTCAGAAGCCCTGCTCACCTCAACACTAAATACCCTATAGACAGAGTGGGTATGAAAGTGTTCAGCCTCCTACAGACAGCAGGGTCTGCAACCAAGATAATTTGTTTTGGGACAGTTACCAAAAATGATGGTCATGGGATTTGTTGACAATGATGCTTTTAGTGGTTCCTACACTAAAAACCCTTTAACTTTAAGCATTATAACATTAATTTTGTGGCTCTGTATCCGGACAGTGAACAAATTCCCGCTAAACCTCTGCAGCCAGATTTTAGAAATGGGAATGCTGTGAGAGAATATTTTAATCTAGTACTAGCGGTAGGAAATCTATGAAAGATCGACGCTTTTAGTAATCAACGAGAATTTACCCAAGGTACACCCTGTTTGCCTTTGATCTCCTCCGGACCAAGAATGTGCTGATCATTATTCTTTAATTAAAACTGGGAACCTCAGAGCTGAGATCAGATTTGCAGAAGCCCTTCCACAAACAGTTAATCTCATTATCTATGCAGTGTTTGATAATGTCATTGAGATAAACTAGAGAAGAAATGTCATTTTTGATTATATGTGATAAACCATAAAAATGAACACAAAGCAGCTGGAAAAAATTGTAACCAGTGACACCCACATCCGTGACTGCTTTCTGGGCGTGTTTCCCTGTGATCTGCTACCCAAGGAGAGACTGAGAAACCTTCCCACAGCACTAGTCATCAATACTGACCCCCATGACCTCCCTGGACAGCACTGGTTAGCCGTATACATTTCAGAAAATGGGACTGGGGAGTTCTTCAACAGCTAGGGTTTTCATACTGACAATCATGCACCAACTATTGGGTTTTTTTTAAACAGAAATGCAAACAACATTTTGTACCAAAACACACAGTTACAAGATACCTTTTCTACCACCTGTGGATTTCACTGCATATTTTTCTTACACCACAGATGCAAAGGACTTTCTTATGATCAGATTTTAAAAATGTACTCTAATGATTTGCTGAAAAATGATGCCATGGTAACTAGTTTTATGCGTCACTTTTCCAGACATCTGAAAATGTCAGGACACGTATCAGTGAGGTGGCAACATGTTCAGACTTGTTTGTCTTGTAATGAATTTAAAATATGCAGCAGCTTGTAATTTTATTCAAAACCAGTCACTTATAAAATCATATATAAACACTCATAATTGTGTGTCTCTGTTTGCTGTGTTTAAACTGTGGGGGGCTGTGTTTAACGTTTTCAGATATGCAATGTCTTCAATAATGACAAAAATATATAAAATATAAAGCGTTTATTGTAAAAACTGCCAATAAAATACAACATACATCAGTGGTAACATCATGGATAAGATATGCAATGTCTTCAATAATGACAAATATATAAAATACAAAGGCATTTATTGTAAAAACTGCCAATAAAATACAACAAAAATCAGTGGTAACATCATGGATAAGATATGCAATGTCTTCAATAATGACAAATATATAAAATACAAGGCATTTATTGTAAAAACTGGCAATAAAATACAACAAGCATCAGTGGTGACATCATAGATATGATATAATAAAACAAAAGCATCTCCTGTTAAAAAATGCACACTATATCGCCATAGCACTGAGGTAGAATTATAAGCACATCTTTCTAAAAAACATGTTAACATATTTAACTATGAAGTAGCTAACATGCATCAATATAAACACTTTTTTGTAAAAACAGGATTACATATTCAGTATGAGGTAAATGGCTAACATAGGTTGTACACAGCAGTCACTGAGGTAGGATTACATATTTAATTTGAGGTAAAATGTTCAACATATGCTGTACACAACAGTCACTGAGGTATCTAACATTCATACATAGAATTGCATTTTAAGTTTACATGGTGAGCCACACAGGTTTCTTAAAGACTTTTGTCTTTAGGCGTCACTGACCATTGGCTAACTGGAGATGGCTGTGGCTGTTTGCACCAGCTACCAATTTCAGCCTTTCCACATAGCTCCTGTTTGCTGAGTGAGCAAACACTGAGGTGGGTATGTTAGACTCTGCCATTGCTTTGACAAAAACATCCCAGCCCTTTGGCTTTCTGTGGTCAGGGATTGCGTGAGTGGTTGTAGCCGCTCTTACTAAATTGACCATGTGTGACCCAGAAACAACAGTGCCTTTATACATTAATTCACCCTTATCACTCCAAAACACAATATCCTTGTTCTTGGCCATATGCTTTAGCAAAAGTTCAGCATTGGTTTTAGACCGATGAAACACTACTAAAATGTCTTTTTCCATAGTACTAGGTACAGAAGCTGTCTCTCGCCATGACCGCGGGGTCAGACATTGATTCATTTTCAGGCATGAGTAATGTCAAACTGGTTTTAGCTTGTTCTCCTTGTCTTACCAAAGTCAGATAGCACTGTAACACAGCAGAGTACATTTGGCTTTGTCATAGTCTGATAAATCAGTCCGGGACAGTATAGTTCTCATGTCAGTGTCCAAACTGTTAGTTGCAACTGTTCTCATATCCTGATCAGGGTAATTAGTTTTAATGTGATCCATCTGTTGCTGAAGTACCAATACATTTTCTGTGTAAAATCCATTATCTGTTAGCCAGCAGGCCTGTGATCAAAGGGATGGCAATTCCTAGCAGCGTTCCTATAAAGCCACCAGTCTGATTAACTATTTTCTTTTTCCTTTTTAAGGTTATTTGTTTATCACTTAAAGTTTTAATGACTCTCCATTTTTTTTCAGTACACCTAACTGCTTTGCTGACAGTGGAATATTTCCTCTGAGAGTGTTTAAGGCTATCTCAGCTATAGCTGATATCAGATCATCAGAGGCTGAACATAAAATAGCTTTTCTTAAGCTCGGAGGCCCTTTTACTAGTAACTTTAAAACAGACAGATTTCTCTGCAGTCTTTTTGACATAATGACAATACAGTATCAAATATTTTTAGAAGCAGAATGTGTTTTTTTCATGACATATGCCACAGGCCAGTCAGGGGGAAACACCCCACTATACAGTCTATATTCGTCTGGTGTATTGGATCTTAAATCAACCAGTAAATAGCCATGAGGCTTTCTTGTGGCATCTTCAAAAGCTTCTAAGAAAAATTTTGTCTGACCAGGATACATTTGTCTAGCTAGTGTTGTGATCTGAAGCTTGTCTCTGGGGTTTTTAAACAAAATCATGTATTTGGCATTTAGTGTGATGGTCCTGCTTTTTTACCTTGACAGAACACATTCTGGACAATTAAAATATTGTCAATTGTTTATGATGACTGTACTTGGTAAACCCATATTCCACTTCACTATTTTGACAGGCAGGTCCATCAAATCATCTATAACGACAAAATTTACCTTTCAGGGTAAGAGATCATTGTCAGCTAGTGACATCGGTAGACCCTCCACAAATTTAATCTGAGGAACTTTAACAGCAATTCATTATACAAAGGTTGCCAACAGCTGTAGAACCAGACAATATTTTCAGGCTTGTGTGATAAAGTGGCATCAGCATGTTCCAACAACTGTTTTATAAAGCTCTTCCCACTATTAGAGGGCCAGCCAACAGACAAGTAAAGGGATGCTGCAACCTGATATCCATTTTCACAATCAGTATCCGTAAGGAAGTGTTTTAAAATTGTCTTGTAAAACTCGCTTGTCATAAACTACTCTCTGTGTCTTGGACAGCGTTTTTGTTTCAAGGGACCACTGCTTTTTATTCGTAACAATGCTGGGTTGACTCACGGTAATTTCTTTAGAGATCTGTGACCCTGTATAGTCAAAGACCAGGTCCTTCAGACTTTCAAAATTAATGTGTTTACTGCTGGCTACTTTAAAGGTAAACCCTTTCACTTTAAGAACAACCTCACCACTGGACAGCCTGTAACCGTAAGTTTTTGGGCCTGCAGAAACGAACTCTGTAATGTGTTCATCAGCAGGAACTTCACTGGTCAGCTCCCCTAAATAATCACCCAGAGGGGGGGCCCAGTCACCCGGTCTGGACACAAAAATGACAGAGTCTGTGTTGTGGTAAAGGCACCTGTCCTGTAATCTATCTAGCAGGTTGTAGAGTTCGACTCTGGCATATGCCGTTGTAAAACTAGCTATAAATATGTTGATATTATTGGAATTTGTGTAATGATCGCCGGTATATTTCCAGCTTAAACAAGCTGTTTCATCATCGATGAAAAAGCACAATGAGATTTCGTGGTACGGGACGAATACATATTGAAATAATTTCTGTGGGTCTGTTACTATGCTCGTTGTCAGGTAATTTAGCTCTCTGCCCAAATTTGCCCCAAAGAGAATTTAAAAACTGTTTAGATATCTGTCTCCTTGCAGGGTTAACAGTTATGGCTGCAGGGTTCAAATGTACATTTTCCCTTTCAAAATACTGTTGTATGTACCTGACTTTATCCTCTTCAGTTTTGACCCATGAAGGAAACCAGATGCCTCTTGCTTGCCTTTTAGATGCAGCTTGATGTAATCTGCAAAAAGCTCTGTGCATGACTCTTTAAAATGCCAAACTTCATAAATGTTAATGATTTTTGTAGCCTTTTCCAGTGCCAGGTTTAGTTCTACGGTACAGTAGGTACCTGTAAGTGACCGTTGCTCATCATCATGTGTGCATGATGTTGTTTGAATCTATTTTCAGCGCATGCACAACATAATGTAAACACAAGCTTTTACCAATCTGGATGGCAGCACTGGAAAGAAAAAGACCTCTAAGGGGTAAGACTTTTACTTTTGCTAAACCAAAGTACTGAGTGAGGTCATCAAAATTGTCATAAATGATGTCAGGATGACCGACTGGATACTGTTTGGTTTTGTTAACAAAGGGTAGAGGCTGGTAAAATCATAATAGTGTATTTTCTCATCAGGCTGTGTCTTATAGTACAGACAAATGGCATTTGTTCTCCCCAAACAGTGACTGCCTAGGTTCAGTGGCTGTGGTAGCTGCCTGTCCCTCAAAAATTATTCAAACCCTGATCCGTGGTCAGCATTGCTTTCCATTCATGTTCCCACAATACTCTAACTGCAAAACCCTGTCTTTTTAGAAAATGAAATTTGTGCGTGGTCCTATTGAATAACTGTCCAAAACTAGTCCCTGTTATGTGATTTCTATCTTTCTCACAGTAACAGATGTTGCAGCCATGAAAAAAATAACCATTAAATTCAAATGCTGTGGGTATTCCATTTATGACTGAATAGCCATCCAAAAAGTACGGACCCACCTTAAATTCACCACCCCTTAGCGCATGCTGAATAGAAATGTTTTCTTTATCAGATATGTACATAAGCCACTGAATAGCAGGTGTTGAGTACCTCTTCAATTGTCTGTAGAGTTGTCTGGGGAGAACAGCAACAGTGCATTCTTTCAAAACAGAAACCTGTACATGCCATAGAAATTGATGCTATGATGGCGTACTGGAAGGGTCTAAGGATACTGTTTCATACTCCACTGTATCACCGTCTGACTGTTTTAAAATACTTTTCCTAGTCATCTCCAGTACTTTATTTCTAAATCTGACACAGGCTTTTGAAGAATTTCAACATCTAACTGACAATAGTAGCGAGCTCTTTTTCAGATTAAATTCTCTATGTCTGTTAGCTAGGTACCATTGCAAAACTCTTGCTTTTCTGCAGGCAACATATATTCAGAACCATAAAACTGAGCATCGGGCAGGGGCCTCATAATTTTCATTAGCCTTGAGTGTTAAAAAATGGGGAAGTAACCTTTAGCAATCTCATTCTCAAATTCAAGGGCTGCAGGGATTTTGCTAGTTTAAAAGGAAGAAAGCAATGGCTGTCAATAAATCTGATGTGTAGGGATGTCACTGTGACACAGAGTACTTTTCCTCTGTGTAAGCAATTTAATATCAATTTTTTCCTTGACTAGCTGGCTAATGATAAAGTAACTGTCATAGCCTTTGGCATTGTGTGCTATAAATGTGTAGTGTCTAAATGGGGCATCAATAAAATGTCCTACAAAATCTTTTATGCAATCTTCACCTTCAATTCCAGGACCTCTCCCCACTAATTGTAGCATACACAAAATTTGGTATGTGCACCCCCATTTCTTGTGTGGCTTCAAAATCAAACACTATATATTTCTCAGTGCTTTTTACATCTGTGAGTGGTGACATGTAACACAGATGCTTGTCTGCTGTCATGAAAGAACCACATCTGCTACACTGAATCAATTTACATGTATGAGATCCCTTGTAAAAAACAAAACATTGTTCACACAGTTTCATGGATTTACAAGACCCTGTATCACCATCAGCTCTAGCTAAATGTCTTTCTAGGCACGCTGAAGACCTACAAATCTTCTTACATTTGTGACAAGATACTGTGCCAATTTCCTTTTCGAGACAACACGATTGAAACAAACTTTACTTTGTGCACAGATATGATTCCCTTATGGCTGTAGGCTACATTACAATATTCTGAGAGGTACCGATCGCCTATGAATTTTTACATTAGTAATGCCATAAAATGGTTTCATGTAATAATACAAACAGTGTTTTAGGAAATCTTTCTGGACCTGTTGAAAATGTTTGCCAGTTTCCTTCATTATGATATAAAATCTTAATTTTGACTCCTAAAAGCGTTCAAACTGTGACACATCACTAAAAGTGACAGGTCTTTGGTCTGACAAACCTAGCTCAGCATACAATATTTTAGCCTTGTTCAACAACTGACTGTCACTCATATGTGGATTTAAGAGAGAATGGAGCCACGAAACACAAACTATTGTCTCTGTTATTTAAATCAATCAGGTATCGTCTCTTTTTTGTAAAATCCTGCTATACAGATGGAGCTCAGTGTCCATCTCCCCCCACCCGACCCCTGGTGGTTTCTGATGGTCATTACCACAAGATGTATAGAGGAATCAGTAATTACTTCAGTATTGCTCTGTAGCATATCAGCTATCTGATCTAAGAAGGTTGCAGCATTTAGTTCATTTGGTCTTGTCTTTCTTGAGAACAAGGGGTGATTCAAAGAAGCAGCATTTAATCTTACATGTATAAAATCCCCATATTGTGTTTTTCTCTTCACACTGTCTAACAAACTTTCTATAGCCTGGTGTATTGCAGCAATAGCCTCTGTAAAAGATTTTATTTTATCTAGATTTATAAACTTATATCTTTGATGAAATTCTGTAGCATTAAATTTTTTTAAACTGCGTTCATATTCCTGTACAGCTTCTAAATACACTGTAGAGGGCGCCCTGTTCACCTGATCATCATCATGATGGTTTTCTAATTCAGACTGTAGACCATTTGTAGCATTCTGTAACAACCTACGCTGTAATATTTTTCTGGCATGTTTTACTTTTCTTATCAACTTTTCACCGATTGTTTTATTTTTTACCCAGATTTTTCTTTTTTGACCCCATTTGTTATTTTTTTTTCATTTTGTTAGTGATGCAACCCTTTGTACTCAGTTTATGAGAGCTTCTGTGCTTTCACTTTGTAATTTGTTCTTTGTTTTTGACCACTTTTTCCTCCAGGCCCCTGTACTTTTCATACATGTGGGCGGCACTGGCCATCATCCTTAGATCATTGCATGCCTGCTTTGAAATATGCAATAAACCAAGCACACTGTTCAGTAAAGTAGCTGAACTTTTAAAAAGCTCAGATTTAAGCAGCTGATGATCGTAATCCTCACTAGATAATCTGCCCTCAATTACCAAGGCATTAAACAAACTATCAATTGTTTTTAAAATATAGGCTTTCCCAATATTGATCATGTCAATGTCACTTTCTTGAAACCTTTGGGCAGAAACTCTTGTGCTGCTCCTAAATGGCTGTACATTGTTTATTGTCACATTTGGTTCATTTACAGCTGCAGAGACTCGTGAGCCACTGCTCCTAGATGTCTGTACAATGTTTATTGGCACATTTGGTTCATTTACAACCACAGAGACTCTTGAACCACTGCTCCTAGATGGCTGTACAATGTTTACTGGCACATTTGGTTCATTTACAGCCACAGAGACTCTTGAGCCACTGTTCCTAGATGGCTGTACAATGTTTATTGGCACATTTGGTTCATTTACAACTGCAGAGACTCTTGAACCACTGCTCGTAGATGGCTGTATATCTTGTTCAGTTATGCTATACGTATTCTGGTCACTGACACCAGCAGAAATTCTGGCATGTCTTTGAAAAACATCACATTCATGTAATGATCTCTTTTTCCCTCTCACACCTGTAGGGTTTGTCTGTGGGGCTGTTTAAAAACAGAAAATAAACCCCCTGTCACTACTTCGGTATTTTAAAACTTTTATAAGACAACATTTAAACTCTAAAACATGCAGCATCTACTATTTCTAGTTAAAAAATACACACCTTCTGTAGTGTTCAACTGTGTATTAGCCAGCCTCTCCCCTCCAGGGTTTCTCTGTGGTGCTGTTTAAAAACAGAAAATAAACCCCCTGTCACTACTTCGGTATTTTAAAACTTTTATAAGACAACATTTAAACTCTAAAACATGCAGCATCTACTATTTCTAGTTAAAAAATACACACCTTCTGTAGTGTTCAACTGTGTATTAGCCAAATGATTAAATGTTTGGATAAGCTGTTCATCAGGAGTCCACGATTCCATGGCTAATTGTTGAATATTTTTAATTTTAGCTCAAGACAAAAGGACAGAGCAAGACTAACACAACTACTACTTGAGCTTCCAGTATCTTGAAATGCTTATATAAAAAATGACTCAGCCCCCTCCCCACCCCAAGTACGTGACAAGTAGTGAAAAACATCTGGCACTGTCCATCAGACCAACACCCCATTCTCCAAGGGTGGGATATATAAGACCCTATGCTAGTCAATGTAGGCTTTTGTTCCTCACTTCCTGCGACAGCTGGAAGGCATTAAGAAATTCCTTTCTGCTAATAGGTTGGTCACAGTCTAATTAAAAACAGATGCTTTTTTATCAATCTTAAAACACAGAGAGGCAGTGGAGTGCCAGGTTAAGTTATGTTTTTAAAAGTCAAAACAGAAATTCTGTATGTTTTAAACAGCTGAGTCCTTTAAATTAGTAATTCGGTAAAACATAGCACACACACAAAGTGTGTATTCTTTTGCACCGACTCTAAGCAAAACTGTAGATACATTTTAAGAAGACTGTGTGCTTTGAAATTATTCTGAAAGAGAAACATTATCATTTTACATTCTATCTTTTCTTTGTAACATATCATTTATTTTTCTATTTAGCACTACATGACTTTTTAATTTTTTGATAATGTAACTATAGACATTTTGCAACAAAAGCATAAAGCTACTTTTTTACAGACCCCTGTAATCCAAAAATCTTGAGACACACGTTTCCAAAGAGAATCAATAGGCCTTTGTAGCCATGGCTGTGTAAATGAACAACAGATGTTTTGTCACGTCTTAACAGACAAAGACCCCACCACACAGCCAACAGGACCGTGAGCTCCAAAAAGTCCATCTATATTTTAAACATCCATAAAAGACATTGCTTTTCCTACGTGTCTAATGAGGGACACACACACACACACACACACACACACACACACACAAAAAGTGTGTATTTTTTGCAACGTCTCTAAGCAAAGCTGTAGATACATTTTAAGACTGTGTGCTTTAAAATTATTTTTGAAAGAGAAACATTATCATTTTACATTCTGTCTTTTCTTTGTAATATATCATTTTTCAAAACATTATAAATATCACACACACTTTCATTTCAGCCTTCTCCTTGATACTACACAGAGCTGAGGGGTGAACTATAGGTATGTGTATTCCTTTTTCTGATATATTTTATTCTTTCTAATTCATGACAAAAGTATAAATAATTAGTTTTTTTGCGATTGTTGCAATGCTATCCAGAGAAACTGCTGAACCATCTTATTTACACAGAGGTCCCCCATTTTAGCTTATAAATGTTACATGCGATACATAAAGCTATCCTTTGATGCAAGTTTGACACAGTCCTACAGATGCATGTTAAATAATTTTGTATACTGTTACAAAAACAGAAAAGGGTACTCACACAGGCAGATGAATTTCCCTCGGGTGTGGGGTCTCCACACAGATCTGTGAAACCTCTGCATGATCAGGTTCCCTCCTAGATACTTCTTTCTGAAAATATCCTAATCAAAAAACACACACATGTCCCTGCAGTTATACACCAGGCCTACAGGGGGGGGCACATACCACTACATAAACACTAACTGATTTTTTGGAGTGGGAGGAGCACGGTGGTGAAGAGGGACAGGGGTTCGAGCCAGGATGGTGGGGTGCAGGAGAAGAGGGACAGGGGTTTGAGCCAGGCTGGTGGGGGTGCAGGAGAAAGGAGGGGATGCAGGAGTTCAAGCTAGCATGGTGGGACTCAGGTTCGAGCCAGGATGGTCTGGCAGGGGATCGAGGAGTGTACGAGAATGAGGGGTGTAAGACGCTTACAAGATGGTGGTGTTAGGTCATTTCCTGCGCAAGGGGTCGGGACACGGGTTTGAACGCATGTCATTTCCTGTGCAAGGGGCTGGACACGGTTTCGAACCCGTGTCATTTCTGCCAGAAGGGGGCCGGGCTAGCGCAATTTAGGGAGGGACTTCCGGTTTAAGACAGGACGATTCTGATTGGTCCGTTTTAGGCCATGCCCACCTGTCAAATGACATGGCACGTGCTGATTGGCTGAAATTTAACATTTGACGAGATATATGAACTTATACTACTATTGCATGAAGTGCCTTTTCTTGATACTTTCCAATTTACAAAATCAATTAGTTACCTATGAAGTAACTCTATATACTGTACATACAGAGTTAATAAATGGTCACTAAACATAGGACTCATGTGAGTTTTGGCAATAAAGAGAAGCCATATATACATGATGAGAAAATGGCTTAATAAAACTGAAGTTCTAATGTAGGTAAAAAGATGAAGGCTGACTTTACAGTAAGTGCCTATACATACAGCAAACCAGCCATGATGCAATGCAGTAATGCTGCAGTATATCACAAAATGCTGCAGTATGTTGCAGGGAACAATGCAATTCTGTGGCACTTAAGCCTGTTTTATACAGCAGTATTTTGTGATTTGTCACTTACTTCAAGTTGTGCATCATATAGTGGTTGGCTCTGCTCATAGGGAATAACTGTTTAAGTTAATATGAAGTATAACTTTGAAAATGTTAGAAAGCCTCAGGATACATCGCAAAAAGAAATCAAAGAAAATGCTAGCACTTCATTTAGAGTTTCAGTGAAGAAGGTTTAACTTTGCATGGTGTTTCTTTTATAAGTACTTTATGATTTGCCAAATCAGTTGGTTTCTAATGAATTAATTCTAAATCCATGCTGAGTTAGAGGTCACAAACTCTGTTAATCAGATAAGTTCAGGCAGTATAGGGAATCCACATATAAATAATAAGAAAATTAATGACTTAATATAAGTGAAGTTCCAATACAAATAAAAAGATTATGCTTCAGCTTTACTGTAAGTACCTATAAATACCATACATACATGTTTAACAACTGCATAAGTAAACATTAATCACAACTTTGAAAACATATTAGATAGCATCAGGTTTCATGAAAGGATACAATAAAAATGCTAGCACTTCAATTAGGGTTACAGTGAAGAAGATACGGCATTGCATGAATTGCCTTTTCTCTATACTTTGTGATTTGAAACATTAAATAAAATACATATGAATGAATTCTAAATTGATGCTGCGTTACAAGTGACACACCAGATGAGTCAGGCATGTTTAATCAATATGGAGAATCCATGTACAGCATAAAAAATGAGAAATTTACTTAATTGATATAAAGTTCTAACACAGATAATGAGATTAAAGTTTGACTTTACAATAAATGCCTATATCCTACTAAAAGCCATGCATCTGGGGTCCTGTGGAGCCCCGGCAGTATTCAAAGAAGCAGCACTTGTCCATTGTCAACTCAGTTCCATGGCTGATCATGTGCTTTGATGCATGGATGGTCAAGGGGAGTATCAGGTGTTTTGCCTGCACTCTGCATCATTCATAAAGGTGTGGAGTGCTAGGTGGAGTGATACAGGATATAACAGCAGAAACACTGCCATATCTGCTATGCACCTCTCACATAGTACACCCACTGGCTGCAGCCAGACAACAATATACACCTGTCATGTCACCTGAGCCCTCTGGTCAGGTGGAGAGGGCTGGGAGCATCCATTTGGTCACCCACTCAACTGTTTAAAATTTTGGGATTCAAACCATCCCATACTACCCTGCTCCACATGGAGCAGGGGATCCATAAGAGGACCAGGAAGGGCATACATTTGGATGCCCACCTTTATCAACCAATCCTGCCTTCACATACCAGGTGTGGGTGTGGAGCTACACAGACCAGGTACATACCTCTTGGATGTACCGAGCACCCCATGGTGCATAGCCCCCATTATTAATAAGGCCTTAATAACTATCAACACTTAATATTAATTCTTAAATAATAGAGTGAAAATGACATTGATTTGCATCAGCAGTTCTAATGGTAGTAAACCATTGCTCTAAAAAAAAACAGAATCCAAATGAATTACAAATTACTTATGACAGTTTCAGATGTTATATCCTTTTTGTGACTAAGACCTTCATACATGTCTACATAAATTACAGTAATTCTGAAGCAATATAACAGAAATAACATGGATTTGCATTGGTGGTTCTATAATAAGTAATAAAATAATCTGAAAAACAGAATACTAATGAATCAACATATCCCAGTTCACCAGATGAGGTTCATTCAAATGTCACAGTCTTCTTATGAATAATGCCTTAATACAAGTCTTTACTGAATTATAATTCCAAAGTAATATAACAGAAATAATATTAGTTTGCACTGGTATTTCCATATGATTTAATAACTGATCTAAGTAACAGAATCCTAATATCTTTAATCCTAAAATGAGGTTATTTATTGGCAGTAGTAGCAGTAGTAGTAGAAATAGTAGTAGTAGTGGTTTTATTTGTTATGACACCATACCATGGAGACTCAGGGTGTCTTAAAGAAGGCATACCATAATACAATACAGTTATTAATAAATAATAAACATAGGTCTTATAGTTAAAATCCAATGTAAAACCAAACATATGATAAATGCAAAATAAAACATTAACATGCCTACATCAGCAGATCAATGGCTAGCATTGTGGGTCATTGATTTGTTTACAAAAGACTAATAAAAATGATATAATTTTTCAGAACCCTTTTAAAGTCCTCAACTGAAGTGCCCTCTCACAGCTCAGTTAGATAGCTCAGGCTCATCCCAGGTAGGGCATTATAGGTTAGAATCGTAACCCTAAAGGCGATCTGTCACTTCATCATCAGTTCACACAGGACCAGGGTTACAGGACTTGACGTAGACAAGACCATCGGTAAACTGTCTGCTCTTTTTTGCACCAACTGTCAGTGTTACAGGAGGACACCTCTATTTTACTTGAGGTACAGTGGAACCAATCACAATTCAAAGCAATAACATTGCAGTAAGTGAATAGAGATGTGGTGAACTTGCTGCAAAGTGGCTGAAGTTCACATTTGCAGAGTTTCATGAAGTTTTTCCAGCACATAGCAACTTCGACTATGCCCATATAGTAAAGTTTTCCCCAAAAAGTGTTTTGATACCTTTTATTGGACCAACATGGATGTTACAGAAAAGAACAAAGTGCTCTAGCTTTCAAACCAACCAGGTCCTTCTTCAGAAGCTTTGTGGCAGTTATTTCAAATATCCCATACTATTAACACCAGATTATATTCATAAAACAGAAATAATTCTCATTGGTTTAACATATACATTTAAAACATAACAGAAGATTACGTCAGAGAACCTAATTAACACCAGTATGCCTTTAAATGAGGAGCCTCAGAAGGGCAAAGGTGATCAAGAATTCTCTACAGACAGAGAGTTCTTGTCACATAAATTTTAAAATGTCTCAGTATGCCAAGAAAGCATTCTAGTGATAAAAAACCTTGGGGAGGCATTCTCTCTAATTCATGTAAGATGAGCTTACAACTTACATTCTAATTGTCATGGTATATTAAAGAACAGATAATGAGAGACAAAATCCTGAAATTAGGTATAACTGCAATTTGAAAACAAGCCTCAAATTAACATACACATATATACATAATGCATGATAGTATCACTTGTAAGTGTAAGTGCCAAAAAAAAAAAATACTTGTCAAGGACCCCCAAGAAAATGAGATCATGAGCCTGATAAGTTCAGATTTCAAAACAGAGTCCGTGTATAACAAAAATGCACAGAATCAGTTTAAGGAATCTAAATGAAAACCCAAAGGAATTACACCCTTTATGAACCCCAAGTAAATGAGATATGCATCTTAATACGAACAGATTTAAAAATGTGACAGTGTGTAATCCAACCACTGACAACTAGTAGAAGGAAGTAAATGTACACTATACAGTATGTGAAAACTAAGTGTCCTAGCCACATAACAATTGCCCCAAGCCACGCTCCCCCACCACATATGTGTGTACGTGCACCACACCACACCACACACACACCCCTGCACACCCCACACAACAACAACACACAACAAATATAATGAACACAATCCACACACACCACACCACACTGCACACAACAAACACAACACACACACACACACACCATACCCACAACACACAAAAACACAACACATACCAAACACACACAAAACACACACATACATACATACATACATCAGTATACACAAACACATGCACACTCAAAACACACTCAGCACAGTGTTAAGGTTAGAAGTCAACATGTAGATTACCATAAACTTACAAAATCAAAGGCCCACTGAAGAACTAAAGTATTTATGTCCATCTTTTAAAGTAAAGGTTTGTGTAAGTTTAAGTGGAATAATGTGTCATATAACCAACATCAATGTTCAGTCCATCTGCCACCATATTGAGAAGTAAAATAAGTCTAATTTCAGAAGCCTGTCTCTGTTGTGTACTGTTGAAATGTCCTTTTAAGACCATCACAGACATATCTGAGATTGAGTGGTCATCCTGGGAGAAGTGCTGGGCTACTGGTTTCTCAATATTCTTGTGATTAATAGAATGTCTGTGTGAATTCATTCTAGTGCGGAGTTGTTGGCTTGTCTCCCCACATAACCTGTGCAAGGACATTTCTTGCATTGGATAAAATAGACCACAAAACTTGATGTACATGTGTAATTCCCCTGTATCCTGAATAGTCTGTTTTGTGATGTAACCACACAGTCTGAAGTGGAAATGAGGTTACATGTCTTACTTGTGTGTTGATGACAGGGTCGTGTACCATATGATGTCATGGTATTCTGTTCCGGTTCAAGTTGACTCCTAATAATCAGGTTGGCTAAATTAGGTGGTTGTTTAAAAGATAGTAGTGGTAGTTCTTGAAAAATACAGTTAAGGGTTTCATCCTCACTAATTATTGGATGGAGATCCTTAATAATCTTACGTAGGAGTTCAAGGTCAGGATGGTATGTGACTACTAAGGGTATTCTGTTGGTAGTCATCTGTTCCTTATATTGCAGTAGCTGTTCTCTTGGGACCTGGGTTGCACGTTCCACTGCTCTGTCAATTTCTCTGGATGAGTCTCCCTGCTCAATAAAGGTGTTTTTTAATATCGCCAGATGTGTGTCTCTGTCTTCCTCATTTGAACAGAGGCGGTGATACCGAAGTGCTTGACTATATATGACAGATTTCTTTGTGTGGCTCGGGTGATTACTTTTCTTGTGTAAGTATCTCTGTCTGTCTGTTGGTTTCCTGTAAAGACAGGTATGTAGAGTTCCATCCTTAATAGTGACAGTGGTATCCAGAAAATGTACACTGGTGGCAGAATATTCCAGGGAAAGCTTTATAGTTGGGTGGAGGTTATTAAGTTCCCAATTAAAATCTTTAAGTGTGTCAGTGCCCTCTGTCCGAATTACAAACAAATCATCAATGTAACGGAAATAAGCAAGTGGTTTATGTGTACAGTGCCTTAGAAAATCCTCCTCCAAATTTGCCATAAAAAGATTAGCATACTGTGGAGCCATCCTGGTTCCCATTGCTGTTCCCATAGTTTGAACATAATGTTTACCATTGAAGCTGAAGTTGTTATGCGTCAGAATGAATTCAGTGAGTTTACCCACAACTCCAGGGTCAATGTTGGGGTCCAATTTTTTGTCATGCAGGTATTTGAGGCAGGCTGAAATGCCATCTGTGTGTGGAATATTAGTGTAGAGGGAGGTTACATCCATTGTAGCTAAAAGAGTATCAGGTGGTAAGTCCTTAAAACCAGAAAGTTTATGCAGGAAGTAAGTAGTGTCCTTGATGTAACTATCCCTTTGTATAACCAGCGGTTTGAAAATAGCATCTACAAACCCTGATATCCCCTCTTTCAGGGTGCCATTACCAGAGACTATGGGTCTACCAGGATTACCAGGCTTATGTATTTTAGGAAGCATGTAGAATGTCCCTGGCTCAGGTTCACTGGGGATGAGGGCCTTTAGTTTGTCTTGGACATGCTTTGGAAATGTTTCAATTAACTTCTGTAGTTCTCTTTTATATTCTGTAGTTGGGTCACTTCCCAGTACTTTGTAGTAAGTAAGGTCACTTAGCTGCCTGTTGGCTTCCGTAATGTAATCTTCCCAATTCAATATCACCACTGCCGAGCATTTATCAGCTTTTTTTATGACAATGTTATGGTTTGATTTTAGTGTTTGTATTGCCCTCCGTTCCAGTGGAGAGAGGTTGTAACGGGCCTGTTTCTGCCTATTAAGAATCTCACAAGTAGCTCTCTGGTGAAAGCAATTATTGTTTTTGTCCAGTTTCTTGTTATGGCCACTTGATGGGGTAAACTCATATGGTTTCTTTTTCTTATCCATAATATTTGTACTGTTTGTGATTTCTTCCCTGTCTGTGATTTCTTCTCTGCCATGGAAACATTCCCTGAGTCTCAATCTGCGGAAGTATTCCTCCATTTCACCACAAAACTGTATTCTGTCCAGTGGTTTAGTTGGTTAGAAATTGAGGCCCTTAGAAAGTACATTTAATTCCCCAGTAGTCAGTGTGTTGGTGGACAAATTAACAACTGAAAGGTGCCCATCTGTGTGGCTTAGTTGTTCAGTCACTCTGTTCTGTTCTTCATGGTTGTTAGGAAGTATGGTAAGTTGAAGGGCATCTAACTTCCTGTTTTTAATGAGCATGACTTTTCTTAAGGTTCTTTGGTAGTTCATGTCTATCTCATGCAAGATGTCTGGAATAGGCTCACCAGACATCCTCTCCAGTGTGGTAGTATTTCATTAAACTGTTTCTTCAAAAATGCTTTTTTGGCATATGAGCTGTGAATTCTGTGATTTCTCAATTTCTCAGAGGTCCTATGACAAAGTTGTTCAGCATATGTAGAATTATTTGTATTTCTCAGTGGATTCCAAATAGCTAGACCTTTAGGGATAATGTTATTCCTTTTGCACTGGGATAAAAAGTAGATGTCACTGTCTAGCTGTGATCGTTTCTTCTTAATGTTATGCAACTGCCATGTCCTGTGGTGAATTTCGGTATCTTCCATGATGCAAAACAATTTTGTAGGTGCCATATTGGTCCTTTTAAGAACAGATCAAGAAACAAATGATTTGATACCTTTTATTGGACCCACATGGATGTTACAGAAAAGAAGAAAGTGCTCTAGCTTTTGAACCAACCAGGTCCTTCTTCAGAAGCTTTGTGGCAGTTGTTTCAAATATCCCATACTATTAACACCAGATTATATTGATAAAACAGAAATAATTCTCATTGGTTTAACATATACATTTAAAACATAACAGAAGATTACGTCAGAGAAGCTAATTAACACCAGTATGCCTTTAACTGAGGAGCCTCAGAAGGGCAAAGGTTATCAAGAATTCTCTACAGCCAGAGAGTTCTTGTCACATAAATTTTAAAATGTCTCAGTATGCCAAGAAAGCATTCTAGTGATAAAAAAACCTTGGGGTGGCATTATCTCTAGTACATGTAAGATGAGCTTACAACTTACATTCTAATTGTCCTGGTATATTAAAGAACAGATAATGGGAGACAAAATCCTGAAATTAGTATAACTGCAAGTTGAAAACAAGCCTCAAATTAACATACTACATTAACATTAACATTGGTTAACTAGGATCTGCGGCCTATCCTGTAGATAGGGAAATGGGCAGACTAGATGGGCCTAGCGGTCCTTATCTGCCGTCAAAGTCTATGTTTCTATGTTTCTATGTTTTATACACATATATACATGATGCATGATAGTATCACTTGTAAGTGTAAGTGCCAAATAAAAAAATGCTTGTCAAGGACCCCCAAGAAAATGAGACCATGAGCCTGATAAGTGCAGATTTCAACACAGAGTCTGTGTATAACAAAAATGCACAGAATCAGTCTAAGGAATCTAAATGAAAACCCAAAGGAATTACACCTTTTATGAACTCCCAAGTAAATGAGATTTGCATCTTAATATGAGCAGATTTAAAAATGTGACAGTGTGTAATCCAACCACTGACAACTAGTAGAAGGAAGTAAATGTACACTATATGTGAAAACTAAGTGTGCTAGCCACATAACAATTGCCCCATGCCAAGCTCCCCCCACACATATGTGTGTACATACACCACACCACACCTCACACACACACACACCCCTGCACACCCCACACAACCACAACACACAACAAATATAACAAACACAATCCACACACACCACACCACACTGCACACAACAAACACAACATACACACACACTCACCATACCCACAACACATAAAAATACAACACATACCAAACACACACAAAACACACACATACATACATACATACATCAGTACACACACACACACACTCAAACACACTCACCACAGTGTTAAGGTGAAAAGTCAACATGTTGATAACCATAAACTTACAAAATCAAAGGCCCGCTGAAGAACTAAAGTATTTATGTCAATCTTTTAAAGTAAAGGTCTGTGTAAGTTTAAGTGGAATAATGTGTCATATAACCAATATCAATGTTCAGTCCATCCACCACCATATTGAGAAGTAAAATAAGTCTAATTTCAGAAGCCCATCTCTGTTGTGTACAGTTGAAATGTCCTTTTAAGACCATCACAGACATATCTGAGATTGAGTGGTCATCCTGGGAAAAGTGCTGGGCTACTGGTTTTTCAATCTTCTTGTGATTAATAGAATATCTGTATGAATTCATTCTAGTGTGGAGTTGTTGGCTTGTCTCCCCCACATAATCTGTGTGAGGACATTTCTTGCATTGGATAAAATAGACCACATTACTTGATGTACATGTATAATTCCTCTGTATCCTAAGAACCATGAAGAACAGAGCAGAGTGACTGAACAACTAAGCCACACAGATGGGCACATTTCAGTTGTTAATTTGTCCACCCACACACTGACTACTGGGGAATTAAATGTACTTTCTAAGGGGCTCAATTTCTGCCCAACTAAACCATTGGACAGAATACAGTTTTGTGGTGAAATGGAGGAATACTTCCGCAGATTGAGACTCAGGGAATTTTTTCATGGCAGAGAAGAAATCACAGACAGGGAAGAAATCACAAACAGTAAAAATATTATGGATAAGAAAAAGAAACCTTATGAGTTTACCCCATCAAGTGGCCGTAACAAGAAAATGGACAAAAACAATAATTGCTTTCGCCAGAGAGCTACTTGTGAGATTCTTAATAGGCAGAAACAGGCCCGTTACAAACTCTCTCCATTGGAATGGAGGGCTATACAAACACTAAAATCAAACCATAACATTGTCATAAAAAAAGCTGATAAAGACTCGGCAGTGGTGATATTGAATCAGGAAGATTACATTACGGAAGCCAACAGGCAGCTAAGTGACCTTACTTACTACAAAGTACTGGGAAATGACCCAACTACAGAATATAAAAGAGAAGTACAGAAGTTAATTGAAACATTTCAAAAGCATGTCCAAGACAAACTAAAGGTCCTCATTCCCACTAAACCTAAGCCAGGAACATTCTACATGCTTCCTAAAATACATAAGCATGGTAATGCTGGTAGACCCATAGTCTCTGGTAATGGCACCCTGAAAGAGGGGATATCAGGGTTTGTAGAAGCTATTTTAAAACCGCTGGTTGTACAAAGGGATAGTTACATCAAGGACACTGCTCACTTCCTGCATAAACTTTCTGGTTTTAAGGACTTACCACCTGATACCCATTTAGCTATGATGGATGTAACCTCACTCTACACTAATATTCCACACACAGATGGCATTTCAGCCTGCCTCAGATACCTGCATGACAAAGAATTGGACCCCAACATTGACCCTGGAGTTGTGGGTAAACTCACTGAATTCATTCTGACACATAACTTCAGCTTCAATGGTAAACATTATGTTCAAACTATGGGAACAGCAATGGGAACCAGGATGGCTCCACAGTATGCTAATCTTTTTATGGCAAATTTGGAGGAGGATTTTCTAAGGCACTGTACACATAAACCACTCGCTTATTTCTGTTACATTGATGATTTGCTTATAATTTGGACAGAGGGCACTGACACACTTAAAGATTTTAATCGGGAACTTAGTAACCTCCACCCAACTATAAAGCTTTCTCTGGAATATTCTGCCACCAGTGTACATTTTCTGGATACCACTGTCACTATTAAGGATGGAACTCTACATACCTGTCTTTACAGGAAACCAACAGACAGACAGAGATACTTGCACAAGAAAAGTAATCACCTGAGCCACACAAAGAAATCTGTCATTTATAGTCTAGCACTTCGGTATCACCGCCTCTCTTCAAATGAGGAAGACAGAGACACACATCTGGCAATGTTGAAAAACACCTTTATTGAGCAGGGACACTCGTCCAGAGAAATTGAGAGAGCAGTGGAATGTGCAACCCAGGTCCCAAGAGAACAGCTACTGCAGTATAAGGAACGGATGACTACCAACAGAATACCCTTAGTAGTCACATACCATCCTGACCTTGAACTCCTATGTGAGATTATTAAGGATCTCCATCCAATAATTAGTGAGAATGAAACCCTTAACTGTATTTTTCAAGAACTACCACTACTATCTTTTAAACAACCACCTAATTTAGCCAACCTGATTATTAGGAGTCAACTTGAACCGGAACAGAATACCATGACATCATATGGTACACGACCCTGTCATCAACACACAATTAAGACATGTAACCTCATTTCCACTTCAGACTGTGTGGTTACATCACAAAACAGACTATTCAGGATACAGGGGAATTACACATGTACATCAAATTTTGTGGTCTATTTTATCCAATGCAAGAAATGTCCTCACACAGGTTATGTGGGGAAGCAAGCCAATATCTCCACATTAGAATGAATTCACACAGACATTCTATTAATCACAAGAAGATTGATAAACCAGTAGCCCAGCACTTCTCCCAGGATGACCACTCAATCTCAGATATGTCTGTGATGGTCTTAAAAGGACATTTCAACAGTACATGACAGAGACGGGCTTCTGAAATTAGACTTATTTTGCTTCTCAATATGGTGGTGGATGGACCTAATATTGATGTTGGTTATATGACACATTATTCCATTTAAACTTACACAGACCTTTACTTTAAAAGAGGGTCATAAATACTTTAGTTCTTCAGCGGGCCTTTGATTTTGTGAGTTTATGGTTATCTACATGTTGACTTCTCACCTTAACACTGTGGTGAGTGCGTTTGAGTGTGTGTATGTGTATACTGATGTATGTATGTATGTGTGTGTTTTGTGTGTGTTTGGTATGTATTGTGTTTTTGTGTGTTGTGGGTATGGTGTGTGTGTTGTGTTTGTTGTGCACGGTGTGGTGTGGTGTGGTGTGTGTGGATTGTGTTTGTTATATTTGTTGTGTGTTGTGGTTGTGTGGGGTGTGCAGGGGTGTGTGTGTGTGTGAGGTGTGGTGTGGTGTATGTACACATATATGTCTGTGGGGAGAGCGTGGCATGGGGCAATTGTTATGTGGCTAGGACACTTAGTTTTCACATATAGTGTACATTTACTTCCTTCTACTAGTTGTCAGTGGTTGGATTACACACTGTCACATTTTTAAATCTGCTCATATTAAGATGCATATCTCATTTACTTGGGAGTTCATAAAAGGTGTAATTCCTTTGGGTTTTCATTTAGATTCCTTAGACTGATTCTGTACATTTTTGTTATACACGGACTCTGTGTTGATATCTGCACTTATCAGGCTCATTGTCTCATTTTCTTGGGGGTCCTTGACAAGTATTTTTTTATTTGGCACTTACACTTACAAGTGATACTATCATGCATCATGTATATATGTGTATGTTAATTTGAGGCTTGTTTTCAACTTGCAGTTATACTAATTTCAGGATTTTGTCTCCCATTATCTGTTCTTTAATATACCAGGACAATTGGAATGTAAGTTGTAAGCTCATCTTACATGTATTAGAGAGAATGCCACCCCAAGGTTTTTTTTTATCACTAGAATGCTTTCTTTTCATACTGAGACATTTTAAAATTTGTGTGACAAGAACTCTCTGTCTGTAGAGAATTCTTGATAACCTTTGCCCTTCTGAGGCTCCTCAGTTAAAGGCATACTGGTGTTAATTAGCTTCTCTGACGTAATCTTCTGTTATGTTTTAAATGTGTATGTTAAACCAATGAGAATTATTTCTGTTTTTTCAATATAATCTGGTGTTAATAGTATGGGATATTTGAAATAACTGCCATAAAGCTTCTGAAGAAGGATCTGGTTGGCTCGAATGCTAGAGCACTTTCTTCTTTTCTGTAACATCCATGTTGGTCCAATAAAAGGTATCAAATCATTTGTTTCCGGATTTGTTCTTAAAAGGACCAATACGGCACCTACAACATTTTTTTGCCTCACAAAGTGTGGAATTTCAACCATGAAGATCACCCATGAAATTCCACACTTCGAGGATGAAATTCTGAACCTTGTGAATTGTTCCACACTCCCTGAATTGTGCTTAATTCACGGATTCAATCGTGAAGCAAATTTTACCAACTTTGCCCATCTCTATAAGTGACATATCTGAAAATACTACCTGACAAAGGAACTTAATTGCCATTGAATTACACACTGTTCCCTGCAGTATACTGCAGCATTTTGTGATATACTACAGCATGACTTTGTTGCATCCTGGCTGGCATTCCCATTTAGGGCAGTGCAATAGCTGACCCTGGACTTAATAAAGGCATGAACCAATGTCTTACATTCTTCATTTGAACCAGGTCTGAATGAATATCTACATTCAAAGTTTTGAAGTAAATGAACAAATGTTACCATGGGCTTGAATTGTTTGCTCTGTAAGAACTAATACATGATTAGCAAAACATATTCCTCATAATTTAACTTGTGCTTATCTCTAAAATGTATTTCATTCTGGACCCATATTCTTCTTTTGAGTAATTCATTAATAACTATAAGTTTTCAATTTTAATTCCAAGAAAATACAAGTAGAATAGCACATTGGAAATCCTATGGACTAAACAAGACTGAATCCAAATGATTATGGAAGGAATTCATAAGGAAATATGGCAGGTTACCACTGGTAGATCCATTAAAAGTAATACATGATCAGAAAACAAGAATCATAATGATGTAAGAAAGGCTTATTCAACAAAAAAGTTAGTCTTTAAATATTCAAATTTTTGTATGAATAAAGACCTAATTATTGTCTGTATCCAATGATAATTAAAGGAATAATGCCTGAGAGGGTGGGAGTTATGCTGGGATAACATCCTGCCTCTGGTGGTTGGTTCTGAAGCTGTAGGCCAAGGGCATCTAACACCCAAGAAGGGATGTTCTCCCAGCATAACACCCACACTGGAGGGCATTGTTTCTATTATACAATGGCTTGCTTACATTTAGATTAGAAAATTAGTTAAAATTATAGTGATTTAATGGTATGTTTGTATTTTTTTTTATTGTGGAAAGATATTGGTTTGAATAGTAGTGCCCTATTATCTTTTTTCAGTAGGTGGAGGTGTTATTCTGTCTGTCTGTTGTGGCTAATAGTTGCCCCCCCCCCCGCTATCACATTGTGGTAACTTTTTAGTTTACTGTGTTTTTCTGCTGCTGTTTTTCCCTACATTAAAAAAGAAATGAAGAAAGAAGATGAGATGAGCGAAGAGCGAGTGTTTACTAAAACCGGCGTGTGCTGACTGTTGAAAGGCATGTAGCTGACTCACTTGAGCAACTCATTTTTGAGTTGGATCACATGTTTTTTTACTGTTAATTTCTTTATTTTAAATGAAAGAAGTAACACAGTTAAAGGCCTTGGTCATGGAGGAAGCAGGAAGTGAAGCCAATAGTGTTGCTGGCGAGGCAGCAGCAGGCAAGGAGAGAGGGACTGCTATGAAGCCGATTGGGAAGACACCTTCCATTTGTTTTTGGTTTTTTTTGGTTGGTTTTCATTCTCATTTTTTTTAAATAGAACTGTACATGGCAGCTTTGTTTGGGGAAATCTGTGATGGTCTGGTCACTGTCAAGTGTTGTATGTGGAGCTGATTGGAACTTCAGCTTTCACTTTGGCTGGGAGCAGGAAGCAAGGGACATCTGGGCAATTTTGTCATTCACTTCTTTCTGCAAGAGTTTGTGTGACCAGCTGCTGTGTAGGGATATCTGCTCAGCAGTGTTTGAGACTGGCAGCTGGCTGGCATTACAGGTGGGACATTATGCCAGGATAACATCACTGCTGTGGTGCTGCACTGACCAATCAGAATTAAGGATTCTTTCTGGCCATTGAATAATCTAATTTAACACATTTTGAATAACACATTGAAAATCCTATGGAACAGACATGACTTAAGCCTAATGAATTAGGAAGTATAAGGAAATAATGTGAATTTGTATTGGTAGCTCAAAAGTAATTGCTAATTTGACAGAAAAAAAAAATCATAATGAGTTTATGTATGCTTACTCCACAAATGATTTTCTACCAGGACTCTCATTCTTTTTATGAATAACACCTTAATAAATTTTCAAACAGGCAGACTGTAGCCAGATAACAAAACAAAAACTTGTTGAATGGGCAAACACTTCAAAAAGAGATTGCTTCTTTAATATTAGAGCCCCCAAAGCCTGGAACAGCCTTCCACAGGAAGTTGTTGACTCTAACAATTTAAATATATTTAAAAATAAAATAGATAAATGGCTCTGCTCATAAGTTAATTGCTCATTCACTGTGGGGGACAATCACGATGGGCATAAGCCTACTTCTGTCCTTATAAACTAAGTCAACTAAATAAATGTATATATTACATGGTAATTAAAATGTAATAGAATTGGAAAAGAACCTTAGAAGTCCAATGGAATAAATATGACTTAATCCTAATGAATAAGGCTTTGATACATAAGAAAATAGCAAATTCTTCATATTAATTTATATGGAAATCATATATTAATTCCAGTGTTGTTCCAGTGCAAGCAACACCTCGTAATGGAAAGAGTTACCTTTCTCTTTGACTGAATGCTATAAATACAGTAAACCCTTAAACAATAAGCCAATACCAAGCCAAAGCAACCATTGTTGGCTGTAATCAAATCATGCTTTGGAGTGTGATTCACTGTGCTTGGATTTTCTATTGTGCAGCTATTCATGAAAGTATAGAACCTGAAATGTTAGATGGAATGCCACCATTTCAGATTGTATCACTGTTCCTTTTAGTATGAAAAACACATGATGTAAGCTTTACAGCACCATTTGGCTTTTTTATGAGAAATTATAGTACTGTACCTACACTGAGTGTTGCTGCATTGGAAAGTAAAGGCAGCATGGTCTAGAGGTTATACCAACAGCTTGAGAACTGAAAGACTGCAGGTTCAAATTTTGTTAGAATCAAATGTTCACTTTATGCTTCAGTCAATCTAGCTGTGAAAATGAGTAGAAGGTCTCCAGTAGAAATGAGATGTTGCATCTTAGCTAGGCTATTCCAGATACACAAACTGTAACCAAAAAAAAAAAGAAAAAGAAAAAGTTCAAATTGTGTCAATGATAATGGCAAATAGACAAATACAGGTAATGACGGCAATTGGGTTTTTATAGTTTTAAAAGCCTTTTAAGTGGCTATGCTCATGCTCTCCATGTCCCCTGATGTGTATCTTTCTGTTGCTTGTCTGTTCTGCAAGTCTTAAGTGGCCATGTGGCTGTGCATACCATGAACTATATAAAACCTTTTAAGTGAGCATGTGTATACCCACTAATGTACCTTCCTCCTTCCCATGTCTTGTAGGCTGATGGTAGGTTGCATATATGCATTGACCTGTATAAAGCTTTTTAAGTGTGTGTCCTCATAATGTGTGTTTTTTTTCCTTAACATTTCAAAAGCATTTAAAGTGGATTTGTGCCCTGAAATGAAAAAGCTAGAATTCATGCCAGAAGGCAACAATTAAACTAAAAATATGTTCCAGTTAAAGAAAAACAATTACAAAAACAAAATTTTCTGCTGCAAATGTTGCCATGGAAGTTGCTTCTGTGAGTCTACTACCAGCTGTGCTGCTAAAAAATAATTGCAGAAGTGAATCCTGATGTGCAGTCTAATAGTATAAGTACAGTGGCTATAATCCTAACTGAAAAATGTTCTTCTGACTTTATAGCATATAACTCACTGGGTCTTATAAACAGTCACAACTCACAATGACTGCTGCTAAGAGGGCCACTTAACAGTTACCAGTTTGCAACAAGAATCATGTGCCTTCCATTCAAGGTTCAAAAAAATGTCTGCTAATATGCAGGGAATGAGTCATCCTGTAGTGGACCCCCCTCTGCTGAGTCAAGTTTTCTAAACTTCTTGTCAGAATAGTATCATCAGCAACTTCTGCAGCCTCTGCGAAACACCTCCTCCAGGTCATTATGATTATGTTAAAGAACAATAGACCCAGTGTCAAGCACTGGAGTACTCCACCCAGGCTATCCCTTCACATTAAATTGTGACCATGACTGTCTACCTCCTACCAATTAGCCAATTTGGTATCCACCTCCCATACACTTTATGGTCCTCATATTTTACTACTTTCTCCAGCAGTTTTCATTGCCTTACAGTGCCAATGGTCTTGCAAAAATCCTGATAAAGTGCAATATATTTACCACACTCCTGGTTCATATTTATCTTCCTAGTTCCCTCATCAAACAGTAGTGCTACTCACACTTTTGAGTACACTTGTGAAATTGCATAACATTGCCTATTTTTCATTTTCTCCATTTATTCCAAATTGCACCAAAATCTAACATAATTTTGCGAACACTGTTTTCAAATAGCACCATTTTTACCAAATTCTACATTTAAAAAAAATGTGTTCTTAAGAACACACAGTTATAGCAAATATAGCCATTTTTTCCCATACTGCATGTTTCTAAAAATGCGTTTTTTTCCCATGGAACAATTTCAACCAAAATTTCCCAGTTTTCAAACTATTTTCTATTTTGCAAAATCGCACATTGTCCTGAGAGCCCTGTCCAATGAAACACAGACTACGAATTGTGTGGATGCTCAGTTGGCAATTAATTTATTATGTTCTCTTCCAAAAGTTCACTTCCACAACATTTCCATCATCATATTTTACAAAATCATGTTCCTTATTATTATTACCATACACAATTTCCATAAACCACATTTTATTCATTGTTTGCCATCTCACCCCCCGACTTAATGCTGGGGGGCTGCCACAATATTCATAGCCACATTTTCATTCTTGTTTCCTCTTCTCGCTCCCCTAGACGTACACATAAATCTCTTTATTTTCTTCTTGCTTGTTGGGTATGGATGTTAACCCATACCACTCATCTGTCTGGTGTTGTTCTGTGGCCATCTTAGTCAAATTATAATACCCCCTTTCCTCTCCCCCATCCCTGTTTTCTATGCCCCGTCTTCTTCTCTGCCTTCCACCTTCGGCAGTCCTGGCAGACCTGCTGTCCACCTTCAGCAGTCTGCCCCTCACCTGCACACCTGCACCTTTCTTTTTTCACTAACCCACCTCCAGCTTGCGATGGTCGGTGGGCTTCCCCCCAAGCAGGTGCGCTCCGCCTTTCCTTTCCTTTTTTTTTTAAACTCACCTCCTAAAAGGGCACAACTGCCAACATGCATCCCCAATACTCCCTTCCTGGTAGACTTAACTCAGATCCTGTCCATCAGCTTTGCATAGTAAAGAATCCGCTGCAGGTCACTCATCTGACCTCTTCATAATTACCGCCCCCCCCCCGGGCTATATATATATATTTTTTTTTCTTTCTTTCTTTCCTCTCCTGCCCTCCCCCCTTTTTCCCAGCAACCTCTGTCATTGCCTCCTGCATATGGGAAGAGAGGAGTTACCGTCACGACCTCCCCTGGTATATGAAATCTATCCTTCACTATGGTCAACAGGAGCCCATGAGCTAGCCATGTCCCATGTCCCTGGTTGTAACTGCAGCTTCTGAACTTGTCGGGAAAGGCTTGGAGGAAGGACCACTGGGTTACCCACCATTCTTCACTCTGGGAACCAGCTGACTGCTGTATACCCGCTAGCCCTTCTCCCAAGGCTACATGGCCTGAATTCCTATTCTCAGTTGCTTAGCAGAAACCCTTTGACCATACGCTGCCGTGCCTGGGCAGGCAAAGTGATATTTATTCTGCGGTGCTGCCCCATTCTTATTTCCTGCATCCAACTGATTTACTTAACTCTGAACACAGAAACCATATGATCACACCCCCAGAGGGGACTGTTGGTCCTTGTGTTTCTTCCTACACCCCCTTACTCATTGTAAGTTGTCAACCTACTATTATAGTAATTATGCTGTGCTAAAAGTCTGAATCCCGTTTCCTTTTCCTATACCGTGGAACACACCTGTAAATGATTGACCATCCTCCACTCAAAGTTTAGGCTTTTTCCTTCTTTTATACCTTCTGCAGCTTTGCACCTAGCCTATTATATGAGGCACATAGTGCACAGCACTCTGTTTCCCTTAGACTGTAAGGGCATGGGATAACACCGGGTAGACATCTAAAGGCGGCCCACTGGGCCAAGCACCGCAGGGGCAAATTATCCAATCACCCCCCCCCCTTCTTACTCTTCTTCCCCTTTTTTCCAGGTGAAAATCTGGGTGCTATCTTCTCCTCTGTTTTCTGTAGGTAATGGTTTAGACCAATACCGCTTTTCTCTCCTTCAGTTGTTTCTTCTTGTCCACATATTCCTTTATCATTCCCCTCTCCCCTCCTCCCCCCTTTTTTCCCTCTGCCATCCACAGTCCACCAACATCCATACCGGACGCCTACTGTCATTTACCTTTGACAGACCATCCAAGCCCCCCCCAAAAAAACTCTCCCTGTTCTCCTTCTTGCCGGGTGGGCAAAGCCTTCACCGGGCACCATGTCCCATCTGAGTGAGCCTTAATTGCTATGACACACTAAATAGTGTCTCTCCCATTATTTGTTACTTGATAACTTGAACTGGTCTAGCCTGGGCACGGAAAATGTACTAACATTGTTCCACTACTCTGCCAGATGCCCCGGATAGCTTTTGCAATGTTCTTGTCCAAGGGAAATCCCGGGATAGATGCTCTCATTTTAGTTGTCCCATCAGCCCCCTGGCAGTTTTGTCTGATGAGTGAATAAAGGATCCTCCCCCTTTTTTTTTATTTGCACTTCGATCTGTTGCTTCAGCCCACCTATACCCTATACATCCAGTCACCGTGGGACTCTAGCCTCTGACACCTCCCCTGGATGTTGTTTGTCATTCTTACCTGTGCCTACTTCACCTTCCAGACTGAAAGGATTATTGTCCATTATTGATTGTTTCCTGAGTGGTGCCACTGGTACCCCACTAACACCACCACTTATTAGCTTATATATATATATATATATATATTATTTTTTTTCTTTGTCTGGTTTTCTCCAGACCTGTGGGCTGAAAAAAAAAAACACAGTTTAAACTCCCCCTCACATCTATCCTGCTGGGTCTCTGTCGTATTGACCCAACCTTTCTTTTCAGCTAATGCCTGCAGGCCACTGACACATTTGCACTTCAATGTTCTGTCTCCCACCCCCCCACCCCCACTCGCATACCATCTCTTTCCACTTAACTGGGTCAGATTCTTATGTGAGTGAGAGATGGGAGCAGACCTTGCCACAAATCTCCCTGCTTTTCCCTTTGCCTTGAGCTATCAGTGCTTACTTCCAAAATGACCTGCCTGTGGAAAGATGCTCTGTAATGATTGCACTATCTTACTTTAGTAGCATAACCTGAAATAAAAATAATCTATGTGGACCTTGTGATTTTATTCAGGTTCAGCTGTTAGTGAGAAGCATGGTAACCCCATTAGTGAGAAGCATGGTAACCTTCAATTATCAGCTAAAGCACAACTGTAAAAAGAAATATCAGAACATATGGAGGCTTCCAAGTTCCCCCAGGACCCACTCATTCCTGGCTCTGTCCTTTTCTCTGGCTCAACTCCACTCCCTGACACCCTGCAATCTGAACCCTTCCGCTTCTCCCCCCAAGGTGCTTACCAACCATTCCACACCATGTAGAAGTACCCTCTGATGTGCAGCCCCTCCTTTCTGTGTTGAGTGGACAGCCCAGCCCATGCTTTGAGATAGTGGGTTCATTAATGGCCACTGCCCTGCAGACTGGGAGTTGCCGTCAGAGCAGGAAGGAACTGTAACCTCTATGGAGGCCTGTGGAGTCAGAGCGGAGGTTGGGGTGTTGGGACAGACCAGGGGACTGGTTCTCTGACCAAGTTTGGTGGTGGCCTAGGCCTGCTGCCCCTCTGGCTGTATGAGTCTTAAACACCCCCCTGCTACCCCACCTAATGCAACCCTTTATTACAGCCCCCCATTCCTCTCTAGCCCCCCTCTGGCACTCCTCCATACTCATCCAGGGCCTTGGTTGCCCCCTCACCACCATAGTTCATAAAGGCTCAGCACTCTTCCTCTTCAGTGGTGGTCCTTTTTTGGGTGCCATATTCTGAGGCTCATCCATGTGAAGCTAAAATTTAGCAGAAACTGTTAACTTTTAAACGTCAGACTTTCTTTTTCAAATGTCTCCCCAGAACCCCTTCCCCTTGGTTCTTTAAGTGCATTTACATTGTCCCCCAATGAAACTGTTGAATAAACTGTCTTCTGTTTTGTTTGACTTTTTTTTTGAGTATTGCAAGGAGACTCCCCTGCAGTCTCCATGGTTCATTGTCCAAAACCTCCATCCCCCCATCCTATTTCCATTTTTGTTTTTTTTGCAATTGAAACCCCTCACTATGTGTTGCCCCCCCCCCCCCAGGTCCTGTTCTGTGCTTTTAAAACATTCCCTACCACAAGGGATGGCCCACTGCAAGAGGTCCTGTCCTACTCGAGTGCCTGAGCAAGTACCTTAACAAAATGCTAACCTTCGGTACCTTCCTATCTTCCCCCTTGTACCAAGCAACAAAATTCTGCCAAAAACACAACATATTGCTATACCATGTTGGGCTCTCCTCCCCAATTTATAGAGGTTTTGCTTGGTATTATTGTATCTATTTATTATTATTATAAATAGTTCCTATGAACTAGGCCTGTCCCATCCCAGCTGCAACCTCCCCCCCCTCCCAGCCATGTGCCTTCTTAAAATGGTGGCTGCCATGTGGCCGACAACTTCTCTAAAATGGTGGCCAGGCCAGGGAATTGTGGCCTTCCCCCCCCCCACTCGGGCACTCTCTCCCTGCCACCTTAACTGTAACATTTAATGTTTTATGTTTTATCCCCCATTCCCCCATCCCCTCCCCTGCCCCCTTTTACTTTTTTTTTTTGTAAATATTATGCTTGTTTTCTCTATTCCTCCATGCCCTTGACTATGTATGGTCCACTCACCCTGCTGTGCATTGTAAGCATGTCGTAGACTGGCTGGAATTTGTATAAGTACTTGTCTACGCAGGTGCCTACATCAATTGCTCCATTTGTTCCTATAAGCTAGCATCGCAGGACCTAACGAGCTATTTTCCTGATATATGGGCACTTTAACAATAGTCTCCATTAACAATGTCCATTCATTCCTATAAGCTAGCATTGCAGGCCTACAATCTGTTTTCCAGATAAAGAAGCATAGAAGCATAGACTTTGACAGCAGACAAGGACCACTTGGCCCACCCAGTCTGCCCATTTCCCTACCTAAAGCATAAGCTGCAGATCCTATTTAACCAACAGCCTATTTCTTCCTACCCCCGACAAAAATTGACTTATGTCTGTCCCATGCATTCTTGAATTCTCCCACAGTTTTAGACCCCACAACCTCCTCAAGAAGGCTGTTCCATGCATCCACCACCGTCTCTGTGAAAAAATACTTTCTCACCTTGTCCCTGAGCAGTCCCCCCCATATTCAAATTGTGTCCCATTGTTTTTGCACATCACTTTTTGTGGAAAATGCTACCCTCTTGGACTTTGTTGATTCCACTGAGGTACTTAAACGTTTCTATCATGTCCCCCCTCTCCCTCCTTTCCTCAAGGGTATACATATTAAGCTCCTTTAGCCTCTCCTCGTATGGCTTCTCTTGCACACCCTGCACCATTTTAGTTGCCCTCCTCTGAACTGCCTCCATCCTGTCTATGTCCTTGCGGAGATAGGGTCTCCAGAGCTGGATGCAGTACTCCAGATGGGGTCTCCCCAACTGTCTGTACAGGGGATATCAACTTCCTGTTTTCTGCTGGTGATGACTCTCCCTATACATCACAGTATCCCCCCAGCATTCCCTATCGCCTTCTCACATTGCTTGCCAAACTTAAGGTCATCTGATATGATTATCCCCAGGTCCTTTTCCATTTTTGTTGTTGTTACTACCCCCCCCCATTGTGTAATCTTCCTCTGGGTTTTTGTTTCCCAGGTGCATTACGTTGCACTTCTTTGCATTGAATCCAAGCTGCCATACTTCTGACCATTCCTCCAACCTTGCCAAGTCCCTTCTCATCCTTTCCATGCCTCCTTGTGTATCAGCCCTGTTGCAGATCTTTGTGTCATCTGCAAAGAGGCATACTTTTCCTTCCAGTCCTTCTGCAATGTCACTTATAAAGACATTAAAATGGACTGGACCCAGTACTGAACCCTGCGGTACCCCACTAGTAACCCCTCTTTCTTCAGAGTGGACTCCATTTACAATTACCTTCTCTGTCCTGTTGTTCAGCCAATGTTTTACCCCAGGCTACCACCCTGGGACCTACTCCCAGGCTGGTTAATTTGACTACTAATCTTTTGTGTGGGACTGTGTCAAATGCCTTGCTAAAGTCTAGGTAGGCTATGTCCACAGCCCCTCCCTGGTCTACTACTTTGGTCACCCAGTCAAAGAAATCAATTAGATTTGTCTGACATGACCTTCCCACTGTGAACCCATGCTGCCTTGGGTCCTATGCCCCACTGGCCTCTAGGTATTCAACAATTCTTTCCTTCAGAAGTGATTCCATCACTTTCCCTACCACAGAGGTCAAACTGACAGGTCTGTAGTTTCCTGCCTCTGTCTTGCTTCCACTTTTGTGAAGGAGAATCACATCAGCCTTCTTCCAGTCCTCAGGTACCACACCATCCTCCCATGATTTGTTATAAAGGGTAGTCAGTGGTGTCATTAGTTCTCTGCCTAATTCTTTTAGAATTTGGGGGTGAATTCCATCTGGCCACATTGCTTTGTCCACCTTCAGTTTTAGGAGTTATTTCAGAACCCTTTCTTCTGTGAAAGGACTGGGATTGACCCCCCCTCTCCAGAGTGCTTCTGTTAATTGGATTAGGCACCTCACCCACTTTCTCGTTTGTGAATACTGAACAGAAGTATTCATTCAGTATCCCTGCTTTTTCACTGTCACTCTCTGCCCACCCACCATCCATTATATTCAGCCTCACTATCCTTCCCTTTGTCTTTCTATGCTCCCTGATATACCTATAAAAGGTTTATCCCCCTTCTTAACCGAGTTGGCTATCTTTTCCTCAGTTTGTGCCTTTGCTATTCTGACTACCCTCCCTGCTTCCTTCTGCCTTAACTGGTACAGTTCTTTGTCCTGCTCCTTCTGTGTTTCCTTATACTTCCTAAATGCTATCTTTGTCTGTATACAACCCCTGTGCAGATTGTGGTGCCATTTCCAGTCTCTAAGGTGATCCACAGTGCCTCCTCTCCTCCCTGTTTATTCTTTTGTTCAGTTACTTTTATCCCTTCCCTTACATAGAGAGCTACTCACCCCCTTCTGCCCTCCCTGTCTCTCCTGTAGGTTGTGTAACCTGGTATGTTAACATCCCAGTCATGGTTCTCTGTGTACCATGCTTCTGTGACTGCTACAATATCCAGGCATCCCTCTTCCATCAAGGCCACCAGTTCAGGGAGCTTGTTGCCCAGACTACGGGCGTTGGTACTCATTACCCTCCATTTCTTGAAGGCCTTACCCCTTTTTGTCCCGTCCCTGTCCTTATTGCTTTTGTCACTTTCTCCATTTATCCCTGCACTTCTCCCTGTTGACATCTCTATGGTGGTGTCTAGCTCACCTATGGGCACTTTAACAATAGTTTCCACTAACAAGATCAACTGCAACACCAAAAGAACATTTTTCTTCAACCAGGATTGAAACCTGCACATTGACAGCAATGTCTAATGACCCATCCACTGAGCCATTGGCTTTACATTATCTTTTAATCGGTTCCCCTCATGACCCTCCATTCCAATCTCCCACTGGGAGCTAGGTCTCCCTTATCTAAGATGGCGTTCACCTCATGGTCACCTGCCTTACCTAAAATGGCATTCACCAAACCGCTGACACAAATCCCCCATCCTGGTGGCCGCTTGTCTATTTACAACTTGGACCAGGTGTCTGGGATGCTTCTGCCCTCCCTCAGTGGGTCAAAGGGCTGGCAATCTGCCAGAATTGCTGCACCCGTTGGGCTCCCCGTGGAAAGAGAAAACCCATTGTCCCCTGAAATCCCCAATGTGATTGAAGTGCCCCTAGACCAGCATCTGCTACTCCTGTTGCAGAGACTGACTTTTGCCCTCTGGGACTTGAAACTTACCACTCCATGCGGGACCGCATTTTTACTTTTAACAGTAAATTACCATCTTCAGTTCAGCCCGAGCATCTCTTCTCCCCGCTATATCACATCCACTGATCTGCTTCCAAGACTGTGACCGTATCCCCTTAAAACTGATCTTAACTTGGATTAGACCCCCAAACCTCTGTCTCCTAGCAGCTATCTAGCCCACTGCCCCTCGAACCTTACATGGGTCATAATAATCCTCATTCTAGATCTAAGGTACCAAACTCTCCCAGTGGTTATGAGTGCAGTGCTTTACCAGCCCCCTTGCCTTAAATTCCTACCAGCATGGCTTACATTCCCAAACTTCTAGCAACATTGTTACTAAGCTTGAGCACAAAATGTGGCTCACAGTCCCATCCTCACTCCTGCAATGGTATTTCTTTCTCTGGATCTGCCACCTGGTACAGGACACATGACAAACCCATTAGCCACCACGCTGAATGTAACTTACAAACCAGGCATTGCCTTTTCAATCTTCTCAGTACTGTTTCCAACAATCCAATACATTTCAAAACTGCCCTACATCACCTGCTTAATCCACAGTGCCTTCAATCATTATCTTTCACTTGATATGACCAACGATACTGTTGCTCTGCAATAGCATATTTCCTTCTATCTATCTGTATATACCTCTTTTTACTTACCCCCGTAGCAAAACAAACCGACTCACCAACAGAATCACTGTAGGTATCTAAACTCCCCTGCCTGGATCAACAAGCTACCAAAAATATCTCTCAGTGGCTCAAACTAAAGAAATTTAAATCAGCTGCCACACTGATGTGCAATATGAGCATAATTTCCAACTGACGTGCTTTCCTATAAAGAAATTTGATAGAACCAAAATTGTGAGCTTCCACTGCCTTGCTGCCTCTTTTAAACCCCCTTTTGCCTTTGCTCACCCCTCTCTCTCTCTCTCTCTTCCCTCACCCAATCAACTTCCCCTCTCCTTGCGTGATATCATGAGGCTCCACCTCTTTTGGAAGTCCCCTTGCCCATCTCTCTCCTTCATTGGCATGTCCTCAGCTCAGCTCCCCAGCCCCTCAACCCCCCCTTCTGCCACTTTTTCTGTTGCCTACATCCACTCTATTGTTCAGGGCCAGGGACAATTGAGTCTGCCTTTTTAGGAGGCAAACCTATTTACACAAAACTTTTGCAATTTTGCATGCTATGCGTGAAATGGATTTACCTTATTTTGCATAGCACTATCAAGGAGGTCAGTCAAGTTGGTTTGTCAGGCTCTTCCTTTTTTGAAACCATGTTGTTTACTAGAGAATATCCCATTCTCTTCCAGTCTCTTAACTGCCACATTAATTTAAATACTTTACCAAGCATGGAGCAAAGGCTCATATGTCTACAGTTGTTTTGATCTGACTTCACCCCTTTATTGTATAGAGGGACAGCAATGGCTGTTTTACAGTTTTCTGGAACTACTGGTAACTACAGTATCTGTAATGAATTCTAAAATATATGAGTGGGGTGCCTTGTAAGAATCCCTATTAACTTTCTTATTGCTTCGATGTGGATACTATCTTGGAAACAAAGATGTGGACCACTTAACCTCAGATGCCAGAAAAGCAGGCTATACAAAGTTGTTTATAAATCAGCTTATGAAATCACAGGCCCATTTATTGTAAATGCATCCAGTTCAAAAGGTACATTCCATAGCCATTTGAAGTGACTGTAGTAGACCAAAAAAAAAAAAAAATTTCTTGGGAAAACCAAAAATAAAGTTTAATGGTGCTTAATCTAGTTCAGATTTAGTACCTGTGCAGACCTGTCATCAATGTCCTGGTGTTTGAACTCTGAGTCTTGGTTAGGGGTGAGTTCATAGAGGATAAACCACTATATTTACAGTCAGGTACTTACAGACATGAGGTATTGTAGGATTTTACAAAGTCAAAAATGGGCAAAACATCTAGTTACCTCTAACCGGATTTTCCAAAGCAATAACATGGATGCAACTCCTAGTTATGTTAAAAGGTAGATCTAAACTGGGACTAGGAGCTACACCCTATCTACAATAACAGTATAGATGAATTAAACCAGTTGCAAATGAACACAAGTAGCAAAGAACAAAAAAAGGAAAGCTAGGAATATTGTATCAGCAGTATGGGTACATACTTATTTCCAGGTAACACAGGGAGTATAGACACTGGAAATGCTGGAAGTGGTGCAGTACAGTGGCTGTAGGGCAACAGTTTTCAATGAGGGCTTCTGAAGACTGTGATGCTGCCCCATCTAAGCGCATCTCTCTGTGTTGAGACAGGAGGTCACAAGAGTCTAGACCAAGTTGGCTAGATTTGGGGGGATCTCTTCCCCCTTCCAGGGGCCACTGAGTCTGATATTGTATGCCAGGGATGAGAAACATTTGGACTAAAGTGGACTCTGGAAGGGTGAAGAAGGTGGGGGCACATGCATCAACTGGTACAACTATGCAGTTCCAGTGCCACTCTAGCGAGACAGGAGTGCCAGAATGAGGCACCCATGTTTGTGGCAAGGGAGCATGTGGGGGTCCTCCAGAGTGAAGACCCCAAGGAGGAGGAAGAGAACCTCAGAGTAGGAGGAAACTACTTCTAGTGGGGGAGTCAATTGTGAGGGAGGATAGATTTGGAAATAGGAAAGTGAGAAGGAGAGGTGTTAGGTGCCTATGAGGTGCCATGACCTGGAGGAATACAAAACAGATCCAGGAGATCACTAGGGCATCAAGATGGGAAGCAGAGCTGAATGTCATTGATAACCTGTAGACTAATGACCTAGTTAGGGACAGGGCTGGGATAATGTCAGGGGAGTTTAAGGCACTGGGGAGTGGTCTTAGTCAGGTAGCACACTCGGTGGCTTTCACTGAGGTACTGCTGACCTATGATGGGGGGAAGAGGATTCTCTACATCAGAACCTTCAACTCATGTTTGAGGGAATGGTGCAGAAAGGAGGAGATTGGCTACATTGGTGACTGGGAATCCAGATAGGAAAGTGCAGTGCACTCAAGGTAGTAGCAGGTGGCAGTAAAGAGCATGGTGGCTAATCTTTGCAATACCAGCAGACATTTCTCCTCCTACCTCTTACTTCACCTCCTTGTTTCATCCCCTTCCACCACCACCCCGCTTCTCTGCCTACCAACATACCTACCTCTCTCTCTCACCTTCCCTTCTCCCCATTATGAAGCCCTAGCTATGGCTGACCCCTAATCTCTAATGCACTTGTAGTATATGGTCAGGGTTTATTGTGTATGGAAAACAAAGGTTTTCCAAATCTTGTTGTAGGACAGTTCAAAGGTCAAAAAAGTTGTTGTACTATCGTTCTGACATCACATCGATAGTACAACAGCTTTTTAGCCTTAAGCTGCCATTTGATTGGTAGGAACAGGTCAGCTAAAAATCAAACAAACCAAAATGGCGGTGCTGGTTAGCGAGCGGAGGGCTGAAAGGTAACATAAGACAGTTGCTACATGGACTGAGGCAGCTCCTTGTGTCCTAACTGCCACTTTGCGAGTGGCTGCTATCAAATTTTGTGAAATTGTAATACTTTTGGAAACCATATACTATATAAAACAGTGTATGGTTGTCCATACAAAACAAGGCTGTTGCCATCTTGGGGATATGATGCCATCATACGGACCTCTCGAGCTTTGCTCTCGAGGTCTGTATGATGCCATCATATCCCCTCAAAGGCAACATAGTTTTGTTGTGTATGGACAACCATACACTATTATATATGTAGTTAACTTGCACTTCTGTTATGTCTGACCCCTAATCTCTACTGCACTTGTAGTTAACTTGCACTTCTGTTATACCTTAGCCAACCTGTTCTGCTTGTGTTTACTCCACACTAACTTCCCTAGATCAAAGTACAAACATTCTATTCCACCATTTTCTAGCTACACAGTTATATATCATTTAGTGTATGCCTAAATGTTTTTTGTGTTGTTGTACCTATCTACTCCAAAGGTACTGGTGTAGTATCCATCTAGTTCAAAACTGTTAGCATCCTATTTCATTACTCCTGTACTGTCTGCTCAAATTATTTGAATGTAATGTACTGCAAATTAATACTGAATAAAAAATCTCTTTAAACTATCCTCATGTTCTCCTACCCCCCAGGTTGCACCAGGAGATGAGCAACATACTGTATTGCTCAGTGTGCCTTCCTGGTGAAACATTTCAATAAATAAATAAATAAAAATAACAAGAGATGCCCCACTGTTCACTCATTGAAACAGATATTTAAGATACCCCTTTGGGTTGAGAGCTGTGGCAGTTATGAGTTTTATGGTTTAGTAATAGGTCTCCTAAGATTCTGATGTTGGGAACTTGAAGAAAATGTTGCATAAATCTTTAACCCAAATGTATGTGGACTGATTTATTTCCTGACTGCTAGTTCTACCTTGTTTTACCTATTTTCTGGTAGTAGGCTGGGACTGGAGTCTAAATTCCTAGTTCTGTGCTGACCACAGCTGTGCAAGTTAAGACCTGTTGATGTGGTCTTTGGTAAAACTGAATTTTGTGTGGAGCTTTCCAGAGCACTACATATTTGCAATACATATTTGATAGCAACAATGCCTGAAGTCACCAGTATCTCCACTGGACAAATTTTTGCCACATCCATAAGATCTAATGCTGGGTTCTGTATGTCTCATATTAAATGTCTGAGTATCCAGTCGATTTGTATCAAGAACCTCTTCATTACTCAAAATGACATTTTCTTGGACTGTTTTGAACCTGAAGAAAAGATCTGCAAATATTTTATATTATTTTTTTTAATTAATGTATTTGTAATCTGGGTGTATTTGTAAACTGGGAAGTATCTTTTTTTTTTCTTTTTCTCTGCTTGTACACTGCAATTGCAAAGCTCTTTTAGTGCAATATTAGTACATACGTCAGTGTCTGTGGAGCGGCAGCCTTCAGGGAGATGTTCTGGAGGCTGCATTGCTGCCCTATTTGCAGGCACCTCTCTGGTCTGAGGGAGGAGGTTGCCTGTCTTCATGCTGACCTGGTGAGGATACAGAAACCTCCACCCCACCCAGGCCACCATCACTTCCTCAGAGGTTGCCAAGAAACAGGAGTGGTTGGAGCATGGTGGGCTCAAGGAGGGTGATGGTGGTAGAACAGTGGTGTATCCCTCCACTTGTGCCTCTTTACAATTCATTTACCATTCTGGTGGAGTGTAGTTCCTCTATGGAGGCACCCACAGTGGAAACCAAGGAGGATGCTGGGAACCTCCACAATGTAGACCCACAGGAGGGTGGCACAGGACCCTACAGGGGAAGTAAACTACTACTGGTGGGGGATTCAATCATTAGAAAAGAGTAGGTGAATTGTTCCGGCGTACTGGCCAAATTTCCCCCATTTACTAAAATACCACCAACAGCTGAATCTGGTTCAAAGTCAGTTGGCATTCATCTGAATCCCCCTCCCCCGGGTCATGCCTGAAAATAGGTAGAATTTGTCTAGTGCACTTACCTGGTCAAAAAAAACAAAATCAAATAAAAATAAAAAATAAGGGGGTAGAGCTGGGGGGGGAGGGAGAGGGAGGTAAGTTGCCTGCCTAGTGCTATGGCTTGGGAGGACAGGAAGCAAATTCTCAGGATCGTGACAGCAGCTGCAAGGGGGAAGGAGCTGGATGTCATTGTTCACCTAGGGACAAATGACCTGGCTGAGAATGGGATTAGAGCAGTGCAGCAGGAGTTTGTGGAGTTGGGGAAGGGACTTAGACAATTGACACACACTGCAACTTTCAGAGAAGTGCTATCTGTCTATGGCATGGGTGAGGCTAGGGTACTCTGCACCATGGGATTCAACGACTGGTTGAAAAACTGCTGCTGAGCTCATGGATTTATCTTCACTGAGGACTGGGAGTCCACCTGGAGGGATACAGGCATATTCTGGTGTGATGGTCTGCATCTGTCTGGGAGGGGAACCAGGATCCTAGGTGACAGGTTTAAATGATTCATTGGCAAGCATTTAAACTAGCTAAGGAGGGAGGCACTGAAGAGAAGCAGGGGAATCCCAGCCCCCCACCACAAAACAGGGTAGTTAATGAAGTAGACACAAAGGTAGAGAAGTCAAAAGGGAGCAGAACAGGGGTAAATCCAGAAAAAGGCAAAAGCAGTAAGACAGGGATGGGTCTAAAAGGGGAAGGGCCATAAAAAAATGGAGGGCAGTGAGTACCAATGCCCATAGTCTGGGTAACAAACTCCATGAACATGTGGACTTGATGGAAGAGGGACACCTGGAGATTGTGGCAGTCACAGAAACATGGTATACAGAGAACCATGACTGGGATGTCAACATACCAGGGTACACAATCTACAGGAGGGACAGGGAGGGTAAAAGAGGTGGAGGAGTAACACTCTACATAAAGGAAAGAATCAAAGCAACAGAACTAAAGGGTAAAAAGGGAGGGGAGGAGGCACTGTGGGTCACCTTGGAGGCAGAAAATGGCACCACAATCCTCACAGGGGTTGTTTACAGACCCCTATCTCATGGAGGGCAATGGACAAGAAAATGAAAGAAGAAATCCTTAGAATAGCAGAAAAAGGAAAGATTGTTAATGGGGGACCTGAATATGCCAGATGTTAACTGGAGCACCTATACTGCAACCACATTCAGGAGCATGGTCATTCTTGATGCCCTACAATGGGCATGCCTCAGACAGCTAGTGTTAGAACCCACTTTAGAGGAAGCTATCTCAGACCTGGTACTTTCAAATGGGGATGGAGAGAGGATCTCAGATTTAGAAGTGGGTAGCCATCTTGGAACAATTGACCACCAAACAGTATGGTTCACAATAAACACAGCTGTAGAGTCAAGCCATTCAAAAGCAAGTGTGTTGGACTTCAGGAGGGCTGACTTTGGAAAAATGGGAGAGTGCCTCAGTAAAGCACTAGCAAACAGGCAAGAAGGAGGAATGGAAGAACAAGGGGGGAAATCAAAACTGCCATCACAGAGGCAACAAGCCTTTGTGTAAAGCAAATCAACAAAACAAAATGAAAGAAAAAGCCACTATGGTCCTCAAAAGAGATGGCAGGGAAGGTTAAGGAGAAAAGGATAGCATTCAGGAAATATAAGGAAACACAGAAGAAGCAGGAGAGAGAACTATATCAGTTAAAGCAGAAGGAGGCAGAGAAGGTAGTTAGAATAGCAAAGGCCCAAACTGAGGAAAAGATAGCCAACTCTGTTAAGAAGGGGAATAATATTTTTTATAGGTACATTAGGGAGTGTAGAAAGACCAAGAGAGGGATACTGAGGCTTAATAATGGGGAGGAATGTGGGCAGAGGGTGACAGTGAAAAAGCAGGGATGCTGAATGAATACTTCTGCTGAGTATTCACAAAAGAAGAGTGGGGGAAGTATCTAAACTCAACAATAGAAACACTCTAGATAGGGGGGTCAATACCTGTCCATTCACAGTAGAAGGGGTTCTGAAAGAACTCTTTAAAACTGAAGGTGGACAAAGCAATAGGGCCTGATGGGATTCAACCAAGAATTCTAAAATAACTAAGGGTAGAACTAGTGACACCACTGACTACCCCCTTTAACAAATCATGGGAGGATAGGGTGGTATCTGAGGACTGGGGGAGGGTGGATGTGAACCCTCTTCATGAAAGTGGGAGCAAGGCAGAGGCAGGAAACTATAGACCTATTAGTTTGACCTAAGTGATAGGGAAAAAGATGGAATCACTTCTGAAAAAAAGACTTGTTGAGTACCTAGAGGCCAGCAGGGCACAGGACCTAAAGCAGCATGGATTCACAGTAGGAAGGTCATATCAGACAAATCTAATAGATTTCTTAGACTTGATGACAAAAGTAGTAGACCAGGGAGGGGCTGTGGACATGGCCTACCTAGACTTTAGCAAGGCATTTGACAAAGTCCCACATAAAAGATTAATATAAAAGTTAGTCAGCCTTGGAGTGGGTCCCAAGGTGGTAGCCTGGATAAAAAATTGGCTGGACAACAAGATGCAGAGGTTAATAGTAAATGGAGTCCACTCTGATGAAAGGGGGGGTTATTAGCTGAGTACCACAGGGTTCAGTACTGGGACCAGCCCTCTTTAATGTCTTTATAAGTGACATTGTGGAGGGACTGGAAGGAAAAGTATGTCTCTTTGCAGATGACACAAAGATCTGCAACAGGGTCAGTACAGAAAGTGGGGCGGAAAGGATGAGAAGGGACTTGGCAAAGTTGGAGGAATGGCCAAATGTATGGCTGCTTAGATTCAATGCAAAGAAGTACAAAGTAAAGCACCTGGGAAACAAACACCCAGGAGAAGAGTAAACAAAGGGGGAAGGGTAAGATACTAACAACAACAAAAGTAGAAAGGGACCTGGGGGTAGTCATATCAGATGGCTTAAAGGTGAGCAAGCAATGTGAGAAGGCAGTAAGGATGGCTGGTAGGATACTGGGATGCATAAGGAGAGGAATCACCATTATAAAACAGGAAATTTTTATCCCTCTGTACAGACAGTTAGTGAGACCCCATTTGGAGTACTGCGTGCTGTTCTGGAGACCCCATCTCTGAAAGGACATAGACAGGATGGAGGCTGTCTAGAAGAGGGCAACTAAAATGTTGCAGGGTCTGCACCAGAAGACATACGAAGAGAGATTAAAGGAGATTAATATGTATACACCCTCAAGGAAAGGAAGTGGGGGGCATGATAGAAACTTTCAACTACCTCAAGGGAATCAACAAAGTCCAAGAGGGTAGCATCTTTCAGAAAAAGAGCTGTGCAAGAACAAGGGAGCACAATTTGAAGATAGAGAGCGGACAGCTCAGAGGAAATGTGAAAAAGTATTTTTTTCATGGAGAGGGTTGTGAATACATGGAAAGGCCATCCTGAGTAGATAGTGGAGTCAAAAACAGTAGGAGAATTCAAGAATGCATGGAACAGACATAAAGCAATTCTAGTGGGGGTATAGGAGGAAGTAGGCTGTTCGTTAACTAGGATCTGCAGCTTATCCATTAGGTAAGGAAATGGGCAGACTAGGTGGGCCAAGCAGTCTTTATCTGCCGTCAAATTATATGTTTCTATGTTTCTTTGTTATATATTTGCAATATCTATGATTACTAATAATATGGTTGTCATGAGGGGACAGATGAATGAGAAATTGGCCCTCACTACAGGTTCTGAGATGGAAACTCTCCATATCACCAGTCCTTTAGATGACGCTACAGGGAAAAGGAAAAATTCTAAAAAACACCAACTGAATAGTCTTTAAAAAAATTAAATCATAAAAAAGAACAAAAGACTTACATTTTTACAGGATAGTTTTTCTCAACCAAAAATTATGGATCACTTAATTAATAGTATGAAATTAGCTATTACTGAGTTTCAAGTATAGTATTCTTCTTAATCCTGTTGGAGTAAAATGGAGTCTAAGCAATTAACTTCAACCCCAAAATTAAGTTCATTGATGACTGGACCTTTAAATCAGACTGCAAATCCAACATTGGATAAGCTTTCTGATTCCTTGTTTAAATTTCTAAACCTGGTTTTAGAGTTGAAAACTAGCCAATTGTCAAATGTTGATCCTTATGAGTCTCAAAAAAACCTAGTGCTTTGGTGAACAGTTTTTTTTTTCAACTTCCTGACTCATCTATCATTCAAGAAGCTGATGCTGAGAAAGTGTAAGTGCCTGTGAATAAATGTCCCATTTCTATTTTGGCTCAATGTTATGGGGTTGTTGCCTGAGAAACCATTCTTCTTCCCTCTTAATAAAAGTCTGTTGCAACAGCACCTCCTGTATACTTTTCTGCCCTTTTTACTGATGTACAAGCTGTCCACCTGTGGGTTTCTTGATGTTCTAAAACCTCTCTTTGTGCTTTGTTTCTTTGGTTTCCAGGCACAGCCTTTGTGGTACTCCCCATCCCAGTCATGCTTGCTGCTTACTAGTGCAAGCTTCAGTCACAAAGAGCGACCTTTAAAACAGCCATAGTTAGAATCAAGCTGTATTGTATTTCTAAAATGCTTCCGTGCAAATGTGAAATGCAATTTCTATTTAAAAATAAAAAGGTGCAAAACACAGTGGCTACTTGCTATTTGCTACTTATATCCTGTGATATGCAGAAATGTGGCAGGACTCAATTGCAGGCTGTGTTCTGTGTATTAATAAGCCACACAAAATATTTTGTATGTTGGTCTGCTAGATGTATTGGTATTGATTGAAATAAAGGATACCCATAGTCAGGAGGAAGGTGGCAAATGCTGCAAAATGATTAAAAAGGATTACAGAAGCTTAATGCTTAACACTCGGGTTAACCTGCACAGTTAGTTTGCTAGGTGCATCTCTATCTCAGCCTGAAGCTGTCAGAAACCTCAATAGTGTGGCTAATGGGACAATTCAGTGCTGGATAGGAAGCACCCCACGCTAAGCAGCCTAGTACCGTAGGATCATTTTTAGGCTTTAGTTGTACTTTACTTTGACTCTCTGTACAGGAAAATAAACAACTTTTGGATTGTGCACAATATTTTCAAGCTCTATAAAGGTGAAAGAAATAAATTAGGGCTTTACCTGCCATTTCATTAGTGGTGCTCATTGTCTCAGGGACCTAGTACTATAAGAGCTGACTGGCCCTTCATAATCCTATCTTATAGGATGGGTACTAGAGGGGTGGAGTTACCAGTGAGGAAAAAACAAAGAAAGCCTAAATTAACCTGAAATATGTATATACTATACAGGGGAACTAAAGAAATAGTGTACATCTTGTATATAAATTATGTAGTTTGATTTTTTGGTACAGATTTAATGGTAAAAGAAAAATAGAGTAAAAAGGGGTGGAGCTAACATGATCACCTGATTTAAGCAGGTATAAGAGAAAGCCTTCTGAATGTCTTGTTCTGTTTTTCTTGTTGAGGTCAGTGGATTGTTGACCCAGACCTACCCTACCATGTTACTAGTGGTATTTTTTTTAAGAAAGTTAACTGTCTTCTGTTTTGCTTGCTTTTTGCTATATTTTGTCATCAGTACACTTTTATTTACATTTGTTTTTGTTAATAAATATCTACTTTATTTTGACTTGCCTACTGGAGTTGGTGTCCATCATTGTCCATGACCTCACACTGAAGTTATCTTGAATCTTCATAATACCATAGTGGGGTTAAAAAAACCTGGACAAGTATAAATTTATGTGGAATGATATGGAAGCCATTCAAGATCCTCAGTTTGGATTACATTCTAATATTAATAATCAGTCTTCAAATGTTACTTCTGAAGTTCCAAAGACTTCATTATTATCTGATGGTAAAATTTAGCCTCTTCCCTATTTTCCTTCTTGTTTAAATGAGGACATTATTAATTTAATGAGTAACCCCTATGCTTCTAATCTTATGTTAATGGAACTACTAGTTATTATTTGTAGTGAACCTGAGACAGTTAGGGAGGATATAGCCATCAATGGTGCCAGAATGGATATTGTTTCATCACGTTTGTCCTCCAGGAGAGTTATCTTCAGTGGCTATGTTGTGGAGGAAATGGAACTAGACCCAGATCTGGACATAAGAATGGATTTAAGCTCTATTATTTTTCCTGACTTGAGCCCCTAAAAAGCTCCACCAAAAAAGAAACAAACAACTAAAAAATCTAAGAGAAGGGGGAAATGAAGGTCCATGGAGGATACAATTGTTTTGCTTAAGATGTGGTCTTATATGGGAATGATACTGGATCCTCTAATTCTGGCAATACTGTCAGTACTTTAGAGGGTATAGCAGTTAGTACTTCATTTTTTATTTAAAAGTTTTAAGTATGACAGGATAGGTTCTATGAGATACAAAGTCCCATTTACAGAACGTCCCAAGTTGCATAACATCGTACAAAATAATTATAAAATGGGACAAAAACAATATAATGATTATACAATAAAACAATTAGTTAAAGCAGTTGCAGAATTGTTTCTGTAACTGCAGCTTTTTAAGGTGTTGCTTTAAAACAAATGAAAAGGGAGATTTACACAATGAAATAGAGATTGTGTGCCAAGAAAAGGAAGCATTATAAGAAAAACTCTTCCTTCCAAAATGTGTTTTGACCAGAGGTAGAACTAAACCCCAATTTGGTATGTCTCATAAATTGAGGTTATGGGTAGAAAATTAAAGCCTGTCATTCAAATAAACAGGAGTGAAATTATTTAAAGTTTTATAAACAAGGGTGAGCCAATGAAGGGTGCGTTGAGATGAAGGACAAAGCCAATTAGTCTGGGTTAGTAGGGTACAGTGATGTTCCATCCTGTAGGAGATCTGAATAAATCTCAGAAGCTGAGAGTAAATAGTGTCCACTAAGGATAAACTAGAAGCATTTGCAGTGAGATATATTGTGTCCCCATAATCGAGAATGGGCAAACTTGCCTGAGTCACAATTAAGTTGCAGTCCTAAGGGGATAAATAATGCCTTGCTAATTTTAAATTACCCAAACATTGATGTGTTTTTGAAATGGTATATTCAATATGAAATTTGAATGTTAAGGTAGAGTAAAGATAAAACCAAGATATCTGAATTCATGTAAAAGTTGAAGGGGAGTGTCATTAAGAGTGATAGAGAAACTGGGAGAAACATTATTTAACTGTGGATTGAGACCCAAATAACATTATTGATGTATTTTTACTGTTTAAAAGTAGTAAATTAGAAGAAAAGCAGGAAACAACTCTGTCAAAATCAGATTGCAAAGTTTTGGTTTGAAAGATAGGGTCTTTATGACCAAAGAAGGGAACAGTATCATCTGCATAAAGATGAATTGAGCTATTACTAACCACAGATGATAAAGGGTCAACAAACAAATTAAAAAGAACAGAACCAAAAACAGACCCCTGTGGAACACCATGAAGTATGGGGAGAGGAGGGGAGAAACACCCATTCCAGAAAACAGATTGTGAACAACCATGAAGATAGGAAGAGATACCAAGATATAGTGTTTTGAGAGAAACCATTAGAATGTAACTGTGCCAAAAGTAAAGAGTGATTAATGACATCAAAAGCTTTGTACAAGTCTATAAAAATAGTTCCTACACAGCGTCCCTTGTCCAAAGCTCTCAATATAAAATCATGAAAATCAATCAAAGCAGTCTGAGTTGAGTGGTGGGGCCTAAAACCAGACTGAGCATCAGAAAGAATATGGTAAGTATCCAAGTAATCAAGGCCTGTTTGTGGAAATCTTTCCATGAATTTTGAAAATAGGGATAGCAAATAAATTTGGTGGTAATTTTCAACCAAAGATATGTAACCATTTTTGTGAAGAGGGATAACTATGGAATGTTTCCATGCAGAAGGGAAAGACTGGGAGGTGAGAGACAAATAAAAAATATAAGTAAGCAAAGGGGTAATTAAATCAGTACAAGATTTCAACAGAAAATTATGTAAGTTGTCACTACCCTTAGCAGAATCCATTCTCTAGGAGGGAATATTTTCATAAATCTCCCTAGGACTAAATTCTGCATTTGTCATATCAGTCCTAGGGAGGTTTATGAAAGGCAGGATAATTTGACAATAAAGCACTAGAACATTGATTGCTACAAATTAAACCATCTTTGTTCAGTAATACACTCTGAGTTTCTGGAAAAAAGTGCTGAATATATCACCTATTTTGACTTTTGAATGAACAGTATTACCATGGTCAGTTAAAGTAGATGTATATGAGGCAGATTGCACCTTCCACATAGAATCAATTAGTTGCCAGTAAGTTTTGGAGCCTGAGCTGCCTACAGTGCCCCCTTTGCTCTCAGTTAAGTAAAGTCGCTACTTTGCTTCAATGCTACAGGCCACCTGTACTAATATTATTGCAAACAAAGAAGATTATGAGTCTTGGTTGGGGAAGGCAAGTGGTGTGGGTAAAGTAAGAAAAGATTCAGGGGATCCCAGTATTAGTAACTTTTGCCCAGAAGCAGAAGAGCCTCTGAATGTTAACAAGGTTTTTATCCATTAGTCAGGATATGCTCATGAAGATGGGATTAGAATTCAGACAATAGCCAGGGTTCTGTCAAGTGGAACACAGTTGTAAATAAGTGATTTTCACCATCTGGTTCCTCATACCATGGACAGGGAACTTGGTACCCTGAGGTTATATGTTGTTAAAATAAAGGATTTGGGGGAAGTTGAAACCCTGTTATATTCTGCTGTTTCTTTTTCATACACCAAGATGGAAGTCCAGATTGAAATGGGTGATATACTTCAAGTTTGTCATTCCAGGGATGAGTTTGGATTGGACTATAACCAGATTAATTGTGTGAATCACATGATTGCAAATTACTTGTGGAATAATAGTTATTTACTTGAAAAATTCAACATTATTTTAACAAATGTAACCAGGAAAGAAATGGCTGGGTCTGTAAGTATAAATTCTCAGGATACTGGCCCCTTTTCCCTTAGGATTTTTGGTCTTTAGAGATCATGAGGGGAAACTGGCACTAAGTTAACCAACTCAGTGTGTTCATTCTTCTTGAATTATCTTCAGATTCCATTAGGATTTAGGGGACTATTAAGAGCTAAGAGAAGGGGGGATCATAATTGTGCCCAAGTTGATGTATTAGGTAAATCCAGGTCAACTGCAGAGAGAGTGCTGCAGAAATGTTATATTTTGGACAGTGTAGGTATCTATGTAGTGATATGTTCTGTATATGTGTCCCATGTTGTATCTCAGCCTCAGATTAACTCAGTGCCAAATGTACTTTTTTTTTACAGTAGTACCATTTACTAATAGATATTATGTTTTCCCAGGCTACCAGTGACTCATGACTAATCCTTTCATTTTGGCTCCCACAAATGTTCCCTGCAAACTTATGTCTGAGAAAGTTCTGAATCATCTACTTTCATGGAATATTGCAGGTTTTGGCTCTGAATGGACAGTTTAGGAATGATCAGAGTTGGTTTAATGTTATGTGATATTATGTTTCCAAGAGATAAGGTACCTATAGGAGCAGAAGATTCATATTAATTATTTGTAACTCTTCCAGTTTCCTACAAAAAAAAATGATAGCTTGGGAATTAGGAGGTCTTGCATGTTATATTAAGACTGATACACAGTTCTTCATGCAGCTTGTTAGTCCACAGACTTCTGTTTCTCTGTATATGTTAGGGTGTTTAATTTAGATTTTTTTTTTGCCTATCAGTTTATATATTCCACCTTCTTCTTCTTCTAAGTTTCTATTTACAATCCATGGAGTGCCCTCATGAACCTTTTAGAGGAATTATATCAGAATTATGTGAATTTACCCATTCTGATTTTGGGAGACTTCAGTGTCAGGATTAGTGCATTTGATGGTCTCCTGGACAACTGAGCTGTAGGGCCAATATGCACCTAGCAGGCTTTGCAAGGTAGAAATGACTGTGATGTTAAAATAAACCCCTTAGCTTAAGGCTTCATTGGGCTGATGCAGGAATATAATTTTCACCCGCTTAATGGTTGATTATTTGGTGATGAGGCGGGAAAGTGCACTTTTTTCTCACTGTCAGAAAAATCTATTATTGTCTATACAATTTGGGATGGTCCCACAGAATGTTGGGCTACCCTTAACTTGACTAATAGAACTGAAAGTGACCATCTACCATTGGCTATTGGATGGTCATCAAGTTTGTTCTCTACTGTATGTCCTGCACTGGAGATCTGTTTGGGGCAAATGCTATCAAAAATAGAAATTAGATATAGAATGAGAAGCAAATGGACCAATAAAATACTGTTAGATATTTATTATATATCATATACATCCATAGATTCATGTTTGCAATTTGATTTTGTCTCATGTTTGCAGAAATATGTAGATTTTTGGAACTTCTGTTTTTCCAATTTACCTGTTATTATCTAAACAGCTGATAAAGGTAATAACAGAGGTTACAAGCGATGGTTTGATCAGTCCTGTAGGACAGAAAAAGCTAAGTTGTTAGTTTTGGTAAAAGCTATTAAGCTAAACCTTCTAGATCTAACTGTAAACTCTTACCAGAGAAAGGAAATCATACAAACACTTTCTTCAAAGAAAAAAATTATGAATATTACTGTAAACAATGAGAATCTATGTTTAATATTATTACTGGAATGATACAAGAGCCTTTTGACTTTTGGTAGTGAAAGGAATTTCTAACTTTGTTGATACTATAGATACATGTATCTTGGCAGATTCTTGGGTAGATCATATTTTTCTAAATTGTTTTATGATCTATTATTATAGGGTGATTTTTATACTATTATGTACTGACCAGTTGATCCATTTTTTATACACAAAGTGATTTGTGCAATCACCTCTCTAAAATGTAAAAAAGCTCCAGAGCCAGATCTGATTCTGGCTGAGGTTTATAGGCAGGCCCCTTTAATTGGGGCAGACTTTTTTCCTTTAAAAAAAAATGCTTAAAAGAAGTATTTTTTTTTTCTGATTCTTGGCAGGGTGCAGAAATTGCTCCAATATTCAACAAAGGTAATAAGTCAGATCCCAAAATGCATCGGCCAATTAGTTTGTTGGATATATCTGAGAAAATGTTCTACAGAATCATTCTTATGGATTTGCATGAGCAACTCATTGCTCTTAGTGGATTATCACCCTTACAATTTGGCTTCAGGGAGAATCGATCTACTATAGATAATTGCTTTAAGACACCTCTGTGATAAATATTGTTTGGTTCATGGTCAGAAGTTAAGTATTTTTTATGTGTTTCTTTTATTGATTTTTATTCAGCTTTTGATCCCTTTATAATACACAAATTGTGGCAGTCAATGCTGGATAATGGCACTGAGTATGCTTTTATGCCTGTTATTTCCAAACTGTGTAGTGAAACTTGGGCTAGGGAGAGATTAGGCCCTGCTGGCAATGTCGCCAATGAATTTTCCAATCAATAAACTGGTTTGGCAGGGGTGACTGTAAGCTCCTACTATTTAAAAAAAAATATATATATATATATGTAAAATCTCCTTGGTGCTATTGAGTGTGCTCTATCTGATTCCCTGAAAATTGGTTCACTGGACATATCTGCATTGGTTGGTGCTGATGATTTACTTCTTTCTCTTTCACAATCTGATTTTCAAAAGAAATTAGATTATTTGGCTAGGGAGTTGCAAAAAGTATCACTGACTATTAACAGCAATAAGGGTCTAGTGATGATTTTTGGTGAGGGGACTTCATCTCTGAAATGGAAGTGGAAACTTGGGGATTTATTAATACATACAGTGAATAAATATGATTATTTAGGGTTAACAGTTTCCTCTAATGGTTCATAGTGTTCATATGTTACTGGTGTTAGGATTAAAATAAAAAATTAAAAAAAACGATTTAGGTTTTAAAAAAATCCACTATAAAGGTGGTGGTATTAGCATTACACGATTGATCCAAGTCATTTCTTTAAAGTTAAATCTGCAAACCCTTTTTGCTGTGGAAATAGGGGCAGCATACATGGTTTCAGAACTGGAGAGGATTTCAATACAACTTTTTTGGTCCTTTCTGGGACTAAACAAGTCTATTCCAACATCCTATGTTAGTGCAGAACTTGGATGAGATAGTTAAAAATGTGGCTGTTTCTTTCATCTTGTTTTATTCAGTTAAGTGCACACGATAACCACCTAGAAGTTTTTTTTACATGCTGTTCTCTAGGAGAAGGAAAATTGGGGACTGTTAGGTTGTAGAAGTTCACCATGGTTACTACATGTCCTTACCGTGCAGCAGAAGCTGCTGACCCTGGACCTCCTAGAGAACGGAGTGTAGGCAGACACACTAGCTTCTGAGTATGCGGTAGCAAAATCCATAGTCCATAATATTATGTAGATAAAAGAAAAAGTTAGAAACTTTGCCATGGCCATGAAGGGTTCATCTGGTCTGGACAGCAGGAAATACATGAGAACCTGCAAGAACGACGAGCATGACTATGCCATCTACCTATGGTTTTGTCAGGAGAAGGAGAATGGCACTCCTATTTTGGGCCCTCTTCTTAATGAGAAAGCGCTTCAACTTCACTCTGGGTTGTCTGATGACCGTGGTGCTTTTGTGGCTAGCAACAGCTGGCTAGATCATTTTAAAAAGTGCCACAGCATTCACCAACTTAGATTGTGTGGAGATCATCTAAATGCTACTGATGAGGACATAGTATCCTTCATACAGTAGCTTAATGACATCATTAAATCTGAAGATCTAACTCTGGATCACCATCTACAATGTGAACAAGATAAGTCTATATTGGAGGTGTCTTCCAGATAAGATCCTAGCACATGGCGCAGAGAAGGACGCACCAGGATTCAAGAAGCAGGAAGACAGGGTCACTATTCTGGCATGTGTGAATGCCACCTGTGATCACATGCTTTGCCCCCTGCTGATCAGCAAGTCCAAAGAGCCGAGATGTTTCAGGCATATGAGTATGGCCAGTCTGAACCTATTGTACGCTAATCAGAGGAATACCTGGATGGATGGTTTCCTCTTTACCAAGTGGTTTAAGAAGAACTTTGTTCCTGAGTTTAAGTGCCATTTGCTGAGAATAAATCTCCCCCTTAAGGCACTGCTGCTCTTGAACAACTCCCCCACACATCCTGACATTCCACCTATCAGGACAAATGATGAGTTCATCAGGTGCTTCTTTCTGCCACCCAACACCACATCTAAAAGTCAGCCTTGCAATCAAGGGATCCTTGACATTTTTAAATGCTTATTTCAGAAAAAGGTTGCTACAGGCTGTGATCTCAGACATGAATAAGGATTTTACACTGCAGGAGATCATCAAATCCATCACTTTAAAGGAAGTGGTATACAGGGCAGGCAAGGCTTGGGACATTGTACCCTCAGAGACAATAGCTAAAGCATGGGCTAAGTCTGGCATAACTGCCACTGTTAATGAAGCTGTACACGGGGAACCTAATTTAGTGTCAGAGAATGAAACTGATGTTCCTGATCAGGGAGCAGATGAAATTGTGTCAGACACTGAGCTAATGCAGCTGGTTGATAACCTTAGTTCTAAGCTCAGAATTCAGCTAACTAATGAAGAAATGCTTAAATGGGTAGAGTGTGACATGATAGAGTATGGCCATCCATACATAGATGAAGCCACTATTGTGGAACAAGTCCACCTTGGCACATCCGCATCATTAGCTGAAAACATCAAAGCTGCCGACAGTGGTGCAAGTGCCAAAGATGAAGAAGAGGAGCGTCCACAGATCCCAACACACTCTGAAGCAGTAGAACACTTTGACAAGTGCCTACTATGGATGGAGAATCAGCCATACTGTGAACCAGTCCACGTTATGCTGATTTGAAAACTGCAATCACATGCTGCTGGAAAGCACATTGGTGCAATGCAGCAAACTAACCTAAATGACTTTAAAAAAAAACAACTAAGGAATGAACTGATATTAGCACAAAGCACTTCCTTGTACCTGATGTCGGCACAAAAGCACAAAGCATACAAAAAAATAAATAAAAAAATAAAATCACGCCAACTTCACTTCCCTTACACACTCTATGAGCTTGTTGGACTGTTTACTGAAGTTTTCTGCAAACAGTGAACAGAAAAAAAATCACCAACAACTTCACTTCCCCTTCTATAACCCCTTATACAGTACAATCCCAGAGGTCACTCCCAGAGCTGTTTATATGCCTTTATACACTCAGTAACAATCAGAACTGCATAAAGCAGCCCATGTATAAAAAGATAAGGCTACCACAGCTATTTTTTAATGTGCCCCCATTAATACGAGCTCCTGTTTATCTAACCTGTTTATTTGTCACCGAATCAGGCTGGATAAACAGGACAGTACTGTATTTTCCAATAAATAAAAATCACCTTACTTATTTGCATAATTATTTTAAAAAGGGAATTTCTATTAGTTTGAAATACAAAAAATACATTAAGAACAAAATTAGGCTTCATAACCAGTGAGGATTTAAATGTTAATTCAATGTCCAGGTTTTCACCTCAGAATGCTTTAAATGAGGTTTGGTTTGGATAAAGATTGTATCTGGACCTCATCTTGGATCCTAAAAACAGAAATGCTTATATGTGTTATAAGTTTGAGATTTTTCATAGTAATGCACTTTCTTCCAGATTTTCTCACTTGCTAAATGATTCTGAGGCTCCTCGTTTATGCACTGTAGGAGGTAAAGAAAGTTTGTATCACGTTCTCTTTAAATGCTCATGGTATGAAAAGTTACATATTACATGGGTATAAAGTATATTGTCAGATCTGAGTAATACCCCAGATGATCTTCTCAACTTTCTATTTACAGTGCATGATTCTATTATTAACTCATGGATTATTTCTATATTATTACAAAAGTTAGAAATGGTAAACCTTTTAGTTATCAGGGGTTTACTCTGACTGGCTGAAATATGTTGCTGCTAGGAGCAGTGTTAGGTTTGAATCCTAGGGTAGGGCACTTCTTTTTATATCTGAGATTTCCAAATTAAAGTGGGGAGGGGGACGTTTTCCCCCTTGCCTGTTTGGATTACATGCACTTAGGTGCATTTTCAAATGCACTGCCAAATGAGGCTCCAAACATTAATTTTATTGGGGTCCCATGGGGCCATATGCACTTTTTGTTCCAAACAGCTCTTCTTTCACTAGGATTTAGTATTATCAGAAAGATTCTGTCTTACATGCCTCAAGGATAGGCATCAGTCCTAGCCCTGTTCCACATCTACATTAGGACTTAAATTGCTATGAACTGTGTATATTGTTTTTATATGTATGTGTAATAATTATTATATTGAAGTCCCTGATTAACTGTATGTATTTTACTTTTTCATAATTCTGTTTAGGGTTTCTGATTTTTTATTGCTACATATGTTTGAATTTATTTTTATGTATTTTGTATTAAGCTGTAATGGCATATTGCTCATCAATAAAGCTTTTTGACTGGCAGACTGACTGAATGACTGACATTAACAAGAGAGAGAGAAAAGGCTTGGCACTTATGGAGTCAATAATCCAAGCAGAAAGCAGTTTAAAATATTTATCCTAACACCACAAAGGTGCAGACTGGCACTCAAATGCCCCAGTGCTTCAACCCAATAAGACCTTCATCAGAGGGTGAGTCCAGTAGGTAACAGACACTTTATCATATTCAAAGTCCCCATTTAAAGTGATACACACTTAAAACAGTAAAGCCAGAACCCAAATGTGAAAACTATTAAAACAACCAATGAATGAAAAACAGTAAATATATGTGATGCAAAAGAATGGATAGAGAATAAAATACATAAGCAGGGGCAAATTAAAACAGAAATAAGTAATCAAAAACACAAGTGTATCAATCTATTCATAATTATTATTCTCCACATATCATTAAGTGGAATTCGGCAATCAGAAACAATGGAGAAGGTTTGATATAAGAGGAGATTAACATAAGGGCGGGAACAGAAAGGAAGTTGATGCAGAGCTTAAAGGGGCACTGTCAGCTTTACCCCTTGATTTTACACCTGCTTGAATCAAGTGTGATTCAATTTACCAATCTATGCCTTATCCCCCAAATAAACTTCCCATGTATGCCAGGACACTGGTCACTTATCATATTTTAAAATTTTTACAAGTTTCAACATTCCAAAGTCCAGACTAAAACTACTTAGTGCCCCGGAAGCAGTGGTATGCTCAGAGCGCGCCTGTGACACAGAGCGCCAGCACAAACGCAAATTGTTTACATGCTCACTCTAAATAGTTACCTGCAGCATATATTTCGATATCCTGAATTTAAGTTGGCATGTTTTAAGTAAAACTGAGTGCCAGTAGTGCCAGTAAATACATTTAAGCACTAGCACTGAAATCCTGCACCTGCGTGAATGTGGGCCACTCCTGCACATGTGAGGGATCATTGTTCCACCCTGCTATTGGTCATGCATGGGATTTTGGAACCTGGAGTGGTCCACATTCATGCAAGCGTGAATTTTCGGGGCCGGTGTTCAAATGTATTTATTAGCACTATCAGCGCTCTGTTTTACTTAACTCACGGCAACTTAAATTTATTATAATGAAAGACATGCTGCAAGTAACTATTTAGAGTGGGCATGTAAAAATTGATGTTTGTGCTGGCACTCCATGTCACAGGCATGCTTTTAGCATACCACTGCTTCCAGGGCACTAGGTAGTTTTAGCTGGGATGTCAGAATGTTGAAACTTGCAAAAATTGCAAATTATGGTAGGCGATTACCGTTCTGGCATACATGGGGACTTTATTTGGGGGATAAGACATAGACTGGTAAATTGAATCACACTGACCAGATGTAAAAATGAGGTGTAAAACAGACAGTGCCCCTTTGATTTTAAAGAAAAGGAGAAGATTTTAAGTAAAAAAACAAACAACTGCTAAGAGTAAGGTACCAGGCCAGGTGGCACTGAGGGTTGAGGCTCTGGATGTCATACCATGCCCCATGCCAGCATCCCATGTTTGGGAATGAGCATGGTCTGCTATGGGTCGGCAGGAGAGTAGAAGGATCGAGCATCCCAGGGACTGCTCTCCTTCTCTGGGGAGAGGAGGTTCCAGTAGTTAATGTTTTCCTGCCCCCTGGTGGAGGCAGGGGGTACAGCACTGACATTGACAATGAGGGGTGGGATGGGGCAGATGACTGGAGGAGCATGCATGGGGGCATGCCTGTTTCCTCTGAATGTGTCATTGCACAGCCCACCCCTGAGGAGAAACAAAAGAAAAACACAGTCACATGGCTTGATGGCTATACTGGGATGCACCACCTGGCTCATAGGGTGTCACCCCCAGTACACTGGATCCATTCCTGATTGTGAATGGGGGGTAAGCCATGGGTGTATAACTGGGGGTGAAGGCTTCTATAGGAGACGGGGTGCACCAGGATGGTGGCCAGATGTGGACTGACCGTGGTGGGATAAAGATAATAAAAACAACAAAAACCAGTAAGGCACCAGGAGAAAAATTAAATAAACCTTTTATTATACAAAATCAGATGAGTGAATGATGAGGGGATGTTGCTAGGAGGGGGGGTGGAGGTTTGCAAGATGGCAATTTTTAAGGGGATATTGAGGAAGTACATGTAAATGTGTCAGACACAAGTCAGGAGAGGAAATTTAGAGGGAAACAAGTGGCTTGGTTAAATTTAAACAACAGAAATGAGTAGTCCCTTTCCCCAGTTGAATTCCAGTATTAGCTTGTTATCTGCCAAGCAATAGAAAATTCATTAGATTCCGAACTCGATCTAGTAATTCAGATATATCGAGGGCTACTGGTAGTCCTCACCAGTAGCTTAAATGTCCAAGATTAGATCCAGATGCCTAGAAAAGAAGAGTCTGGGATAGTGCAGGTTGTGTTTAAGGAGCTGGGTAAGGATCTTAGACAGGTAGCACATTCAGTGGCGTTCACTGAGGTACTGACAGTCTACGATGGGGTGGGCAGGATCGCATAGCACAGAGAGGAGAAGGTCAGCTACACTGGGGACAAGTAATCCACCTAGAGGAATAAATGGCTTTACAAAGGGGGATGAGCTGCATCCATATGGGATGGGAACCACAGTCCTCAATAGATGGTTGAGATGTTACTTTGCTGAACATTTGAACTAAATAGTGATGGAAGAAATAGGGGAGGCAGTAACTGCCCCCCAAGAGGGTGAAGTAAAAAGCAGTGAGAATCTGAGGGGAATGGAATCATCCAGGGTGGTAATTAATGAAGGAAGCAGGGCAGTAGAAATGAAGAGGGATGGGAATGAAAACATTAAATAAAGAGGGAGGGAGAAAGAAGGTGGGGCAAAAAGGAAAGAAGGGGGTACCAAGCAAAGTGGAAACAAAATCTAGAAGGCCATGTGTGCAAGTGCTAGAAGTCTAAGAAGTAAGATTCTGGACCTAGATGCTATAATGGCAGTGGCTGACCTGGATATCATGGCCATTACCTAGTCATGGTGCACTAAAAACCACAATTGGGACATAGCAATACCAGGCTACTCTGTGCTCAGAAAGGAGAGGATAGCCAGCCTGGTGGTGCTGATGGCTGAGGCACTGAACGCCACACCTCTCGCTATGCTGGTGACCCCAGTTCAGATGCGAGCCCGAGCCACCAGGGGTTGGGAGGAGAGGTATCTCACCTTATAAGTGTCCCTAATGATGGACAAATATGTTAAGAGGGGAATTGCCAACTCCAGATGCTTTTCCAGGAGTATAGCACTGAATATCGTGAACCCATCTTGCCACACCTCTAAGGTTTTCCCCTTGTATGAGGTCTCCTCCACCAGTTTGCCCACTACCACCAAGGCAACAGCCATGGTCGTGCTTGAAAATAAGCAGGGTCATTACCTAATGCACTTACCCGGTCACCAAAAGCTAATAAATAAACAAATCTCAGATTTTCCAACCGTTTCCCTCTGTTCATATTTCTTGGCTATCTCCTTATCTACTAGTGAAAATACATCCACATATTCCCTTCTCCATATTTTGTCCTTACTGGAAAGGGGAACACGGTCTCCCAGCATGAATCCTGGCACCCTTACGGTCCCACCCAGTCCCTTTTTCATTCCCAGACCCTCCTCCTCATTACCGTCTCCTGAGTCCCCTTTTATCTCTCTCAGGGCCTGTTCCAGCTTCTCTACCTCTTTATTCCCCACGTCACTCAGAATACCATCCAGGCAGTCCCTTAGGTTGCCCACCTCTGTTAGATCTACTGCCCCCTTACCATGCTCGAGGGTGGAGTACACAGGCTCAGACTCTGGTATGGGGTCCACTGGGGGTGAAAGGGGTTAGCTCGTGAATCGGTGCTGATGGCCACATCCTTCTCCCTTTCTGTGATGGCCTGGTCACCTTCTTCCTCTTCTTGCTGACCTCCTCTTCTCTTCTTTGACTGCATCCAGGAGTTCTTTCATCCTGTCCATCAATGCAGCTGCCTCTTTCCTCTGTTGGGTGCTGGACTAGGGAACTCGAGCCTTCTTAGATGCCATCCACCTGCTAAAGATACGGTGAACAGAGACATTTGGTGGGCCACCTCCATTCACTATGCCTGACCTCACTAGACTAACAGCACTGCTACCTTGCCAAATTGTAAATAAATAATGAGCCTTTCCCTGTATCTGTGCTCTCACCCCCCCAGAGCTTGAGTTGCCCAAAGTGCCCAATGTATGTGAGTCCCCTTCCCCAATTGGGGTGGGGAGAAGCAAGGGAGGGGACTAGCGACCCGCTGATAGCCCAGTCTGGGTTCTCAATGGCATCCGTTAGCCCCCTATACATGCACACACTCAGCGGGCCATCCCTTCCCAGGAGGGCCAGGCTGCCCTTAACTGCCACATGCTCACTGAGCTTATGATTTGGCTGCCTTACATACTGACTATTATAACCAGCTGTGTACAATGTAGAAAAAAGAGCTATTGATTTTTAATGTGTAATTGAAGCTAACCAGTTATTATAAAACAAATATACATGACTTGGGACAGACTCAAAGGTCCATTTGAGCTTTTTGTTGAGGTAGTTTTCTGCCTAAAATAACAACCATGCTTGAACCTTAGAACCTTAGCACCTTAGACTTTAATTTGGCTAATGGAATTATTTCTCAAAGATCATTTTTTTCCTTTCCTTTTTTTTTTTTTGAAAATGCCATTATCAGAGCTCCTTTGGAATACTGAAAACTAGCAAACTCTTTAATGATGTATGTGGATATCCTCGAAGAATACTGCCTGGATATGGCTACAATGCAATGTTTTAGGGTACATTTTATTTAGTTTTTGTTGACCGGGTAAGTGCACTAGACAAATCCTGCCTATTTTCAGGCACAACCCGTGGGAAGGGGATACAGATGAATGCCAACTGACCTTGAACCAGATTGAGCTGTTGGTGGTATTTTTAGTGAATTACCAAACATTACATTACCAAATCTTTGCATGTGTAACTTGGTTGGTTCAACAATTTCCAAACTAGCTGCCTGCCCAGAATTTCTTGGAACATCTCAAGAATTTATATTTAACATTCCTTTTGACTTCTCTAGTAATTATTGGCAAGTATTTATTTTGCTTAAAGGTTTTCAAATTTTTTGAGGAAACCAAACTACATATGCAGACATTGTAAATCTGACCTGCAGCTGTGTCCGATAGGTACACTCATAGAAAAACATCAACTGGCCTTACATGCGTGGAAATAGCTAATCATTCATAAAAATCCCACATTCTGTTTTGTTTTTTTCTGCTTGAAAATTGCAAATAATGACCTCCCTGGATTTATTCCATGTGCCAAACCCACTTAACTTCACCCCTGAGGCCAGACCACACTTTTCCTGGGGCAGCATCTCCATACTGAATGAAAAGGCTCTTGTCTGGCGTCTCTTTCCCCACCACATGGGGCTGTCTTCACTCTTGTGCCCGCAGGGTTACCCAAGGCTTCCCTGACCAGGAGACATTGATATGCTTTCACTGTCTCCATTATTTTAATATTTATTTATTTATTTTTTGGTTACTTAAGCCCCGATTTCCCCTGGCCACCACCCTGCTTGGCTTTAAGTTACACTGCCTGTGACCTTAATGAGCCAGATTGGCTGCCCCTCCACACTCCCCCTTCCTGGCTGCATCCTACCTCGCTGCCAATTCTGAGCCTCTCAACGTGCCTGCCAATGAATGTTTGTGAGTGCTCCCTCACGGTTTTGGCTCAGCAACCTGTGTGGCAGCTTCCTTAGTGGCTTGGGATGAAACTGCTCAAAAATACCAACCCAGTGCACCAGCCTGTCCTTGCCGGTGACTCCAACCCCCACAAGCTCTCACAAAAGGCTGCCACACCAGCCCATTATTGGGGGAATTCCTTGTGGCCCCAGCTCACAAAAACCAAGCAACTGCATGCCAAAAAGCTTCTCCCTGAAAACTCAGCTTTACACTTATTCCCCTTTGCATTTATTTATTCTTTTGGCTTATAATGGAATAATACTGCCCCTGTTCAAATGTAAGCAGACCTTAGCACACTCCAGGAACACTAAGTAAATGAATGCCAACTCATGGATGGACCTACTCTAGATAAAGAAAACATAAATGAAGAAAATATTCTTTTACTCTTGCAGTGTTTCCCAATGGCCTTGCTTGTTCTTTACCCTTCCCCTTTGTTCCTTTTTTTTTTTTAGTAATTCACAGGGGAGGGTCAGCCTGCACAAAAATACCCCTTTACTCTTTGTTACCTGGACTCCTCAACAACAGATGATAGCATTCCAAAACCAGCCTCAATCTGTATCTAATAGAAGACAAAGCCACAAAATAGACCTTAATTTAAACCACAGTATGAAACAAATCATCTGTACACCATAATAAGTCCCACTGAGGACCACATGGCCAGCCGACTAGCGGTCTACCTACCAAACCTTGCTTCCAAGCTCCAAGGTCTGCTGGTTCCATTGCCGAATGGCCTGCTTAGTCTTACCTGAAGTGTGTTGCAGACACCTTGCCATCGATATGCTAGGAATCCTGAGAATTCATAAGTTCTTAGCAGAAAAAGAGGGAGATCTGAGGCCTGCATCTCCTTTTAAACCCTTGCAGAATCCCAGAAGGCCCCCTCCTGGGGCTCCTCCTCCCCAACCAATCACCTAGCTCATTCCCCTTCTGAACCTCTGGCCCTTCACCTTATGTCACCTGGCTCCACCCTGCCTCTGATGACGTCACCTTTACACTTCTGGACCCTACCTTGATGTCACCTGACTCCACCTAACTGCCTATGCCATCACCTGTCCCCAACCTTCTCTCAACTCCCCCCAACCTTTTCAGCCTTTTCCCTATCCTCCTTCTTTTGCCTCCCCAGCCCAAGCCCCTTGTCATTTCTGTGGAAAACCTCAATGACTCAGTTTGTCTGTTAATGGTAACCCCATTTTGCAAGGTTTTCATTCTTTGATAAATATCCAAAATTGGCTAAGTTGGCCTGATACTGCCAAGTAGAGATTTGTAAAAAAATCTTCTACTGTGATGTCATCAATGGTTTGTTTTAAGCATTTTCATTTATATGATAAAACTTCAATAAAAAAAAAAAAATCTTCCGCTGGCAGAATTTGCACAAAAGTCAGACTTTCGCTTTGCGAAAGTTTGGAAATCATCTTGGCAACTTTCATGGAAATTCCAATTTAGAATGGCAGGATACATGTATCAATTCTTGATTAATGAATTAAACTGGTGAAGAAAATTCTACTGAACTTATCACTGTCAGAGGTCAGTTCTGCATAAATTATTTTGGCAGTTTAAAACACGAATCTGCAATTCATACATGAAATCCACAGTTCAGTAACTCACTGAACTGCGGAATAAATGTGTGAACTGTCCCTCCAGAGAGGAACAGCTTATCATTCATTGGCATGATTCCAAAGTTTGCTGGAAACAAACATTACAATTACTTTGGCATCTTGCTTACATTAATGCAACACTGAATGCTGTTTGCCTGACACTATATTATGAACCTCCTATACCAATAACACTATACTGTAACACATTCGTCCAATTTGTTCTACATTGCTGTATATTGTATAGAAATTACACATTAACAGATACAGAACTTGTTGGAATATCTACACATTACACAGATACAGAACTTGGAGTATTTACACATTACACAGATACAGAAATTGTTTGAGTATTTGCACATTACACAGATACAGAACTTGGAGTATTATCTAATTACAGGGTTCTGCTGTTTGATCTGTTAGACAGATCTTAGAACAAATGCCATGTCAATTTGAAATTGGCTGTCCTAGAGTTTGCACCTGTCTGTGAAGCCGGTTTCTTCCAAACAGCTAAACTGTGTCTGAACTCACAGCATGGCAGAGGCTGCAGTCGGTCCTCCTCTAACAACCGGAATGATTTCAAAACACATACACCCTTACGTTTTCCTGAAATCCCATTTAGCAAAGCTCATAAGATCGATTGCATTCCAATGGCAGTGCTGCAAGAAGGAATTTGCCAGAGTGGACATCCCAGAAATTGACTAAAAATGTATGATAAAAAGATCCACAACAGCAATAATGGATAAGTGGCTTAAGCTATAACATTAGCTGAAATAAGCCATCTTGCTGCATAATTTCAGAGTAAGTTACAGACCTTCAGATATGCAGTACTGGATATTATAAATGATTGCAAATGGTATTTGGGGTAGTTAGCAACTGTGAGACCTCCGTATGTACTTGAAATTCAATACAATTTATTACAGATTTTGGGAATTGACACAAAACAAGGAGTGAGCCCAATTTTTTTTTAATCTGACTCTGAAGTAAATAAAAGAGTACACATCGGGATTATAAAAAAGTTGGGTGACTGTGCCGTAGTATTATGTTTTGGCATGGAGGGAGTGAAAAATGTGAGCACATTATCTTGTCTTGGACTGAAGCAGCTACAATGTAACATGTTGGTGTATGGTTGTATTTGATTTGAAGAAAAAGATGTACTGCATATGCTGTGCATCCCACCTATCCTATCCTGTAATGTATTTCTCTCCCTGGAGCACCTGTTACTTTCATAGGGAGTGTTTAAAAGTTACAGAGTCTTGTATTCATGGTTGTGTCATTTGCATGTTCAGCTCTTTGATAATGACACCATAAATAAGTATTGGCATATTTTGCATGTGGATATGGCAACAAGAAATTGCCAGTGACTATAATATGTTACTTTGTTCTTTTTTTGGTTTTTTTATTTGAACGAAGATGTTTTGCTTTTGTGGATGCAGTCCATCAATGGGGTAAGTGTTTTATATTAAATGCACATAATTTGCAAAATCTAGTGCTGCTCTCATCTATGTTTAGTATTAGTTTAGGTTTCTAACTCCACCTCCCTTGGATAGTGAAGGAAATTCTTGCCAATAGCAAAACTTTTGTAGTTCACAAGCATATCACTGAAACTACCAAAGTGCTAAGTATACCTCTTAGCTAAAATACACTTTAAACAAATTAACTCTACTGGCTTCACAGACAGAGCAGTAGCATCATCATAACTCCTGATGAGGACCTACACTTTAACTAAAACAATATTTTTGCAGTTGGATGTCTGGTGCCACTTATGCTGTGGTTGTTGATTCCTGGTTGAGCATGAACTGCAGTCATGGAGCGCTACTTCCTGGTTTGTCTGAATATTATCACATCTCCAGTGGGCATATGTTTACATACTTCTTCTAAGAACATATTGCTGCTAAGTCTGTCACGGTGAGTGGACTTGGGTAGTAATGCACACCGCTTCATTCCCATGCAAAACTCTGTATCTATGATGGAGAATGAGTGACCCAGGGAAAGGAAACAAATTTAGTTTTATACAGTGGCTCCTTTCATAAAAATTGTACCCAGAAGTGCTTCACAGTATAGGTAGGGAAATGGGAGAATGTTGCTGCATTTTTCAGTGCACAGCTTTACAGAGCATAAGAGAGTTTAGAAAGAGCGTGCCTTATTCATTGTATGTTAATGCACTTGCTCATGGTCAAACAGTCAATAAGTGCCATTGAATTCAAACCTGTCCCTCCAATTTCACAGCTCTGTGGTCCAAATTGGCAAATATAATATAAGATCAGTTCAAAATTATTTTCAAGAGGTGGGGGATGTGTGATTATTAATAACTCTGCCATCCCTCCCTGAGATTTTAGTCCTGACCACTGTGATGTGTGATCTCTCCAGCTACCTCTAGTATGGCATACTGGAGATCACATATGAACTTTGTATTTAATCAAACCTTATCCCATTTTATCTTTTAAATCTCACTCTTCATTCCTGTTGCTCATGCCTGTCTCCTCCTTCTAAGCTTTACTCTAGGAAACCTATCCCCCCACACACACACACACACACACACACACACACATATCAATGGTTGATTTCTCCAGCTGTCTTTTGAGCATCTGTAGCATTCATACTACAGAGGAATCCCTACTGGAAGAACAGAAAGTCTTCCTTTATTTCTATTAATTGCTAAATCTCAATGGTCTTTTTGTGTTTAAATAAAATAATTACATTACCATTCCAGGTGCATCAAGAAAATAACCTAGCTATTTTTAGATTTGACACAGCTCCTTTTGAAACCCCGCTGATGACACTGATACTCTAGCCAAAGTTATCACATCACACCATGATCAAAACTATCTGATAGAGTATCCATACCAAAATCAACCATGATCTAAGTATATGTTGACTTTTGACCAAATAGTTACAAAGCAAATAGGGTTGGTCAATATAATTAAATGCTTGTGTATTTGATATATATATTTTTTGTTTTTGATATGATCACTGCATAATATACATCTGCTAGTTTGCTTTTTTAGTCAAATTATCCCTCTTCAAAGCATGTTTCCATTTTCAGAAAATAAATTAAACCTCATATTCAACTTGCACAGATTAACCAACTTATGTCAAATTATATTCTTTTTCAATCTATTTGCATTTTCCTTTACAGTGTTGTTTTGACTAATATGGCTATCTGGTTAAATTTCAAACCAAAACAGTGGTTGGGAGTTATAGGACTCCTTCTGTATTTATGGAAAAGACAATACAGTGGTGAAGCAAAAGATGTATCACAGGTCCCCAGTAGCAGAGATGTGGGCAGTCTAAAGCAAACCTGCTGTACAGCAGATGATAGGATAATTTAAATAGTAGAAATAAATTAAACAAGCATTTGTCAATGACGAATGTTTACTTGCTGATATTAGCATTGGACGTGCAGGAGTTAGACAGATGCAGAATAGGAATGGCAGTGAAGTACTGAACTCACACCAATCCCACCTCTACCCTGCAGAGATAGGCAGGCATTGGGGTGTGCCTGTGTGTCATTGCCCATAATGCTCATGGCATTTCACCTCACCTTATCCTTTAGACACCGACAAGTGTTGAGGTGTGCCTTGGGGTAATTGGCTTCACAGTCACCCCATCTCATAAGTACATACACTGAAATGGGTACAGTACAGGAGAATGGGGTGAAGTCTGGGGTTGAAGAGTGCAAGGCACACCTTGATGCCTGTCACTAGCTTCAGGGTGGGGGTGGGATGGCATGAGCATTACAGCTGGTGATCCAAAGATATACCTCTGATACCTGTCAGTCTGTACAGGGTGTGATGTTAGGGTTAGAAACCCTAATGCCCTGGGCATGTGTTGGTATTTGCACTACACATTTTCAACATGGCCTTTTTGTGACCCTCACCTCATGAAAGCATTTGGAACCTCTTCTCATGAACAGTGGCAATGTGATTTTGTTAATGTATCCTGAACTTTGAGTTCCCACAGTGACCGTGCCATTCTGCGCCAGATGTGCAAAAACACAGATTAGGCAGGATGTGAAGAATGACAGCTGTACCATCCATAGAGAGGTGTGAAGAGATGGCAATGTTGAAAATCTGTAAGTGAAAATATTAAAAATGCTCAAAGTTCCGAGTGTACGAGGAAACTGCACAACCCATGCTTGTACCATAGTCATTTAGTGGAATTATTTCACCAAATTTTCAACATAGGCATTTTGTGACCTCTGCTTATGAACACTGTCACTATAATTTTCTTAATCTGTCCGAAACATTAATTTCCCACAGTGATCGCACCATTGTGCACCAGATGTGCAAATGCAGATTTCAGGCAGGATATGAAAAATGACAGCTGTACTGTTCATAAGGAGGTGTGGCAAAATGCCAATGCTGAAAATCTGGAGTGAAAATATTACAAATTTGCACACTTCTGAGCATACATGGAAACTGCACAACACACACTTGTAACACAATCATTTTATGGACTTTTGTCATCAAATTTTCAAAGTACTGTAGGCATTTTAGGTCCTTTGCTCATGAAAAGTGTCTCTATGACTTTCTTAATGTGTACCAATCACTGATTTCCCACAGCAACCGTGCTATTCTGTGCCAGAAGTGCAAACACACATTTTGGCTAGGATGTGAAAAATGACAGCTGTACTGTTTACAAGGAGGTGTAGAACAATGCCAGTGTTGAAAATCTGTAGTGAAAATATTACAAATTCGCAAAGTTATGAGCATGCGTGGAAACTGCACAACACATGCTTGTAACATAGTCATTTTATGGACTTTCAGCACCAAATTTTCAAAATAGGCATTTTAGGACCTCTGCCCATGAATAGTGTCACTATGATTTTCTTAATGTGTCCCCAACACTGATTTCCCACAGTGACCATGCTATTCTGTGCCAGAAGTGCGAAAACACATTTCAGTCAGGATGTGAAAAATGACAGCTATGCTATTCATAAGGAGGAGTGTAAAAATTCCAATGTTGAAAATCTGGAGTGAAAATATTACAAATTTGCAAAGGTACGAGCATGTGTGTAAACTGCGCAACACACGCTCATAAAACAGTCATTTTTTGGATTTTTTCCACCAAATTTGCAACATAGGTTTTTTAAGAGCCCACGTCATGTACACTGGCACTGTCATTTTGTTACTTGGTCCTGAAAGATGATTTTGAGCAGTGACCTAGAAATCACCTTTTGAGACTGACTAATGCCATGACAGTGGCTGAATTCATGAGGAGGGGTCCCAATAACCCCATCTTGAAAATTAGGTGTCAAAATTACCCAAAATGCCTCAGATAGGCACCAAAGTTTAAAAAAAACTATTTATGCCATTATCAGCTTACCGGCATTTCTTCAGTCTGCGGTCGGCTTTGAAGAGTGCAGAGATGTTCCTGGTCCACTGAAGATTGTCTTGCTGGACTCCAGAGGTAAGTATGGGGCGAGAGGGTGTGTGGGGAGGCAGGGTGCACAGATGGTGGGCATGGGTTGGGGGGGCAAGAGAGTCAACGAGGTACCATTTTCTTTTTTACAGGTTTTAAAAAAACAACAACAAAAAAAACATTGTGGGATTTTTTTTTATTTTTTTTTACAGGGACATTTGGCATGCTCGGGTGGGCTCCCAGCATACCACCTGAGTGTTTTTTTTGGCAGGGACTATAGTCGATGGGGGATTAGGCACCCCCGTCAGCACACAACAAATTGGGGGGGCATTATGCCATTGGGGAGTGAGCTTTCCCATCAGCAAATTGAACTGGGAAGGGGGGACTGAAGCCAACAGGGATTGGGCCCCCACAAGCAAAGAAAGACTATTGGGGGGCACATGATGCTGAGGGGGATTGGGCACCCCCTCAGCAAACAACAAATGAGAGGGGGTCACAGTATGCCAATGGGGAGTGGACTTCCCTGTCGGCAAATGCACTGGTTCAGTGACGGCAAGGTACATACCTGCAATGATGGGTCACTCCCTCATTGCACCAGGGGATTCGTTTCAAGGTTATAGCACACTGGCTGAAATAGTGTCAGAAGCAGCGTGCCACCACATTTGGGAAAGCAGGCACAGCCTCAAAAGGCACTGGGGCCATTGGACCCACAGTGCTGCACCTCCGAAACCCTGCTTCTCCTAAGTTGTGATGAAATGTTTCTTGCGCATGCACACAAGCAAACATTAAAATGTGCAGCCAACACAAATGTTAAAAGCACAAGATTGACAACTCCATTGTTGATGTCATTGTCTATTTATTTGTATGACTTGAAGATAGTAATCAATAATTAAGTAAATTTTGGGGAAAAAAAACATTTAAAATGATCTTGTGAGACAACACTTATGAAACCTGTTACATACAACCAGTAATGTGGTTACAACAACTTTATCTTTCAAGCATAAACCATAAAATAACATGAACAATGTAGTCATATATTGAAGAGCTTGGTTGCAAAGGGGAAACACAAGATATTGGAAAAAGGAAAAAAACAACTGGTAAGTAGCATAAAAAAGGGTTTACATTGAAGCACCAGTACTGATATACGAAAACAACAATTGACAGCAAAATAGAGAAAAACATAGAAATTTTACTTCAGATTATGTAGCGATGCAAATAGGCTACCATATATTTCCATATAAATGTTGTTGTACTTTCAAAACCATGAACATGAAAAAAATGCTGTTTCCAAGCTGTGATTGAATGAACTTATTCACACTTCAGCATTCATGTATTTTAAATTGCATGCATATACTGTATAATGCATAAAGGATCAGCAGACATAACTGAAACTAAGTAAGCTAATAAGTTACATATAAATAAAGAGAAGCAACATAAACCATGTTTATCCATGTTTATTAGTCAAAAAAGACACAACATAAAAAATGGTTCATCCATACTTATGACTCTAAAAGCACAAAACTGATCCATTGTTAGCTCTTTAATCCACAGTGCATGATTGTATTCAACAGTACAGGGAGCCACACAACTGTGGAATGAATGTATGAACTGGGAATTGATGAATTACATTGCAGAAAGAAATTCTGCAGAACATATCACTGAACTGTGGAATAATTACACGTATTGCAGAATAATCCATTAAAATGCAGAACAAATTCCTCAGAACCATCATTCCACAGTTCCTGTGTATTATTTTGCAGTTGAACAAAAATATTCCACAGAACAGAGTGAAAATCCACCACACGCATTTAGAAAATTCCAATATCGACAATACTGGAAGTTCATAAAATTTTGTGAAACTTCACAAAAGTTCCACAAAAATTGAATTCACAACATTCACCCTGCTCTACTCCCAAGACAGATTTTTTGAGGTAACTAAGTCATCTTAATAAAAGGGATCTGGTAGCAACACATTAATCTTGTCATATCTGAATGAGCATAATGATGGATATGGACCAAAACAAATCAAAGGTAAAAAAAAAAGTTAATTATTACATTTACATACTCATAAGATACAACATTTATTGCACTGTGACAAAAGATAAGGAATATAAGTAACATTGAAATCGGAACAACAGGTTTCAATGCAATGCATAGGGGTGTTAGCTTGTTTATTGTTTTGACCTTTACTTAATAAAATTAATAATAGCTTATTCCATTTTTAGTCTGATGTGTACCCAGTTGTTTTGATTTTGTGCTGGAGACCAGGAGAAGGCAAACATCCTGAAAAGATACTTTTGCTTAGTGTTCACTGAGGAAAGAAAAGCTGAGGGGCCACAAAAATTAATAGGAGCACTAAACAGAGAGAGAGAGGCGGACACTAGTCTATTCTAGGAGGAGGGGGTCCTGAAGGGACTCACCAGTCACATACTCCCACCAAACTTCTTTGACCCTATTCCCAGGGTCCCCTCTACCACCTCCCTTATGTTCACCCTCCCTTCCTTCCGGCCCCGAACCATCTCCTGTAGTAAGGCCAAACACTACTTGGCTAAAGCCTTACACAACAACAGGTACAGCAGTGACTCCCTAGACCTCAAAATCCTCCGTCTACCTCTAGACGTGACCCTCCCACACATCACCAAAATATTCAACTGCTCCCTGCACCAAGGCCAATTCACTACACTCTGGAAAAGGGGAATTATCATGCCAACCCTTAAAAAGGGTGATCCAACCGATCCTGGCAACTATAGACTCATCACGATACTCTGCCCCTTCTCTAAAGCTCTAGAAAGAATGGTGTCAGACCAACTCACAGAGTACCTGGCTAGCCACACACTGCTGTGCCAAGAACAACACGGGTTCAGAGCAGGTCACATCACCACCACCACTGCCCTTCTTGAATTTACATCTTACATACACAAGGTTCTTGAACAGGGATCTATAGCAGGTGCAATCTTTGTTGACCTAACCAAAGCATTCAACACCATCAGTCATGCTCTACTTATCCACTTACTCCCCTCCCTCAATCTCGCCCCGGACACAATACTCTGGTTCAAGCACTATCTCACTGACCAGACACAAGAAGTCAAAATCAACACCACCCTGTCTGACAAGAAACCAGTCATTGCGGGTGTATCTCAAGGCTCAATTCTAGGCCCACTACTTTTCACCCTCTTCTTGAACTCCATCTCAAAAGCCTGCAGTGGTAAGCTTCTGCTCTATGCAGACAACGCAGTAGTGTACTGGAAAGATAGCACTCCCAACTCCCTCCAACATACACTACAAAGCTACTTTCATGAACTAGAGAACTGGTTCACTGAGCATTGATTAATACTAAATTACACTAAAACCAAATCCATGACCTTTGTGCACCACCAAAATCCCTACAGTAGCACCCACCTAAATATCTCCAACTATCAGGGCATCCAAATTGAACAGGTCCCACACTTCAAATACCTAGGCATCATACTAGACACATCCCTTACCCACCACATACACATTAATCACCTCTCCTCCTCCTCGGTAAACACCAGACTGGGGATTCTCTATAGGCACAGACACTGCCTTCCACTGCAGGCCTTATGGCTGGATGTAACTAGCTCAGTTCTATCACTGGTTGACTACGGGATAATAATATATGGGACGGCTGACCTCACTGCCCTTAATTGTATCAATCTTACCCTCAATAAAGCCTGCCGTTTGGTCACAGAAAGTGATAGACTAACCCACACCTGCGACCTCTACAAATGAGCGGACTGGCTGACCTTCAAAAGGAGGCTAAAATACCACACTTGTCTCCAAGCCAAAAAGATACTCATGAAGCTAGCACCCACTGGCCTACACTCCCTCATCCAACCAAACCATCACAAGAGCACACCTAGGTACCAGGCAAGCACACCCATCTTAGTCCCCCACTGCAGGACCACACTAGGACAAAGGTCTTTTAGCTATTGGGCTCCCATCTGGCTTAATGAACTCCCCTCTCCCATCTCCATGGCCCCTAGTCTAGGCCAATTTAAATACGGACTCAAGAGACATCTCATTGATTCCGAGACGTGTGGCTGCAACTAACTCAAACCACCTCGACAACCCAGGGTCTATAAACAACCCTAGAGACAAACCAAGTTTAGTAAATGTTTGATGTAATCATGTAAAGTCCTAATGTATTATTCTACTAAATGATGTTTCTTCAATCTGTCTTAAAGAAATATGTCGGTTTTTACTGACATGGTGCTTTTGCAAAAGAGTCTTTGACTCAAAGGATTGTAATTCCAAAACTGTAATAAACAAACAAACAAACAAATAAATAAATAAATAAAATCTGAAAGTGGACAAATGATGGTGCCAGGCAGTGTGCATCCAAGGGTTATGAAGGAGTTCAGGAAGGTACTGGCTACACCTCTGACAGTCCTGTTTAACAGCTCTTTGGAAACAGGAGTGGTTCCAGAGGACTAGAGGATGGGGAATGTAGTCTCACTACACAAAAGAACAAAAGAGCTAACACAAATGAGGCTAGGAATTATAGGTCAGTAAGCCTGACACCGGTTGTGGGAAAATTAATGCAATTACTTCTGAAGGAAAGGTTTGTAGAGTATCTGAAATTCAGTGGGTTGCAGAACCTGAGGCAGCATGTCTCATGGGGTTCGGGAGGGTGGGTTGAGGTCATGTCAAATGAATCTAACAGATTTATTTGATTGGGTGACCAGGGAGCTAGATCAGGGTTGAGTGGTGGGTGTGTGCTACCTAGTTTCAGTAAGGCTTTTGACACCATTCCACACTCGATACTAGTAAGCAAGCAGGGTAGCATAGAGGTGGGTCTAAAAGGGGTTAATAGGTAAGAAACTGGTTAGATGATAGGAAACAGAGGGTGGAGGTAAAGAGTTCACTGTGAGGAAGGAAGGTGACCAGTATGGTACCTCAGAGATCAGTGCTGGGACCAGTCCTTTCCAAGGGATCAGTATGATTGCCCGACACATATGTTCCCGATAATTTGTTTCCCAGCATCAAGTTCCCATCATGTACAGTTGCCTGACATGATTGAGCCTGTCTATAAAAATCCCAGCATTAACTGGAATAATGCATACAGTTGTGAAACTGGAGTTGGGACAGTTATACACATATCTGCTCCTAACAAAAGAACCAGAACCGAATGCAAACCTCAATGTTCTGCCCTCCAGAACATGTACTGTAGCCTAGGCTACAGTGAACTTTACTTGTTGTCAGCTGTTTGTTATTTTCTCCCAATCACAATCACGATATAAAGATTGTTTTCTGCCAAGCTCTTAAGGGTTGTCTGACCGTGCCCACATTCTGCAGTACTGTAGACTAGTAAAGGAGAAGTTTCTTCGGCAGCGGCACTGAGGGCAAAAGGTGTTGGTTTCTTCCAAATGCGATCACAGTGTAAAAACCATTTTAGCAAAACTCTTCCATGTTGTCTGACTGCATCCGCATTCTGCAATCTCTGGTACTGTAAACTAGTAAAGGAGAAGCTGCTTTGATGGTGGCACTAAGGGCAAAAGGTGCTGGTTTCCTGGTTTGTCCCTATTTTTCCCCAACATACCCACCCCATCATAGCCAGGAACAACACTTACTGAACATCTGCTCCAACAACGCATGGGGTAGTGATGGGGGTAGTGAAACTGCAGTGATTCTGTAGACAGGGATATATGGGCAGACTAGGTGGGCCAGGTGGTCCTTAACTGCTGACAATTTCTATGTTTCAATGTTACCTCAATGGCATTTTCGAAACTCATAACATGCGACTATTTTTGAAAGTTCAACTAGCCTGCAGAACTTCTAGCTGCTTTACAGTAGCAGTAGCACTAAATTTGTCAAGCACTTTTGTGAGATTCACTATCTATCCCTAAAAATGTTAGGGAAAACAATCCTCTAACATTCCTTTTGTTATATCTACAGAAAGAGGCCAGCTCCTATTACAGTACTGAAGCAACATCTAGTGGATTTTCATCTAGAATATTATATGGAAAGCACCCTCTCCTGGTAGCAGTGTACACACTATGAAACAAACAAAAAAATTCCTGATAAAAGGTTTCACAGTTCTCAATAGGGATTTTCAAAAATTCTTAAAACTCCCTTGACTGATCTGATGCTACTCTACTTACTTCCAGTTTTTGGATAAGTACATATTAGGCATACTGTAGATGTAGCTGGTAGATTAAGTCACATTCAGTCTTGCAGTTATGTCCAGGCACATGTATACCATAGCAACAGTGAAATTTCCACATCAAAGACCGTTACAGCTACAACTTTGAACAAAGTTGAGATTGTCGCTATAATAGTTCCGATGTATGAATTTAGCTCTTTCACCAGTGTTTCGCCCCTTCTGAGACAATGCAGACTCGGAGTTGGTTATTTGAAAATCAGGTGGTGCGGGATGCAGACACCCCCTGAAAAAAAAAAAAACACTGAATGTCTGACAGGCGAAATTTCACCTGTCGGCCTTGTGGATTTCGCTGTGCCGCATTTCTACAACTTTATTGTCAATGCAGCTTGGTGGAACCCCAGGCACATTTATACTTGAACTTTGAGAACGGAACATGACAAAGCCAGACTTTTGAAAATAAGTCTTAGTTATGCCCCAGGTTTGAAGCTGGACAAACAGGCAACACTGTTTATGTCCAAAATTGTGAAATTGAAAATTGCATCTAGACATAGAGTAGGCTATACAATACCATCCCCCCACATTGTCACAATTCCCAATTTCATAAATAGAATATATCTTTATACCACTGATTAAACATGGAAATAGTTTGACATTATTGCAGACAAAAATTATATATATATATATATATGTGTGTGTGTGTGTGTGTATGTGTGAATCAATCAATCAATCAATCAATCAATCAAGTCTTTATTTAACCAGGTGTTCATCGTTGAGCAGAAGCTCATTTGCAAGATGGACCTGGGTGGAGCATGAACAATTGTATATACAGGTCAACACAGGTATTTACAAGGCAATAGAGATAATACTCTTTACAGAGAAGAAGAAAAAGAAGTTCATATGTACATAGAATTATACAGATATTGTACAGATTACACAGTATTTACATACATAGAAGTGTCTATAGGAAGATAAAGCAGGTTATCTAAGGTTGTAGGAGGAAGTAACAGAAGAAAAAAATAAAAATATACACCAGGTAGAGGTGAAGGTAGGAGGGAAGGGAGGGAGGGAGGTAGGGGGAGAAAGGCTAGGAGGGCACGGTGCACAGAAAGGAGTTGGTAAAATGGGATGTAGAGAAGGTGAATGGAGAAAAGGAGTATGTGTGAGCCTTGGGATTGAATGCTATAAAGTACGGGGCATGGTAGGATGTCACAACCCAGGGTAATGAGCTCCTATCCGAGGTTTGGAAAGGAAGAATAAGGGGATGGACGGGCCTAGTGTTGAAAAGACAGGGGGATACGAGAGAGAGAGAACAATTAGGCTGGTAAGGAGCAAGCTGGGGGGTCAGTACTAAAAATTGTGTCTAGGCATGGCTGTATACCAGTGCAGACACCAGTACTGGGTCTGAGTGGGTGAAGCAGTTACATACTTCTCTGATTGTATGGAAATAAAGCATCTTGAAGGCATTTATACCAATTAGAGTGCTTAATTTGAGGGTTTTTTGTAGATCGTTCCATAAGGTAGGTAGCACGAAGCTTATGGCTGCCCTGCCAAAGCGGGATTTTGCTTTGGGTACTTTAAGTGTAATAGCTGAGTAACTTCTTAATGCGTATTTCCCAATTATACTCAGGGGAAGACAGCAGGAGATATAGTAAGGCAGCTTATTAGAGATGGCTCTATAGGTCCAGAGAGCGGCGTTTCTGTGGCGCCTGAACTTTAGTGATGTCCACCCCACTGCCACATATAGGGTGCAGTGATGCATGTCGAAGGGGAGTCCCGTTATAAACCTCAGTGCTCGATGGTAGAGTGTGTCCAGTTTAGCCATGTAAGAGTTGGGGCATTGGCTGTAGAGGAAGTCAGCGTAATCAACCAATGATAGGAAAATGGATTGGACCAGTTGTTTCTTGGCATCTCTGGTGAGAAATTGGTTGATTCTAAAAAACAATCCAAGCCTTTGCCGAAGTCGTTTTAGCAAGTCCTCGATATGTTCAATGAAGGAGAGTCTTTGGTCTATCCAAACTCCCAGATACTTGAATTTTGTAACAAATTCTAGTTTTTCACCTAGAATTGTGTTAATTTGGGGAACTGTCCCACTGGACACAGGGTTAGCTGTATGGATGAAAGGGGAGAGGACCATCGCTTTAGTTTTTTTGGCATTAAGGAGTAGCTCTTTTTTTGAGGAATTGGCTTTGCAAAAGGTTGAATTCTGACTGTAGGTCATTGCAGGCAGCTTCATGTGTTGGGTGACTCACGTAGAGAACTGTATCATCTGCAAACAGATGGATGTTGGCTTATTTTGTACAGTAGTCGATGTTATTAATGTAGATTGCAAAAAGTAAGGGCCCTAATATAGAACCTTGAGGTACCCCTCTTTGCAGAGTTTTTAAGGGGACAGGCCTCCTTCAGCTTTAACTTGTTGAAGGCGCCCTGTAAGATAGTCAGTAAACCAATGCAGAGTGGAGGGGTCCACACCTATGGTTTGAAGGGAGGAGAGGAGCAGACTATGGTTGACGGTGTCAAAAGTCTTGCTTAGATCAAGAAAAACAGCACAAATAAAGTTTTTGCTCTCAAGATTACGCCACCAGTCGTTAGTAACTTTGGCGAGGGCTGAGATAGTGCTATGTTTAGCTCTGAATCTGGACTGCATAGGATTTAACAGTTCCCTAAACTCAAGGTGAGTCCTCAGCTGTGCATTTACAATTTTCTCTAGGAGCTTGGACAGGACTGGAAGGAGGGAAATTGGCCTGTAGTTATTGAGATCACCAGGGTCACCTGATTTGAACAGTGGTATGACATGTGCTGTCTTCCATATAGGTGGTAAGGTGCCCTGAGACAGGGATAAGTTAAAAAGGTGGGTGACGGGTATTGTTAGTACATGGTAGGCAATTTTTAGGAAGTAAGGGTCAAGGGTGTCGGCCCCAGCACTTTTTCTAGTATCTAACTGAAGCAAGAGGTCCTCTACCTCTTTCAGTGGGGCAGGTTGAAGCGAGAAAGGCGGCAAAACTATCGGAGTTTCAGGCAGTTGGCTGGCAGTCTGGGAGCGAAGTATGTTTGCAGGGGAGTTATCAAATGCCATGCCTGCAGTAGCAAAGTGGGTATTGAATGAGTCGAGTATATCCATCTTTTCGGTTATAGTCAATTTGCTAGAGGTAATCTTGGTCGGGAGTGAATTTCCTGGGCAGTGGCCAAGCAGATCATTGATTGTGTTCCAGAGCTTGAGTGGGCTCTTTGTGGCAGAGTCGAGTTTGGATTTGAAGAAGGTGGCCTTCGATTCTCTGATTGTTTTGGTACATAAATTTCATAGTCTCCTGAACTGGTTCCAGTCCTCTGCAGTGTTCAGTCTGTGCGCTTTTTTCCAGAGCTTATCTCTTTCTAGAAGCAAGGACTTGACTTGGTTAAACTAGGAGTGGGGGGTGGCAGTTGGGGAAGAGATATGCAGAGACCACAGGTTGGGAAACCATATGAGCTTACCCCCCATAACAGTGAGAAAGGACAAATGGCAAGTACTGTTGGTGATGCTAGGAAAGGAGGGCAGGATGGGGGGGGGAAGGGTGGAAGGTGGTTACCCTTAATACTAGGAGCCTTGGGAGGAAAACTGCAGAGTTACAGGTTCTCATGGCAGACAGGAGGAGACATTGCAGCCATCACGGAAACATGGGCCACTCAATACAATGACTGGGACCTGTCTGTACCAGGCAGGTTATTTCATAGGGACAGGGTGATTGGGAAAGGAGGGGTGGCACTATATGTGAAGGAAGGACTGAAGTGTGTAAGGGAGGAAGGGGAGGAGGGTAGTACGGAGTCACTTTGGATGCAAATCCAGGATTCCAAGAATAGGATTCTTAGAATGGGAGTGGTATACAGGCCACCATCTCAGACGGAGGAGTTAGACAGGGAACTAGCGGGACAGATCAGGAGGACCTGTGAGAAGGGTAGTGTGGTGATTGTGGGGGACTTCATCATGCCAGGAGTGGACTGAAGCACCCCAACAACCAGGAACAGAAGGGAGCAGGTACTGCTGGATGCCTTCAGAACAGCTTCCTGCTGCAATGGTCAGTGAACCAACCAGGTTAGGGAATACCCTTGACCTTGTGCTGGCAAATGGGGA